>OX336398.1:173394601-174720349 GCA_946902985.2 Meconema thalassinum | reverse complement strand
AAGAGAAGAACAGAAGAAAGAAGATATACAAGTAAGAAGAAGATGCCCTATTTTCCAAAAACCACCCCCACGTTTTCGTCCAGTTATCGAGGACGATAACTAACTCCACAAAGGGGGTTGTTGTACCCCTAGGGTACGCCACCATCATCCCCTAACACTAACACCCCCGGAAAACCAAATGCCACATACCTACTTCAAGAACCAACGAATACATCTACATAATTACACATCTAACAAATTATTGCCTCAATGAACTCAGGTAGCCTCGTGTCCAAGCCCAACGACCCCAGGGAGGGCTATGACATGGGAGAAATGTGCAAATTCTGAAAACGCAGCGCGACGCTCCTATAAAAACTCCGGGAGGTCATACCTCCGGATCAGTCTGTCTCAGTGTTACCTGCGTGCCGAATCGCTGCTGGAAGCCGAAAGGTAAGTGTCTTAAGCGATCACTACACACACATGCAATTACACTCCCATTCCCCTGTGCTTGGATTGTGATAATTACTTATTTTTATTAACTGCACTGCTAATTACAGGAGTACTTCAAATCCGAAGTACTCATTAAACTCAAACATAGTAGAAGCCCCTGGTCTTTTCATTTATTTAATTAGTTGATAAGATCCTACCCTCTTAGCTTCCCCGCTAGGTAGGATCTAGTATTAGCACTGTTATTTAATTGTTTAGAGACGTCAGCAGAGCGTCACAGCCACAGCGCTGACACCAGCAGGCTCGCTCCCAGCTCGCCTGCTTACGATTCACATCAGACCGCTTGGCGCCGATATCGCGCACAAAGCACTAAGTAAACCACCCTTCCTTCCACACTCACACCCTGAACTACCCCGCCAAGCAGTACATTGGGGAGTTCTCCTTTCAGATCGTACTGACGATCCCAAGCCACTAGCTAATCACCACCTCTTACACGTAATTGCCAAGCTTTCCCCCTAAAAACATTTATTTCAACCCTTAGATTAATACTTTGTAGAGGATACCCTCTCAGGTACCCTACAATATGTACTAAATAGAAATTGAAATTCCTACATGAACAGTTACAACTTTCCCTGTCCACTCAGCCAAGATATTCTGCAGATCTCTCCTGTGGGCTTCAACATTATTTTATTTTATTATTTTTCTGATGGAACTCCGATAGTACCTTATTTCTACTCCTGGTGCACCTCCCCATGCCTGTCCCTTATACAGCTACACACACTACTACATTCATCACGTAATCGGAGGAATTCAACCCATACCCAACTGCACGTGACTGATGACCAAGATGTCCCAAGCCCATAAAATGAATTAACAGCAGACAAAATCACGTCATGATGTTATTTTGTGTTGTGTTGGATTCTGACACACGTCATGCGTTTAATGTCCGACCACCAACTACGGCGGCCATCTTGGATTGCAGTGTCAGGTCCGGTAGTATAGAAGACAGTTGAAACATTTTTATTTAAATTAGAAAATATAATGTTTTTCTTACGAGATGGCTAGTGAAGAGGCTCTTCACTCTCTACACCTGAATAGCCGCTACTGATAGTTCGCTAATACTGAATAAATGTACATGAGATTAATGAACACACCTTATGTAATTACAATTGGGTACAGTCGTGTTGACCGACTGATAACATTTAATTTTGATTATGAAGGCTACACTGAAAAATGGCTTCTAACACGATAGTAATTATTTCTAATTAATCGTTAATGTGCTATACGTCGTGTGAAGCAAATTAATATATTCTCTATAATACATCCCACAACGACCAGCTGCCGTCAGTAATAAGATAACTTATAGGTCTGGAGTTTTCTTTCCCTTCAGATCTTTCTGAAAATATGTACAATTTGTAATTAATGCCTTAATATTTATCAGTAATAATTCCCACACTTACGAACATTCTGACAGCTCTTCTTGTATTTTGTCTTTTGGAGGCCTTAGACTGTCTGTGGATGTAACTGTAGGTTTGTAGTGTTTAGTAGAGCTATTGGTCTTGCTTGTTTGGATCTGATGATGATCGCTTGACGAGAAAATCCTGCCATCCCCTAGTTTTCTTCTTCTTCTTCTTCAATAGTCCGCAACAATATAAAATCTCATGTAATTTATTTCAGGTTATTTTCACAAATTCCAGCAGTAAAACCTCTCTCAACGGACACTCCTCTGAGGTGGACACCCCTTCATAATGGACGATTTTCTAGGTCCGTTACCAAACCCCTATTAAGTAGAATAGTAATTATTCTCTCTTATGCGGACACTCGCTATTACGGACACGGTTACCCCAGCCGCATAAAAAAAACAACCAACCTCTCTTATCGGACACTTGTTTTGAAAGAAATCGCATCTATGCAGGTCTATCAGTCTTGTATGATCACTCTGTTGTGTTAATGTACTTTCGACACATCCTGTGTTTCCTGAAAGCCAGTTAGCGCTGACCTTCCCATCCTCTATCTTCTGCACAGCTCCAAAATTAAACCTAGGCCTAATGGTATCGCTTTCATTGTTTTCTTGAACTTGAAATGGTCGGGATAAGGGAATTCTTACTTTCACTATCTGGTCAGTTTTTCCGTGAAACATCTTAAATCTGTTGTAGGACCTGTGCGTTACAGTAGCAAGTGAGTGTATTTGAAATGGCTCCTCGTAAAAGTTTAACTTTGAGAGAGAAAGTTATGGTATGCGAGTGTTTAAAGGGGCTGGCAGAGAGGTTAGGAAAAGAGCATGCATATCCCTAGTCCGTCCTCTGCTGGAATATGCTGGGGGAGTGTGGGATTCATACCAAATGTATTTATGTAATAAAGGAATTGGAAGGAGTACAAAGGAAGGCTGCTAGGTATGTAATGGAGGACCACAGATCGACTAGTAGTGTAAGTAGGATGATTCAGGATTTGGTATGGGAAAGTCTGGCTGGTAGACGTTCAAGAGCAAGACTAGGGGGTATTTTCTTAGCTTACAAGGAGGAAATTGCATGGGAAGGCATTCATGAGAGATTGGGAAAGGAAGGTTCATATATGGGCAGATACAGTCATTCTTGTAAATTAAAATTAAGTCAGTGGAATAGTAACTGGGGCAAATATTCTTTCATTGGGAGGGGAGAAGTAGAATGGAACAGTTTGCCAGGGGACATTTTCAGCCCTTTGCCTTCTAATGTTGGAAAATTTAAGGAGTTGGTGAGAAAGCACCAGATCAGGAGCCAGTGACCTGACATGGATGAAGAATAGTGGAAATTATCCTTATTCGTATTTTATAATTGTTTCTATTTTATTATTTTCTTGTACCAATTAATCCTTGTATCTAAAATGTATTTTGCAGTTGTATGAATGATTTATTTTGAGTAGTGTTTTTTTTGTCATTTGCCACCATGGATAGCGTCCACATCTGCAAATAAATATATGTATGTATGTATGTATGTATGTATAAAGTAGACATCGTAGATTATCACAAACATGAGAAATGTGTTGTACACAAACCATGTGAAGTGTTTAAGATTGCAAAGACACAGGCAGCAGAAATTGTGAAAAGATAAGAAGAAATAATTAAGGTATGGCGTCTCAACGGTATGAGCTGAAAATTAGACAGTTTCAAAGGGTGTCTTCCTGATTGCGACCATTCCGGATTGCGTTCACCTCAATAACAGTCCAGATTGCGGTCACTTTCATTTTAGGAAACAGCTATAAACATTCCAGCGTCCAGATTGCGGTCACTTTTCTAGGGAGACCGGTCCGGTTGTAACTCCCCTGGGGATTTCCTCACCTTTCACTTCCACCCTTCTTGCCAATGTTGAGGTACATGTCATATGTCAGTTCTCTTTGGTCTCTTAAGCTCCAACCACAGTGTTCAATATTTTCTGTTTACTAACCGTGTCCTGTATCGTTATGGAGTTTATTGAAACGGAGAAGGGTAAGCCGTGTGTTTTACTGAATGGTTATAGTTACAGACCATACAGAACGAGTAAACGTGGTCTTATTACATAGCTTTGTTTGAAGGAGAAATCCAAAAAATGCAAGGGGAGATTATTGACCGAAGGTATGTATTAACGGAACTTACAATTCTTAAGACTGAAAATGTTATAATCATTGCTTTACGAGGTGCTGTCAGATTGGGAGGGGACTTGATTTTTTAAGCGAAGTTTCATGGGGTGTGCTCAGCTGGACACTGAACTGTATTCTTTGGTTAGGTAGTGAAATATCAGTTTCCCCTTGTTATCCACAAAACTTACGGAAGGTATGACTCAGTCGGGAAGAACCAAGGACCGGTCTTCCAAGAAAAGTGACCGCAATCAGGACGCTGGAATGTTTATAGCTCTTCCCTAAAATGAAAGTGACCGCAATATGGACTACTAATGAGGTGAACACAATCCGGAATGGTCGCAATCAGGACACAACCTTTCAAAGTGGTAATGGTGCTGTTATTGATACGGCAGTGATAGAGTGGTTCAGCAAAATAAGAAATCAGAACGTCCCTGTGTCCGGACCAATGATACAAGCCAAAGCATTGGATTTCGCGGCAGAGTTAGGTATCGGAGATTTCAAAGCCTCTAACGGCTGACTAGAGAATTTCAGAAAGCGACACGATATAAAATTTACAGCAATTTGCGAAGAATCCTCTACTGTTGATATGGATAATGCTTCAAACTCGGAAGAAAAATTGCTTTCCATCACTGACGGCCATTCGCCGGAAAACATTTTAAATGCGGACAAAACTGGACTGTTTTACCGCGCGTAATCTTACATTTTCATGTAAGCACACATGCTGCACAAGTACATGTCCCAAATTGCAATCATTTTCTCTAACCCTCTCTATAGTGGACACCCCTCATTAGCGGACAGTATTTACGGTGCCAAAGGTGTCCGTTATCGAGAGGGTTCACAGTAATTGGAATGCTATTGGTGTTGACGGAGTGAAAGCTACAATAATTTACTCTTAGGCAGTTTTAATTCATCATTTAAAAACTGGAATTATCACAGTATTCCATACCATTGGTTAACACCAATGGCCTGACATCTGTTGACCAGACCTTCAAACAGACAAGTCCGCTTTCTGATTGCGATAAATGGATTTCATTACCCGACCATTTCGAGGGCAACAATCGATCCCACCCATTTTCTGACTTCAGTAAAAGCCCAGCCCCATGGTCTAGTGCCTAAGGGCATATTACTACCTCGTGGGTCTAATAAAGAAAGGATACATAAGATCGCCACTTATTCCCACTTAATATTGAGCCAAACCCGATTGACTTGCAGGTCTGACACTGAGAGTGTACAGTCTGCGTAACGGATACTGATAACGATAACACACATCCTTATATTCTGATAAGAGCTATAAAGCTCCAGCCACAGAGTTGTGAAACTATTCTCGTTGCTGGTCTAGTTTCAAGGTAAGGATCTTATACACATTGATATTTATATCTGCATAGAACAGATTTGAGAAAATTTGCACGAATTGTTCTCAAGTTGAAACTTCAAGCTACCATGATTTAAATAGAAGGCTTATGTTTAGTATTGCCGGGTGGCTAGAAAGTCTGGTGCCATGGCTACTACAAACTAGTACTGTACTTGAGGAGAAAGTGAGCATATTTTGGAGTCAAACAATATAAATCACACGGAGCGAGAGATAAGGAGATGCATGCCTTCTGTTCTGCAGGTAGAATGTTATTCTTCTCTGTCCTCATGCAGTATCGCCAACACAACCACAAAGAACAAACTGTATCACGTGGCAGCGAGATCACAATGGTCTATATTAATGGGGAATTGTGCTGCTCTTGTTAATTCATTTCATGGTCATCAGCCCCATGTACTTGGGTAGTGTTCAATATTCCTGATAACCTATGTTTGTGTGGTGACTGTAGTAGTGTGTTTAGCTGTAACTATTACGGTTAGAAACAGGGAATATGCGCATTAGGTACTATCTGAGCTTTAACATTAACTTAATACAGCAAAAGGTTGATTATTATTATTATTATTATTATTATTATTATTATTATTATTATTATTACATCGTTATGCCCGTCTGTGGAGAGCGATAGAACTGGTGATGAATTTTTCTTCTCTCAAATTCTCTCCATCTGGGCACAAAAATCTTCCTAGGTTGTTTAGTCCATGATTCATTGGTCCTGCAAAATGATGGTTGTTGATTACTTGCTGTTTTGAATACATATTAATAATTAATTTGTGACCTCCTGAGAGGCCATGTGCAGGTCTTTCTAGTTAACGCCTGTGACCTCCTGAGAGGCCAAGTGCAGGTCTTTCTAGTTTTTACCTGTGACCTCCTGAGAGGCCAAGTGCAGGTCTTTCTAGTTTAGCCTACGCCTGTGATCTCATTAGAGGCCAAGTTCAGGTCTTTGTAGTTTAGGCCTGTGACCTCCTGACAGGTCAAGTGCAGGTCATTCTAGTTTATGCCTGTGACCTTCTGAGAGGCCAAGTGCATTCCGATGGGCGACCTGCGGGTCGAAATGAGGATGAAGTGATGATGAATACGTTACATGCATCCAATCCCCAGACCCAGAGAAGTAGCCTACCCCAGGAGGTTAGAATTCCCGTTGGACCGAACCTTGGACCTTTCAGACAAAGGTCTACGAGTGAACCAATGTGCCACATTCCAGCTATCCAATGAGTCTATTATTTTAGTATCTGAAGCAGTGTTATTTTTTATTTATTTTTATTTTTTTCAGGATTCTGGGAAGACCGCTCCAGGTGGCCATTTCTCCACTGTGGAGTCTTCTGGAGGTGAACACGGAAGCTTGAGAAGTCCTTGGGAGAAAGAACAAGTAACATGGAATTCTAAGAACAGATATATGGTCTAGGCTTCGGAGTTAGTTTGTTGTTTCATTTAGTGACTTGGACGTCATGGTCATCAGTTCCATTCACTTGTTTTTATGATAACCATTGTGTCTACAGCAAGGCACCAACTCATGTATTTTAATTTCATAAGTATGGTTGGTTGGTTCCTTAGTTTAGGGGCTGCGACAACACGGTCATGTAGCCCCGTGTACTTTGGGTGTGTGTAGAATCTGTCTGATAGCCGGTGTTAATTGTGATGACTGTATTAGTGTGTGTATCTGTTTTTTAATTCAAGTAAGAACTGCAACTTTGAATTTTTCAAATAGTTCCTACTTTTGACGCCAAACGCCACCGTCAACGACTACTAGGCCTAGTTCAGAACTTAGCTACAAGACGCCACCGCAGTCGGCTCTTGGCAACGAACGTAGAAACCTAAGAGCGTTGTTTACATTCTTAACCTATATAATTTAGCTTCACACAGGTGTAATTAGTGGAAGGTTCTTTAACATGCCATAAATCTATTACATGGGACCTCTGGCTTTACTTCCCCTCCGAAGGAAGGCATGCTGAGGGATTTTTAACGCTCCTAAAAAATCCGACGGCTTGGGCCGGGTTTGAACCCGCTATCTTGGGCATAGTAGCTCAGCATGCTACCGACTACGCCACCGAAGCCGCCTTTTCATAAGTTTGTATTATGTCCTGGGGCCAATTGTCTCCAAGATTTCTCAAATAAAGTACATTCTGCCACCTATTAGCGACATTCCAAACTTCGTACTAACCTAAGCTCTAAGATATACCGGTAATCTCTGGAGTCTTGAAATCCCGCGTTTCTTATTTGTTGTGAAAATGTGTGTTGTAGTGGATTATTGGTTCGATATATTGCATTACTGGTAATTATAACTCGTTTTAGTACTTATTTATTTATCGTATGGCTTATGCATGAGTTACAGATTAATATTTACACTATTTACATAGTTAATCGCTTGTGGCGTCCCCAGGAAAAATTCACTTCTATCTCCGTTGAAACGACTCAGTGGGCATTCTTGGGTGATGTGCTTCACAGTTTGCCTCTCAGCACCACAGTCGCAACAAGAAGATGACTTTTTCTTCCATTTGTATAGCAGTTCTGCACACACACTATGGTTAGTTCGGTTCCGGTTTAGCTTGAACCATACTTTCCGAGGTTGTTCAAAGCCAGGTGCCTTCTGTGAGATGCATGGCATTTCCAAAGACTCTGCTGGGGCGAATTGTCTCCATTCATTAGACCATTTCTCAGTCTGGTTGAAATTACACATTACCGGTACAAGATTCTCCGCCGTGCAGATGGGTGGATATCTTGACTTCAGTGGAGGTGGGGTGGGGGAATATGGCTTAATACAGGCAGCCACTGAATAGGAGTTGATCTGATCCTGCCTGAGATCATTCTCATTGTGACATTTAATTTAACATCTATTCTCTTCACATGAGAGCTGTTTATCCAGACAGGGGCACAATACTCTGCAGTAGAGTAAACCAGGCCAAGAGCTGAGCAACGTAAAGTAGTTGCACTTGCACCTCAAGTAGTACCACATAATTTTCGAATGATGTTGTTGCATGTCTGAATCTTGGCAGCGCTCTTTCTCAGGTGTTCTTGGAACGACAGCGTTCTATCAAGTGTAACACCCAGATAATTGGAGTGTCTATTGTGGCGGAGAAGGGTGTTATCGAGGTATACCTTGAGATCCCTTGAAGCCATTCGGTTGTTCAGATGAAAACAAGAAACTTTTGTTTTACTCATGCTTGGTTGGAGTCTCCATTTTCGGAAGTAGTTTCCTAAAACAGCGAGATCTATCGTCAGCGTTTCCTCTATCTCCTAGAAGCATAGGTCGTTAGTGACAAGTGCCCAATCATCTGCATAACCAAATTTCCTTGATTTTGTGGGGGGTATATCTGAAATACAGGGTGAGCGTAAAATGCCGCACTTGGAGGTTGGCATGCGGTTCCTCGTCGAAATTCACGACAAAAGTTTATGTTGCAAAACCTAGTCCTGCCAATAGGTTTAACAGAAATGCGTGTTAAGAAACGAGGTTCTGGCAACGCTGTAACTGCAGGCAGCGTGGCCAAAAACTGATCGCAGGAACTCGGCACTCTGCCGGAGCTGTCTCATTAGCTCAGTGAGACGAGGTAATGCCATAAATGCCGGTTGTGCGGACGCACCGATGTTCGAGTCGCGTTCGTGCCATATTTTTTTCAGGTAATGTATCAAATTGCATCCAATGTACACCTCCACTATGCAATACACTAGGCCTATGTCTTACCGTTACTGTTTCCTGTATTTAATCATTCAAACGTAACATGAACTTCTTACAGAGGTAAACGACCCCTTGTTTCGTCCATGGCACACATAAAGCCAATAGAACATAATAGTGGATACAGTAACATCGTCTCTATCCAATGGCGGTACAAAGAAGCACAATACTGTAGGTAGCCTACACTAGTCTTATCTTCATAGAGCCGGTACGTACACTTACGAGCAACGCCTTCACTTCACAGCAGATGTTCAAAGCGACCTTCTTGCATTTGCAAACACTTCGCCACTCGTTGGAGCATACTTTGCCGGGCCCTATGCAACACACCTGCTTCCATCATTACCGATGCAGCATGCTCGCGAGCTATTTGGTCTTGTACATCCATGGGTGGAGTACTATAAACTTGTTCCTTTAAGTGTCCCCACAAATAAAAATCTAGTGGATTAAGGTCCGTGGAACGTGGCGGCCAGAACATTGGACCTCCACGACCAATCCATTTCCCTGAACACGCTTCATTTAAACAGTTTAACACAGTCATTCCAAAGTGTGGCGGTGCAACATCATGCTGAAACCATAGCCCTCTGGTTTGTAATTGATGTTCGTCCACAACATTTTTTTTCCTGAATAGCAACCACATCGATTTTTCCAACTCGTAGGATTTTTGACAAGTAGTGGCATTTGGATTTACTTATGCCTTTTACATTTAGATGGAGAACTTTAAGCGTAGTCCCGAAGGTCTTTGCCTGTTGGTTCCGAAAAGAACCATTTGAATGACTTTTCATTTTCATGTACAATAGCCAGGAGATTGCTAGGATAGTTTGGCAGCCTGATCACTGTTGCTCGTTTAGCACCATCCAGGGAGCACGTGTAGGGTAATTTCAGGTTAAGACCTACGGACGTGAGCAACTCCACTCTCCTGCTTTACTACTAATTGGCTCTCTTATGTGTAAATTTGAAGAGCGTTAGAAATTTTCACAGGAACACTCTGTGGATGAAATTAAATGAAAAACATCTGATGTCGCACGAGAGATCAAAAAATCTTTAGTGATGATTAAGAAAATGCATTTGCACTCGCTATGGCCACATTTGGAAATCATATTTAGACCACAGAGGCAGTGGCAGAGGACGAAGGATCAATTGTTTTAAGAATAATTTGCCTGGGCCGGACTGGATAAAATCTTTGATATAATTTGATAATATTGGGTGATAAATCTTTTCATAACTTTCTTATCACATAATCTCAGTACCTGCACTATCTATTGGTCCAGTAAGGTCTTACTTCATGACATGGAAGCTGTATCTCATTGTTTTCCTGGAAAAATTGAAGTATCACAAAGTTACCCCGAACCATGGGGTAACTTTGTGACATTTTATTTTGAAAATATTTTGTGATGCATGCGAGAAAATGCAACCGTATTTTCTTTGATTAAAGAGAAAGATTCCAGTTTCGACTGGGTGACACCGAAAGAGTGCAACGACAAATAGTTAAGCTTTTATTTAAATAAAACCCTCAAAACTGTCACAAAGTAAGCCCACTTTACGGTAATTAAGTGATTTTCACCAACATGGCGATTACCTTTAATTCTGAGTATACTGCACTTCGCCCTGCTGGCAAGTTGCCAACACTGTAGTGCTGTTGAGACTAGCGCTTAGAGCGGGGCTAACGAAGCGACCCGAATGGTAACGAATATAACCGATCAGCCAACCTTTTCCACGTACTATATAAGACAGACCAAGCGGGGCATTATCCTTGGGCAGCCATTTTTCTTTCGTTTATCGACGGGCTATTTGTTCTGTGAATAATCGCTTGATTTGTTGTTCTGTGCGTTAATTCTTAGAGTCTCAGGCACTCACTGAACAACTGAAATAAACTTAAGTCCAGCCGCCGAGTCTCCAGTAGGGTGTCCATCCCCTTATCTCCTCTAATATCTTCCATGGCCCTTTCTCAACAGCTTATGAATTGCTTGGAAAATACGTTTCTAGTGAACAAATATATTTCACTTGCGAAAAAATATTTTTCTTTTACAGTAAGAGACAGAATATGTAATTTTAAATAAATAAGGTAAAGTTATGTTAAGAAAAGGTCATTCTGATCAAATATGTAAAATAAAAACATGGAATATTAATTTTAAAGTAAAAATTATTTAAACAAATGTCATTATGATCAAATATGTAAAATATGTAACAATAAAACGTTATAGATGATAACTAAGCTTCTAATTCATGGACATTTATAAATTTTAGTAATGTATAATCAAAGGGAAGGAATATGTATTTATATCAAAATCCTAGCCCTAATGATCGGTCTAGGTTGTGAAGTTTCAGGTGCGATCGGTGTGCCCCGCTGCGCTGGTCTGTCTCGGTGCGTGTCAAAAGATCGTGAAGGGGGATGGATGACTAGCGCTTAGAGACAGCCCAGCGCGGCTAACGAAGCGACCCGAATACTCACGACCGCAACCGATCATACATCCCCCTTCACGATGTTTTGACGGTTTTTGCTGTGGTTTTGACAAGCTCCGAAACAGACCAGCGCAGCGGGGCAAACACGAAACTTCACAACCTAGACCGATCATTAGGGCTAGGATTTTTATATAAATAAATATTCCTTCCCTTTACTTATACATAACTATGTTAAATGTCCATGAATTAGAACCTTAGTTATCATCTAATTACAAAACCGGCAGTGGTGGCTATGCTCGCTAAAGCGCAGCGTTAGGTCATGGGGCCAAGCTCTCCGCTGACTCGGTAGACGCGTGGGTTTTAGCCCCAACGTCGGCCGTCCTTGAAATGGTTTTCCGTGGTTTCCCCATTTTCAACACCAGGAAAATGCTGGGACGGTACCTTCTGACAGGCCACGGCCGCTTCCTTCCACATCCTTGCCCACTTTCATTCATATTCATCCAATCTCTCATCCCGACGCGCAGGTCGCCCACGGGCGTCGACTAGAAAGACCTGCACTCGGCCTCTCAGGAGACCACACGACAAAAAAAAACGAATTACATTTTATTGTTATATATTTTACATATTTGATCATAATGACATTTTTTTAAACATAACTTTACTTGATTTATTTAAAATTACATATTCTGTCTCTTACTGTAAAAGGAAAATATTTTTTCGCAAGTGAAATATATTTGTTAGCTAGAAACTCAGGTACATGAAACGGATTTTCCAAGCAATTCATAGGCTGTTGAGATAGGGCACGGGAAGATATTAGAGGAGATAAGGGGATGGACACCCTACTGGAGACTCGGCGGCTGGGCTTTACTTTATTTCAGTTGTCCAGTGAGTGCCTGAGAATTAACGCACAGAACAACAAAACAAGCGATTATTCACAAAACAAATAGCCCGTCGATAAACGAAAGAAAAATGGCTGCCCCGCTTGGTCTGTCTTTTGGTTGGCTGATCGGTTATATTCGTGAGCATTCGGGCCACTTCGTTAGCCCCGCTGGGCTGTCTCTAAAGCGCTAGTCTGTTGAGCCACACTGGTCAAAAAACAAAAGTTTGGTGCTTTTCAGTCGGTCAACACGAATGTACCCAAAAGAGCTGGGTTATGCCCTAATCCTGAAATAAATTACATGAGATTAATAAATACACTAGGATGACCAGTTTCGATCGCCTGCCATATGTTTTAATTCTACGTCGTGTGAAGCATATAAATGTATTATAGGAACTCGTGTATTGTCCGCTGTCTGCCGCCATGAAAATCTGAAAATTTTCTATAGAAATGGCTAATATTAGTAACATACAGGAGTTGAATATTTTATCGCTAGAGGGTGTTATTGCATTTTTTCAGAGTGCCAACATTATTGTTTCCAGACCAATGGTTTTCGCCTAGACCAATAATGGTTAGGTAGGGCCGCGCGTTAGCTAATATCAACACCCCTGGTTTTTGTCACGCACAGTGGAGGTAGTCAAGCATCAATAATCTTTATCCAGGCCAATGGTTTTGCCTATTGTGCGGTTTGGAGCCATTTTTCAGTGTTGCCTAAGTAAACAAAAGTTTGGTGCTTTTCAGTCGGTGAACACGAATGTACCCAAAAAGAGCTGGGTTATGTCCTAAGCCTGAAATAAATTACATGAGATTAATAAATACACTAGGATGACCAGTTTCGATCGTCAAGCGATCATCATCAGATCCATTACACTTAGGCTATAACATCTATGTTTGGGAATACAGGTGAAAAATATTTACAATATGTACAATTTTATTATTTAGTTGCAGTATTGGTACTGCAACTGTCGGTGTATGCTAAATGTAGTATATATCTAATGTTAGGTGAAATGCTAAAATGGTGGTCCGGATTTTTATCTAATTAAGAACGGTTCAGGGAGGGGATTTAGGAAGAAGACATTCGTGGACCTGTTAAAAGGTACCGTCCCAGTATTTACCAGGTGGCAGCTACCGAACACTGGTTGTTGAGCGATGTTTAATGCAGAATACGGCTCTGGTGTATTCTCTGGTGTCCGTTTTCAAAGTGCGTTATTTTTGTTAGTAGCGAAACACATCGCCATGTTTGATTAGGTAATGCTGCCAACTTCACTTCCCCGGCGACTCTCTGGACGAAATTATTGGTGAAAATTACTGATTGTACTACTAGGCAAGACCAAAAGATTGGTGCTTTTCAGTCGGTGAACACGAATTTCGCAGAAATAAAACTTGATCAAATTATAAAAATTGCTAAATTTGAGTAGAATGTTGTAATTTTCTGGGTTATGAAAATCCGCTACTTCTCACAGCCAAAATGACTTGCAAGTGTGACACTGAGAGAGTAGGGTCTGCTTATCGGATACTGGTGATAACACACTGGTTTATCTTCTGATAACTCCCCCAGGGGCTCACATCTAGTGGGATGTGGGTTGGCGACCACGGGACCCCAACTGAGTCTGGCATTGCTTCCAATTACTTGTGCCGGGCTCCTCTCCGTCTTCTTTCCTGTCGACCTCACTTGGTCAACTCTTGTTCTCTTCCGGCCCCGACAGTATTAGGGTATCCGAGGCCTAGGGAGTCTCTTCCTTTCCCGCCTTAATTGGCCCTTGTCTCATCTTTTCTGATTCCCTCCTTCTGAGAGGGATCAGCCTTCTTTTTCTTTTCATGTTATCTCCTGCCTTCTGCTCAAGGCCCTCAAGGAGCCAGGGTGTATGTAGCCCCACCACTTTTGGTGCGCCCTGGATATTGCTTTACCCTCAGGGGCTCACGGCTGGTGAGTTCGGGAGTTGGCGACCCCGAGGCATTCCTGAGCTGAGTCTGGTTTTCCCCCTTTTATCCATTACCTGTGGGGAGGACCCTCTCCTCTTTCACTTTCCTATCTGCCTTTTATGGCTCTCCTTCCTTCCAAGTCCCTCAATCCGCATTCTTCGAGGGTTGAGGGCATTTCTTTTCCTCCTGTCCTTTATTTGCCTTATTCTCCTTTTGTTTTCCATTTCTTCTTCTAGTATATAAGTTAGTAGTTAGTTTTAGTTATTGTAACGTGCCACCCCTAGTGGCACTTTCGTTAACTGGATTACGGTGGGAAGAAGCACAACACAATTGTTCCTTTAAAGAAATGTTAGGTTTATTGCAGGTCAGAATTATACACCGTACAATAAGCAGATAGAAAACAATTAGCTGTCTTACAGAAGCTGCCTCTATGGAGCTCGACTTACACTTTCACTGAATTATGCAGTTAATCCTACCGTAATGAGGTCCGTGTACTCGGCTAGAAGTAACGGCACTCTCCCTCAAGTAAACAAGCCACACTCACTTCTTCTGAATGTACACTGTCTCGCCGTCTGCAGGCTAGGAAAACAGTCCACTGCGTTTCGCAATCCACACAGCACTTCACCGCATGCAATAGCCTCACTTGGGTTTCGCACGTCACGTTACCAACTATTGTCACACTCGCTCAAAAACACACTGTTGCTCCCTCGCTGGTGGGGCCGCTTTATATAGCAGGCTGGTGACTCAATGAATGCTTCTAGACCCGTCCAGGATTCACGGCTTCTCGAGATTTCCATCACTAGCTGGGTCACGAATATTCTGGTCCATCCCTTTTGTCCTCGCAGCCCCGTTGTGTAAGGCGCAGGTAACACACAGAGGCAGAGCATCGCCCGGGGCGGCTGTGACTCACGCGGCGAGGCGACGAAACAAACTCACAGCCGTAACATTATAGTTTACATTTCATTATCATCTTCACGATCACCCAAACCATTGGGGGCCGATAACCTAGATGTTAGGCCCCTTAAAACAACAATTATCATCATCATCATATCCTGTGATAACAGCAGAAGAGCACAGTCATATTACTGCTTGTCTCGAGGTAAGAATCTTACACTGCCATAATATATATGCAGAAATCTGATTTGTGCAAATTAGCATGTTTTGTACACTAATACACAATTAACACCGGTTATCAGACATATTCTACACACACCCAAAGTACACGGGGCTACATGACCGCGTTGTTGCAGCCCCTAAACAGAGGAACCAACCAACCAGCATGTTTTGTTTCCAAGTTTGAACCCGCATGCTACCATTATTCAAATGAGCTTCAACCAATTGAGAACCATTTGCAACTCCAAAGTAGCATAGTAGTAGGCTTACATTGAGTATTATCTGGTGGCTAGTGAGTTTATCCCATAGCTAATTCCATCATAATTATGATAAATTCAGGCTGAGACTAACTGAAGCATAATGCACATTTTCACAACCAACACAGTGATATCCTCAAATCATCGACCACGCCCATTGTTGGACTTTGACTCAAAATGTCAACAGAACAGTGAAGTGAATTCAAATATCCTAAGTATTTATTCTTTGTAAATAGACAAGGCATTTTGCCAAATCCCTGTGGGCATCAGTTATGAAAATGGCTCGAGCAGGAGCATGGTGTACTGTATTAAAAGTTAAGGAATAAATTATGTTTTGTAAGTGGAAAGAATAAGACGGGTAGTCCTATTTCAGTTCCTAAAATAGTGGTGACCCCGACGTGATTAATAACGCAGATATTGGTAAGTCTCGATCTGGTTATATTCATAAATTTTAACAATGGAAGTACTTGTAAAGAGGCGAAAACCTGTGAGAACGAGGTTCACTAAGAATTATGATGACCTGTTGTAAGTATTAAATGATGAAGAAAATAGTAAAGAAGAAATTGTAAGAAGCAAATTAACAACTCTGGAATGGTTAACTACAGACTTACATAACCTCAATGAACAGGTGGCAGCATTAATGTTAGAAGACAGTGATCAATCTGAAGGTGAATTTGAACGAGAATACGAGAGTGTAGAGAAGTTCAATGAGGACATGGATTGTGCACGTGT
Source organism: Meconema thalassinum (assembly GCA_946902985.2). Classification (NCBI taxonomy): domain Eukaryota; kingdom Metazoa; phylum Arthropoda; class Insecta; order Orthoptera; family Tettigoniidae; genus Meconema; species Meconema thalassinum. Next base: position 174,703,994 of record OX336398.1, on the reverse strand, counting down.
GAAAGTAGAACAATTTATTGTGAGGCAACATACCGGTGTCCAAATCACAAACAATGGGCAGTCGGCCATTTCTTTTCCAAACTCCAGCAGACGAAAACTTAGGTTACCAAAAATTGAATGAAAGAAGTTCAGTGGGGATATAAAAGACTATCTTGGCTTTTGGAGCCAATTTAGGCGAATTCACGAGAACGGGGATTTGGAAAATGAGGACAAATTCCAGTACCTGATTCAGGCTACCACAGAAGGCTCAAGAGCTCGGGAGATTGTTGATAGCTTCCCTTCCACTGCGGATAACTATAATAAGGCTATAGAGAGCCTGAAGAATAGATTTGGAAAAGAAGAGTTGCTTATCGAATATTATGTAAGAGAACTCCTGTCACTAGTGATAAAGAATGCCACTGAAGACAGAGGAAAGCGTGACACAGCTTGCCTCTATGATAACCTAGAATCTCACCTGCGTGCTTTAGAGTCAATTGGTATGACTTCAGACAAATATGCTGCCATGCTCTTTCCGCTCGTGGAGTCCTGCATCCCTGAAGATATTCTTAGGGTGTGGCTGAGAAGTCCAATGACAATTGATAATGAAGAGGGCGGAAGCAAAATCTATGGAGACCGGTTGAAGCACTTAATGCTATTCCTCAGGAAGGAAGTTGAAGGCGAAGAAAGAATTTCTTTGGCGAAAGCGGGCTTCAGACTAAGTGAGGTTAGCCCACAAAGATATAAGAAGAAGCAGCAACCTGATAAAATTGTACCTACTGCAACAGACTTGTCCTCCGGTGAGCAGAAGAAGTATAAATGGGCGTGTGTGTTCTGCGGAAAACCACACGAGAGTAAGGAGTGTTTTCAAGCACAGAGGTTGTCTCTAAGTGAGAAGGAGGACATGTTAAAGATAAACAAGGGATGTTTCGTCTGTCTGAAGCCAGGACATCGTGCTAGAGATTGTAAAGGTAAAGTGAGCTGCATTGTCTGTTCTAAGAAGCATTGCACCATCATGTGTCCACAGCTGGAAGTAAAGCAAAAGGACCAAAAATGTGAGGAAAAGACAGAACAAAACCAGAACACCTCGCTTTCAAGTCAGTGCTCCTAGGATGTAGTTCTTCAGACCCTGCTAGTGAATCTTGAGGCCTATGGGAGGAGACGGACTGTAAGAGCACTCATCGATACCGGTTCACAGCGGTCATACATATTGAAAAGTACTGCGCGGGAAATGGGTTATCAACCAGTCAAATCATAAGTCGTGATACATGCCTTATTCGGAGGGGGTTCATCCAAGAAAATGGAGCACCAATGTTATGATGTTCTCTTGAAGAGTTTGGTAGATAACTATTCCTGCGTAATTCAAGTTTTAGACCAACCAATAATATGTGGTTCAATCTCACGGCCATATTTAAGTACTTGCATGGGAGAATTGAGGAGGAAGGGGATTCACCTCACAGATGTCGGAGCTGGACAGCCACCAATTGAAATCCTGATAGGATCGGATGCACTAGGGAAGCTGTACACGGGAACTGTAAAAGAATTAGAGTGTGGACTCATTGCTGTGCAAACTAAATTAGGCTGGGTCGTAATGGGTAAAGTAATGGACAAGTCGGGCACAAATACCCATGCTGCCATGATAACTACCCTTTTGACTCACACTAGTCATCTGCCGGACCTATGGAAGTTGGATGCCCTGGGAATTTTGGATCCCTGTGAAAGCCAAACAAATGAGGAAATCGAGACAGCTGTGCGAGATCACTTCAAGAGAACTGTGAAGAGGGATCCTGAGGGAAGGTATGAGGTTAGTTTTCCCTGGTTGGATGGTCGGGAAGAGCTACCTGATAACAGAGTGGTAGCTGAGAAGAGGTTAATAGTTACAACCACGAAACTTGAAGTGGCAGAGAAGTTTGATGACTATGATGAAGTATTGAAAAACTGGTTGAATGAGGGCGTGGTAGAAGTGTTTCAAGATGACGAGCAACAGAAACGTGGGCACTATCTACCGCATCGGGGAGTATTCAAAGACAATTCAACGACGAGTGTGAGGCCAGTCTTTGATGCATCCTGCAAGCAGAAAGGGGGCTGCTCTTTAAATGACTGTTTGGCAAAAGAACCGAACTTGCTGGATTTAATCCCCAAGATTTTGCTCAAGTTTCGACAAGGGAAAATTGGTGTCATTTCCGATATCAAGCAGGCCTTTCTACAAATCTCTGTGGACGAACAAGACCGTGACTGTCTGCGTTTTCTCTGGTGGGAAAATGTCAAAGAGAAGAAGGTAAAAATATTGAGACATCGTAGAGTTGTTTTTGGAGTAAACTGCAGCCCATTCCTCCTGGGAGCAGTTATCCAGCATCACTTGAGTCAATATGAACCGCCTTTAAAAGGAGTGGCTGAAACACTGAAGGACTCGTTTTATTTTGACAATTGTGTCACGTCTGTCAATTCAGAAGAGGAGCTGCATACATTTGTTGGACAAACTACTGAAATAATGGCTGAAGGGTAGTTTGACCTGAGAGGTTGGGAGCATACAGCCTTATGCACCGAAGGTACTGCCAAACCGTCACCAGTTCTTGGATTACTGTGGGATAAGGTAGAAGATAAGTTGTACTGCGATGTCAGTGGGATAAGCTACCCTCAAAGAGCAATTACAAGAAGAAATATCTTATCCACAGCACAGAGAGTCTTCGATCCAATAGGCTTCACCTCTCCTGTTACTCTTTGCCCTAAAATACTTCTCCAAGAAAGCTGGAAAAGCAAATTAGGCTGGGACGCTGAACTTCCAGAAGAGATGTCCCACAAATTTATGAGATGGGTTGAGGACCTTCCAATTTTATCGGATGTAAGAATCCCAAGATGGACTTCAATGAAGGAGACAGGCTCGTGTGCTCTACACGTCTTTTGCGACGCATCAAAGTCATCCTATGCAGCCGTGGTGTTCTTGAGATGTGAAGACAGCAGGAGAGTGTCGGTTCAGTTGTTGCAAGCTAAATCTAGGATTGCACCTTTGAAAAAAATCACAATTCCAAGGTTAGAACTGCTCGCTTGTTATATTGGGACTCGTTTAGCTTCACGTGTGAGGAAAGGTCTTGACACGAAGGACTTAAAGGAATATTACTGGACTGACTCTGCCACCGCATTACACTGGATTACCCAAGATGGACAGTGGGGAACATTTGTTAGAAATAGGGTGAAGGAAATGTGTAGTAGTTCCAATGTTCAAGACTGGAGACACATTCCTGGCCATGAAAACCCTGCTGATCTACCATCAAGAGGCTGTAGTGCGAAAAAACTGTTAGAATCCCGATGGTGGGAGGGACCGAGCTGGCTTAAGCTCTCCGAAGAGAACTGGCCAAAGTCTGAATCAATGGCAAAGGAGGACGACATAGATCAGGAAAGGAAGAGAGATGCGATATCGTTAACTGTTGCTACACAAGAGGAGGCATGGTATTTGAAGTATTTCTCATCTTATACGAAGATTGTACGAATGATGGCCTGGATGCTACGGTTCATTCATAATGTTCAGGTTAAAAAGGATAAGCATCTCGATTATGAACTGTCCACCCACGAAGTAAAGAATGCAGAAAGACGCCTTTTGAATATTGTACAAAATGACATGTTTATGAAGAAAGAGAAGATGGACTTCAAATCCTTGTGTACTCTAGAAGATGAGGACGGACTGCTGAGAATCAAGAGAAAGATTGTGAGAAGAAAAGATGATGCAGATTTCAGATTCCCCATTCTGTTGCCATCAGATCATAAAGTATCACATCTGTTGGTTATGGAAGAACATATGACAGCCTCTCATGCAGGAGTGCAAATTCTGCTATCTATCATACGAGAACGATTCTGGATTATCAAAGGTCGGAAGACTCTGCGCAACATTCTTTCCAAATGTGTGAGATGTAAACGATTTGAAGCAAAACGTATTGAATCAGTACCTGTGGAACTTCCTGAAAATCGGGTGAGAGAAGCCAGTGCATTTGAAGTTGTAGGAATCGATCTAGCGGGTCCATTGCACTTGAAGAATAGTACTAAGTCTTGGATAGTGATTTTCACCTGCGCAGTCTTCAGAGCGGTTCATTTTGAACTGGTTACTTCTCTATCGGTATCCAGCTTCATTTTGACACTGAGAAGATGTATTTCCAGACGGGGTAGACCACACGTCGTGTATAGTAACTACGGGACTAATTTTCATGGAACGGAGAACTTACTCAAAGCACTTGACTGGGATAAGATAGTAAAGGAAACTGCCATTTCAAGAATTGAATGGAGATTCAATCCACCCACAGCAGCTTGGTGGGGTGGGTGGTGGGAGCGATTGATTCAAACACTTAAGAAGTTGGTGCGCCGTGTACTTGGGCGTGCATGTGTGGAATATGATGAAATGTTGACCATTTTGATTGGCTGTGAAGCTGTTGTTAATTCACGACCACTAACTTATCTGTCTGAAGATCAGAATGACTTGGTGCCTTTGGCGCCTGCAATGTTTATACAAGACATTCCAAGGGTGGGAGTACCTGATCTTGATCACATCGATAGTGTTAATCTGTCAAAGAGGTATAGGTACCAACAACGACTAAAGGAAGACATAAGAAAGAGGTTCAGATTGGAATATCTTGGTCAGCTCATCCAAAGAAGGAACGAGCTGAAGAAGATGACGCGAGACCTTCAAGTAGGTGAAGTCGTGCTTATTGGTGGTGACGACAGGAAGAAGATGGACTGGCCGATGGGGAGAGTCGCAGCTGTATACCCAGGGAAGGACAACAAAATACGAGTGGTGAAAGTGAAAACTGCTACTGGTATGTTGATCCGACCAGTTCAACGCATCTATCCTTTGGAGATTTGTTCCAATACAACTAGTGTACCGATGGATGAGCCTGAGCCTGCCGTTACCTTGAGAGATGAGAAAGTGTACGTTACAAGATCCGGTAGAAGAGAAAACATTCCATCGTGGTTTTTTTCAGTGATTTAATTGTGTATAGTGTCTTTCCTTTTTCTTATCACTCTTTATTGTGAAATTGTTTACTATTTTTGTGGTTTTGATTCAACATTGTTAATCAAAAGGTGGGAGTATTGTGCCCGTTTGGACCGAAGTCCGGACGACCACATATGCATTTCACCAAAAATCAGTCAGCACGAGAATCAAAATATCCCGGGGCGCCAGATGGGTTAAAGTCGAATGCAAAGACCCAACAAAAAAAATGCTTAACTGATTTTCGGCTCGACGCAACAATAAGGATAGAAGGAGATTCATGAAATCTGTGATTGCATACCATAAAATTATCTCATTTTATTAAAACTTTAAAATGACATGAAGAAAATATGCCCAAAATGGCATAAAATATGACTGGAAAAGAATAAATTATTTACACAATATACAATATCGCCAACACATGAACACTAACAAAGTTGAAACGAGAGGTCAGAATATCAGTCCTGTTGACTTCGTTCAACATAATTATGTACAGGGGTAGGGTTTTATCAGCGCAAAGTCAATCGTCCATACTGATCCCTAAATTATTTAGCATTCACACGTTGAAGATCAATGAGAAAATTTATCACTGGTTGGAAAATCACTTTCACTGTTCATTTCTCAAAACTATTATCGTAGCATTTCGACTAACACTTTTCAGGCAGTAGTAATATTAGGATTTGTCAAATACAAAGTTGTTCATAATAAGTGAAATACATTATGATTTACATGGACCTTGAGCATTTTTGTGGATTAAAAAAAACAGAAAATATCTATTGAAACATAGATCTCAATCCAAAGTCTGTCAAAAATAATTTTGACTTAATTAAAATATAATTATCCCAAATATAACTTCCATTCAGTCAACGAATTAATTAATTATTCCTTGAAAACATTAATTAGGAAATTTGAAATATCATATAGCATGTTTTATAATGAAACAAATTATTATTATTATTATCATCAAAGTGATTTTTGACAAAATGTCAACTATGTTCAGCATCAACTTATTAAAGAAAATGTATATTTATTTCTTATAGGATCTGAAAATCCTTTCAGCTTATAGTGGTTGTTGATAAGTAACAATTTCAAACAACAGCATTGGCCCATATGATTGACACGTGATAAAAATCACAGAATTAGAAATCAGCATTTAGACAACGGTAAAGCTTTCCTGAATGAAAGGAACTAGTAGAATAATAATTTTCCGGGTAAGCAATTACTAGAAATATTTTCAAACACGTGGATCAACAGTAATTTAATAATGATGGTTCACAAAATAATCTGTGGTTATATTACGACGAAAGTGTGGCGAAAAACGACTCTCCTACTACATCAAAAACATCCAACCTACAATTTGATTGGTGCTCCATTTTACACAACCTCATTCCTGCGACTTAAATTGCGCACTCAAGAATGGCATATAATTATCTGCACACACACAATGACATCTTCCCAAATTATACAAAATAATCAAGCCTTTGCTTGTTATGACAAATGGAAGATACAAAAATCAATAAACCTCACCAATGAGTTTACGACAATATCCAATATAATTTCACCATCAGAAATTTCACACAGTGTTAATATTAGCAAACGTTGTGAAAGACGCTGCATCATAATGATTTTATTTTATATAAACTCTAGCAAAAACCCTGCTTTATACATGCTTAGCTTCCCATTTCACTTCTTTCCGTGTCTTTATCAAAGCTTTAAATATGAAATGCAAACGTGAAACAATTTCACTGAATTTAACTGTTCATTATAAGTGGGCATGTTTTAACCACTAACCTTCGGAATTAACAAATATCCGATTTAGAGTATGACTTCAAATGTCAACTGTATTAATCATACAACCAGAAAATGATTATTATAAACCACAAATGTTTATTATTATTATTCCAGAAAATTAGAAAAATAATAATTATTATTAAATCCCATTATTATTATTATTATTATTATTATTATTATTATTATTATTATTATTATTATTATCATGTTCAAAACTAGGTTTAAAGTTATCAAACTGTTCGGGGAATATCACCCTCGACTTCAAAATGATGGACAACTATCCATTCCTCAACTTAGATTAATTCTTAAATCTCAAATCATGACGGCTAATGACAGCAATAAGGTAAAAATATTGAACTAAAATAAATGCTCGTTCTGCTCGTCCATAAATATCGAATCGTATAAATCTGAGTAAAATCAACTCAGGTCCTAGCTCAAGCTTCGAAAGAAAAGATTTGCAAAAGCAAATAAACATATCGATGACTATAGAGAAAAAAAAATGTGTTGGCAAGACTGTAGAAAATACGAGAGAATCCATCTAACTACGCATGGAAATAATGTAAATTGCAGCTTACATTCTTGTAGGTCTTGATGGTAGAAATCTGGACTGAACCAGACTACTCAGTCTTCCTGTTGTCTGTCCCATTAGGACGCGTACTTATATCCTCGTATCAGCTTCCATGTTATACCCACAAGCTGTTTACGCAGACATAGTGGCGATTATAATGTCTTGCAGAAAAATGTTGGCAACTTCAAGAGCTGAAGTGTAGTTGACAGGGGTCTGATCTAAGCGATCCATGATGAAATAATTACCAAGACCCACTGTGATACAATCAGTATTCCAATACTCTTACAATCTTTTCAGCACAATTACAAATTCTGTCGAGTTGGCTGGGCAAAGCTTCTCACTTTTCAGATCGCACAAGGCTAAACCTGTATTCCCATTCGGCTTTCGAATTGTAATATGCAAGACTGGTTTTGAAGTTACTGACTTATCTTGACTGGTCCAACTATTGGATATAAATAATCCAGCTATAAGTGAATGTGAACTGAAGAAAAAGTTGTAGACATAGTCTACCATATGTCCAAGTTGTAGCGGTAAGAATTACCAAGTGCCACAGACTTATTTCACTTCTGTGAAATCGAAGAAAAGTTCTAAACTCACTCGAAATAGTTTAACACTTTCAGTAACCATGTACTGTCGAAAATTCTAAGTCCAGAGCTTGTGCTGTAAGTTGAAGTTTAAATGCAACCATGTGCTCGGCGATAATAACGATGTTCGAAGTTAGGTGATAGTCAAGTGGCTAGAGCGCTTACGTAGCGTAGCACGACCAAGTCAACGGAGTGCTTGTGACGAAGTGAACATACCTCTGCCTGCAAGGCTCGCCTTATATACTCATCCGCTTGCTGGCTCGAGGTCACTGCGGCGAAAACGCTGGAACTAAAACAGCTCATAACTCGGCTTCTGTTCGATCAATTTCTTTGAAACAAAGCTCATAGGGACACTGGGACTGAAATTTTCAAATTCTATATAAACTGAGGTACAGCTTTGAAATTTTATATGGTTATGAATAGTCATATTATAAACCACTGTGGGAAACGTGAACATTGTAAGTGGATTAGTTCTCCAGATATTAATTATTTTGTACATTTATTGTGCTAATTATTCAAGTTTTATAAAGGTCAGCCGCGTTAAAAAAAACAAGATAGTGTAACTTTTAGGTAATATTCTATTGCACTATAACAATTGGAAGAAACCTACGGATCCGATTTTGAATAGCATTAATGAGTGTCAAGAAATTATTTCTTTTTCATATCCAAGTTTTTTTCTAAAAAAAATCGTGTTTTTTCCAGTTTGAATTTTTTTGGCGGCCAAACCAAAAGTGCAATCTAAAAAACGATCCGCAGGTTTATAGTCATTGCAATGAAGATAATAAATTCCCATTTTCAAAGCAATATCATAAGATTTATGACGCGAGTAACATTTTGAATGCCTGAAAAAGTGAATCCGAGAAAACAGCAATTTTCTAAAATGATGCACAATTTACAAGGTTTGAGCTTACCAATGACATTAGGTCTGTCCTACAGCATATGTGACACCCTCTTTTTTCTGTTTTGCAGCCTCCTCCTTCGTTTCTGTCAGTTTCACCTTCCGTCGACATGCCTTTCGCTTCTCCAATTACGACCGCGGACTTACATACTTCCTGCGACTGTCACATCTTTCAAATGTTTGTGCTGTGACATGAGATACTGAAGTTAGTCTTATTCCTGATTTCAACTCTGTTGTTGCACTACTCCCCATGTTGAATTCTGCTACAGAATTCCAAACAGCAATTTCAAGTATCTTCCGTGAAATAAAAATCTCTTTTGGGCACTTCCTCCAGATAACAAAATGCAGAGACTCATTCTGATTTTCAGTAGCACCACGGATGCATCTGGATAGTAGCTCATCTGATGCCAGCCTTTGATAAATAGGCATAATCTTGACAACTAAGGGTTCTTTAAGTTCTACTGCCATTTTGTCATGACTCTGTGGTGTTTTATCAGCTGCGATACTTCGATTGTAGAAACACCAAGACTCAGAACCTTCAGGACACTTACTGTGCTGGGGTGTTTAAAGGACACACCGTGCATTTTAAAGCTACGCCAGGGCTTTAAAAATGGCGGAATTCGGATAAAACACCGCTATATGATCCGCAGGGGATAGGGGTGTATTAATATGGAAAAAAACGAAAATCGACATTTTCCACAAATTTCACTAAAATTTCAGTCCCAGTGTCCCTTATATACTCATCCGCTTGCTGGCTCGAGGTCACTGCGGCGAAAACGCTGGAACTAAAACAGCTCATAACTCGGCTTCTGTTCGATCAATTTCTTTGAAACAAAGCTCATTCTTCTTCTCTTGTTCTTGCCAGTAATCTGATATAGGTTTCATGTTTCCATCTCAACGGGAAATATTTAGTGACATATAGCCTCGACTATGACGCTCTCCTCCTACGTCACTTACCCACTTCTTGGCTGTAAATTCCTTCGAAAAGCTTCTAAGAAGGTTTGGAGCGCGCTATTCAAACATCCATATCCGAACTTAGAATCGTGGCCTGTTCCCTCAAATCTAAGCTCACGGCTTGTACCCTTCTATCTAGGCAACTGGATTTGGGCACAGTATGTTGGACTTGGACTCAAAATGTCAACAGAACAGTGAAGTGAATTCAAATATCCTAAGTATTTATTCTTTGTAAATAGACAAGTGGTCGAAACTAGTCAGAAAAGACCTTGAACAATTGGATATTGACCCCAGTAACATCTATGACAGGAATAAATACAGGACTTTAGTCAGAACATCAGACTCTCTCCAGTCACTAACAGCAAAAGCAGTGCGTCCAGGAGTAGGTGTGAAATGGACTCAGGAGCGGAAGGACATTCACAGTGCCAGAATGAAGGAATACTGGGCTAGGAGGAAAGCTGCCAGAGATAAGAACCACGTGGTCCACAGCCGGCCCAAACGGAACTAAAAAAAAGACAAGGCATTTTGCCAAATCCCTGTGGGCATCAGTTATGAAAATGGCTCGAGCAGGAGCATGGTGTACTGTATTAAAAGTTAAGGAATAAATTATGTTTTGTAAGTGGAAAGAATAAGACGGGTAGTCCTATTTCAGTTCCTAAAACCCATTCTTCACTCCCTGCCCATGAAATTATGATACACTTATCTCTCACCAGCCAATTCAGCCGAGGCAGTGTAAATTTTAAATAACAAAACAGTACCGGTAATTCAAAAGAAAGTGAGCATATTTAGGTGTGGCTTCTGTTTTCCGGTCATACATTTGTCACATGGAGAGAGAGATAGGGAGACATGACCGCCATTTTGTTTCGTTTCCATTCTGCAGGTTATCATTTCTCATTGTCTTCCTTGTGGCACCAACAACAAAACCATCTGAATATACGAAGAACAGATTGTATCGTGCTACAAGGACTTGCAGCAGCCATGGTGATTGGTGAACAGTAAACCGCGAAATGACTTCACAAACTGAGCTGTTGTTAATTCATTTTAGAGGCCTTGGAAACTCTTGGTCATTAGCCCAATGTAGCCTACTCAATTTGTCTGATAACATATGTTCCTGTTGTGACTGTAGTAGTGCTTCTCTAACTGTGATGATTGGGGTCGGAAATAGGGGAGGTCTGCCGGGTATTTATTTGAAGAGAGTGTGATAAAATCAGGGGGTAATCCACACCCAAGATAGCTACTGTCGGTAGCTCTGATCTCCGGACTGGCTGCTGCCCTCCATCATAGTCATGGTGCGCTAAGCCTCGGGGTCACAAACAGTTATTAAATACCCTGCTTGAAGTCATCACAGGAACACAGGTTATCAGATAAATTCCACACACAAGTACATGGGAATGATATCCTTGATGCCTAAATCCACTAAATGTTATTTCTCTTTCTCAGTAAAATAAAGGCATTAAAGAGAAGTAATTTGAAAAATCCAACTCTTGTTCGATTTCCTTCAAAAATTTTGGGGGAGATCCGCATCTCTTCCACTTAACCTGCCACAAGGTATGTTCTATCTTTCTTTCTTTCCTTCTTCGACTTATCTCAATTAGTTGGGGGTCACCGAAGCCAACCAGGCCCAATTTTTGTTTTGGCCGTGGATTTAAGGCCGGATGCCCTTCCTAACGCCACGTAATTCTTCAGGTGAAAATTTCACCCCGTTGTCACCGGGATTTAAACACCGGTCGTCCAGGTGAAAGACGAGCAGCTAAGCCACCGCGCCATCACGCACCCTATGTGAGGTATTACAGTGACTGTATCATATGTAACTGATAGTGTGGGTTTACTAAAACAAGCTGCCTTATCCACTTGATTTGCTTTTCATGGAATATGGATTCCAATTAGGCTTCACTTGAATCCTCGGAGCATGGCCTCACCTCACCCCAGTTACAACACCCATTAGGTATAAATTCACACCCTGTACATACAAGTAAATTACCAACTATATTACGATAACATAGCCTAATATCCTTCCTTCTTGTTTATCGTGTTTCATATTTGGTGGACAATCATACAGGGTCATCGAAAAATAATGCCAGCATTTCAACAAATTATAGTACCGAAACTCTTTATGTTAAACGTGTAATTCTTTCACTGAACGAAAGCAGATTAAAGTAAGTTTTGTTTTGGAGGGGACGTGGCCTTGCTATGTGCACACTAGATGCGCAGTAGCCAAGGTTGGCCGGGGGCGCGCGCGCTAATGAAGTCCTGACCTCACCCCTTTGGATTTTTTTTTGGGGGGGGGGGGGGGTACATTAAAAACATTGTGTATGAAGAAAAAATTCGGAGTTTGGAGCACCTGCTGGAGCGAATTTCTGCCGCCATCTTGACAGTTACTCCTGAAATGATTGCACGTACCAATCCAGCCAGTGGGAATGCGTGCGTTCAATGCTGATGTTGGTGGTCGGCCTGGCCTGGATTTTTCTCTACAGTCCCTGTTTCCTTAAACTGATTAAACCATCGAATTACAGCTTTGTAATCAGGAGCAGTTTGTCGGGCGGTGCAGTCATTGGTGCACGCGCCCCAGGCCGACCTTGGCTTCTGCGCATCTAGTGTGCGCATAGCAAGGTCACGTCCCCTCCAAAACAAAACTTACTTTAACCAGCTGGCGTTCAGTGAAAGAATTACACGTTTAACATAAAGGGTTTCGGTGCTATAATTTTTTGAAATATTGGCATTATTTTTCGATGACCCTGTATTATCATACCGATACAAAACATCATTACGAAAACACATATTGGCTGGCTAAATTCCGAAAAGGACGCTGTTGATTCCAGACGATCATAGCACCAAGTTAGACTACTGCAAGACATATTTTCCAAGCATTTATGGCACACCACAAAGTAGAGCAAATAAATGCAATAATGAAATCCCACCGAAGGTCCATGCGATATAAATTTGTAAAGAATTAAAACACACATGTCTCAAACAATCTGTACTGTTGTTCTCTGGTATTAAGTTACCTGTTTCTTTTCACACAGCACGCTTCAAATAATTTTTTTGTTAGTCTGCCTCGTGGCGTAGTGGTTAGCATTCTTGGCTGTCACCGCAGAGGCTCCGCCTAGAAATTTAATTCTGGTCTGTGGGCTGCAGCAAGGTACACTCAGCCTCGTGAGGCCAAAATGAGAACAGGTAGCTTCGATTCCCACCTAAGCCAGCGTCGGTTCGTTGGTTCTTAAGTTTAGGGGCTGCGACAACGCGGTCATGTAGCCCCGTGTACTTTGGGTGTGTGTAGAATCTGTCTGATAACCGGTTTTAATTGTGATGACTGTATTAGTGTGTGTATCTGTTTTTTTAAATTCAAGTAAGGACTGCAACTTCGAATTTTTCAAATAGTTCCTACTTTTGCCGTCAAGCGCAACCGCCAACGACTACTAGGCCAAGTTCAGAACTTAGCTACCAGACGCCACCGCAGTCGGCTCTTGACAACGAACGTAGAGACCTAAGAGCGTTGTTTACATTATTAACCTATCCAATTTAGTTTCACACAGGTGCAATTAGTGGAAGGTTCTCTTTCATGCCATAAATCTATGACAAGGGACCCCCGGCTTTACTTCCCCACCGAAGGAAGGCTCTTAAAAAATCCGACGACTTTGGCCGGGTTTGAACCCGCTATCTTGGGCATAGAGGCTCAGCATGCTACAGACTACGCCACCGAAGCCGCCTCTAAGCCAGCGTAATAGTGGTTTTTCTTAGCTTGCCATTTGTATTCCAGGCAAATGCCGACATGGTACTGTACCCGTTTAAACCATTTGAGCTGCTTGTCGTATCCGAAGATCAGCTGGATTGTAGAATCTCGAGGTCCCCGGCTCAAAAACCTGGAAATCCTACCAACAATAGCTAAATGGGGAGTGCACACTTTCTAAGATCATGTTTTGGTAAGGCAAAATGGGTATATATACATCGCCGAACGGTTAAGTTAAGCTTATATAATTAATGTCTTATCCTTGATAATATCTTAATAATAATTAACAACAGTTTCACTTTCAATCCGTTTCCCAAATATTTTCCGCCAATAGAACTAATCAATTCAACTGAGAGTCGTTTTACAATAATACTGGACAACTAAGGTCTTACTTAATTCTTTACTGTAACATATTTACTTATAATTTCCAAATAAACGCTCACAACGCGTATAATGACCTTCCCTTCTCTAATAGACTGAACAAATATACACAGAATACTTAAACAACAACTTCTCTCAATTACATACGTAAGTTCCGTATAACATTTTCCTCAGCTTGATATTAAACAAATATAGCTGCTATAATTCTTCACGTCAATCTCTTAATACAGTATTCTGCCATAACAACTTATTAAAATTGCATATAATGCCTTGCTTTCATAATATATTCACTTATAATAATTACAGCGTATAGCTCTTTCAGATGTTGTGAAAATGCATAATAATCGACTCTATTAAACAGTGATGACGTAATGGTTTACTAGTATAAGTTACTTTAGATTTCAAATAATTGTTGTTAACATTTAATAAATATAAACATTCGTTACTTCTCTCTGGTCTTTCCAAAATATTGCGTTAATGCAATTAAAATCAATAACAATCTCCAAGAGTGTTGTAAAATTCCGTAGAATACTCAAATGTGCTAATTTGTCCGAGCAGATAAGATCTCTCAAATAAAATAAAATAATTTATCCACAGATAAATTATTATTAATTATAACTGGCTAAAGTGGAATGTCCAAATAATGTTTCATCCTTCCACCAATTCAAAATGTTTAATTAAATAATTACTTGCGCGAAGTCAGACTTGAAGATAACTATAAAGTCTTGGAAATGTCCAAATGATAATTCATTTCCAAATAAACATTCTTTTCAAAGTCTAAGTTGCTTGGGTAAAGTAATACCATTTTCTAAAATATTGAATAATATCCAATAAAGTTCCAATAATATTCCAATAATGTTCAATAAACTTCAATAAAATTCCCAATAAAATTCAATAATATACAATAAAATTCAAATAAAATTCAATAAAATTCCCAAAGATACGTGGATCGAAAGAAATTCGATGAACGAAATTACTAATAAAATGAACTTAAATCTCAAAACCTATAAGTCAAAAATCCAAATGTTACTATCCGAAAATCTCACTAAAAGAAAATTAATGTTTAAATGTCCAACGCGGAAAAATAATTTCTGGGCTTAAACTATTTCACACGCAACAAAATAATTTATCGTTGAAATGGTGTCATGCTCTCTAATATTCTAGTCTACAATTAGCTACTAAAAAAACCAACAGCTACTAATGAGGATAACTTTTTCTACCTTGCGATGACATCTTTTAGAAGAAGCATGGAGAGAATTACTGACGACACCAGCAATTCCACACTTATTAATCTTCATCCTCATTCTTGGGAAGACTGCCTTGCCACGACTCGAACCCTGCTCCCCGATCGTCAATCTCCCTGGCTGGCTTCGAACACGGAGCTCGCCTCGATCAGCGGAACCGCAAGAATCCCCCAGTCTCGAAGTATAATGGACTGCTTCGCTTCGGGTCTGATAATATCTAGCCATGACGCGGTAATCAAGTTCCATCTCGCAACGTTGGAATGTAGCCTTGAAGTTGTTACACCACATCTTATAATTTTAAGATTAATTTCGGTTGCCCGGTATCCCAGTCCGGCAGTGTAACATCACGTTCTCTGCGCATGACTTGGCTTAAAACATGATCACTACTGCGTTAAATACAATGTTAACTGTTCCCCTCAACGCTTGCATGTCGAACATTTCGATAAAAATCTTGTCACTATGCAGAGACTTGCTATAAATGAGTGCTGCTGTCTTACAAATGTTAGCACAGGCAGATAACGGGCCTTGCCTTCTCGCCTGTATATCTGACACGTACCAAGCGAAACGTGCTTGTATAACGAATGTGCTTCAACAAAGTAAACTATCTTATTCTTTCGAATATCGCCTTGAAACTTTCATATAAAGTGCACACAATGTTTCTCTTTAGTTTAGTCAAACTTTCAATACTAGTTTCACACGAGAACTGATATTATGACAATATTCTGTTTCCCACATCTTCGCCGGACTTCCCATGTTAATTTTTGACCGATGGAACTGCCTCCATCGCCGACAAACTATGTTAGCGTGAGACCCCTCTCGCGCACACGCTAGTTTCAGGAACTCAATTGTCGCAGGTCCGCTCTGCTCGACACCTCCACACAAAAGACCTCGATCGGCAGCGCGTCACCACGCACCTCAAAACCAATCGAATGGCGCCTCATGAAAAGAAGCGGCAAACCAATCATAACTTATAACTTCTTACAGGATTATCCAACTTTCATCTCTGGGTGACTATCATAAATCCTTTTAATTTAGATCCTTTTTCAATAGTTTTAAATGTGCAGATTCTCTCTTCTTTAATAAATGGCAGTTTATAAATTGACGAAGCTACTCATCAAGCGCGCTCATATCTCCCCTCTTACTGATTCTGGCAATTTGATTAGCCAATCAACGCATTTCTCTTCGAACTCTACAAGTTGCTATGGGCGGCCTAGCGAAAATACTACGCAGCATTGCCCAAGAGCGGCTTCTCTTCGCCATTTTGTTGTTGTCCAACACAATCTGAAGCTTCCTCCTGTATTAAAATTTTAAAAATATCATAATTCCTCCAAAAATATCGCAATCTTCTCCAAATTTCACCAAAACGTCCTAAATAGCATCCTGTCCATCCTGAATCATTTAGAATTCGAGTTCATTTTCCCCTTAACGCTTGAATCAAAGCGTGACCAATGCTTTTATTCGGGTTTCATAAAACAAACCTTGAAATAGAATTCTAAATTCTTTTGTTAATCCACTCTCTCATAAAATTTCTTCAGATTCTTAGCATTGAATCTTCCCACAGAATTATCGCTATCAATCTCCAAAATTTCATAACAGTTGTTTCCAAAAACAGTGCCCACTCTAAACGGACCCATGTATACGATCGAAAATTTTGTGTATATCTTCTGAGCTACATCAGCTTTCGTTGGTTTCCTAATCAGGACTAAATCTCCGACGTTAAATGGTGCACTGAATCGTTTTCCCCGAATCCTCTTCATACGTTTGTCTGCTGCCTTTCTTAAATTATCCTTGGCTTTCTCGATCCTTTCTCTTCTCGGAATTTCTGGATCTTTAGGTTTGGAATCAAACAAATTCTTCCAAGGCCTCTCTGGCTTCCTATCAAAGTGGAGCATCAACGGAACATCCGCCGAACTCTCGTGAAACGTTGTATTAAGGCATTCTTCAATGATGGGAACGAATCTAACCCAACTTCGATGATCATTAGGACAAAAAATCCTACAGAATTTTGCAAATTCCGACATAATTCTTTCGCTGGGATTCGTCTCCGGACATCGCACACTAGAAAATATATGCTTAATGTCTAGCCTTTCCATGGCTTCCTGAAATCCCATAGACGTAAACTGAGGCCCATGGTCAGTTAAAATAAATTCCGGCTTTCCTGCCTTCGAAATCCCCCGTGTGGGTGCGGGTTAGAATACACCCACGGTATGCCCTGCCTGTCGTAGGAGGCGACTAATAGGGCCGACATGGCCGAATAACTTGCCAGTTTTGATTTGTTCAGACCCCCTGTGGATGGGGAGGGCAGAATTCATCCACGGTATCCCCTGCCTGTCGTAAAAGGCGACTTAGAGGGGGCCTTATAAAGGTCAATTTTGGTTTTCTGGTCCCAGCTCTGGTTTGACCAATAGAAATAAACATGCGTGCTGTTAGGGGAAGGGCCACCAGCTTGGCCATCTGGCCAGAAAGCCTAGACGTTATGCCCCATCCCGTCAGGTGGGTGCGCCATGTACCCTACAGTAGTATCCGCCTTACAACGAAGGTCCCTGCATGGCCGAATACTGGAGCTGAATAAATCCTGTGCATGCCGAGGGGGAAGTGCCTGTTCGAGGCACTGGGACCCCGGGCAATATCTGCTATGCCAGGTAGGTATTGCCTTGGCTGGGTGGCGCCCACAGTGATAGCCCCCGTTCGGAGTGGGCAGTATTCGGGGAGGATTTCGTCCGGGATGCCATCAAAGCGATCACGGACACCTGTACAGGGTGGCACCCTTAAAAAGCCGTCTCTTGAGTGTCGAGCTAATCCCAAGGTGTATACGCCTTGGGATGAAGCCTTTAATAGAAGATTCCCCGCTGATAAGTCTCCTCGCTACCTGGTAGCTACGAGGACTGACGGGGGTGATTTTAAACTAGTAAAATCAATAATTTTTTCTGAGGAAATCGAGGGGAAATTTGGGGACCTAAGCGGGATTTCCAAGCTCCGGAACGGTCAGCTGCTGCTGCACACCGTTGATCGGAAGCAAACCGAAGCGTTGCTGGAATGCACGCAATTCGGCGAAATTCCCGTTAAGGTCTCAAAACACGAAACGCTGAATGAGGTCCGAGGAGTTATTTTCCATCGTGACCTCATTTTAAATAGCGATGCGGAATTGTTGCGGGATCTGGGGAAGAGAGGCGTCACCAAGATTAGGCGCATCACCCGAAAGATTGGGGAGAACAGCGTCGATACCGGCGCTTTTATTCTCCATTTTGAGGGTGATGTAGTACCTAAGCAGGTGAAGGTCACATCGTACCACTGCGATGTTCGACCGTACATCCCTCCACCTATGCGCTGCTATCAATGCCAGAGATTCGGGCATGTTTCCGCCAGGTGCACTGCCAAGGCCGTGTGTAGAGAGTGTGGCAAGGGGACACATGAGGGTGAGAGGTGTACGCCTCCCCCGATTTGTCCTAACTGCCAAGGAAGCCACTCTCCACGATCGAAGCAGTGCCCTGAGTTCTGTAAGGAAGCAAAAATTCAAGAAATAAGAACTCTTGATAGGCTTTCATATCACGACGCACGCAAGAGGTACCGTGATATGAATGCCCCCGAATTTCGGGTATCGTTTGCAGCTGCAACGACGCCCTCATTCACCCCTGCCGCATCTTTACCGAGTGTAGTACCCTCGACGCCCGTATTTTCAGCAGTATTAAAATCACCCCTCGCTGTACCAGCGAAAAATGTCAGCCCGAAGGAGGTACAACAACCTTCTTCGGCCCAGCAAAAGAAGGCGCCGGTTATACCATCTAAACCGGCGCAATCGGAGAAGAAGTCATCTTCTTCTCCGAAACGGTCGGCGAATAAGTCTTCCCCAGTTAAAGGGGGAAAGAAGACTTTGCCGACCAGGGCTGGTCCTTCTTCCAGCCCACCTAATACGAAAAATATGGGGGAGAAGAGGGAGACGGTTCGTCGCCGTCTCTCTCGCCCTCCTGCTGACGGGGTGGCTACTGTCTCTGCTGGCCTTTCCGCTCCCACTACCACCAAGGGAGCAAAGCCTGCTGAAGCCAAGCCCGTCCGTATGGAGGAACTCCCCTATAGAAAAGAAAATAGATCGGCGGAGGAGAGGGGAACGGTTCAGCGCCGTTTCTCTTCCTCTCCTAAAGGCAGGGCTGCTCACGTATCTGCTGGCCATCCCGCTCCCACCACTACCAGTGGAGCGGTGCCAGCAGGAGCGACCTTGTTTTATAAGGACCCGGCGTCTGTGGGGAAGGGACCATCTACTTCCCCAAACACGCGTCGGCGCCGATCCAAGAAGAAATCTCTTCGGGACGTGTCGGGGACAGACACCCAGTCTTCGGACAGGGAGAAAGTCCCTCGACACCGCTCTCGCTCTTCCCCAAGAACGAGACTCGTGAGGTCCGACGACGACCGCGCGCAACCCAAGAGAGCGCCCGCTCCATTTTCTTCGTCTTCGGACGGAGATGTGGAGATTGAGGTGTGCTCTCCTGCCCCATCATCTCCAACTAGAGATGGGGAAGGGTGGCAAACGGTCAAGCATAATTAGAAGACCCACTTCTACTTAAGTCCACACCATGGCACTATTACAATGGAACTGTAATAGCTATTCTGTTCATCTCGCTGAGTTACGACAATTAATATCTTCGTTTTCGGCAACCATTGTCTGTCTTCAGGAATCCAGGTTTCGTCCTGGACATGAGACAACAATGCGTCACTTCAAACTCTTCTCTAAAGACCGGGTGGACGGAGCTGTGGCCGCTGGTGGCGTCTGCACTCTCGTCCACTCTAGCCTCTTTAGTGAAGAGGTGCCGTTGCGTACTCAGCTAGAGGCAGTTGCAGTTCGTACTTCGTTGCCAGTAATGGCAACAGTATGTAACGTGTACATCCCGCCTGATTCTCAGCCGGATTACGACCAGCTGGTGGATCTAGTCTCTCAGCTCCCCCCTCCTTTCCTCCTTCTGGGAGATGTTAATGCCCACAACACCATCTGGGGCTCCGCTACCACTAGCGGTAATGGGAGAGATTTTGAGAGGCTGATCAGGCGGCGGGACCTGTGTCTGTTGAACACAGGGGAGCCTGCGCACTTCTCTATTGCACACGGTACTTATTCAAGTATCGATATTACCCTGTGCAGTCGTGCGCTGGTTCCCCTGCTACAGTGGGGTGTGCACGATGACCTTTGTAATAGTGACCATTTTCCAATTATCGTTACTCTTCCGAACCAGAGAGCCATCGAGTTACCAAGTCGATGGCTTCTCCGTCGGGCTGATTGGCCAACATTCACGGCACGTGCGGTGTTTGCCGAAGATACCTTTGAGAGTGTCGACGATCATACCATTCATATAACGAATGGTATTTTGACTGCTGCTGAGGAAACAATACCTTCCTCATCCGGCAACTCACGCCGGAAGCTTGTCCCTTGGTGGACAGCCGAGATTGCAGCAGCCATTAAAGATCGTCGACGTGCTTTCAAATGCTATCGGAGGCAAAACACTATGGCCAACCTTATCACCTTCAGAAGGATGCGTGCTAGAGCCCGATATCTGATTCGGGAGAGTAAGAAAACGACGTGGGAAAAGTATGTGTCGTCCATGACGGCGCATACTCCTTCATATCAAGTGTGGACTAAGCTTCGTCGGATCTCCGGAATCCCGACATCACTGTCGATACCCGGAGTGTCCATCAATGGAGACATAATCACGGACCATCTCGCCATTGCCAACAGCATTGGCTCGCACTTCTCCGATGTATCCTGCTCCGGGAGTTACGATCCTACATTTCTGACTCTGAAGCGGGAGGCAGAGACTCACCCCTTGTCCTTTGCCACTGCTGCTTCGGAGTCCTATAATGTACCATTCTCTGAATGGGAACTGCGCAGTGCGCTTGCACTGTGCAGGGATACGGCTCCTGGACCGGATAACATACATAATCAAATGTTAAAACATCTGTGCGAATCCAGTATAAAGAAACTGTTGATCCTCTTCAATCGTATATGGATTGGAGGGGAGTTTCCATCTCAATGGCGAGAGGGGATCGTGATACCGATTCCTAAGGCTGGAAAGGATCCCAAGTTTGTAAGCAGCTATAGGCCCATTTGTTTGACAAATGGCCTATGCAAGCTGCTCGAAAAGATGGTGAACCGTCGACTGGTGTGGTTCTTGGAGGATAAAGGTCTCCTGTCTGAGTACCAATGTGGATTTCGCTCTCATAGGTCCACCACTGACCATCTGGTGCGACTTGAGAGCGCCATACAGGAGGCTTTTTTCCGAAAGCAGCACCTAGTCACGGTTTTCTTTGACCTCGAGAAAGCCTACGACACCACATGGCGCTACGGGATTCTTTCCACCCTTCACAAGTGGGGACTCCGTGGTAACTTACCGACTTTCATTGCGAATTTCATGTCCGTCCGACTCTTCCGTGTAAGGGTCGGTAGGACATTATCGCAATACTATACCCAAGAAAATGGAGTTCCTCAGGGTTCAGTGCTGAGTGTCACCTTGTTCGCGATTGCCATTAATGGCATTGTTGCCGCCGCCGGGTCCGCGGTAGTTCCATCGCTGTATGTAGACGATTTAGCTCTGCATTACAGCTCTGGAAGTATGGCAGTCGTGGAACGGCAATTGCAGCTAGCTATCAACCGGGTCGACAGGTGGGCTCACGACCGGGGTTTTCGTTTTTCAGCAGCGAAAACCTCCGTCGTCCATTTTTGTCGGCTACGGAGGCTACATTTACACCCTGAACTACATCTCAGGGATGCTGCGTTGCCGTTGGTTGACACTTATCGCTTCCTGGGGCTCCATTTTGACAGCAAGTTAACGTGGCAGCACCATATACGGCAATTGAAAATGACATGTCTCAGGAAACTGAACATGCTCAGGTTTCTTAGTGGCACTACGTGGGGGGCTGACCGTGCGGTGCTGCTACGGTTCTACCAAGCCCTCGTCCTGTCCCGGCTAGACTATGGTTCTGCGGCATATGGTTCAGCAAGGCCGGCAACCTTGAAAATGCTGGACAGTATCCACCATAGTGGCGTTAGGCTGGCTACCGGTGCCTTCCGGACCAGCCCGATACCCAGCCTACTCGCCGAATCGGGTGTTCCACCTTTAAATTATAGACGCCAACATATGCTGTTAGCATATGCTGCCAATGTGCGTCAAATGCCGCAACACCCGACCTATCAAGCTCTCTTCGGTACCCAAAACCACCAGGGGTACGCCAACCGGCCTCGTGCCACTCGGCCGGTTGGTATTAGACTTGATAGCTCGTGTACCGAAATAGGAGTGGCTGTAGGTGCCTGTATGATCCGGACATCTAGCGAGGTGCCTCCGTGGCAAGTCCAGCGTCCGGAAATTCGGTTAGATCTGCACCGAGGTCCTAAGGTGAACACGGATGCCTCCGTTTACCGGAGGCAGTTCCACAGCATAGTTCACCAATTTCCGGACGCTGGCATTCTATACACGGATGGTTCGAAGGTGGACGAGAGGGTGGGTTGTGCTTACGTTATTGATGGTGCAAATACCAAGATCTCTTTGCCTGAGGCCTGTAGTGTGTTTACTGCGGAGCTCGTTGCCATCTATGAAGCTCTGCAGTTTGCACTACAGGATGCTCGAATCCACTTTCTCGTGTGTACCGACTCTTTGAGTTCGTTGCAGTCAATTGCTACATGTTTCCCGCAACACCCCCTAGTGCAGCGAATCCACGACCTACTAGCCGGGCTGTGCCACGCTGACACTCGAATCACCTTTCTGTGGCTTCCAAGCCACATGGGAATTGCGGGAAATGAGTTAGCAGATCAAGCTGCAAAAGAGGCGGTATCACTACCACCTCGACCAATGGAGGTACCCGCTAGAGATATTCGCTCTCAGTTACGCCTACAAGTTCTGGCTTTTTGGGAGAGTCAGTGGCTAGCTGACCCACTGCCCAGTAAACTGAGAGCGATCAAGGGAACTACTCGCGTTTGGCGGAGCTCCTTCCGGGCCCGGAGAGAGTCCGTCATTTTGTGTAGGCTAAGGATAGGTCATACAAGATCCACCCACTCGTACCTAATGAGAAGGGAAGACCCCCCACTTTGTACCTGTGGAGCCGTATTCACCGTGGCCCACATTTTCACCGAGTGTGTGGATCTTGCTGACTTACGAAGAAACCTTGGTTTGCAGACGACACTCAAACTTATATTAGCCGATGACGCGGAGGCTGCTGATCGCGTTATCCGCTTTATAAGTGAGAGTGGGTTAGGGCCAGCAATCTAAATTTTCCAGTGAACTTTGACTCAACGACTTGTTCGTTTATGAATGATAATGTTTTGTTTTTTCCGTAATTTTTGTTTATTTTTATAATTTTATTTTTAGTTTATTTAATTGTTTGTTTTTGTTTTATTAATTTTTGGTATTTTTAAATTTAGATGTCCACCTCAAAATTTTAAATTCAATTCAAAATTTGTATTCTTTAATCTGTGTTAAGAGGGGCAGATGACCTCGTAGTTCCGCCCCTCAAAACAACAATAACTAACTAACTGCCTTCGGAATTACTGATCTCTCAATTCTATTCAAAACTTGCCTTGTTGTAGCTTTCTGGATCGGATCCAAAGATACCAATTTTGAAAATACGTCTATCGTTACTAATACAAACTGATTTCCTCTATGTCCCTTGGGACATGGACCAAAAATGTCGCAGGCGAATAGTTCAAGGGGTTTAGATGGTAAAATGGACCTAGGTCTTTCCTTAAGAAGCTCCGATGTATATTTCCCTTTCTGACATTTCTCACAAGTTCGAATGATCTCAGCCACCGAATTCCTCAACTTCTTCCAATAAAACATTTCCTGTAAAGTATTGACAGTCTTATCCAAACCACCGTGGCCTATACTGTGGTGTGTCAACCAAACCAAAGGTTTTACTAAAATGGGAGGAACCATAACTCTGACTCTTGTCTTCTCCTTATCGACATACTTGCAAACAATATCTCCTGACAAAACATATCGATTCGAGCGTCTTCGGACATTCTCATAGTCTGGATCAGCATTATCCATATAACCTTTCAAAAACCGATACATGATCCTTATTGGAGTGCATCTTTTCTGTGATACATTGATCCTCTCAAGTTTCACCAAAGTCTCTTGATCTTTCGGCTCCAATTGTATCGCATTTATCTGGATATTCTCTACAGGATTACGCGATAAAGCATCAGCTAAAAGATTATCCTTACCAGGTTGATGGATTATGGTCGCATTAAACTGCTGAACAAACAAAGTCCATCTTGTTAATCGATCGCTGGATAAATCCGACTGCATCATGAACTGGAGAGCTTTATGGTCAGTTAAAATAACAATTTGATGTCCCAGCAGGACTTTCTTCCATTGCTGCAACGCCGTTACAAAGGCTAGCGCCTCCAACTCAGTGGTAAAATAATTTTCCTCATGTTTCCTCAGTTTCCTACTGCAAAATCCAATATAATGCTTATTTCCACTCTCATCCTTCTGATATAACACAGCACTGATTCCCACTCTCGACGCATCTGATTCTAAATAGAATATACGGTCGAATTCTGGATACTCCAATTTAATATTATTTCTAAGCATTTCTTTCGCTTTTTCAAATGCCTCTTCTGCTGCGGGACCCCATTTCCATCTATTATTCTTTTTAAGAAGATCATACAATGGTGCCATGACCTCTGAATATCGGCTACAGTGATTACTCAAGAATTGGCACATGCCTACAAATTCTCGAACTTGTTTCACTTTTGTAGGTCTAGGGAATCGAACAATAGCTTCTACTTTCTTCTCATTCGGATGGTAGCCAAACTGATCAATGGTGTGACCCAAGAAATCTATTCTTTCCTTCAAAAAGTGGCACTTGCCAAAATTTACCTTAATATTTGCTTCTCTCAAATCCAAAAACAACTTCTTTAAATGTTCCAAATGTTCCCTTTCATTCTCGGATGAAATGATAAGATCATCAATATAACACATTGTGTTTTCCTTCACCTCGTCACTAAGCTTACTGTCCAAAGCTCTTATCAAAGCTGGTCCACTGTTGACAATACCAAAAGGTAATCTCAAAAATACGTAGCTCGATTGGTCGAATAAAAACCCGGTATACTGTCTACTATCTTCTGAGAGTTCTATCTGATAAAAGGAAGCTGTGAGAACCAGTACACTGAAACATGACTTTCCTTTAAATCTTCTTAATAAATCTCGAATCCTCGGTGGTCTATCTGTCTCCGGCAAAATCAACGCATTGATACTTCTTGCATCGAGGCATAAACGTAATTGTCCATTGCTTTTCTTCACAACAGTTATAGGATTGATATAGGATGATGCTTGCTTTCTAATTATTCCATCCTCTTCCATTTTCCTAATAATTCCTTTCACTTCCTCGTAATATTTTTCAGGAATAGGGTATATCTTTTTCTGGTAAGGCATTTCATTGGTCAATCGAATACGATACTGGAAATCTTTAATTAGACCTGGTTTCTCATCAAAAATGTCTTCGAATTCGATTATCAAATCTTCAAATTCTTCTTGGATGTCCTCGAACCCTTCAATCGATTGAGTATGATATTCTCTTTCTCTTTCTACTTCACTCACAATGTTTTCTAAAACATCCTCCCTATAATCTGTATCTAGATCTGTACTTATTTCCTGTCCTTCCAAATTCTCCGCTTCCGAATTATTCTCGTATAGTTTCATCACTCGATTCTTCAAATCGATAACTGCTCCTACTTTTCCAATAAAATCTATTCCCAAAATCATATCAAAGTTGATTTTCTGAACCACGATAAAGACATGTTCATACTCTTTCTCATTGATCTTGAAATTTAACAATACTTGTACTTTACATTTGACCGTCTTATCCTGAAAGATACCCCTCACCTTCACCGTTGAAGCTGACAAAATCGTCATACTGTTGCCTTTCAAAAGCCTCAAATAACATTCCTCGGACAAAATCGAAACTACTGCCCCAGTATCAACCAAAGATTTGCATTTCTCCTCTTCCACATGAATATTAATAATGGGTAATTCTGTTTTCCTTTCCTCTCTTATAATATCTTCCTCGAAGAGTAAGTCTTCGTCAGTGACCTGGTAAATCTCATTAATCGTGACATTGTGATATGACAAGTGACCTTCATTTAATTGCGCTTTGTGATTGGAGTTTTTTTTTGTTCAGGGGCTGTTTCTTCAGCTCTTCCCTGTTGACTAGTGCCTGGTTTAGGGTCAACTTCACTCCTGTTGTTATTTCTGGAATCTCGAGTTGTATTCCCCTGGTTAGCGTTTCTAATGTACTCCTGACCTTCACGATACCTCTCATTATACTGCTGTCTAGAAAATACATCATCGTTATAGTTTTTATAGCGGCTATAACCTCTATTGTTTCGATTATTCTGATCATTTCGTTGGTTGGAGTTGTAGTTCCTATAATTGTTGTTATTATAGTTATTGTTATTGCGGAAATAACCTGTCCTTCTGTTATTTTCTCCATTTCTACGCTCCTCTTGCTGGTAAGGTCTGCCTTCTCTGAATCGGCGGTATCTTGGTTCATACCGTCTGTCTCTAAAGTAATTGTTCCTATCAGGACCTGATTTAGTTTGAACTTGTTTCGTTACTTCTTCCGTTTGTTGGGTCTGATCAATGACTATCGTATTCACCTCTCTACTATCCTGCCTGTTTCTAGGAATTACATTAGGCATGGAGCTTGTGTAGTCAAGTCTACGAAGTAGTTAATCCATCTTGGCAAGATCATTGACTCCTGGCGATATTAAATTACGTCTGACATCGACCGGAAGCTGCCTAGAAATAGCTTCTATCAATTCTGTTTGTGTCAAAGGGGGTTGAAGGTAACGTAGTTTCGCTAATTGCATATTAAAGAAATCAGCGTACTTAGTTGGGAGAGTACCTAAGTATTTCTTAGAATAAACCTCAGCTCTCAAATCTTGCTGTCTTTCCACACTCCAATATCTCTTGACTAGAGCTTCGGCAAATTCCTCAAAGTCTCCGAACGTATATCTGAATGCACGATACCACTCCAAAGGTGATCCCTCGAGATAGCGTTCCACGATACGCATTTCTCTGTCTTGAGATATATGATTTTCATAAAAATAATCACGGAGATGCTTAACGAACTCAATTGGTGTAAGACCATCTTTATCATTAAATTTTCGTGGTTTTTCTTCAAAATTTCTAATGATAGTGACATTAGATGCTCTGTTCGAAGGGTGTACCTGTCTTAGACTTCCTATCCCGAAATCATTCTCTCCTATATCTATATATTGTTGCATCGAAAGTCCTATCGGAGTTTGTTTCGCTCTAACATCTCTAATTTCATCTTCTAATCGTGTCATCCTAGCTTGATCTGTTTCCTTTACTTCGTTTTCGGTCTCGACCTGATTTCCTATGCATTCCTGGATCTCCTTCCTAAGTTCGTCCCTTAATGAAATCTTAATAGCTTCTGCCGTTAATGCATCGCCTAAGTTAATATTTTGAATGCCCCTTTTAATTTCCTCAAGCTCAATTAACCTCCTTTCCCTATCGTCCGTCAAGTCATTATCCATTCGATTCACTTTATCCCCTAAAGACTTAGTTTCATTCATTTCTCTATCGAGATCTGCTCTTACTCCTGACATATCATCACTTTGAGTTTTCTGTACAAGATTGATTCTTTTAATTAAATCCTCCCTTGCATCAGAAACATCCTTATTTAATCTAGCTTCAGTTGAAACTATCTTGGTTTCCATATCACGTTTGATGCTTGAAACATGATCGGAACTGAGTTTCTTCCAATCATCTTTCAATGCTTCCAAACTTTTCTTGACAATATTTTCCACGTCTACATCAATTCCATCTTTCAACAATTTACTGTGATCCTGTACTTGTGTTTTCAAACTGTCAACAACTATTTTAAGTTCTGTTAACCTCATGTTAGTTTGTGATGTGTTTCCCTCAGCTTGTTGTTTATTGGATTCCCATTCTTTTCTGATTTCAGTCTGGAAATTCTCATTACTTGTTTCTAATTCTTTAAACTTATGTTGCATGTTGGACTCAATTCCACCTGATCTTGATTGAACTTGTTCTGTGTTAGACTCTATCATACTTAATCTTGATTGAACTCGTTCCGTGTTAGTTTGTAAATCGACGGTGTTGTTCTGAATTTTAATGACTCTTTCTTTGAGTAATGTAGACTCATCCTGGGCCTTTCTAACATCACTCTGTATCTTGTCGACTGTGTTCGTGACTTGTATAGAACTAACTTGCAATTTATTAACATCGCTGCTAACGGAAGTAGCACTGCTTTGTAATTTCTCCAAAGACTCTTGTAATTCACCTAGATCTTGTTTAATACTGTCTTTAACACTTTCCTTTACTGTGACAGCAATGTTTTCTACTATAGTGTCCCTAACACTTTCTTTAACAGCATCTACCTCTGTTTTAACGCTTTCAATAACAGATTCTTTAATAGTGTCCCTACTTTTCTCTACTTCTTCCCTAACCGACTTAAATTTCTTTTCAGCGTCCTCTTTAACACTCTTAAAACCTTTCTGGGTGTACGTGCGAACACCTTCCACATCTTTTGTCAGATTGTCCATCTTATTTTGGACATCTGAAAACATCTTATATACTTCTTCAATCTTCATTGCCATTGCAACAATTACAAATATTTCAACTGCTACGGGAACATGACATACACTGCAGAACTAGAACACCAAAGAGCAACCATTTTCAACTTAATATTTGGGAATTTTATTGTTTACCAGACTTATGCTAAACCCTAGAGTAATTCTGTTAATGATTCATTTAAATCACGAAGTCCGAATTCTATTATTATTAATTAATTTTGATCATTTACGTTACATGACTGTGACTGAAATGTCAACAACCGGATTATCAAACCATCAGATTTAGATTATAAGTCAGCTTTCTGTTTCTCGACTTATTCTTCCTTACACAGGATTTCTTTCAATCTAATCTTCCAAAATTAAAACAATTGCACCAAATCACGCCCAATTAAGCCTCAACAAGCCTAATCGTGCCTGACGTCACGAAATACGTCGCTACGAACCACAGTTCGAGCCTAAACGTTGGGCTGCCATTTAATGTGTACCCGTTTAAACCATTTGAGCTGCTTGTCGTATCCGAAGATCAGCTGGATTGTAGAATCTCGAGGTCCCCAGCTCAAAAACCTGGAAATCCTACCAACAATAGCTAAATGGGGTGTGCACACTTTCTAAGATCATGTTTTGGTAAGGCAAAATGGGTATATATACATCGCCGAACGGTTAAGTTAAGCTTATATAATTAATGTCTTATCCTTGATAATATCTTAATAATAATTAACAACAGTTTCACTTTCAATCCGTTTCCCAAATATTTTCCGCCAATAGAACTAATCAATTCAACTGAGAGTCGTTTTACAATAATACTGGACAACTAAGGTCTTACTTAATTCTTTACTGTAACATATTTACTTATAATTTCCAAATAAACGCTCACAACGCGTATAATGACCTTCCCTTCTCTAATAGACTGAACAAATATACACAGAATACTTAAACAACAACTTCTCTCAATTACATACGTAAGTTCCGTATAACATTTTCCTCAGCTTGATATTAAACAAATATAGCTGCTATAATTCTTCACTTCAATCTCTTAATACAGTATTCTGCCATAACAACTTATTAAAATTGCATATAATGCCTTGCTTTCATAATATATTCACTTATAATAATTACAGCGTATAGCTCTTTCAGATGTTGTGAAAATGCATAATAATCGACTCTATTAAACAGTGATGACGTAATGGTTTACTAGTATAAGTTACTTTAGATTTCAAATAATTGTTGTTAACATTTAATAAATATAAACATTCGTTACTTCTTTCTGGTCTTTCCAAAATATTGCGTTAATGCAATTAAAATCAATAACAATCTCCAAGAGTGTTGTAAAATTCCGTAGAATACTCAAATGTGCTAATTTGTCCGAGCAGATAAGATCTCTCAAATAAAATAAAATAATTTATCCACAGATAAATTATTATTAATTATAACTGGCTAAAGTGGAATGTCCAAATAATGTTTCATCCTTCCACCAATTCAAAATGTTTAATTAAATAATTACTTGAGCGAAGTCAGACTTGAAGATAACTATAAAGTCTTGGAAATGTCCAAATGATAATTCATTTCCAAATAAACATTCTTTTCAAAGTCTAAGTTGCTTGGGTAAAGTAATACCATTTTCTAAAATATTGAATAATATCCAATAAAGTTCCAATAATATTCCAATAATGTTCAATAAACTTCAATAAAATTCCCAATAAAATTCAATAATATACAATAAAATTCAAATAAAATTCAATAAAATTCCCAAAGATACGTGGATCGAAAGAAATTCGATGAACGAAATTACTAATAAAATGAACTTAAATCTCAAAACCTATAAGTCAAAAATCCAAATGTTACTATCCGAAAATCTCACTAAAAGAAAATTAATGTTTAAATGTCCAACGCGGAAAAATAATTTCTGGGCTTAAACTATTTCACACGCAACAAAATAATTTATCGTTGAAATGGTGTCATGCTCTCTAATATTCTAGTCTACAACTAGCTACTAAAAAAAACCAACAGCTACTAATGAGGATAACTTTTTCTACCTTGCGATGACATCTTGTAGAAGAAGCATGGAGAGAATTACTGACGACACCAGCAATTCCACACTTACTAATCTTCATCCTCATTCTTGGGAAGACTGCCTTGCCACGACTCGAACCCTGCTCCCCGATCGTCAATCTCCCTGGCTGGCTTCGAACACGGAGCTCGCCTCGATCAGCGGAACCGCAAGAATCCCCCAGTCTCGAAGTATAATGGACTGCTTCGCTTCGGGTCTGATAATATCTAGCCATGACGCGGTAATCAAGTTCCATCTCGCAACGTTGGAATGTAGCCTTGAAGTTGTTACACCACATCTTATAATTTTAAGATTAATTTCGGTTGCCCGGTATCCCAGTCCGGCAGTGTAACATCACGTTCCCTGCGCATGACTTGGCTTAAAACATGATCACTACTGCGTTGAATACAATGTTAACTGTTCCCCTCAACGCTTGCATGTCGAACATTTCGATAAAAATCTTGTCACTATGCAGAGACTTGCTATAAATGAGTGCTGCTGTCTTACAAATGTTAGCACAGGCAGATAACGGGCCTTGCCTTCTCGCCTGTATAGCTGACACGCACCAAGCGAAACGTGCTTGTATAACGAATGTGCTTCAACAAAGAAAACTATCTTATTCTTTCGAATATCGCCTTGAAACTTTCATATAAAGTGCACACAATGTTTCTCTTTAGTTTAGTCAAACTTTCAATACTAGTTTCACACGAGAACTGATATTATGACAATATTCTGTTTCCCACATCTTCGCCGGACTTCCCATGTTAATTTTTGACCGATGGAACTGCCTCCATCGCCGACAAACTATGTTAGCGTGAGACCCCTCTCGCGCACACGCTAGTTTCAGGAACTCAATTGTCGCAGGTCCGCTCTGCTCGACACCTCCACACAAAAGACCTCGATCGGCAGCGCGTCACCACGCACCTCAAAACCAATCGAATGGCGCCTCATGAAAAGAAGCGGCAAACCAATCATAACTTATAACTTCTTACAGGATTATCCAACTTTCATCTCTGGGTGACTATCATAAATCCTTTTAATTTAGATCCTTTTTCAATAGTTTTAAATGTGCAGATTCTCTCTTCTTTAATAAATGGCAGTTTATAAATTGACGAAGCTCCTCATCAAGCGCGCTCATATCTCCCCTCTTACTGATTCTGGCAATTTGATTAGCCAATCAACGCATTTCTCTTCGAACTCTACAAGTTGCTATGGGCGGCCTAGCGAAAATACTACGCAGCATTGCCCAAGAGCGGCTTCTCTTCGCCATTTTGTTGTTGTCCAACACAATCTGAAGCTTCCTCCTGTATTAAAATTTTAAAAATATCATAATTCCTCCAAAAATATCGCAATCTTCTCCAAATTTCACCAAAACGTCCTAAATAGCATCCTGTCCATCCTGAATCATTTAGAATTCGAGTTCAGTACGACAATTTAAATTAGCTCCAGATACGAATGCACACACCATTCAGTCTTCAAAATGACACAGGTTATCAGAATCCATGCACACCCAGGTACAGAGGCCCCTAAATGCCAAACAGGGCTCATAATTATAATTTGTTTATTTTGAACCATCACTTGATTCTCAATATTTTAATAGTGAGCGTACGCCTACGTCTTAATCGAACAATTGAATTACCATTTACGCTTTAATATATCATGTTTTTACTGGGAGGAACCTGAATCTCATATCCTTATGCTATTACTGACATTAAATTTCCTTCTATGCTCCGAGTTCCTGAAGTATGCCATTTTGTTTTGTTTTAAACTAATGTATCGTAGTGCGATCAAATGTAGGCAGAAATATTTGGGTCAGAAAATAATGGCAGCTATTGGTCTTTATTTTTAATGTATTAATAGTTATTACTAAGGTTCGGATGTTAAGGAAAAGTCATATTTTTTTCCTGAGCTCATTTTACCCGAAATCTGAAAAATAAGTTTGAATGACGGGTCCCTGACCACGTTTAAAGCAATTTGATGTTGCCTATTAATGCATTTTTATTGTTTTGGTCATATTTGGTCATATTTTAGTGATATAAGATCATATTTGGTTATAATTTCAGCAATTTTGTTTAAATTGAGGCGTCGTTAACAACGTACGTGTTATCTGCGTCGACTTTTAAACACAGGAATTCCGAATAATGTTGTGTGATACTGAATGAATGTTGAAAATTTTAATGTACTGTAGCTCTGTCAGTTTGTATGACTAAATGTGTCTGGTGTATTATCGCTGATCACGTTTTCGCTCTTAAGACGTTTACCGAATGTTAGTGATACACTACCTATCCCAAAAATTCATGTCATATTTCATAGTTTTTAGGTCATATTTAGCTAGTTTTTAGGGCATATTTAGCTAGTTTTGAGGTCATATTTAGCTAGTTTTTAGGGCATATTTAGCTAGTTTTTAGGTCATATTTAGCTAGCTAGTTTTTAGGTCATATTTAGCTAGTTTTTAGGGCATATTTAGCTAGTTTTAAGGTCATATTTCATAGTTTTTAGGTCATATTTAGCTAGTTTTTAGGGCATATTTAGCTAGTTTTGAGGTCATATTTAGCTAGGTTTTTAGGGCATATTTAGCTAGTTTTTAGGTAATATTTAGCTAGTTTTTAGGGCATATTTAGCTAGTTTTTAGGTCATATTTAGCTAGTTTTTAGGGCATATTTAGCTAGTTTTTAGGTAATATTTAGCTAGTTTTTAGGGCATATTTAGCTAGTTTTTAGGTCATATTTAGCTAGTTTTTAGGTCATATTTAGCTAGTTTTTAGGGCATATTTAGCTAGTTTTTAGGGCATATTTAGCTAGTTTTTAGGGCATATTTAGCTATTTTTAGGTCATATTTAGCTAGTTTTTAGGTCATATTTAGCTAGTTTTTTGGTCATATTTAGCTAGTTTTTAGGGCATATTTAGCTAGTTTTAGGTCATATTTAGCTAGCTAGTTTTTAGGTCATATTTAGCTAGTTTTTAGGTCATATTTAGCTAGTTTTTAGGTCATATTTAGCTAGTTTTTTGGTCATATTTAGCTAGTTTTAGGGCATATTTAGCTAGTTTTTAGGTCATATTTAGCTAGCTAGTTTTTAGGTCATATTTAGCTAGTTTTTAGGTCATATTTAGCAGGTTTTTAGGTCATATTTAGCTAGTTTTAGGGCATATTTAGCTAGTTTTTTGGGCATATTTAGCTAGTTTTTAGGGCATATTTAGCTAGTTTTTAGGGCATATTTAGCTAGTTTTTAGGTCATATTTAGCAGGTTTTTAGGTCATATTTAGCTAGTTTTTAGGGCATATTTAGCTAGTTTTTTGGGCATATTTAGCTAGTTTTTAGGGCATATTTGCTTGCATATTTTGTACTTCTTCAGGTCTTAAACTTCCTAACCCTAGTTATCATAGTGCGAAATAAATATTCCAATTTAAGAAACACTTTTTGCTTCTCTTTCTAATCCAAAATCGCCTCCGTAGCGTAGCGGTCAGCATGGTTAGCTGCCGCCCCGGAGGTCCTGGGTTCGATTCCCGGCTCTGCCACGAAATTTGAAAAGTGGTATGAGGACTGGATCGGGGTCTACTCAGCCTCGGGTGGTCCAAATGAGTAGAGGGGGTTCGATTCCCACCTCAGCCATCCTCGAAGTGGTTTTCCGTGTTTTCCCACTTCGTCTTCAGGCAAATGCCGGGATGGTACCTACTGTAAGGCCACGGCCGCCTCCTTCCCTCTTCCTCGCCTATCCATCCCAATCTTCCATCCCTTCCCATCCCTCATGAGGCCTCTGTTCGCTTTGCAGGTGAGGCCGCCTGGGCGAAGTGCTGATCACACCTCCCCAGTTGTATCCATCCCGACCAGATGTTCCAGGCTCCAGGACACTGCCCATAGAGGCGGTAGTGGTGAGTTCCCTCGCTGAGTCCGTGGGGACCACCAACCTAGAGGGTAAATTGACTAAATAAAAAAAATATATCTAATCCAACATTTGTGACCGTGGCAGGACAAGTAAACCCCACTGGGTCAAAAATGGCTTGTGCGATGGACAGCAAGTTACTCTTGGTTACTTGTGCAATCGAGATGAATACGGTACTATCGCATTCCATAACCCACCTAAGACTGGCATAACTTCTCCTTGACGCAAGTGGTATTGGATTGCTTATCCAACTTACGGAGGTCAAAATAAGCAGGCGATAACAATGTGGTAGTATCGTCTCAAAAATGCTTGCCACGGTGGGTGAGTGGTAATCATGTCGGACTACCAACCCCAAGCTTGCAGGTTCGGTCCTGGCCATGGTAAGTGATTTTTGAAAGGCGACGTTAAAGAACCCAAGTCCGGGTTCGATTCCCGGTCAATGCATGTGAGATTTTCGATGTGAAATGCCATGTCCTGTGGTTCGGATTCCACGTAAAAAGGAGGTCCCGTGGCTCATAATCTCAAGATTAACAGTCACGTTAAACTGCAAGCTTCCTTCCTTTTTTTTTAAGAACCCAATTGAATTCAGTAGGCCGTGTTCATAATGGCAAAATTAATCTCGGGATTTTCCGCCAAAACAAAGTTCCTCCATTCTCTACTAGAAAGCGCTATAGTCCTCAAGGAGCTTAGATATCTAACCTCCTTGACTTTCATAAATTCCAAGGAACGACGAAATTCGACATGCAAGATACCCTCTGGGTGTCAAATAACAAAGCCTTCACCTGGCACCCGAGCCCATACGATATTATTATTAGTCTCAAACGTGCCTCATTTTCAACGCTAGCCACACAATTGATGACGTGGTATTTCTTGAACTGTCTCTGTAGATGCGTGCCTTAGATCACAGATTGATCACAGGATCAGGCCATATCGTAGGGATCCGACAGATTCATCGATCATCATCATCCAGACAGATTGTCTCGACATCCAGGATCGATTCCGAGTTCAGCGTCCACGCCAGCCACACGCCATCGCTCCGAGCTCCATCCGCTATCGTAATCTGATGACCAACTGATAATCTGACAGCCAATCAGCCAAGCCTAACCTAGCCGATATTTCCCCTCCGCTCCTATCTCATTCAACAATCCCTGCCGTTACCCATTGTCAAGCACCAAGCCCCCCTTTTACAGTCCAAGTCAAGAAATCCTTTCGCCCCAGAGTTAAATCAAACCAACTCTTCCTCGCTCCGCAGCAATTAACAATTAATTAATTGTTCTAATCTAAATTAAATTCTTATCGGCGCGCTCATTGTCACAGAACCAACTGTTAAAACTGCTTTAACCCTGAGCGACCGAGACTGAATTTATTCTTCATTCTTCACTTTCACGATCTGCCAAGGGCATTTGATCTCCCTCCCTCTCACTCACTCACACAACATGTCTCAAAGCTGGATGATAGGTTACAAAGAACCTGCAGGTTCCCCCAATTCAACACTCCTGCAGTTCTGCGTCTACAACAATCACTCGCGACAATGCCTCTGCAGTCTCCCCTAACATAGAACATGCTGCAGAGAGTCATTCACAACAATCATTCACACTAAATTCTCATGTATGGACATGGATGACCTGTTGTAGGCCTACTACATAACGCCTGTAGACAGGTTCCCCGCTGGCATTGCGATTATTGTTCGCGCTCCTATTAGGGACTCATTTGTCGGCTCTGTCAGAGCGGCTATTATTAGCGTGCTCTCGCCCATTGTTGACGGTGTGGCCCTGATAGAAGAGATTACCAACGACTTCATTTCGATCACTCCCATGACGAGAGAACATACTGACATTGTCTGTCAAGCTCTGTCCAGCCATCCTGCTATTTCCTCCCACATTGTCATTACACGAAACGTCACAACAATGGAAGATTCGGAGACACAGACAGAAGACACGGACGAGGCTCCTACACTTGTAGGCTCCGAGTCCACACAAACAGATGTTCCTGAAAACACACGAGGCCACTCAAACTTCCCCTAACACGACCGAAACCTGGTCCCAAACATCTAGAGCTCTTATTAAGCCACCTAGGCAAACTAGGGGGAAACATAAGAGCAGTCAGGCCTCTCTGGAACCTGCACCTTTAAGCCCGGTCGCTTCTCCCCCTGAGAGCGACCCCTCACTTGCTCCCCCTCCCTCCTCCGACACAGTAAATTCATCTCCTCAACAAAGAACACGGGTGACTTCTCGCCCCCCTCCCAAACCACATTCTACACTCACCATACAATGCTTCAACTGCCAAAGATTGAACCATAAAGCTTCCAATTGCCCTCACGAGACCCGTTGTAACAGGTGTGGAGATCATCATCACCGCACAGCTTGCAAGGTCGCACGTGACTGCCCTAAGTGCGTCAATTGTGGTGAGGGGCATGCAGCAAGCTATCTTGGTTGCAAGTACATTAAGACCGCTATTAAGCGAAGGCAGATTGAACTAAGACAACATGCCAACACTTCCATCCCCTCCCTCATGTCACTCACGTTTACCCCGCCCTCTCGAACCCAGAACTCAGCCCTGACACAATTCCTCCAAGTACTCCAGCCAACGAGCTAGAGAAAGGTATATAGAGAGGCAAGGAGCCGCGTAGCAGCGCTCTGGGCGGAGGCAACCTGAGTTAAGGCGGCCATGATTCAGAACGTCGTCTGACAAGAGCTTGTTCGCGTTGAGCGGGAACATGTGTTGAATGAAATTTATTTAAAAATACATTGACCATGCCATCAGTGTGTTCGTCATTCAATTGTACGAATAGAAGTAATAAGACAACAGGAGTGTTGTATTTCAGGTAAGAAATTTCATCCAAATTCATAAATTAATGAGGTAGACCCTTTACGAAAACGTGATGCAGCAGTTTAAGTTTGTGTGATATTTACATTTCAGATTCCCTTTGTAGAACCAGGAACTAACAAAACAATGGGTTGTCAACATGAAAAGCAATAAATGGCACCTCACGATATACAGCTTAATTTGTTCTCTACACTTTGAAGATAAATATATGTATGTAGCAAATGAAAGGCGACGTCTACTAGCTAATGCAGTACCTACAATTTTCAATTTTCCTGCACATCTGCAGAAGAAGCAGGCCTGTAGATCTTCGCCGAAGAAGCGTAGTTTCCAGGAAACTACAGAACACTCGCATTCAGATACGGTAGCATTGTTGCAGAAGACCTTGATATCAGTAGGTAAATACATTAGGCTGTATTAAAATTTAAGCAAAGATAGTTGTGAGCCATAATCATAATTACGGTAATAATAATAATATCGTATGGCCTCGGTGCCGGGTGCAAACTTTGTTATTTGACACCCAGAGGGTAGCTTGCATGTCGAATTTTGCTGTTCCTTGAAGCACTATGAAAGTCAAGGAGGTTAGATAACTAAGCTCCTTGACATTATAGCGCTTTCTAGTAGAGAAATGAGGAACTTTGTGTTGCCGGAAAATCCCGAGATTAATTTTGCCATTATGAACACGGCCTACTGAATTCAAATGGGTTATTTAACATGCCAACATCGTATGACATGCATATCGTGATTTTTGCCGCCTTTCAAAAATCACTTACCACGGGCAGGAGCGAACCTGCAAGCTTGGGGTTAGTAATCCGACACGATAACCATCCACCCACCATGGCAAGCTATAAAATAAAATATATTGTTCAAATATCAATCTTCGTAAGCCAACGAGGTATACTTTCTCTAGTTCGTTGTTTTGAACTAATTATGGGAAACGTAACAGGCTTTACTAATCTTTTATTTTTTCTTTCTTTCTCTTTCTTTCTTTCTTTCTTTCTTTCTTCTCAGAAATTTCAGATGGAAAGCTTATTTGCGATTCCAGCAGAAAGATGCCAATATACGGTTTGATTATTGATTTCTTAAGTGTGATACAACTAGCAGAAACATACGTGTGGGGACAAAGTTCTGTATCGAGATACTTATTCACACGCAGATTGAGTCAGGATCACTTAGAGCTATTTTTTTCTTCTATTCGCTCTAGAAGTGGGAATAGAAATAATCCAAATGCAGTACAATTTAATTCAGCTAATAGGACGTGTTTAATTGCGAGGGTACGCCCATCCATGAATTCCAACTGTAAGCCTATTGAGTGTGACCTACTTGTGACAACTGCAACAGCAAATATTCATGGTGTCAATGGGAAGGACGATACTATGCTGGCAGACAGATCATGGTTACTGTGCACATTATAATTCACCGAGCTTGTATGTAGGAAATGTTGTTCATTACATAGCAGGAAGTGTCGTTCGCCAAGTGTCTAAAAAAAATACTTGTATTGAATGCCTAGAAGTGCATTTATCAGGTCAAGATGTTCAGAAAGAAGGAGTGATTAAAGAGAAAGACGTGAAAGAATGCCCTTTGAATCCATCAAATGATGTAGTGAAATTATGTAAAACAGCTGAGAGTGTCATCAGGAAGAATGAGTGTATGTTGCGAAAGAACACTAATAATCTCATG
Source organism: Meconema thalassinum (assembly GCA_946902985.2). Lineage (NCBI taxonomy): Eukaryota > Metazoa > Arthropoda > Insecta > Orthoptera > Tettigoniidae > Meconema > Meconema thalassinum. The sequence goes on along the minus strand of OX336398.1, from coordinate 174,664,866 downwards.
CTGAAGTTGCAGACAGATGTCTATGATATGCTGCCGGGTTATCTGTTTCTGAAATCTGACCATCTATTTACAGATACTGAACCTGGGGAAAAGCCTCACTATGCTTCACTCATCGAGCGAATTGTGAAACAGTATTATAAATGCAGGCTTCTCACTTCTGCAGAAATACAGCTCAACGTGAGAGGTCAACAGGTGCGTCAGTTGTATACAAAACGTTTTATTTTTAAAGGAGAATGGAATCATGCAATGTACTGTGCATAAGCAACGTAGCTTATTGTCTTGTAAGATGATTGTGTTAGTTTTCGTTCAATGTACAAATTAAATTGTCAGGCCTTGCGTAGGCCTAATCTTATATTACGCCTCGTTAGTCACGCCTCCCCTACCTGCCTCCCACCCTCTTGACAGGGTATATCATGGCGGCAGCCAGTTCAACCTTCTTCAAATATGGCGGCGCCATTTCCACTCTATATACCTTTCTCTAGCTCGTTGACTCCAGCAATATGCCACGATCCCCCTCTAAAACTTCAGTCAAGCACTCCCTCCTTGCCCCACGCCGCTGCACACCTGCTCGCGTGACTGGCCACGGCCGGCTCACGCGGGATGGTGTCCTGCGGGCCGCGGGTTCGATCGGCCTACCAAGACACCTCTGCACGTAACGCCTCGTCTATTGTTGCCCCTCCTCTTGCTACTACTTCTCTCTCCCGCTATTGTTAACATCTAAGAGCCGCATGGCTCACTCTGATTCTATATGCTGCTGCATTCAATATTTCCCCAACCTTACCAAACTCCAAATTGCTATTCCTTCCCCTCTCCCCCTACCTCAGGTCATATTCTGGCCAATTTGATTCCCAAATATTACCCAAATATCAATCTTCCTTATGTCAATCCTAAACTCCTTTTGATAAAGCTCTCATGGCCTTTAGATGGGCTGAAAGGCTAAAAGCACACGCGTCGAAGCCGGCGGATTTCATATTCAATAACAAATATAGCTATCCTCATATCCATGAACCTATTATAGACAGGAAGCTCCCACGATCATTCAAGACTAAAAAGCTCATACTTTTGCTGTCTTATTTCACAAGAACTGACCAGTAGATCATGCGAGCAGGATTTCTGAGAAAAGGTGTAGAGTAACATTTCCCACACAGCATCCATTCACCCGCCGCCAGCAGCGATATCTCCTTACCTAACGCTTAACAACCATTAAGTTTAATGACACTTCCTTACAAGAATAGATTCTTCTCTCTGTCTGTGAGGTAGTCAGCCCAGAGGCTGATTGGATCCGCAAACACACCGCCATAGGCAGCACTATAATGAGGCATACCAGGCAAGGTGAGGAGTGAGATAGTTTGCCATTGCTTTCCTCACTGAGTCAGAACAAAGCACTGACCCTACGAGTAGAACCTTTCACTGTACACACAGGCACTGAAGGCCATTACTGAGCACCACCATACCTAAATAGCGTCCATATAATCACAGCCATGAATGAGACTGAGACATCAGTGGAAAGCCACATTTTACTCTACCCTGTGCCAACAGACAAATGCTAATGTACTGCGTTCATCAAGAGATGGTAAGCAGGCAGCAACTATTTCTGCCAATAACAGTTCAGTTCAAAGACAGTGACGGAACAGATGAATTCTAGTACGTGTTCAGCGGAAGTGGTTAGCCCGATTTATGATTAACTGATAAAGTAACGCCATTACCAATCGATAGATGGCTTATTAACAGTGGTAAAAAGGGGCCCGGTCGCCTCCGTAGCGTAGCGGTCAGCATGGTTAGCTGCCGCCCCGGAGGTCCTGGGTTCGATTCCCGGCTCTGCCACGAAATTTGAAAAGTGGTACGAGGACTGGAACGGGGTCTACTCAGTCTCGGGTGGCCCAAATGAGTAGAGGGGGTTCGATTCCCCCTCAGCCATCCTCGAAGTGGTTTTCCGTGGTTTCCCACTTCGTCTTCGGGCAAATGCGGGGATGGTACCTTCTTCAAGGCCACGGCCGCCTCCTTCCCTCTTCCTTGCCTATCAATCCTAACCATCCCTTATCTTCCCTCATGAGGCCCCTGTTCGCTTCGCAGGACCCGGAAAGAAGAAATGGGGCGTGACACAAAAAGTGTTTGGGAACCCCTGCCTTAGATGAACAGAAAGCGACTTGAAGTACAGAACTCTTGACAGTATCTAAGCGTTATCAATTCCTTCTGCTCGTAGTTCTTCCACAGAAGAAACTTAACTGATTTTTACCTTCTTTGTCCTCTTTGAGTTTTTGAAATGCTCATCAATTCCAACATCTGGCGACTGCTAACTCAATTAGTTTGAGTAGACAATTATGGAAGGAATTCATAGGGTTATTTACTAGGGCAAGAAATGATCTGCAGCAATAACTAGACGAACAGGTATCGAGAGACGAGCTTTCAACACCATTCATATCTATACTAATGTAATAAAGCTGAAGAGTTATTGTTAAAACGTGCTAATCTCTGGAACTACCAGTCGGATTCGAAAATTTCTTTTTGTATATGATAGCTAGATTGAAGAGGAATAGTTTAGGCTATGATGCATTACGCTACACCTCTCAGGTAACCTTAAGGATTGATTTTTGATCAGTAAGTCGGAAGAACAAGCGCTCCCCAACAGCTTTATCCACGTGCGCTGGCGTTATGGTTAGTACACCGTTTCACCGATCTGAACCAAAATTTGTATACCGGTACTTACCCTTTGGAACCCTGTGGGTAACACTGTCCACTTTAAATTTCGGACAGACCACTCCATTCCCTGCATTTAGGCCCTTTGGCACAAATCTACACCGTTTCACCGATCTGAACCAAAATTTGTATACGTACCCTTTGGAACCCTGCGAGTAACACTGTCTTCATGAAATTTATGATTGACCACTCCATTCCCTGCATTTAGGCCCTTTGGCACAAATCCACATCTTTTCATTGATCTGAACCAAAATTTGTACACTTAGGCCTACCCTTTGGAACCTTGCGAGTAACACTGTCTTCATGAAATTTATGATAGACCACTCCATTCCCTTCATTTAGGCCATTTGGCATAAATCCACACCTTTTCATTGATCTGAACCAAAATTTGTACACTTAGGCCTACCCTTTGGAACCTTGCGAGTAACACTGTCTGCATGAAATTATGGACAGACCGCTCCATTCCCTGCATTTAGGCCTTTTATCACAAATCTACACCGTTTCTCCTAATTGCACCAAATTTTACATACACTTCGAAACCCTGCTGGTAACATGCTCTCCATTCCCTAAAATGAACTTGAAAACCACGTATTAAGGCCCTAGGACCATTCATATGCGTAGTAGTGTAACTGTAAGAGTATTTTAATAAGTCTAATGTTGACTGGGAATTCGGGCTGCATCACGTCGCCCCTACCAGTGTTCTGATGCAGAATTGCGAAAATAGTTAAATCTTGCGCAGCTTATAAATTACAGTCTCGGGGAGTAATTAGTGCAAAAAGATTTCTTATGCCCCTTAAAGCAGTTATCATCATGAAAATATTATGCCTCCGTATAAGTGCGATGGTGTTGCTGCAGTACATTGAGGTTAACAGCTGCAATAAGAGTTACTGCATTCAAATTTACCTTCATTTATTCCGAACCTTATCGTTGAGCGCTATGTGGCGATAAACGATACTATTGCTACCTCAGGAGCTCAGGACAGCCGAAGTTTTCCAAAGTGCTCTGATTATTTTCCTACGGCGTTATGCGACAAAAGACGACTCTATTGGTCTCTACATTTATAACAGCCAATGAGATATAGGCCCTAGGCAGTGTCTTTTATTTCACTTACTCCTCTTCCCAATCATTTCTTTAAATTCGTTTGTAAATTACATGTGTCAGGTCTGTAGTTAGTAAATAGCCGTTTCCCTATTCATTATTATCATTACGGGAAAATGACCAGAAAGTTAAGTCCATTATACTGTACTACTTATCACCCCCACTACAACCACCACCTCCACCACCACCACAAAAAGTTATATTTTTAAAATATGTTTTTTTCTGTTAGTTTAAGTATCATATGCCAGTTATGTAGTAGTATTCGTTATCGTATATATAAAAGTGAAAGTCTCTATGTATGTTGGTGGGTGGGTTTGTTCCATATACAAATCCACACCGTTCCACCAATCTCAACCAAATTTTGCATACACATAGTTTAGGACCTAGAAGGAACGGCTGTCTACATTAATTTTTGATAGTCTTTCTCATTCTTCTGATTTCGGCCTTTTTGCACTCGAGCAAATGCTAATTTAGTGTGGAAATAAACTGATGAAGTAATAGCAAGGCCGGCCATATCCATGACCACCAAGCTTCCATCTATCTCGGTAAGAGGCCATGCTACACCCACTGCCAGCTAGATCGCAACACTCCACTCAGTTTAATACCATAATTGACATTCCAGTGATTTAATACACTATATATCTGAGTAATGAGTTTCTGCTGTACCCATAAAATATGACAATAAAGTGTAACAAAAGAGAGACCAGAGCTGACATAAACTTATAGTTTATCCTCAAGTAAGTTGAAAATGTAATTTATTATACTTCAAATATTGATAAACCAGATAATATATCATCACAGATAATTCCAGAGCATTCTTTGTAAGATGTTATTTCGGCACTGAGGCTTCATCGTTTTTAGAGTTCTACACCTGGTGAAGTATTACAATCTTTACAATACATTTCCATTGTCACTGGTGATTCTATTTGACATGTTGACATCATCTCGAGTGCTGCTAGGAACCAAATTGTATCTCGGTTAACGTCTGCAGACCGCAGTGAGGCAGAACTGATACACAGCTGAACCTTTACCCTTTCGTTGGCGTCGGCAAAAAACAATACAGCGTGTGTTTGTCTTCAAATTTGTAATTGTTTCGCCGCATGTTTTTCGGAAGAATTAAGACCACATGACTGTTTCCCAAACGAAGCGTGCACAATCATGGCCGGCTCTACGGAAGGCCGCGGCGAGCGAAAATTGGCAACCTCGCCGTGAATGGCCAGTCTGCTCTGCCTAGCCCACTGAGTTACATGGAAAATGTGTCACGCGCTCGTGTTTTCTACAAAATACTCGATGTAAATGAAATTTACCATTGATTATTACTGTACAGTGGCTAGCTACAATGCCAAAGACTTGTGTTGTGCCGAATTGTAAGTCTAAATATCGTTCATCGATAAAAACTGAAGGATTTGTGACAGTGTCTGGGTTTCCTAAAAATCCACAATTGAAAGCCATATGGGAACGTGCTATTCCTCGAGCCAATTGGGTACCTACGAAATATTCCTTCGTATGTATTAAACACTTTCTTCCTGAAGACGTAAGTTATGTTGAAAAATACAAGGATGGTGATGGGAATAATAAGGAATTCACACGGAAGAAGCCTGTATTGTTACCTCGTGCGGTTCCAAAGGTATTCCCAAACTTACCATCGTATTTGAGTAAGTGCTCCTCCAAGATAAGGAAATCTCCAGAAGAGAGAAGAGAAGAAGAAAAAGAACGGAGAAAGTCAGCAGAGGAATGTGAGAAGACCCTTGCTGAGGAAGCCAACAAAATTACGACTTTCGAGTCCTTTGATTGTGATATACAAAATAAATTGGTGGAGCATAAAACAGACTGGTCTGTAAGTACTAGTGAAAACTATTGTATTTTGTATAAATTAGATGTGTCAAGCATACCTAAAATAAGGTCAAGTATAAGGGTAAACAATGATTTTACGGTCGAAATTCATATCAATGGAGGCGTAATTCCTAACGTTGTTGTTCTTCATTCTGGCTCTGTAATATTTCGAAATACAATATCAAGTAAGTGGAGTCAGTTGATCCAAGCAATAGAATTTTGCCACGACTTTTTCTTACCTGGAAGTTATGTAAGTTCACTAGTCGTCCAGATTAATAATTTAATAGATAACCTAAAAACTGACCTTGAAAACCAGGGAGACGAATCTTCAGAGATTCTGTTAAAAAAGTTAATGTTTCTGCAAGATCAGTTTACACTTACTTTTTTAAAGAAACCTAGATATAACATCACTACAACTCTAAATGCATTCCTCATTTATATGCAGTCTACAAAGTGTTATAACGCAATTAGATTTAACCATATTTTATCCCTACCTCATCCCCGAGTTTTACAAAAATTAACAACTTCCTTCGCCATATCCCCGAAAGCTGATGAAGAGAACAGTAACTTTCTAAGTCACATTGTGAAAGATTTGACACTTTTAGAAAGGGTTGTAAATTTACAGATTGATGAAATACATGTCAAACAAACTTTAGATTAAAAAAATGGGCAATTATTTGGTGTTGCTACAAATGAATCTGTCGATTTAGCTAAGACAGTTCTGGCCTTTCTCGTTACCCTGTAGTTCTGCTTTTGGAAATTTGAAAGAGGTTGTTAAATTAGTTCCAGTGAAACAATTAACGGGTTTGCAACTAGCTGATATTGCAAAAGGTGTTATCAGGCAAATACAGGATTGTGGCCTAAATATTCTATCATAGCTGATAATAATGGTGTGAATCGTGCTATGTTCAAAGAACTAACCAAACATTCTGATAGTAATTACTGGTTCCATATTGATGGAAACCCCCTAAAAACCTTCGTTTAATATGACAGTGTCCATGTATTAAAAAATATACGAAATAATTGGCTTAATTTAAGTGGCATTGATAAGTCATTTATTATTCCTGTATGGGAAGATTTCGACTCATTTTCAAATGTTTTAAGTTCAGATGACTGTAACCCTGATTTTAAAGAGGTAACTCAAGCATCATTTTAGTATAAGAGCGATCTACAAAAAGGAATCCGATTTACTGATTAAGTCTGCACCAAAGTTAACATTTAAAAGTGTTTATCCAAATTCACTTGAACGCCAGAGGGTTTCTTTGGTTACATACGTGTTTCACGAATCTACAGTTTCTGCTCTAAACAAGCATTGTTATAAAGGTATTACTGCTTTTTTTGTCAGAGTAATCCTAATGTGGTGGTCCATTGTTAATATTAAGCGGCCTCTCACCCATTTTGTTAAACTTAATAGTCTTCAAATGCCTTTCAGAAATCCCGAAGACAAAAGGTTGGCTTTCCTAAAGGCATTCCTCCAATGGTTGTCCACGTGGAAAAAGAACGATGAAAATTATTCCTCAAAAAAGAGTTGTTTAACCAATGAAACTTACAACGCTTTGTATGTAACAACCTATGTATTTATTACAATTACGTGAGATTATTAATTATGCTCTACAGAATGTGAACCCCTCTTTTGTGTTAACTGGCAAATTTCAGAGTGACCAATTAGAATCCAGGTTTGGGCAGTACCGCCAACCAACAGGCGGCAACTATAATATATCAGTTACTCAGGTAATGGAGGCCGAAATGAAAATAAGGTTGAAAAGCGTACTTGGCCTTCATTCAGCCAGGTATGGAGCAGTTACTTTTTCGAAAGAAATGATAATGTCCTCTTCCGACACAAATTCAGGAGAAAGTACAACAAGCAGCCTTTCGTCAGCTACTGTTGACGATACCTTTTACAGTATTTTAGAAGACAAGTACACTGAAAACATACAATTCGATGAGTCGGGTTTTATGTATGCCTGTGGTTACATATCGTTCAAGCAATTTTCAAGAATAAAATGTGAAGAATGTTTGGCTTTGCTTAGAAATAAAGAAAATATAAATGATAGCTACTTCAATCAAATAAATAAGGGCGGACTTTCAGTTCCTGCGGATTTTATTTAATCAGTGTGTAAACATGTTGTTGGAATTACGCAGGCACTAATTTCTGATAAGTTTGAGGAATAATTTTTAAAATGTAAATGTAACAATCAACGCCAAGTAATTCAAAATCTTAGTCTACTCGGTATTTTATCAGATATTGAATTGTCAGAAACTGCCGAGAAAACTTGTACCTGTGGATGTAATGTTATGACAATAGTCACAAGTATTGTCTTAACAATGAGTAACATTTTGTTAAATAATTACAGGAAGTTGAGGAATGAACGGGTAACTTGCCATAGTAATCACAGAAAACTTGCTATTCTTTGTTAGAGGCCAACCTGTTGTATATTTTGTATATGTCAAATAAATATTGAAAGCAAATTGGTTTTGTTACTCCAAATAAGCCCTACTCACTCTTGACAATCCTTTTTTTTTAATGTTGAAAAGAACAAATATTATTTCGTTATTTCAATTTGTTTTCGTGGCGAAGCACACGCATCAACAGCTGGCTGGCTGCTATGGCCATCCCAGTTCAGAGAAGTGCAGCGTTGCAAGGTCGAACGCCGCGGCCTTCCGTAGAGCCGGCCATGGCACAATTCAGTGATCTGCAGGAAAGGGTGACCTTTTAGAGTTTGTTCATATTGTGTTTTGGTTTCCAAATTTCAACTATTTCTTTCTTTCTTTCTTTCTTTCTTTCTTTCTTTCTTTCTTTCTTTCTTTATATTCAGTCACTTATTTTTAATGTATCTTTGGGGTAAGCATGGCTAGCAACTAGATGAATTACAATATAATAAATGTATAATATAAATAAGTAAATCATATGTACAATATATAAATCACAAGAACATAGGTTGCGTTCGCATTCACTACGAGATGTCCAGTTGTTGAAGCCAGTCCAGAAAGGGAGATGCAGCAGAAATAACATCTTGTGGTGATCCAGCATACTTCCTCAGTGGACATTTTTGAATAATATGCTCTACGGTTTGAAAAGGTGCTTCGCAGTCACAGGCAGGAAAATCATAAAGTCCCAATTTCTGTAGCATGCCGTTACATCTGGCGTGACCTGTTCTTAGGGGATTTAACTTGACCCATTGGTTTCTCTTCAGGTTAAATCCCGGAAGTCTTATAGTAGGATCTAGAATACCTTCATGTTTCACAGGAGCAGACTTCCAGTTTTGGCGCCATTGTTCCGTGCAATTAATGTCAGGTTTGTTAATCCATATTGGGTTCCTTGATCTAAGACGAGTGGAGGGAAGATCATTAAGAACTTCATGAATTGGAAGATCCTGTAGGTGATTTTGTTGATGTAGCTTTCACCACTCACATACTGTTGCTTCCTGTCGTCTTAGTTCTGGAGGTGATATGTTACTGATAGTGTGTATCCAGGGAGTTGGGGGTGGATCTCAGTGTACCTGTTATAACCCTCATACTTTCATTCAGAAGAACATCGATCTTTTTTGTATGAGCACTACGATGCCACACTGGGGCACAATACTCTGCTATAGGATAAACCATGGAGAGGGCAGTCTTGCGTAGTGAAGTTGCATCAGCACCCCAGCCAATTTCTTCATGATATTGTTCCGCGATTTGAGTTTTTGGCCTGTGTAGTCCAAGTGTTTCTTGAAGGTTAAGGAACGGTCCAAGGTGATGCCAAGATACTTAGTGCTGAAATTGTGCTTAACTCTTTGCTGGCAGAAGTTCACTTTCAGCTGTTGGTGGTCAATGCGGTTGCAAACATGATATTAATTTAGACACATACTTACGGGCAAATTTTCAATTGAAAGGAAAGCGAAACATACATGGTGGTGGAGGTGATTATTTTCAAGAGGCGAAATGTCTAGCTCATTTTCCCGTAGTTACCCGGTACGGTTAATAATAAAAATACAACTACTTCCAACTAATTTAAATCTAACTTACATACTAGACGAGATGAAAAGAAAAGAATAAGGGCAATAAAAGACAGAGAAAAGAAATGCCTCCAGCCGCCGAAGAAAGGGATGTTGATTCATTTATAGGCTTTGGAACATCATGCTCATGTAGCCCCGGGTACTTGGCGGTGAGTTGAATTTGTCTGATAACCTGTCATATTGTGATGGCTGTATTAGTGTGTGTATTTCCAAGTCAACTCATGTAATGAGATTCCTCGGCATTCAAACTTGACCTGTTCTGATTTACAAAAGCACACACATCAATACGCCATCATAATATACAAAACACAACGTCACCATTCACATCAATACAAAACAAATGTCTGCAACAGTGACTTGAAAAAGAGGCGAACACAGTGGGTTGGTGCTGCTGCTCTTTGCGTCTAATTTCGAAACGAGGTTGTACGCATAGACCAATACTGTAATCGTTTAATGGGCAGACAGTGGCCACACCATTTATTATCTCAAGTACAATAAAACATTAGAAATCTGCTCGCAATAAAAATCTGAAACCGTATCTCTTTTATTAACAGGGGTCGTAATAGGGAAATGAAATTTAAAAAGAAATGCATTGGCAAACCCTGCATTCGACATAGTATTGCAGATTGTTCTTAAAATAGCATTATTTTCTTTGTGATTAGATTTTGGATGATAAGGACCAAACAGTAGCTACGGCGGTAGTAACACAATTTGCCTCCTGGACCGATGTGGCGGTGGTAACACAGAATGACACCAGGTACCGCAATGGACAGAGACAATCCAAATATATCAGTGTTACCAAAGAGGATATAAATAAAGTGTTGACCATTGAACTATAGATACTACTGGAACAACTCCTCACATGGTAACCCTCGCTGAAAACTGCTTCCTGGTCATCGTCTCCTTGACGTGCACTACCAGGCGTAACTAGTCGCATCAAAAACCGTCATACTATTGAACCCTAGGTTGCAAGTCAGCTGATATGTCGTGGTTCTCATGAAAGGAGTTGAGCTTGCAAACTCTATGATGATAGCCATGCACGGCCATGGAGTTGACGAAGTACCCCTTTTACTTGTATTTCGCCGTACGTATACGTCACACTCGCCTCCTTGACGTGCACTACCAGGCGTAACTAGTCGCACAAAAAAACGCACTTTTCTCCCATTCAGTCGGCATTCCACTAGTATCTATAGTTCAATGGTGTTGACTAAGGTTAGCATAGCCATGACTACACATGGGTTATTGACAAACGAGTGCTCTTCTTTATACATGTATCTGATCTCTTATTTCTTCAAATAAAAAGTGTGTTCATCCCACATTTTGCTGATTTCCTATGTATTAGCCATTTTAGTGCTTACTGACGAATTATATTTTGTAATGGTGTAGTTCTCACGAATTCCCTGAATTCCGCTATAGCATTCTAGAGATCATTACGGTATGGGTTTAGAGAATATATTTCTTCTCTTACGAAATACATTAGGGGATAAAGAAGCCGAATGTGTTCTCAATCAATGCATCTTATTTAACATTATACTGGGATTATACGTTGCAGCATTTACTTTAACTAGGTGAGATAGGTTGGATGGTTCCTCTGTTTGTTTAGGGGCTGCGACAACGCGGTCATGCAGCCCCGTGTACTTTGGATGTGTATAAGTAGTGTATTTGCAGGGGTTCTAATGCTTCCACCTCCACATTCCTCCACACAAGGTGGCGGCGGCGCGATATCTCTCGAACGCATGGTCGGATTTTGACGAATGAGGTGTCATTGAACTCAGGCTGACACCCTCTTTCCAATGAACAACATATTTCAACCCCAAAATAAAACCTACCCCTACTAGGGGGTGAAATTGTATTTTCTTTTTGAAAATCTCGCTTTTCAAGTGCAACATGTGAGTGTTTGAATGCCAATATGGAATTAAACGTTGTTCTACATAAAGTGCATGTATACGGTGGATAGCCACTATGAATTGACATTAATGTTTTTGTTTTTTACGCATGCCCACTCACAGCTTTTGTAAGAGGGTGGGGGAGCGGATCCCTGTGGACGGATCATTGTTGACAGGTCATTGTTGGCGGGTCATTGTTGACAGGTCATTGTTGACAGGTCCTTGTGGACAAGTCCTTGTTGACAGGTCCTTGTGGACGGGTCCTTGTTGACGGGTCCTTGTTGACGGATCCTTGTTGACAGGTCCTTGTTGACGGGTCCCTTTGGCCTGGTTCCTACGGACTAGCCCATGAATTTATCAAAATTATGTCAAAGGGCCTAACTACATTTTGCGTGTAAAGCAGTGTGTTGAACTGACGTTGTTCATTAATCCCCCACTACTATAATGGGATAACGATATGAAAGGAAAGTGACGAAATACATGTGAACATACAAGGGATCTAACTTGGTGGATGGATGTGTTCTAACGAGTCCTTTGTAGTTGAAAGAGAATAATACATGTTCTTAAGATGTTAAAACTGTGGATATGGTACGTGCAGTAAGACGTCTTGTAATATTTCCTGTGTCATATTACAGACATGGCAGAGAGCGCGCAGATCTGTTGCTATGACTAACGCTGCAGTAATTTTAAACCGCAAGTGTTCATGAAGACAATGGGTGATGATCATGCAAAGTTAGCAGTTATCGGATATTACACAGGTGTTCCTTCCGGTGTCATGTTGCTGACATGCCAGAGAGCGCACACTGCTGTTGCTATGACTGACGCTGCAGTAATTTGAATCCCCGTGTGTTGATCAAGACAATGGGTGATGATCATGCAAAGTCAGCAGTCATTGGATACCACACAGGTGTTCCTAGTGTACTTTGGACTCTCAGCTGTATTGGGAGAGGAATTGCAATGATCTGCAAAAAACTGCCGACACGAGCGATGAGAGTTTATATAAGAGGAGTGTCATATATCTCCCTACTGTCAGTCTTTATTACTCGCTTTGAGTGAACAGTGCTCTATTACTGCTCAAGAGTTGTAAAAAAGCCTTTTTGGTAGAAAATCATTAAATTATTTTTGCAAGGTAAGTACTTATTATTAATGGATTGTAGTCTTTTATTACTAATTGATGTTGAAGTTATTGATTGGAATATATTGATTGATTGATTGATTGATTGATTGATTTGTTTACAGATAATTGGGTACCTGTAGGTTACCAGATTCCTACAATCTGTTCATTCAGTGGCAGCAGTTGATAAATTATAAAAAGGTAAGTGCTCCTCTAATAACTTTTAAACAGTTAGAGTGATATTTTCCAATGTTCACCACTACATGTCAGTGAATATGGTATATTTAGCAGTCAAAAGTTGGAACTACATGACCATGGTGTGTAAAGCTAATTTTGTAGGTTAGATTTTGAATACCGCCCTATTAAGTCTGAATGTTCATTGCTAGGTGTCAGTGACATAGGGAATATTTAAAGACTTAACCTCAGTTCACCTATCATAACCTAACTTTACCTAACTTAACCTTGTCACGTAACATGTTTTACCAGTTTAGACTTGCTTTATGACTGACTATGACGTCACACTTAGCTCACTTAACTGGTGGCTGCTGGTTTCTATCACATGACATGTTATACAAGTTTAGACTTGTTTTAAGACTGACTATGACGTCGTACTTAGCTCACTTAACTGCTGACTGTTGGTTTCTATCACGTGACATGTTCTACAAGTTTAGACTTGTTTTAAGACTGGCTATGACGTCACACTTAGCTCACTTAACTGGCGATCGCTGGTTTCTATCACGTGACATGTTCTACAAGTTTAGACTTGTTTTAAGACTGGCTATGACGTCACACTTAGCTCACTTAACTGGCGATCGCTGGTTTCTATCACGTGACATGTTCTAAAAGTTTAGTTTTGCTATAAGACTGGCTATGACGTCACACCTAGCTCACTTAACTGGCGACCGCTGGTTTCTACCACTCTATCAAGTTCCAATGTTCACCGCTAAGTATCAGTGACAGTGGTATATAGTAACCCTCAGTTAGAACTACATGAAGTTAGACTTGCTAGGAGTTCACAGATGATCGATTTAAATACCCTGCTATAACCATTGACTGGAATGTAATTAAACTATTTATATTGTACTTTGTTTTATCATTTATTAACATTTATGATTTCTTTCTTTTATAGGTAAATTCGAAAGTGATCATCATGTTCAAGTGTGGTGACTGTAAGAAACAGTTCTCAAGACCTGACAACCTTCAACGACACGCAAATGCTAAATATGACATTAAAATGTTTGTATGCAGTCATTGTGCTACGACATTTAACAGACAGGATAGTCTTGGACGGCATGTAAATTTAAAGCATGTCAGTTCAGCACCTTTTTCATGTTCAGTTTGTGATCTTGGTTTTTCTGCTGTAAAGCTATATCAATCCCACATGGTTGAAGTGCATGGGGAACAACAAGAATTAAAAACTGTAAAACCATCAACTTGCGCGGAACCTTTAAACGAATGTGATGCTCAAAAGCGTAAACGTTCTCAAGATTGTGAAAATAGTTGTGCAACAAAAAGAAAGAAGAATGGTGAACCTTCGATAACACATTGTGATGTATGTAATATTGATATACCTTCTTCAATCATTCATGGACATTTACGCAGTATTCATCATAAAAATAACGCTTGCCATGAAAGAAATTCTGGAAATGTTCAACAAATTGGTAGTGCATTTAAAAGTCGAATTGCTAGTTATAGACTTTATAGTAAAGAAAAAACTCAAAGTATTGAATCATTTTTAAAAAATGTTCAACCTACTGTGTTTGGCTTGGTAGGTAATGTTCTATTAGAGCATAAAACAATTAAAATGAATTTTGAACTTTTTGGACTCTATGTAAAAACTGAGAGTGAGAGTGAAATTACAGATATCAAATCTTTTGATACAAAAAACATAATTGTTAGCGAATCAACTAATATTAGCGATATATACCAAAATATTTCAAGTGCTATCATTGTGAAGAGTGAAGAGTTCCAGGAAAGGGAGCCAGGCTGGTCGTTGGTTGAAGTACTTTATTTAGAAACCAACCTGAATAAATACAACCCCCTTCGAGCATCATCATACATTGATTTTCCAGGATGGATCAAACGAAAGAAAGCTGTTGTGAACGTTTTGAATAATGATGACGCATGTTTTGCGTGGGCTGTAACTTCAGCTCTCCATCCAGCAGTGAGGGACACGATGAGAACATCATCATATCCTCACTATTCTTCAGTGTTAGATTTAAAAGAAATAGAATTTCCTATGGCGATAAAAGACATTCAACGTTTTGAAAAGCTGAACAATGTATGTATTAATGTTTATGGAATTGAAAATAAGATAATAGTAGTTCCTCTATATTATACTCAGGAAAAAAAGGATGCTCAAGTAAATTTACTATACATAACCGAAGGTGAAAATGCTCACTATTGCTGGATATAACATTTCAGTAGACTTGTTGATAGTCAGCTATCAAAATATAAGACTAAAACGTGGTTGTGTGATGGCTGTTTGCTATATTTCAGAAAAGAGGATCAACTAACTCAGCATCAAAAATGTGAATGTAATCATGTGTGTACGGTATTACCGACTCCTAAAAATAACATTCTAAAATTTGAGGATTATGAGAAACAGCTTCGAGTACCATTTGTTATATATGCTGACTTCGAGGCTTTACTAAAACCATTTAATACATGTTCATCGAATCCAGCCCAACCTTTCACCAACACTACTCACATTCATGAACCTTTTAGCTTTGCATATTATATTAAATGTAGTTATGATGACTCTTTAAATAAGTTTGAGCTCTATAGAGGACCTGATACACCTAAAGTTTTTATGGAAAGGCTTGAGAAAGATGCCATCCGTATATCTTCTATTTTAAATACGATCATTCCAATGGAGCCACTAACTTCATCAGAGCAATCGAATTTTGAAACTGAAACTAATTGTTTTATATGTGGTGAATGTTTATATACAGACAGGGTTCGCGATCATGACCATTTAACAGGAAAATATCGTGGTGCTGCTCACCAAGAATGTAATTTAAATTATAGAGTAAGTAAATTCATTCCGGTCATTCTACATAACGGTAGCAAATACGATAACCACTTTATCGTCAAAGAATTTGGAGCTTTAGATGTGAAAATTGATGTGATTGCAAATAATAAGGAACAATACATATCGTTCACAAAATACATCAAAACTAGCAATAAAAAAACATTAAACTGCGATTTTTAGATTCATTCCGCTTTATGCCGAGTAGTCTTGATAAGCTGGCTAGTAATTTAAAATCAGATCAGTTTCATGAAATTCAACGTGTCTTTCCTAAAGAAGATGATTTTAATTTGATTCGTCAAAAGGGTACATTCCCTTATGAATATATTAACTGTGTGGAACGTCTTGAGGAGTGTTCTTTACCACCGAAATATGCATTTTACAACTCCTTAAACACAAGTCATATCAGTGATCAGGAATATTTTCATGCACAACGTGTATGGACACAGTTCCACATTCAAACTTTAGGTGAATTTTCAGACATATATTTGAAGATAGATGTGTTATTATTAGCAGATGTTTTTGAAATTTTTTGATTGTTTGTATGAAAACTTATGACCTTGATCCTTGTCTGTATTTCACTGCTCCTGGGTTAAGTTTCAGTTCAATGTTGAAAAAAACGAAAGTAAATTTAGAATTAATGACTGATATAGACATGATCAATTTTATAAAATCATCAATTCGAGGTGGATTAAGCCAATGTATTGGACGGCACTCTAAAGCGAATAATAAATACATGCCTAGCTACAACCCTTGTGAGGAGTCAAAGTATATTGTCTACCTCGATGCAAATAACCAATATGGTTGGGCTATGAGTCAATATCTACCACTGAAAGATTTTCGCTGGCTGACACAACCTGAAATTGATGTCTTACATGTTGACACTCTTAATGATAACGATGATAAAGGATATATTTTAGAGGTAAATCTTGAGTACCCTAAAGAGTTACATGATGATCATAATGATTTACCATTTTGTCCTGAGAATATGAAATCTCCATACATCACATCACGAACAAAAATGTTAATTGCTAATGTAAATGATAAATGTAAATATGTAACACATTATCAAAACTTGAAACAGTGTCTACAGCATGGATTGAAATTAACTAAAATTCATCGCGTATTGCAATTTCATCAGTCAGCATGGCTCAAACCGTATATTGATCTAAACAATAATTTAAGAACACAGTCAACAAACGCGTTTGAAAGAGATTTTTGTAAACTCATGAATAATAGTGTTTTTGGAAAGACTATGGAGAATGTCGATAAACGAGTTGATTTAAAGCTGACAACAAAGTGGGAGAATGATGGTAAAAGGTATGGTGCTAGCAACTTAATAAGCAAGCCTAACTTTCATAGCTGTTCAATTATTCATGAGGATTTAGTTGTAATACACACATCAAAAAAAGTTTTGCATCACCTCGGTTCCCAGATCTCCGGCATATAGACGTTGACTGTGTATATTGTATCCAAGATACAGTCCCTTTGACTGTTCATAGATGTCACTAAAACTGCTCAAAGATGTAAACAACCATGCATGAGCAGGGCCTATTAGACGGAGGGGGTACGACAGCCGATCAGTTCCAGTCATTCCACCAGGACGAAGGTACGCTGCTCATGTTGTCTGTAGTTCTACCATGCCTAGAAGGTCAATACCGCAGTTCGATCGCGTCCGCATTGTTACTTTGTGTCAAGAAGGGCTCTCAACAAGGGAAGTTTCCAGGCGTCTCAGAGTGAACCAAAGCGATGTTGTTCGGACATGGAGGAGGTACAGAGATACAGGAACTGTCGATGACAGGCCTCGCTCAGGCCGCCCAAGGGCTACTACTGTAGTGGATGACCGCTACTTACGGATTGCCGCTCGGAGGAACCCTGACAGCAATGCCACCATGTTGAATAATGCGTTTCGTTCAGCCACAGGACGTCGTGTTTCAACTCAAACTGTGCGCAATAGGCTGCATGATGCGCAACTTCACTCCCGACGTCCATGGCGAGGTCCAGCTTTGCAACCCCGACACCATGCAGCGCGGTACAGATGGGCCCAACAACATGCTGAATGGACCCCATCTGTACCATGCAGCGCGGTATAGATGGGCCCAACAACATGCTGAATGGACCCCACGGAATTGGCATCACGTTCTCTTCACCGATGAGTGTCGCATATGCCTTCAACCAGACAATCGTCGGAGACGTGTTTGGAGGCACCCTGGTCAGGCTGAACGTCTTAGACACACTGTCCAGCGAGTGCAGCAAGGTGGTGGTTCCCTGATGTTTTGGGGTGGCATTATGTGGGGCCGACGTACGCCACTGGTGGTCATGGAAGGCTCCGAAACGGCTTTACGATACCTGAATGACATCCTCCGACCCATAGTGCAACCATATCGGCAGAATATTGGAGAGGCATTTGTCTTCATGGACGACAATTCTCGACCTCATCGTGCACATCTTGTGAATGCGTTCCTTCAAGATAACGACATCGCTCGACTACAGTGGCCAGCATGTTCGCCAGACATGAACCCTATCGAACATGCCTGGGATATGTTGAAAAGGGCTGTTTATGGACGTCTTGACCCACCAACCACTCTGAGAGATTTACGCCGAATTGTCGTTGAGGAGTGGGACAATTTGGACCAACAGTGTCTTGATGAACTTGTGGATAGTATGCCACGGCGAATACAGGCATGCATCAATGCAAGAGGACGTGCTACTGGGTATTAGATGTAGTGGTGTGTACTGCAATCTGGACCACAAATGCTGAACGTCTAGCTGTATGATGGTACAACATGCAATGTGTGGGTCTCATGAGCAATAAAACGAGCTGAAATGTTGTTTGTGTTGATCTCTATTCCCTTTGTATTTAACGGTTCCGGAACTCTTGGAACCGAGGCGATGCAAAACTTTTTTTGATGTGTGTACAAATGAATCGTCTTAAAGTAACTTACAACAAACCCATATATGTGGGTTACACCATTCTGGAATTGTCAAAAACACTTATGTATGAATTTCACTATGATTATGTAAAGAAAAACTATCTTGATAATGCTAAATTACTCTACACAGACACAGATTCTTTTATTTATGAGTTTAAAACTGATGATTTTTATGAGGATATCAAAACTGAGCTAAATAGGTTTGATACTAGTGACTATCCCGAGGATAATATTTACCATTTACCTCCAGTAAACAAAAAGGTTCTTGGGAAATTTAAGGATGAATGTGCTGGTGTTATTATAGACACCTTTGTAGGCACAAAATCTAAATCATACAGCTATATGAAAATTGATGATGTAGTAAAAAAATTAAAAGGAGTGAAAAAGAATGTTGTTAGTAAAGAGTTAGATATAAGTGATTATAAAAACTGTATAGTTAGTAACCCACCTGTATTATATAAGAAAATGTGTGTATTTAGAAGTAAAAATCATCAGCTACATACCAATTTGCTGAACAAAGTTGCTTTAGGTAATGAAGACAACAAACGATTCATTATACCCAACAAATTTGATACTCTTGCTTGGGGAAATCAAAATGCTAAAACACTATTCCGAAAAAAAAAAGATATTGCAGCTCAAGATAGTGGATTGTTTGTTAAAAAGCATTTATCATCTCCTCAGAAAGTCGTGTTAGGACAGTTGTCCATGTCTGAAAAACTCCCAACACTATCAAAGTCAACACAGACTGTGCAAAATGTGGTATTGCAAAAGGATCAAAAAGGACTATATAGTAATAATAATGATGATTATAATGCTAATGATAATGCCTATGATGATAATGATGAAGATGACAATAATGATGATAATGCTAATGCTTTGTTTACCCCCAAAAATCATTTGTTAAATTTATTTACTGGAACAATACCAGTAAGCTAATCCAGCGGTTTCAGCACTTGCATGCCTGTATACAGGCTCAGCCCTCATTGTAATGAGTGTTATAAAAGGAAAGTTAATGATGAGTGGACATGAACAATGAAAAGGAGTGAGGAATTGGTATTTCTTTGTATTCTATTTTGTAAAGCTCTATTTGTAGTGAAATAAATACAAGGTTTACCAGATCACAATGTCTTTTAATTGTAAAAATGGTGATAGTCATTTCTTCATTTTCATTTTTTCACACGTGAATATTTACAATTTCCACTTTACATTTTTTTTTACTTTCGCCTTGTTTAGTTCACACATTCTGTACATTTTGTTGTTGTTGTGAAATAAAATAAGGTTCACCAGATCACTATATCTTTTAATTTAAAAAATGGTGATAGCCATTTCATTTTTTTCACACATGGATATTTACAATTTCCACTTTACATTTTTTACATTCCCCTTGTTTAGTTCACACATTCTGTACATTTTTAAAATCTTTTTCGTAATATAAAAAAGCAAACATTTTACACTAAAATGTATTACTTATTTTATTTTTACTAAACTACAGTAGCCTAACATTATACATTCTACTCACAGTTTTTACAAAAAATATTACATTATAAAACACACTACAAATATTACAATATAGTGATCATTAGATTTAAGTAAAGTAATAGTCGTCAATGCGACTGTTTCCCCAAGCAAGAGTATCAAATGTGTTGGGTATAATGAATCGTTTGTTGTCTGCATTACTTAAAGCAACTTTGTTCAACAAATTGGTATGTAGCTGATGATTTTTACTTCTAAATACACACATTTTCTTATATAATACAGGTGGGTTACTAACTATACAGTTTTTATAATCACTTATATCTAACTCTTTACTAACAAAATTCTTTTTCACTCCTTATAATATTTTACTACTACATCATCAATTGTCATATAGCTGTATGATTTAGATTTTGTGCCTACAAAGGTGTCTATAATAACACCAGCACATTCATCCTTAAATTTCCCAAGAACCTTTTTGTTTACTGGAGGTAAATGGTAAATATTATCCTCGGGATAGTCACTTGTATCAAACCTATTTAGCTCAGTTTTGATATCCTCATAAAAATCATCAGTTTTAAACTCATAAATAAAAGAATCTGTGTCTGTGTAGAGTAATTTAGCATTATCAAGATAGTTTTTCTTTACATAATCATAGTGAAATTCATACATAAGTGTTTTTGACAATTCCAGAATGGTGTAACCCACATATATGGGTTTGTTGTAAGTTACTTTAAGACGATTCATTTGTATTACAACTAAATCCTCATGAATAATTGAACAGCTATGAAAGTTAGGCTTGCTTATTAAGTTGCTAGCACCATACCTTTTACCATCATTCTCCCACTTTGTTGTCAGCTTTAAATCAACTCGTTTATCGACATTCTCCATAGTCTTTCCAAAAACACTATTATTCATGAGTTTATAAAAATCTCTTTCAAACGCGTTTGTTGACTGTGTTCTTAAATTATTGTTTAGATCAATATACGGTTTGAGCCATGCTGACTGATGAAATTGCAATACGCGATGAATTTTAGTTAATTTCAATCCATGCTGTAGACACTGTTTCAAGTTTTGATAATGTGTTACATATTTACATTTATCATTTACATTAGCAATTAACATTTTTGTTCGTGATGTGATGTATGGAGATTTCATATTCTCAGGAAAAAATGGTAAATCATTATGATCATCATGTAACTCTTTAGGGTACTCAAGATTTACCTCTAAAATATATCCTTTATCTTCGTTATCATTAAGAGTGTCAACATGTAAGACATCAATTTCAGGTTGTGTTAGCCAGCGAAAATCTTTCAGTGGTAGATATTGACTCATAGCCCAACCATATTGGTTATTTGCATCGAGGTAGACAATATACTTTGACTCCTCACAAGGGTTGTAGCTAGACATGTATTTATTATTCGCTTTAGAGTACCGTCCACTACACTGGCTTAATCCACCTCGAATTGATGATTTTATAAAATTGATCATGTCTATATCAGTCATTAATTCTAAATTTACTTTCGTTTTTTTTTTCAACATTGAACTGAAACTTAACCCAGGAGAAGTGAAATACTGACAAGGATCAAGGTCATAAGTTTTCATACAAACAATCCGAAATTTTTCAAAAACATCTGCTAATATTAACACATCTGTCTTCAAATATATGTCTGAAAATTCTCCTAAAGTTTGAATGTGGAACTGTGTTCATACACGTTGTGCATGAAAATATTCCTGATCACTGATATGACTTGTGTTTAAGGAACTGTAAAATGCATCTTTCGGTGGTAAAGAACACTCCTCAAGACGTTCCACACAGTTAATATATTCATAAGGGAATATACCCTTTTGACGAATCAAATTAAAATCATCTTCTTTAGGAAAGACACGTTGAATTTCATGAAACTGATTTGATTTTAAATTACTAGCCAGCTTATCAAGACTACTCGGCATAAAGCGGAATGAATCTAAAAATCGCAGTTTAATGTTTTTTTATTGCTAGTTTTGATGTATTTTGTGAACGATATGTATTGTTCCTTATTATTTGCAATCACATCAATTTTCACATCTAAAGCTCCAAATTCTTTAACGATAAAGTGGTTATCATATTTGCTACCGTTATGTAGAATGACCGGAATGAATTTACTTACTCTATAATTTAAATTACATTCTTGGTGAGCAGCACCACGATATTTTCCTGTTAAATGGTCATGATCGCGAACCCTGTCTGTATATAAACATTCACCACATATAAAACAATTATTTTCAGATTCAAAATTAATTTGCTCTGATGAAGTTAGTGGCTCCATTGGAATGATCGTATTTAAAATAGAGGATATACGGATGGCATCTTTCTCTAGCCTTTCTATAAAAACTTTAGGTGCATCAGGTCCTCTATAGAGCTCAAACTTATTTAAAGAGTCATCATAACTACATTTAATATAGTATGCAAAGCTAAAAGGTTCATGAATGTGAGTACTGTTGGTGAAAGGTGGGACTGGATTCGATGAACATGTATTAAATGGTTTTAGCAAAGCCTCGAAGTCAGCATATATAACAAATGGTACTCGAAGCTGTTTCTCATAATCCTTAAATTTTAGAATGTTATTTTTAGGAGTCGGTAATACCGTACACACATGATTACATCCCCATTATTGATGTTGAGTTAGTTGATCCTCTTTACAGAAATATAGCAAACAGCCATCATACAACCACTTTTTAGTCTTATATTTTGATAGCTGACTACCAACAAGTCTACTGAAATGTTTTATCCAGCAATAGTGAGCATTTTCACCGTCGGCTATGTATAGTAAATTTACATGAGCATCGTTTTTTTCCTGAGTATAATATAGAGGACCTACTATTCTCTTATTTTAAATTCCATAAACATTAATACAGTGGAACTTGGATAATTCGAACCTCAAGGGACCAGTAAAAATCGAATTATCCAATAATTCGAATTAAGAAAGTTCTTTGAAAAGGGTAGAGAAAATATATTGTATTACGGTTGCATAATGATTTACGTTCAACAAAGCAGATTAACAGACAATGGTACTGTATAATGGCTGTATCGTGAATAACCTCAAAAGTTTCAAATGATGAAATAAAACCAAAATGTACTATTCACCTTTTTAACGGCAGTAGTGCCTAATCCAGCAATCTAGTTAAGTCTTAGAAAAATCTACTGATTTTCAAAAAAGTTTGAGATTTTTACCTGTTTCCTACAATTAAGTCTCTCGGCCATTACAAAAGAATCTTAACAAATTTAAGGAGCAGAAAACAGAATCACTAACGATATATCTACTTTCCAAAAGAAAACGCCTAATTTCTGTGATGTGGTTTGTTGCTTGGGCTGCAATCGAAACAGTTTTTTGGGGAACTTCCACCACGAGTTCATCGCCAGATGCGTCGTCACCATCTTGTTTTCCGGAGTTCAGTACATCGGCGATGATTTGTGCGTCGGTCAATTTACCACAAACTGCGACATATTCGTCCGATCGGCTTTTTTATCCAAAATATAATTCGAATTAACCACGATTTTTTAGCATTGATTATATATAAAATGCTAGGGACCAAGAGAAAAATTCGAATTAAAGAAGATTTCGAATTATAGAAGTTCGAATTAGCCTCGTTCCACTGTACTTACATTGTTCAGCTTTTCAGAACGTTGAATGTTTTTATCGTCTAGGAAATTCTATTTCTTTTAAATCAAACACTGAAGAATAGTGAGGATATGATGATGTTCTCATCGCGTCCCTCACTGCTGGATGGAGTGCTGAAGTTACAGCCCACGCAAAACATGTGTCATCATTATTCAAAACGTTCACAACAGCTTTCTTTCGTTTGATCCATCCTGGCAAATCAATGTATGATGATGCTCGAAGGGGGTTGTATTTATTCAGGTTGGTTTCTAAATGAAGTACTTCAACCAACGCCCAGCCTGACTCCATTTCCTGGAACTCTTCACTCTTCACAATGATAGCACTTGAAATATTTTGGTATATATCACTAATATTAGTTGATTCGCTAACAATTATGTTTTTTGTATTAAAAGATTTGATATCTGTAATTTCACCTTCACTCCCAGTTTTTACAGAGTCCAAACAGTTCAAAATTCATTTTAATTGTTTTATGCTCTAATAGAACATTACCTACCAAGCCAAACACAGTAGGTTGAACATTTTTTTAAAATGATTCAATACTTTGAGTTTTTTCTTTACTATAAAGTCTATAACTAGCAATTCGACTTTTAAATGCACTACCAATTTGTTGAACATTTCCAGAATTTCTTTCATGGCAAGCGTTATTTCTATGATGAATACTGCGTAAATGTCCATGAATGATTGAAGAAGGTATATCAATATTACATTCATCACAATGTGTTATCGAAGGTTCACCATTCTTCTTTCTTTTTGTTGCACAACTATTTTCACAATCTTGAGAACGTTTACGCTTTTGAGCATCACATTCGTTTAAAGGTTCCGCGCAAGTTGATGGTTTTACAGTTTTTAATTCTTGTTGCTCCCCATGCACTTCAACCATGTGGGATTTATATCGCTTTACAGCAGAAAAACCAAGATCACAAACTGAACATGAAAAAGGTGCTGAACTGACATGCTTTAAATTTACATGCCATCCAAGACTATCCTGTCTGTTAAATGTCATACCACAATGACTGCACACAAACATTTTAATGCCATGTTTAGCATTTGCGTGTCGTTGAAGGTTGTCAGGTCTTGAGAACTGTTTCTTACAGTCACTACACTTGAACATGATGATCACTTTCGAATTTACCTGTAAAAGAAAGAAATCATAAATGTTAATAAATGATAAAACAAAGTACAATATAAATAGTTTAATTACATTCCAGTCAATGGTTATAGCAGGGTATTTAAATCGATCATCTGTGAACTCCTAGCAAGTCTAACTTCATGTAGTTCTAACTGAGGGTTACTATATACCACTGTCACTGACACTTAGCGGTGAACATTGGAACTTGATAGAGTGGTAGAAACCATCGGTCGCCAGTTAAGTGAGCTAGGTGTGACGTCATAGCCAGTCTTAAAGCAAAACTAAACTTGTAGAACATGTCACGTGATAGAAACCAGCGATCGCCAGTTAAGTGAGCTAAGTGTTACGTCATAGCCAGTCTTAAAACAAGTCTAAACTTGTAGAACATGTCACGTGATAGAAACCAGCGATCGCCAGTTAAGTGAGCTATGTGTGACGTCATAGCCAGTCTTAAAACAAGTCTAAACTTGTAGAACATGTCACGTGATAGAAACCAACAGCCAGCAGTTAAATGAGCTAAGTGTGACGTCATAGTCAGTCTTAAAACAAGTCTAAACTTGTAGAACATGTCACGTGATAGAAACCAGCAGCCACCAGTTAAGTGAGCTAAGTGTGACGTCATAGTCAGTCATAAAGCAAGTCTAAACTTGTAAAACATGTTACGAGGCAAGGTTAAGTTAGGTAAAGTTAGATTATGTTAGGTGAACTGAGGTTAAGTCTTTAAATATTCCCTATGTCACTGACACCTAGCAATGAACATTAAGACTTAATAGAGCGGTAATCAAAATCTAACCTACAAAATTAGCTTTACACACCATGGTCATGTAGTTCCAACTTTTGACTGCTAAATATTTCATTTTCACTGACATGTAGTGGTGAACATTGGAAAATATTACTCTAACTATTTAAAAGTTATTAGACGAGCACTTACCTTTTTATAATTTATCAACTGCTGCCACTGAATGAACAGATTGTAGGAATCTGGTAACCTACAGGTACCCAATTATCTGTAAACAAATCAATCAATCAATCAATAAATACATTCCAATCAATAACTTCAACCTCAATTAGTAATAAAAGACTACAATCCATTAATAATAAGTACTTACCTTGCAAAATAATTTAATGATTTTCTACCAAAAAGGCTTTTTTACAACTCTTGAGCAGTAATAGAGCACTGTTCACTCAAAGCAAGTTATAAAGACTGACAGTAGGGAAATATATGACACCTCTCTTATATAAACTCTCATCGCTCGTGTCAGCAATCATTGCAATTCCTTTCCCAATACAGCTGAGAGTCCAAAGTACACTAGGAACACCTGTGTGGTATCCAATGTCTGCTGACTTTGCATGATCATCACCCATTGTCTTGATAGACACATGGGGTTTCAAATTACTGCAGCGTCAGTCATGGCAACAGCAGTGTGCGCTCTCTGGCATGTCAGCAACATGACACCGGAAGGAACACCTGTGTAATATCCAATAACTGCTAACTTTGCATGATCATCAGCCATTGTCTTCATGAACACTTGGGGTTTCAAATTACTGCAGCGTTAGTCATAGCAACAGATCTGCGCGCTCTCTGCCATGTCTGTAATATGACACAGGAAATATAACAAGACGTCTTACTGCACGTACCATCTCCACAGTTTTAACATCTTAAGAACATGTATTATTCTCTTTCAACTACAAAGGACTCGTTAGAACACATCCATCCACCAAGTTAGATCCCTTGTATGTTCACATGTATTTCGTCACTTTCCTTTCATATCGTTATCCCATTATAGTAGTGGGGGATTAGTGAACAACGTCAGTTCAACACACTGCTTTACACGCAAAATGTAGTTAGGCCCTTTGACATAATTTTGATAAAAGTCATGGGCCAGTCCGTAGGAACCAGGTCAAAGGGATTGTCAACAAGGACCTGTCAACAAGGACCCGTCAACAAGGACCCGTCATCAATGACCCGTCATCAATGACCCGTCAACAAGGTCCCGTCCACAGGGACCCATCCACAAGGACCTGTCAACAAGGACTTGTCCACAGGGACCTGTCAACAATGACCTGTCAACAATGACCCGCCAACAATGACCTGTCAACAATGACCCGTCCACAGGGTCTGCTCCCCCACCCTCTTACAAAAGCTATGAGTGGGCATGCGTAAAAAACAAAAAACAAGCATGTTAATTCATAGTGGCTATCCACCGTACACATGCACTTTGTGTAGAACAAACGTTTAATTCCATATTGGCATTCAAACTCTCATATGTTGCACTTGAAAAGCGAGATTTTAAAAAGAAAATACAATTCCACCCCCTACTAGGGGTAGATTTTATTTTGGGGTTGAAATATGTTGTTCATTGGAAAGAGGGTGTCAGCCTGAGTTCAATGACACCTCATTCGTCAAAAACCGACCAATCGTTCGAGAGATATCTCGCCGCCGCCATCTTGTGTGGAGGAATGTGGATGTGGAGGCATTAGAACCCCTGCAAATATACTACTTGTATAGAATCTGCCTGATTGGTGATAACCGGTGTTAATTGTGATGGCTGTATTATTGTGTGTTATATGTAATTTAGGTAAGGACTACAGATAAGTCAGTTTTAAGTAGTTCCAACTTTTGCTACCAAATGCTACCGTCAACGACACCTAGCTGCAAACTTGCTAATAGATACCACCGCAACCACAACCTGACGGTGAACGTTGGAACTTAATAGCGTTAATCAAATTTAACCTACAAATTTTACTTTCACACGAGTTTAGTTAATGGAAGATTCTTTTACACCACATAAATCTACGACATGGACCCACCGGCTTTACTTCCCCTCCGAAGGAAGGCATACTGAGGGATTTTTAACGCTCTTCAAAAATCCGATGACCGGCCGGGTTTGAACCCGCGACCTTAGGGATCTCAGCATGCTACCAAATACGCCACTAAAGCCTCCCAATATGAGATAATAGGCATGGAAATACAGCAATACTATTCCCTAATATGCAGCTATAGTAGCCTACATAGTGACATATTTAGAGTACATGAATAAGCCATTTCTCATTAATCACACCATTGTTGCGGGGTTAAAAATCGTAAGTATATTTGACTCCAGAATGATGACTTTATATTCCAAACATTGAATAATTTAAATATTGTTTCCTTTCAAAAAGGTAGATGCAACAATTTAAAAATTAAAGAGCACTATGTGAATAAAATGTCTAAATTACACCCATTAAAACAAAAATGAAGACTATCAGGAAACTATTGTAATTGTGAGACTAGGTCCTTGAGAAATGTGCATATGCAGCCCTTTTTTTCTTGTTATTGATGCATTCTTTACTACGTTATTGTACTCCACAGTACTTTTCGCCTAGATTTACAGTGAGTTAATATTGCACTTGATTAACTTCAGAGCCCAGGAGAACTATCTTTTAAACTCACTTAGGGGCAAAGTGAACATACTTTGCGAAATATATTGGCATGTAAAAACAAGTAAAAACACCTCCCGGGCAACGCCGGGTAAAATAGCTAGTCATCCATAAAACAAATAAATCCACCGGACGAAGCCGGGCACTACTGCTAATAGAAGATAAGCTAAACGGTTATTCGTACACGTTAGGACGATTCACGAGGCAAAGTTCGTAATACGATGTAGTCGAAGGATAGAGTAAATAATGGATAGAGGCAAAGAGCAAGTGTGATCATTTATGGATGATGGTCCTCTTGGTGTGGCAAGTAGATTAGCAAAGTAAGGATTTAACTGGCATGATGGTATTTTAAGGTACTGTCTAACATTTTAGCAGCAGATTAGAATAATTCACGAAGATGTGACACTTGAACCAGAGAAACAGTTTCAATCAACAACAACAACAACAACAACAGAAAGTCAACCCCTGGCACTATACAGCCCATGACGGGCTAAGGCCGACCAAGCGACCGCTGCCCAGCTATTTGGCCTGCAGATAATGTGGTGACGCGTGATCAGCGCGTCGGATCCCCTCGGCCGTTAATCTTGGTATTCGTGATCGGGGCGCTGTCTCACTGACAGACAGCTACTCAATTGTCCTCACGAGGCTGAGTGCACCCCGTTCCAAACCCCACATCAGTTTTAAAATCCCTGACGGAGCCGGGGATCGAACCCGGGGCCTCCGGGTGAGAGGCAGGCGCGCTACCCCAACTCCACGGGGCCGGCTGAAACAGTTTCAATACTTAAAATAACCCACTGTTGCATGATCACCTGCCCGAGAGCTTGTCGACTTACGAAAAGGCTATCGAAAAGCTAAGGACACGATTTGCTAGGGTTGAACTCCTAATTGAAATGTACTGTATATATTTGAGCTATTGCAGTTACAGCTTAAGGGGCTTTACAACGCTAGAGATGTTTGGTGTTACTTGTGATAAATATGCTGCCATTATCTACCCACTGGTCAAATTCACAATACCCAAAGAGCTTTTAATGATTTGGGAAACAACTCGAAGATCCCAAGAAAACAAAGACGGTTTATCTGGAATCACTGCTATTATTTTTTTAAAGATAGAAGTCAAAAGTGAAGAGTGTATTCTCCTACATGAACCTGCTTTAATGATAGATGTAGGGGAAACTATCCCTCTAAAGCTTAAGGAGGCATTACCAACAGCAGCCATTGGGTGTTAGGAAATGCCTGACTGAAGTGTGAATCTAGAAAGTTGAGATTTTATGTTGTTTGGTCTTTGGTCTGAAAGTAATGCTGGCTATGGTCTATGTTTTCAATGTAAAACTGTGTAAAACAAAAATTGCCAATTTAAGATGTACCTTTCTGTTCTAACATAGTTCCTTTCCGTGCCTGGATATAGCAATTATGCATTTTTCTCTTCATTCAGAATTGCTGAGGAAGCTGGGAAAAATCATCTAACCACCTTTTATTAAGAATAGAGCATAGAATCTTAGTTTTAATTCATCTCCTTAAAGACTAGAATTGTCTCAGAATCCCACACAATTTGCTAAAACCAAACCCTAAAAAAACCTGACATCTGTTGGCCTGCTTTTTGCTGGAGAAAGAGGGCTCCATTTGCCAAACATTTTAATGCCTTGTGCCTAAAGCCAGATAACTACTCCAGTTTGTCTAAAAGATTATAGAAAACGTAAGTACGATCGCCACTTCTTCCTTCTTAATACTCGGCCAAACCCAAATGACTTGCATGTCTGACTCAGAGTGTAAGGTCTGCTTACCGGATACTGATAAAGCAGGCTTATCTTCTGATAACAGCAGTGGAGCACATTCATTTGACTGTGGATCTGCAGGCACACAGTTGTAAAACTATACTCGTTGCTGGCCTTGTTTCAAGGTAAGGATCTTATACGCCTTAATATATTTTCAGAGACCAGATTTGAGCAAATTTACACGATTTTGTTTCCAAGTTAAAAACTGCTTGCTACCATTATTTAAATGGTTTTTGTTGTCCTGTGGCAATCCCATAGCACTCGTCTGATGGCATGGCTACTTCCATCGTAGGCTACATATTGTTGGACATGGGGAAACTTGATAGCGTAATTATGATGAAATATTGATTGAGATTTACAGAAGCATAATACTTTGCAGAAATAGTCATAATTTCACCACTGGCGTTCAAATCATCGACCACGCCCATTCTTCTCTCCCTGCCCATTGAATAATGATACACTAATCTCTCACGGGCACAGCGGTTGTAGACTAAGACAGTGGCAGTGTAAAGGTTCAATAACACACTGTCCTCGAGCAGTTTCACCATCACAACCACGAAGAACACACTGTATCACGCAGCAGCGAGATCACACAATAGCAATGGTCTGTTAATGGGGAACTGTGCTGCTCTTGTTAATTCATTCCTTGGTCATCAGCCCCATGTACCTGGGTAGTGTTCAATATTCCTGATAACCTATGTTTGTGTGGTGACCATAGTAGTGTGTTTAGCTGTAACTTCAGTAACGGGGTATATGCGCATTAAGGTACTATCTCAGCAATTGAAGGGCGTGGTGGCTCAGCGGTCTAGCTGTATGCCTCTCACCAAGGCGGTCCGGGTTCGATTCCCGGTCAATGCATGTGAGATTTTCGATGTGAAATGCCATGTCCTGTGGTTCGGATTCCACGTAAAAAGGAGGTCCCGTGGCTCATAATCACAAGATTCACGGTCACGTAAAACTACAATCTTCCTTTCCTTTTCTCAGCATTTGCCTCCCAAATATACACACTCTCATTTCCTTCCTCGCTATTGTGACAAAATGTTGACTAATTGGTTACAGCAATTGATTATTATTATTATTATTATTATTAGATCTGTGGAGCGCGATAGAACTCATTTAGCTGATGATGATTTTTCTTCCCCCAAATTCCCTTTGTCTTCCAGGTTCAGTCCATGATTTATTGGTCCTGCAACATGATGGTTGTTGGTTACTGTTTTGAATAATTATTAATTTGTGTGACCACCAGAGAGGCCAAGTGCAGGCCTGTGGGCGACCTGCGCATGAAGTGATGATGAATACGTTACATGCACCCAATCCCCGGACCAAGAGAACTATCCCAGGAGGTTAAAGTTCCCATTGGCTCTGCTGCGAATCAAACCTGGGACCCTTGGAAAAACATGCCGCATTTCATTTATCTAATGAGTCGATTATTTTAGTACCTTAAGTAGAGTTCATTACTTTTCAGGGTTCTGGGAAGACCGCTGGAGGTGAACGCGGAACCTTGAGAAGTCGTTAGGAAAAAGATCAAGTAAGATGGAATTCTAAGAACAGATAATTATATGACCTAGAACTCCCAGTGAGTTTGCTTCATTTAGGGACTTGGACATCATGGTCAGCAGTTCCATTCACTTATTTTTATGATAACCAGTGTTATTGTGTGCATTTGTGATAAAGTGATAATCACCAACATGGTAATTACCATTAAATCTCAGTAAATTGTACTTTGCCTTGCTGGCAAGTTAGCAACACTGCACTGCTATTGAGGCATATCCCCCCACAACCAGCACAGAAATAACCATCAATCACGTCCATTCATTACTCCCTGCACATGCCCTAATCTCTCACCAGCATATTTAGGTGTGTCATGAGTAGGGCCCGGATTTTTTTAAAATGCATATGCGCATATGCATATTTTGACATATTTTGAGGTTTAGTACATATTCTAGACGTAACAGCATATTCCGGTATATATGTCTGAGTTTAAGGACAATTACAAGAACTACTAAAATAAATCTGTTTTGTGCATCCCTAGCTAGTTGCCTATATTATGTGCATCCCTCACTAATTGGTGTTTTCGACTCTCTGTGTAACGGCACTTCACTTTCACAACTGACAGTGGCAACAGATAGCTGGACTTCCCGGAATTCCTTTCTTTACCACAGTAGATAATAATCTCAGGGGGTTGGGCAATTGGTCAGGACAGAAGTATCTTCAGTTCACTAGTTACGTTCCAGTTTAATGCCCTGCATCTCAAGTGTTAGTTTCTAAAAATGCCTAAGGAAAAGAGCAGAAGAAGAGATTTACTAAATCAGTGGGTGTCGGGTAATAGGGACTATTCAACAGATGGTGTCATCGTGTACTGTCAAGTTTGCTCAAAGGAAGTAAAATGTGAAAAGAAATGTCAGCTTGAACAGCATTCAAAAATAACTGCACATATTTAAGCAAAGGAGGAGAAGAACAGCACACTATAACAACTACTTCTTACGCAGGTAAAGCCTAAGTCCGGTATTCTTAATACATTTTCAAATGATCTTTGTAGGGCTTTCGTATGCAGCAACATTCCATGGAATAAATTAAACAATCCAGTTCTGCGATCATTTCTTGAGAAATATTGTGTAAATCGAAAAATACCAGATGAATCAACTCTTAGGAAAAATTACCTACCTCCGCTATATGAATCTACCCTGGAATTGATCCGTTCTGATATCGGAAGGAACTATATCTGGATATCGGTGGATGAAACAACGGATTCATGTGGCCGTTACATAGCAAATTTCGTGGTTGGTAAATTACATCCAGACGAATCCGGTAAGCTGCATCTTCTTGCTTGTAACGTACTAGAGAAAACCAACCATAGCACAATAGCAAGATTTGTAAATGATTCTCTGCGACTATTGTGACCATCTGAAATTGAGGATAATTGTTGTAAAGTGCTTGTACTGCTCACAGATGCAGCTTCGTATATGTTGAAAGCAGCATAGGCCCTCCAAGTATTTTATCCGAAACTCATACACGTAACCTGTTTAGCGCACGGATTACACCGCATTGCAGAAGAAATACGCACACAGTTTCCAGCTGTTAACAATTTAATTGGGTGTGGGAAGAAGCTGTTTCTGAAAGCACCAGCTCGTGTCCAGTTCTACAAAGATTGTCTACCTGAAGTTCCTTTGCCACCTGAACCTGTCCTGACTAGGTGGGGGACATGGTTATCTGCAGTATCATTTAGTCAGGGGAATTTTAATGAAGTGAAAGAAGTGGTTACAAAACTTGAAGATGAGCATATTGCGCGTGTCCGTGATGCAAAAGTTGTGTTTGAAACCGCTACTGTTTATCAAGATGTGAATTTCATTCATGCACATTTTTCTAAACTTCCAAAAGCCATTCAGAGCTTAGAATCTTCTGGTACTCCCCTCCATGAATCACTTGATCTCGTTGAGAAAGCTGCATCTTCATTGAATTCCGCTCCAGGCGAAATTGGAGAGAAGATTAAATGCAAGTTAGAAAAGGTGTTGAATTCGAACCCAGGACTGAAGAAGATTAAGTTAATTAGTCAATACCTGAGTGGAACTAGGGTATCCTTGCCAGATGTATGCTCCGAAACTTTGGTGCCCGTGTATAAGTACTGTCCAATCACGTCAGTTGATGTAGAACGATCATTCTCAGCCTATAAACTCATTTTGACGGACAATAGACATAGTTTGTCTCCAGAAAACATTGAAAGACTACTAGTTGCCTATTGTGATGCTTCTTTTTGCAACAAATGATACCTGTAAATAGGTAAGTGAATAAAATTGCATGTTTTAAGTGCATATTCCATTATTTTCCGTGCATATATTCTAACTTTTTAGTGCATATAAATCCGGGCCCTAGTCATGAGTCTTCTGGATCTAACATATGTCACCTGGAGACAGTGGCGGATCCAGGTCTTGCTGGGCCCTGGGCGATATGATAAGGTGGGGCCCACAACAATAGCAAATTGAAAGTGTCGAATCAAATGAAAAATAGTTTTGTAATAATAATAAAATAAAGAATAGTTACAATATTTTGAATACACTACAGTACATTTTTTAATAATATGAAAGAAATCTTTAAGTCCCCTTGAAGAAGATTATGTAAACTATGAAATATTAAAATATTACTTTGCGACTTTTTTCCCGGCTGAAGTCTTCTATTATTTCAGTGAAATCTTAACTTGCTAAACGGTCACGGGAGGTCATAGCTGCACTGAAAAAAAGAATATGATTTATACATTAGTTTGAAAAGTATAATTAATTAATTAAATTTTATAAATCCATGCCACAGGGCCCTGGGCGGTCACCCTCCTCGCCCTCCCCTGCCTGGAGCGACAGATAGGGAGATACATGGCTGCCATTTAGTTGCTTTCCATTCCATTATGACGGGTTCCTTTGGACTGGTCCCTTTTGACGGGTCCCTTCTGGTGGGTCACTTTGGACTGATCCATTTTGACTGGTCCATTTGGTCTAATCCCTTGGACTGGTCCCTTTGGACGGGTCCCTTTTGACGGGTCCCTTTGGACTGATCCCTTTGGACTGATCCCTTTTGACTGGTCCATTTGGTCTAATCCCTTGGAGTGATCCATTTGAACTGGTCCCTTTGGACTGACCTATTAATTTACTCAAATTGTGCCAAAGGGCCTAACTACACAGTTTGAACATTTTGGTTTTACCCCTTTTTTAATTTTATTTAATATTTAATGTATTATTTATATAATTTTTTATTTACCATTTATTTTTTATTTTTGTCAAAAGGGGCCAACTACACTTAAGTTGATATTTTTTGATTCCATGATGGGATTTTGACATATGAGGTATCGTAGGACTTGGGGTAAAGCCCCCTTTTTGAATTTATTTTCGAAGTTTTGACAAAGGGCCTATCTACACTTTTGTTGATATTACTTTTGTTGATATTTTTTGAATCCAAGATGGGATTTTGACATATGAGTTTCTGGCAGCACCAACAACACAACCATTTGAATACGGTATATGGAGAACAAATTGTATTGTGCAATAGGAACTTGTAGCGGCTATGATGAATGCGGAACAGTAAACCACGAAATGACCTTGCAAACTGTGCTGTTGATAATCTTGGTCAACCTGTGTTCCTCTGGCGACTGTAGTAGTGTTTGTATAACTGTGATTATTAGGGAAGGGAATAGGCGAGGTGCACTTAGGGGTAGTGTGTTAAATACCAGGGAAAACCACAGTCAAGATAGCTACAGTCAGCGCTAGGATTCATATCTCTGATCTCCGAACGAGCAAATCCCCCAACACGGTCACAAACTGAGTGACAACTTAAAACTCTGCAATTTTTCTATGTTTATGCCGTGTCTTGTGTGGGGTTTCGCCTAGGACACCAAGCTGGCTCATCGTGGTGTCCACGCCCGGAACCCCACAGGACTAGCAAACTGTGTACTCCTTGCGTCTCTTAACAAGCTCAAGCAGCCTTTCACCTCCCTATAAAGGCTTTGAGTGAGAACTTGTTTTATACTGGGTCATTATCTATGTGTGCTCCTATAAACACGGCAAGCAAGGCCGGCTATGTCTGGCGCAGATCGCGGGCTCGCATACTCGGTTCCGCCGGTAGTTGGCGCACTTTTACCAAACATGTTCAATAATGTGTACTTACAGTGCTCATAGGCGATGCTGAAAATGTCCTTCCTCTCTTGTAACACACACATGACATCTTCTGATGAAAGAATGTCTGTCAACTTTATATTTATTTATGGAGCCTGTTTACTTGAATCGTTAAACGAGCCTCCTAATTGTACTGGCATTAGGCACAGGTCTTCATGGATACTTGATTCGAAATTTTCGTCTCGTTTCAGATTAAGATTTTCTGCTTTTCATATGCGAATTATGGATATACACACGTTCGCGCAATGTGAATTGGTGTCTAGGTATGACCAACAATCACAGTAATCACAATACTTACTAGAAATGCAACACTAACGTCTAAGCTTTGCAGATACACGTCCATATGAATGACAATACACGTGTGAACTAACGATATGAGTCAGCGGAGCGCGCTGTCACAGCCCGCTTAGCTTGCCGTGTTTATGGGGGCGCACATAGATAATGACCCCGTATAATTATCACACTATTACTAACCTGTGAGATTAGAGTTTCCTCTTGTCCTTAAGTGAAATCTCGTCAATAGCTCTATTGAGTTTGGTTTCTTTAACTCGTGCCTCTAGGAAATGTAACATAGGGCCGATCCACAAGCACCACACATACCTCAGTAACTTCTATACCATCACAGTCGTAACAGACACATTTTGCTATGGCATGAATTACTCTAACGAGATGAGTAGATTATTGCACGGTATAACTCACACTCGTTTCTTGGATCCACCTGTCTCTGTAGGGCAACACAGAGCCTATGATTGAATAAATCTTATATATAAAATGGTCTTATGGACCTGTATATTTGTCTGTCGGACGTTATTTTAAAAAATGTCTACTAGTTTGTGCCAGTTCAGTAGTAGTGTTCAGTATCATCCATAAAACAAATAAATAAACCGGGCGATGATGGGCACTACTACTGTAACGTACCAGTAATAGCCCACAGCTGGGTGACAAATGTAACGGTTCGTAAAACAAAGATGAATGGTCGATGAAATGTAAATGATACAATAATAATGATAAATACTCTTGGGTTGTACACTTACCTGCAATAGTATAATAAAATAAATGTCGGAAGCCAGATTACTATTTAGGATAGTTAATCAAAATATTATATATATCCTCGGCTTGTCAGCAGCAGAATACAAGATCACTTACCCATGATCGTAGTGTAAATAAGTTGACTAACTGCTTCAGTATTTCATCAAGGAGTAGGATTGCCTGATAGTATTTACTGTTATCAAGAGCAAAAGACCTGACATTGAGTTTAAAGAAATTTATTGAATCAAAAAGAAATACTAAAACAAGTAGTTCCGTGAAGAAATATACCGCCTATTTTCAAATAGCCTACTTAAGTTAATTGCCACTATCAACATACAAAATTTCAGTTTGGTTGCTGTAGTAGATTCATAGATATTGAGAATCG
This sequence comes from Meconema thalassinum, assembly GCA_946902985.2. Classification (NCBI taxonomy): domain Eukaryota; kingdom Metazoa; phylum Arthropoda; class Insecta; order Orthoptera; family Tettigoniidae; genus Meconema; species Meconema thalassinum. The sequence goes on along the minus strand of OX336398.1, from coordinate 174,627,755 downwards.
ACTAAATATTTCGGATGGTCGCCATGTTGGATTTTTATATATGTAGGTCCTAGAGTTATGTACTGTTACTGTTACATGTAGGACTCAAACTTCAATCGCATGATTATGACACAAGCAGTAAAAACGAGATTTTAAGATTTCGCACAGCTGCCATCTTGTGTTTATGGCAACAATTGAAATAAATTAGATGCCAGTGGATTAACAGTTGTATAAGGATTTACTGTACCAAGTTCCACAGCACTCGGATGGTTAAATTGCGAGAAACGTCCATGTAAATATTTATAGTTCGCGTCGCCGCCATGTTGGATTTGTGATCACCAGGTTATTGAAAGTTCTATAGGTGAACTTACGTTCATAGCCCCTATGAACATAAAACAATTCAGTTTGATTGCGATAATAGATTCGTAGATATTCAGAGCCGTCAACATATTTCGGATGGTCGCCATGTTGGATTGTTATATGTATAGGCCATAGAGTCATGTACCATTAAAGGGAAATTATTGCGTAGGTTCATTATTCAAACTTTCACTTCGATCGCATGATTACGGCACAAGAAATAAAAACTTAATTTTAAAATTCGCACAGCCGCCATCTTAAGGTTAAGTAAACAATTGAACTAAATTAGATACCAGTGCATTACAATGTGTATAAACATTTCCTGTACCAAGTTACATTGCGTTTGGATCATTAAATCGTGAGAAAGGTCTATTTAAAATTTTCAACTTCGCTTGGCCACCGGGTTCGTTTTGTAGTTAAGCGGTTTTTGAAAGTCTTATAGATGAACTTCCAGTACAAAATTTTAGGATGATACCGCTAATAGTTTCAGAGATATAGAATGCCGGTGAAATATTTTGCACGGCCGCCATCTTGAGGTTATGTAAACAATTGAACAAAATTAGATGTCGGTGCATTACAATGTGTATAAACATATACTGTACCAAATTTTATTGCGTTTGGTTGGTTAAATCGCGAGAAACGTCTATTTAAAAGTCGCAACTTCGCTTGGCCGCGATATTGGTTTTGTAGTTACTGGGTTTTCAAAAGTCACATAGGTGAACTTGTAGTAGTTTCCTTTATCACCGTAACACATTCCAGGGTGATATCGGTAATAGTTTCGGAGATATTGAATGCTGGTGAAATAATTCGCACAGCCGCCATGTTGGATTTGGTAAGACGTAACAAAATTTGAAGGGCACGGTCGGGGTCTTCGGGAATAGTGCTATGAACTTACCGAGCTTCATTGAAGTCCAGCCGTTTAGAAGTTATTAGGGGGGAAGGCACACACCATCACACACAGACAGACACACGGACAAAAGGTGATCACATAAGCCTTTTTTTTTTCATAAATGAAAATAGGCTAAAAACAGAATTATGATAATCACAAAAATTTAATTTAATTTAATAAATGTGGCTCAATCATTTAATAAGAAGAACAAACATTTAAATGAAATGAAAACAAGCTTGACTTTAAGTAGCCAATAGGGACGTAAGTTATATCATGTGTCGCTCACCAACTTGGAGTGTAGTCATATTTTATGGTATGACAAATTACCTCGATGTTCCTTCTCATATTGTCAAAAGGTTGTGATGTAACATTGGAGATGGTTTAATTGAACCACTCACGTTACAACCAGTAGAATGACTGTGGCTAGCTGACCCACTGCCCAGTAAACTGAGAGCGATCAAGGGAACTACTCGCGTGTGGCGGAGCTCTTTCCGGTCATGGAGAGAGTCCGTAATTTTGTATAGGCTAAGGATAGGTCATACAAGATCCACCCACTCGTAGCTAATGAGAAGGGAAGACCCACCCACCCACTTTCTACCTGTGGAGCCGTTTTCACCGAGGCCCACATTTTATCCGAGTGTGTGGATCTTGCTGACTTACGAAGAAACCTTGGTTTTCAGATGACACTCAAACTTATATTAGCCGATGACGCGGTGGCTGCTGATCGCGTTATCCGCTTTATAAGTGAGAGTGAATTAGGGCCAGCAATCTAAATTTTCCTGTATAAATTGCCTCAACGACTTGTTCGTTTTTGAATGATAATTTTTTGTTTTTCCGTAATTTTTGTTTATTTTTATAACTTTTATTTTTACAATTTTTTGTTTTTGTTTTATTAATTTTTGGTCTTTTGAATTTAGGTGTCCACCTCAAAATTTTGCATTCAATTCCAAATTTGTATTCTTTAATCTGTGTTAAGAGGGGCAGATGGCCTCGTAGTTCCGCCCCTTAAAACAACAATAACTAACTAACTAGAATGACTGTAGCGATGACCCATAACCCTCAGCTGGCTTATATAAATATCTTGAAGACATCGTCACTATGGGTTACAGAGACATGTTTGGCTGAGAAGCGATGAATGAGCCCTGCTGTTCGCGGCTGTGTATTTGTGTCGAAGTCCCTCTGTTGATGTGACACTAATTTACTTCCTGGTCGCCGGCTTCGGCTTAAATATCCTTTCGTCACATGGGCTGCGGACAACTCCACCACTATAGCAAGCTACCCCTTCCACCAGTCCTTGGTTCATTCATCACCATGTGACTCTGGTTACACCACCTATTGCAACCTGTAGACGCATATCTCTGCAGTACTAGTGACATGTTTTCTTGCACCACGATTTGAAATACAGCATATTATGTTCTTTCTTCTTCCATATCCTTCTAGAGGGTAGGCCTCGTGATTCTTAGTCATGGGTTTCCAACACTCGTGATACTGACTGGAGCGTCCCGTATGTGTCATGGTCGAATTTCTCACCATTGCAACAATGTTTCATTTGCGACATAATATAGCTCAAGTCGCTTTACAAACAATAGTTAACTAAAAGTCTAATGAAAATCCACAGCCTGCTTCCAGTATCCGACCGAGTCAGGAATGGAATGCATGAAGCCCCCATCTAGCGGCGAGGATATGAACTGGCTGCCGAGGCCTGACGCACTCCTCTGGGGCATTGATTAAATGAATGACAGATGAAATGAAATGATAGTGGAGAGTGTTGCTGGAATGAAATTTTGACAGGGAAAACCGGAGTACCAGGAGAAAACCCTGTCTGTCTCCGTTTTGTCCAGCACAGATCTCACATGGAGTGACCGGGATTTGAACCACGGACCCAGCGGTGAGAGGCCGGCGTTCTGCTTCCTAAGCCACGGAGGCTAAAAGTCTAATAAATAAAATAATTAAAACCGCTTACAATTTAAAGAAAATAAAACCATCAATCATGATGTATTAATAAATAAAAATAATAATATGATAATTAAAGAATGTATTAAGGAAACACTCATGGAAACCAAATGTAAGGTTAAATTTATGGGAGAACTGAGCAGAGAATTCCCCATTGACACAGGAGTCCAACTAGGAGATGGATTGTCCCCGTTGCTTTTCAATTGTGCACTAGAGAAGGTTGTACGAGAATGGCGAAAAGCAGGTGCACCGACGCATAGGATAGGACCAAAACTTAAAGGCGTAGAATTAGACTGTTTGGCATTTGCTGATGACATGGCATTAATTGCCCAAAACATCTCTGATGCGCAATACCAACTTGAATTTCTACAAGAACATGCAAAGAAAATTGGATTGCAAATCTCATTTGATAAAACAAAATTTATGACATATATAAAGAATGCCCCATCTGAAATTGAAATTGGTACTGACCATATATCTCGTGTGAAGGAATTTAAATATTTGGGTGAATGGATTACCGACAATTGTAATGAAAAGAGGTCCATTACAACAAGAATTCAAAAAATGGAAACTGCTTTTCAGTTAACGAAAAATACTTACAACAAAAAGAGTCTTTCCTGGAAATGCAAAATTCAACATTATACAACAGTGATCGGGCCCGAAGCTCTCTACGCTTCAGAAACTCTCACTCTTCAACATAGAACATAGAAAGAAAGATCGAGATCAGTTGGAAGTGAAGGAACGTAAAATAATGAGGAAAATCTTAGGGCCGAGAATCAAAGATGGTGTTCATCTTCCAAAGCCAAATGCTGAAATATATAAAACCATCTCCAAAATCACAGACAAAATACGTATGCGACGAATCAAATTCTTGGGGCACCTGGAAAGAATGGACCCAAATAGACTAACTCACAAAATTCACACATACTTGAAAAACAAAACAACTAGATCAAATTGGTACAAACAGACTGAAAAAGACTTGCAAGAATTAGGATCGCCAAATCTCCTAGACCGAAATGTCATCAGAACACTTGCACTCACACGGGGTTTCGAGGAGGAAGAAAGACGGCCATACCACCATATCTGGTCTGCACAACGGAAGCAAACCCATTCGTTGCTTATGAAGGAGTACTGGGCTGCAAGAAAGGCTAACCATTGTTGATTCCGCGTGGTCATAAGAGACCCATTCGCGACGACGAAGAAGAAGAAGTATGTCTGTATGTCTACCCCTTATTATTCCCGTTTTCCAACGGGGTCGGGGATGAGATGCGATGGAAGTCTTTGTGGCGATGGTTTTACGGCCGGATGCCCTTCCTGACGCCAACCTCATGAGAGGAGTTAATGAGAGATGAAATGAATGATGGTGAATGAAACTGGGCAAGGATGTGGAAGGAAGCGGCTGTGTCCTGTCAGAAGATACCGTCCCAGCATTTGCCTGGTGTTGAAAATGGGAAACCAAGGAAAACCATTTCAAGGACGGCCGACGGTGAGGCTCGAACCCACGCGTCTACCGAGTCAGCAGAGAGCTTGGCCCCATGACCTAATGCTGCGCTTTAGTCAGCGTAGCCACTACTGTCGGTAATATGATAATTAAAGAATAATTACTATAAATATAACAGCTTGGGGATCGAAATGCTACACTACTAGAGCTCGCGTCAGCTCGGAAGACGGCCGGCTCTCTGGGATTTGCGCAGAGAGAGAAAGAGAAACATGTCCGCTGTTGCAACAGGTCCACCATGCCGAGCCCCGCACCGCAGGCTGCTGCCATGAGTTCCTGCAGTATGACAACACCGTCACTTAGCTCATCCAGCCTGTCTCTTTCACGCTGGTTTACACTTGGCTTTCCTGACAACACACTAGCTCAGATTCTCAAGACAGACTGACTGTGATTGGTGGGATGGAAGTGAGGCATGACGTAATGGTAGCGGTGTGTTCTGCGCACCGCCTTCCGGGCTGGCTCGAGCTCTAGTAAGTATAAATCGGCCGCGGTGGCCGAGAGCGTTAAAGCGCTACCTCGTGCCTCGCTGGCATCGGGAGAGCGTGGGTTCGAATCCCACCTCGGCCGTCCAGAAAATGGTTTTCGCGGTTTTCCATTTTCACCACCAGGCAAATGCCGGGACGGTTCCTTTCAATAGGTCCACGGCCAATTTCCTGCCAATATTCCTTCCCTGAAAAGAAAAGTACATGGCCATTGGCTGCATTAATGAAATTATTATATACTGGTAATAAGAAAGCAAAGATCAAAGAAACATGAAAGCAACAATGGAGCAGGTGGTTGATAATAATTGCAGTTATCTAATGAGTCAATTATTTTAGGATCTGAAGCAGTGTTGAACGTTTTTCAGGTATCTTGGAAGACCGTGCATGGTGGCCGTTTCTCCACTGCAGAGTGTTTGGTGGTGAACTTGGAACCTTCAAGTCCTTGGAAAATATCAAGTAAGTAGGAATTCTAAGAAAAAAGATATATGGCATAGTTCTCACGGTTTGCTATACCATTAATCCCATTCACATATTTATATGATAAACCATAATATGGTGATAACTTTTTACTCCATACTGCTGGCAAGTTGGCAACACTGCACTGCTACTAACCCATCATGATTATCAATCCTGTCATATGTTCGAAACTCTGAATTATTTATAATTAATGTACTATACGTCGGGTGAAGCAAATAATTCTGTATTATACAGTGCAGTCGCCTCCGTAGCGTAGCGGTCAGCATGGTTAGCAGCCGCCCGGAGGTACTGGGTTCGATTCCCGGCTCTACCACGAAATTTGAAAAGTGGTACGAGGACTGGAACGGGGTCTACTCAGCCTCGGGTGGCTCAAATGAGTAGAGGGGGTTCGATTCCCCCTCAGCCATCCTCGAAGTGGTTTTCCGTGGTTTCCCACTTCGTCTTCGGGCAAATGCCGGGATGGTACCTTCTTCAAGGCCATGGCCGCCTCCTTCCCTATCCATCCTAACCATCCCTTACCTTCCCTCATGAGGCCTCTGTTCGCTTTGCAGCTGAGGCCGCCTGGGCGAGGTGCCAATCCCACCTCACCAGTTGTATCCCTTCGGATTAGATGTTCCCAGCTCTAGGACACTGCCCGTAGAGGCGGTAGTGGTGAGTTCCCTCGCTGAGTCCGTGGGTTCCACCAACCTGGAGGGTAAATATATATATACAGTGTGGTCCACCCGCCCCTTATTATTTAGTTTTATGAAACCCAACTAACATCGCATTTCTCCCGATGGTCGATATTGCTCTGCGCTGTGACTGTGTGACAGCAATGTAATTGGGTCATGGGTCTAGCAAAGAAAAACCGACCTTAAACTTTTCCCCGCCAAATACTATGGCCCATTCTACTAACATATGACTTACTGCTCCTTGAAATAACACACATACACGTAATACGATCGAATTAATAGCTTACGCCACGTGATCTGTAATAGTAGAAAGTTAAATCAACACCATAAACAGTGATTGAAGACTTTGAGATGGACTTAAACGTTTGAGGTGGGACGGCTACAGTAACTACAGCACGTTTAGCGTTCGATATCTACCATGTGTTCGTGGCTGCGAGGGTTAAAGCCTGACCGTACGTGCTGGGCGCGAACGGGTAGAATGCTGCATCTAATCCAGTAGCAGGCATACTTTTTTGAACGAAAGCCAACATTCCATTTTAGTCGGGATGTAACTACATTGCCACATTTATTGCCTTTTGTGAAGAGTTCGTTGAATTTTGATGATTTATAAAGAGAATACGATCTAATTGGTAAGTTATGCCACGTGACCTGCAATGGCATAAAATTAAGAAACTGGCATGAATATTAACATAACATATCGAAGTTTTTCTCCGGAGGTCCGGGTTCGATTCCCAGCTCTGCCAAGAAATGTAATACTTGTCTGAGGGCTAAAATTGGGTACACGTAGCCTCGTGAAGCAAATATGAGAAGAAGTGGGTTCGATTCCCACCTCAGCCACCCCGGAAATAGTTTTCCGTGGTTTCCCACTTCTAATCCGGCCAAATTCCGGGACGGAGTCTATCTTAAGGCCACCTCCTTCCCAATCCTTACTTGCAAATAAACACATCATTACAAGCCCGCAATAACTCGGGTTATCAGATAAATTATACACACATCCAAGTAAACGGGGCTAAATAACCGCGATATTCTAGCCCCTCAAATGAAACAAAACAACAACAACATATCGAAGGATATTCTGATCACCAGTGCTTGCATCGAACCATGGTATTATTACATACTTTCGATTTTTGCAAAAAATGAAAGTAGACTTATGAGATCTACACAGGGCCAAAAATTGTGTGTCTGTCTGTGCGTGTGTGTGTGACTGCGTGTCTGTGTGTGGAGTGTGTGTACTCTGAATGTCTGCCCCCCCCCCCCCCGTATCAATTCGAACACGGTGAAACCGAATTGAACGATATTTGGTACAGAGGTAGAACTAGCAAAGGGCACCTCAGTGTTATGTTTTATATTGCCGCCATCTTGACGGAAACGTAATGGCGGCCACCCAAATGTTCAAAGCTTAAATCTAATTACGAATAACCTAATCATCGGATCTCTACCAAATTTGGCAAAAACATATATTTATATGGCAAGCGTCTTTTGACTAAACTACAAGGTAATCAGCCCAAGAGTTCGCAGATGGTGGCCATGTATGTGTGCAAATCGATTCCCCCTATCATTTCAAACACGGTGAAACCGAATTGAACGATATTTGGTACAGAGGTAGCACTAGCAAAGGACACCTCAGAGTCATGTTTTATATCGCCGCCATTTTGATGGAAACGTAATGGCGGCCTCCCAAATGTTAAAAGCTTAAATAAATTAGGACCAACCTATAATCTGATCTCTACCAAATTTTGCAACAACATACCTTTATTTGGGAAGCATATTTTGACCAAACTACAAGATCATCAGCCCAGCAGTTTGCATATCGCGGCCATGTATGTGTGCAAATCGATTCCCCCTATCTATTCTAACACGGTGAAACCGAATTGAACGAAATTTGGTACAGAGGTAGCACTAGCGTAGAACACGTCAGTGTCATGTTTTATATCGCCTCCATTTTGACGGAAACGTAATGGTGGCCACCCAAATGTTCCAAGCTTAAATCAAATTACGACTAACTTAATCATTTGATCTCTACCAAATTTTGTAACAACATATACTGAACCCGCTGAGCTATGGTTCATGTGATATTTTTTATGACAGAGCATTTATGATGGGATGTTGTACTTTTGAACACACCCAGGAAGCCACGTGAAGCTGAGAGATCACGCGATACTTTGAAGTAGCGGTGAATCGCACTTTTGACTTTGGTGTAAACTGCTAATTATTATCTGAGGTCTTATTAATTATTTTTATCTTTCTTACGAGACTCAGAATATTCCATTTCGTCATGCTGCATTATTAAAACATTTTGGAGAATGTTTATTTTTACTTTAGGTAAGGTAATACCCTTGCAGATACGCAAAAAGGAACGTAAGTAGTCGCTCAACGTTTTCGTTTTGACGACCTACTTTCTAGAGACACCCAGTACCGGAGCACTGCGTCTTGAGAATCCGCCTTGTGTAGGCGTGGAATTACATTTGTCCTACGAGACGTAGAAGAATATCCGCTGTTTAGCGTTAAAAGTGATTATAAGGTGCCATCGAGCGTGCAAATACTAATTCACTGTTGTTGAAGTCCAGTGAATTAAATAAGAAGCTTGGGAAATAATTATTGGCAAGTATAGTGTATTGCACAACATTGCTGTAACATCACATATTACCCACGCATATGTGGAGGGCAGATGCCTAGTGGAAATATACAGGTAATAGTGTTACAATTATCCTGAATAAGTGTGATTATAATAGTATGAGATATTTAAATTGCCAAAGTGGAAATTTCATCTTCGAAACGTCGTATAATTCACGGATGCCGCGTGATACAAAAGTAGCGTCACTAGCACGTGCAGCATTATAAAATAGTGTTAGCTCACATGCTAATCCACATCTGCAAGATTAAGGCTGTGTTGTATTTTATAATTGAAGCCTATAATAGTCACGACGGACATTATAATTTTGGAAGTGAGAGGATGAATAATCACGCAACTTATTTCGCTACCCACGTGATTGGACTTTTCTTCACCATGGTTGAGGCAGTCACCATGGGCTAATACCATCCCGGTATGGGGGGGTGACGTTTCTACAGGAACCAGCATGATGGTGGAACTTCCAGAACGATGAACGAGAGGGAAGGAGCCAAAATGCCATTTCCAGGCATATCCACGAAGATGTCGACAGGGACAAATCGAACCCTGGTCTTTGGGGGAGACCAGACGGGAATCCTGATGAGGAGGATACCAATCCAGAGAGCCAGAGAGGTTTTTGTACAACCCTTGTTGTGGAATAGAGAGCCGAGTGAGAGCTCCTCCATTTCGTGAGTTTTTGTCACACCCCTTCTTTGTTCTAGTTTCTGGTGGTATAGTAGTTTTAATGTAGTTTGTGAATCAACCACACTCAGTGTCAGCCATTTTTCTAGGTAGGGATGTAACTAGATTAGTTAGATGTCATTTATTTCAGTTTAGAGTGAGACACCCTTGGGGTCAGACATTTTGGTCAGCCCTGGTGCAGCTTGGTGAACGTCGTGGAACGTCAATGCCTACTTTTTTTTGCTGAACCTGATCGTAGTCATTTTGAGGCTGTTTTGTTCAACCCTACTTGGGGTAATTTTCAAGTCTTTGCTGACTGTAGTTATGGCAATCAGATGCCTTGGTTATTAATTGACTGCATTCTTCGCAGCCATCCTTTGTTACACCCCTGACTGTCGTTAGAACGGTCGTATCATTTAGGTAGTCGACAGTAACTACCAGTTTGGTAAATGCATTATATTTCATTTTGAATAAGCTCAGAAGCTATTCTTGGTCATGTTTGAACCTAACAACTAGAAGGAATGTTTCGTTGCCTAGCATCGAACGCGGTTCCCAACGTATCATTAAGCAGATCTAGTGTGTGAATCTGTGCCACATTTATCATATTTTTTGCTTGTGTCGTGTGAGACACGTTTTTATTTGATGTTCTAGCAACTACTGAGTTGCATTTTTAAAGCAAAGAGTTTCAGTTATTGTAAGTTTACTTTCATTTAGACGTCTTTGGTAGAAAGACGGAAGTGTATTACTATACTCAGATTTATATCGTGCGTTTGATACACGGACTCTGTAGAGATCCGTAACCTATGGTAAAGTTTTTTATGAACCGGCCAGGTGCAGGTTTTGTATTGATTAAATCGCCGGCCTTGAATAAACTGGTTATGTAACCCAGTGACCTAGAGCACGCCTGCTTTATTGTGAGACAAAACTACTATAGACGAGGACAGAGTACAATTTGCATTCGCTTTTCCTTTCATTGCTATTTTGCTTATGGAAATCAGTTTCCACTCTTGTATTTGATTACTTGTTTTATGGATCGGTTTTTGTTAGTTTAACGCTCTGTTGCGTGTATTGTCGTATGACAGGTACAGTTATGTAAGGTTTTCTATAGGATGGTGAAGTCTACCCTGTTATAGCAGGATGTTATTGTATGCTTTGTCCGGGATGATCCCGTTGACCAGATGTTATTGGAAGGTAACTGTTGTACAGGCCTATCCCAGAGTTATTGAACGCGAGCTTAGCGCCGCTGGTAACCCGTGTTATTGTGTGTCCGAGTTGTTATACTCGTTGATTATATTCCGACTGTTGAGTCGAGGCTTTTTGGTGGAGAATGATCTCAGTTGGAGACACTCCGTGCCCAGGCTATTGTCAATGTTATTCGCCATAAACCTACGATAAACCTATAAACCGACATCCTAATAATAAGACGCATAATTGTTGTAAAACAAGCCTAACTAACGATTCTTTCTATCTAACTTTGTTCTTTGCATTCTGGAACTGTTGACATAGCCGTGCAGTTGAAGATAATTTCCTTGTGAGGAAATGGCTAGGACAGTTGACATTTTTGTAGCGACCTGAAGCATGTGCGAACCTAGAGTTCGTAGCTTGTGGAGCTCAGGCCATGCGATGTCAGACGTGGTCTCAACTGCGCATTCGTCACCGTAACTATACACATTAGATGACTATGGTTTACAAAGAGTAAACCAAGGTGTAGGCAGGAATTTTTAATAAAACTACTGTGTCTATTTCGTTATTAATTTATGATGTCAAGTGTATTAGACCCTACATGTTACTTTATTGTGTGCTGTTAGCACATAGTTATTAAGCATAATTAAACTGTTTGTTTTTCATGGCTGTACACTTAGCTTTTGGATGTAATTGTTTTCTTTTACGGACGTCATCGCCATAAATTTTGTTAATTGATAGGACTTAGCTAGATGAATTAATGTTAAATGTAAATGTCGAAATGGTACCATCCTAACCTAGATTTGTTTTGCTACCCTGTTAAATGTAAATTCAGATATTAGCTTGATCTTGTAACTTGAACTAGGGACTTGCGTCGTATCATATTCCTAGCGTTGCTGTTGTTGCTTTATCATTGTGAGTTAGATCTTTCGCGAGGGTTTTCAGTAACTTCTCAGGTAGGGGACCTGCTCTTTATCTTTGTTTATTTATTAATTTGCGGACTAGCCGATTATAACCCTCCGAACTAGGCTAGGGGCTTGTGAATTTTAATAAATGTCCACGGTGTTTTACATAAGTCTGGATGTTTATTTCCTCAGTCTAGTTTTAAGGTGAACCTTTCCTTAGGCGGTCTATGACCATCGTCACCATGTACCACGATCCCTGTGGACTACGGACTCTCGTGCCGCTTTAGCCTTTATGGAAGGTCACCTGATCCTCACGGTACTTTTTATTCGATTTATGTGTCATCGTGGTTGTTGACTCAACTAAACGGTCTCAATACTTGTATGGCGAGCGTCGTTTATCTGAACTACAAGGTCATCAACCCATTAGTTTGCAGATGGCGGCCATGTATGTGTGCAAATTGATTCCCCCTATCAATCCAAACACGGTGAAACCGAATTGAACGAAATTTGGTACAGAGGTAGCACTAGCAAAGGGCACTCCAGTGTCATGTTTTATATCGCCGCCATCTTGTTCAAAACGTAATGGCGGCCATCCTTATGTTAAAAGCTTGAATCAAATTAGGACCAACCTAATAATCTGATCCCTACACAATTTTGCAACAAAATACCTTTATGTGTAGAGATTCTTTTGACCACACTACAAGGTCATCAGGCCAATAATGTACGGATAGCGGCCATGTATGTGTGCAAATCGATTTCCTCTATCTTTTAAAACACGGTGAAACCGAATGGAACGAAGTTTGGTACAGAGATAGCACTAGCAAAGGCCACCTCAGTGTCATGTATTATATCGCCGCCATCTTGACGGAAACGGAATGGCGGCCACCCAAATGTTAAAAGCTTAAATCAAATTACGACCAACCTATTAATTTGATCTCTACCAAATTTTTCAACAACATACCTTTTTGTGGGAAGCATCTTTTGACTGAACCACAAGGTCATCAGCCCAATAGTTTACAGATAACGGCCATGTATGTGTGCAAATCGATTCTCCATATCAATTCAAACACGGTGAAAGTGAATTGAATGTAATTTTTACAGAGATAGCACTATCAAAGGGCGCATCATATTCATGTATATTATCCGTATAGCACGTTGTATGTAAGAAGCTACTACAACCAACAATCAATTATAATCCTTGAAAAGGACAAAGAGTTATAATAGTACCCATGCATTTAGGAGAAAGTAGGCTATACGTTCTTTACCGAACATCTTGTTTTTTTATTAAATTTTAACAAAAAAAGTCTTAGCATATCTTTAGGCCCGTATCACACGACACTCGCTGGCAAGGAAGCTGCTGTGATCGCTTGTACAAAATCCTGTATGATTCTGTTCTCTTCGTCAGTACACCTGCTTGTATGACCGAAGTGTATCACACGCTGGCATTTTGTACGCTAAGTTGTATGAAATAAAACCGAAGGGCTGTCATTTGAGGGCATTATTTGCTGTTCTTTTGCCTTATTAACGCAAATCGGTCGCGAAACTTGTTTTAAGTAAATTAGAAAACATGCCAGGTACTGAATGAATGCATTCCATTCAATATTTAGGATCTAACTGTAATAATTGTTAATAAGAAGTGCAACAAAAACCTCAAGAGTGTGTTTGAAATGTGTGCAAGTGTTATTGCGCCCGATCGCCTCTTTCGAAGATCACGGGTTCAAGAATATCCAACGGCAGAATTTTTAAATTCTTTTTAACTATTTTATTATACCCTCCCTACCTCGTACAGCAAGATTTCAACTTGGTTTTGTTCACATTATCTGCGAAGACGATAGGGAAAGCAATTTTCTTGTCTCATTTAAATGGTTATTTTCCCTAAATACTGTTCAAAACCATGGATGGATACTATTCGTTATAATTATTATTTTTTAGTCGATTTTACCCACCAGGTTAGGTTTTCCCACGGACTCAGCGAGGGATCCCATCATTGCCGCCTCTATGGGCAGTTCCCTGGAGCTTGAAACATCTTGTTGCGGGATTCAACTGGGGAGGTGGAATCAGCACCTCGCCCAGGTGGCCTGACCTGCAAAGCGAACAGGGTCCTCTTGAGGGATGGGAAGGGAGGGGACGATCGGGAGGGATAGGCAAGGAAGAGGGAAGGAGGCGGCCGTGGCCGTACGGTAGTTAACATCCCGGTATTTGCCCGACGGCGAAGTGGGAAACCACGGAAAACCACTTTGTGGATGGCTGAGGTGGGAATCGAACCACCTCTACTCATTTGGACCTCCCGAGGCTGAGTAGACCCCGTCCCAGTCCTCATACTTCGTTTCAAATTTCGTGGCAGAGCCGGGAATCGAACCCAGGTCGTCCTGGGTGGCAGCTAATCACGCTGACTACTACGCAACGGAGGCGACTCTATTCGTGATAATTAGAATGTTAATAGTTCAATATTTATCCCAGAATCATAATATGACACGTTCTGTAATTACTGCCTTGATACGAGGCTCAGCGGTAACGTTCTCGCTTGCTGTGCCGAATGTTGCAGGTTCCTATCCTGGCGCAGTCAGCTGGCATTTGAGGGTGCGCAAAGGCGAGGGAGCCATGTCAGTAGATTTACTGGCACGTTGAAGATCCCCTTCGGAGCAAAATCCGGCACCCCGGCGTATCTAAATGCCAGAGCAGTTAAAAGGGACGTAAAACCAATAATGTTATAATTATCTGTATTTACTGTATGTTTGGGGGCAGATGACCTCGTAGTTCCGCCCCTTAGAACCTCACTAAATAACTATTACTGTAAGTGTATAGCAAGCGCTTTTCGCACAGACGCCGTTGAAAGAAATTGTAGTTTCGGTCTGATGTATTTATTCGTGAGCCTACCCACATAACAAATCTATTTGTTATGTGGGTCGTCTGAGTGAGTCGGAGTTTTCCTTTAAACAAAGGTGGTCAAAATTTCGAACACTTGCTACCTTGAATATACAGGATAGGCTACCTTGCTTTCGTTCTACAGATAATTATGTCGTCGTCCAATCTGGCTGCGTACCATCGGATAAGTACGGTCATTTTCAGGACCTAATAAAAAAATCACTCGTTGGAACAGATAAATATGCGTCCATAATACATCCACAATAAACGACATTAAGAAAAAAATGCACTAGTTCAAGGTTCGAACCTACTACAATGCGACTTCGTTGACGCTACTCCAGCATTTCTTGATTTAGCCACCTTAGCTACCGAGAACCATGGTTTAGTGCTGGCACGTATTGAGTCTATTCGTAGACGCTTCATGTCCAAATGTAAGAAGGTGTCATTTGGAGTTCTGATCGTTTCAATAATGCATTATATTTGAGGTCATTGAAAGATCATTGCCACTATTAATTTCTACTATATTCGCGAGGATGTACTCAACGGTAAAGTTGTACAACGGACGTAAAGGAGCAGGTACGAATGTTTTTAGGATGACTGTCATATACGCGTTAGTTGGGTTGCCTTCCTCCAACAAAATAAGGGGCTGGTGGACCACACTGTATATACAGTGCACAATTAAATACATGGACTTGTTTTGTACCCAATTAAACGTCGTCTTTACATTTCAGAGGTCATTTCTATTTAGAAATAGTTTTTTTTTTTTTTTAGTCGTTTACCCTCCAGGTTGGTGGAACCCACGGACTCAGCGAGCGAACTCACCACTACCGCCTCTCCGGGCAGTGTCCTAGAGCTGGGAACATCTAATCGGAAGGGATACAACTGGTGAGGTGGGATTGGCACCTCGCCCAGGCGGCCTCACCTGCAAAGCGAACAGGGGCCTCATGAGGGAAGGTAAGGGATGGTGAGGATGGATAGGCAAGGAATAGGTAAGGAGGCGGCCGTGGCCTTGAAGAAGGTACCATCCCGGCATTTGCCCGAAGACGAAGTGGGAAACCACGGAAAACCACTTCGAGGATGGCTGAGGGGGAATCGAACCCCCTCTACTCATTTGAGCCACCCGAGGCTGAGGAGACCCCGTTCCAGTCCTCGTACCACTTTTCAAATTTCGTGGCAGAGCCGGGAATCGAACCCAGGACCTCCGGGGCGGCAGCTAACCATGCTGACCGCTACGCTACGGAGGCGACTTAAAAGAAAGTACAATATTAAAATAAAAATCACAACGTTTTCTCAAAAGATGTGATGGTTGAAAACACTTAAAGATCAGTTCAAAGTTCTTATATAATGCCAGCATGCTTAAATTGAATAACATGGAAATTAATATGTACCACCCTGCGTCAATCTTCGTTGCTAAAACATTTGTTTTGACATCATTAATAGGAGATTGAATTTGTACAAATGCACAGCGGCTTCGGTGACGTAGTTGGTAGCATGCTGAGATTCAAAGCCCAAGACCGCGGGTTCAAACCCGGCCGAAGTCGTCGGATTTTTTAAGAGCATTTGAAATCCCTCAGTATGCCTTCTTTCGGAGGGGAAGTGAAGCCTGCAGTCCCATGTCATAAATTTTGGCATGATAAAGAACCTTCCACTAATTACACTTGTATGAAGCTAAATTATAGGTTAGGTTTGACTAATGCTCTTAGGTTCCAACGCTCGTTGCCAGGAGCCGACAGTGGTGGCATCTAGTAGCCAAGTTCAGAACTAGTTGGTCGTTGATGGTGGCGTATGGAGCAAAAGTTGGAACTACTTGAAAATTGAATGTCTGCAGTCCTTAATTGAATTAAAAACAGATAACACAGCCATCACAATTAACACCGGTTATCAGACAGATTCTACACTCACGCAGAGTACACTGGGCTACATGACCGCATCGTCGCAGCCCCTAAACTGAGGAACCAACCACCCACCAACTAACTATCAACTACATATTTGGAAGTGCAATAGAAGAGTTAATAAGAATGATGAAATTTTTATATTTATTACTAAAGACTGTCCAAAATACTCTGTGAACCTACTGTGGCCTAGTGGCGGCAACAAGGCTTCCTTCGGCAGTTGTGAACAGGGCGACACTTACCACGAAACCCTGTATTTTCTTGGGAAAAGCACTGTGACAGTCGGAGGGAGATAAAATTCTCTATAAAAATCAGTAGATCATCACGGTATCTCTGTTTGGAAGGGTGGAGAGGATTCCACAGCACCAAGTGGTGTCATAGGCATTATCGAGAACGAAGAAAACCGTTACTAGGTGTTTCTTTCAGACAAATGCCTTCTCTATGGACTTCATAGTAGCACCAGATGGCCAGTGCTGCAACAATGGGAGTGAAAGACACAAGAAACCCATCTTCTCCAGGAACTTCCCGAGCTTGGGAATGGGCACCGTGATCTCTTCTCGCCATGGGAGTGAAAGACACAAGAAACCCATCTTCTCCAGGAACTTCCCGAGCTTGGGAATGGACACCGCGATCTCTTCTCGCCATTTCAATGGAAACTCCTCTTTAATCTGGAGCAGTTATTTGATCCTAGTATGTGTCAGCATCTCATTATGGTTATTATCCAGTCTAGGAGTTGTTAGTTAGTTAGTTATTGTTGTTTTAAGGGGCGGAACTACGAGGTCATCTGCCCCTCGTAACACAGATTAAAGAATACAAATTTTTAATTGAATTTAAAATTTTGAGGTGGACATCTAAATTTAAAAAGACCAAAAATTAATAAAACAAAAACAAAAAATTAAATGAAAATAAAAATAATAAAAATAAACAAAAATTACGGAAAAACAAAATATTATCATTCAAAAACGAACAAGTCGTTGAGTCAAAGTTCACTGGAAAATTTAGATTGCTGGCCCTAACCCACTCTCACTTATAAAGCGGATAACGCGATCAGCAGCCACCGCGTTATCGGCTAATATAAGTTTGAGTGTCATCTGCAAACCAAGGTTTCTTCGTAAGTCAACAAGATCCACACACTCGGTTAAAATGTGGGTCACGGTGAAAACGGCTCCACAGGTACAAAGTGGGGGTCTTCCCTTCTCATTAGGTACGAGTGGGTGGATCTTGTATGACCTATCCTTAGCCTACACAAAATGACGGACTCTCTCCGTGACCGGAAAGAGCTCCGCCACACACGAGTAGTTCCCTTGATCGCTCTCAGTTTACTGGGCAGTGGGTCAGCTAGCCACTGACTCTCCCAAAAAGCCAGAACTTGTAGGTGTAACTGAGAGCGAATATCTCTAGCGGGTACCTCCATTGGTCTAGGTGGTAGTGATATCGCCTCTTTTGCAGCTTGATCCGCTAACTCATTTCCCGCAATTCCTATGTGGCTTGGAAGCCACAGAAAGGTGATTCGAGTATCAGTGTGGCACAGCCCGGCTAGTTCTAGGAGTTGTATTCCTGCATTGTGTAAGCGCAATGTACAGTTCCCATTTTGTGTAAGAACTCGTAGAACTCTGAAGCAGCTGTTGCAAAGTACAAGGGATGAGTCTCTGCGTCCCACTTCAGATTCGCAAATGTTGGATCATAACTCCTGGAACTGGTTACATCGGGAGAGTAAGAAAACGACGTGGGAAAAGTATGAGTCGTCTATGACGGCACATACTCGTTCATCTCACGTGTGGACTAAGCTTCGTCGGATCTCCGGATTCCCGACATCATTGTCGATACCCGGAGTATCCATTAATGGAGACATCATCACGGACCATTTCGCCATTGCCAACAGTATTGGGTCGCACTTCTCCGATGTATCCTGCTCTTGGAGTTACGATCCTACATTTCTGACTCTGAAGCGGGAGGCAGAGACTCACCCCTTGTCCTTTGCGACTGCTGCTTCTGAGTCCTACAATGAACCATTCTCTGAATGGGAACTGCGCAGTGCGCTTGCACTGTGCAGGGATACGGCTCCTGGACCGGATAACATACATAATCAAATGTTAAAACATATGTGCGAATCCAGTATAAAACAACTGTTGATCCTCCTCAATCGTATATGGATTGAAGGGGAGTTTCCATCTCAATGGCGAGAGGGGATCATGATACCGATTTCCAAGGCTGGAAAGAATCCCAAGTTTGTAAGCAGCTATAGGCCCATTTGTCTGACAAATGGCATATGTAAGCTGCTGGAGAAAATGGTGTGGTTCTTGGAGGAGAGAGGTCTCCTGTCTGAGTACCAGTGTGGATTTCACTCTCATAGGTCCACCACTGACCATCTGGTGCGACTTGAGAGCGCCATACAGGAAACATTTCTCTGGAAGCAGCACCTAGTCACGGTTTTCTTTGACCTCGAGAAAGCCTACGATACCACATGGCGCTACGGGATCCTTTCCACCCTTCACAAGTGGGGACACCGTGGTAATTTACCGAATTTCATTGCGACTTTCATGTCCGTCCGTGTAAGGGTCGTTAGGACATTATCGCAATACTATACTCAAGAAAATGGAGTTCCTCAGGATTCTGTGCTGAGTGTCACCTTGTTCGCGATTGCCATAAATGGCGGTTGTTCCATCGCTGTATGTAGACGATTTAGCTCTGGAAGTATGGCAGTCGTGGAACGGCAATTGCAGCTAGCTATCAACTGGGTTGACAGGTGGGCTCACGACCGGGGTTTTAATTTTTCGTCCATTTTTGTCGGCTCTGGAGGCTGCATTTACACCCCGAACTACATCTCAGGGATGCTGCGTTGCCATTGGTTGACACTTATCGCTTCCTGGGGCTCCATTTTGACAGCAAATTGACGTGGCAGCACCATATACGGCAACTAAAAACGACGTGTCTTAGGAAACTGAACATGCTCAAGTTTCTTAGTGGCACTACGTGGGGGGCTGACCGTGCAGTTCTGCTACGGTTCTACCAAGCCCTCGTCCCGTCCCGGATAGACTATGGTTCTGAGGCATACGGTTCAGCAAGGCCGGCAACCTTGAAAATGCTGGACAGTATCCACCATAGTGGCGTTAGGCTGGCTATCGGTGCCTTCCGGACCAGCCCGATACCCAGCCTACTCGCCGAATCGGGTGTTCCACCTTTAAATTATAGACGCCAACATATGCTTTTAGCATATGCTGCCAATGTGCGTCAAATGCCGCAACACCCGAGCTATAAAGCTTTCTTCAGTACCCAATACCACCAGGGGTACGCTAACCAGCCTCATGCCACTCGGCCAGTTGGTATTAGACTTGATAGCTCGTGTACTGAAATAGGAGTGGCTGTAGGTCCCTGTATGATCCGGACATCTAGCGATGTGCCTCAGTGGCAAGTCCCGCGTCCGGAAATTCGGTTAGATCTGCACCGAGGTCCTAAGGTGAACACGGATGCCTCCGTTCACCGGAGGCAGTTCCACAGCATAGTTTACCAATTTCCGGACGCTGGCATTCTCTACACGGATGGTTCGAAGGTGGACGAGAAAGTGGGTTGTGCTTACGTTAATGTTGGTGCAAATACCAAGATCTCTTTGCCTGAGGCCTGTAGTGTGCGGAGCTCGTCGCCATCTATGAAGCTCTGCCGTTTGCACTACAGGATGCACGAATCCACTTTCTCGGGTGTACCGACTTCGTTGCAGTCAATTGCTACATGTTTCCCGCAACACCCCCTAGTGCAGCGAATCCACGACCTACTAGCCGGGCTGTGCCACGATGACACTCGAATCACCTGTCTGTGGCTTCCAAGTCCAAGCCACATGGTAATTGCGGGAAATGAGTTAGCGAATCAAGCTGCAAAAGAGGCGGTATCACTACCACCTCGACCAATGGAGGTACGCGCTAGAGATATTCGCCCTCAGTTACGCCTACAAGTTCTGGCATTTTGGGAGAGTCAGTGGCTAGCTGACCCACTGCCTAGTAAGCTGAGAGCGATCAAGGGAACTACTCGCGTGTGTCGGAGCTCCACCCACTCGTACCTAATGAGAAGGGAAGACCCCCACTTTGTACCTGTGGAGCCGTTTTCACCGTGGCCCACATTTTAACTGTGTGGATCTTGCTGACTTACGAAGAAACCTTGGCATTGAATACACTAAATATTGTATTAGCCGATGACGCGGCGGCTGCTGATCGCGTTATCCGCTTTATAAGTGAGAGTGGATTAGGGTCAACAATCTAAATTTTCCAGTATAAATTGCCTCAACGACTTGTTCGTTTTTGAATAATAATTTTTTGTCTTTCCGTAATTTTGTTTTGTTTTTGTTTTATAAATTTTTGGTCTTTTTAAATTTAGGTGTCCACCTCAAAATTTTAAATTCAATTCCAAATTTGTATTCTTTAATCTGTGTTAAGAGGGACAGATGGCCTCGTAGTTCCGCCCCTTAAAACAACAATAAAAAAATAAAAATATTACTTCGGAAAATGAGACCAATTACAGCAATATGGTTAATTAATTACAAACCGTACAAAACCACTACAATAATTGAAGTATACAAGGGGTCCAGAGTTCAATTCTTCAGATGATTTTAGCAAAGTGTCCTTGATGGACTTATTCATAGACAACTATTTTTTTTTAATGAGGACAGGTTTCATCTGAGTTGTTTAAATGCTCAAAAGAGTTGACACAGGAGTTTACAGAAACCAGACAAATAATTTCAACTATTAACCAAGAATCTAAGGGCCCATTTTCTTCAATGAGACTGTAATGCTGAATGTATTTTTATACCAGTCTTCCAGGATTTTACTCAATTTTATAGTCAATTCCAGTAGGATAAGGCAACAGCTCATTGAGCAGAGTATTTAATGATCGTCTGTGTGGCCTGTTAGATCACCCCTTTTGAATCTGTGCGATTTTTTCATATTTTGATTAATTTAATGGCAGAGATATATGGAATATTGCTTTCACTAAATTACTATTGGTATCCCCCAGAAAAGAATTGCGATATCGATATATGGGATGTAGTGCGGAGCCTCGCAGGATGTGCCAAGAGCTCGCTGATGTGCCTGACTTGGTGCACAGACATGGCAAAGAAGTGCGATATCGATATATGGGATTCGAGATTGCTCGAATCCATAATAGGTCCGTAGGTCTGTATTGACAAACAAATTTGCAATGAAACGACTGAATTAAGCCGAAAATAATTTCCAATCAATACCATATATTATGTAATGTACCCGTTCGTCCGAGGTATGCGATGACCCATCTGCTATTACATCGCATTCCTGGATTTCCAGGACAGAGTGGAGTTAAATGAACATGAATTCAAATAAGGAATGTGTCGGAAATTCAGTTGAAAATTCACAAAAGCAGAGGGTAACACGAGATAAAGTATCTCCAGGGTCGTTACGGGCTTAAATTTAATTTAAAAAATACAAATAGAAATGGGCGCCATCAACTGAATCCCTAGCAAACCACATCCTTCCTGGTTAAGCCTTAATTAAGACAAGGAAAGGATTAGGAAAACCACATCATCATCAGATCACAACTAAGATAAAAACAAATTTATTCAAACTTTGGTAGTCGGACAGAAATATTAAACACACATCCTACCTAAGAATATGGTCGAATGCCAACGTTAGATTGTCATTGTCCTGAAAATCGAACCATCTCTTTGCTATTCAAAGTGTACTTCATCCACAAAAGATATGAAAATTTTCTCAAGTTCGCTTGGGTTCTCAGGTTCACCGTAGCACTATGTCTATGCGTCACTGACATTTGTGATTCCTGAGACCTAACTTCTCTTTAAGTTAACATCATGAATGTGGATGTCAATAAACATGAATCTGTCTAACACATTATTCTAATAACACCTTTTTAAATATCAACTTATTTTTATGGCTTGAATGGCATTATTCACATGCTGAAAATCTCAATAAATGCTCCTAGAAATCTAACATTTAATTTAAATTATATTTACACTGTCACTGATTATTGCTTGTTTGTGAATCAAAGAAACTTCACTATTCATTGGTTATCATCATCATCATATAAAAATTAAATATCTCTCACATTAGTTCTCATCTCAATATTCATTATATTCAAGTCAGAATAATTAATTTATTACCATCAAATCATTTAAATGAATATTATAATCATCAATTCATTATATTCTTCAATTATCCACACATTCTCATTTCATTATCTCATTCAGATTAAATCATCTCAATTCATCCATTTAAATTGTTTAATTCATTAATTCAAGTTGCAATTCATCAAATTATTTAAATCATATTTCTATTTAAATTTATTTAAATCCATTTAAATTTTATTAATCATCAGCTTCTTTAATTAATTATCACCTTTTAATTCAGTTATTCATCAGCTGTTTAATCACCTATTAATTTATTTAATTCAGTTAATTTATTCAACCTTTAATTCATTCATTTATTTAATTCATCGATTTATTCAAAATGTAATTTATCAATTTATTCAAATTTTAATTCATCTGGTTATTTAGATTTTTATTTCATCGAGTCATTTAGATTTTTATTTCATTGGGTCAGATCATTAATGTGCTTAAACTTCAGATTATTATTTTATAAATTATTATTATCAGAAAATCTTGTATTATCAAAATTATTTATTTATTTAATTTCCTAAAAAATTGTTTAATATAGGTTATAGAACGTTGTCTTACAGTTTTATCACTTCCAAGTTATATCTCGTATTTAATTATCATGCCAAAATAATATTATTGCCTTCACAAAATCACGTTGGATCTCACTGTCCAAAACTTCATCATATACTCTCACTTTATCAAATACCATATTTGAATACCATAATTATTCCACATAACACCATAATTATTCCACATAACACCATAACTATTCCACATAACACCATAACTATTCAGCGCACAGCATGAATCTCAAAAATATGCTAGACTGGGTTTAACAATCTCATGTCTGCCTCAAAATACTCATTGGCAACTTCCACTTGGCAACTTCCAAAATACCTATCACAAACTTCACTTAATCACGTTGCATGATCTACAAAAATATATAACTGGCTTCAAATTATTAACGCACACAATCTCCAAGAACTGTAATTAATCTGATCATATCTTGACAACTTCTTAAACAATAAGGAAAAATTACCTTAGTAATCGTAATCCAATTCAAGATCTGCTTTCAAATAGAGCATAAATTCTCTTAAAATTCTCAAAATTCACTTCAAAGAAAACACCAATGTGTTATAATATCTCACATCAAAAATATGTAATACTGATCTGCCTCAAAATAAATCTGACCATAAATGATTCATCTTACAAGATTCAATTACTTGAAATCCTTCTCAAAGGTATCAAACTACTCACAAAAGAGTAACAATAGTATCAGCTGTTAAATGAATGTACTCTCAAAAGAGTATAGCAACAAAATATTGGATTGGCAAAACAAGAATTATAAAATGTAACCCTGCTGACATTTATTTTTAATTTATTTAACAAAATTCGACTAATGTGTGACTAGTAGTTTCTTGTTTAATCCTCTTACGATCTTAAGTACACTCGGATGATAAAAATGAGGCCCTCGACTGGCAGGTAAGGTGTGTGCCACCACGCAATCGCCTAAAGCGAAAGGCCCTGCCCCGTAGACTACCATGATAATGCCCTAGACGATGGGTCAGGTGAGTGCCACCACGCAATCGCATAAAGCGACAGGCCCCATCTCGTAGACTGATGAGTGAGTGTACCAGATTGGAATCAACAAGTCTCTAGTTGTCACATAAAAGCGATACTCATTAACTTGAGTGAATAAAATCTTAATATCACCAAACAATCCAATAAAAAATCCCTACTGATGAATTATACATACTCGCTAGTATGCAATGAACTGACGAAATAATTTATCCAATTGCAGATCACGAGTTCGAAACACTCGCCACAAAATATATCTATCCAAGAAATACTATCCTTACTGAAAAATATCAAAAAGACCAAACGTCTGCCTAATAAAGCCAACCAATGGTGATAACGTCGTATAATGGTGCCTGCCATATCATATGGTAACACCATATTCTAGCAAATGGAGCAAAAAATATCTAAGCCATGTCAAAAATAATCGTAGAACTCCTACTAGAAATATATACAAGTATGCCCAGTGTTCATGAAAAATCATATCAGGAAAGTCATAACTCTTACAATACCTTCTTATTTCAGCTGTTAATATAATTCAAAGATCGCCGATAATCCTCATGTGTGCCACAAATTTCACGATAGATCGACGAAAACATTGTATCACCCACTGAACTAACGATTGACTTCATATTCCAAGTGAATCTGATGTTGGATATCCTCTTCTTCAGGAACCGAATCCATCGCTCTGTGGTGCCATCACGTCTCCGTATTCGCCTAGCCCGACATGATGAATTCAATATTATCCATCACGGATATTGTCCAAACTCTTCCATAAAAGTTCAAAAATGTAGAGTACCCCATACTCTTCAAATATGTCACGCCACTGTCCTATAAACTGTTCGGTTTGCATATGACAAAAGTTAATCTCCACAGTGGCTGAATTTCACTAGTAGAAAATAAATTATTTAGAAAAGTGTATCTGTGTTCGTAACTGATATTTCATAATTGTTCATGAAAAGCAACTATAATGCTGCACGTGCCACAGTTCATAAAGTGCAAATTCTTGTAACTGTTCACTTGCCAAAAAGCATTAATGTTGAACTGACCCCATGGTAGCCTTAAATATTCCGGTCTAAAATGCATCATCTAATAAGCCGTAATACAGTTGAAATATGTCTAAGTCCATTTAAAAGTTCACAATAGCAGTGTATAATTGCTATCTGCTTGCACAATTGGACTGTCTAAACACAAGTCCAAACTTATTAAGTTTGACAAAATGTCGAAATAATGTTCAGCTGCTTGCATATCGCCTGCTTGTAAAATGTCGGCCCCAGCACGACCTGTTCCGCCTCACTACTCTCGTATAATGCGACGCTGAAAACTGGCCTCATTATATCACTTCGCTGTGCTGTTCTGTATTAAGAATGCAGCTCGAAATAATGTTCTCAATTCTATCACAAAGCTGCGTATTACTTTAATGAACTGTAACATTGGAAAAGCATTGCTGCTTCACATAACTGTAGCCACGATGTTGAAAATACATCTGCCCGAACACCGGCTCTCTTTCACTTCCACGGCTTGTGTAACCTGCCTTGCTAACTGATTCTCGCACTGCACACCGTGCTCCGCTCAGCTTGACTGACTGACCTACTTTCGTTCTCCTGGCGCACGTTGCTATCAGCTTGACTGGCTGGACTAATACTGTCGTTTTCCTAGCGTACCATGTGCTCCACTCAGCTCGACTGGCTGGACTCGTAATACTGTCTTCTTAGCGTACGTTGTGCTCCGCTCAGCTCGACTTGCTGGAATAGAACTGCTGTCGTTCTCCGCTTGTGCGATGAGCTCCGCTCAGCTCGACTGGCTGGATTAGAACTGTTTTCTTCTTCTAGCGCACCATGTGCTCTGCTCAGCTTGACTGGCTGGACTCGTACTGCTGTTCTCAGACGGTGTGATGAGCTCCGCTCGGCCCTATCACGTGACCTTCCCCTTCCTTCTGCGGTCATACGTCACAACTATAATCTCGACCACAATTATATAGGCAAATAAGTTATAACATAACTTAAGGAGTTATCTGCCTTTCTTCAAGTTATCACCATAGATTTCTTGATATTTCCTTTTCTTCTGATATTATATAATATTATATTCCATATTGATCTTTATAATACTCCAATATTCCTCCCATAATTCCATCTGCTTGACTGGTAGTGCCTCCTTCATCCTCGGCCTCCTACGTCATTTCCTACCATTCTTCTCGACTCGATCTGAGCGCTATCTTTTCTTCTTTTCCCATAAATCTCAACTATGGCTCGATCACAACTGGCGTAGCCGATAGCCTCAACTAGGTATCGGGTACAGTAAAAAAATAATGTTCATATTGGGGGACATGTTTCACTCATGGGCCCTTCTTCAGCCCTCTGTAGACACACTAAGCCATTAAGCCCGTAAAAGATTGTCAGCCATGCAGCACACACACAAATTTAAAGAATAAAAAGAGCTGTGGTTTAGATAGGATAAAGATAAATTTCATTAAAATCAATATGCAATCATTTATTAAAATCTTGGTTGAAATTATTAATGAGTCCTTGATGATACCAGATGACTTAGAAGTGGCCAAAGTAGTTCCTATATTTAAGGGTGGTGACAAAAGAAATCCAAATAATTATAGACGTGTTTCTATTTTAACAGTAGTTTCAATAATTCTGGAAGAAGTGGTAAAAAAAGATTGCTTTCATTTCTGAACAAGAATACATTCTTTCATAACATGCAGGGAAAATTCTAGTACTGAGGCAGCAACTATTGGCCTCATAACAATGCTACAAGAAACTATCGACAAAAATAATATGGCAGTTGGGTTATTTTTTGATCTCACAAAAGCCTTTGATACAGTAGATCATAAAATACTGTAATCAAAATTACAAAATGCTGGTGTCGAGGTATAGCTCTAAAATGGTTCGAAAGCTACGTTATTGGAAGAAAGCAGCATATAGCTTTGAATAAATGCATAAGTTCAGGAAAATATATAATTCATGGAGTTCCACAAGGATCTATACTTAGACCTACATTATTCATAATTCATATAAATGATTGTGGAATGTAATTTAAGAGGCCATATCAAATTGTATGCAGATGATACAAATATCTTCTACACTGGGAAATACATAATTGAAATCATACAAAATGTGCAACAAGATATAAATACTCTCTCACAATGGTTCCAGCCCAATAAATTAACATTGAACCTACAGAAGACCAATTACATGGTAATTTCAAAACAAAGCATGAAAGAAATCACACATGGCAAAATATATGTAAATTATATTGAAATAAAAGAGGTTAATCAGGCAAAGTATTTAGGTCTAATCATCGACAAACCCCTGACCTGTATTGAACACATTGAACGAATTGCTAAGAATCTCTCACCTATAGTGGGGATCCTAAGGAAACTTCGGTATCTTATTCCCCTAAACCTTGTAAAACAAATCTACTATTCACGTGTACATAGCAAGCTCCAATATTTAAATGTTATTTGAGCTCACTGAAGAAAATCCACACTGAATGATTTAATGACTATTCAGAATAGGGCTATTAGAAACATATTTAACTTTCCTTACTACACTCCAGTAAAAACCGACAGTAGTGGCTACGCAGGCTAAAGCGCAGCGTTAGGTCATGGGGCCAAGCTCTCTGCTGACTCGGTAGACGCGTGGGTTCGAGCCCCACCGTCGGCTGTCCTTGAAATGGTTTTCCGTGGTTTCCCCATTTTCAACACCAGACAAATGCTGGGACAGTACCTTCTAACAGGCCACGGCCGCTTCCTTCTACATCCTTGCCCAGTTTCATTCATCTTCATCCATTCCATCTCTCATCCCGACGCGCAGGTCGCCCACGGGCGTCGACTAGAAAGACCTGCACTCGGCCTCTCAGGAGGCTACACGACCAAAAATACTCCAGTAAAAGATCTGTACATCAGAAGTAAAATTCTACCTCTCAGCATAAGTGCAGAGCTCCGAGCAGCTATGCTAATAAACAAGATTAAACACAACACAATACTCTATAGCTCTCCCTACATCTTGAACTCAGAAAATCATTCTTATGGAACTAGGCATGCGAAGGACGTAGCCTTATTATCATTCACTCTTCTAAATACGGTAGAAATAGTTTCAAGTTATCTGCATCACAGTCATATAATAAACTTCCTGATGAAGTAAAAGGTGCACCAACTTTGTCAGTGTTTCAGAGGAAAACTATGAAAATATTGTGGGGAAAATTCTATGCAACTTAATGCATCAAATAAGTTATGTATAAGCTTAAAAATCCTAAGTGGTTGTCATTTTAAGGGACCATGGTCTAAACGATCTTAGATATGGTATCAACTTTACTAATCATCATCATTTATTGCATTGAACAGGCCATTGAGGCCTACAGCAGAATAACAAAAGGAAAAGATAAATATTACGAATATTACAAAAAAAAATACAAAGGGAAAATTATTACAAAACACAAAAAGGTTCCATTAAAAGGAAAGTGTACCCGATACCTATTTTAGGCTATCGGCTACGCCAGCAGACATTAAGCTGTAGTTGAGGTTTTGGAAAGCAATAAAAAAAGATAGCGCACCGATCGCGTCAAGAAGAATGCCAAGATGACGTAGCAGGTCTAGAATCAAGGAGGCATTGAAATCTGTGAGAAGATAGAATTATGAATGGAGATGTGAAGCTTTATTGAAACATATATGGAATTATAGCAATTAAAACAACTTAGAAGAGGATATATAATATGCATTATATGTGGAAATAATTTTATGGAAGTAAGTTATTTTATAACAGAACAGCCGAGAGGATTCGGGTTCGAGACTATGTTCATGACGCAGGAACACTGTGGTGGGGAGAATGAGCCACGTGCCGAGCGGAGCACAAAAAGCGAGAACATAGCACTATCGAGTCAGTTGGGCTCAGTGAGGCGAGCAGTACAGAGCAGCTCTATAGCACAGCGAGACAGGCATTGAAGGTCACGCACACACGTAAACCGTGACGAGAGGAGTAGGCGACAGTTCTCGTATCACCGAGCAGCGAAGGCAGAGGGGGTCGTTGATCCAGGCGACCTGGCCGAGGAGACAATTGTAGACAGCCGTGGTATTTCAAAATCACACTGCTCGCATTTGAAGACTTTATTTCAAGCTTCATTTCGACGCTGTTCGAGCACAGGCTTTTACAAATAACCTTATAACCATGCTGTTATATAACACATTCAAAGCGACTTTTTACTATTCCAAGTCAACTGAATGTTAACATAGGCTCTGATGAACATTACAGCGTGCATTTATAAGATTTATATCTTATACAATTTTCATGGATTATCAATTACGAACAGATACAGGGTGTATCGTAATCTTGAACACTATCTAGTAAAATTTTTATTTTACTCAAGTGGAACTTTGCAGTAAGTTGAGATTGGACTTACAATTCTCAAACTCAACATTTATCGGAACAGTGGCGTATATTAGAAGAAGAGTAGGGGGTCCGCTGTTTCCATGAACTTTTCGAGAAGGAGTTGGACGATATCCGCTATGGGTAATCCGAGGTTCAACATGACCGAGTAAACGTGAATAGAGACAAGATGGCACCACAGAGCGATGGATTCGATTCCTGACGAGAGGAGTCCAACAGCTGATTCGCTTGGGATTTCGAAGGAAATCGTCATTTCATGGATGAAATGATATTCACGCCGATCTTACGAGAAATCTTAGGTAGGGAAAATCGACGATCTTGGAAATTATATTACAACTGATAATGAAAGGTATTGTAAGAGTTCTATCTACCTGATTCGATTATTTTCATGAATACTGGGCACACATGTATATTTTTCTAATAGGAGTGATTTGAGTATTAAGACATGGTTTGAATTTATATACTTCGAATTTGCTAGAATATGGAGTGACCATATGATATGGCAGGCATCATTATACGAAATTCTCACCGTTGTTTGGCTTTATTAAGCAGATGTTTGGTCTGTTAGACATATTTTTCCAGCTAGGATATTTTTCATGAATAGTTTTTTTTTTGTGTAACGAGTATTTTGAACTCGTGATCTGCAATTGATTATCAGAAACTACTTCGTCAGTTCATTGCATACTAGCGAGTGTGTATTATTCATCAGTAGGGATTTTTTCCATTGGATTGTTTGGTGATATTAAGAAGTTATTCACTTTAGTGAATGAACATCACTTTTATATGACAACTAGAAACTTGTTGATTCCTTTCTGGTACATTCACTCATATAATTCTACGAGATGGGGTCTTTCGTATTTATACGATTGTATGGTGGTTACTCACCTTACCCATCGTTCAGGGAACTATCATCCAAGTCGACGGGGCGAGGTCCTTCGTATTTATACGATTGTACGGTGGTTACACACCTTACTCGCCATTGAGGGACTCATTTTATCATCCGAATGTACATGAGATGTAAGTGAATTAAACAAGGAACTACTAGTCACATATCAGTCGAAATTTTGTTAAATAAAGTAACGATAAATGTCAACAGGATTGCATTTAGTAATTCTTGTTTGCCAATCCAATATTTTGTTGCTATACTCTTTTGAGAGTAATTTCAGTTTAACAGCTGTTACAGCTGATGCTTTGATGATTTTTATAATTGTGTTTGATACCTTTGAGAAGGATTTAAAGTAATTGAATCTAATAGGATTAATCATTAATGGTCATAATTATTTTAAGGCAGATCAGTATTGCAGATTTTGATGTGAGAGATTATAGCACATTGGTGTTTTTCTGCGATGTGAATTATTGAAACTTGTGAAAAAGAATTTATGCTATTTGAAAGCAGATATTAAATTACTGAAGCAATGTTTTTCCAATTGTTTAAGAAGTTGTCTAGATGTGATCAGAGTAATTACAGTCATTGGAGATTATGTGCGTTAATAATTTGAAGCCATTTATATATTTTTTGTAGATCATGCAACATGGTTAAGTGGAGTTTGTGATAGGCATTTTGAGGAATTTGCCATGTGATAGTTGCATCGTTGATAATGTATTTTGAGGCAGGCATGAGGTCGTCGTACCCAGTCTAGAGTTATTTGTTGAGATTCATGCTGTATGTGCTGAATATTTATGGAGTTTTTGGAGTAATTCTTATATTCAAATGTGATATTTGAAATATTGAAGAAATATAATGTCGTTGTGGATAGTTAGATCCAACGTGATGTCGTGGAGACAATAATATTTTTTGGCATGATAAATTAAATACGAGATATAACTTGGAAGTAATAAAACTGTAAGACAACGTTCTATAAACCTTATTAAACAATTTGTTAGGAAATTAAACAAATAAATGAAGTTGATAATACAAGATTTTCTGAAAATAATAATTAATGAAATAATAATCTGAAAATTAAGCATATTAACGATCTGACCTAATGAAATAAAAATCAGAATGGCTAGATGAAATAATAAAAACTAAATAACCAGATGATTGAAATTTAAATAATTTGATAAATTAAATTTTGGAATAAATCAATGAATTAAATAAGTGGATGAATTAAAGGTTGAATAATTAAACTGATTGAAATGAATTATTAGACGATTGTAATGATGATGAATAACTGAATTAGAAGGTGATGATTAATTAAAGAAGCTGATGATTAATGAATTTACAAGGAATAAAATAAATTTAATTGAGAGATAATTCGAAGGAATTGCAACTTGAAATGTGAATTTAAATGATGTAATGGTGATGAATTAGCGATTCTGACAGGAATATTTGGAATTTTGAAGTGAGAATTAATGTGAGAAATATTTAATTTTGATAATAATGATGAGGATGACCAATGAGAATTTGAATTTTCTGTAATTCACAGATAAGAGATTAATGACGATGTAAATAATGTAAATTAATTATTCAATGTTTAGGAACATTTGTTTAACATGTTCTACGTTCAAATTATACCATGCAAACCATAATTTATGTGATATTTAATAAGAGTGATTATTATATGTGTATGTTTAGACAGCTTAATAACTTAATTAAATCCACATTGATGTTAAATTAAAGAGAATTAGGTCTCAGGTTTCACAAATGTCAGTGACGAAAGACATAGTGCTACAGTGATCCTGAGAACCCAAGAGAACTTTATACATTTTTCTTGTTAAGTGGATTAAGATAATTTTGCATTAGAAAGGAGATGGTTCGATTTTTGGACAATGACACTTTAACTTTGCATTCGACCATACTCTTAGGTAGGATTTATATTTAAAATGTCTGTCTGACTATCAAAGTAAAATAAATTTGTTTTTATCTTAGTGGTGATCTGATGATGGTGTGATGTTCCTTTTTCTTTCCTTGTCTTGAGTAAGGCTTATCCGGAAAGGAAGTGGTTTTGCTAGGAATTCAGTTGATGGCGCCCATTTATATTTGAATTATTTGTATTAACTTAAGCCCGTAACGACCCTAGAGATACTTTGTCTCGTGAAACCCACTGCTTTTTCGAGATCTCAGCTGAATTTCCGACACATTCCTTATTTGACTAGAGGTTCATTTAACTCCGCTCTGTCCTGGAACTCCAGGGATGTGATGTTATAGCAGATGGGTCATCGCATCCCCAGGACGAACGGGTACAGAGAGAGAGAGGGAGAATTGGCGTCCAACGTGGGGATTTTCGATTTTGTTAATTCGATGGAATCACATCAGATTTAGATTACTGAGAGATTGATCTCAAGTTCATTTAAGTGTGTTACAAAATTTATTGAACTTTGTCAGACAATGTACTTGTGTGCCCAATCCAGTGTTCATGTTAATCGTATTAGTAATATCATGTTAGTTATAAGATATTTTTTCCCTATACCCAAGTGAATGCAGGAATTGAGACATTGCGATGTGTTGTTGTCTAACGTCTCTATATAATTCTATATTAAAATATAATTATGTTGCCAGAGGATTTAGCGAAGGTGTTAGGAGAGTTACAGACGGGTATGTCTGGAATTGCAGAAACTATTTCTAAGATGGAAACGGAAGTTAAAGAACAAATTAATAATTCAGAAGCTAGATTAGAAGCTAAATGTAAAGAGAATGTAAAATCATTACAGGCTAGTAATGAAGAGAATTTAAAATCATTGCAAACTAGTACTGAAGATAATTTAAAAACATTAGAGACTAGGCTACAATCTAGTACTGAAGAAAATTTGAAATTATTGCAGTCAACTAATGAAGATAATTTAAAATTATTAGAAACAAGGCTACAGTCAAATAGTGAAGCTAACTTGAAAGACAACTTTAAATCGTTGGAAGAGAATTTACAGTCTCGTAGTGAGGAAACTAATACTGAATTAGAAAATAAGTTAACCAGATTAGAGAATAGTTTAACTTTAAAGAACAATGAGATGTTGAAAACTTTACAATTAGACATCATTGCAGTAAACATGAAAGGAGAGGAAAATGTTCAGATATTAAGGAAAAATATTATCGAGTTAGAAAGTAGAGGGGAAGAAAATATTTTTACTTTAAGAACAGACGTTATGACCATACAGAAAGACATTAAGTCAGATGTATCGAAGTTGAGATTCGACATCGATGGTTTAGTGGCAGATGTAGGAAAAATTCAAGATTGGTCTACCGAAGTATCTTTCGAGACTAAGATTAAGGGTCTAGAAACGAATCTAGGTAACGAAATAAAAGATTTAAAGACAGTAATTGGGACCATTAAAGATGAAGTCTTGGGAGAGGTCAATTCTAATTTAAAGTCGTTAGAAAATCAATTGCAGAAGGATATTAGAAAGATAGACGACGATATAGAGCAAAAGGTTAACGAAAACTTAGCTTTATTTAAAAATAGAGTCGGAGCAATTGTGGAAGAACGATATAGTGAGGTCGATGCCGAAGCAAAAGAGAAACGTGACGGGTTAGATGAAAAATTAATCGCAGGTATGGCAAACTTAGAAGCTAGGTTTACGGAAAGCAAAGAAGCGATGAAAATAGATTCAACTTTATTTAGAACAGATGTTGATCTGTTGAAAGAACAAGTCGCGTTAGTAAGGAACACGTGCGAAGGAAAAATCGACAAGTTGAGGAACGATCTAGACGAAAGTAACAAGACGCAGGATGTTACATCGTTAGATGAGCTGAAGACGCAGATGAAGAAATTAGCGGAAGACAGGATGACTAAACTAGAATCCATAGTTAACAGTTTTACCAGTCATAATGTAACATCAGGGGAAACATTGATGAATCAAACAGCGATAGACCGCAGTATGACGAATCAAGAACCGAGCATGGTAGAAGACCGTCAAATGCAACCGAATGTGACATTCGAAAGGGTCAGTTCAACCCCGCAGGAGAATCCAAGTTCGAGTAGGAGTACGTCGGGTCCAAGCGAACGATACTCAGGTCCAGTCACTATTATAAGAAACCTAGATGACAAGCCGAGAAGGTTTTCGGGAAATACGGGTGTTACACCAGTAGAATTTCTGCGAGATATTCGAGACTACATGGCGGAACACAGGGTAGCCAAAGAAAGAGAGCTAAGGATAGTAGAACGCGCCTTAGATGGATCTGCACTTACGTAGTTTAGAGCGTTCAGAAGCAACTTTGCGAACATGGAGCAATTTGCCATGGCTTTCTTGAGGAGATTCTGGAGTGCCGAGGATCAACTCAACGTAAGAGCGGAGATGTACTCCAAACGCTATTCTACGTCACATCCGACGCATTACGCTAACTACTTCACGTCACAGCTGGCTAAATTACAGTTCCTTATTCCTCCATTGCCAGAAGAAGAGCTTTTGCAAGCTATAGCGCGACAGTTACCGATAGAGGTACAGCGATCTCTGATAGCATCAGGAGCCAATACGCTGGAACATTATGATGATATTTTGCGGCGGTTGGATTATACAAGCGCGCAGGTTACACCGAGAAGTAATAGGAACGACAACAGAAACACGCAAGAAGTAAATGCGGTAGTCGTGGACAATGCAGCTCAAACGGACAGAAGGGATTCCTGGGAAAACCGACGGAACGATGGGAATCGAGGAAACATCCGTAACGCTAGAGGAAATGATCGTTATAGAGGACCATATGAAAGGCCATACGATCAAGAAGCGAGAGATAGCCGGTATAGGAATTATAACCAAAATTCCAGGTATCAGGACAGGAATCGGTATAATAACAGATATCGGGGAAGGAATAACTGGAACCAAGGTCAACAGTTTAATGGAAACGACCGACAGGATGGCCGAAGAAACGATCCTAACGACAGACGGGACAATCGTGGACATGAAAGGTCAAGACAAGAGGATAGACAGCCTAGTGCACCACTCGAGGAGACAGTGAGAGATGTCAATCGAGCCAGCACGAGTGAAGACAGAAGAAATAAACGTCAGAATAACACAGAATCAAGGTGTTAATCATTGGAAGTCATCATTATAGAGAGTCAGAAAATACCATCATGCTGAGTAAAGGAAATTGTAGAGCTATCGTGTACATGTATAATATATTGAATGCCTGAGAGTGTATTTTTTTTCTCAATCCTGATAAAAAAAAGGAGATGTACGGGAGAGATGTACCCGATACCTATTTTAGGCTATCGGCTACGCCAGCAGACATTAAGCTGTAGTTGAGGTTTTGGAAAGCAATAAAAAAAGATAGCGCACCGATCGCGTCAAGAAGAATGCCAAGATGACGTAGCAGGTCTAGAATCAAGGAGGCATTGAAATCTGTGAGAAGATAGAATTATGAATGGAGATGTGAAGCTTTATTGAAACATATATGGAATTATAGCAATTAAAACAACTTAGAAGAGGATATATAATATGCATTATATGTGGAAATAATTTTATGGAAGTAAGTTATTTTATAACAGAACAGCCGAGAGGATTCGGGTTCGAGACTATGTTCATGACGCAGGAACACTGTGGTGGGGAGAATGAGCCACGTGCCGAGCGGAGCACAAAAAGCGAGAACATAGCACTATCGAGTCAGTTGGGCTCAGTGAGGCGAGCAGTACAGAGCAGCTCTATAGCACAGCGAGACAGGCATTGAAGGTCACGCACACACGTAAACCGTGACGAGAGGAGTAGGCGACAGTTCTCGTATCACCGAGCAGCGAAGGCAGAGGGGGTCGTTGATCCAGGCGACCTGGCCGAGGAGACAATTGTAGACAGCCGTGGTATTTCAAAATCACACTGCTCGCATTTGAAGACTTTATTTCAAGCTTCATTTCGACGCTGTTCGAGCACAGGCTTTTACAAATAACCTTATAACCATGCTGTTATATAACACATTCAAAGCGACTTTTTACTATTCCAAGTCAACTGAATGTTAACATAGGCTCTGATGAACATTACAGCGTGCATTTATAAGATTTATATCTTATATAATTTTCATGGATTATCAATTACGAACAGATACAGGGTGTATCGTAATCTTGAACACTATCTAGTAAAATTTTTATTTTACTCAAGTGGAACTTTGCAGTAAGTTGAGATTGGACTTACAATTCTCAAACTCAACATTTATCGGAACAGTGGCGTATATTAGAAGATGAGTAGGGGGTCCGCTGTTTCCATGAACTTTTCGAGAAGGAGTTGGACGATATCCGCTATGGGTAATCCGAGGTTCAACATGACCGAGTAAACGTGAATAGAGACAAGATGGCACCACAGAGCGATGGATTCGATTCCTGACGAGAGGAGTCCAACAGCTGATTCGCTTGGGATTTCGAAGGAAATCGTCATTTCATGGATGAAATGATATTCACGCCGATCTTACGAGAAATCTTAGGTAGGGAAAATCGACGATCTTGGAAATTATATTACAACTGATAATGAAAGGTATTGTAAGAGTTCTATCTACCTGATTCGATTATTTTCATGAATACTGGGCACACATGTATATTTTTCTAATAGGAGTGATTTGAGTATTAAGACATGGTTTGAATTTATATACTTCGAATTTGCTAGAATATGGAGTGACCATATGATATGGCAGGCATCATTATACGAAATTCTCACCGTTGTTTGGCTTTATTAAGCAGATGTTTGGTCTGTTAGACATATTTTTCCAGCTAGGATATTTTTCATAAATAGTTTTTTTTGTGTAACGAGTATTTCGAACTCGTGATCTGCAATTGATTATCAGAAACTACTTCGTCAGTTCATTGCATACTAGCGAGTGTGTATTATTCATCAGTAGGGATTTTTTCCATTGGATTGTTTGGTGATATTAAGAAGTTATTCACTTTAGTGAATGAACATCACTTTTATATGACAACTAGAAACTTGTTGATTCCTTTCTGGTACATTCACTCATATAATTCTACGAGATGGGGTCTTTCGTATTTATACGATTGTATGGTGGTTACTCACCTTACCCATCGTTCAGGGAACTATCATCCAAGTCGACGGGGCGAGGTCCTTCGTATTTATACGATTGTACGGTGGTTACACACCTTACTCGCCATTGAGGGACTCATTTTATCATCCGAATGTACATGAGATGTAAGTGAATTAAACAAGGAACTACTAGTCACATATCAGTCGAAATTTTGTTAAATAAAGTAACGATAAATGTCAACAGGATTGCATTTAGTAATTCTTGTTTGCCAATCCAATATTTTGTTGCTATACTCTTTTGAGAGTAATTTCAGTTTAACAGCTGTTACAGCTGATGCTTTGATGATTTTTATAATTGTGTTTGATACCTTTGAGAAGGATTTAAAGTAATTGAATCTAATAGGATTAATCATTAATGGTCATAATTATTTTAAGGCAGATCAGTATTGCAGATTTTGATGTGAGAGATTATAGCACATTGGTGTTTTTCTGCGATGTGAATTATTGAAACTTGTGAAAAAGAATTTATGCTATTTGAAAGCAGATATTAAATTACTGAAGCAATGTTTTTCCAATTGTTTAAGAAGTTGTCTAGATGTGATCAGAGTAATTACAGTCATTGGAGATTATGTGCGTTAATAATTTGAAGCCATTTATATATTTTTTGTAGATCATGCAACATGGTTAAGTGGAGTTTGTGATAGGCATTTTGAGGAATTTGCCATGTGATAGTTGCATCGTTGATAATGTATTTTGAGGCAGGCATGAGGTCGTCGTACCCAGTCTAGAGTTATTTGTTGAGATTCATGCTGTATGTGCTGAATATTTATGGAGTTTTTGGAGTAATTCTTATATTCAAATGTGATATTTGAAATATTGAAGAAATATAATGTCGTTGTGGATAGTTAGATCCAACGTGATGTCGTGGAGACAATAATATTTTTTGGCATGATAAATTAAATACGAGATATAACTTGGAAGTAATAAAACTGTAAGACAACGTTCTATAAACCTTATTAAACAATTTGTTAGGAAATTAAACAAATAAATGAAGTTGATAATACAAGATTTTCTGAAAATAATAATTAATGAAATAATAATCTGAAAATTAAGCATATTAACGATCTGACCTAATGAAATAAAAATCAGAATGGCTAGATGAAATAATAAAAACTAAATAACCAGATGATTGAAATTTAAATAATTTGATAAATTAAATTTTGGAATAAATCAATGAATTAAATAAGTGGATGAATTAAAGGTTGAATAATTAAACTGATTGAAATGAATTATTAGACGATTGTAATGATGATGAATAACTGAATTAGAAGGTGATGATTAATTAAAGAAGCTGATGATTAATGAATTTACAAGGAATAAAATAAATTTAATTGAGAGATAATTCGAAGGAATTGCAACTTGAAATGTGAATTTAAATGATGTAATGGTGATGAATTAGCGATTCTGACAGGAATATTTGGAATTTTGAAGTGAGAATTAATGTGAGAAATATTTAATTTTGATAATAATGATGAGGATGACCAATGAGAATTTGAATTTTCTGTAATTCACAGATAAGAGATTAATGACGATGTAAATAATGTAAATTAATTATTCAATGTTTAGGAACATTTGTTTAACATGTTCTACGTTCAAATTATACCATGCAAACCATAATTTATGTGATATTTAATAAGAGTGATTATTATATGTGTATGTTTAGACAGCTTAATAACTTAATTAAATCCACATTGATGTTAAATTAAAGAGAATTAGGTCTCAGGTTTCACAAATGTCAGTGACGAAAGACATAGTGCTACAGTGATCCTGAGAACCCAAGAGAACTTTATACATTTTTCTTGTTAAGTGGATTAAGATAATTTTGCATTAGAAAGGAGATGGTTCGATTTTTGGACAATGACACTTTAACTTTGCATTCGACCATACTCTTAGGTAGGATTTATATTTAAAATGTCTGTCTGACTATCAAAGTAAAATAAATTTGTTTTTATCTTAGTGGTGATCTGATGATGGTGTGATGTTCCTCTTTCTTTCCTTGTCTTGAGTAAGGCTTATCCGGAAAGGAAGTGGTTTTGCTAGGAATTCAGTTGATGGCGCCAATTTATATTTGAATTATTTTTATTAACTTAAGCCCGTAACGACCCTAGAGATACTTTGTCTCGTGAAACCCACTGCTTTTTCGAGATCTCAGCTGAATTTCCGACACATTCCTTATTTGACTAGAGGTTCATTTAACTCCGCTCTGTCCTGGAACTCCAGGGATGTGATGTTATAGCAGATGGGTCATCGCATCCCCAGGACGAACGGGTACAGTAGATCATGAGAGGAGGTATTTGCTGCAGATGGCACTCAATCTTTTCCGGTCTCTAGCATCATCCTCCACAGCTGTTGGTTCCACTTCTTGAAGGATCGTCGTCAGTCGATCCTTCCATCGTGTTCTTGGGCGTCCTCTCAGACGTTTTCCCGTGGGTTGAGATTGGAGGACTCTCTTAGGAAGGGATCAGTCCGCTCGTAAGATGTGTCCAAACCATTGTAGTCACCTCTGTCCCATTATCCGTCCAATGTGTGACTTTCCAAACCTCTGGTACAGGTCTTCTTTCTTTCTTCTCTCCCATTTACCTTCCATGTTATTATAGACGGGCCCATATATCTTTCGAAGTACCTTTCTTTCAAAAGCACATATTGAATCTTCTGTCGTTGCTGATGTCGCCCAAGTTTCACAACCGTATAGAAGTGCTGGTCACTCCAGTGTCGTGTACAGATGGACTTTGTTCTTCTGAGATATCAGGCGAGATTTATATATATTTTTCAGACTAAAGAACACGCGATTAGCACTTGTTATGCGTTGATGTACTTCTTTCGTCACTTCACTTTTGTTGGTTAATATTGAGCCCAGGTACTTTAACTCTTCAATTCGTTCGAAGGTATGTCCGTTTACAACAATGTAAGGAGGGAGAACGCGACGACGTGATACTCCAAGATATTTAGTCTTGTCCACGTTCTCCTCCAGCCCAATTTTCTCTGCATTTTGGAGGAATCGGGAAGTATCAGCGCACATTTGCTCTAGAGTGTCACCAAGGATCACAACATCGTCAGCAAATGCTAGAATTGTATCTGCTTCCACCATCTCCATTTGCCTGGTTCGGCATGTGTCACGGCTTACTTTTTCCAAGGCCAAGTTGAATAATATTGGCGCCAATGGATCTCCTTGTCTCAATCCATTTTGGATAGTGAAAGGTGGTGATAGTTGATTGCCAAACCGTACTTTAGAAGTTGACTGGGAGTAGCAGGCTGCGATTATACGGATGTATTTCGATGGGATGCCAAGTTCCTCTAACGTTTCCCATAGTGCGACGCGGTCAATGCTGTCATAAGCTTGCCGAAAATCGATGAAGATGAGGTGTATTTCCCGATCAAACTCATAGAATTTTTCTATCAGCTGCCTCAAAGTAAATATGTGGTCGATGGTAGACCGTCCAGGGACGAACCCACATTGATATGTGCCTACAATTCCTTCAGCCAGTGGTTTCATTCGGTTTAACAGCAGAGTTGTAAAGACTTTGTATCCAATTTCAAGAAGTGAAATTCCTCGGTAGTTTGATACTTTGGTAGCATCACCCTTCTTGAAGATTGGACATACAATTGCTCCCTTCCATTCTTCAGGAATTACTTTTGCTGCCCAGATGGTGGATATCAATCGTTTCAATGCATCCATCAGTGCTTGTCCTCCCAGGCGAAGCATCTCAGCTGTGATACCACTACCTCCTGGGGCCTTGTTGTTCTTGAGTAATTTGAGGGCAGCACTGATTTCTTCCTCTGATGGTTCAGGGACTTCTACTCTGTCAAAAAAGGCTCCCGCCTGATATGTCACCGTCAGTGGAAAGTCCCGATTCAATAGTTTCTCAAAATGATCTTTAAATAGGTTTGCCTGCTCTTCTGGCGGTACCACTTCACCTGTCCCATTCGTTAGAACCAAAGTACGTTGTCGGTATACACCTCTGGCAAAACTTGAGGCTTGGAAAAAAGAGCGTGATGACTTTGCTTCTTCTACTGCTTTCAACAGTCCTTTATGATGTTCCCGTTTCTTCTTTCTTATGAGTTTGTCCGTGTTACGCCTCGCTTCACAGTAGGCTACCCTTGCTTCTTCCGTGAGTTTTTCTAACCACTGTGTTCTCTTCGCTGATCTCATCACAACAGATCCTCGATATTCTCCATCGAACCAAGGTTTACTTCTGCCTTTTGGATGGCAAGCAAGATCTTCTTTTGCACTCTGTGACACTGCATTCCTCAATACCAACCATGTGTCTTCCACGTTGGTAGGGTTCTCCGATATTGTGAGGTTTTTAGCAATTTTATCTTGATAGCGTTGTCTCAATTCTGCATCTTCCAATTTATCCTTGTCAAAGCGGGCCAACTTTACTAATAGGTAAATAATATTGAATTCAGCAATTCATCAATTATTCATCAATTTATGTTACCTTCAGACTTTTCTTCCTTGGTGTGTAAACACATGTATTACTGTACAATTACGCGGTACGAGCCTATGGCTCTTTGGAATTAAATATAAAAAAATAAAAATTTAAAAAAATATTGTGCGCACATGCCGTAGCATGTCTTTAGGAGACAAAGAAGTAAAAACATGACACATATAGAAAAAACTGATCTGACAATATAAAGCACATATTAAAAAAGTTTATACATGATAGTCCATTACACTTAATTAAGTTCAGAAACATTATAGTTGATAAAAATTTAAAAAACGGGGGCAGGGGGGGACACTCCATTCTCTGCTTATACATACTGAAATCACACAGCCTTTAGTGAAATGCTCTAAAATGGAGCAAAGTTTTAGAAGCTGATCTCATAGGCCTCAGACAACCATGAC
Source organism: Meconema thalassinum (assembly GCA_946902985.2). NCBI lineage: Eukaryota > Metazoa > Arthropoda > Insecta > Orthoptera > Tettigoniidae > Meconema > Meconema thalassinum. The sequence continues at coordinate 174,585,428 of OX336398.1, read as the reverse complement.
TGGGACGGAAATTATAGTGGCTCGTTGTCTTGATGAATTTGAAGTGCTATAAAGGTTGAGGATCCATATGACAGTGATGGAATTAATCGAAAAACGTCCTCAGTAAAAAGGATCTATCCAGAAACGAGAATAGAAAAAACCTCAAATTGTTGAGAAACAAACCCATTAACAGAAGAAAAGATAGAGAAATAAAACAAAAATATTATCCGAAAAGAAAAACTTACAAAGCATGGCTCCTTTCAAAACGGAATAATCTCCTCAAACCATATAGACAGCAATGAAGTTATCAATGTGTGTTAGATCTGCACGTGAATAAGAAAAATGAAGCTATTATGACAAAAAATGAAAAAGGCAACTAAATCATAAACTGCGGACGGAACGAACATTGCCAGGAGCTTACCTTGAGATGCGGTCTGTGTACGAAGCCCTCGCTCACAATATATATGAAAACAGCTGAGACAGCCAATGAGACTGAGCAGCGTGGAAGGACCGAAGAGATACGTCACGAGAGAGAACGCACTCAGGAGTCACTGACCTCCTACACCTGAGGGGAAATACAAGACAAAAGCAAATGTGGGTGGGCAGTAGTTAACAAAAAGTATTAAATAAGCACGGAAAAAACAGTGTTTATGGTGGTTTTTAGCATTGGTATTTAATACGTAATCTGTTATTGTGTCATGTAATGCATTTGTTTCGAAATAGATTTTGTTGAAGTTTTGGCCGGGATTTAATCTTTGAGCGGTGTTAATTTCCAACGGTTCCAATGTATTCATCAAAGTGCCCTTATTTTCGAAATGTAGAATTTCTAGCATTGTCAATATTAGTGAATTTGTGTCCAAGGCCTCCATGTGATTGGCAACCGCTGAGAATTTTCAATGTTTTACCATGTTTAAATGTTCATAAAATGTAATAGCGAAACTTCTCCCTGTCTGTCCAATATAATCAGCGCTGCATTCATTACAATTCAGTTTGTAAATGCCCTATTTGTTAAACTTACTGTCCTCATTGATCCGTTTTGAATTGAAAAATTTGTTCTGATTGATATTACTCGTTTTGTAAGCAATGTTCACACCATATTTTTTAAACGCATTAATGACCTTGTATGTTAATTTATTGGTGTATTTAAACAGGGCAAGGGATGATTTATCTTTGATGTCTGGTTGCAGTTTGGTTTTAGGTTTATTTTTGATTTTTTTGGATGATATTGTGGCATAAGCCTCAGTAATTTGATATACTATGGAAATTTTCCGTTTTTAGTTAAGTTCTGATAATGATGTGTTGAGCGCGCTGCCCTTTTATGGCATTCCGGATGGGTCGAATCTTTCTTAATGATCGTATTAGTTTGGGTCAGCTTTCTCTATATTTATACTTTAATTGATTATTATCTTTGATTACTGTTATGTCTAGATAGTTGATGGACTTATTAATTTCCGACTCTACTGCGAATTTAATTTCATCATCCAAAACGTTGAGTTCTGCTAGAATTCGATCCAAGTTTTGTAGTGAGTCTTCGACAATAAGAAACACATCGTCAACATACCTTCCCCAACAAACGATGCCCTGAATTTTGTCAATAATTTTACTATGTTCCATTTGATCCATGTAGATGTTCGCCAGAATGCCTAAAGTTGGGGAACCCATGGCTAAACCCTCTTTTTGTATATACATTTTATGATTAAACATAAAGTGATTTTTGTTCACAGAGAATTTCAGTATATCTATGAATTCCTTTATTTCGACTGTTGATAATTGACTATTTTCTTTCAAATTGTTCTCTATAATTTTAATGGTGGTTGGTACCGGAATGCTGGTGTACAAGTCTCTTATGTCCACTGCATGCATAGTATGAAATTCACTGATCGTCAGGCTCCTGGTTGTCTCACAAAAATGAAGAGAATTTCTAAAAGTGGTGTTAACATTAAACTTGTCGTGGGTGTTGAGGAATCGTACAAATTGAGAAACCGTGTAAATAGGACTGCTCCTAAAGTTAACTATGGGTCTGATGGGGGTGTTAATTTTATGGGTTTTCGGAAGTGCTCTTAGAGTGGGAAGGCTAAGATTCATGCTGGTGAGTTTATTAGACTAACTGTATTCCAGAATAAAATTTGTATGCTTTGATAACTGTTTCAGTTTTTTTTGTGTCGCGGATGTCGGATCTTTATTTACTGGTGCAAAATTGGAGCTGCTAAGGAAATCCTCGGTTTTCTTCCACGCTCAGGATGACCACAATATTACCTTTATCTGCCTTGGTCATTATGAGATTGTTTTGCTCTCTTTTGTTCTTGAAGTTGCTGACTTTCTGACTATTGTTGAAAGTATTATTCTGTTTATTTTCTTTGATGATTTTAGTGATTTTCTTGTTAATGTCATGCCTGGCCTCCCATGAGGGTGTTATTAATAGCCGTTTCTGATTCTGCTACTAGCATCGTGTGGCTATTTCTATTGTAAGAATAACCCAATTAAATTTATTACCCTTTTCTAAGATCTTCATTTCATTCTGGTTAAAATTGACGTTAAACAAATTTTCAATGGGTTTGTGAAAAATGTGTTAAATCCGCTCATGATGTTCATTCCGTTCTGCGTTCTTAATGCCCAAGGGGCGACTGAATTTATTGTCTAATATGATACATTTTTTGTTTACGAGAAAATAGACAGCCTGCATGACCTGAGCCAAAAGAAAATCCCATTCCTTCTTCTCGGACGCGTTGGATGCTTCCAGATGAGCATTACAGAGACCGTTATTAATGTGGTTCTTGCTGTTAAGAAACTTCAGCTCACGTTGTAAAATGTTGTAATTGATGATTAACTGTGTTCTAACTACAAAATTACTGTTGAACTTCCTTTTCTGAATACTGATCATATGAGCCGGAAATTCTGCATTTCCTGATGAATTCTATGTCCTTAATTATGTTGGACAATTTAATCCTTAGATCTTTGTAGTGAAACCTCAACCTCTTAGATCGACTTGCCTCATTATGGTCCGAATACGATTCAAATTAATAGTGTTGTCCTTCCAAAGAGAAAGTTCATATATATTGGCTTGACTATTACTGCAGATGGAACCCTCAAACCTGAAATACCACATCGTATGAGCAGCGCATGGCTCAAGTGGCGCTCTTTATCCGGTGTCTTATGTGATAAGAAGATTCCAGACCGGCTAAAGTCTAAAGTTTATCGTTCTGTGATCCGTCCCGTTGCTCTGTATGGGGCAGAGTGGTGTGGTAGGATAAACAGCGTTAAGAAAGTTGTCACCCTACTGCATGTAAACTCTGGCCTTGTTCTTATAATTGAGAAACCTTTAACATAAAAATAATTTGTATGTAAGCCTGTGTGTGTGTTAACTCTGCCTATAGGGTTATGGCCTAGTGTTGGTGTTAAGCCTAGGGAAAGAAAAAAATGACCAAAAGCTTTTACTTTTTAAAACTTAACTGAGTTCGTAATCCTAAGATGGTTGTGCGTAGTGAACATCTTGCACAGTAGCCACAGTGGTAGCGTTACCTTACTCTCTATAAGACTAGCATAAAGATAGTTGCGTGTGCCCTTATATACTTTGGGTATGTGCATTAGCCTCTGGCTCGGCTTTAAAGGTTAGCTTAAGTTAGGTTAGCTTAGGTGAGATTTGTTTGGCGAGCTTAGGTCAGGTTAGGTGAAATTAAGTTAGGTGAAGTTAGGTTAGATTAGGTGAGGTGAGGACATGTTTGGTTAGGTGAACTGAGGTTATGTTAGGATAAGTTAAGTTAGCATGCCATTGATGTAAGTGGTTGCGTGCAGTGACCATATTGTGCATTAGCCCTGTGCTAAAAATATTAAATTAAATACTAAATAAATAAAAATTTATAAGTAAAAAACAAATTTTAAATAAAAGTTAGGTCAGTGACCTTGTAGTTCGGTCTTTTTCGCAAAATCTAAAATGTAAATTAAAAAATAAAATCTAAAATCTAAACTTTAAAATCTAAAAATAAAATCTACTAAAATAAAATCTAAATTATAAAAATAAAAAATTTAAAATAAAAACTAAAATCTAAAATTTTAAATCTCAAATGCAAAATTAAAATAATCTTACATGCATTGATTAAAATCTTCAATTAGGTTTCTCTAATTGTGGGTTAGAAAATTATTGGGTTAATGGCCTTGCAGTTTAGTGCTTTAACGGAATAAAAGGTAATAAATAAAAAAATAAAAAAATATTAGAAAAAGATAAAAATAAATTGTTAAAAATTATATAAATAAGAAATTAAATAAGAAATTAATAATTAATAAATAATGTACAGTTAATGACAAATAAATAATGATTTGAAAACCCCGCTATTTAAAAGTGCATTTGCGCGTGGTGGCCATCTTGCCCATTAACACCTGCGCCAGCTATGACACTCCCTCCATAAGAATAACATAGGAGAGTTGCACGCGGCGGCCATCTTGCCCATTAGCCCCTGCGCCAGGAGCGGCCTTTATATCCTACTGAGACAAGATCAGTTGACATTCAGAAATGTAACATCGAGGTGAGTATTAATGCTGCGTTGCCTATCATTAGTAATAACCCTATGCTATTTAAGGATATTGCAGAATATCAACAGGAGGATGAAGAATTGAGCAAGATCATACTTAAAATTTCCAATGGTGAATTGATTAAACCGTATGAATTGGAAACTGGCGTATTATGTTGCAAGGCACGTCACTATAAAAACTTAAAATCGTTCTGCCAACTAGTTTAGTGCCAGAAATGTTGAAATATTATCATGATTCTCCAGTGGGGGGACACCTGGGAGTCTTCAAAACGCGAAAGATGATCCGCGAATATTTCTTGTGAAAGGCTATGGATGGTGATGTAAGGGAATTCGTTAGGTCATGTCCTTGGTGTAACATTAGCAAGCCCGTCGTGAGCACCAAGGTAGGAAAGTTGTCGTCTGAATCAGCAACCCGATATATGGAACCCATATTCATTGATTTCGTGGGTCCATTTCCCAGGTCAGTGTCGGGAAACCGATTTGCGCTCGTTTGCGTTGACGGATTTTCTCGTTTTGATTGGATCTTTCCGACACGTCTTTCAACTACTAATACTGTGATCCGCTGTTAAAATAATATTTTTATTTGGACCTTGCCAATTTCTTGTCTCGGTTAACGCAAAATCATTTACATCTTACAAATTTCGAAAATTTTGTTTCGACTATGCGATTTTGCATGTAACAACCACGCCCTATTATCCGAATCCGTCATTGGCAGAACGGGTAAATAGAAATCTGCGTGCTGCTCTTATAGAATACCATCGTCATGAACACTCAAAATGGAACACGTCGTTAATCTGGTTAACATTTTCGTTTAATTCGGCTCTTCACGAATCCACTGTAAAATTCCGTTTCCATTGATGTTACCCTACTTACCGAATTCTCCATTAGCTAATTTATGGTCCATCCCTGATTTGTTGCCTGACCAACCTACGGAACAGAAGGTTCATGAAATTTGGAGGGAAGGACGTGACGCCATGAAGGTATCGCACGATCGTATTGCTAAGCGATACAATGCTGGGCGCGTTGAATGTAAGTTGAAGGTTGGTGATAAGGTGTATGTAAAGAATTTCACTCCTATGGATTTGGGTCGTCACGTTTCTGGTAAACTACGAGTTCCGTTTCGTGGACCTTATGAGATACTCTCGTTCATAACCCCTCTCACGATCATGTTGAAGGATAACGCTGCCAAGCGTATTTTTAGACCTCATCTCAGTCAATGTAAATTAATCAGAAATTCTCGGGCCGATGAATAGTAAGCCTAAGGTATTAATGTCTCGAAAATTATGCGTTTGTGAAGCTTGGTCCTTCGGAGTGTGATGATAGGTCGAATTAGAGAAGCGGTGAACCGTAATTGGATTTGGTGCGACAAATAATTTTCCTGGATTCTTAATCCGAGGACTCTTGATTGAGACTCCATCTATCTGATCTAAGAACTCTTGATTGAGGTTCAGTTTGATTGACATGAGGACTCTTGACTGAGGCTCTTGTTGCCTATAAGGTTCATTAAAGGTATGTACCGATGATGAAGATTTATTTGACAAAGTTGGAAGACACGTGTTAAGACAAGTGTAGGTTACCTTCACAGGATCTGGTCCCTTGCGTGTACTGCGAAGATGTGTGGTTGTAGCCAAAACCACACTCTTGTCGAGGTATCTATGGTTGAATCGGACTTGATTTGAACGCTTTCAAAATATCTGCTGGACAGAATTATTGGAGGTGTTATGATGCAAGATACCGATTCTGAATAGATATGTGGAAGTCGGAATGCTGTCGTTGCTGGTCGGGGAAATACCAGCCGAGCTCCAGACAAAGCACTTTAGACCAATCGGGTGAAAATATACCCGTGGTCTAGTTTCGGAGGGGGAGGATGTGACAGTTTAAGTCACATACAATTCATTATCTGGTTTTAGTCACCTGCAATATCAATATCACACTATTTTCCTCCTCCATATAGAAATTTCCTGTTTAAAGCCTATTTGAACAGTTTCTTCCCAAAGTAACTGACGCACTGCCTGATATAAATTCGAAGTTTTCTGTATTCTGTTGTTAATCTCTTGATGTATGGTATTGTCCGTGGAAAGAATACTACCTAAATACTGGAATTTGTCTACAACATTTGTCTCCTCATCTCCAAGTCTTAGATGGATCCTTGAAGGATTTCTACTCATCACTAAACCAACTGTCTTGGTTTTGCTGATTTTAAGAACCATGGTCGCAAATTCATTCTGCCAATGATTTAGTCTAGCTTGCACCTTGGTGTATTCTTGGTAAGAGAGAATATAATTTTTAATGCTCTTTGCTTGTTCATTTCATCCTTTTTCTCAAACACCAACAGTGATCTCCTAGTTTCTCTTTGGTGGTCATGTCTCTTATGTCATTGTGAGTCTGTTCTAGATATATATCTTCCATGACCCACCTAGCGTCATCTAGCAGCGAATCTCAGAAGTTCCTCAATTTTTCCCTGCACAAGAGGACTTACTTATCAATTTGGCCATCAGATCTCGTCGCCATCGCCAGCTATCATCTCCTTGATCAAGAGAACTTCGTCTACTTTTTCACTCACCATGCTGCGCTGGTATCGCCTACTATCAACTCTTTGAAGACCATTCATCAAGAAGAACATTTATTTTGATAAGTTGTCTATTCTGATATGTATTCCTTTTGTCTCCTACCCCCACTCTTTTCCTTCCCTGGACCCTCCGCGCTTCGCTAAGTGGGTCTCACTTGTTCGTCGGCAGTTGACTTGGTCAGTCAAGACTCAACTAGAGCCAGTCTCCTCAAACCAAGAGGCACTCTCTACATTCTACGCCATGTTGGCACATTAAGTTTCCGTCAAAGGGAACTTCACCTTCGCCATGCAACAAATATAAGTACATACTTCAGGTTTTAACCTCATCTTCATCAGTTTTATTATCTACATGCTTTTATCGATCATTTATAGGCAGTGTGAGATTAATCATTTGTGGCAATAATCATTCTTCGTGGGATTTTCCATGTTGGGCTTCTGTCCATTTAAGCCAACTTTCGTGAAAAGCAGCATTTCTTATGCTCATTAAATGAGAGATTTTCTCACAACGGGGGATATTATAGAATACCCACTGTCTATAAATATTAAGCTTGTTCCACCGCTGGAGTAACTTTGGCCCTATTCTTCCATTAGGATCGTTCTGGAACTTTCCAGAATCTGCACCTTATCTACAAGTCACGCCGTCATGTATCTTTCACTCACTTGTGGGAATGCCATTTCAAACTAAGGAATCTACCTTATAAATTAATGCTCAATAGCTAAACTTTCTTCCACCGTTGGGATTTTTTCTGGCGCATTTAATTGTAATCCACAACTTTCTCAAGTAATAGATTTTCGCCTATCTAGTGCAACCAGTCATTTTCCACGATTGCAATAACTTTCTTTGCCATAAACATTTGCGCTACTACAGTGAACTTTTCATCCATTTCAACGAACTATAGTGATAAACAGTGTTCTCTCAGTATTTCTTCCGCGTCGCGCTCGTCCGATTATTATAAACAAGGCCATGAACATTTACCTTTCATCCTAATTTCACTTTCTTAAACCTTTTACTAACAAACCATAATAATAAATTTACTACTTTAAGTTATTTTTCAATGAGGTGTCAATCTAAAGATGTGCCCTCCCATTTTTTCTTATGTGTAACGAATTAACTTCTGCATAACTACGTGTCTTGTACACGGTTCAAATTATCTTGTTTCTCCCTTCTAATTTAGGGGATACAATTCTTTCAACTTATAAGTGAGTTATTTCTAGGTTTCACCAAAGGGAAACTTGCCCCATTTGTCTCGTGATTCCTATCTAAACATAGGAGGTCTAGAACCTTCCTTTTGACTTTCTCTTCAGGTTTCACAGTAAGTGACCTATCCTATTTGTGTAACTACTAAAAGTAATGCTGCTTCAATACAAGAAGTTATAGTAACTTCTCTTTCATTTTACCTGCTTTCTTTTTTGTTATTTTTGAAGTTGTAACTTTCTTCAAGATAGGTACTTGGAAATTTTTGAAAGTACACACCTTGTACTCGTTTTAATGTCTAAACTTTAATCACTTCATTTGTCTTTTTTAAATCCTACAAAGATTTTAGTACATATGAAGGTTTGAAACCTAAAGAATTGTTAATTGCCTGGAGCAAACTTTAAATGTTAGGAGGTCTGCGACCCCAAAGTTGTTAACCAAATTGAAACTATATACTTGTTAAAGTTATCAACTTCTTTTGCCTTGTTAAATAAATTAAATATTTGTTTTTGGATTTATCATTTCGCAAATACTACAGTTAGGCAAGATCCTGGCTTTCCTAACTCTTCCTAGGTTCATTCCCTCGTTAATACGCAATAAATCTGTTACTATTTGTCTTGTCAGACCATCACCCTTCCCCATAGTAGGCATACGCATGCCTGAGAGGGAATACGCTAAAGCCATTCTCTGGCAAACCGCCCAAGTCCTAGCTGCGTTTCCCGTCAGCTTCGACCAGGTCCTTACCCACTTTAAGTATCAGAGAGCGGATTTGCGGTGGCAACCGCCTCTGAGTGCATTTAAAGTTAAATTTATAACTTTTGTGGGACTCTCCTCCTATTTCTCCATCCTTTTTCTCCAGTCCGAAACCCACCTCCTTTTCTTTATCATCTTCCCTTGGTGGTTAGGTTATTCCTCAGCCAATAATCTACCCACACCTCCTCTTCTGACTCGCCCCACACCGGGACATCATCGGCAAAAACCACGGCATTAGTTCCTTGATCCTTGCTTTTAAAACTTCATCCATTATGATAATGAAGAGAAGCGGTGAAAGGCAACTTCCCTGTTGGATTCCGCTCTTTGTTTCGAACGAATCTGTCTTCTCATCCTGGACCTGTACACAGCTCTTAGTTTCACCATACAATCGTTGTACTTGTGCTATGATGTCCTTGGGCATTTTCTTACGGCTCTAACATTCTCATAGAGTATATGCATGTGTGGTACATGGTCATATGCTTTTTCGATGCCCAGCTTGAGGAATAAAATTGTTAAATTGCTTTCAACAATAAAGCGAGCCTCGGATGTAAGAAACGAAAACCAAGAAATGGAAAATCTTCTACGTGTAGTTCTTGTAAGGATGACGGTGGAAAGCCTGAAGTTAAACAAAACTATTCAAAGAAGTAAATTACTGGACGGAGGACCAATAAATTCAAAATAGCAACATTAAATACCAATAACCGAGCCTCCGTGGCTTAGGCGGCAGCACGCCGGCCTCTCACCGCTGGGTCCGCGGTTCAAATCCCGGTCACTCCATGTGAGATCTGTGCTGGACAAAATGGAGGCAGACAGGTTTTTCTCCGGGTACTCCGGTTTTCCCTGTCAAAATTTCATTCCAGCAACACTCTCCACTATCATTTCATTTCATCTGTCATTCATTTAATCATTGCCCCTGAGGAGTGCGTCAGGCCTCAGCAGCCGGCACAGTTCATATCCTCGCCGCTAGATGGGGGCTTCATTCATTCCATTCCTGACTCGGTCAGAGACTGGAAGCAGGCTGTGGATTTTCATTTTCACCCTGACCGCCAAATGTGAGGAGCACGTAGATCTCATGGATAAAATAAAGATTGAGATCCTTGGACTGAGCGAAACGAAGTGGAAAGGGAAAGGAACTAAATTGCTGAGGAAAGGTTATAAACTCTACTGACATGGAAATAAGATGGAAGCAAGGAATGGTAGGGCGTTTGTTATCAGCAAGAACATCGTTGCTGTATCTCATGTAGAATATATAAATGAACGAATTATCAAGCTACTTCAGAAAATCTACATGAACACACTGACCATTGTTCAGGTTTATGCTCCACGGGTTGGGTGTAGTCAAGAAGAGAAAGATGACTTCCGTCAAGAATTAGAAGACTACGTAAAGCAAGATAACATTCTCGTTATGGGCGATTTATATTCTCATGAGGGAAATGGTAGGACATGATATGAGACACTGACGGGTCCCCATGGATATGGAAATCGAAACCAAGAGGGTGAATTGCCTTCTTGACTTCTGCTTAAGAATTAATCTAGTTATTAAGAACACCTGGTTTCAAAAACAGCTGAGCCATAAGATCACAAGGTACAGCTGGAGTGGAGAACAGAAATCTGTTATTGACTATGTTAATGCAGATAAAGAAGCTGGAGCATTTATTAGAGATGTGAAAATACAGCCAGGAGAAAGTTTGGATAGTGACTACAGGTTACTTGTAGCCATCCTAGGAAACATCCTGATAAGAAAGGTGAATACCAAACGTAAACCCAGGATAAAAGTTTTGGAATTTGATAAACCAGATAAGAGGACTGAATACCAGATGAAGATTAGAGACCAACTGCCTAAACATGAGACTGAATCAGCTGAAGAAGAATGGCTTGGATTTAAGAAAATCCTGGTAGATACTGCACTAAATATTGTTGGCAAACTAAGCTGCAAAGGAAGAGAGAGAGAAACCCCATGGTGGAATTAAACTGTCCGAGGAGCAATAAATAAGTTAAATGTAGTATGGAAACTAAGGGACAGAGAAAGTCAGAAAGAAGAGATATTACAAGAACTCAGTCAGCTGTACAGGGACCTGAAACTTAAGGTTTCTGCAGAAAAAGAGATCTCCTGGACAGAATTCACACAGAAACTAGAAGGAGACTGCTGGAACAATAGGAAGCTATTATATCAAGTGGTAAGGAGTAAGAAAAACAGCTATGAACCAATAAAGGCTGTGGAGAAGGAAGATGCGAAACATCACATGGAACGAGAAAGAGATTCGAGATGAGATGGGACAGGTTTTCGAAAAATTATATAATGATCACAATTCGAATACCAAACAAGAGCAGACTAAAAAAGAAGAAAATATCCCAATTATGGAGTACCCTCTAACATGGATGGAAGTGGAGAATGCCTTAAAGAACATGAAAAAAAGCTAGGGCAACAGGCATTGATGATGTAAGCGCTGACGTGAACAAGGCAGCTGGAGTACAAGGATTAAAGTGGTTGTTTAGAATCCTAAACACTATTTGGAAAGAAGAAAACATACCAACGGACTGGACTATAGGTGTTATCGTCCCTCTATTTGAGAAAGGAGACAGACGGAAACCTAGCAACTACAGGGGAAATACTCTTCGATCCCATGGCCTGAAGGTAATGGAACGGATCATAGAACACAGATTAAGAATTATCATTGAACCACAGCTTGAAGAAGAGCTGTATAGTTTCAGACGAGACAGGACAACAACAGATCTGTTATTTTCTGTCAGGATGATTATGGAGAAGCACTGGGAAACAGGAAAAGACATCGGCTTCATTTTTCTAGATATTGAGAAGGCTTACGACAGTGTACGGAGAAATACAACCTGGGAATGCCTTCAAAATTGATCAATACCATGCGCTTCAATAAAGTCAAGATGCTATGTGAACACTGCCAGAGTTGTGGCCAAATAGGTGATGGCTATTCAGAGGGTTCGAGACTAAGCAGGGTGTACAGCAAGGCAGCGCATTATCACTACTTTTATTCATTACTGTAATGGATGAAATAATCAAGAGAGTTAAGAGACCCAATAAAACCTCTTGAGTTTAAAGCTTAAGCCTTTGAAGATGATGTTGTAATATGGGGTGAAAATGAGGATGAAATACAACAGAAGCTGAATGATTGGAATGCTATATTCAAGCAATTTGGTCTGAATATAAGCCTGTCCAAAACGGTAGTGATGCCCGTTAGTCGACAAAACATGTGTACTAACATAACTCTGAATGGTACAAAGTTAGAACAAGTACATCAGTTCTGTTACCGAGGCAGTGTAGTGTCCACAGATAACCAACCAACTGCAGAAATCACTAGTAGAGTTCAACATGGAGCACAATTTTATCATCTCGTGAGAGGGCTTCTTTGGGATAAGCGAGTTCAAGATCATAACTAATACTCTACAAGAGCTTTTTTGTACCTGTTACTACATATAGCTTAGAAACTTGTACCCAATCCGAGAGAAATACCAGCAAACCACAGGCGGTGGAGATGAAGTTTTTAAGAAAAATGATTCAGAAGACAAGGAGGGACAAAATAAAAAATATAAGATACGCCATCTTGTCCAAGTATAACAATCTCTTAATGTGATCTGTGTTGAAGCCAGGTTGAAATTGTTCGGTCATCTCAAAAGAATGGACACACAAAGAACAGCTAGAGTGTGGTTCGAGAAAGAACTGAAAGGCAAGAGACCAAGAGGTCGACCAAGGAAGAGATGGATCGACCAGGTTAGAAATGATCTTGCAGGGAGAGGTCTGGATTTACAACAAATTATGGAGGAGGAAACATTAGTGGAGAGAAATAAATGAAGAACGCTCATTCACCGCACCCGGGAAGCTGGAGCCGGTTCAAGTTGATGATGAATGGCTTGGTGTCTACAGAGGGCTGAAAAAGGGCCCATGAGGACCAGAAACATGTCCCCCAATATGTAAATTAAATTTCTTACAGAATATATGGTGGCCTATTGATGGACGGAAATTATTTTCGGCTTATTTCAGTCGTTTCATTGTATACGATGTATGGGGCATTGTGCGGCGCCAGGCAGGGTGTACCTAGAGCCTGCTGATGAGGCTGACTTGGTGCACAGACACAGAAGAAACGTAGAAGATTTCTTGTGGGTTTCATATAATTCTTCCTTTATGATAAATCAGTCTGCTCTCTGCAAAAAAATAAAAAAGAGGGGCTATTCTTTGTTGCCAAGAAGTTAAATCAGGCACTGGGTGACATTGGGACATCAAATGACATATTGTATGAAATGTCTTTGCTTCCAGTTTTTAGCGTTTGAAGGCACAGGAGGTTTAATGTTAAGGTTCCTCTCCAAACACAAGCAATGTCTGGTTTATTATCAATCATTTGGTTCTATGTAGAAAAAAGCCAAGACAATAAATGTAAACAAAATCATAGATGAGTGGAAGTACTTCTGTAGGTAATATTGTTAATGCACCCCTTAAAGCACCAATTCCACCACTGTTGGAGAACTCGTAAGGTGTGTCAGAGCCCTTGGTTACAAGCGGACAAGTGCTACAGTGGGAGGCATGCACACTTCTACTCCATTTTACTGTATATCTTATAGTCTGCTTCTCATCTTTGCAGGTCCATCAAGATATAACAGTGCACACCATGTGAGTATAACATTGGATATAGTATATATATTATATTACTGTAGTTAGTCATGTGTGTTATTCATGGAGTGTGTATCTCTCTATTAGGCAAAGCTACAAGATAACGCAAGGTGCCGCAACGGACTGGGGAACAAAGTACGAGTCTGGAATCTGTGGACTTGCATACCTCAGATTGCTGTACAGAGGAAAGACCTTTCGGCTCGCCACCAATGTAAAACACCTGGGCGCCCTCGACGACGTGTTCATCGCTGATGAAATAACCAACAAATTGTATTGTGTTCAACTGAAACACAAGGAAAAGGCCAGTAAAATCACAACTGATGCACTGACAGCAAACGATAAGGCAAAATTCAGTGTCATGAAATATTACAATTCATATAAAGTCATAAAAGAGAAATGTGCTCATAACAGGGGATTTTTCCAGGGACTTTCATTTGATAATTTCTATTTTGTACTTTATACGAATAGTCCTATTGTTCATGAATCCAGAGATGAACTTGCCACACATACTGAATTGATGGATGTGCTCAACACCGGAGTTAAATCAGAGTCTATTTTTTGTTTCGGTTCTGAGGACACAAAAATATGGGAATTGAGGAAAGGCCATGAAGACGAGGATACTTATCACACGTTTCTATCAAAATTCCTTATTTTCAGCGAGCAAAGTAATGCTGATCATGTTCTAGATCTAGTGACTAAAGAGATAGCAAAACATGCGCTGGTAACAGAGGATGAACTAAAACTGCTGAGTAGGGATTATATTGACAAGATAGAAGCTTGGAAAAATGAGGGACGTCCTCTCACTGAGAGCTCCCCTCATTGGTTCACTCGTCTCCGGGACAATCTGAACCGTAAAGTGAAGAGGATTAGTTACAAGTTTCTATTGCCTGACAAGACGCTCATCAGTGGTGATTACCTGAACATTAGTGTGCCGGGTATTGACAGGGATATAAGGTATCTGAAAGTTCTGGCTCTAGTTCGCAATGAGTGTGATGACAATTACCTGTTCATTGATGCATTGCGGTGCTCAAAAGCTGTGCAGAGTGTCTGTCTGTCAAATCACTGTGACAATATAATTATTAATGTAGATAAAGAGGACGACATCCCACACTTCCTCCCTGATATTCAGACAGGGAAGAAGAGGCTGATCCTAGTATCTGGTCAGAGATTGAAGTTGACCCAAAAGTGGACACACAAAACAGACTTCTGGTCACTGAGTGATCTCACTTCAGAGTCTCGGAAACTCGTAGAGAACACCAAAGTTCATTTCCAGGGAGTGGACGTCCCTCTGTCCATGTTAATCGGTCCCGAATATAACGAGAATATTGTCTGTGGAAAGGCTTTGTCAGCTCTCTTTAAAGAAGACAGTACCGGTATTGTAATAGGTGGACCATTACCCAGAGTAGATGAGCTGTACCTCGAGCACAGTCTCTGCCATCAAACTGTACTCAAACATGATGTACTAAAGATAGAACATCAGCAAGATGTATTTATCGTGTCGAAGCTACCGAATGATAAACATAAAGATTTGTCTAGCAGCACGATAGTCTCCACAGCAGGTGAAGAACAAGGGTTGCTAAAAGGCAAGGGCAAGAATACTCACTGGTTAGAGTACCACGAAGGGTTCCTTTTATGGAGAGACACCAAAGGTGATGACTCTCTCGTGAGGAAATTCGTTAGCCCGTTGTCGTCGGCATGCCAGAACACTCGAGGGACTTGCCTTCACAATGGGCTACTGTCACAAACTTGGCATGGTAGAGTGAGATTAGTTACTGGTCAGCCTGGCATAGGCAAGACCAGTCTAGTAAAGCATTTCACCGTGGAGCGAAAGAAGCAAAGCCCTGAGCAGTGGATGATCTTCGTTCCACTTGCTGTGTACTCGTCTACTCTCGGTAATTGTCGTCCTGAAGAGCTTACTCTGGAACAAGTAGTTGACATGTTTTGCCTTGCTTCTAAACTTAAAAAGTCTACTTGTAGTGAGACAGCAAAGAATTTGCTGTTACATAGTGTGAGAACTAAAGGAAATATCTGTGTATTTCTTGATGCAGTAGATGAAGTATCCCCTATATACAAGCAACATGTGTTGAGTATCATCAAACTGCTTCTGGAAGAGTCCAAAGTGAATGAGATATGGATTACGAGCAGAGCAGTGGTTGAAGCTTATTTGCAATCAAATCTTCAATCACTGCCACTAGTGATTCAGCCATTCACTGAAGATCAACAAACTGAATATCTCACTTCATATTTACAACAGCAAGAGATTGGAAATGACGCTGCATCTAGAATCACACAACATATTATGATCGATTTAAGAGACTCACTCAGACATATGTGTAAAGTGCCTTTTCACGCACGTCTTATTGCCGACATCTTCATCAGATATGGACAACAGAAATCTTGGTCAACAATGCAGCTCGGTACAGGAACATTACATTTGTACCAACTATTTGAGACATTTTTCTGTGAAAAATTTGAAGCAAAATACAAGGAAAAGGATGGAAGTGACACAAAGAAACCAGGAGTACACGAAACCATGCAGAAACTAAAACAGGAGTTCATGGATGATCATACTGATTGTGCCTTGCTGGAAACATTCACAGAAGAACAACGCAGACGTCTGAATGTTAATGTCCAGGTACCAGATGACTCAAAATATATTCAACTACAGAGATTCGGAATCATCGATAGTATTGTTAATGGCATTCCATCACTGGTACATAAATCCCTTGCTGAATTTCTAGTTGCACGCTGGCTGAAATATGTGTGTGAAGAAGAAATTAGAGCATTGTCCACTGATACAGAAAGACGATCGATTAGTATGGTAATCTTAGAAGCTATTTTTCATAAGGATCAAAGATGTGATAACAAATATGCCATTATATCTGAATGGGGATTAGATAATGTGCTATATTTCTTCGATCAGATGATGTCAGATAATTGTGAGCTCCACCAGATGGTACTGAGAGGTAACCTGCCTCAAGTTCAGGAAGTGCTAAAGGACCGTTCAGTTGTCAATACTGTGGACAAAGGCGGCAGGTTAGCGCTGCACCTAGCCGCATCATACAGGAGGACTGATATCGCTGAACTTTTAATCGATTCCGGTAGTAAGACAGATGTGTGCGACAAAGTGCTGGGATGGAGACCATTGCGCTACGCGGATAAAGCGAATTCGTGGGAAACAGTTGCACTACTGACTCAAGATGGGGCAAACAAATCAGATCTGCCTAGGTTAAAGAACACAATCCGTAATCAAAGTGTTTTTAAGAAAATAATATCCGTAGGAAAAAAATACCATTTAAACTTACCTCTAGCAGTTCACGGACTGTTTTCATCTCTACTAGAAGCAACATCAAATGGTAAAAAGTATCTTGTATGCTGGTGGTTGAACCATGGAGCTGATGTGGGAGTTACAAACCAGTGGGGTTCCACTCCACTACACTTGGCTGCTTGTGAGGGACATGTAGATGTGGTTAATATATTATTAGACCACGGAGCTGATGTGGCAGTTACAAACCAGTGGGGTAACACTCCACTGCACTTGGCAGCTGGGGAGGGACATGAAGATGTGGTTAATATATTATTAGACCATGGAGCTGATGTGGCAGTTACAAACCAGTGGGGTAGCACTCCACTGCACTGTGCAACTATGAAGGGACATGTAGATGTGGTTAATATATTATTAGACCATGGAGCTGATGTGGGAGTTACGAACCAGGAGGGCAACACTCCACTGCACTATGCAACTATGAAGGGACATGTAGATGTGGTTAATATATTATTTGACCATGGAGCTGATGTGGCTGTTACTGACCAGGAGGGTTACACTCCATTGCACTGGGCAGCTAGTGAGGGACATGTAGATGTGATTAATATATTATTTGACCATGGGGCTGTTGTGGGAGTAACAGACCAGAAGGGCAACACTCCACTGCACTTGGCAGCTGATAAGGGACATGTTGATGTGGTTAATATATTATTAGACCATGAAGCTGATGTGGGAGATACAGACCAGGAGGGTTACACTCCATTGCACTGGGCAGCTGGTGCGGGACATGTAGAAGTGGTTAATATTTTATTAGACCATGGAGCTGATGTGGGAGTTACAGACCAGGGTGGTAACACTCCACTAGACTTGGCAGCTCTTCTGGGACGTGTAGGTGTGGTTATTATATTATTAGACCATGGAGCTGATGTGGGAGTTACAGACCAGTGGGGTAACACTCCACTGCACCATGCAACTCTTAAGGGACATGTAGATGTGATTAATATATTATTAGGCCATGGAGCTGATGTGGGAGTTACAAACCAGGGGGGTAACACTCCATTGCACTTGACAGCTGGTTGGGGACATGTAGATTTGGTTAATATATTATTAGACCATGGAGCTGATGTGGGAGTTACAAACAAGGAGGGTAACACTCCACTGCACTGGGCGGCTGGTGGGGGTCATGTAGATGTGGTTAATATATTATCAGACCATGGAGCTGATGTGGGAGTTACAGACAGGTGGGGTAACACTCCACTGCACTTGGCAGCTCTTAAAGGACATGTAGATGTGGTTAATATATTATTGGACTATGGAGCTGATGTGAGAGTTACAGACCAGTTGGGTAGCACTCCACTGCACTTGGCAGCTCTTAAGGGACATGCAAATGTGGTTAATATATTATTAGACCATGGAGATGATGTGGGAGTAACAAACCAAAGGGGGAACACTCCATTGCACTTGGCAGCTCGTGAGGGGCATGTAGACGTGGTTAAAATATTATCGGACCATGGAGCTGATGTGGGAGTTATAGACCAGGAGGAGAACACTCCAATGCACTTGGCAGCTGATAGGGACATATAGATGTGGTTAATATATTATCAGACCTTGGAGCTGATATGGGAGTTACAGACCAGGAGGGTAACACTCCACTGCACTTGGCAGCTGATAGGGACATATAGATGTGGTTAATATATTATCAGACCATGGAGCTGATGGTATGAACTTCTTATCCTCATTTTTAAATAATGGAAGAAAGATAAAAATAAAAAAGAAGAAAATATTTTTGTATTATGTTATTTTACTGGTGTTAATTAAATTAAAATTTTGAATTTTACTAATGTTAACATAAAATTTACCAACAATTTGACTACAGAGAAAATACTAACTACTACAGAATATTTTATCACAGAAACAGGCTCTTGCTGAAAGTTCAAAACAACACTGATGTAGAATTTACAATAATGCTCCAAAAATTAAAGAATACAAGGAGTGACAATTTTTCTTTCAACTCGCATAATCATCGAGATTTCACACATCTTTCCCTTCTTCAAACTCTCCTCAACAGCTTCTTGGATATTTTGTTGGTCAGGATTTTGTCTCTTTGCTTCATGGCTTTCCCTGTAGCTAGCAGGTTTACTGAGGTAATGCGGACAATTTGGAAAGATAGATGGCGAGACCTCTGGAAGTAAAGAGAGTCTAGTAAGGCTGCGAGGATCTCCTTTGTTTCTTCCGGTATGTTCTTACAATTTCATGGGTGTGGAAATGTTGTTCATATACCTGTAAGGAATTAAATACTGTTATTAACCCTTTATTGGGCAAAACTATTTTTTACTTTTATGTGTTCCTACGTTTTAATTTATTTTAATTATTATAATTGTAAATAATGTTATTTTTCTTTCTCTAGTTTTAATGTTTATGTACCGTATTTATTTTGAATTTTCAATTTATGCTCTTATAGATTCAATTTTGATTTTTTATCGAGTTAATTAACTAATTTCGAATTGATTCTTACAATTATTTTCATAATACTTTTATCCCTATGTTTATTATTTTAATTTTAATATTTCATTTATTATTGTAATTTTATTTTAGTGAATTGTATTTCTACATTTATATTTTACTGTATTCTTTACAATTTAATTGTTAATGTTTATATTTTTATTTTTTTTATTTTATCGAACACATTAATTCAAGTAGATACGTATATAATGTTTGATTTTTAGAAAATTCTCTGAAATTTGAGCGAAAGATTCAACTATCAGCATCTTTGAAAGCATAAACTGTCCTTATGACAGGTGGTTACTATAGAGACCACTATCCCATAAAGGGTTAATACTTGTTCAGGAGCAATGTGGAGGTGTTTGTGGTTTAATGTTCATTACTGGACCCCAATATTCTGCCCATAAAAGCTACAATCAGCACCAAAGCTATGTATGATAGTCTAATAAAAGAAATTCTGTATGTGTAATAATGGCTATTTTGAGATTGGTTCATATCTCCGTACCAACCCTCCAATACATATTTCATTACGCCTTGATGGAAGGCCTACTCCAACCGAGAATATTAGTTTCAAATTGAACTAAATCATATAATATACGAATACTCCACAAGGGAGGACACCACCATAAATTACATGACTATTTTATGCTCCTTCCTTTTGCAGAAAAATTAAATGTCTATTAATTGAGTCTCAATTGTTGAAAGTGGCACATTTCTCACCAGTGATAGAATAAAGAGTAAGTGTAGTGCCAAGGGTTGTCATCCTCCAACGCCTACATTATATTAAAGCCAGGCTACTCGTACACTTGTTGGTAAGGTCCAGTAGTGAAATGGTTGACAATATTAACTCATTTGGCAGGATTACTTGTGAATTACTTTACAGCCGAGAGCATAGAATCAGTTTTAAAATAGGCTACAACCCGTTAAGGAGGTTAATTTATTTTGTTCCTCATCATCATCAACTCGCCATTGCCGGTCTCAAGCGCGGATGAGAAAGGGGGAGGGTTGGGCATCGGGTTAGCAACCCCTCCCCATAAAACTCTTTACTGATACAGAAACAAGTAGAACAAGTAGTTCCGTGAAGAACTATACAGCCTATTTTCATATAGCCTGCTCATGTTAATTGTCTCTATCAACATACAACATTTCAGTTTAATTGCTGTAACAGATTCGTAGATATTGAGAACCGTCTAAATATTTCATATGGTCGCCAGGATGGATTTTTATTTTTGTACTATTACATTAAGATTATTGTGTACGTGTGGTATTCAAACTGCAATCGCATGATTAGAACACAAGAAGTAAAAACGAGATTTTAAAAGTACGCACACCAGCCATCTTGTGATTATGCAAACAATTGAAATAAATTACATGTCAGTGGATCAACATTTGTATAAGCATTTAACGTGCAACGTTTCACGGCACTCGGATAGTTAATTCGCGAGAAACGTCCATTTAAATATTTATACTTCGCGTCGCCGCCATGTTGGATTTGTGCTCACCAGGTTGCTGAAAGTCCTATAGGTGAACATATGTTCATAGTCTCTATGAACATTTAAAAAAAATCAGTTTGGTTGCTGTAAAAGATTCATAGATATTGAGAACCGTCTAAATATTTCGGAAGCTCGCCATTTAGGATTGTTATATGTATAGGCCATAGAGTTATCTACTGTCCCCGATAATCCGGATAGTAGGCTGTCAGATATCCGCCCCCTCAATCGGATTGCCAAAAATCAATCGCACCGGCACAGCTACATCAATGAAAATGGCACTGACAGATACTACCGAGATTAGAGCGCAGTAGTTAACAAGAAATTATTGTGGAACACACCAAAATATACGGGGGTTCATACTTAACTTTTACTTACCTATTCAATTTAATCTCGGGTCTGGGTTTTCAACTGGATCACTTAATAGTATGCCCTCACAATAACCTCCACCATGATATTTAAAATGAACCAAAACGGAAACAAGAAAATTTAAACTGCACAATAATTTATTTCACATAAAGAAATTAATTTAACAAAATTTAACAACAAAATATACGTGGCAATCAGAAGCCATTGTCCATGTAACCATGTCCTCCTGTAGGACTTGTAGACTTTACATACAAAATTTCAGCTTTCTCTAGCTCAAAAGAACGTAATAATAATAACAATGCACTTTGGAATGGATAAGGGAGTTGGGACGAGATATATAGCAATTGTTTCCTTGTTCATGAACTTCACATTTTATTTATAACCGCAAGGCTGCTATGTAGATGACCTTGGCCTCTATCATACAGTTATCTGGCCACCTGCGATACACCCTGCACCGTGTCGCATGCTTGCATCGTCAAATGGACCCACCTGTCCATCCAATGTTAGCATATGCTAGTTACCTCAGAGCCTAGCTCCTTTTCAAAACACTTTAAATGTTCTCATCTCAACTCAAATATTATCACGCAAATCTTTTAAATGCTCCAATCAAATATCAATGGATTACTCTAATAATCCCAAATCTTGTTTAATTGTATAATCCAATTGTTTAACTAGCGTTGTTTAGAGTATAATAACAAAAACGCTTAATGTTTATAATAAAATGCTCATTAATTATTTATAACATTTTAAAATGTTTATAACATTGTCAAACGACAATTGAAAAATTTATACACGCCTCTATTAATCCCGTTCGTTTCAAATTATTATTAAAGATATTTACATAGTTATTTACATTATTTATATTATTTATATTATTTATATTAGAAATACATTAAACCACACGTTTATCCGGTTGATAATTACTTAAATCGTGGTGATATAATCGACCAATGAAGGTTAGTTATATTTAAATTTTAGATTCAGGTTTAATAAGATTTAATAATTATTATTATTTGTGACGGTAACCTCCATTCAAAATCGTTATCTCAAATTATTTAAACACTCTTGTTAATGTTAACAGTAACTTCACATGAATAACTTTCAAAGGACCTGAACAAAACACTCAGCGGAAAAATACCTCGCTCAAAACGCACAAAATTGCACCAAAATTGGCCCATAATTCATCATATATCTCAATATATATGGCATCAAAATCTTCCACAATACATACAAAAAACCTCCACTTACAAATTCATCAACATCATCAATATTACTGTGGGAACCTCCTTCACTTATTACAGGGCATTATTCATCAGCGACTTTTACACGTCCACTGAACTAACGATTATACATCCATAGTTCCTCTTTAAAAATTCTTATATTCATCAATTGTATCAAAAACTGTTATTATATTTAACCTTCGTGGGTTTCATTCATGAATCGATATGAAGTAAAAATTTGCCAATCACAAATAAATTTAATAGCAAATACGATTAGACACGCCTCCCTGGTCTATCAAAATTGAGATTAATATCATCAAAGTATCGCAGTATAAAAATACTATCTTCAATCAAAGTTCATCTAAACTGCATAAATAATCGAATAGAATACAATTAGACTGTGGAATGCAAACATTATTGTTCCAATCTAGAATTGAGAAAAACTCCTATCAAATGTTCATTACTATAGTGTACTCAATAAATCGTAATCAAAGTTCATATTTCATAAAATTGTCTATAATGCAATGGTATTTCAGAACTGACGATAAATGTCTATGTTGCAATCATGTTCATAAAACGACTAGTATTTCTAAGATCGTCGATAAAGTAGAAGATTTTAACGCTCTAAAATCTTTTAATCATTCTTCTTTCTTGAGGATGACAGAAAATTGGTCAAAGTAATTTACTGAATAGAATTACTTTAATAAAATGACATGCTGTCTGAATTCAAATTTGCCATAGAAAATCGTTAACATTACAGTCAAATCGTGACTACAAAAAAAATATGCAAATTACTGAAAGAATATATATTATCAGTCTCAACTGATCCAAAATTATATAAATATGCCAATGACATAACAATGTCTCAATAAATCGTAGAAAAAGGCATAAATCAGCAAAGTGTACAGAGTACAGAAATATCAAGCAAGAATATGGGGCAAAATATATGGGACAGAAAATATGGGAAAAATGGTTGCTCAGATATCGCTAAATGGCTCCAATAAAACAAGAAACGTTCACGACTACCTTATCTGTTGATTGAAGTTCTAGAGGAAAATTTCCAAAGAAGACTGCTGTTGGTTTCATTTCACCACCGTAAAGATGTGCTCCGACCTCAAACCTGGAACCTGCGCCCTCGGAGAATAGAACTGCTTCCTCCTCCGGAAATTGCACTGCTCCGTGTAGACGATAGACATCCTTCTGGCAAAACTCTTCTTTGTGAGCCGGGTCCACCCTGGCCTCTCTTGATAGTTCTCTGAAGTTCTGGTAGAAATTCGCCATGAAGTTTATTGCAATTATTTCCGCAGAAATGTTCATAATTGTTGAGTATGAAGATATTTCCACTGCCATTTGATGTAATTCAGCGATGGATTACGATGCATGAGTGTAGTTGGATGTTCACTACATGCTCGCTTTTGTAGAATGACGATTAACGAAGTTCCATGCTGCTATTTCACTCCATTGATGTATGTTCCAATTGCATTAAAGTTTTAGTCTTCCATCTTCACTTCCGTTATAATAATAGTCGAAAGTACTGCCAGATTCCATTGTAGAATGTAGCGTTGTATCACCAAATGTAATCTTCAGTATCACGGTTGCAATACATGTGTCAGCCGTAGCGTAGAACGTGGTACGGTATTATAAAAGTGCTTCTCAGGTGTCGAAAAAATCACTTTTGTCTGCAGTCTGAAAATGCGAATATCTTCCAAAGTATAATAGTGAAAATGTTCAACTTTCGTACACGCCTCAATATTGTAATGCACAATTGAATTAGCATAAATGCAGTAGCTAACTCTTGATAGATAATCTTGTAGACTCGTTTATGTGTGCGCTCCAACTTCGCCTAGTTTCAGTCACCGTAAAATTGTACTGCTGCACGCTCCGTGCTTGTTCGATGCTGTGGGCTCTACCACACGTGCTAATGACGACTTGCTTCACTGAATAATATAAACTCGAAGTCTGACAATGTGAGAATCAGAAAAATGAGCCATGAGACATGAGAACTTCCTCTGTGCTGTGCAAGGCCTTTTATCAACTTCTTAAGGGGCGTATCCATCCCTTCCATAGCTTGTTCCTCCGTCATTGCTAGAAGTTCTAACTTTGGCTATACTTGACGGATTTTCAAATTTCAAAAACTCATAATTAATTTCTTCAAAATTCCAAATCAATGCCATAACTGAAAATAGTTTTCCACAAGTCTGCATGCCAAAAGTAATTAAATATGGTAGTTTCAGTAATCTCCGTCTCCCTCCAAACTATCATTCATTGGTTCGAGCCTTTCCTCCAATAGCGTAACTTCTTCCTTAGCACAATTCCTTGTTTCCCTGCGACTGCGTCGTAAATCTCAGATCCTTCTCGAACAAAATCATGACGTCACCAAGAATCTCAGCTCATCCAGCCTACTTGCATGAAGTCTGCGTTATCCGTGCCTACGTCATGAATATACACGTCACAACTATGACAGCCATAACTTTATTCACATATGCCAATACAGCCACCGTAGTCTCAGTATAATTCAATTTACGGGGGCAGTACCATTCAAGGACAATTATTGCCTAGCTTCATTATTCAAACTTTCACTTCGATCGCATGATTACGACACAAGAATAAAAACTTAATTTTAAAATTTCGCACAGCCGCCATCTTGAGGTTATGTAAACAATTGAATTAAATTAGATGGCAGTGCATTACAATCTGCAAAATCATTTACTGTACCACATTTCACTGCGCTCAGAGAGTTAAATCACGAGAAAAGTCTATTAAAATATTTCAAATTCGCTTGGTCGCCATGTTCGTTTTGTACTTTACAGGTTTATGAAATATACATAGGTAAACTTGTATCAGTACCCTTTATCACCGTACAAAATTGCATGATGATATCTGTAATAGTTTCGGAGATATAGAATGTCCGTGAAATATTTCGCACAGCCGCCATTTTGAGGTTATGTAAACAATTGAACTAAATTATACTCCAGTGCATTACAATGTGTATAAACATTTGCTGTACCAAGTTTCATTACGTTTGGATAGTTAAATCGCGAGAAATGTCAATTTAAACGTCTCAATTTCGCATGACCGCCATGTTGGTTTTGTAGTCACCAGGTTTATGAAGGTGAACTTCTAGTAGTGCCCTTTATCAACGTACATAATTTCAGGGCGATATCGGTAATAGTTTCGGAGGTATTGAATGCTAGTGAAATATTTCGCACAGCCGCCATGTTGGATTGGTGAGACGTAAGAAAATTTGAAGGGCACGATCGAGGTCGCCGGAAATAGTGCTATGAACTTACCGAGTTTCATTGAAATCGCTCCAGCCGTTTAGATTTTATTAGGGGGACACACACACACCTCACACACACACACACGCACACACACACGGACAAAAGGTGATCTCATAAGCCTATTTTTTCAAAATTGAAAATAGGCTAAAAAATCAGCGATCCAAACCTAACGGTTCAGAACCTAAACGTAAATTTAAATCTCAGCAAGGACATGTCAGTGTCTTGATAATCCAAGAATGACGCGACTGGGTATCCATCCACCGATGAAACGGAATTCAATGTTTACTGCAAAAAATATCACCCGGATTGGAGCTTGGAATGTGCGATCCTTAAACCAAATAGGCCGGCTTGCACAATTACTCCGTGAATTCGATCTGTATAAACTGGGCCATTGCGAAGTTCGTTGGACACGTAGCGGTCAAATAGTTAGCGAAGGTAAAACAATCCTCTACTGAGGACATAATGATCAACATGTACGTGGTGTAGGAGTAGTGCTTAACCATAATGCGGTTAAGCTCTCATTGGATGGAATCATCACTGCATGCTTTCATTCTACCCATACTAAAACAACTATGCACCCACAGAAGATTCTGATGATGAAGACAAAGAGGCTTTTTATGAGCAGTTGCATGATGTACTTGATAAAATACCCAATCATGATCTTACACTTCTTATAGGCGATATGAATGCGCTACTCAGCAATGACCGTAAGGGATTTCAACATGTTGTTGGACCCAATTGCGACAGCACAACGCACGAATGATAATGGTGAACGTTTCAGATTATTCTGTAGTCTCCATGGACTCTGTATAGGCAACAGTTTCTTTCAGCATAAAACGATACATAAGAAGACCTGGCGTTCGCCTGATGGGAATACTTTAAATGAAATTGATTACGTTTGTATAAATAATCGATGAAAGTCATCTTTGCAAGATACAAGATGCTATCATTCTGCAGATGTTGGGTCGGATCATTTCTTGGTCCGAGCGGACTTGAAAGTTAAGTTTAAATCACAGCACGCCAACAGCCTAAGCGACTGTTCGATGTGGCAAAGCTAAAAGACAAGGAAGTAGAAAACTCATTCGTATTCTGTCTTAAAAATAGATTCCAGGCACTTCTTAATCTACCTGATGATGTTGAAACACAATGGTCTACATTCACGGATTCTGTGAGTACATGTGCTGAAGAGACTGTTGGACGACGGAGAGGAACACAGAAAGAGCGTTGGATTCAAGGTCGAACTTGGCATCGGATACATGAAAGAAAGATGGTAAAGCAACAGGGTAAACAAGCTACAGATCATGAAGAGCTTCAAATAGCTAGTCGAAAATATGCTGAGTTAGCCACCGAGTAAAAAGCAGTTGTGGTTTGAACGGAAAGGTAAAGAGGTTCAAAATGCTGCCTCTCGAAATGACACCAGAACATTGTACCGTATTGTCCAAGAACTTACTGGAGCCCATAGTTGTTCAAACAGCCCTATAAAGGAAAAAAATGGCAAACTTCTGCTCACAAGAGATGAACAATCTGCCCGATAGGTTGAGTACTTCAAAGAAACCTTAAACCAGCCCAACCCACTTAATGCTTACAACTTCGAAAATGAGACTAAAATGCAAGAGCTAATGGTAAAAACAGGTGATATTACAGAAGCAGAGGTGTGTGCAGCAATCAAAATACTTAAAAACAACAAAGCATCTGGTTTGGATGAAATCTCAGCAGAGATTCTAAAATATGGAGGTCCAGCATTAATTCATCACCTTACTAAACTCTGCAATATCTGTTGGCAAACAAGGCAAGTTCCAGAAGACTGGAGATGTGGCATCATCGTAAAACTACCAAAGAAAGGAAATATAACTGAATGTACAAATAGGAGAGGTATCACGCTTCTCTCGGTGCCAGGCAAAGACTTCTGCCTCATTCTTCTAAAACGGATAAAAGACGCAGCAGATTGTCGACTGCAAGAAGAACAGGTTGGCTTTCGAAGAGGGAGATCCTGCTCAGAACAAATATTTATTCTATGACATGTAATAGAACAATGCATAGAATTTTACTGTCCGTTGCACCTAAACTTCGTTGATTTCAGAAAAGCTTTTGACAGTATACACCGAGAATCATTGTGGAATATTGTGAGCATATATGGAATTCCCTACCATCTCATCGATGTTTTCAAAAACCTCTATCTAGACTTGAGCTGTTGTGTAAGAACAGAAGATAGGAACACCCCTTGCTCACAGGCGTCAGACAAGGATGCATTTTGTCACCATTCCTATTCATATTGGTCATATATTTTGTAATGAGAAAAGCTATGGACAGTCCCAATATGGGGATACGTTGGAATGAGCAATCTAGGCTAATGGATCTGGAGTTTGCTGATGACATCGTCCTTCTGTCAGAAACACCTCAAAGTTTACAATTAATGACAACCAAGCTGGATGGAATAGCCAGTTCTGCTGGACTACAGATAAATAGTGACAAGACAAATACAGTGTGCATAAAAAGTGGGAATGTATCTACACAAATTATAGTGCAAAAGAAGATTCTACAAGATGTTGACCGATTTTCATATCTCGGCAGCCTTATCTGTAGTAATGGGGACGTAGATGCAGACATCAGCAGCAGAATTTGAGAAAGCTTCGGCAGTCTTTCAACGAATGCGATCCATATGGCAATTAGACTCTATAAGTATGTCCACAAAGTTTCGGCTCTATTCCTCTATCATCCTACCTATTGCCATATATGCATGTGAGACCTGTAAAATATCAGTAAAATCAGCACACCAGCTCAATGTTTTTCACCAACGATGCTTAAGGCGAATTTTGTAAATCATTTATCGTGACCCCATAACAAATTATGAAGAACTGGTCTACGCAACCTGCACAAAATCGTTGCTCAAAGAAGAATGAAGTTCGCAGGACATGTTCTACGTATGAATGATAGAAGGATACCCAAATCAGCGCTGTTGTGGAAACCAACGGAAGGATACCGAAGTAGAGGAAGACCTCGTGTCACCTAGAAACGAACTTTTGCAATGGATCTTGAATGCATGGATATGAAATGGGAAGAAGCTGAAAACCTTGCAGCTGATAGAGTTCGCTGGAGGAAACTTGTTGCCCGATATGCTACCTAGCATTGGAGGAACTAAGTCTAAGTAAGTCATCATCACCACCAGTGTACTTCCCAAGGGCAGGTCCTCACATGGCAGCTCTCCAAGCAATCCTTTCTCCTGCTACTCTCTTTGTTGTTTCATACTTTGCGTCGGTCCTTATACTGTCAACCATTTGGAATCGTCTTCTACTATTCACCGTTCCTTCCATTGCATCCATAAGTAAACAATGTCTTCTCATCCAATGACCAAGCCAATTTCGTTTCCTCATCCTGATTACCTTTAATATATTTTTCTCCTCCCTAACTCTTTTCAGCACATCTTCAATTCGCACTTTCTCTACCCATTTTATATAGAATCAAAATGTTCTCGAAAGAAAAACAAAATGAGTATTGTTCGTTGAGCCATTACATTAACACAAACATGTGATAAAATGTCCAGCATAACTCAACATATTGCCAACGTTTCACCCTAGTGTACCAATTGGGCTCTTGAGTTGGTAAAGGTACACCTACCAAGACGCGTAGCTGGCACACATTGAGAAGGCCATGCAAGACGTTTCGCAACGTGTGTAACTACGTCACGTTTCTCGAAAGAAAAACAAAATGAGTATTGTCCATTGAGCCATTATATTAACACAAAAATATGATAAAATATCCAGCATAACGCTAGCAATGTGTTGAGTTATGCTGGATATTTTACCACATTTTTGTGTTAATATAATGGCTTAACAAACATAACTCATTTTGTTTCTCTTTCGAGAACATTTTGAATCTATATTCAATGCCAAGGCAAGGTTTATTGTTTTGGAGTGGGGTTTTGACCCCGTGGTGCACTGGCTTGCTCGTGACGTAGTTACACATGTAGCGAAACGTCTTGCATGGCCTTCTCAGTGTGTGCCTGCTACGCGTCCTGGCAGGTGTACCTTTACCAAATGAAGAGCCCAATTCGTATACTGGGGCGAAACGTCTTGCATGGCCTCCTCAATGTGTGCCAGCTACGCGTCTTAGCAGGTGTACCTTTACCAACTGAAGAGCCCAATTGGTATACTGGGGCGAAACGTCTTGCAATGGCCTCCTCAGTGTGTGCCAGCTACGTGTCTTGGTAGGTGTACCTTTACGAACTGAAGAGCCCAATTGGTATACTGGGGCGAAACGTCTTGCAATGGCCTTCTCAATGTGTGCCAGCTACGCGTCTTGGCAGGTGTACCTTTACCAACTGAAGAGCCCAATTGGTATACTGGGGCGAAACGTCTTGCAATGGTCTTCTCAATGTGTGCCAGCTACGTGTCTTGGTAGGCGTACCTTTACCAACTGAAGAACCCAATTGGTGTACTGGGGCGAAACGTCTTGCAATGGCCTTCTCAATGTGTGCCAGCTACGTGTCTTGGTAGGCGTACCTTTACCAACTGAAGAGCCCAATTGGTATACTGGGGCGAAACGTCTTGCATGGCCTCCTCAATGTGTGCCAGCTACGCGTCTTGGAAGGTGTACCTTTACCAACTGAAGAGCCCAATTGGTATACTGGGGCGAAACGTCTTGCAATGGCCTCCTCAGTGTGTGCCAGCTACGTGTCTTGGTAGGTGTACCTTTACCAACTGAAGAGCCCAATTGGTATACTGGGGCGAAACGTCTTGCAATGGCCTTCTCAATGTGTGCCAGCTACGCGTCTTGGCAGGTGTACCTTTACCAACTGAAGAGCCCAATTGGTATACTGGGGCGAAACGTCTTGCAATGGCCTCCTCAGTGTGTACCAGCTACGTGTCTTAGTAGGTGTACCTTTACCAACTGAAGAGCCCAAATGGTATACTGGGGCGAAAAGTCTTGCAATGGCCTCCTCAATGTGTGCCAGCTACGTGTCTTGGTAGGTGTACCTTTACCAACTGAAGAGCCCAATTGGTATACTGGGGCGAAACGTCTTGCAATGGCCTCCTCAATGTGTGCCAGCTACGTGTCTTGGCAGGTGTACCTTTACCAACTGAAGAGCCCAATTGGTATACTGGGGCGAAACGTCTTGCATTGGCCTCCTCAATGTGTGCCAGCTACGCGTCTTGGCAGGTGTACCTTTACCAACTGAAGAGCCCAATTGGTATACTGGGGCGAAACGTCTTGCATGGCCTCCTCAATGTGTGCCAGCTACGCGTCTTGGCAGGTGTACCTTTACCAACTGAAGAGCCCAATTGGTATACTGGGGCGAAACGTCTTGCAATGGCCTTCTCAATGTGTGCCAGCTACGTGTCTTGGTAGGTGTACCTTTACCAACTGAAAAGCCCAATTGGTATACTGGGGCGAAACGTCTTGCAATGGCCTTCTCAATGTGTGCCAGCTACGCGTCTTGGCAGGTGTACCTTTACCAACTGAAGAGCCCAATTGGTATACTGGGGCGAAACGTCTTGCAATGGCCTCCTCAGTGTGTGCCAGCTACGTGTCTTGGTAGGTGTACCTTTACCAACTGAAGAGCCCAATTGGTATACTGGGGCGAAACGTCTTGCAATGGCCTTCTCAATGTGTGCCTGCTACGTGTCTTGGTAGGCGTACCTTTACCAACTGAAGAGCCCAATTGGTATACTGGGGCGAAACGTCTTGCATGGCCTCCTCAATGTGTGCCAGCTACGCGTCTTGGAAGGTGTACCTTTACCAACTGAAGAACCCAATTGGTATACTGGGGCGAAACATCTTGCAATGGCCTCCTCAGTGTGTGCCAGCTACGTGTCTTGGTAGGTGTACCTTTACCAACTGAAGAGCCCAATTGGTATACTGGGGCGAAACGTCTTGCAATGGCCTTCTCAATGTGTGCCAGCTACGCGTCTTGGCAGGTGTACCTTTACCAACTGAAGAGCCCAATTGGTATACTGGGGCGAAACGTCTTGCAATGGCCTCCTCAGTGTGTGCCAGCTACGTGTCTTAGTAGGTGTACCTTTACCAACTGCAGAGCCCAATTGGTATACTGGGGCGAAAAGTCTTGCAATGGCCTCCTCAATGTGCGCCAGCTACGTGTCTTGGTAGGTGTACCTTTACCAACTGAAGAGCCCAATTGGTATACTGGGGCGAAACGTCTTGCAATGGCCTCCTCAATGTGTGCCAGCTACGTGTCTTGGCAGGTGTACCTTTACCAAGTGAAGAGCCCAATTGGTATAATGGGGCGAAACGTCTTGCATTGGCCTCCTCAATGTGTGCAAGCTACGCGTCTTGGCAGGTGTACCTTTACCAACTGAAGAGCCCAATTGGCACACTGGGGCGAAACTTCTTGCAATGGCCTCCTCAATGTGTGCCAGCTACGCGTCTTGGCAGGTGTACTTTTACCAACTGAAGAGCCCAATTGGTATACTGGGGCGAAACGTCTTGCAATGGCCTCCTCAGTATGTGCCAGCTACGTGTCTTGGTAGGTGTAACTTTACCAACTGAAGAGCCCAATTGGTATACTGGGGCGAAACGTCTTGTATGGCCTTCTCAATGTGTGCCAGCTACGTGTCTTGGTAGGTGTACCTTTACCAACTGAAGAGCCCAATTGGCACACTGGGGCGAAACGTCTTGCATTGGCCTCCTCAATGTGTGCCAGCTACGCGTCTTGGCAGGGTACCTTTACCAACTGAAGAGCCCAATTGGTATACTGGGGCGAACCGTCTTGCAATGGCCTCCTCAGTGTGTGCCAGCTACGTGTCTTGGTAGGTGTACCTATACCAACTGAAGAGCCCAATTGGCACACTGGGGCGAAACGTCTTGCAATGGCCTCCTCAATGTGTGCCAGCTACGCGTCTTGGCAGGTGTACCTTTACCAACTGAAGAGCCCAATTGGTATACTGGGGCGAAACGTCTTGCAATGCCTTCCTCAGTGTGTGCCAGCTACGTGTCTTGGTAGGTGTACCTTTACCAGCTGAAGAGCCCAATTGGCACACTGGGGCGAAACGTCTTGCAATGGCCTTCTCAATGTGTGCCAGCTACGCGTCTTGGCAGGTGTACCTTTACCAACTGAAGAGCCCAATTGGTATACTGGGGCGAAACGTCTTGCAATGGCCTCCTCAGTGTGTGCCAGCTACGTGTCTTGGTAGGTGTACCTTTACCAACTGAAGAGCCCAATTGGTATACTGGGGCGAAACGCCTTGCAATGGCCTTCTCAATGTGTGCCAGCTACGTGTCTTGGTAGGCGTACCTTTACCAACTGAAGAGCCCAATTGGTATACTGGGGCGAAACGTCTTGCATGGCCTCCTCAATGTGTGCCAGCTACGCGTCTTGGAAGGTGTACCTTTACCAACTGAAGAGCCCAATTGGTATACTGGGGCGAAACGCCTTGCAATGGCCTTCTCAATGTGTGCCAGCTACGTGTCTTGGTAGGCGTACCTTTACCAACTGAAGAGCCCAATTGGTATACTGGGGCGAAACGTCTTGCAATGGCCTTCTCAATGTGTGCCAGCTACGCGTCTTGGCAGGTGTACCTTTACCAAATGAAGAGCCCAATTTGTATACTGGGGCGAAACGTCTTGCAATGGCCTCCTCAGTGTGTGCCAGCTACGTGTCTTAGTAGGTGTACCTTTACCAACTGAAGAGCCCAATTGGTATACTGGGGCGAAAAGTCTTGCAATGGCCTCCTCAATGTGCGCCAGCTACGTGTCTTGGTAGGTGTACCTTTACCAACTGAAGAGCCCAATTGGTATACTGGGGCGAAACGTCTTGCAATGGCCTCCTCAATGTATGCCAGCTACGTGTCTTGGCAGGTGTACCTTTACCAACTGAAGAGCCCAATTGGTATAATGGGGCGAAACGTCTTGCATTGGCCTCCTCAATGTGTGCCAGCTACGCGTCTTGGCAGGTGTACCTTTACCAACTGAAGAGCCCAATTGGCACACTGGGGCGAAACTTCTTGCAATGGCCTCCTCAATGTGTGCCAGCTACGCGTCTTGGCAGGTGTACTTTTACCAACTGAAGAGCCCAATTGGTATACTGGGGCGAAACGTCTTGCAATGGCCTCCTCAGTGTGTGCCAGCTACGTGTCTTGGTAGGTGTAACTTTACCAACTGAAGAGCCCAATTGGTATACTGGGGCGAAACGTCTTGCATGGCCTTCTCAATGTGTGCCAGCTACGTGTCTTGGTAGGTGTACCTTTTCCAACTGAAGAGCCCAATTGGCACACTGGGGCGAAACGTCTTGCATTGGCCTCCTCAATGTGTGCCAGCTACGCGTCTTGGCAGGGTACCTTTACCAACTGAAGAGCCCAATTGGTATACTGGGGCGAACCGTCTTGCAATGGCCTCCTCAGTGTGTGCCAGCTACGTGTCTTGGTAGGTGTACCTATACCAACTGAAAAGCCCAATTGGCACACTGGGGCGAAACGTCTTGCAATGGCCTCCTCAATGTGTGCCAGCTACGCGTCTTGGCAGGTGTACCTTTACCAACTGAAGAGCCCAATTGGTATACTGGGGCGAAACGTCTTGCAATGCCTTCCTCAGTGTGTGCCAGCTACGTGTCTTGGTAGGTGTACCTTTACCAGCTGAAGAGCCCAATTGGCACACTGGGGCGAAACGTCTTGCAATGGCCTCCTCAATGTGTGCCAGCTACGCGTCTTGACAGGTGTACCTTTACCAACTGAAGAGCCCAATTGGTATACTGGGGCGAAACGCTAGCAGTGTGTTGAATTATGCTGGGTATTTTATCACATTTTTGTACTACCCATTTTATCCCTTCCATTCTACTCCATATCCAAATCTCAAATGCCTCCAATAGTTTTTCTTCCTCTTTTCTCAATGTCCACGTCTCAGCTCCAAATAAAGCATTTCTCCATTCTCTTCCTCAGGCTTTTGTCCATACTTCCACAAAGCAGCCTCCGTTTCTTATTAAATGCCTCCTTGGCAATTGCAATGCGTATTTTCACCTCTTGTCTGCATGCCTTCAGTTTTTGAATGCACTTATTTGTTCTATTTCGTCCTGTCCTAACTTCTTTTAGAACTGCATATGAAATCACAAATTGCAGTTGGGTTTGAATGATATTTATATAATATAAGAAGTGCACTTGAAGATATTTCCCTGCTCTTTTGAAGTTTGTCCCAAGTATCCTTCATTTAAGTTTTTATTATGGGCATGAGGTTTAATTTATTATGGTATTTTTTATTATCAGCCTGTTGCTTCCCTTGTTATAAGGCTGCCAATTGGACAAAGGCACTAATTTCCCTGTTTTCATAAGAATTCAAATTTGAACATGTGAAAAAGGAACTCCAGAACAGGCCTAAAGAAAACATACATTGTGCTCAAAATAATGTTAATCTTGTAAATATTTTAAACATAACAATATGGGTTCGACCACAACTGAATAACTTTCAAATGTTGTATGTTTCATAAAAACTGCAGCTGTGCAGCAAGCATCTCATAAATATCTGCTTTTGTAGACTCTTCTTGGGTGTAAAAACACAAGAGCTGTGCATAGTTTCAACGTGATAGATAGTCTGGGAGAGACACTGTAAGGTATACAGTATTTATATTACCAATATTCCAAATAAAAGATCTGAACCACATGGGGCACATAACCTCAGATAGGCATAATTGGTAGCATGCTCGATAGGTATGTACTGAACCCTTATTAATCTGTCGATGAATAAGTCTTCATGATTTTATTATTATTATTACCGATGCCCAGGCAGTACATGTTGAAATTGACAAAGGGGGAGCGAAGGTAGTGTGTTGCAACGATTACAACAGAAGCAAGCTTGGTAGTTATTCCTGAAGACGACCTGTTAAGCTGAGTTCAAGGACAAATTCTGTACCAACGCGCACCTAAATTGGAGTCATTATGGGAGGATCATGAGTAAAGTTTCAACCGATCCAGGATTGAATCAGCCTATCAGAAGAGACCACGCCAAAGCCACGCGGTGAAGTGCGTACCCTGGAAAAAGGCGCGGAAACGCATATCTAAAGAACCGCCGATCCGAATTAATTCCGCATAAGTGCATTGAGACGTTTGGATAAAATGAAGAAGATTGATACTAGTCCCAAGTTTGTGAGGTGAAAACTCCAGATTATTTTTACAAATTCTCCCCACCCTACCTCATTCTGTCAGTTTCCAATAAATTGATCGGTGATGAGCTGTTTGGACACGACTTTATTGAGCTCTGGTGAGCAACGTTCAAGTCAGTCTGCGTCACGATTTTTCAAGCTCTAATGAGCATAGTTTACTAACATTTTATTTTGTGCTCAAGGGAGCAGGGTTCACGTTTAGCAGTGGAGATCTCTAGGCGAGATAAGAGCTGCGAGATAGACATGTTTAAGACTTGTTTTCAAGCCAGTTGCGATGAGTTTGAAGTGTGTAATTTTATGTAAATTTTGTATTATATTTTTGAGTGATATTTGTGTGTTTGTTAAGCAAATGCTGAGTTAGGGCAAGTCTTCGATCAGTAATCACATAGGACATTATCGTGAGTGAAAGTAGTAGCTCACAGCGATTATAGCTAGGCATATTATTAACATTGAACATTTCTGTCCAAGAAACTACGCCAACATGTCTGATGTATGGTCGTGTGTTGGAATGATGTGCATCGCCTCTACAACTACGTCGACGATGGAGGGCTAGATTTCCCGTAGGGAAATGCACCGGGACGGAGGTTAAGTTCTGCAAGCTGAAACGGTGATGTACAAACATTGATTTACTCAATATGTAGTTAGATAAGACGCGGGAACGTTGTAAATATTTCATTCTTATTTTTTTTTAGTGTTTAGACTTTTTTGTGTCCCGACACTATCATCTTTAAATGTACGTCGGCGCGTGGCCAAATTTGTTTGTTGTATATTTTTATTTGGAGTCATATTTAGTGTACACGGCGTGTGTATTTGATTTTATCCATGCGAATGCGAAACTCGTTACATTCGATAAGTGGTGCTTTATTAAATTTCATTTTTTATAGGAAAAGGGGGTAATTATTGTGAGATGTTTGATGAACAGGTTCTTATTCATACTAGGGTTTGCGAGCGCATCAAATTAAGATGTAACTGTAGAACACCTTAGTTCTATTTTTGTTAGATTTTTTTTGGAGTCCTTTTCAGGTTCTTTAGTCACGGACTAGATCGGAAGCGCAAGTTGGTGGAAAATATTTTTATGTCATTTATTTCAGGTTTCTGTCAAACCCATACGTGTGATTCTGTGCGTGTTCTTGTGTCAGGTGTGTGTATTGATTCTTCGTGATGAGGGGTAGGATGTGCTACCGCCCTCATATTGTTGTTGTTGTATTTTTTATGGAAAGGCAGAGCGCTCTTGGAGGCTACTGTACCTTGTCCAGTGCTGATTCTTGGATTTCCTAGGGGAAATGCTGAGATATTTTATTCTGACACACACACGTATATATTTTTGTGCTATGGGAGCACGCTTCTTCGAGACTCGAACCCATGCCACGGCAGGTCGAGGTTATTGACACGTGGGTTGACAGATGTGCAGATTTCCACTTAGCGCCCGTCTAGGTCTGGTGACTCATCTGTTAGGCAGTCCTGCTGACCGACTGACCCTTATAAGCTATCATTAGCAAACCCGTTCTTTTGTGATGGTCATTGGACCATAATTAATTGGGGAGTTCGCCATGTCTGTTACGAATTATCGCATATCGTATGAATGGAATATTGTTTTAATGATGTAAATGTTGGCTTTGAGCCTAGTGATTTTTCTTTGACTCATTTCATGTTTGTTTGTCTGTTGTGACACCTGGTGGTGTAGTCGTATTTACTTGTAAAAATGACAAGCGGTCATATGTGTATTTTCTTTTGTTGGTCACGTGTTAATGTACTTGTGTTGATTTGAAAAGTCCTAATTTTAGGCATTAATGTTTTTGCTGTGGCAGTTTTTTGATTCCAATTTCATGCGGAAATTATTTGTTGTTTTATTTAGTGTAGGAAGTGTCGGATTAATTTAAGTAGTGTATAGTTGGTTCCCCGCGTCTGTCTAGCTCTAGACAATGCAGATTCGTCTTCTGAAGGTTTACCGGATGGTGACGAATCTCGCAATTATTTGTACTCATCGTAAAGCATGTAGAACAGCCGCACACGTACACAATGTCATTGAAGTATTTGGGACATTTGGTCCAGTTTACAATCTCTCCTGAGATTAGGCCTAGTTATGGCAAGTAATTAATTCAAGTGGGAGTCATTTTTGGAGTTTTTGTTTGTTTTTATTTGTAAATAGTTGATCTGTTATTAAATTCATTTGTTTTAACCCTGGTATTCACTTCTTCCTGCATGTTATTTCGTTATGTGTTACCCTGCATGTTATAGAAGCGCTTTAACAACAACTTACGAAATGGACTGTTACACCCCCCGAAACTGAGTCTCATAAGCTTCTTTGCAAGGGTTCAGTACGGATACGATTACGAACTGAGAGTAGAATGCAGAAACTTCACTTGACCGGGTGGGATCTTTCACCACTTCATGGAAAAAGCCACCTAAACAATACTGGTTCCCAAAATAGGCACACAACTAAAATACCTCACAACCCCATTGGGGCTTCGAGAGCTTATCTGACGAGTCGCACTCTAATCCGGCAGAGGCCAATTAGGGTGTCGGTATGACCTCACTAAAAGTTTAAAACCTGCGGTTCTATTATTCGCACCAGAAAGGCTTTTCAATAATTATTTCTGTTTTCGAACCTTAAGGATGGTCAGGGCCTGAATTCTGGGGGGAGGGGAATTCGAAGAAAAACAAACTATTTAGACGAAAAGCACAAGAATATGCATTGAGATGCTTCTATTCTGAAAACCGTGGTTTTATGCATTTATATGCACGA
This sequence comes from Meconema thalassinum, assembly GCA_946902985.2. Taxonomy (NCBI): domain Eukaryota; kingdom Metazoa; phylum Arthropoda; class Insecta; order Orthoptera; family Tettigoniidae; genus Meconema; species Meconema thalassinum. The sequence goes on along the minus strand of OX336398.1, from coordinate 174,546,795 downwards.
TAAATCTCAATTCTGTTTGTCTCAGACAGATGAAAATACCACCGAAAGGCTTCTTTCAATGTGTACTATTCAGGGGGGGGGGGAAATGCAAATATGCTCGAATCCGAGCCCTACTTATGACATTTTTCTTCTTCTAAGATATCATAGGAAGTTACCACGGAGAGTAGCGGAGAAACTGCTGTATCATTGCTCGGTCAAGAATGAACCTTATACTGAAGAATACCAACTCAAAAACACTAACTGTATGCAGAGGATACCAAAATCGATAAAATGGTTTCTCTATAAATATACAAGAGAGGAAGGGAAATCCTGCCTTAGTTCATGTTTGCTGTGGACAGTGGTATCTCTATAAATATACAAGAGAGGAAGGGAAATCCTGCCTTAATTCATGTTTGCTATGGACAGTGGTATCTCCATAAATATAAAAGAGAGTAAGGGAAATCCTGCCTTAATTCATGTTCGCTGTGGACAATGGTATCTCTATAATGCAGACGAGTTGTGTTGTAATTTTACTGGTGGCTATTCCTTCCAAGTACTCAACAGAGGATGATGTTTGTTATTCTGTTCCAATCGTTTGAGTAGTGCTAAACATCATTGCCAAAGAAATGAATATATATGTTATATAAGATTTGGCTTTATGTACATTGAGATAAAAGATTGTCATTTGCCTCAGTGTGTTGTTGCAGATATCTGAGTAATGATGCAATGAGGACAGGACATTTTAAACATCATTTGACTACCAATCATCCCGGCTTGTGAGAAAACCCACGCTTATTTTTGGTGGAAAGGGATATTCATAAAATGCTCTGATATTAACAATGTGGTTAAAGGAAATTTGTATTAATTTTGAATGAATGATAGAAATAATGCTGTCTAATCAACACAAGTTTTTTACTTAATCTTCATGATTCAGACGGTGATGAGTCCTTCTTCATTGCACAATGAACTATAATATTAAATGAATAGATATCCTTAGTACTTCTTTAAATTTACTCATCAAATATTTAGAAATCGTGCATCTCATTTGTTGTTGAATTCCGTACTAATGTGGTAAATATGTTAAACTTGAAAAGGGAAAATTGAGATCCTCACGTTCGATGTCTACTGATGCCAAAGTATTAAATGTCTGCCTTATTCCCTTGGTATTTGAGTGAATGATTTCTAAGAACACAATTTATATATTGCTCATGGCGGTAATATATTTATCATCTCTTGTAATTATATGTTTTTTGTTTGTTTTTGGAATGGGTTATAACTCTAGATGGTAGTAATTTTCTGCTCTCATGAGACTAGCAGAATTTTATTTGCATCGGAGATGAAAATTTAATTGTTCCAGCATTAATTATATCAAGGAAAACATCTAGTGTAGCATAATGTGGTTGTGAGAGCATTATCTATGAGTACATTCTAAGGAATGATCAGAGAGTTTTCGTCTGATGGCCGTACTGTCCAGAATCGGTAAGCTTGCCTTGATCATTGAGGCACTCATCCCAGTGACGTACCAGGTTGAATATCCCCGCATGGTAGAACACCGAGTCCTGATGCGTGAAGAAGTCCTTAACCTACTGCTGCACATTCTCGTCCGACAGGAATCGTCGACCCTTCAAGGCCTTTTTTAAGGGACGGAAGGCATGATAATTGCATGGGAAGAGATCAAGACTATAACGCGAACGCTCGAGTGTATCCCACTTGAGTTGGCATACCTTCTGCGTTAAGTCCATTGCGGTATGGCGATGTGCGTTATCGTGCATGAGCATCCTTTGTCGCAGTTTTCCCAGACGTTTCGCCTTAATTGCATGCCATAACTTCTTCAGTGTTATGCAGTACCGTTCCCCAGAGATGAAAACACCAGGGTCCTTGAAATCAATGGGGCCTAGTCATCAAAAAATAGGGTGAGGATATACTTTCCAGTGGATGGTTGGCTCCTGAACTTCTTGGGACGAAGGTATGATTGATGACACCACTGCATCGTCGACGCTTTTGATTCCGGTTCACAGTGGAGGAACCAGCCTTGGTTGTCTACAACAATGAGCTCCAGGAACGTGTTGCCTTCAACATTGACACACATCAGGTACTGCAGGCAAACAACTACCTGGTGTGCTTTTAATGCCTGGGGTATCCATATACAATGCAGGCAAACAGCTACCTGGTGTGCTTCTAACACTTCGGGTATCCATATATGCTGTAGCAATGCCCTCAAACGGAAACTTACTGATCCACCCTTATATAATATATGTAGCCTAGTTACGTAGGTTGTAGCATTAAGATATAACTATAAGTAACCTTTGTGTGCTTTACTTTTGTTGGTATACGCATACTTCATTTCCATTTTAACTATGGTTACATTAAAGGACCCCGTGTGTTTGCCATTGGTGATACTTCTGAGAAGATTAGTTGTGCTGTACATAAATATATAGTCAGTTCGCTGCATTGAGTGGTATTTTCCATTATTACATCTTCTTTTGTTGATGCACCAATCTCTAAATATATGATAATCAACATAGATAAATTCTTAGTGAAACAAGTGATGGTAATAGAAAAGTAGGAGAAATCTCTGTTCTTTTCTCTCCAATGTGATGCGACAGCTGTTTTATTGTAGCTGAAAACTCTTCACAGGGGAAATATTATTTTTCCAACCTCGTCAGACAACCACAAAATATGAGGATGTTTTTCCTGCTGTATGTAACTTTTTGTCAACATGTACTTTAAGAAAGTAGTAAACACATGTATCGACTAGGCGGCAAATTGTTGATCATTTACTAACTTATGATATTGTGAGTGGATACGGAACCAAATACTCATTCATAATGAGTCATAGACAAGCAATTTCAGTTGACGCAAGATCTGTTAAAAATAGAATTATAGAATATAGAATTATAAAATAGAACTGATTCCCTTCAAGAGCATGCAATTCACATAAAATGTGATTCAGGAGCAGAAGTGGAATTTCTATACCTAACTGTTGAGCTACTTTGCCGTTTAGCCCACAAAATCTATGTGAGTCTGATTTCTGCACTGGCTTACATCAAGCACGGCTAGATGTTGAAAGTGATCTGAGGTGTGCACTATCACAGTTGGAAACTAACATTCAAAGACTTGTGAAAGGAAACATTAATCATTAACTGTGGTCTTATAATATAAAGTCAAATGCTGTAGTTGGAAATGTTTACTGCCGTAAGTGTTGAATAGAGGCCTATTAAGCACTATTAATGAATTGAAATGTTAACTGCCGTGAGTGTTGAATAGAGGCCTATTAAGCACTAGTAATGAATAAAAATGTTAACTGCTGTGAGTGCTGAATAGAGTCCTATTAAACACTATTAATGAATTGAAATGTTAACTGCCGTAAGTGTTGAATAGAGGCCTATTAAGCACTAGTAATGAATAAAAATGTTAACTGCTCTGAGTGCTGAATAGAGGCCTATTAATCACTATTAATGAATTGAAATGTTAACAGCCATGAGTGTTGAATAGAGCCCTATTAAGCACTATTAATGAATTGAAATGTTAACAGCCATAAGTGTTGAAATAGAGGCCTATTAAGCACTATTAATGAATTGAAATGTTAACTGCCATATGTATTGAACAGAGGCCTATTAGTGAATTGAAATGTTAACCGGCATAAGTGCTGAATATAGGCCAATTAAGCACTATTAACGACATGGAATGTCAACTGCCGTGAGTGCTGAATATAGGCCTATTAAGCCCTATTAATGACTTGAAATGTTAACTGCCATGAGTGCTGAATATAGGCCTATTAAGCACTATTAATGACTTGAAATGATAACTGCCATGAGTGCTGAATATAGGCCTATTAGGCACTATTAATGAATTGAAATGTTAACTGGCACGAATGCTGAATATAGGCCTATAAAACACTATTAATGAATTGAAATATTAACTGCCATAAGTGTTGAATAGAGGCCTATTAAGCACTATTAATGTATTGAAATATTAACTGGCATGAATGCTGAATATAGGCCTATAAAACACTATTAATGAATTGATATGTTAACTGCCATAAGTGTTGAATAGAGGCCTATTAAGCACTATTAATGAATTGAAATGTTCACTGCCGTTAGTGTTGCATAGAAGCCTACTAAGCACTAGTACCGGTAATGACTTGAAATGTTCTATCAACAATGCAAGTATTACCGGTAGTGTCTTAGTAAATGTTTACCATCTTCCATTCCTTGAGCGCTGCTTCTTATGTCTATATTTATTATTGGTTATCAGTATTTTGGTTTTATTATTTGTATTATTCATGTCTTTCTTTGTAAAATACGGTAATTATATTTTTATTATTACTTTGAATGATGTAATATTATTTGTTAATCAAGCACTCATATTATGTTGCCCCTGTTTATATGTTTATCCTCATTGGAATTGTATGTACTTGGTTCATAAATAAATTCATTAATGAATAAATTAATAAATCTTCTTTTATCAAGCATTAAAAATATGCCCTAGTGCAGATTATGGCAAACTAAGGCAGATCCCTTATTTTATTTTTCCACTGATGCTCTTCCTCAGATTTCCAACTAGGGTACATATTCTTCTTAATAATATACACCAAGGAGCATATAATAACAGAGTAGGGACTCCCTGGTATTTCTACGTTCCGTTAAATTCAGGGATTGCGTCATTGTTTGGGCTCCAACTCAAACGCACATGTTGCGCAAAGTTACTAAAAAGCGTTCCATGGTGCGCACCCACGTGCGCACCACGTGGCGAATTCCAACGCCACTGAGATGCAATAACTGGCCGTATTGTGACCATTTAGATGAGGGCCACAGATTGTTTTTCTTAGAGGAACCACCTGTTTGAAGAACGCGCGGAGCTGAGGTATTTTGTTTCATCAAGTTAACGCTAGATGGAGAGAGCGTCGATATGAGAGAACTCATATGGTATTTTTACGAATTTCTATGTGAAGAGGTTGAACCACCAAAACATCGGGGGAACATGCGGTACTCATTACTGGGAAGATTACTGAAGAGATCAAGAACATCCATCGTTTGGATCAGAAGATATTGGAGTTGAGGAAGCCAGGCGAAAGGATTATTTTTCGCATCGGAGTGGCTGAAGGAAGTAGGCCGCACGCCACAGGTGAAGCAGCGAGGCGAGACTGTATAGCGACTAACACCGCGTGCTCAAGGTCTACGTGCTTGACAGATATTTTGTGTTGAAAGATACCAGTCTTATAAGAGTTGGAAGGCATTCAACGTGTATGATGGGAGCCTTAAAACCCTGATATCATAAATAAGCTAGAGGGGCAAGCCATTGCTTTGGTGTGTGCAAAGTATTGGGGAAATCCTTACTCATCTAAGGAATATAGCCTATAAACTAGAAATGGTGTTAGCATGCTACGTAAACCACTCTTAAGATTGTCAGTGTGTCGTTCAAACAGCAAGGCCACAAGCAGATACCGTACGCGAGGATCGAAAGGAAAACAGTATTGGTTGAAACACGATTTCATACCCGGAGTTGATATTTTAGAACGGGAAGTGAACCAGTCGAGTTAGGAAGTTTTCTGTGGCACAAAGCTGCAAGTGTTAGCTTGGGACTCGAATACTTATAACATTATGTTGCCAGACATGCATCATAGTAGTTCGAAAATGGTAGATCGGACCGTCTCCATGAAGTGTTAAAAGAGCTGGAGGTAAGATGTCATGGGATTGTTGGGAACATCTTCCGGAATAATGGAGTATAGGCGAGTAGGGACTCGGAACATCTGTCCACTGAAAGAACGTGTGCCAGCCGGCCTACATGGATTCTACAGCAGAAGGACTATTCCTACAAGATCTTCACGATGTAAGCCAACTTTATTATTAAGTAGCTAGTGTATTGCATTCTCAATTTCGACTATACTGTCTGCTAAGTAGGTTTACGCTTATGGATTTTTACTTCAAGACGTTATTGCACATTTGAAGATTTATCAGCCGATTTATTTCGAATGGGTCTCTTTGATGGAAATCTAGTGCGTTTGGGATGTCAACCTGATAAGCTTCGATATAGCAGTAGGCTATTGTGTGGAAGATATTTTACACCATTCCACGCCTAAACCTTATGTTAGGGAACTTTGAAATAATATTTGGTTTTGTTCATAATCGAATGGTTTATAATTAATTTATTTTGTTTAAAATATTTTCTCGATTTTGTTAGTAATTTCTTCTTTTGAATATGTTGATAGATGAGGAATGTGGATAGCCACATTACGTTTAAATATTATTCCTTGGGAATAATAGTTCAAAATTTTCTGTGAATTTATACATTTTTATATTTGAATTTAAAATAAATGTAAAATACTTTCTCGTTGTAAATGAAGTTGAGATATGATATCGGAAGGCAGTATGATTGATAGTCAAGCCATAATGATAATAATTATATGTAAATGATTACATTGTTTGGAACATTTTCCAATAAGAATGAATAATAATAATAATAATAATTCTTGGTAATAATAACGGTTAATCATTGGAGGAATAATGGATCGTAGTTGATATTATGGGAGTTGATTTTGAATGAATGGACATGCCGAAAGCGTGATCTTTGATACTGGGAACGGAAGGTCATTCATATACGAATTTTTGTACAAATGAGGAACTATGTATTGGAATTATGCGACAGTTTAACCGAGGTGTGTTGGGGCAGACTTTAAAAGTTTATTACATCTATGCGAAAGGCCGAGATATTTGAATTTTGTGAGGGAACGCATGATCCCACGTGTTGGTTGATTAGAAGCCATTGAACCCAGGCTGCGTAGCTGAGGGGTCGTTATAAAAATAAGATTATAATGGTCAAATGTGAAAATAAAATATGAATTAATAATGGATGTTTATAAAGTTGAGTTGAGGGTCAAATAATTGCTCCATGCTCAAATATGATTAGAATGAGGACAATATAGTCGCTCATATGGGAAACTAGTGGCCGATCGTTGGTGAATTTCTACATTCCTAGACTGTTGTATAGTCGCCCGCTTGGTGTAGTCGTTTATATTTGAATAAGTTTATGTCTCGTCCTAGTTTTTGCTGAAGGCCTTACCGTGTCCTATTTAACGAATTGATAGCATGAGAGGCATTTTGTCTAGAGATTGGTTGGTGCAGTGAAAATTTTAAGCTGATAGCTGATTGAATTTATGGATCCATTAATTTTCATAAAGTGCCAGTGTGGATTATTCTAAATAATATTTTCTTTTGCAAGGAATTAAATTGAAAGGATTGACATAAATAATTGAATTACATGCAGATCATCAAAGAAGTTAAATCGAAGCGATTAAATCGGAGGATTTATATTATGTGAATTGGTGAATAAAATTTATTTTTGGTGACATAGTGGAAATGTCAGAAGTTCAGTCAATGTTTAAATTTTGATAAATGCTGCCTTGGGGTTTTTGTTTTTTTGATTTCACGCCGTTTTGGGAATCTGATTTCCCTGAATTAAGTTGAAGATGTGTGAATTTCCCCGCAGAGGTTGAAATATTTCTGGGAAAATTTGATTCAAGTGATACTCTTGTAAATATAAAAATCATGGTGTCAGGATGGACTGATATTTTCCTGCACATCAGTGATAATTGTACAGTTTATATAATTCAGTGAAGCAGATGCTGAGATGGACTAATGCTTTTCTCAGACATCAGTAATTATTTTGAGAATAGTGAATTTACTTTTGGATAGAGGCTGAAAATTACTTTATTTTATGCGTTATAAATTTGTATGTAGACAAGGGACCAAGGGGGTGCGTAGAATGTCTTTATTTTCAGGTCTGGAATTTTAGATTTCTCCCTTGGGGATTATTGTATTCAAATAGGACCAGCAGACAGTTAAATTAAACTGAGGTATTTTAAGAAATTGCTGTTATTCACAAATTATTTGCACTACCTTCCATCCTCTATGGAGTGCGAATTTCGATATCCGTCCGGCTGATTTTTGATTAGAAGCTTTTGCTTTGCTATACTCAGTTTGACCCCGAGATTGTTTTTGAGTCTTATGCTCGGCGGAAGTTGAAATTCATACTCGTGTGCACGTGGGACTTCGGTCAAACGGTCACAGTATATTGTGCAAGAAATATAAGTGACCGAAGGATCCAGGTTGCTTTCTCCGAGTACGTTAGCCAACTTACGAAATGAGAGAAAATCGAATCGAGTTTGATTAATCTGGATACACATTGTTATTGTTGCTTTAAAGCAACTACGTTTTCTTTTTGAACGCCATTATATTACTTAGATTGAATATTAAGAGGCAACGGACACCCTAAAATTGAATTTTGTACGTACGTTGTGGTCTGTGACGTTGGCACGATGAGAAGAAAAAAAAAGGACTGTCGATGTTTTATTTCGTACTTTTTTCAGTTGCTTAGCCCTTTTAAGACGTTTAAGTACAAGCGAATAGTCTTTTTGACGTTTCAACGATAAAAATAAATAAATCATGAAGTTTCATGCAAGTTTTCAATATTAAGGTACCATAACCTCAAAATTACCGTACCCTTATTCTGACCCAGTACGCCACTATGGCTGATTTCTTGTCTGCTATGCTTCCTTCTCTAAATAAATTGAATATGCCCAATAAATGTAATTTCATTGCAATTTACTTGCCCTCAACAGTTAAATGATTTTCAACTGTATCTACAGAAAAACTATAGGCAGGTTAGAGGATTGTCAAGGAAATGAGAAAGCTGATTTTCCAGGCAGTTTCAATTGTTTTATTAATGTATGTTCAGTCATGGTACACATTATACATTCACATGTGAGTCATAACTTCTGACGTGTGAACGTCAATGGCTTAGTCGGCTGGAGACAGGATTGAAGAAGACCATGCCGGCTGCACTCAGATGATCGGCTACGCTGCAGGACAGTGAAAAACAACTGATGACCCACAGCCAAGTACACTCCAACGCAGGAAAACCTCTTGGCTAGCTCCGATCAATCCTCAGGCTGAAGCAGCTGTAAACGCAAAGAGGATTATTTTTGGTGAACATGAATTTTCAGCCTGTAAAGCAACACAATTCCAGTTAACGCAGCATTTCTTGCAAGATATAAGAAGGAGGGGACATTTGGAAGATGTGGTTGAACGTAATGGTGCAACACATTACCAATACCCCCCAACTCAGTTTAATGGCAATTAAAACCTCCTGTTTCGGGCATGTTAAAAGGACCCCTGCAGGCCAAATGTACGGAGCCACATCATATTACTGTTAAATACACAGAAAAATTCTGCATCACAGGAATATTGTGCCCATTGTAATAAAAGAGAGAGGGGAAAGTGTGTGTCCTACAGACAAGTTGTCAATATCCTTGAAAATATTCTATGCCCTTTAAATATAAATTTGCATTGGTCTTTAACCTCACCCATTATCTCACTACATGTGTGTTTTGAAATGTGCACATTAAATGCTAAAATCTATCGTTTTAAAGTTAGGCAATGATGACATTGTTGCTTTGTTGAAGAAGGACTGGTGAAGTTCAAAACATGTGCACGTATACCTACCCTGTCATCATTTTTGTCGTGTGGCCTCCTGAGAGACCGAGTACAGGTCTTTCTAGTCAACGCCCGTGGGCGACCTGCGCATCGGAATGAGAGATGAATTAATGAAACTGGGCAAGGATGTGGAACGAAGCGGCCGTGGTCTGTCAGAAGGTACCGTCCCAGCATTTGCCTGGAGTTGAAAATGGGAAACCACGCAAAACCATTTCAAGGATGGCCGACGGTGGAGTTCGAACCCAAGTCTACCGAGTCAGCAGAGAGCTTGGGCCCATGGCCGAACGCTGCGCTTAAGCTGTCGGCATACCTACATTAGGTATCGGAGATGAGATACAATGAATTGCTATAAAAATTGAAACAATATTTCAATGATCCGCTATCCAATACCCTACCACCATTGAAATATTGCATTAATTTAAGTCGATGCGGTTCCACCTACTGTCGGGGAAATAAGTATAGATACTCGAGTTTAGAGGTCAATAAAATCTTTACCCGTAGTCTTACATAAGAATAACCTACACCAAAAGTTTCCTTGTTTTATTTGTCGTTTAACGATATAGAGTAAATATTTGCATTGTATCTCGTTAAAATTTTATAGCAGATTGAACAAAAAAAGTACCGGTTTTTCTTACCAAGTTTACGGAGCGCTCACTTAGAAAGATCGTTACGTTAAAAGTATTAATCTGATCGTAACGAAACTTTAATACGTCTTAAAGGAACTTATTGTTAACGCGTATATGAAGTTTTAATCTGATCTGACGTTTCGTAAAATAGTTGTTGTGAATTTTGTAAAACAACTTTTTCTCGGGCCTGGGTGGTCTTAGCAGTATGAAATATGGCTTGTTATGGGGCTCATAGCAATGCAAGGCTTAACGTAAAACTACATTTTATCTACTTTTGATTATCGATTTTATATGGATTGATATTTAATCGGATCATTGTGGGCGGCGATAGTACCGTAGCAGCCTGACAATGTTGCCAGTTGACTACCGTATTTCGAACTCGCTGCGCGCTCGTTCATGCGCACGCCAAACTCTGACCTTTGTTCTTCGTTGAGTCATTAGCAACAAGCAGCAACTATCACTGTCTGTATTACCTACATCGATCAAGATGCCAGCTAAACCGCAGTTAAAAACGGAGGGAGAATTTGCCATGATTGTATGTGCAATATGTTTTTTTTAGAAGCGAAAGTAATAATGATAAGAGGGTTTAGCAAAAAGTATCCAAGTGTATGGGACGGTCGATATCCACGGTGAAGAGATGTACCGCTGCAATGAAAGATATTCCTCTTCCTCCCAGAATCCAGAAGTATGAAAGTATGACGAAAGCAGAGCTAATTGTTCACGCCAAACATCACTTCAGCGCACCTAAAAAGAAGCTGGGACAGATAATCAAGAATGTTCGTCCTGACTTCGAACTCGTCTGGTTGCCAGTTGCTCATTGTGAGCTCAACCCCATAGAGCTGGTTTGGTCCTACGTGAAAAATAAAATAGCTAAAGTGAATATGAGTAACCAGGCGGAGCGGAGAGAGGAAGATCAATGGAGGTGATGTGATATCTCTGTAAAGAAGCCTTGAGGTCCGTAACACCGGAGCTATGGAAAAAATGCACCGAACACACCAAAAAAATACAGAAACATTACTGGGAAAAGGATGGGGTAACAGAAGACGTCCCCGTTGTTGAGCCACTTGTTATAAACTTAAATGACAGTTCATCTGATTCATCGGGCAGTGATTTTTCAGACGGTTAATAAGGGAGCAGTTTTATAATCTTATAATCTCAAAGTGTAAATTACTTAAAACAATTAATCTTATAATAATAGCTTTTCAGCTGACACACCATTTTTAAACTTGCCAATGGGGGTCCAAAGCCCTCATTACAAAAGGTGTTGGGAAATGTTTCACTTCTTGCGGATATGAAATAAGACACGTTTCTCTAACTTGTAGGTAAAATTAGCAGAGGATATTAGCGCTGTACATAAGGGACGAGTATTTCAGGATATGAAGAAGAATTAAATAGTTAAGTTAAATAGACGTGAATGATAGTGTATTTTATTTTTATTTATTTTTTTCTTAGTCGTATTACCCTCTAGGGTTGGCTACCCTCGGACTCTGCGATGGATCCCACATTTACCGCCTCCATTTTGAAACTTCGTGATCGGGGATACAACTGGGGTGTGTGACCAGCACCTCGCCCAGGTGGCTTCACCTGCAAAGCGAACAGGGACCTTATGAGGGATGGAAAGATTGGGAGGGATAGTCAAGGAAGAGGGAATGAGGCAGCCTTGCGTTAGGTATCATCCCGGCATTTGCCTGGAGACGAAGTGGGAAACCACGAAAACCACTTCGAGGATGGCTGAGGTGGGAATCGAACCCCCCTCTACTCATTTGGACCACCCGAGGCTGAGTAGACCCCGTTCCAATCCTCATACCACTTTTCAAATTTCGTGGCAGAGCCGGGAATCGAACCTCGGACCTCTGGGGTGGCAGCTAAGCACGCTGACCACTACACCACGGAGGCGAATATATATTATAATATTTGTATTACAATTCGTCAATTTCACTTAGGGTTTTTAATTTATTTTAATTATTGTTAATTTTCAAGTCCTCGTACTGCAGCTCCTTCACCAAGATTTTACTCGTATAAAATAATATCTTCCTTGTCACGTGAGCGACCCATGGTTTAACCCATAGACATTCACTTTATCTTTCCGTTTCTTTTAAATACCGGTATTGCCACCACAGAATTTCAACTTTTATAATATAGTTAAGTGAACAAGGAACTATCCTTCATCCATTTTGCTGAACTATCATAAAATATTTGATGTTGTGTAATGGTGTGATGATTGCTTTGTATAACTGTGATACAAGTTCAGTTTTATAAAATATTTGATAACATTTATTTGACAAGTTTCTTTGGTAGTGTAATACCGGCCTAACACAAATTACAAAACAACAACAGAAATTCACAGACCTAATGGCTTGGAACCCGCGCGTATTATGTTTCACAGGGCAACGTCGCACAAGTTTCCTCGACCGAGCGCAGTGTTCCTGTCGCTTGCTACGATACATTCTTCTCACATAACCACCTGATTAAATATCAATCGATATAAAAGCAATTATTAAAAGTAGATAAAATGTAGTTTTTCGTTTAGGCTTGCATTGATATGAGTCTCTTAGCAAGCCATATTTCATACTGCTATGACCACCCAGGCCCGAGAAAAAGTTGTTTTACAAAATTCACAACAACTATTTAAAGAAACGTCAGATCAGATTAAAACTTCATATACGAATTAACAATAAGTTCCTTTAAGACGTATTAGAGTTTCGTTACGATCCGATCAATACTTTTAACGTAATGATCCTTCTAAGTGAGTGCTCCGTGAACTTGGTAAGAAAACCCGGTACTTTTTTTTGTTCAATCTGCTATAAAATTTTAACGAGATACGATGCAATATTTACTCTATATCGTTAAACGAGAAATAAAACAAGGAAAATTTTGGTGTAGGTTATTCTTATGTAAGACTAAGGTTTTATTGACCTCTAAACTCGAGTATCTATACTTATTTCCCCGACAGTAGTCAATGCTTACAGCTGGATGTTGTAACAGATGGCAACATCACAAGGAGCTCATAAAAAGATTAAATAAATTAATGTGACCAAGCATTTGGAATGAAGTGAGGTACCGGCCTGGCCATTGGGAGATGTTGAAAATGGTAAACCTGACAAAAAGAAAAAATAGTCGACAGAAAGATTGGCCCCATGGCCTAGCACTGCACTTACATGAATGCAGCTACCAAATATGTAAAACTTTTACAGTAAACTATACACAGAATACACACAGTATGTAGCCTACTGAAAGTGCAATGTAAAAGAAATTGTATCTCCTTTAGAAATTACTACAACATTAACATACTGTTACACCAGATTATATATATTTCCAGAATACCTACAGAGCATGTGCGCCAATTGTCCAACTCCGCCTGTGGGTGTATTCCATCCCTCCCACCCAAGGGAGGTGGGGAGCAATTCATAAGACAAGTAGGAAGCCTCAAAGAATAGCCAAGGTCGCTCCTTTTAGTCGCCTCGTATGATAGGCAGAGGATACCTTGGGTGAAGTCTAAACCCCCACCCACAGGGTGCTACAGTGTTGAAGCCACCCAAAGAAATTATATTGTGTTGTTGATTAATTTCGGGGCTTTGCGACATTGTGGTCAAGTGGCCCCGTGTACTTAGGTGTGTCTGGAATTTGTCTGATAACCTGCGTTATTGTGAAGGCTGTATTAGTGTGTGTAGTTGTAACTCAGATGAGGATTAGGAAGGAGGCGGCTGGGGTTTTAATTAAGCATTCGCCTGGAATAGAAGTGGGGAAACCACAGAAAGCCGATTGCAGGATGGCTGAGGTGGGATTGGAACTCACCTCTTCTTAGTTTTTGCTTCATGAGGCTGAGTGAACCCTGTTCCAGCCCAACCCTCTGCAGTGGTGACAGCCAAGAGTAATAGTCACTACACAATGAGGCATGTTCGCTTTGCGAATGTTTTTTGTTGGCTATGTTTCCCTTACGGTGTGAAACACACGTTCAATTTTTCTGCCCCATTATTTTTTATTTCGTGAATTGCAGTCTGAACGCGGTGTTCTGATTTGTTTAATATTGGTGTTTCAATTTAATTGCTTTTCTGTAATATTCATGTCAACTCACCTTTTTTCTGTAGTGTCTTTCTAGACGTACCATACCGTCACATTTTCTCACGAGCACTGAGCTCTCTCCAGCGGTAACGCTCGCAATGTGCATGGGGCTGTGCTGTGATTGGCTGCTCTCTCGCCACACCTTCATGCTAGAAGGTTCGGCGCGCTGACGTCACTACCGCTATATAGCCTGAGGTCTCCCGGCCTACAGTGCCTACTCTCGTCCACTCTTCTCAACTGATCACATCTGCTCACGTCATCCCTGCTGGGGTTACTGCCCTCTCGGGGTACCTCTGGCTGCCGGAGTCTCTTCTCCGCCGGCATAATCTCTCTGCTGGACCTGGCGGCCTGGCCGGGCAGTCTAAATTCATCAGCCTGCACTTGAACCAAAATCTTCAACACGGATCTACTCTGCAAATCGTAATTCTGAGGACATCATTTCACCAGACGCAGGAGGTATTACCAAGAGCCTCTCTATGGTGGTCGCTATTTTAAGGAGAACCTATCATCATCTGCTCTAGTTCCGAACCCGGAACCCTGGAACATGCCAGACTGACCTCGCACCGCCCGAGCGGGCGCACTAAATTACCGCCAGCTACTGAGGACCTCCGACTGCCGGCCTACCTTCGGAAGATGGTTAAGGAGTTCTGATACTTCTTGTATCGTACCTTTGAAGAGGTGGTACCCTTTCACTTCTTTAATTCTGCCCGGATTCTTTCCGTCAGAAGAGTATTTTATTTTAATCCACTCTGGGATGAATTTAAATTATTATGCTTCTTTTTTAGTAATTTTATATTTAATCCTTTAAAGTTAGTCACTGCTCTATTTACGTTTCCTGGAGAAACAAGTACTTTTTAATTGTTACTATTTTTTATTGTCAATTTTTAAAGTAATTTCTTTGAAGCTATCATTCCTGGCGACATATTCGCTTTATATTAAATAAATATCATTTAAATCTAAATCTTAACTTTTTGGTCTTTTCCCGCACTGTCCTTCATTATCACCTCTTGTGCCCGAAACTTCATTCTGTCTAAATCCCTTAGGATGTACCACATCCATTTGGTACACCCCTTTCCATGGTACCTCAACCCCGGATCGAACCCAGAACCTTCATTCTGAGACCGCAAATTCAATTCAAAAAAAACTGGTGCAATCTAATATTTGTTCTATACATTTCAGTACATCGTGGCTAGCGCGGGAGATCTGCGGGAAGGCGGAAACAATCCCAGCATATTATACAACTGGTTTCTTTCCGGAGAGCAGGTCTGTCTGGTGCCACAAGCAGCTTTGGTGAGTGAGTTGTTCCAACTTTTCCAGCCATGCCACCAATAATTGATGATAAACTGTTAAACTCTCGGGCGGCCTACAAAGGTCAACTCACCCGTTTTCAAAAATATTTAGCTACTCTACCGAAAGAGGAACAAAACCTTGACATTATATCCCAGCGTTTAAAAGCTTTTGAACAGGCGTACGAGAAATATGATCTCGTGCAACTTGAAATTGAAATCAAAAGTCCAGAACATCAATCAGATAGGGAAGAAGTAGAGAGTAATTACTTTGATACACATGCTCAGGCTGTGGCATTAGTTAGAACTTTGACCCTGGCGTTGAAGGTAGAAGAAACTCAAGGAAGAATTAGCGACCATGGGAACGGTATCAAACCATTGCTACCTAAAATTGAAATTCCGCACTTTTCAGGAAAGGAAGAGATGTGGCAATCATTCTTTGAATTGTTCAGTTCATTAGTACATAATAATGCCACACTTCCAGAAATTCAGAAATTTCATTACTTAAAATCCATTTTGCAGGGGCCACCCCTTCAACTTATAAGAGAACTTCCCTTAACAGGAGAAAACTATAACATTGCTATCGAGCTTCTTAAAGGCCGTTATGGCAATGAAAAATTATGTTTACAAAGGCATATTCAAGCCTTATTTAACCTGCCCACCTTGCGAGCTGAAAGCTTGTCAACACTGCGAGCCTTAAATGACACGGTCCAACTACATGTCAGAGCATTGGCACGGTTGAATCAACCGGTCGAGCATTGGGATCTATTCTTAATTCACTTGGTTACTTCTAAATTTGATTCATCAACCTTAAAGGCATGGGAGAGGGAACTAACAAATGACACGTCATATACCTATGATTCGTTGCTTACGTTTATGAATAATAGATGTCAGGTTTTGTCAGCTGTAGCCTGTCATATGTCAGGAAGTGCAGATAACAAATCTAATGTTGTGAAACCAGTCGGTGCAAAAATAAACAAATCTGCTGTCTTTACTGTTCAGCATAATTCAACGGATTGTATTCTCTGTAAAGCACCTCACAGGTTATATTCCTGCGTTGCCTTTAAAGCCCTTTCTACCGATGAAAGACGCAAATTAATAGCTCAAAAAAGATATTGCTACAACTGT
Source organism: Meconema thalassinum (assembly GCA_946902985.2). NCBI lineage: Eukaryota > Metazoa > Arthropoda > Insecta > Orthoptera > Tettigoniidae > Meconema > Meconema thalassinum. Next base: position 174,530,220 of record OX336398.1, on the reverse strand, counting down.
TTGTCAACTAGGCATATGGTGCCTGATTGCTTATCTAAAAATACTTGCTCCCATTGCAAGGCTCAACATCATACCTTGCTTCATAGGTTTGAAAAGCCACGTCAGGCTCCTTCCCCTGGATGTTCTAAAGATGCATCCCCAGGAGCTAATGCGCAATCTTATACTCAGAGCTCTAGCTCAATTCGTAGTTCCCAGGTGCTACTATCAACCGTGTTAATAAAAGTTCAAGACTCTTCTGGTAGATGGCTTGAAGCACGTGCCCTATTGGATAATGCCGCCACCCATGACTTCATAAGTGAGCGTCTCATTAAGAAACTTGGTCTTCCCAAGCAACCTACATTAATTCAGGTTACCGGTATTAACAATAGCAATGTTAAATCTTTGCATTTTGTTCATCTTCACATCAAAGATGCTGTGAATTGTAACACAACATTGCAGTTGAATTGCCTTGCCATTGATACTATTGGCAGTAACACCCCTAGTAATTCTTTTGAAATTAGAAAGTGGCAATTTCCTCATAACATTCAGTTGGCGGATCCAACATTTAATACGAGCGCTCCGGTAGACATACTTCTCAGTGCCCAAGTATTTTGGCAATGTCTCCTTAGCTCTAAGGTTAAAATATCACCAGGAGTGTTTGTTCATCAGACCAAGCTAGGTTGGTTAGTAACGGGTCAAGTCCCTCGTAAGTCATTTCAAAATTTCTCTCAATGTCATTTTGTCAATACAAGTCTCGATTATAACTTAGAAAGATTTTGGAAAATCGAAACTATAGATTCAGTTTCACCTTCCTCGGTTGAAAATGAAATGTGTGAAAAACAGTTTCGCGAAACGACCAAACGCAATTCAGAGGGTAGATTTGTCGTAACAATGCCCCGAGTGGATAATCCACCTCTTTTATTTGAAACACACCCTAGGGCTCTTAGAGCACTCTATGCTGTGGAAAACAAATTTAAACGTGACCCTGTTGTTAAAACTCAATACTCCACGTTTATGGAGGAATATGAGGCACTTGATCACATGGAGGTTGTTACCAAGAAAGATGATGCTTCTTATACCCCATCTGAAGTCATTTACCTCAATCATCATCCAGTTTGGAAGAATGAGATTTTAAAGGAAAACATAAGAGTGGTCTTTAATGGCTCTGCATTGGATGCCAATGGTACTTCTCTGAATGACACATTATTATCAGGCCCTCCTATTCAATCTGACATTTCTTCTGTCTTGATGAATTTTCGCTTGTTCCCTATCGCAGTGATATCTGATATCAAGCAAATGTATAGGCAGATTTTGGTCGATCAACAACAGTGCGACCTTCAGAGAATTCTTTGGCGCGACGAGCCTACTAAACCTGTCAAGATTTTTCGGCTAAAAACCTTAACCTATGGACTAAAGCCCTCTGCTTTTTTAGCCATACATACGTTGAAATTACTTGCTGAACAGGATGGCCCGTTGTATTCTCCTAAGGCTTCTGAAGTGTTAAAATCATCATTTTACGTTGACGATTTTCTTCATTCATTTGAGTCAGTATCTGAAGCACTACAGGTCTCTAAAGATTTGACAGCTTTGCTTTTGGGAGGCGGATTTTCCTTGTGCAAGTGGAACTCTAATTCGGAAGAATTTCTTTCTAAATTTCCATTAACTTCAGTCTATAACGACTCAGTAGAGCTTCTTCAAGAAAGTAATTCTATCAAAACTCTAGGCATCTATTGGAGTCCTCAAAAGGATTTTTTCTTTTTCAAAATTAATCTCAGTGACATCAAACCGCAAACTAAGCGGCAAATTTTGTCTGAGATTGCAAAGATATTTGATCCTCTCCAATTTTTGGCGCCAATTATTGTCACAGCAAAGCTTTTCATGCAGGACCTTTGGTCCTTGAAAACTGGTTGGGATGAACCAGTTCCTTCAGAGTTGCAAAAAAATTGGATTTCTTATAGAAATAGTTTGGAAGATCTCTCCAATGTCATTATCCCGCGAGTGATTATTCCCTTTCCCTCTTGTGGAGGATATGAACTTCACATCTTTGCCGATAGCTCATTGAAAGCTTATGGGTGTTGTGCGTATATTGTTTGCCGCAATTTTGACCAGTCATATTTCTTTTCCAATTTAATTTGCGCTAAGTCAAAGGTGGCCCCTCTTAAATCCTTATCCTTGCCACGACTGGAACTTTGTGCTGCTCTTCTGGCGGTTGAATTATCGGTCAAAATCCGCCAATCTTTGAAAATCCGATTTAGCAAAACTTACTTTTGGAGTGACTCAGCCATCACGTTGGCATGGATTGCCAAACCTTCCTCGCATTGGCAGGTGTTTGTAGCTAATAGAGTGTCCAAAATTCAACAATTGTCTAACTTTGAACAATGGCATCATGTATTTGGCAAGGAGAATCCTGCAGATGTCATTTCTCGGGGATGTTCCCCTCTTATGTTGGCTAACCTGACATTATACTGGCACGGTCCCCCTTGGCTTCTGCAAGAACCTTCCGCTTGGCCAAATTTTCCTCTTCCGGAGTTATCAGACTTGCCGGATGTTGGTAAGATTACTGGATCTTCTCTTCTCGTTTCTGACTCTCCCCTTCTCTTGCAGCGATATTCCTCTTTCCATAAATTGGTGAGGGTTATGGCTTATCTCCTTCGATGGAAATATTTTGTGGTAGAACAACCCCTTTTTCCTAAGCCATATTTAACCCTTTCTGAATTAGGTTTAGCCACTACAAAAATCTTATGGCTTACTCAACAAGAAATATTCTCTGAAGAATGTCAGGTGTTGTCCCAAGGTCAATCCCTTAAGAAATCGAGTAGGCTTTCATCACTCGCCCCTTTTTTGGACACTGATGGTTTACTAAGAGTTGGAGGACGTTTATCTTTGGCTGATCTTTCCGAGGATAAAAAACACCCAATTATTCTTCCTTCAAAGCATCATGTCACTTCTCTAATCATTCGTCAGTATCATTACCAGCATCTTCATGCTGGAACTCGTACATTACTTTCTGTCATTCGTGAAAGGTATTGGCCCATAAACGGAGTCCATGAAGTTACCTCTGTTATCCGGAAGTGTATTCCATGTTTTAAATCCAACCCTAAAATTACCACTCAGCTCATGGGTGATCTTCCCAACTTTAGATCTGCGCCTGCTAGACCTTTTGCCTTTACGGGGGTGGATTATTCCGGGCCTTTTGTTTTCAGAAAAAATTCTCCTGAGGCCAAAAAATGTATTTTTGGAAAACTCTATATTTCGCTGTTTGTATGTATGGTCACCGGAGCAGTTCACTTAGAACTAGTTACCAACGCCTCTACTGCTTATTTTTTGGCAGCTTTTGCCAGATTTTCTGCTCGCCGAGGGCTTCCTTCAGAAGTATTCTCCGACAATGCTAAAAATTTTATCGGAGCTTCTGAGCAAATTAAGAGAGCTCTTACTCAAAATGCAGCGCTGGAAAGGATTACTGATTATGCTCACCAGAGAAATTTCAAGTGGCACTTCATCCCCCCTTATGCACCCCATCAAGGTGGACGGTGGGAGTCTTGTGTGAAACTCACCAAGAAGCACCTTAGACGTGTTTGTGGCCACACCCCCCTTTCTCATGAAGAGTTTAATTCCTTAATTATTTTTATTGAGGGCATAATTAATTCTCGTCCTTTATCACCCTTATCTAATGACCCTTCAGATCTTCTACCATTAACGCCGGGCCATTTTCTTATCGGTGGTCCATTGACTGCCTCCCCACCTTTGTTATATTCTAATTCTCAATCTTCTTTAGCCATTTCTTGGCGCAAAATTGAAAGTTTGCGCAACAATTTTTGGCGTCGCTGGAGGTTGGAATACCTCGGTTTGCTTCAGCAGCGTGGCAAATGGCTTGTTTCCTGCTCTAACCTTCAGGTGGGGGACTTGGTGCTTTTGAAAGACCCTAGTCCTCCTCTTGTTTGGAATTTGGGTAGGGTTGTTGAGTGCTTTCCTGGCAGAGATGGTAGGGTTCGCGTGGTAAAACTGCAGACTTCTGCTGGTCATTTTCTTAGGCCAATCACCATGATTGCTCCTTTGCCACGCGAGGCCTAACTTCTGCGCTTTCTTACTGCAATTTTTTCTCGCCCCTCCCAGCATGTTCGCTTTGCGAATGTTTTTTGTTGGCTATGTTTCCCTTACGGTGTGAAACACACGTTCAATTTTTCTGCCCCATTATTTTTTATTTTGTGAATTGCAGTCTGAACGCGGTGTTCTGATTTGTTTAATATTGGTGTTTCAATTTAATTGCTTTTCTGTAATATTCATGTCAACTCACCTTTTTTCTGTAGTGTCTTTCTAGACGTACCATACCGTCACATTTTCTCACGAGCACTGAGCTCTCTCCAGCGGTAACGCTCGCAATGTGCATGGGACTGTGCTGTGATTGGCTGCTCTCTCGCCACACCTTCATGCTAGAAGGTTCGGCGCGCTGACGTCACTACCGCTATATAGCCTGAGGTCTCCCGGCCTACAGTGCCTACTCTCGTCCACTCTTCTCAACTGATCACATCTGCTCACGTCATCCCTGCTGGGGTTACTGCCCTCTCGGGGTACCTCTGGCTGCCGGAGTCTCTTCTCCGCCGGCATAATCTCTCTGCTGGACCTGGCGGCCTGGCCGGGCAGTCTAAATTCATCAGCCTGCACTTGAACCAAAATCTTCAACACGGATCTACTCTGCAAATCGTAATTCTGAGGACATCATTTCACCAGCCGCAGGAGGTATTACCAAGAGCCTCTCTATGCTGGTCGCTATTTTAAGGAGAACCTATCATCATCTGCTCTAGTTCCGAACCCGGAACCCTGGAACATGCCAGACTGACCTCGCACCGCCCGAGCGGGCGCACTAAATTACCGCCAGCTACTGAGGACCTCCGACTGCCGGCCTACCTTCGGAAGATGGTTAAGGAGTTCTGATACTTCTTGTATCGTACCTTTGAAGAGGTGGTACCCTTTCACTTCTTTAATTCTGCCCGGATTCTTTCCGTCAGAAGAGTATTTTATTTTAATCCACTCTGGGATGAATTTAAATTATTATGCTTCTTTTTTAGTAATTTTATATTTAATCCTTTAAAGTTAGTCACTGCTCTATTTACGTTTCCTGGAGAAACAAGTACTTTTTAATTGTTACTATTTTTTATTGTCAATTTTTAAAGTAATTTCTTTGAAGCTATCATTCCTGGCGACATATTCGCTTTATATTAAATAAATATCATTTAAATCTAAATCTTAACTTTTTGGTCTTTTCCCGCACTGTCCTTCATTATCACCTCTTGTGCCCGAAACTTCATTCTGTCTAAATCCCTTAGGATGTACCACATCCATTTGGTACACCCCTTTCCAAGGCATACAAGAAGTTATGTATAAGGCCAGTCACTGTGCATAGCTGATGTGCGACAAGTGGCAGTACTGAAGGGACAAAGCTCCAGAGGCACTTCGTAATAGTAATAGTTTGTTTTGAACAGAATACAGTGAGTCATCTGCAAAAACATGTTGTTCTCATATTTTCTATGTTACACAAACTGTGCTGTGCTATTTTGTAAAAAAAAAAAGACCATATCTATCCTTCACTAGTTAAATAAATATAGCCTTTTCAAAAGATCCTTTCCACTTTTCAATACAAAATTGTTGTATTCCCTATTATTTTGGTAGCACTGAATGAAAGTAGAACGAGCAATAACATTTTCTATAGTACATGAATTAGCCAAAATACCTTATCAAACGATGACAAATAAATCAGGGAATTATGTTTTAAAAGATGTTTCCTCCTCCACTGTCTGTGACCCACCCAGCCATCCCAAATAGGATCACGACTTATATAGGCAAAATTCCAGCTGTGGTCACCATAGTCCACATCAATCATCATCAAACCGGTATTGCCAACCTCGCCCTTATGGTACAATGCCGCACCAACACCCTTCGATTTGTCCAATCCAATGGTTTTTGACGCGTCCTGATCAATGGTTTTGTGTCAACCGTACCCCACTGCCTGCGCATGGCCAAGGCCGCACCTACCCCCGACCATTCTAACCTTCGTATTGTCCTATCCAATAGTTTTTGACAATGGTTACAGCCTAACTCGTCCAGATCAATGGTTTTGTGTGAACCGCGCGCTGCCAAGGCTGCACCTACACCCTACCTTCTAACCTTCGTTTTGTCCAATCCAATGGTTCAAGATAATGGTTACAATTTGATTTATTGAACAATCTCCGTCAATCAATACATTGATTATGTGCTACAACGCACTAGTTGTGGGACATGTTTCGAACCCTGGAACGGTCCTTCATCAGCCACAAAATGGACGACGTTAAAACATTATATATAAAACACTGAACAAGGTAAAAAGAACATCATGCACATACAGTCACTCATAAAAACACAATAGAGTCTTGAACAAATTGAACATAATACACATTAAAAACTTTAAAATATGTTTGTATAGTTCATTCTCTTCCTGTCTTAGTTGATCAGACTATTGTCATGAAATCCTGTCCATTTCAAGAGTCCTTTGCTTGGCGCGGTATAAGATGAGAAGTTGTTCTTATGGTCAAAAGGTGCCATTACTTGTATGAGGACGAAAAAAATCACGCAAACATTCCCATTGAGCGGCTCAAAAATGAGAACTTAATGTTCCAGAAAACCCTCTGTGGACAAGAAGAAAAAGTAAAAATAAAATAAAATGATGAACGCGAAACTGATCAACAACAAGATTCGCCGCGGGAAGAAGAAATCTTACCTTACATGTGCCTGCAATGACCTGCTGGCTAGGGCCAGGTGATGCAACTGAATACTATGTCAGGTCAGCCGAGGTCGCGGAGAGGATGAAGGGGCGGGAACTCGCTGCCGAATGATGGGTGGGGAAACACTGGGGAAAGGGAGGAAAAAGGGGGAAGAAGGAAAAAGGGGGGTGGGGTATAATCACGCCTACCGCTTGCAACTACGGAGGTTTTTTAAGCGTTTGTTGTTAACGACGTAATTGGTCAGAGTTTCATACAAAATATTGTTATCATAGTTAATTTCATTTTAAATTGTGTGACGGATTAATTCTTAAACCCAGATCTATTTCCAGTTGTTCCAAGATGTTAAGCTTGGTTCCTTTACCGCAATAATGTAGAATTTCCAGATCGTTTTCTATTTTGGAGAAATTATGGTTATATTCTATCATATGACTATTAATGGCCGAAAACTTTTTATGCCTAGCGGCGTTAAAATGTTCGTAGTATCTTACGTTAAAACTACGTCCCGTTTGACCGACGTAGTCTGAAGGACAATCTTTACATTTGAATCTATTGATGGCTGATTTCTGAAATTTATCCTGTTTGTTAATGAAGCTAGAATTAAACAAATGATTCATGGTGGTGTTAGCTGTACTGTATGCTATTTTTAACTTATATTTCTTTAATGTATTAGTGATGTTATGGGTCAGTTGGTTTATGTACGTGAACGTAGCATAAGAACTGTCTTTTTCCACAGGTTTCAGTTTGGTGACGGGTTTGTTTTTTATTTTTTGTAACATGGAATCAACATATTGCTTGCTGAAACCGTTGGGCCTCGCTATTAGTTGTATGGTGGATATCTCGTTATTCCGATCTTGTTCCGATAGTAGTATACTAAGAGCTCTATTAATGTAGGCTCTGAATGCGGCTCTTTTATGACTGACTGGATGGTTAGAGTCATTTCTGATGGTGGAATGTGTTTGAGAAGGTTTCCTGTAGTTTTTATAACGCAGTTTCGTGGTATCTCTGATGACAGTCAGATCGAGAAAGTTAATGTTTTGCTTAATTTCAGAAGTTGTGGTAAACTTAATGTTGTTGTCAATCTGGTTGTGTTCTGCTGTGACGATACTAATATTGCTGACTTTATTATCTATTATTAGGAATATATCGTCTACGTATCTAGCCCAGTAGCTAATGCCCTTTATTTTACTAATATTGTTGTTCTCCAAGTGGTCAATGTAAATATTGGCCAGTATTCCGGAAAGTGGGGATCCCATGGCCAAACCTTCAAATTGCTTGAAAATTTTCTGATTAAACGTGAAAAAATTATTTTGAACGGTAAATTTTAATAAATCGATGAATTCCTTAATCTCGTCATGGGAGAGCCTGCTGTGAATTTTTAAATTATTTTCTATTATGCTCAAAGTGTGTCCCACCGGGATATTAGTGTACATGTCACTGATATCCGCGGTGTGTAATGTTTCTGATTCTTTTATATCTAATTCTTTTGTTAGTTCGCAAAACTGAACGGAATTCCTAAGGGCGTTATTAGCTGAGTATTTATAATGTTTCTTTAATTTTTTTTGCAAAAACTGCGACAAATTGTACACTGGGCTCCCCCTGAAATGTACAATGGGTCTAATGGGTATATTATCCTTATGCTTTTTTGGCAATGACCTGAGGGTTGGCAAACTTGGGTTCATGTTAATTAACTTACTAATTTGGTGTTCATCCAAAATCAAAACGGTGTTCTTTAGGAGCTGTTTAAGCTTCCTTTGTGTAAGCCCTGTTGGATCTTTATTGATGATGCCGAAATTTTTACTATTCAGAAACGATTCAGTCTTTTCGATATAATCCGTTTTATTAATGATGACAATGCTGTTGCCTTTATCTGCTTTCGTGACTATTAAATTTTCCCGAACAATTTTCTTCTTGAGATTGGTAATATCGCTATTTATATGGGGTAGTTTCTTATCCTGTTTGATTATTTTATTTATTTACTTGTTGAGAATGTATCTGACTTCGTTCCTTTTGTCTAAAGGAAGTTTGTGGATTGCCGTTTCCGATTCAGCTATTAATGTTGTTAAATTTTGTTTATTATTATAGGAGGACTGCCAATTGTTTTTTCAAGAAGAAAATTGTTCAGGAAAATCTAACAGTCCCGAAAGCAGATAAAGGCAACAGCGTTGTCATCATTAATAAAACGGATTATACCGAAAAGACTGATTCGTTTCTGAATAGTAAAAATTTCGGCATCATCAATAAAGATCCAACAGGGCTTACACAAAGGAAGCTTAAACAGCTCTTAAAGAACACCGTTTTGATTTTGGATGAATACCAAATTAGTAAGTTAATTAACATGAGCCCAAGTTTGCCAACCCTCAGGTCATTGCCAAAAACGCAGAAGGATAACATACCCATTAGACCCATTGTAAATTTCAGGGGGAGCCCAGTGTACAAGTTGTCGCAGTTTTTGCAAAAATGTTTAAAGAAACATTATAAATTCTCAGCTAATAACGCCCTTAGGAATTCCGTTCAGTTTTGCGAACTAACAAAAGAATTAGATATAAAAGAATCAGAAACATTACACACCGCGGATATCAGTGACATGTACACTAATATCCCGGTGGGACACACTTTGAGCATAATAGAAAATAATTTAAAAAGTCACAGCAGGCTCTCCTATGACGAGATTAAGGAATTCATCGATTTATTAAAATTTACCGTTCAAAATAATTTTTTCACGTTTAATCAGAAAATGTTCAAGCAATTTGAAGGTTTGGCCATGGGATCCCCACTTTCCGGAATACTGGCCAATATTTACTTTGACCATTTGGAGAACAACAATATTAGTAAAATAAAGGGCATTAGCTACTGGGCTAGATACGTAGACGATATATTCCTAATAATAGATAATAAAGTCAGCAATATTAGTAACGTCACAGCAGAACACAACCAGATTGACAACAACATTAAGTTTACCACAACTTCTGAAATTAAGCAAAACATTAACTTTCTCGATCTGACTGTCATCAGAGATACCACGAAACTGCGTTATAAAAACTACAGGAAACCTTCTCAAACACATTCCACCATCAGAAATGACTCTAACCATCCAGTCAGTCATAAAAGAGCCGCATTCAGAGCCTACATTAATAGAGCTCTTAGTATACCACTATCGGAACAAGATCGGAATAACGAGATATCCACCATACAACTAATAGCGAGGCCCAACGGTTTCAGCAAGCAATATGTTGATTCCATGTTACAAAAAATAAAAAACAAACCCGTCACCAAACTGAAACCTGTGGAAAAAGACAGTTCTTATGCTACGTTCACGTACATAAACCAACTGACCCATAACATCACTAATATATTAAAGAGATATAAGTTAAAGATAGCATACAGTACAGCTAACACCACCATGAATCATTTGTTTAATTCTAGCTTCATTAACAAACAGGATACATTTCAGAAATCAGGCATCTATAGAATCAAATGTAAGGATTGTCCTTCAGACTACGTCGGTCAAACGGGACGTAGTTTTAACGTAAGATACTACGAACATTTTAACGCCGCTAGGCATAAAAAGTTTTCGGCCATTAATAGTCATATGATAGAATATAACCATAATTTCTCCAAAATAGAAAACGATCTGGAAATTCTACATTATTGCGGTAAAGGAACCAAGCTTAACATCTTGGAACAACTGGAAATAGATCTGGGTTTAAGAATTAATCCGTCACACAATTTAAAATGAAATTAACTATGATAACAATATTTTGTATGAAACTCTGACCAATTACGTCGTTAACAACAAACGCTTAAAAAACCTCCGTAGTTGCAAGCGGTAGGCGTGATTATACCCCACCCCCCTTTTTCCTTCTTCCCCCTTTTTCCTCCCTTTCCCCAGTGTTTCCCCACCCATCATTCGGCAGCGAGTTCCCGCCCCTTCATCCTCTCCGCGACCTCGGCTGACCTGACATAGTATTCAGTTGCATCACCTGGCCCTAGCCAGCAGGTCATTGCAGGCACATGTAAGGTAAGATTTCTTCTTCCCGCGGCGAATCTTGTTGTTGATCAGTTTCGCGTTCATCATTTTAATTTATTTTTACTTTTTCTTCTTGTCCACAGAGGGTTTTCTGGAACTTTAAGTTGTCATTTTCGAGCCGCTCAATGGGAATGTTTGCGTGATTTTTTTTCGTCCTCATACAAGTAATGGCACCTTTTGACCATAAGAACAACTTCTCATCTTATACCGCGCCAAGCAAAGGACTCTTGAAATGGACAGGATTTCATGACAATAGTCTGATCAACTAAGACAGGAAGAGAATGAACTATACAAAAATATTTTAAAGTTTTTAATGTGTATTATGTTCAATTTGTTCAAGACTGTATTGTGTTTTTATGAGTGACTGTATGTGCATGATGTTCTTTTTACCTTGTTCAGTGTTTTATATATAATGTTTTAACGGCGTCCATTTTGTGGCTGATGAAGGACCGTTCCAGGGTTCGAAACATGTCCCACAACTAGTGCGTTGTAGCACATAATCAATGTATTGATTGACGGAGATTGTTCAATAAATCAAATAGTAATTTTGTCAATACGGACCGAAATGACACCAAATATTCCCAAGTCACAATGGTTACAGCCTAACGCGCCCAGACCAATGGTTTTGTGTCAACCGTACCCCACTGGCTGCGCTCAGCCAAGGCCGTACCTACCCCCGACCATTCTAACCTTGGTTTTGTCCAATCCAATATTTTTTGACAATGGTTACAGCCTAACGCGCCCAGATCAATGAGTTTTGACAATGGTTACAGCCTAACGTGTCCCGATGATTTTGTTTTGGTCAACAGTGATTTTGTATCCCACTTCTTTTTATCAACTGAGATTTTGTATCTCACACATTGGGAACAATATGTGCACCCCGACGCGTGCCGCTAGAGTTAGCTTTGATGACAGTTGAACGAGATGCAAGCGCTGTCGAAACACGGCAGCCGTTTTTAAAATACTGTAGCAATAAATAAAACACATATTTACGAACTTGAGCACGCATATGAGGTTCAGTAGTGACGATTCAAATTCAAATCAACGGTAGCTCTGAATGAAGATAGAACGAACGATAAAATTCTCTACAATACATGAATCAGCCAAAATACCTTATGAAATGGTGAGAAATAATTCAGGGAGCGATGTTTTAATAGATATTTCTTCCTCCGCTGTCTGTGATCCACCCAGCCATCCCAAATAGGATCACGACTTATATAGCGAAAATTACAGCTGTCAGCGCTATTGTTCAAATCAATCGTCATCAAAACAGAGCTTTAAATTCCTGCATTAGGTTTATTTTCTCCTTTAAATTTTCCTCACACGTGTCTCCTTTTTATGATCTACTTTCCTGGCTAAAAGTAGAACAACAAAGAAACCTGCACATATGTACCCTCATCTATCGACTTCTCAATGAAAGTACACCTCACTATCTCTCTTGTAATTTTAGTTTTCTTCTTCCTTTTATGATCGTCACACACGATCTGGATCTATAATTGCAATTCCTCTACATCATTCATCTGCCTTCAGTAACTCTTTCCTCATGTCGGGAACTAGAATTTGGAATAATTGTCCTCGTGACGTTAGAAATTGTACATCCCTAACAACTTTCAAAACGTGCATGTAAAGATTTCCCCTTGAATTCGTAGGCCAACTAGAACAATTTGTGTATGAGTGTGTGATTGAATGACCATAGTATAATTTTGTTAAAAATGTATGTCATTTAAATTGTATAGCTTAGTTAATATCACGCAGTCTCCAATTTAATTTAATTCTAGTATTTAAGTTTTCCTAGTATTTAAGTTTGGTAGGTTAAGTATATCATATGTGAGTATTCATGTAAGTTGCACTGTGTGTGGTTAAGTGTAAGAGAGGGTCTAGAGCCCTAACTTCGCCACAATAAAGGCACCAATCAATAAATAAATGACAGTTCTGCCAACCTCGCCCTCATGGTAATATGAAAATCAAAGAAGCGCCCAGTTGTCTCTAGTGCGCATCATTCGTGCGCACCACTCAGTTCATTACATCGTGCACCGAATTGAATCGTTTTTTCACCATGGATTGCGGAAATTGGCTCATAACGATCTGTAATTTCAATCGGCTGTTCTATGATCAACTGTAATAAATATTTGTTTTTTTTCCCGCATAACTGTGGTTTTGAAAATGTTTACAGCCTAACTCACCCAGATCAATTGGTTTTGTATCGACTGTGCCCCGCTAGCTGCGCGCGCCTAGGCCGCACCTACACCCGACCATTCTAACCTTCATTTTGTCTAATCCAATGGTTTTTGACAATGGTTACAGCCTAACGCATCCAGATCAATGTTTTTTTTACAATGGTTACAGCATAACACGTCCCAATGAATGTTTTTTTAATCAACAGTGTGTGCCGCTCGGGTACGCCTTGTTGACAGTTCAACGAGATGCAAGCACTGCCAGAACACAGCAACCGTTTATAAAAAGAGCAATAAATAAAAACACATATTTATATACTTTAGCACATAATTTATATGAGGTGCAGTATTGTCCAGCTTTCCTCATTTCAATGCTGATGCAAGTGTATAAACCACGTTCTACTTTCATTTAGAATTAATATTATATTATTTACAGGGTGGATACATTTTTCGGAATTTGCACCTTCAACAGTCCTTATGCGAACACTTTCTAAAAATACTCTCTAGCACGTATCATGCTACATTAGATTAAAACTTTTAAAATAGGCCTACATTAACGTTCATCCAATGAAACTAGATGTAAAATTCTTAAAGAAGCTTGCAAGACTCCATTCAGTCCATTGTTAAAAATCTGTACAAATAAAAATTTGTTCAGTGCAACATTCTTCCTATACTTCAGTGGTAGTCAGTAATAAGGTTGCAGTATTGCACAACGACCAGATTAATTCAAGAAAAACAATTAATACCGTAATAATATCTTTAGTAATAAAAGCTGTACGTTTCCTTTTATATGTATAGGATTTCATAATTCTGTTCTTTAATAATTCAGGAAATCTTATAGAAAGTTACTGTGAAATGTCTGAGAAAGCAAAACGCGCCAACTGGCTAGGAGCCAGGCCCGAGCACCTACCAGATCTCAATAGTGAAGGGTATGGCTGAGATGCTAGACCGAGTAGGTCCTAACCCAACAGTTAACTCGGCTGGTCGTTGTCCGCTGATTGCAACAAGGGAGCCGAGGAGTGGATGGAGACATCTGAGATGCTCCGTCAACTGCCGATACTATGTCTTGCAATGTTGCGCATACTTGTGACACTCACGGTTCTTTCTCGCCCTCGTATTATATCTGACGTTGTTTTGTTCTTGTGAAGGTTTTCATGTAGCCTAACTACAGTATTTAATCTGGTGATCCAGTGACAATGTGATGTTCTCTGAACTGCGGCATTCGGGATGAATGAGGTACATCCGTTTTACCGCGCAATTGAATACAGATTTCTTTGATATCAAGCAGTCTTTTACACCTCCCCCCCCCCCCCCCCCTCTCCTAATGAAAAAGGACAAAACCCCTAACAATCATCCGCCAGCCGCTACTGCTATACTTATAGATTAATAATTAGCCATGTACAGAATTGGATCAAGTAACACAAATAACACTACATGGTCATTATCTTGGTGCGCCCCGAAAATCGCGACAAACTGTGGCGTCATTTGGCTGGTCAGGTGCGGAGCGAGTGGACCTCGCAATACCCCGCTCCGCTGACTCATATCGATAGTTCAAAAGTGTTTTGTCATTCATATGGATGTGTATCTGCAAAGTTTAGACGTTAGTATTGTGATTACTGTGATTGTTGGTCATGCCTAGACACCAATTCACATTGCACGAAAGTGTGTATATCCATAATTCGTAAATGAAAAACAGAAATTCTTGTTCTGAAACAAGATGAAAATTTCGAATCAAGTTTCCTGGAAGACCTGTGCTTAATGCCAGTACAATTAGGAGGCTCGTTAAACGATTCAAGAAAACAGGCTCTGTAAATAATAAGCATTTTAACAGACAACGCTGTGTTCTTACAGAACGTGGACACCAAGAGCCTGCTGATGAGCCATCTTGATGCCCTAGGTGAAACACCGCACAAGACACGGCACAAACCTAGAAGAATTGCTGAGTTTTAATTCACTGGCTGTGAAAGCCCATATACCATCTTTTTAGATGAGATTGTTGTCCATTCTTTCGTCAGAAGATGTCAGGTGTGTGTTACAAGAGAGGGAGGATATTTTCATCATCGACTATGAGCACTGTAAGTACATATTATTGAACATGGTTGGTAAAAGTGTTCAAGTGTGTGCCAACCACCGACATTCACTTTAAAAAACCATACGAGCAATAACCACTGATATAGTGTCACGGTTGACTCAAAACTCATTGATCTGGGCGCGCTAGGCTGTAACCATTGTCAAAAACCATTGGATTGGATAAAACGAAGATTAGAAGGTCGGGGGTAGGTGTGGCCGCGCGCAGCTGGCGGGGCACGGCTGACTCAAAACTCATTGATCTCGGCGCGCTAGGCTGTAACCATTGTCAAAAACCATTGGATTGGACAAAACGAAGGTTAGAAGGTCGGGGGTAGGTGTGGCCGCGCGCAGCTGGCGGGGCACGGCTGACTCAAAACTCATTGATCTCGGCGCGCTAGGCTGTAACCATTGTCAAAGACCATTGGATTTGGACAAAACAAAAGTTAGAAGGTTGGGGGCAGGTGCGGCCTTTGACCGCGCGGAGCTGGCAGGGCACGGTGGACTCAAAACTCATTGATCTGGGCGCGTTAGACTGTAACCATTGTCAAAAACCATTGGATTGGACAAAACGAAGGTTAGTAGGTCGGGGGCAGGTGCGGCCTTTGGGAGGCAATTTCCACAATCCATGATCAATAAACAATTCAATTGGGCGCACTATCTATGAATTGAGTGGTGCGCACGAATGATGCGAACTAGCGATTGAATTGGGCCTTTCTTTGTTTTTCATACTACCGTAAGCGCGAGGTTGGCAGTACTGTCATGGTACTGTTTTGATAACGATCGATGAGAATAATGGCGCTGACAGCTGCAATTTTCGCTATGTAATACGTGTACCTATTTGGGATGGCTGGGTGGATTACGGACATAGGAGGAGGGAATATCTACTAGAACATCGCTCCCTGATTTATTTCCCAGCGTTTCATAAGGTATTTTGGCTAATTCATGTATTGTGGAGAATTTTATCGCGCGTTCTACCTTCATTCACTGCTACCGTCAATTGTTTTCCACCTATCTAGCCAAGTCAAGTTGACTTGTGTTTTGGAGCGGATATGTGAATTAACTGTCCACTGGTTCTCTACGTATATGTTAGCTTGTGTTTGATGGCTGAATATCATCACCGTCTCATATTTTTTTAGTTTTGCTCTATGCTTTAATTTTTTTTCTTTGACCTAGGCCTACTTATGTATGGTGCACCATATTAAGTCTAAGAGCCATTTGTTTTTTTAGTTCTACGCTTTTTTATAATTTTCTTCAGGTATTAATATTGGCTGATGAAGGGGATAAAAGCAATTAATCCCTGAAACATGTACCAGGAGCAAATCTAATTATATTTTCTTTCGTTTATGTATTGACTAAAGTGGACGTATAATTGTTGTTAAAAATTATGAGGCGAGTTGGTCGTTATTGGTTCCTGAAGAGGACTCTTAAGGCGTTTAAGTTGCGATACAATCATTTTATCACCTTGCATTACATTAATTACACTACTTATTCTAAATGTATTCAATCACCAACCTGACTCACACACACACCACTTTCCCCATCCCAATAAGAAATGTAATGAATGAGATTAGCCTACTGCAAGAGATAAAAAATAGATTAATCAGGACCTGCTACAGGTTATCGGTCTCTAACCTCGTGCAGTTCTTGCAATTTAAACTCCAATAGAAATGAGAATGCTACCCACTTACACCTCCCACTTGAAATTGATAGCCCCCATAAAACAAATAAACCTAACCTACGACAGTAGCCTGTAGCACATAATTTAGTTTAGAATATTCTGATTTCTACATCTAAATGAATTTTCGAACAGAGGAGCTAGCCTATGCTAAAATTTAAGGGTAGGACTATCTGCTTACTAACATTTAATAAGTCTTGATTTATACAACGGTGCAGTAACTAGCTTTGCATTCTTTTCATCATACATACTAGTGCTCCATTCAATCTCATGTGGCTTGAAATGGAGCCCACACACCTACAAGAAAAGAGACTTGTTACAAGGTTCCTTCCTCCCATTATACTAAACTTGTGAGAATTGGAGCATAATTGATGTAACACGTACCATGGAATATTTCGTAGGAATAAAATCCTTGCGGTGAATGGCTCGAATCCATTTCGTCTCTACCTTCATCATTAGGGAAAGAGAAAACGCTTACTTTCGGTCCATTGGCATAATTGCATATACAATTTGGTACACTGCACTTATAAGGCATAACTTTACACTGCACTGATAACCATTAAGTATAACCGGGTAGGAATTCGCAGAAAATCAGTACCTGGAACTGTAAACACGAAACACAACATGCGGAAATCACACCATAACCTCCATAACTAGAATGTTATGTCTCAATTTTCATGGCTGGTCCTCCGTGACGTCACTCACTTGTCAATTCCGTATCGCAAGGCTTTCTCTCTAGGTGGTGTTGCCCCAGCTCTGCCATCCTGGAAGTGGTTTTCCGTGGTTTCCCACTTCTACTCCACGCGAATGCTGGGAACTAAAGACCATGTCAACCTCCTTCCCAATCCTCACCTGAATTTCAAATAGCCTACACACACTAATACATTCATCTTCCATTTGTGAATCTAACGCCTTGCATAATCAGCCCCCAGGTCTCTTACATAGCTTAACAAAATTATTTAAAATAACTTACCTTCAATCACAGTGGGTTCGATATAAAGCAGGATGTGCTGCAGTTGAGCATTGTTTATGTTCCTCATTACCTGTGAAACAAAAATAAACAGGCCACTGTTATCTATTGTTTTTTCCTACCCTCATAATATGCTGGTAAAACTACAGTATGTCAGGACAGAGCCCTGGTGAATAAATACAGCCATATTACTTGCACGGTGTCAAAGTAACATGTGAACTTGTCACAACTTCGACACCGCACGACTCGCATCAGGAGATTTGCTCGCTGTTCGAATGGAGTAACATCACATCTAGGAGATAACATACAACATTTATAAAGATGTCGCCAACCTTCGAGTTATTTTATTTAAGATGAACTCCATCCTCGAACTATTTTTAATTTCCGGTTTTCAACAAACAGCAGCACAGCACATTGATTATCTCACCATCTCCACCCAACAGGAATGAGAAGTTTCAAGGACGTTTGTCAAAACTTTCATCTGGAGCAACAACGCACAGTGTCTAACCTTTTAATAAACAAGAAGGTTCTATGTTAATAATAGAATATTGGACCTACGGACAAAGTTTTATGTATTTTAACTAATTTTAACGTTTAGTATTAAATTTTAGATTGTACTATGTTAATGTCAGTGTCAATTTTATTGTAAGTGATTGATAGTGTGTATCTTACTCGTCTATGTTCTACCTATGTATTGAGGCTGAAGAAGAACATAATGATGTTCGAAACATGTACCTAATTGGTTAAATAGATAATCATAACATTGTATTGAAATGGACGTAAATTATTAATAGTTTGTTAGTAATATATTCAATACGGACCTAAAAATGGAGAACAATGTTCTAATTTAGAATTATCTTGCAGGGATTCTAGATTGAAGAAGAAAATAAGATAGGCAAAATCATTGTTTGCAGACTGTTATGCCTCTCAGTACCCAGTCTAGCATGCAAGCCTTTGTAAATAAACAAACAAATAACCCTACAAGTGATTAAATGACATTTGGGTATTCACACATTTGACATATAGAGGTAATCCTTCTCTTCCCCAAAGCAGCTTAAAATAGTTTTAGCCTCCCAGATGCACATGGTTGATTAAGCTACACAAAAATGTACAGGATAAAATTTAAGACCAGTATCACATAACAGTGACAGACAGTTGCAGACATTTACAGACAAGATTTGCATTCTCCTCCTGTTGATGGGGCCAGATGACAGCAATTTTCTACCCCTTAAAACAACTCCTCACAACCATCTTATTGGCTGATACGGTTTGAGGAAGGTAGCCTAATGCTACTCACTTGCTTTGACCTGTGGTATGATACGAATAGGCACAACCCCATGGGGAGCCTCAAGCAGGCTACTCATCTTTCTTACAGCAGGAATCAAACCCAGTCCTTACAGTTGTGAATCCTACGCCTTGCATACTGAGCCACCAGGGCTCTTACATAACCTAAAGACATGTGAAATAACTTACCTTCAATCAGAGTTCAGGTCTCGCTGTTGAATAACTGTGATAGACTAAGATGCAGTGCAGTTGTACGGTGTCCCATTACCTGTAAAACAAAAAGAAACAGGCCACTGTTACCTATTGTTTTAGCTTACTCCCATAATATTCTGGTAAAAGTACAGTATCTCAGGACAGGGCCCTAATGAATACACACAGTATTACCGTACTTACATTTTAACATCAAACTGAAGTACAAGTAGGTGCTATTATTCATCAAATAATATATATTTGAAAGAATTCTTACCTTGTTAGATAATAATCCTGCGAAATATCACATTTGAACCATTCACAGCTGATGACGAAAAGACACACAAACTGAGTTCAAATTAAACAGAGTGGCGCCATGTTGGAACGCCTAACCAATAGCAGCGAACATTATAGGCTTTAGCTAATAGGAAGCCTGGCTTGCTTTCACATGGGTAAACAGCGCCTCTTGAGAACGTACAACGAACTCGTCATTTAAAATTGCAGATGTCAAAAGCGACGGATCCATACAAGTATCGGACGTGGTTACCACAACACCTCTTTTCCCAGAACATATAATTATTTTTTAAAATGTGTCTGGACAGATTTTCTATTCCGAGAATAAATGTCCTGGTTTTCTACAAACATTTTAAAACGTTGAATATAACCATAGAAAGTCACAATATATTCCTCAGATGTCAGCAGCAAAGAATATAGGTTTAAATTTAATACCGATAACCACCAGCGCCCACGCATGCATTGTTGGTGCCGCCTCTTTAGGCAACACATGAAACTTAAGTTTCTGCGCGGGAAATTTGAACCGTAACCTGCACCCCCGCGGCCGCCCGCGGCTCCCTATTCCCCTCTTCCAGAGAATGTGCATATCGATGGTTTGTATCAATCTCATTTATTTATTTTGGCTTCTTAGAATAACCTTATACAACTAGGCCCTTGCCTGTGAGGAATAAAAGTTAATGATGATAATTGTTTTAAGAGACCTAACATCAAGTTAATATACAGTAGGCCTACACTAATAATAATAATAATAATAATAATAATAATAATAATAATAATAATAATAATAATAATAATAATAATAATATCGTATGGCCTCGGATGCCGGGTGCAAGCTTTGTAATTTGACACCCAGAGGGTAGCTTGCATGTCGAATTTCGTTGTTCCTTGAATCACTATGGAAGTCAAGGTGGTTAGATATCTACGCTCCTTGAACACTATAGCGCTTTCTAGTAGAGAAATGAGGAACTTTGTGTTGGCGGAAACTCCCAAGATTAATTTTGCCATTATGAACACGGCCTACTGAATTCAAATGGGTTCTTTGACATGCCAACATCGTATGACATGCGTGTCGCCTTTTTGCCGCCTTTCAAAAAGCACTTACCACGGACAGGAGTGAATCTCCAATCTTGGGGTTAGTAGACCGACACGCTATCCACTCACCCACCGTGGCAAGCAGGCCTACACTGTTATAAATAGATTAAAAAAAGAAACATAGAAAGTAAATAAGTATGAATAAAACCATCGCCAATACAAAATACACCAAAATTTTGCCCTTACTATATGGAATACTTCAAGGAAATCAGGATGTAAATAAGGAACTTGGAAGTAAAAAAATAATTACAAAATCAAGTCTATATAGGCTAATGTGGTATATTTATTATACATTTCTCTTTCTTAGATAGCCTACATTTAGAGTACTTCATTTCATCAAATTATTGTTTCAACATAGATTTGTCTTTCCATTGGAGTGCCACCACACATTACAAATCAAGAGAAAAAGGTAGTATGACCAAAAATGGCAAAGTACATCCCTAAAGGAAAAATCTTGAGAGACAACTACAGTAACAATGGTCATGAATATTACGCAGTTGTATTCAGGGTATCTATTTTGCATGCAACTCAATGTGGTTTTTAGCCATTACCAGGGCTAGATTTGTGACGGTACGCACCGGTACCTCTGATCGGGGGAAAAGTCCACAGTACCGGAACCTCTTTTTTTTTTTACAAATCAAGCTCTGGCCATTACATTTCAATAGATCACCCACTTTTGGATCTAAAAGAATATGCAACGGCATCCATTGGCAGTATTCAATCCCCCATGCCTCTCCATTTTGCAGTCCAGCCTAAATATTATTCATGCACCCAGAATAAGCACAATGGTGATGTGTATTTTCACAAGTACCAATTACCGTAGTTAACCCAAAGAAAGCCTAACATTAATTTCCAGAATTTACATTAGTTTAGTTACGAGAGGAATGTTGATTAGAATATTGCAATTAAATCATTCAAATGGCGCAATAAATTGTGTAGTTACTTGGAATTATCTTGCAGGCATTCTACATTGAAGAAGGAAATAAAAGAAATTCATTGTTTGTAGACTGTTATGCCTTTCAGTATCCAGTCTAGCGTGCATGTCTTTGTAAATTAACATACAAATAAACCTCCAAGTGATTAAATGTTATTTGGGTATTCACACATCATATGACTCCATATGAGGAAATCCTTCTTTTCCCAAATGTGCTGTAAAATAGTTTAAGCCTCCCATATGCACATAGTTGACAAAGCTACAGAATTAAAAATTTACAGGATAAAATTTACGATCAGTATCACATAACTCTGACAAACAGTAGGAGACATTTACAGACAAGATTAGCATTCTCCTCCTGCTGATAGGGCTAGATGACAGCAATGTTCTTCCCCTTAAAACAACTCCCTATACCCAGCTTATTGGCCAATGGGGTCGGAGGAAAGTAATGCTTCTCACTTGCTTTGACCTGTGGTACGATACGAATAAACTCAACCCAATGGGGAACGCAGGGTCTCAACCAGCCTTTAGGCCTACTCCCAGAGGAAATCTCTCAGGCTACTCATTTTTTTTTTTTTTTTTTTTTACAGCTGGCTGAGATGACCAGGATTCAACTGGTAGTGAAGGGCAGTTTAGAAATCTCACCACTAGCAGATATCAAACCCAGTCCTTCTTGTTGTGAATCTAACGTCTTGCATACTGAGCCACCAGGGCTCTTACACAGAGTTGGGCAAAATACTCCCAAAATGTATTTTAGATACAAAATGAAAATGAAAATCCACAGCCTGCTTCCAGTCTCCGACCGGGTCAGGAATGGAATGAATGAAGCCCCCAACTAGCGGCGAGGATATGAACTGTGCCGGCTGCCGAGGCCTGACGCACTCCTCTGGGGCAATGATTAAATGAATGACAGATCAAATGAAATGATAGTGGAGAGTGTTGCTGGAATGAAATTTTTGACAGGGAAAACCGGAGTACCCGGAGAAAAACCTGTCTGCCTCCGTTTTGTCCAGCACAGATCTCACATGGAGTGACCGGGATTTGAACCACGGACCCAGCGGTGAGAGGCCAGCGTGCTGCCACCTAAGCCACGGAGTCTTATATTTTAGATACAAAATAATATTTTAAAATACTTTCAATAAAATATGCTTTCTTCCATTCAAAAAACAATATACTTTTTTTTTGTCGTGTGGCCTTCTTAGAGGCCGAGTGCAGGTCTTTCTAGTCGACGCCCGTGGGCGACCTGCGCGTCAGGATGAGAGGTGGAATGGATGAAGATGTATGAAACTAGGCAAGGATGTGGAAGGAAGTGGCCGTGGCCTGTCAGAAGGTACCGTCCCAGCATTTGCCTGGTGTTGAAAATGGGAAACCACGCAAAACCATTTCAAGGACGGCCGACGGTGGGGCTCGAACCCACGCGTCTACCGAGTCAGCAGAGAGCTTGGCCCCATTGCCTAACGCTGCGCTTTAGCCAGCATAGCCACTACTGTCGGTACAATATACAGTATTACTATTATACAGTAGATATTATTGACCTGGACTGATGGCTCGTTAACGTGCAAGGTCGAAGGGTTCAAATCCCACAGTTAGTCTCCTTGAATTTTTTTTTCTTTCAGGATGATACTCCCTGTAGGGCAAGGGGGGAGAGGGACGCAGCGGTCAAGCTCTTGGCCTCTCACCACGGCGGACCGGGTTCGATTCCCAGTCAATGCACGTGAGATTTTCAAAGGTTAAAAGCCATGTCCTGTGCTTCGGATTCCACATAAAAAGGGGGCCTCGTGGCTCATTATCGCGAGATTAACGGTCACGTAAAACCTTATCTGCCTGAACCCACTCCATCTCATCTCACTCAAACCTAGTAAGTCCAACCTGTAGCGCTTCATCTCCCTAGATACTTCGGCCAGTCTACCTGTCTGACACATAGTTTATACGTTACAAATTCCAATTCTCGTGTCCAATTTCATGCAAAAGGTCAAATCCGTTTTATCCATCTGGCTTCTATTCATTTCGGTTTCTATAATAGGAGTAATCTCGGTTGTGTAGGTTATTGGCCTTCAGCACCCAAAGCCTGGAGAAGGGGCTGCCTTCTAAGTATCCAGGCCTACTGATTTTCTATCAGGGTTTCTTCCCTTAGCCTTTGAAGTTCCCACTTCTGTCCACAAGGCAGTGGTGGTCCCGACCTCTTAACCCTGGCCAGCGGGCTGCCTCTTCCGCCAGCTCCGCCGTACCAAAGACCATCTTCTCCGCCCTCGTTGCCTTTGAGGACTTGAGGGTTCTGGGTTGCTTTTTAGTATGGATTTTCACCCTTGGCCAGTCCGGCAAGGGAGGCCCTACCAGTAGCTATGCTACCACCGGCATAGCCCAAAGGATCATGCAAGCACTCCCACCACGTCAAGGTCTTGCAACCCCTAGGGAGTGATTGGAGCACTATAATCAATCTATATACAGTCAAGTCTTAGGAATATTAGTTACAAATTTGTATTCTTATTCTTCTTCTCCTTCTTCTTCTTCTCCCAGAACTGTTTCATTCTGTCTGACCTGGCGGCCCGTTCTTCGTCCGTTATGGTGTATTGTTTGCGTGTAGAAGTTTTTGGACTAGGTCTCACGTCTTTGTTTCTCAGGATCTTCTTCTCTTCCCGGTGTTCAATTTGTTGCATTGTCAAGCCTAATTCATCTAGATCAGGGCCATCCACACAGCGCTCCGGCCACGCTCCGAGAGCTTTGGTGGATGGTAGTTTTGGTGGTGGTGGGAGGAGCATGGCTGGCTAAGCGAGCGGTCTGCCCGCCGCGCTGAAGTGAGCAGCCGATCCATCAGTCGGTAGTGTTCACTGAATCAGTCTAGTCCAATGCGCTTTGTTGACAGCGTGTAAGTAAATCAGTTTTGCAGTGGTCATGACTGAACACCATACAAAAAAAAAGGAGTGGTGAAGCAGCAGCTTTCCGCAAGAAGAATAGCCTACCCCCTTTTGTATAAATATGCATGTTAAGTTCTGTCAATGATCGGCTCAACTTACATTTGTGGGCGTTTCTTTGCGGTTCTTAAGCTTACCAAACATAAGCATCGTGCGACGATGAGCGATAGAAACTAGCGCAATTGTTTACGGATAGCTGTGTCCAGAAATATTGTACCCAAATTGGAGAAGATTGTTTCCTCCAAAACTAAAAGCTCGTAAAAACGACGGAGAAAATGTCACTTGGTCTGTATTATTTGTTCATATTGGTAGAATGTTGAATTTTCCTCTCTAATATGTTCGAATTTTAGTTTGGAATAGATCACAATATTCTTTACTTAACACTTGCGTTCGTTTCCTGCACATTCCATATATCGGAGTGCCATTCGATTTGTATATGCGGTATATTTTTTTTATTATATAACAGCCCTATCAGTATGATGTCAACAATCCCACAAAAGGCGTCGGTCGCACGACTGTACGTATGTATCCAGTCAGCGCGGACCGATCATCACCCGTCTGTCTCATGTCTCCTCGCTGTCACAGTGTAGTGGTGGTAGGGGGAGGAGCGCTAGTCTGACTGCCCAGTGCTCCCCGAGCGCAGCCGCGCTCTCAGAGCACAATGACTGGATGGCCCTGATCTAGATCATCTAGGACTTCTTTGAACCAATGATTTTTGGTTTTACTTTTCCAAAAGTATTGGAATAGCTGAGTATCCTGGTCCCTGGTAATCGTGATATGTGACAGAAAATTACTTTGTCTTTATTATAATTTGGAGGTTGGATTTTGACAAAGGCCATCGAAGTAGCTTTTAAATGTTGTACCGGTACGAGTTGAAATAGGTTCCTTTATATCATGGGACTTTCTTTCATAAGTCTTAGCTGAAGACGAGCTATGAACCCATGGCCTTGTAACACTAGTTGCGAGTAAGTCAATTATCTATTCCACATTAGTATGTTATATTATAATACCAGACAGGTAGAAGTGTGGTTTAGTTGCCTCCAGTGTTAGCAGTAGTGAGATTGCTTCTAGCCTGATGGCAGGGATATAAGATATGCAATCCCTTAATCCAATGGCACAAGAACATAAATGGTCTCAAGTAAACAACTGTTTAGGTCACCTCAGGTGTTGACAAAACTTACAAATTACATTATTACACTGTATTATTAGCATATCAAGAAAGGAGCACACAGCAAACCAAAGGCCTTGCCAATACTACATATTAATTTGGAACTGTTTTGCCTTTCAGCATCCAGTCTAGCCTGCAAGTCTCTGTTTGCAGACATGTCACCTCCAAGATCCCCTATTAGCAGTTAACACTGTGACATATTCTGCTTCTACACGATTCACCACTAAATCTAACCATCACCTACTACCTCTGCTTCTCTTACCCTCTACAGCTGAACTCATTAACCTCTTAGGTAATCTCTCCTCTTCCCCTTCTCTTCATATGACCCCACCATCTGAGTCGGCTCATATGAACAGCTTCATTTAGCGTGTCCATTTCTAGCTTAGCCTTTATCTCTTAATTATGAGTACCTACCTTACCATTGCACACATTTGTACTAGCAATCATTCGTGCTACCCTCATATCAGTTACCTCTAGCTTATGCATCAGCTGTCACTTCCATCCAGCATGGTCGCTCTAAATACTGAGCGATATAGGGATAGTTTCATTGCACTGCTAAATTCTTTCTTGCAGAATACTGTGGATGGCAACCAAGAACTCACTGCATTGGCTTTTCTGCATCTCAACTCAATTTCTTTCACCATACTACCTTCCTGAGAGAATATACAGTCCAAGTACTTAAAATGGTCTACCTAACATAATTCAATTTAGTTCCTACCTAGCATTCTATTTTTTGAATTTCTTCCCCACAGACGTAACCTGTTTTTGAATTGCTGATTTTCATGCCATTTTCCCTACATTTCAGCATAAGCCAGACTACTTACCTGGTTTTTCACCTAATTGAATCCCGCCCAGTCAGTTTATGCCCTTCAGCAAATGGTCCATAATAAACAGTAGAGGTGAGAGGTTACAGTCTTGCCTCACTCCTGTAATAACTTCAAATCAATAACTCATCCTACCATCAACTCTCACTGCATTCTGATTATCAATATAAATACTTTTGATTGCCTGTAGCAGCCCTCCCTCAATACCATAATCCCTCAGGATGCTCAGCATCTTCTCCTTGGGTACTCTATAGAACGCCTTCTCTAGATCTACAAAACACAAACGTCTATTCCTCTCATAGCATTTCTCAATAACTTGGCACATATTAAAAATTTGATCTTGACATCCTCGTTGTGGTCTAAAGCCACACTGGTTTTCATCCATCTTACTCTCGACCAATTATCACTCTACAATACCTGTGTATACTTTGCTCAGGACACTTATCAAAGAAATGCCTTTGTAATGGTTGCAATCTTTCCTGTTACCTTGCATTAAATTGGGTTGATTTCTGATTTTGTCCAGTCAGAGGGTACCTTTCCTAATTCCCATGCCAATTCTATTATCCTAATGCAACCATTTCATCCCTGCTTTACCACTATACTTTGCCATTTCTGGCTGAATTTTGCTAATCCCTGCCACTTTGTGACCACCCTCTCTAATTCCTCAACCATGAATCCTGTTCTTATTCTCCTGCATAATCTCAAAATCTGCCACATTTACATTTAGCAAATTTTCGAAGTACTGTTGCCCTCCTGCCAATGCTACCTTAATATTTACAAAGTGTTCCCCTGAATTATCCAGACACTTTTCACTTCTCTTTTCCTTCCATTTCTAAGATTCTTTATAACACTCCAAAAAAGCTTTCCTGACGCTTGGCCTAGCATTTCCCCCCTTAATTCCTTTTAGCTGTACTATTATTTGTTTGGTCTGTTCCTTTCAATTACATAAAGCTGTCTGCTGGATTCCTAGTTTGGAGCCATTTTTAAAGCATTCTTTGACATTTACAAGCCGAATTCACTATGCCATTTCACGAGGATGTGTGCTTGTTTTCTGTCTTTACCCAGTTTTCCCAAGACATCCTTGTTCTCTGACCTCTCCTTTTCATTCTGTTGTAATTCTTTACCCTCTACTCTTTGGAATATTTCATCAATCATGTCAATATATTTCAGCCAAGTTCCTTATCCCGAAGATTTGCAACTATAATCCATCTGCAAATAGATCGCACTTGCTTATTTCACACCATATCAGTTTGTGGTCTGTTTCAGTAAAAAATACCCTGCAATTCCTTAACAATTTCCTAAATTGAAAGTCAGTCGTCATTACGCCAAGAGGCTGGAGTAGGGCAAATTATGAGTTGCGACACATGCTCACCAGGCTCCATGGTTTTCATTACAATGTCGAAAGAAGACTTACCAAAACCCTGCCGAGGACTGTGAATGTGAAAGGTGCAATGAAAAATGTGAAAGATATCACGTCATGAAGTGTCATAAACAAGCAGAATCCCTAACAGTGTTTTGCACAGAAGACTGAGAATTTGGTATTGAAAAGCAGTAGTGCTGAAGATTTCATTTACGTCTTTGTACTAACTGATTATGTATATTTTGGCCATTGGCTGCTCTCATTACATTATAAATTGAAAGTGAGTAATGATATAGTGTATTATCGACTTGGTATCTGTGAATCTCCTTGTGCTTTGTGAATAAGTTTTCAAAAGCTAACCCCATGTTAGCACATAAGTCTAGTAAATATTCTCCATTGGTGTTCGCTTCAATATCATCACCCCACTTACCCATTACCTGCTCATACCCCTCAGTCCTATTTTCTATTCTAGGATTGAAATCTCCCATCAGTACTACACCATCTTTATTGTTAAACTCTCACTACCATATCACTCAGAGCCTCATAAAATCTGACTACTTCGTCATATTCAGCCTCTTCATATGGAGCGTACACTGAAACAATCCTGTAATTTCCAAATCTATCCACATTAATTGTTCATTTACATACCTCACAAAAACTGTGTTACGCTCTAAGGTTCTCTTGACATACAACCCTACTCCCCACTTTGCCCTGTCTCGCTTTACACCTGACAGGTACACCTTGTAATCTCCTACTTCCTCCTCTCTAGCTCTCTTTATCTGAACTTTACTAATCCCTAGAATACCCAATCCCTTCCCAATTGCTGACTCAGCTAGCTTTACTTTCTTCCTTCCATAAGCCCCGTCGCTATTAATAGCACCTCATCGAATACCCAATCTATTGCTGGTTTGTTTCCAAGGAGTCCCTGATCTGTCAGATGGGAGTGGGACTTCATCACTCCGTTAGGTCCGAGGCATGCTCAAGACATTTTTAGCAGGTTTAAGAAGTACACGTGAAGCAGGTTGCTAGCCTTACTTACACAGGGCCCCACGAGTTTCACCTCAGGGAATAAACAAGGGAGTTGGGTAGTTTATACGCGTAAGCACAAGGAGGGCCATGACTCAGAATATGTCCAAGATGCCCACTCATTCCATAGTACCTGGTATCCAGACTGTCAGGACCCCTTACTAGGCTACTCAGCTGTTGCCTATGGTTCACGAACTAGGACGTGACTACACCGTGAACCACTATACAGCATAAAATAATTAACTACTGTTGAATGAAGTACGATACTGGAAGGAATCAGGATGTGCATAAGGAATTATGGAGGAATGATATCGGGACAAAAATAAGTGCATATGCTGTATTACACATAGTATATATTCTTCTTTTCTATTTTTTAAAGAAATAAAATCCACATAACATTTTCATAAAAATGAAATCATTTTCCCAGAAGAGAACTGTCATTGAATGGTAGAGCCACGTGCATTGCAAACCTGCAAGAGAAAAATATCAAGTTAACATACCACTCTTAATAATGTTGTTCATTCATTAAGGGGCCTTGCGACATTGTGATCATCTAACCCCATGTAGTTGGTGTGAAATCTGTCTGACACCTGTGTCATTGTGATGGCTGTAAGTGTATTTGTATTGGAGGATAGGGTTTGGAAGGAGGTGGCCATGGCCTTAATTTAGGAACCACACCAGCATTTGCCTGGGGTAGAGGTGGGAAAAAGTTTTTAGGTTGGCTAAGATGGAAACTGAACCCATCTCTTCTCAGTTCTGCATCACGAGATTGAGTGTATCTAGTCTCAACCCTCAGACCATATTATATGTCTTGGCACAGCCAAGTCATCTGGATCTACACGTACACAGAAGGCAGAAGTTGCATTATTTTTAATAATAATAATACATTCTTCATTGCTCTGCAGGAGTGTAATAGGCCTTACCATCCTCCTCAATGCACCTGAAGCCTTGATATTAGGTACTCATATTGAATGCCACGAAGTAAAAATATGACTTTTCATTTTCCACTCACAAAGAAAGAAAATTTCAACAAGAATATTTTCCACCCAAGAAAGGGCAAGACGATCAATACGCATGAAGAAGTACTGGGAGGAATGCAAGGCTCGTACAGTTCCTACAAGTCGACGAACGAATGGTTGGTTAAAGTGATCCGATGTGGTCTCAAAAGGCGAAGAAGTAGAAGAGAAGAAGAAGAATTCCACGAAGAGGGGAATGCCATTAACTTACATTAAAACAAATAGGCCTACACCATAATTTAATGCAAGCACAATATGCAGAAAGATGATGATCATGATAATTGTTGTTTTAAGGGGCCTAACATCGAGGTTATCGGCCCCAATATGCAGAAAGGTCCTTGTATACCCTGTCTTGCTGTGATATTAGACAGACCACCTTAAAATTATACCGAGGGCATGGTGATGCAGCGATCAAGCTGTTTGCCTCTTACCAAGGCGGACCGGGTTCGATTCCCGGTCAATGCATGTGAGATTTTCAAAAACAGAAGTACAAGTTTGATGGGGTCAGATTGAGAATTAATGTTCTCAAAAATTCATGCCTCATCCCCTTGCAGTCAACATACAGCTTGATCAAGAGTAACAGGGCTGCTAATATTCACTTCGGCTCTCTGTCAACTGTTATGAGAAGAGGAGCTGTAATATTTTGTAATGCATATTGTGTTCATTTCTATTTTTGTTTGATTGGTTTGTTGTTATATTGATTGAATATGAGGAAGAATGAATAGTTGATTGATTTTTCGATTGAATGTACGAGCGAGCGAAGTAATGTAATCTTTTGTTTTTAGATCTTCGAATGTCAACTTCCGTATAGGCTATATAATTTTCCCCGTTTCTGTAACTTTTTCTTTCTAGCTTTTCATTTACTGTATATTTTTTCCCTTTTGTACACATTTTCTGTGTCTGCAGGTTTCTGTTTACTGTAGATAGTTTTAAATTTTCTGTAAATAATGTTAATGTTTCTTGAACATTTGGGACTGTATGAATGACTGAAAGCTAGAGTAATTTTCTTACAGGATGTCTGAGTATGTTTGTACGGTTGAGGTTGTTCATAGATAATAGTATCAAGGACCGTAAACATTTCCGTATCACTTCAAAATTTCCATTGGAGCAAGAAGATAAATACAGTACATATTCCAACCACTCCGCAAAGAGCCTTTATTCATCTCATAGACCATATCAAGATGTTTTTAAAGAAAAATATTTTAGACTAATTTACAGGAATATACAAATACCAACTATTTAGAAATATGTAATTTTCACAAAATTACTTTTATATTATACTGGCTATACCCGGCATGCGTTGCAATGCCAATCCAAGACAGATAGAAAGACTGGAAGATAATAATGTTATTGGTTTTACGTCTCTTTTAACTACTGTGGCTTTTAGAGACGCCGGAGTGACGGAATTTTGGCCCGAAGTCTTTAACGTGCCAGTAAATCTACTGACATGGCTCCCTCGCATTTGCGCACCCTCAAATGCCAACTGGCTGCACCAGGATTTGATTCTGCAACTTTGGTCACAGCAGGCGAGAACATTACCGCTGAGCCATGCAGCCAGCCCAAGAAAGAATAAGAATAAGTGTTTGAATTGTAATTTCGTTTACTGAAGTGCCGTTGGATAAACAATATTCTTTGTTTTTCAGTCTGGTGCGGATATAAATAAATCCAAAGGTTTTCCGACGCCATCTAATGTAAAATGGACTTACTTATTCAGAAAAATTGGTGGAAGTGTGCACAACAACACACCAAAGTTTCATCGCAATTGGCGGAATTGTATATGAACGCTTACAGGACTCTCCTGAAACGATTCGCTGGCCGACAATCATTTGTTGAAACTACACGTATGCTACCTACTACCAAATGGTTTTTCTAATTCAGATACCTTTGCGGCGGTGTGCACACAGGTGCAGTGGCACCATCTTTTTGAAACAACACAGGAGGATTCCATAAGTCGTACGTAACGTGCAGCTGTTACTGTCACAGTTTTGGCCTTCTCATCAGAATGGTAAGGGCCTACAATTCTAAAATCAAGGACAGTGCACCAAACAGTCACTCGTTCGCTGTGGAGGTTCTGTCTAGGATTAGTTGCGGACCAGTACCGAAAATTTTGTTTACTAACGTAGCCCGACAAATGAAAGTGCGCTTCATCACTTTCCAGTAGCCTGGAGTCAGCTGCCACAGCTTCCAGGATAGTCTCACAACACGCTCTGCGGTTGGCCCAATCACATTCACCGAGTTCCTGCACACCTACCATTTTATACGGAACTCCATAGCGGTGTGTAAAAGTCTCCGTACGGTGCGATCTGAGAGTCGCATAGCACGTGCGTGCCTACGTTGAGTAAGGAATTCCTCACTGCACGGATGTTCTCTGACGCCACGAGGCCTACCATATGGATTCGCTTTAACACTTGAACCAGTTCCTTTCAAACACGCCATGCTAGCGACTGACGAGACGAGGCGATGCACGAGTTCTCCAAGGCCACACGCACATCGACAATAATACCTGCTTCAGCGCTGTGGCCAATACGGGTGCTAGATATCATAAATGGCAAACATTCCTCTTTTAAACTGCGCAATAAATTTGTAAATTTCGTGTTGCGTTGCTGTATTATTTATGTTCGAAATTAGAGATTGGTTGGTTCTTAAGTTTAGGGGCTGCGACAACGCGGTCCTGTAGCCCCGTGTACTTTGGGTGTGTGTAGAATCTGTCTGATAACCGGTGTTACTTGTGATGACTGTATTAGTGTGTGTTATCTGTTTTTTAAATTAAGTACTGCAACTTAGAATTTCTCAAATAATTCCTACTATTGCGGCCAAGCGCCACCGTCAAAGACTACTAGGCCAAGTTCAGAACTTGGCTACTAGACGCCACCGCAGTCGGCTCTTGGCAACGAACGTAGAAACCTAATAGCGTTGTTTACATTCTTAACCTATCCAATTTAGCTTCACACAGGTGCAATTACTGGAATGTTATTTAACAAGCCATAAATCTATGACATGGGACGGCCGGCTTTACTTCCCCTCCGAAGGAAGGCATACCGAGGGATTTTAAACGCTCTTAAAAAACCGACGGCTTCGGCCGGGTTTGAACCCGCTATCTTGGGCATAGAAGCTCAGCATGCTACCGACTACGCCACCGAAGCCGCTTGAAATTAGAGAGTTATTTCTGCTGCACCCTGTACTTGAGCTCTGGCTCATTGGGACCTATGTAAATAAGTGATTAACCCTACAATCATATGTAAAATGTACGTGTATGGATAATTTAACTGCTTAGAATTCCCTCTATATCTGTCCCCACTCTACCATCTTCCAGCAGTGCTTCTGCTGGTCTATGGTGGTGATGTAAATGCTTTTGTTATTAATGACAATCAGTTCTAGAGGCATAATCATGGGGCAAGTAATTGCCTTGAAATAATCTTAGAGCATAAATACAATAGAGGGCGCATTGCCACACTCCGCCTGTACTGTGACGTGAAACCAACATCTCGATCAGCTGACTGAAGGGTAATGGCTCAAGACCGACTACCATTGGCTAATGGCGAATGCTAAGCAACGTC
Source organism: Meconema thalassinum (assembly GCA_946902985.2). Lineage (NCBI taxonomy): Eukaryota > Metazoa > Arthropoda > Insecta > Orthoptera > Tettigoniidae > Meconema > Meconema thalassinum. Next base: position 174,496,914 of record OX336398.1, on the reverse strand, counting down.
AAGGAATACAAAAGGAGCTCCATATTGGATAATTCTATTATCGCTATCCGCAGTTCCCTTCAGTCAGCTGATCGAGATGTTGGTTTCAACAATGTGAAGTCATCAGCCATCTATTGAATTTATGGTCTAAGGAAATTATCCTTGAATTTAACAACACATTGGTTTCTCCATGACAATAAGAAAGAGGTAAGGAATTTCATGTAGATATGTCACATAACTTCAGAGGGATTATAAAAACCACCTCATAAAAACCAGAGAAGTATAAGAGGCTGGAGAGATTACATACTGCTTTTTACGTCAAAGTAAACGACTTCTGTATATCTTGTATTTAAGAACTTGGCATATTAAACTTCAAAGACCACAGAGGATTCAGTGTATGTAAATAGTGTTACATACGAAATATATATTAATTTCAACCATTTAACAAATTGGTGCCTTAGCACAAAGTTCGTAATGTACCATACGTAAATTAAATGTATTATTCTAGGGTTAAATAAATTTAAAAAAGCCTCTCCCATTCATATAGGTTAAGTTGGGCTCTCAGAGTACTTCACCGGACTATTCTAATACTAATCTAGCTAAAAGCTATATTGAATAATTAAGAATACAGCAACGGAATGAAACAATAAAACTCATGAGTATCAAAATCTGGTAATAAACACAAGCACACATGACCATAAGCACAACATGTTCTTCTGCCATATGACATGTCGAACAGTAAAAGCGAAGGGGAGATTTCTTTTATATTACAAGCGTGTAATATAAAAGAAATCTACAAGTTACAAGTTGAGAAATTATCACCGTGGACGTTTACAACAGAAACAGAAATCAGTTGGTGACATTGGTATTTTCCTCTCTCTCAGCTCTCAACAGTAGAAGAATAATAAGAAGACAAATCTAGTTTTAGTGATATCAGTACATCGCATTTTCAATTACCGTCCATCAAATTGCGTTAATTTTCCTTGGGATCAACAAAATAAACGGAAAGATCCTCCAATCTAGTGGACAACCAACATTGGAAACGAAAGTTACCGAAAAGATGGTATATTGGCTTTCACGGCCGGTGAATTAAAACTCAGCAATTCTTCTAGGTTTGTGCCGTGTCTTGTGTGGGGTTTCGCCTAGGACACCAAGCTAGGCTCATCGGCGGGCTCTTGGTGTCCCCGCCCGGACCCCCACAGGAGTGACGAACTGCGCGCCACCTCCCTTTATATAAGGTGCAACTGCACCACTTGACTACGAGAACTTAAAGCTCAAGCAGCCTTAACCTCCCTATGAAGGCTTCCAAAAAGATGGTATATTGGCTTTCACGGCCGGTGAATTAAAACTCAGCAATTCTTCTAGGTTTGTGCCGTGTCTTGTGTGGGGTTTCGCCTAGGACACCAAGCTAGGCTCATCGGCGGGCTCTTGGTGTCCCCGCCCGGACCCCCACAGGAGTGACGAACTGCGCGCCACCTCCCTTTATATAAGGTGCAACTGCACCACTTGACTACGAGAACTTAAAGCTCAAGCAGCCTTATGCTCCCTATGAAACCTTCCAAAAAGATGGTATATTGGCTTTCACGGCCGGTGAATTAAAACTCAGCAATTCTTCTAGGTTTGTGCCGTCTCTTGTGTGGGGTTTCGCCTAGGACACCAAGCTAGGTTCATCGGCGGGCTCTTGGTGTCCACGCCCGGACCCCCACAGGAGTGACGAACTGCGCGCCACCTCCTATTATATAAGGTGCAACTGCACCACTTGACTACGAGAACTTAAAGCTCAAGCAGCCTTAACCTCCCTATGAAGGCTTCAATAAAAAGATGGTATATTGGCTTTCACGGCCGGTGAATTAAAACTCAGCAATTCTTCTAGGTTTGTGCCGTGTCTTGTGTGGGGTTTCGCCTAGGACACCAAGCTAGGCTCATCGGCGGGCTCTTGGTGTCCCCGCCCGGACCCCCACAGGAGTGACGAACTGCGCGCCACCTCCCTTTATATAAGGTGCAACTGCACCACTTGACTACGAGAACTTAAAGCTCAAGCAGCCTTAACCTCCCCTATGAAGGCTTCCAAAAAGATGGTATATTGGCTTTCACGGCCGGTGAATTAAAACTCAGCAATTCTTCTAGGTTTGTGCCGTGTCTTGTGTGGGGTTTCGCCTAGGACACCAAGCTAGGCTCATCGGCGGGCTCTTGGTGTCCCCGCCCGGACCCCCACAGGAGTGACGAACTGCGCGCCACCTCCCTTTACATAAGGTGCAACTGCACCACTTCACTACGAGAACTTAAAGCTCAAGCAGCCTTAACCTCCCTATGAAGGCTTCCAAAAAGATGGTATATTGGCTTTCACGGCCGGTGAATTAAAACTCAGCAATTCTTCTAGGTTTGTGCCGTGTCTTGTGTGGGGTTTCGCCTATGACTCCAAGCTAGGCTCATCGGCGGGCTCTTGGTGTCCCCGCCCGGACCCCCACAGGAGTGACGAACTGCGCGCCACCTCCCTTTATATAAGGTGCAACTGCACCACTTGACTACGAGAACTTAAAGCTCAAGCAGCCTTAACCTCCCTATGAAGGCTTCCAAAAAGATGGTATATTGGCTCTCACGACCGGTGAATTAAAACTCAGCAATTCTTCTAGGTTTGTGCCGTGTCTTGTGTGGGGTTTCGCCTAGGATACCAAGCCAGGCTCATCGGCGGGCTCTTGGTGTCCCCGCCCGGACCCCAACTGGAGTGACGAACTGCGCGCCACCTCCCTTTATATAAGGTGCAACTACACCACTTGACTACGAGAACTTAAAGCTCAAGCAGCCGTAACCTCCCTATGAAGGCTTCCAAAAAGATGGTATATTGGCTTTCACGGCCGGTGAATTAAAACTCGGCAATTCTTCTAGGTTTGTGCCGTGTCTTGTGTGGGGTTTCGCCTAGGACACCAAGCTAGGCTCATCGGCGGGCTCTTGGTGTCCCCGCCCGGACCCCCACAGGAGTGACGAACTGCGCGCCACCTCCCTTTATATAAGGTGCAACTGCACCACTTGACTACGAGAACTTAAAGCTCAAGCAGCCTTAACCTCCCTATGAAGGATTCCAAAAAGATGGTATATTGGCTTTCACGGCCGGTGAATTAAAACTCAGCAATTCTTCTAAGTTTGTGCCGTGTCTTGTGTGGGGTTTCGCCTAGGACACCAAGCTAGGCTCATCGGCGGGCTCTTGGTGTCCCCGCCCGGACCCCCACAGGAGTGACGAACTGCGCGCCACCTCCCTTTATATAAGGTGCAACTGCACCACTTGACTACGAGAACATACAACTCAAGCAGCCTTAACCTCCCTATGAAGGCTTCCAAAAAGATGGTATATTGGCTTTCACGGCCGGTGAATTAAAACTCACCATTCTTCTAGGTTTGTGCCGTATCTTGTGTTGGGTTTAGCCTAGGACACCAAGCTAGGCCCATCGGCGGGCTCTTGGTGTCCCCGCCCGGGCCCCCACAGGAGTGACGAACTGCGCGCCACCTCCCTTTATATAAGGTGCAACTGCACCACTTGACTACGAGAACTTAAAGCTCAAGCAGCCTTAACCTCCCTGTTAAGGCTTCCAAATAGATGGTATATTGGCTTTCACGGCCGTTGAATTAAAACTCAGCAATTCTTCTAGGTTTGTGCCGTGGCTTGTGTGGGGTTTCGCCTAGGACACCAAGCTAGGCTCATCGGCGGGCTCTTGGTGTCCCCGCCCGGACCCCCACAGGAGTGACGAACTGCGCGCTACCTCCCTTTATATAAGGTGCAACTGCACCACTTGACTACGAGAACTTAGAGCTCAAGCAGCCTTAACCTCCCTATGAAGGCTTCCAAAAAGATGGTATATTGGCTTTCACGGCCGGTGAATTAAAACTCAGCAATTCTTCTAGTTTTGTGCCGTGTCTTGTGTGGGGTTTCGCCGAGGACACCAAGCTAGGCTCATCGGCGGGCTCTTGGTGTCCCCGCCCGGACCCCCACAGGAGTGACGAACTGCGCGCCACCTCCATTTATATAAGGTGCAACTGCACCACTTGACTACGAGAACTTAAAGCTCAAGCAGCCTTAACCTCCCTATGAAGGCTTCCAAAAAGATGGTATATTGGCTTTCACGGCCGGTGAATTAAAACTCAGCAATTCTTCTAGGTTTGTGCCGTGTCTTGTGTGGGGTTTCGCCTAGGACAGCAAGCTAGGCTCATCGGCGGGCTCTTGGGCGCCACCTCCCTTTAGGGAGGTGGCGCGCAGTTCGTCACTCCTGTGGGGGTCCGGGCGGGGACACCAAGAGCCCGCCGATGAGCCTAGCTTGGTGTCCTAGGCGAAACCCCACACAAGACACGGCACAAAACTAGAAGAATTGCTGAGTTTTATTTCACCGGCCGTGAAAGCCAATATACCATCTTTTTGGAAGCCTTCATAGGGAGGTTAAGGCTGCTTGAGCTTTAAGTTCTCGTAGTCAAGTGGTGCAGTTGCATCTTATATAAAGGGAGGTGGCGCGCAGTTCGTCACTCCTGTGGGGGTCCGGGCGGGGACACCAAGAGCTCGCCGATGAGCCTAGCTTGGTGTCCTAGGCGAAACCCCACACAAGACACGGCACAAACCTACAAGAATTGCTGAGTTTTAATTCACCGGCCGTGAAAGCCAATATACCATCTTTTTGGAAGCCTTCATAGGGAGGTTAAAGCTGCTTGAGCTTTAAGTTCTCGTAGTCAAGTGGTGCAGTTGCACCTTATATAAAGGGAGGTGGCGCGCAGTTCGTCACTCCTGTGGGGGTCCGGGCGGGGACACCAAGAGCCCGCCGATGAGCCTAGCTTGGTGTCCTAGGCGAAACCCCACACAAGACACGGCACAAACCTAGAAGAATTGCTGAGTTTTAATTCACCGGCCGTGAAAGCCAATTTACCATCTTTTTGGAAGCCTTCATAGGGAGGTTAAGGCTGCTTCAGCTTTAAGTTCTCGTAGTCAAGTGGTGCAGTTGCACCTTATATAAAGGGAGGTGGCGCGCAGTTCGTCACTCCTGTGGGGGTCCGGGCGGGGACACCAAGAGCCCGCCGATGAGCCTAGCTTGGTGTCCTAGGCGAAACCCCACACAAGACACGGCACAAACCTAGAAGAATTGCTGAGTTTTAATTCACCGGCCGTGAAAGCCAATATACCATCTTTTTGGAAGCCTTCATAGGGAGGTTAAGGCTGCTTGAGCTTTAAGTTCTCGTAGTCAAGTGGTGCAGTTGCACCTTATATAAAGGGAGGTGGCGCGCAGTTCGTCACTCCTGTGGGGGTCCGGGCGGGGACACCAAGAGCCCGCCGATGAGCCTAGCTTGGTGTCCTAGGCGAAACCCCACACAAGACACGGCACAAACCTAGAAGAATTGCTGAGTTTTAATTCACCGGCCGTGAAAGCCAATATACCATCTTTTTGGAAGCCTTCATAGGGAGGTTAAGGCTGCTTGAGCTTTAAGTTCTCGTAGTCAAGTGGTGCAGTTGCACCTTATATAAAGGGAGGTGGCGCGCAGTTCGTCACTCCTGTGGGGGTCCGGGCGGGGACACCAAGAGCCCGCCGATGAGCCTAGCTTGGTGTCCTATGCGAAACCCCACACAAGACACGGCACAAAACTAGAAGAATTGCTGAGTTTTAATTCACCGGCCGTGAAAGCCAATATACCATCTTTTTGGAAGCCTTCATAGGGAGGTTAAGGCTGCTTGAGCTTTAAGTTCTCGTAGTCAAGTGGTGCAGTTGCACCTTATATAAAGGGAGGTGGCGCGCAGTTCGTCACTCCTTTGGGGGTCCGGGCGGGGACACCAAGAGCCCGCCGATGAGCCTAGCTTGGTGTCCTAGGCGAAACCCCACACAAGACACGGCACAAACCTAGAAGAATTGCTGAGTTTTAATTCGCCGGCCGTGAAAGCCAATATACCATCTTTTTGGAAGCCTTCATAGGGAGGTTAAGGCTGCTTGAGTTTTAAGTTCTCGTAGTCAAGTGGTGCAGTTGCACCTTATATAAAGGGAGGTGGCGCGCAGTTCGTCACTCCTGTGGGGGTCCGGGCGGGACACCAAGAGCCCGCCGATGAGCCTAGCTTGGTGTCCTAGGCGAAACCCCACACAAGACACGGCACAAACCTAGAAGAATTGCTGAGTTTTAATTCACCGGCCGTGAAAGCCAATATACCATCTTTTGGAAGCCTTCATAGGGAGGTTAAGGCTGCTTGAGCTTTAAGTTCTCGTAGTCAAGTGGTGCAGTTGCACCTTATATAAAGGGAGGTGGCGCGCAGTTCGTCACTCCTGTGGGGGTCCGGGCGGGGACACCAAGAGCCCGCCGATGAGCCTAGCTTGGTGTCCTAGGCGAAACCCCACACAAGACACGGCACAAACCTAGAAGAATTGCTGAGTTTTAATTCACCGGCCGTGAAAGCCAATATACCATCTTTTTGGAAGCCTTCATAGGGAGGTTAAGGCTGCTTGAGCTTTAAGTTCTCGTAGTCAAGTGGTGCAGTTGCACCTTACATAAAGGGAGGTGGCGCGCAGTTCGTCACTCCTGTGGGGGTCCGGGCGGGGACACCAAGAGCCCGCCGATAAGCCTAGCTTGGAGTCCTAGGCGAAACCCCACACAGGACACGGCACAAACCTAGAAGAATTGCTGAGTTTTAATTCACCGGCCGTGAAAGCCAATATACCATCTTTTTGGAAGCCTTCATAGGGAGGTTAAGGCTGCTTGAGCTTTAAGTTCTCGTAGTCAAGTGGTGCAGTTGCACCTTATATAAAGGGAGGTGGCGCGCCGTTCGTCACTCCTGTGGGGGTCCGGGCGGGGACACCAAGAGCCCGCCGATGAGCCTAGCTTGGTGTCCTAGGCGAAACCCCACACAAGACACGGCACAAACCTAGAAGAATTGCTGAGTTTTAATTCACCGGCCGTGAAAGCCAATATACCATCTTTTTGGAAGCCTTCATAGGGAGGTTAAGGCTGCTTGAGCTTTAAGTTCTCGTAGTCAAGTGGTGCAGTTGCACCTTATATAAAGGGAGGTGGCGCGCAGTTCGTCACTCCTGTGGGGGTCCGGGCGGGGACACCAAGAGCCCGCCGATGAGCCTAGCTTTGTGTCCCAGGCGAAACCCCACACAAAACACGGCACAAACCTAGAAGAATTGCTGAGTTTTAATTCACCGGCCGTGAAAGCCAATATACCATCTTTTTGGAAGCCTTCATAGGGAGGTTAAGGCTGCTTGAGCTTTAAGTTCTCGTAGTCAAGTGGTGCAGTTGCACCTTACATAAAGGGAGGTGGCGCGCAGTTCGTCACTCCTGTGGGGGTCCGGGCGGGGACACCAAGAGCCCGCCGATGAGCCTAGCTTGGTGTCCTATGCGAAACCCCACACAAGACACGGCACAAACCTAGAAGAATTGCTGAGTTTTAATTCACCGGCCGTGAAAGCCAATAAACCATCTTTTTGGAAGCCTTCATAGGGAGGTTAAGGCTGCTTGAGTTTGAAGTTCTCGTAGTCAAGTGGTGCAGTTGCACCTTATATAAAGGGAGGTGGCGCGCAGTTCGTCACTCCTGTGGGGGTCCGGGCGGGGACACCAAGAGCCCGCCGATGAGCCTAGCTTGGTGTCCTAGGCGAAACCCCACACAAGACACGGCACAAACCTAGAAGAATTGCTGAGTTTTAATTCACCGGCCGTGAAAGCCAATATACCATCTTTTTGGAAGCCTTCATAGGGAGGTTAAGGCTGCTTGAGCTTTAAGTTCTCGTAGTCAAGTGGTGCAGTTGCACCTTATATAAAGGGAGGTGGCCTGCAGTTCGTCACTCCTGTGGGGGTCCGAGCGGGGACACCAAGAGCCCGCCCATGACCCTAGCTTGGTGTCCTAGGCGAAACCCCACACAAGACACGGCACAAACCTAGAAGAATTGCTGAGTTTTAATTCACCGGCCGTGAAAGCCAATATACCATCTTTTTGGAAGCCTTCATAGTGAGGTTAAGGCTGCTTGAGCTTTAAGTTCTCGTAGTCAAGTGGTGCAGTTGCACCTTATATAAAGGGAGGTGGCGCGCAGTTCGTCACTCCTGTGGGGGTCCGGGCAGGGACACCAAGAGCCCGCCGATGAGCCTAGCTTGGTGTCCTAGGCGAAACCCCACACAAGACACGGCACAAACCTAGAAGAATTGCAGAGTTTTAATTCACCGGCCGTGAAAGCCAATATACCATCTTTTTGGAAGCCTTCATAGGGATGTTAAGGCTGCTTGAGCATTAAGTTCTCGTAGTCAAGTGGTGCAGTTGCACCTTATATAAAGGGAGGTGGCGCGCAGTTCGTCACTCCTGTGGGGGTCCGGGCGGGGACACCAAGAGCCCGCCGATGAGCCTAGCTTGGTGTCCTAGGCGAAACCCCACACAAGACACGGCACAAACCTAGAAGAATTGCTGAGTTTTAATTCACCGGCCGTGAAAGCCAATATACCATCTTTTTGGAAGCCTTCATAGGGAGGTTAAGGCTGCTTGAGCTTTAAGTTCTCGTAGTCAAGTGGTGCAGTTGCACCTTATATAAAGGGAGGTGGCGCGCAGTTCGTCACTCCTGTGGGGGTCCGGGCGGGGACACCAAGAGCCCGCCGATGAGCCTAGCTTGGTGTCCTAGGCGAAACCCCACACAGGACACGGCACAAACCTAGAAGAATTGCTGAGTTTTAATTCACCGGCCGTGAAAGCCAATATACCATATTTTTGGAAGCCCTCATAGGGAGGTTAAGGCTGCTTGAGCATTAAGTTCTCGTAGTCAAGTGGTGCAGTTGCACCTTATATAAAGGGAGGTGGCGCGCAGTTCGTCACTCCTGTGGGGGTCCGGGCGGGGACACCAAGAGCCCGCCGATGAGCCTAGCTTGGTGTCCTAGGCGAAACCCCACACAAGACACGGCACAAACCTAGAAGAATTGCTGAGTTTTAATTCACCGGCCGTGAAAGCCAATATACCATCTTTTTGGAAGCCTTCATAGGGAGGTTAAGGCTGCTTGAGCTTTAAGTTCTCGTAGTCAAGTGGTGCAGTTGCACCTTATATAAAGGGAGGTGGCGCGCAGTTCGTCACTCCTGTGGGGGTCCGGGCGGGGACACCAAGAGCCCGCCGATGAGCCTAGCTTGGTGTCCTAGGCGAAACCCCACACAAGACACGGCATAAACCTAGAAGAATTGCTGAGTTTTAATTCACAGGCCGTGAAAGCCAATATACCATCTTTTTGGAAGCCTTCATAGGGAGGTTAAGGCTGCTTGAGCTTTAAGTTCTCGTAGTCAAGTAGTGCAGTTGCACCTTATATAAAGGGAGGTGGCACGCAATTCGTCACTCCTGTGGGGGTCCGGGCGGGGACACCAAGAGCCCGCCGATGAGCCTAGCTTGGTGTCCTAGGCGAAACCCCACACAAGACACGGCACAAACCTAGAAGAATTGCTGAGTTTTAATTCTCCGGCCGTGAAAGCCAATATACCATCTTTTTGGAAGCCTTCATAGGGAGGTTAAGGCTGCTTGAGCTTTAAGTTCTCGTAGTCAAGTGGTGCAGTTGCACCTTATATAAAGGGAGGTGGCGCGCAGTTCGTCACTCCTGTGGGGGTCCGGGCGGGGACACCAAGAGCCCGCCGATGAGCCTAGCTTGGTGTCCTAGGCGAAACCCCACACAAGACACGGCACAAACCTAGAAGAATTGCTGAGTTTTAATTCACCGGCCGTGAAAGCCAATATACCATCTTTTGGAAGCCTTCATAGGGAGGTTAAGGCTGCTTGAGCTTTAAGTTCTCGTAGTCAAGTGGTGCAGTTGCACCTTATATAAAGGGAGGTGGCGCGCAGTTCGTCACTCCTGTGGGGGTCCGGGCGGGGACACCAAGAGCCCGCCGATGAGCCTAGCCTGGTGTCCTAGGCGAAACCCCACACAAGACACGGCACAAACCTAGAAGAATTGCTGAGTTTTAATTCACCGGCCGTGAAAGCCAATATACCATCTTTTTGGAAGCCTTCATAAGGAGGTTAAGGCTGCTTGAGCTTTAAGTTCTCGTAGTCAAGTGGTGCAGTTGCACCTTATATAAAGGGAGGTGGCGCGCAGTTCGTCACTCCTGTGGGGGTCCGGGCGGGGACACCAAGAGCCCGCCGATGAGCCTAGCTTGGTGTCCTAGGCGAAACCCCACACAAGACACGGCACAAACCTAGAAGAATTGCTGAGTTTTAATTCACCGGCCGTGAAAGCCAATATACCATCTTTTTGGAAGCCTTCATAGGGAGGTTAAGGCTGCTTGAGTTTGAAGTTCTCGTAGTCAAGTGGTGCAGTTGCACCTTATATAAAGGGAGGTGGCGCGCAGTTCGTCACTCCTCTGGGGGTCCGGGCGGGGACACCAAGAGCCCGCCGATGAGCCTAGCTTGGTGTCCTAGGCGAAACCCCACACAAGACACGGCACAAACCTAGAAGAATTGCTGAGTTTTAATTCACCGGCCGTGAAAGCCAATATACCATCTTTTTGGAAGCCTTCATAGGGAGGTTAAGGCTGCTTGAGTTTGAAGTTCTCGTAGTCAAGTGGTGCAGTTGCACCTTATATAAAGGGAGGTGGCGCGCAGTTCGTCACTCCTGTGGGGGTCCGGGCGGGGACACCAAGAGCCCGCCGATGAGCCTAGCTTCGTGTCCTAGGCGAAACCCCACACAAGACACGGCACAAACCTAGAAGAATTGCTGAGTTTTAATTCACCGGCCGTGAAAGCCAATATAGCATCTTTTTGGAAGCCTTCATAGGGAGGTTAAGGCTGCTTGAGCTTTAAGTTCTCGTAGTCAAGTGGTGCAGTTGCACCTTATATAAAGGGAGGTGGCGCGCAGTTCGTCACTCCTGTGGGGGTCCGGACGGGGACACCAAGAGCCCGCCGATGAGCCTAGCTTGGTGTCCTAGGCGAAACCCCACACAAGACACGGCACAAATCTAGAAGAATTGCTGAGTTTTAATTCACCGGCCGTGAAAGCCAATATACCATCTTTTTGGAAGCCTTCATAGGGAGGTTAAGGCTGCTTGAGCTTTAAGTTCTCGTAGTCAAGTGGTGCAGTTGCACCTTATATAAAGGGAGGTGGCTCGCAGTTCGTCACTCCTGTGGGGGTCCGGGCGGGGACACCAAGAGCCCGCCGATGAGCCTAGCTTGGTGTCCTAGGCGAAACCCCACACAAGACACGGCACAAACCTAGTAGAATTGCTGAGTTTTAATTCACCGGCCGTGAAAGCCAATATACCATCTTTTTGGAAGCCTTCATAGGGAGGTTAAGGCTGCTTGAGCTTTAAGTTCCCGTAGTCAACTGGTGCAGTTGCACCTTATATAAAGGGAGGTGGCGCGCAGTTCGTCACTCCTGTGGGGGTCCGGGCAGGGACACCAAGAGCCCGCCGATGAGCCTAGCTTGGTGTCCTAGGCGAAACCCCACACAAGACACGGCACAAACCTAGAAGAATTGCTGAGTTTTAATTCTCCGGCCGTGAAAGCCAATATACCATCTTTTTGGAAGCCTTCATAGGGAGGTTAAGGCTGCTTGAGCATTAAGTTCTCGTAGTCAAGTGGTGCAGTTGCACCTTATATAAAGGGAGGTGGCGCGCAGTTCGTCACTCCTCTGGGGGTCCGGGCGGGGACACCAAGAGCCCGCCGATGAGCCTAGCTTGGTGTCCTAGGCGAAACCCCACACAAGACACGGCACTAATCTAGAAGAATTGCTGAGTTTTAATTCACCGGCCGTGAAAGCCAATATACCATCTTTTTGGAAGACTTCATAGGGAGGTTAAGGCTGCTTGAGCTTTAAGTTCTCGTAGTCAAGTGGTGCAGTTGCACCTTATATAAAGGGAGGTGGCGCGCAGTTCGTCACTCCTGTGGGGGTCTGGGCGGGGACACCAAGAGCCCGCCGATGACCCTAGCTTGGTGTCCTAGGCGAAACCCCACACAAGACACGGCACAAACCTAGAAGAATTGCTGAGTTTTAATTCACCGGCCGTGAAAGCCAATATACCATCTTTTTGGAAGCCTTCATAGGGAGGTTAAGGCTGCTTGAGCTTTAAGATCTCGTAGTCAAGTGGTGCAGTTGCACCTTATATAAAGGGAGGTGGCGCGCAGTTCGTCACTCCTGTGGGGGTTCGGGCGGGGACACCAAGAGCCCGCCGATGAGCCTAGCTTGGTGTCCTAGGCGAAACCCCACACAGGACACGGCACAAAACCTAGAAGAATTGCTGAGTTTTAATTCACCGGCCGTGAAAGCCAATATACCATCTTTTTGGAAGCCTTCATAGGGAGGTTAAGGCTGCTTGAGCATTAAGTTCTCGTAGTCAAGTGGTGCATTTGCACCTTATATAAAGGGAGGTGGCGCGCAGTTCGTCACTCCTGTGGGGGTCCGGGCGGGGACACCAAGAGCCCGCCGATGAGCCTAGCTTGGTGTCCTAGGCGAAACCCCACACAAGACACGGCACAAACCTAGAAGAATTGCTGAGTTTTAATTCACCGGCCGTGAAAGCCAATATACCATCTTTTTGGAAGCCTTCATAGGGAGGTTAAGGCTGCTTGAGCTTTAAGTTCTCGTAGTCAAGTGGTGCAGTTGCACCTTATATAAAGGGAGGTGGCGCGCAGTTCGTCACTCCTGTGGGGGTCCGGGCGGGGACACCAAGAGCCCGCCGATGAGCCTAGCTTGGTGTCCTAGGCGAAACCCCACACAAGACACGGCACAAACCTAGAAGAATTGCTGAGTTTTAATTCACCGGCCGTGAAAGCCAATATACCATCTTTTTGGAAGCCTTCATAGGGAGGTTAAGGCTGCTTGAGCTTTAAGTTCTCGTAGTCAAGTGGTGCAGTTGCACCTTATATAAAGGGAGGTGGCGCGCAGTTCGTCACTCCTGTGAGGGTCCGGGCGGGGACACCAAGAGCCCGCCGATGAGCCTAGCTTGGTGTCCTAGGCGAAACCCCACACAAGACACGGCACAAACCTAGAAGAATTGCTGAGTTTTAATTCACCGGCCGTGAAAGCCAATATACCATCTTTTGGAAGCCTTCATAGGGAGGTTAAGGCTGCTTGAGCTTTACGTTCTCGTAGTCAAGTGGTGCAGTTGCACCTTATATAAAGGGAGGTGGCGCGCAGTTCGTCACTCCTGTGGGGGTCCGGGCGGGGACACCAAGAGCCCGCCGATGAGCCTAGCTTGGTGTCCTAGGCGAAACCCCACACAAGACACGGCACAAACCTAGAAGAATTGCTGAGTTTTAATTCACCGGCCATGAAAGCCAATATACCATCTTTTTGGAAGCCTTCATAGGGAGGTTAAGGCTGCTTGAGCATTAAGTTCTCGTAGTCAAGTGGTGCATTTGCACCTTATATAAAGGGAGGTGGCGCGCAGTTCGTCACTCCTGTGGGGGTCCGGGCGGGGACACCAAGAGCCCGCCGATGAGCCTAGCTTCGTGTCCTAGGCGAAACCCCACACAAGACACGGCACAAACCTAGAAGAATTGCTGAGTTTTAATTCACCGGCCGTGAAAGCCAATATACCATCTTTTTGGAAGCCTTCATAGGGAGGTTAAGGCTGCTTGAGCATTAAGTTCTCGTAGTCAAGTGGTGCAGTTGCACCTTATATAAAGGGAGGTGGCGCGCAGTTCGTCACTCCTCTGGGGGTCCGGGCGGGGACACCAAGAGCCCGCCGATGAGCCTAGCTTGGTGTCCTAGGCGAAACCCCACACAAGACACGGCACAAATCTAGAAGAATTGCTGAGTTTTAATTCACCGGCCGTGAAAGCCAATATACCATCTTTTTGGAAGACTTCATAGGGAGGTTAAGGCTGCTTGAGCTTTAAGTTCTCGTAGTCAAGTGGTGCAGTTGCACCTTATATAAAGGGAGGTGGCGCGCAGTTCGTCACTCCTGTGGGGGTCTGGGCGGGGACACCAAGAGCCCGCCGATGACCCTAGCTTGGTGTCCTAGGCGAAACCCCACACAAGACACGGCACAAACCTAGAAGAATTGCTGAGTTTTAATTCACCGGCCGTGAAAGCCAATATACCATCTTTTTGGAAGCCTTCATAGGGAGGTTAAGGCTGCTTGAGCTTTAAGATCTCGTAGTCAAGTGGTGCAGTTGCACCTTATATAAAGGGAGGTGGCGCGCAGGTCGTCACTCCTGTGGGGGTTCGGGCGGGGACACCAAGAGCCCGCCGATGAGCCTAGCTTGGTGTCCTAGGCGAAACCCCACACAGGACACGGCACAAACCTAGAAGAATTGCTGAGTTTTAATTCACCGGCCGTGAAAGCCAATATACCATCTTTTTGGAAGCCTTCATAGGGAGGTTAAGGCTGCTTGAGCATTAAGTTCTCGTAGTCAAGTGGTGCAGTTGCACCTTATATAAAGGGAGGTGGCGCGCAGTTCGTCACTCCTGTGGGGGTCCGGGCGGGGACACCAAGAGCCCGCCGATGAGCCTAGCTTGGTGTCCTAGGCGAAACCCCACACAAGACACGGCACAAACCTAGAAGAATTGCTGAGATTTAATTCACCGGCCGTGAAAGCCAATATACCATCTTTTTGGAAGCCTTCATAGGGAGGTTAAGGCTGCTTGAGCTTTAAGTTCTCGTAGTCAAGTGGTGCAGTTGCACCTTATATAAAGGGAGGTGGCGCGCATTTCGTCACTCCTGTGGGGGTCCGGGCGGGGACACCAAGAGCCCGCCGATGACCCTAGCTTGGTGTCCTAGGCGAAACCCCACACAAGACACGGCATAAACCTAGAAGAATTGCTGAGTTTTAATTCACAGGCCGTGAAAGCCAATATACCATCTTTTTGGAAGCCTTCATAGGGAGGTTAAGGCTGCTTGAGCTTTAAGTTCTCGTAGTCAAGTGGTGCAGTTGCACCTTATATAAAGGGAGGTGGCACGCAATTCGTCACTCCTGTGGGGGTCCGGGCGGGGACACCAAGAGCCCGCCGATGAGCCTAGCTTGGTGTCCCAGGCGAAACCCCACACAGGACACGGCACAAACCTAGAAGAATTGCTGAGTTTTAATTCACCGGCCGTGAAAGCCAATATACCATCCTTTTGGGAGCCTTCATAGGGAGGTTAAGGCTGCTTGAGCATTAAGTTCTCGTAGTCAGGTGGTGCAGTTGCACCTTATATAAAGGGAGGTGGCGCGCAGTTCGTCACTCCTTTGGGGGTCCGGACGGGGACACCAAGAGCCCGCCGATGAGCCTAGCTTGGTGTCCTAGGCGAAACCCCACACAAGGCACGGCACAAACCTAGAAGAATTGCTGAGTTTTAATTCACCGGCCGTGAAAGCCAATATACCACCTTTTTGGAAGCCTTCATAGGGAGGTTAAGGCTGCTTGAGCTTTAAGTTCTCGTAGTGAAGTGGTGCAGTTGCACCTTATATAAAGGGAGGTGGCGCGCAGTTCGTCACTCCTGTGGGGGTCCGGGCGGGGACACCAAGAGCCCGCCGATGAGCCTAGCTTGGTGTCCTAGGCGAAGCCCCACACAAGACACGGCACAAACCTAGAAGAATTGCTGAGTTTTAATTCACCGGCCGTGAAAGCCAATATACCATCTTTTGGAAGCCTTCATAGGGAGGTTAAGGCTGCTTGAGCTTTAAGTTCTCGTAGTCAAGTGGTGCAGTTGCACCTTATATAAAGGGAGGTGGCGCGCAGTTCGTCACTCCTGTGGGGGTCCGGGCGGGGACACCAAGAGCCCGCCGATGAGCCTAGCTTGGTGTCCTAGGCGAAACCCCACACAAGACACGGCACAAACCTAGAAGATTTGCTGAGTTTTAATTCACCGGCCGTGAAAGTCAATTTACCATCTTTTTGGAAGCCTTCATAGGGAGGTTAAGGCTGCTTGAGCTTTAAGTTCTCGTAGTCAAGTGGTGCAGTTGCACCTTATATAAAGGGAGGTGGCGCGCAGTTCGTCACTCCTGTGGGGGTCCGGGCGGGGACACCAAGAGCCCGCCGATGAGCCTAGCTTGGTGTCCTAGGCGAAACCCCACACAAGACACGGCACAAACCTAGAAGAATTGCTGAGTTTTAATTCACCGGCCGTGAAAGCCAATATACCATCTTTTTGGAAGCCTTCATAGGGAGGTTAAGGCTGCTTGAGCTTTAAGTTCTCGTAGTCAAGTGGTGCAGTTGCACCTTATATAAAGGGAGGTGGCGCGCAGTTCGTCACTCCTGTGGGGGTCCGGGCGGGGACACCAAGAGCCCGCCGATGAGCCTAGCTTGGTGTCCTAGGCGAAACCCCACACAAGACACGGCACAAACCTAGAAGAATTGCTGAGTTTTAATTCACCGGCCGTGAAAGCCAATATACCATCTTTTTGGAAGCCTTCATAGGGAGGTTAAGGCTGCTTGAGTTTGAAGTTCTCGTAGTCAAGTGGTGCAGTTGCACCTTATATAAAGGGAGGTGGCGCGCAGTTCGTCACTCCTGTGGGGGTCCGGGCGGGGACACGAAGAGCCCGCCGATGAGCCTAGCTTGGTGTCCTAGGCGAAACTCCACACAAGACACGGCACAAACCTAGAAGAATTGCTGAGTTTTAATTCACCAGCCGTGAAAGCCAATATACCATCTTTTTGGAAGCCTTCATAGGGAGGTTAAGGCTGCTTGAGCTTTAAGTTCTCGTAGTCAAGTGGTGCAGTTGCACCTTATATAAAGGGAGGTGGCGCGCAGTTCGTCACTCCTGTGGGGGTCCGGGCGGGGACACCAAGAGCCCGCCGATGAGCCTAGCTTGGTGTCCTAGGCGAAACCCCACACAAGACACGGCACAAACCTAGAAGAATTGCTGAGTTTTAATTCACCGGCCGTGAAAGACAATATACCATCTTTTTGGAAGCCTTCATAGGGAGGTTAAGGCTGCTTGAGCTTTAAGTTCTCGTAGTCAAGTGGTGCAGTTGCACCTTATATAAAGGGAGGTGGCGCGCAGTTCGTCACTCCTGTGGGGGTCCGGTCGGGGACACCAAGAGCCCGCCGATGAGCCTAGCTTGGTGTCCTAGGCGAAACCCCACACAAGACACGGCACAAACCTAGAAGAATTGCTGAGTTTTAATTCACCGGCCGTGAAAGCCAATATACCATCTTTTTGGAAGCCTTCATAGGGAGGTTAAGGCTGCTTGAGCTTTAAGTTCTCTTAGTCAAGTGGTGCAGTTGCACCTTATATAAAGGGAGGTGGCGCGCAGTTCGTCACTCCTGTGGGGGTCCGGGCGGGGACACCAAGAGCCCGCCGATGAGCCTAGCTTGGTGTCCTAGGCGAAACCCCACACAAGACACGGCACAAACCTAGAAGAATTGCTGAGTTTTAATTCACCGGCCGTGAAAGCCAATATACCATCTTTTTGGAAGCCTTCATAGGGAGGTTAAGGCTGCTTGAGCTTTAAGTTCTCGTAGTCAAGTGGTGCAGTTGCACCTTATATAAAGGGAGGTGGCGCGCAGTTCGTCACTCCTGTGGGGGTCCGGGCGGGGACACCAAGAGCCCGCCGATGAGCCTAGCTTGGTGTCCTAGGCGAAACCCCACACAAGACACGGCACAAACCTAGAAGAATTGCTGAGTTTTAATTCGGCGGCCGTGAAAGCCAATATACCAACTTTTGGAAGCCTTCATAGGGGGGTTAAGGCTGCTTGAGCTTTAAGTCCTCGTAGTCAAGTGGTGCAATTGCACCTTATATAAAGGGAGGTGGCGCGCAGTTCGTCACTCCTCTGGGGGTCTGGGCGGGGACACCAAGAGCCCGCCGATGAGCCTTGCTTGGTGTCCTAGGCGAAACCCCACACAAGACACGGCACAAACCTAGAAGAATTCCTGAGTTTTAATTCACCGGCCGTGAAAGCCAATATACCATCTTTTTGGAAGCCTTCATAGGGAGGTTAAGACTGCTTGAGCTTTAAGTTCTCGTAGTCAAGTGGTGCAGTTGCACCTTATATAAAGGGAGGTGGCGCGCAGTTCGTCACTCCTGTGGGGGTCCGGGCGGGGACACCAAGAGCCCGCCGATGAGCCTAGCTTGGTGTCCAAGGCGAAACCCCACACAAGGCACGGCACAAACCTAGAAGAATTGCTGAGTTTTAATTCACCGGCCGTGAAAGCCAATATACCATCTTTTTGGAAGCCTTCATAGGGAGGATAAGGCTGCTTGAGCTTTAAGTTCTCGAAGTCAAGTGGTGCAGATGCACCTTATATAAAGGGAGGTGGCGCGCAGTTCGTCACTCCTGTGGGGGTCCGGGCGGGGACACCAAGAGCCCGCCGATGAGCCTAGCTTGGTGTCCTAGGCGAAACCCCACACAAGACACGGCACAAACCTAGAAGAATTGCTGAGTTTTAATTCACCGGCCGTGAAAGCCAATATAGCATCTTTTTGGAAGCCTTCATAGGGAGGTTAAGGCTGCTTGAGCTTTAAGTTCTCGTAGTCAAGTGGTGCAGTTGCACCTTATATAAAGGGAGGTGGCGCGCAGTTCGTCACTCCTGTGGGGGTCCGGGCGGGGACACCAAGAGCCCGCCGATGAGCCTAGCTTGGTGTCCTAGGCGAAACCGCACACAAGACACGGCACAAACCTAGAAGAATTGCTGAGTTTTAATTCACCGGCCGTGAAAGACAATATACCATCTTTTTGGAAGCCTTCATAGGGAGGTTAAGGCTGCTTGAGCTTTAAGTTCTCGTAGTCAAGTGGTGCAGTTGCACCTTATATAAAGGGAGGTGGCGCGCAGTTCGTCACTCCTGTGGGGGTCCGGTCGGGGACACCAAGAGCCCGCCGATGAGCCTAGCTTGGTGTCCTAGGCGAAACCCCACACAAGACACGGCACAAACCTAGAAGAATTGCTGAGTTTTAATTCACCGGCCGTGAAAGCCAATATACCATCTTTTTGGAAGCCCTCATAGGGAGGTTAAGGCTGCTTGAGCTTTAAGTTCTCTTAGTCAAGTGGTGCAGTTGCACCTTATATAAAGGGAGGTGGCGCGCAGTTCGTCACTCCTGTGGGGGTCCGGGCGGGGACACCAAGAGCCCGCCGATGAGCCTAGCTTGGTGTCCTAGGCGAAACCCCACACAAGACACGGCACAAACCTAGAAGAATTGCTGAGTTTTAATTCACCGGCCGTGAAAGCCAATATACCATCTTTTTGGAAGCCTTCATAGGGAGGTTAAGGCTGCTTGAGCTTTAAGTTCTCGTAGTCAAGTGGTGCAGTTGCACCTTATATAAAGGGAGGTGGCGCGCAGTTCGTCACTCCTGTGGGGGTCCGGGCGGGGACACCAAGAGCCCGCCGATGAGCCTAGCTTGGTGTCCTAGGCGAAACCCCACACAAGACACGGCACAAACCTAGAAGAATTGCTGAGTTTTAATTCGGCGGCCGTGAAAGCCAATATACCATCATTTTGGAAGCCTTCATAGGGAGGTTAAGACTGCTTGAGCTTTAAGTTCTCGTAGTCAAGTGGTGCAGTTGCACCTTATATAAAGGGAGGTGGCGCGCAGTTCGTCACTCCTGTGGGGGTCCGGGCGGGGACACCAAGAGCCCGCCTATGAGCCTAGCTTGGTGTCCAAGGCGAAACCCCACACAAGGCACGGCACAAACCTAGAAGAATTGCTGAGTTTTAATTCACCGGCCGTGAAAGCCAATATACCATCTTTTTGGAAGCCTTCATAGGGAGGATAAGGCTGCTTGAGCTTTAAGTTCTCGAAGTCAAGTGGTGCAGATGCACCTTATATAAAGGGAGGTGGCGCGCAGTTCGTCACTCCTGTGGGGGTCCGGGCGGGGACACCAAGAGCCCGCCGATGAGCCTAGCTTGGTGTCCTAGGCGAAACCCCACACAAGACACGGCACAAACCTAGAAGAATTGCTGAGTTTTAATTCACCGGCCGTGAAAGCCAATATACCATCTTTTTGGAAGCCTTCATAGGGAGGTTAAGGCTGCTTGAGCTTTAAGTTCTCGTAGTCAAGTGGTGCAGTTGCACCTTATATAAAGGGAGGTGGCGTGCAGTTCGTCACTCCTGTGGGGGTCCGGGCGGGGACACCAAGAGCCCACCGATGAGCCTAGCTTGGTGTCCTAGGCGAAAACCCACACAAGACACGGCACAAACCTAGAAGAATTGCTGAGTTTTAATTCACCGGCCGTGAAAGCCAATATAGCATCTTTTTGGAAGCCTTCATAGGGAGGTTAAGGCTGCTTGAGCTTTAAGTTCTCGTAGTCAAGTGGTGCAGTTGCACCTTATATAAAGGGAGGTGGCGCGCAGTTCGTCACTCCTGTGGGGGTCCGGACGGGGACACCAAGAGCCCGCCGATGAGCCTAGCTTGGTGTCCTAGGCGAAACCCCACACAAGACACGGCACAAATCTAGAAGAATTGCTGAGTTTTAATTCACCGGCCGTGAAAGCCAATATACCATCTTTTTGGAAGCCTTCATAGGGAGGTTAAGGCTGCTTGAGCTTTAAGTTCTCGTAGTCAAGTGGTGCAGTTGCACCTTATATAAAGGGAGGTGGCTCGCAGTTCGTCACTCCTGTGGGGGTCCGGGCGGGGACACCAAGAGCCCGCCGATGAGCCTAGCTTGGTGTCCTAGGCGAAACCCCACACAAGACACGGCACAAACCTAGTAGAATTGCTGAGTTTTAATTCACCGGCCGTGAAAGCCAATATACCATCTTTTTGGAAGCCTTCATAGGGAGGTTAAGGCTGCTTGAGCTTTAAGTTCTCGTAGTCAACTGGTGCAGTTGCACCTTATATAAAGGGAGGTGGCGCGCAGTTCGTCACTCCTGTGGGGGTCCGGGCAGGGACACCAAGAGCCCGCCGATGAGCCTAGCTTGGTGTCCTAGGCGAAACCCCACACAAGACACGGCACAAACCTAGAAGAATTGCTGAGTTTTAATTCTCCGGCCGTGAAAGCCAATATACCATCTTTTTGGAAGCCTTCATAGGGAGGTTAAGGTTGCTTGAGCTTTAAGTTCTCGTAGTCAAGTGGTGCAGTTGCACCTTATATAAAGGGAGGTGGCGCGCAGTTCGTCACTCCTGTGAGGGTCCGGGCGGGGACACCAAGAGCCCGCCGATGAGCCTAGCTTGGTGTCCTAGGCGAAACCCCACACAAGACACGGCACAAACCTAGAAGAGTTGCTGAGTTTTAATTCACCGGCCGTGAAAGCCAATATACCATCTTTTTGGAAGCCTTCATAGGGAGGTTAAGGCTGCTTGAGCTTTAAGTTCTCGTAGTCAAGTGGTGCAGTTGCACCTTATATAAATGGAGATGGCGCGCAGTTCGTCACTCCTGAGGGGGTCCGGGCGGGGACACCAAGAGCCCGCCGATGAGCCTAGCTTGGTGTCCCAGGCGAAACCCCACACAGGACACGGCACAAACCTAGAAGAATTGCTGAGTTTTAATTCACCGGCCGTGAAAGCCAATATACCATCCTTTTGGAAGCCTTCATAGGGAGGTTAAGGCTGCTTGAGGATTAAGTTCTCGTAGTCAAGTGGTGCAGTTGCACCTTATATAAAGGGAGGTGGCGCGCAGTTCGTCACTCCTGTGGGGGTCCGGGCGGGGACACCAAGAGCCCGCCGATGAGCCTAGCTTGGTGTCCTAGGCGAAACCCCACACAAGACACGGCACATACCTAGAAGAATTGCTGAGTTTTAATTCACCGGCCGTGAAAGCCAATATACCATCTTTTTGGAAGCCTTCATAGGGAGGTTAAGGCTGCTTGAGCTTTAAGTTCTCGTAGTCAAGTGGTGCAGTTGCACCTTATATAAAGGGAGGTGGCGCGCAGTTCGTCACTCCTGTGGGGGTCCGGGCGGGGACACCAAGAGCCCGCCGATGAGCCTAGCTTGGTGTCCTAGGCGAAACCCCACACAAGACACGGCACAAACCTAGAAGAATTGCTGAGTTTTAATTCGGCGGCCGTGAAAGCCAATATACCATCTTTTGGAAGCCTTCATAGGGAGGTTAATGCTGCTTGAGCTTTAATTTCTCGTAGTCAAGTGGTGCAATTGCTCCTTATATAAAGGGAGGTGGCGCGCAGTTCGTCACTCCTGTGGGGGTCCGGGCGGGGACACCAAGAGCCCGCCGATGAGCCTTGCTTGGTGTCCTAGGCGAAACCCCACACAAGACACGGCACAAACCTAGAAGAATTGCTGAGTTTTAATTCACCGGCCGTGAAAGCCAATATACCATCTTTTTGGAAGCCTTCATAGGGAGGTTAAGACTGCTTGAGCTTTAAGTTCTCGTAGTCAAGTGGTGCAGTTGCACCTTATATAAAGGGAGGTGGCGCGCAGTTCGTCACTCCTGTGGGGGTCCGGGCGGGGACACCAAGAGCCCGCCGATGAGCCTAGCTTGGTGTCCAAGGCGAAACCCCACACAAGGCACGGCACAAACCTAGAAGAATTGCTGAGTTTTAATTCACCGGCCGTGAAAGCCAATATACCATCTTTTTGGAAGCCTTCATAGGGAGGATAAGGCTGCTTGAGCTTTAAGTTCTCGAAGTCAAGTGGTGCAGATGCACCTTATATAAAGGGAGGTGGCGCGCAGTTCGTCACTCCTGTGGGGGTCCGGGCGGGGACACCAAGAGCCCGCCGATGAGCCTAGCTTGGTGTCCTAGGCGAAACCCCACACAAGACACGGCACAAACCTAGAAGAATTGCTGAGTTTTAATTCACCGGCCGTGAAAGCCAATATAGCATCTTTTTGGAAGCCTTCATAGGGAGGTTAAGGCTGCTTGAGTTTTAAGTTCTCGTAGTCAAGTGGTGCAGTTGCACCTTATATAAAGGGAGGTGGCGCGCAGTTCGTCACTCCTGTGGGGGTCCGGGCGGGGACACCAAGAGCCCGCCGATGAGCCTAGCTTGGTGTCCTAGGCGAAACCCCACACAAGACACGGCACAAACCTAGAAGAATTGCTGAGTTTTAATTCACCGGCCGTGAAAGACAATATACCATCTTTTTGGAAGCCTTCATAGGGAGGTTAAGGCTGCTTGAGCTTTAAGTTCTCGTAGTCAAGTGGTGCAGTTGCACCTTATATAAAGGGAGGTGGCGCGCAGTTCGTCACTCCTGTGGGGGTCCGGTCGGGGACACCAAGAGCCCGCCGATGAGCCTAGCTTGGTGTCCTAGGCGAAACCCCACACAAGACACGTCACAAACCTAGAAGAATTGCTGAGTTTTAATTCACCGGCCGTGAAAGCCAATATACCATCTTTTTGGAAGCCTTCATAGGGAGGTTAAGGCTGCTTGAGCTTTAAGTTCTCTTAGTCAAGTGGTGCAGTTGCACCTTATATAAAGGGAGGTGGCGCGCAGTTCGTCACTCCTGTGGGGGTCCGGGCGGGGACACCAAGAGCCCGCCGATGAGCCTAGCTTGGTGTCCTAGGCGAAACCCCACACAAGACACGGCACAAACCTAGAAGAATTGCTGAGTTTTAATTCACCGGCCGTGAAAGCCAATATACCATCTTTTTGGAAGCCTTCATAGGGAGGTTAAGGCTGCTTGAGATTTAAGTTCTCGTAGTCAAGTGGTGCAGTTGCACCTTATATAAAGGGAGGTGGCGCGCAGTTCGTCACTCCTGTGGGGGTCCGGGCGGGGACACCAAGAGCCCGCCGATGAGCCTAGCTTGGTGTCCTAGGCGAAACCCCACACAAGACACGGCACAAACCTAGAAGAATTGCTGAGTTTTAATTCGGCGGCCGTGAAAGCCAATATACCATCTTTTTGGAAGCCTTCATAGGGAGGTTAAGACTGCTTGAGCTTTAAGTTCTCGTAGTCAAGTGGTGCAGTTGCACCTTATATAAAGGGAGGTGGCGCGCAGTTCGTCACTCCTGTGGGGGTCCGGGCGGGGACACCAAGAGCCCGCCGATGAGCCTAGCTTGGTGTCCAAGGCGAAACCCCACACAAGGCACGGCACAAACCTAGAAGAATTGCTGAGTTTTAATTCACCGGCCGTGAAAGCCAATATACCATCTTTTTGGAAGCCTTCATAGGGAGGATAAGGCTGCTTGAGCTTTAAGTTCTCGAAGTCAATTGGTGCAGATGCACCTTATATAAAGGGAGGTGGCGCGCAGTTCGTCACTCCTGTGGGGGTCCGGGCGGGGACACCAAGAGCCCGCCGATGAGCCTAGCTTGGTGTCCTAGGCGAAACCCCACACAAGACACGGCACAAACCTAGAAGATTTGCTGAGTTTTAATTCACCGGCCGTGAAAGCCAATATACCATCTTTTTGGAAGCCTTCATAGGGAGGTTAAGGCTGCTTGAGCTTTAAGTTCTCGTAGTCAAGTGGTGCAGTTGCACCTTATATAAAGGGAGGTGGCGTGCAGTTCGTCACTCCTGTGGGGGTCCGGGCGGGGACACCAAGAGCCCGCCGATGAGCCTAGCTTGGTGTCCTAGGCGAAAACCCACACAAGACACGGCACAAACCTAGAAGAATTGCTGAGTTTTAATTCACCGGCCGTGAAAGCCAATATAGCATCTTTTTGGAAGCCTTCATAGGGAGGTTAAGGCTGCTTGAGCTTTAAGTTCTCGTAGTCAAGTGGTGCAGTTGCACCTTATATAAAGGGAGGTGGCGCGCAGTTCGTCACTCCTGTGGGGGTCCGGACGGGGTCACCAAGAGCCCGCCGATGAGCCTAGCTTGGTGTCCTAGGCGAAACCCCACACAAGACACGGCACAAATCTAGAAGAATTGCTGAGTTTTAATTCACCGGCCGTGAAAGCCAATATACCATCTTTTTGGAAGCCTTCATAGGGAGGTTAAGGCTGCTTGAGCTTTAAGTTCTCGTAGTCAAGTGGTGCAGTTGCACCTTATATAAAGGGAGGTGGCTCGCAGTTCGTCACTCCTGTGGGGGTCCGGGCGGGGACACCAAGAGCCCGCCGATGAGCCTAGCTTGGTGTCCTAGGCGAAACCCCACACAAGACACGGCACAAACCTAGTAGAATTGCTGAGTTTTAATTCACCGGCCGTGAAAGCCAATATACCATCTTTTTGGAAGCCTTCATAGGGAGGTTAAGGCTGCTTGAGCTTTAAGTTCTCGTAGTCAACTGGTGCAGTTGCACCTTATATAAAGGGAGGTGGCGCGCAGTTCGTCACTCCTGTGGGGGTCCGGGCAGGGACACCAAGAGCCCGCCGATGAGCCTAGCTTGGTGTCCTAGGCGAAACCCCACACAAGACACGGCACAAACCTAGAAGAATTGCTGAGTTTTAATTCTCCGGCCGTGAAAGCCAATATACCATCTTTTTGGAAGCCTTCATAGGGAGGTTAAGGTTGCTTGAGCTTTAAGTTCTCGTAGTCAAGTGGTGCAGTTGCACCTTATATAAAGGGAGGTGGCGCGCAGTTCGTCACTCCTGTGAGGGTCCGGGCGGGGACACCAAGAGCCCGCCGATGAGCCTAGCTTGGTGTCCTAGGCGAAACCCCACACAAGACACGGCACAAACCTAGAAGAGTTGCTGAGTTTTAATTCACCGGCCGTGAAAGCCAATATACCATCTTTTTGGAAGCCTTCATAGGGAGGTTAAGGCTGCTTGAGCTTTAAGTTCTCGTAGTCAAGTGGTGCAGTTGCACCTTATATAAATGGAGATGGCGCGCAGTTCGTCACTCCTGAGGGGGTCCGGGCGGGGACACCAAGAGCCCGCCGATGAGCCTAGCTTGGTGTCCCAGGCGAAACCCCACACAGGACACGGCACAAACCTAGAAGAATTGCTGAGTTTTAATTCACCGGCCGTGAAAGCCAATATACCATCCTTTTGGAAGCCTTCATAGGGAGGTTAAGGCTGCTTGAGCATTAAGTTCTCGTAGTCAAGTGGTGCAGTTGCACCTTATATAAAGGGAGGTGGCGCGCAGTTCGTCACTCCTGTGGGGGTCCGGGCGGGGACACCAAGAGCCCGCCGATGAGCCTAGCTTGGTGTCCTAGGCGAAACCCCACACAAGACACGGCACATACCTAGAAGAATTGCTGAGTTTTAATTCACCGGCCGTGAAAGCCAATATACCATCTTTTTGGAAGCCTTCATAGGGAGGTTAAGGCTGCTTGAGCTTTAAGTTCTCGTAGTCAAGTGGTGCAGTTGCACCTTATATAAAGGGAGGTGGCGCGCAGTTCGTCACTCCTGTGGGGGTCCGGGCGGGGACACCAAGAGCCCGCCGATGAGCCTAGCTTGGTGTCCTAGGCGAAACCCCACACAAGACACGGCACAAACCTAGAAGAATTGCTGAGTTTTAATTCGGCGGCCGTGAAAGCCAATATACCATCTTTTGGAAGCCTTCATAGGGAGGTTAATGCTGCTTGAGCTTTAATTTCTCGTAGTCAAGTGGTGCAATTGCTCCTTATATAAAGGGAGGTGGCGCGCAGTTCGTCACTCCTGTGGGGGTCCGGGCGGGGACACCAAGAGCCCGCCGATGAGCCTAGCTTGGTGTCCTAGGCGAAACCCCACACAAGACACGGCACAAACCTAGAAGAATTGCTGAGTTTTAATTCACCGGCCGTGAAAGCCAATATACCATCTTTTTGGAAGCCTTCATAGGGAGGTTAAGGCTGCTTGAGCTTTAAGTTCTCGTAGTCAAGTGGTGCAGATGCACCTTATATAAAGGGAGGTGGCGCGCAGTTCGTCACTCCTGTGGGGGTCCGGGCGGGGACACCAAGAGCCCGCCGATGAGCCTAGCTTGGTGTCCTAGGCGAAACCCCACACAAGACACGGCACAAACCTAGAAGAATTGCTGAGTTTTAATTCACCGGCCGTGAAAGCCAATATACCATCTTTTTGGAAGCCTTCATAGGGAGGTTAAGGCTGCTTGAGCTTTAAGTTCTCGTAGTCAAGTGGTGCAGTTGCACCTTATATAAAGGGAGGTGGCGTGCAGTTCGTCACTCCTGTGGGGGTCCGGGCGGGGACACCAAGAGCCCGCCGATGAGCCTAGCTTGGTGTCCTAGGCGAAAACCCACACAAGACACGGCACAAACCTAGAAGAATTGCTGAGTTTTAATTCACCGGCCGTGAAAGCCAATATAGCATCTTTTTGGAAGCCTTCATAGGGAGGTTAAGGCTGCTTGAGCTTTAAGTTCTCGTATTCAAGTGGTGCAGTTGCACCTTATATAAAGGGAGGTGGCGCGCAGTTCGTCACTCCTGTGGGGGTCCGGGCGGGGACACCAAGAGCCCGCCGATGAGCCTAGCTTGGTGTCCTAGGCGAAACCCCACACAAGACACGGCACAAACCTAGAAGAATTGCTGAGTTTTAATTCACCGGCCGTGAAAGACAATATACCATCTTTTTGGAAGCCTTCATAGGGAGGTTAAGGCTGCTTGAGCTTTAAGTTCTCGTAGTCAAGTGGTGCAGTTGCACCTTATATAAAGGGAGGTGGCGCGCAGTTCGTCACTCCTGTGGGGGTCCGGTCGGGGACACCAAGAGCCCGCCGATGAGCCTAGCTTGGTGTCCTAGGCGAAACCCCACACAAGACACGGCACAAACCTAGAAGAATTGCTGAGTTTTAATTCACCGGCCGTGAAAGCCAATATACCATCTTTTTGGAAGCCTTCATAGGGAGGTTAAGGCTGCTTGAGCTTTAAGTTCTCTTAGTCAAGTGGTGCAGTTGCACCTTATATAAAGGGAGGTGGCGCGCAGTTCGTCACTCCTGTGGGGGTCCGGGCGGGGACACCAAGAGCCCGCCGATGAGCCTAGCTTGGTGTCCTAGGCGAAACCCCACACAAGACACGGCACAAACCTAGAAGAATTGCTGAGTTTTAATTCACCGGCCGTGAAAGCCAATATACCATCTTTTTGGAAGCCTTCATAGGGAGGTTAAGGCTGCTTGAGCTTTAAGTTCTCGTAGTCAAGTGGTGCAGTTGCACCTTATATAAAGGGAGGTGGCGCGCAGTTCGTCACTCCTGTGGGGGTCCGGGCGGGGACACCAAGAGCCCGCCGATGAGCCTAGCTTGGTGTCCTAGGCGAAACCCCACACAAGACACGGCACAAACCTAGAAGAATTGCTGAGTTTTAATTCGGCGGCCGTGAAAGCCAATATACCATCTTTTTGGAAGCCTTCATAGGGAGGTTAAGACTGCTTGAGCTTTAAGTTCTCGTAGTCAAGTGGTGCAGTTGCACCTTATATAAAGGGAGGTGGCGCGCAGTTCGTCACTCCTGTGGGGGTCCGGGCGGGGACACCAAGAGCCCGCCGATGAGCCTAGCTTGGTGTCCAAGGCGAAACCCCACACAAGGCACGGCACAAACCTAGAAGAATTGCTGAGTTTTAATTCACCGGCCGTGAAAGCCAATATACCATCTTTTTGGAAGCCTTCATAGGGAGGATAAGGCTGCTTGAGCTTTAAGTTCTCGAAGTCAAGTGGTGCAGATGCACCTTATATAAAGGGAGGTGGCGCGCAGTTCGTCACTCCTGTGGGGGTCCGGGCGGGGACACCAAGAGCCCGCCGATGAGCCTAGCTTGGTGTCCTAGGCGAAACCCCACACAAGACACGGCACAAACCTAGAAGAATTGCTGAGTTTTAATTCACCGGCCGTGAAAGCCAATATACCATCTTTTTGGAAGCCTTCATAGGGAGGTTAAGGCTGCTTGAGCTTTAAGTTCTCGTAGTCAAGTGGTGCAGTTGCACCTTATATAAAGGGAGGTGGCGTGCAGTTCGTCACTCCTGTGGGGGTCCGGGCGGGGACACCAAGAGCCCGCCGATGAGCCTAGCTTGGTGTCCTAGGCGAAAACCCACACAAGACACGGCACAAACCTAGAAGAATTGCTGAGTTTTAATTCACCGGCCGTGAAAGCCAATATAGCATCTTTTTGGAAGCCTTCATAGGGAGGTTAAGGCTGCTTGAGCTTTAAGTTCTCGTAGTCAAGTGGTGCAGTTGCACCTTATATAAAGGGAGGTGGCGCGCAGTTCGTCACTCCTGTGGGGGTCCGGACGGGGACACCAAGAGCCCGCCGATGAGCCTAGCTTGGTGTCCTAGGCGAAACCCCACACAAGACACGGCACAAATCTAGAAGAATTGCTGAGTTTTAATTCACCGGCCGTGAAAGCCAATATACCATCTTTTTGGAAGCCTTCATAGGGAGGTTAAGGCTGCTTGAGCTTTAAGTTCTCGTAGTCAAGTGGTGCAGTTGCACCTTATATAAAGGGAGGTGGCTCGCAGTTCGTCACTCCTGTGGGGGTCCGGGCGGGGACACCAAGAGCCCGCCGATGAGCCTAGCTTGGTGTCCTAGGCGAAACCCCACACAAGACACGGCACAAACCTAGTAGAATTGCTGAGTTTTAATTCACCGGCCGTGAAAGCCAATATACCATCTTTTTGGAAGCCTTCATAGGGAGGTTAAGGCTGCTTGAGCTTTAAGTTCTCGTAGTCAACTGGTGCAGTTGCACCTTATATAAAGGGAGGTGGCGCGCAGTTCGTCACTCCTGTGGGGGTCCGGGCAGGGACACCAAGAGCCCGCCGATGAGCCTAGCTTGGTGTCCTAGGCGAAACCCCACACAAGACACGGCACAAACCTAGAAGAATTGCTGAGTTTTAATTCTCCGGCCGTGAAAGCCAATATACCATCTTTTTGGAAGCCTTCATAGGGAGGTTAAGGTTGCTTGAGCTTTAAGTTCTCGTAGTCAAGTGGTGCAGTTGCACCTTATATAAAGGGAGGTGGCGCGCAGTTCGTCACTCCTGTGAGGGTCCGGGCGGGGACACCAAGAGCCCGCCGATGAGCCTAGCTTGGTGTCCTAGGCGAAACCCCACACAAGACACGGCACAAACCTAGAAGAGTTGCTGAGTTTTAATTCACCGGCCGTGAAAGCCAATATACCATCTTTTTGGAAGCCTTCATAGGGAGGTTAAGGCTGCTTGAGCTTTAAGTTCTCGTAGTCAAGTGGTGCAGTTGCACCTTATATAAATGGAGATGGCGCGCAGTTCGTCACTCCTGAGGGGGTCCGGGCGGGGACACCAAGAGCCCGCCGATGAGCCTAGCTTGGTGTCCCAGGCGAAACCCCACACAGGACACGGCACAAACCTAGAAGAATTGCTGAGTTTTAATTCACCGGCCGTGAAAGCCAATATACCATCCTTTTGGAAGCCTTCATAGGGAGGTTAAGGCTGCTTGAGCATTAAGTTCTCGTAGTCAAGTGGTGCAGTTGCACCTTATATAAAGGGAGGTTGCGCGCAGTTCGTCACTCCTGTGGGGGTCCGGGCGGGGACACCAAGAGCCCGCCGATGAGCCTAGCTTGGTGTCCTAGGCGAAACCCCACACAAGACACGGCACATACCTAGAAGAATTGCTGAGTTTTAATTCACCGGCCGTGAAAGCCAATATACCATCTTTTTGGAAGCCTTCATAGGGAGGTTAAGGCTGCTTGAGCTTTAAGTTCTCGTAGTCAAGTGGTGCAGTTGCACCTTATATAAAGGGAGGTGGCGCGCAGTTCGTCACTCCTGTGGGGGTCCGGGCGGGGACACCAAGAGCCCGCCGATGAGCCTAGCTTGGTGTCCTAGGCGAAACCCCACACAAGACACGGCACAAACCTAGAAGAATTGCTGAGTTTTAATTCGGCGGCCGTGAAAGCCAATATACCATCTTTTGGAAGCCTTCATAGGGAGGTTAATGCTGCTTGAGCTTTAATTTCTCGTAGTCAAGTGGTGCAATTGCTCCTTATATAAAGGGAGGTGGCGCGCAGTTCGTCACTCCTGTGGGGGTCCGGGCGGGGACACCAAGAGCCCGCCGATGAGCCTAGCTTGGTGTCCTAGGCGAAACCCCACACAAGACATGGCACAAACCTAGAAGAATTGCTGAGTTTTAATTCACCGGCCGTGAAAGCCAATATACCATCTTTTTGGAAGCCTTCATAGGGAGGTTAAGGCTGCTTGAGCTTTAAGTTCTCGTAGTCAAGTGGTGCAGATGCACCTTATATAAAGGGAGGTGGCGCGCAGTTCGTCACTCCTGTGGGGGTCCGGGCGGGGACACCAAGAGCCCGCCGATGAGCCTAGCTTGGTGTCCTAGGCGAAACCCCACACAAGACACGGCACAAACCTAGAAGAATTGCTGAGTTTTAATTCACCGGCCGTGAAAGCCAATATACCATCTTTTTGGAAGCCTTCATAGGGAGGTTAAGGCTGCTTGAGCTTTAAGTTCTCGTAGTCAAGTGGTGCAGTTGCACCTTATATAAAGGGAGGTGGCGTGCAGTTCGTCACTCCTGTGGGGGTCCGGGCGGGGACACCAAGAGCCCGCCGATGAGCCTAGCTTGGTGTCCTAGGCGAAAACCCACACAAGACACGGCACAAACCTAGAAGAATTGCTGAGTTTTAATTCACCGGCCGTGAAAGCCAATATAGCATCTTTTTGGAAGCCTTCATAGGGAGGTTAAGGCTGCTTGAGCTTTAAGTTCTCGTAGTCAAGTGGTGCAGTTGCACCTTATATAAAGGGAGGTGGCGCGCAGTTCGTCACTCCTGTGGGGGTCCGGACGGGGACACCAAGAGCCCGCCGATGAGCCTAGCTTGGTGTCCTAGGCGAAACCCCACACAAGACACGGCACAAATCTAGAAGAATTGCTGAGTTTTAATTCACCGGCCGTGAAAGCCAATATACCATCTTTTTGGAAGCCTTCATAGGGAGGTTAAGGCTGCTTGAGCTTTAAGTTCTCGTAGTCAAGTGGTGCAGTTGCACCTTATATAAAGGGAGGTGGCTCGCAGTTCGTCACTCCTGTGGGGGTCCGGGCGGGGACACCAAGAGCCCGCCGATGAGCCTAGCTTGGTGTCCTAGGCGAAACCCCACACAAGACACGGCACAAACCTAGTAGAATTGCTGAGTTTTAATTCACCGGCCGTGAAAGCCAATATACCATCTTTTTGGAAGCCTTCATAGGGAGGTTAAGGCTGCTTGAGCTTTAAGTTCTCGTAGTCAACTGGTGCAGTTGCACCTTATATAAAGGGAGGTGGCGCGCAGTTCGTCACTCCTGTGGGGGTCCGGGCAGGGACACCAAGAGCCCGCCGATGAGCCTAGCTTGGTGTCCTAGGCGAAACCCCACACAAGACACGGCACAAACCTAGAAGAATTGCTGAGTTTTAATTCTCCGGCCGTGAAAGCCAATATACCATCTTTTTGGAAGCCTTCATAGGGAGGTTAAGGTTGCTTGAGCTTTAAGTTCTCGTAGTCAAGTGGTGCAGTTGCACCTTATATAAAGGGAGGTGGCGCGCAGTTCGTCACTCCTGTGAGGGTCCGGGCGGGGACACCAAGAGCCCGCCGATGAGCCTAGCTTGGTGTCCTAGGCGAAACCCCACACAAGACACGGCACAAACCTAGAAGAGTTGCTCAGTTTTAATTCACCGGCCGTGAAAGCCAATATACCATCTTTTTGGAAGCCTTCATAGGGAGGTTAAGGCTGCTTGAGCTTTAAGTTCTCGTAGTCAAGTGGTGCAGTTGCACCTTATATAAATGGAGATGGCGCGCAGTTCATCACTCCTGAGGGGGTCCGGGCGGGGACACCAAGAGCCCGCCGATGAGCCTAGCTTGGTGTCCCAGGCGAAACCCCACACAGGACACGGCACAAACCTAGAAGAATTGCTGAGTTTTAATTCACCGGCCGTGAAAGCCAATATACCATCCTTTTGGAAGCCTTCATAGGGAGGTTAAGGCTGCTTGAGCATTAAGTTCTCGTAGTCAAGTGGTGCAGTTGCACCTTATATAAAGGGAGGTGGCGCGCAGTTCGTCACTCCTGTGGGGGTCCGGGCGGGGACACCAAGAGCCCGCCGATGAGCCTAGCTTGGTGTCCTAGGCGAAACCCCACACAAGACACGGCACATACCTAGAAGAATTGCTGAGTTTTAATTCACCGGCCGTGAAAGCCAATATACCATCTTTTTGGAAGCCTTCATAGGGAGGTTAAGGCTGCTTGAGCTTTAAGTTCTCGTAGTCAAGTGGTGCAGTTGCACCTTATATAAAGGGAGGTGGCGCGCAGTTCGTCACTCCTGTGGGGGTCCGGGCGGGGACACCAAGAGCCCGCCGATGAGCCTAGCTTGGTGTCCTAGGCGAAACCCCACACAAGACACGGCACAAACCTAGAAGAATTGCTGAGTTTTAATTCGGCGGCCGTGAAAGCCAATATACCATCTTTTGGAAGCCTTCATAGGGAGGTTAATGCTGCTTGAGCTTTAATTTCTCGTAGTCAAGTGGTGCAATTGCTCCTTATATAAAGGGAGGTGGCGCGCAGTTCGTCACTCCTGTGGGGGTCCGGGCGGGGACACCAAGAGCCCGCCGATGAGCCTAGCTTGGTGTCCTAGGCGAAACCCCACACAAGACACGGCACAAACCTAGAAGAATTGCTGAGTTTTAATTCACCGGCCGTGAAAGCCAATATACCATCTTTTTGGAAGCCTTCATAGGGAGGTTAAGGCTGCTTGAGCTTTAAGTTCTCGTAGTCAAGTGGTGCAGATGCACCTTATATAAAGGGAGGTGGCGCGCAGTTCGTCACTCCTGTGGGGGTCCGGGCGGCGACACCAAGAGCCCGCCGATGAGCCTAGCTTGGTGTCCTAGGCGAAACCCCACACAAGACACGGCACAAACCTAGAAGAATTGCTGAGTTTTAATTCACCGGCCGTGAAAGCCAATATACCACCTTTTTGGAAGCCTTCATAGGGAGGTTAAGGCTGTTTGAGCTTTAAGTTCTCGTAGTCAAGTGGTGCAGTTGCACCTTATATAAAGGGAGGTGGCGCGCAGTTCGTCACTCCTGTGGGGGTCCGGGCGGGGACACCAAGAGCCCGCCGATGAGCCTAGCTTGGTGTCCTAGGCGAAACCCCACACAAGACACGGCACAAATCTAGAAGAATTGCTGAGTTTTAATTCACCGGACGTGAAAGCCAATATACCATCATTTTGGAAGCCTTCATGGGGAGGTTAAGGCTGCTTGAGCTTTAAGTTCTCGTAGTCAAGTGGTACAGTTGCACCTTATATAAAGGGAGGTGGCGCGCAGTTCGTCACTCCTGTGGGGGTCCGGGCGGGACACCAAGAGCCCGCCGATGAGCCTAGCTCGGTGTCCTAGGCGAAACCCCACACAAGACACGGCACAAACCTAGAAGAATTGCTGAGTTTTAATTCACCGGCCGTGAAAGCCAATATACCATCTTTTTGTAAGCCTTCATAGGGAGGTTAAGGCTGCTTGAGCTTTAAGTTCTCGTAGTCAACTGGTGCAGTTGCACCTTATATAAAGGGAGGTGGCGCGCAGTTCGTCACTCCTGTGGGGGTCCGGGCGGGGACACCAAGAGCCCGCCGATGAGCCTAGCTTGGTGTCCTAGGCGAAACCCCACACAAGACACGGCACAAACCTAGAAGAATTGCTGAGTTTTAATTCACCGGCCGTGAAAGCCAATATACCATCTTTTTGAAAGCCTTCATAGGGAGGTTAAGGCTGCTTGAGCTTTAAGTTCTCGTAGTCAAGTGGTGCATATGCACCTTATATAAAGGGAGGTGGCGCGCAGTTCGTCACTCCTGTGGGGGTCCGGGCGGGGACACCAAGAGCCCGCCGATGAGCCTAGCTTGGTGTCCTAGGCGAAACCCCACACAAGACACGGCACAAACCTAGAAAAATTGCTGAGTTTTAATTCACCGGCCGTGAAAGCCAATATACCATCTTTTTGGAAGCCTTCATAGGGAGGTTAAGGCTGCTTGAGCTTTAAGTTCTCGTAGTCAAGTGGTGCAGTTGCACCTTATATAAAGGGAGGTGGCGCGCAGTTCGTCACTCCTGTGGGGGTCCGGGCGGGGACACCAAGAGCCCGCCGATGAGCCTAGCTTGGTGTCCTAGGCGAAACCCCACACAAGACACGGCACAAACCTAGAAGAATTGCTGAGTTTTAATTCACCGGCCGTGAAAGACAATATACCATCTTTTTGGAAGCCTTCATAGGGAGGTTAAGGCTGCTTGAGCTTTAAGTTCTCGTAGTCAAGTGGTGCAGTTGCACCTTATATAAAGGGAGGTGGCGCGCAGTTCGTCACTCCTGTGGGGGTCCGGGCGGGGACACCAAGAGCCCGCCGATGAGCCTAGCTCGGTGTCCTAGGCGAAACCCCACACAAGACACGGCACAAACCTAGAAGAATTGCTGAGTTTTAATTCACCGGCCGTGAAAGCCAATATACCATCTTTTTGGAAGCCTTCATAGGGAGGTTAAGGCTGCTTGAGCTTTAAGTTCTCGTAGTCAAGTGGTGCAGTTGCACCTTATATAAAGGGAGGTGGCGCGCAGTTCGTCACTCCTGTGGGGGTCCGGGCGGGGACACAAAGAGCCCGCCGATGAGCCTAGCTTGGCGTCCTAAGCGAAACCCCACACAAGACACGGCACAAACCTAGAAGTATTGCTGAGTTTTAATTCACCGGCCGTGAAAGCCAATATACCATCTTTTTGGAAGCCTTCTTAGGGAGGTTAAGGCTGCTTGAGCTTTAAGTTCTCGTAGTCAAGTGGAGCAGTTGCACCTTATATAAAGGGAGGTGGCGCGCAGTTCGTCACTCCTGTGGGGGTCCGGGCAGGGACACCAAGAGCCCGCCGATGAGCCTAGCTTGGTGTCCTAGGCGAAACACCACACAAGACACGGCACAAACCTAGAAGAATTGCTGAGTTTTAATTCGGCGGCCGTGAAAGCCAATATACCATCTTTTGGAAGCCTTCATAGGGGGGTTAAGGCTGCTTGAGCTTTAAGTCCTCGTAGTCAAGTGGTGCAATTGCACCTTATATAAAGGGAGGTGGCGCGCAGTTCGTCACTCCTCTGGGGGTCTGGGCGGGGACACCAAGAGCCCGCCGATGAGCCTTGCTTGGTGTCCTAGGCGAAACCCCACACAAGACACGGCACAAACCTAGAAGAATTCCTGAGTTTTAATTCACCGGCCGTGAAAGCCAATATACCTTCTTTTTGGAAGCCTTCATAGGGAGGTTAAGACTGCTTGAGCTTTAAGTTCTCGTAGTCAAGTGGTGCAGTTGCACCTTATATAAAGGGAGGTGGCGCGCAGTTCGTCACTCCTGTGGGGGTCCGGGCGGGGACACCAAGAGCCCGCCGATGAGCCTAGCTTGGTGTCCAAGGCGAAACCCCACACAAGGCACGGCACAAACCTAGAAGAATTGCTGAGTTTTAATTCACCGGCCGTGAAAGCCAATATACCATCTTTTTGGAAGCCTTCATAGGGAGGATAAGGCTGCTTGAGCTTTAAGTTCTCGAAGTCAAGTGGTGCAGATGCACCTTATATAAAGGGAGGTGGCGCGCAGTTCGTCACTCCTGTGGGGGTCCGGGCGGGGACACCAAGAGCCCGCCGATGAGCCTAGCTTGGTGTCCTAGGCGAAACCCCACACAAGACACGGCACAAAACTAGAAGAATTGCTGAGTTTTAATTCACCGGCCGTGAAAGCCAATATACCATCTTTTTGGAAGCCTTCATAGGGAGGTTAAGGCTGCTTGAGCTTTAAGTTCTCGTAGTCAAGTGGTGCAGTTGCACCTTATATAAAGGGAGGTGGCGTGCAGTTCGTCACTCCTGTGGGGGTCCGGGCGGGGACACCAAGAGCCCGCCGATGAGCCTAGCTTGGTGTCCTAGGCGAAAACCCACACAAGACACGGCACAAACCTAGAAGAATTGCTGAGTTTTAATTCACCGGCCGTGAAAGCCAATATAGCATCTTTTTGGAAGCCTTCATAGGGAGGTTAAGGCTGCTTGAGCTTTAAGTTCTCGTAGTCAAGTGGTGCAGTTGCACCTTATATAAAGGGAGGTGGCGCGCAGTTCGTCACTCCTGTGGGGGTCCGGGCGGGGACACCAAGAGCCCGCCGATGAGCCTAGCTTGGTGTCCTAGGCGAAACCCCACACAAGACACGGCACAAACCTAGAAGAATTGCTGAGTTTTAATTCACAGGCCGTGAAAGACAATATACCATCTTTTTGGAAGCCTTCATAGGGAGGTTAAGGCTGCTTGAGCTTTAAGTTCTCGTAGTCAAGTGGTGCAGTTGCACCTTATATAAAGGGAGGTGGCGCGCAGTTCGTCACTCCTGTGGGGGTCCGGTCGGGGACACCAAGAGCCCGCCGATGAGCC
This sequence comes from Meconema thalassinum, assembly GCA_946902985.2. Classification (NCBI taxonomy): domain Eukaryota; kingdom Metazoa; phylum Arthropoda; class Insecta; order Orthoptera; family Tettigoniidae; genus Meconema; species Meconema thalassinum. Next base: position 174,460,006 of record OX336398.1, on the reverse strand, counting down.
TAGCTTGGTGTCCTAGGCGAAACCCCACACAAGACACGGCACAAACCTAGAAGAATTGCTGAGTTTTAATTCACCGGCCGTGAAAGCCAATATACCATCTTTTTGGAAGCCTTCATAGGGAGGTTAAGGCTGCTTGAGCTTTAAGTTCTCTTAGTCAAGTGGTGCAGTTGCACCTTATATAAAGGGAGGTGGCGCGCAGTTCGTCACTCCTGTGGGGGTCCGGGCGGGGACACCAAGAGCCCGCCGATGAGCCTAGCTTGGTGTCCTAGGCGAAACCCCACACAAGACACGGCACAAACCTAGAAGAATTGCTGAGTTTTAATTCACCGGCCGTGAAAGCCAATATACCATCTTTTTGGAAGCCTTCATAGGGAGGTTAAGGCTGCTTGAGCTTTAAGTTCTCGTAGTCAAGTGGTGCAGTTGCACCTTATATAAAGGGAGGTGGCGCGCAGTTCGTCACTCCTGTGGGGGTCCGGGCGGGGACACCAAGAGCCCGCCGATGAGCCTAGCTTGGTGTCCTAGGCGAAACCCCACACAAGACACGGCACAAACCTAGAAGAATTGCTGAGTTTTAATTCGGCGGCCGTGAAAGCCAATATACCATCTTTTTGGAAGCCTTCATAGGGAGGTTAAGACTGCTTGAGCTTTAAGTTCTCGTAGTCAAGTGGTGCAGTTGCACCTTATATAAAGGGAGGTGGCGCGCAGTTCGTCACTCCTGTGGGGGTCCGGGCGGGAACACCAAGAGCCCGCCGATGAGCCTAGCTTGGTGTCCAAGGCGAAACCCCACACAAGGCACGGCACAAACCTAGAAGAATTGCTGAGTTTTAATTCACCGGCCGTGAAAGCCAATATACCATCTTTTTGGAAGCCTTCATAGGGAGGATAAGGCTGCTTGAGCTTTAAGTTCTCGAAGTCAAGTGGTGCAGATGCACCTTATATAAAGGGAGGTGGCGCGCAGTTCGTCACTCCTGTGGGGGTCCGGGCGGGGACACCAAGAGCCCGCCGATGAGCCTAGCTTGGTGTCCTAGGCGAAACCCCACACAAGACACGGCACAAACCTAGAAGAATTGCTGAGTTTTAATTCACCGGCCGTGAAAGCCAATATACCATCTTTTTGGAAGCCTTCATAGGGAGGTTAAGGCTGCTTGAGCTTTAAGTTCTCGTAGTCAAGTGGTGCAGTTGCACCTTATATAAAGGGAGGTGGCGTGCAGTTCGTCACTCCTGTGGGGGTCCGGGCGGGGACACCAAGAGCCCGCCGATGAGCCTAGCTTGGTGTCCTAGGCGAAAACCCACACAAGACACGGCACAAACCTAGAAGAATTGCTGAGTTTTAATTCACCGGCCGTGAAAGCCAATATAGCATCTTTTTGGAAGCCTTCATAGGGAGGTTAAGGCTGCTTGAGCTTTAAGTTCTCGTAGTCAAGTGGTGCAGTTGCACCTTATATAAAGGGAGGTGGCGCGCAGTTCGTCACTCCTGTGGGGGTCCGGACGGGGACACCAAGAGCCCGCCGATGAGCCTAGCTTGGTGTCCTAGGCGAAACCCCACACAAGACACGGCACAAATCTAGAAGAATTGCTGAGTTTTAATTCACCGGCCGTGAAAGCCAATATACCATCTTTTTGGAAGCCTTCATAGGGAGGTTAAGGCTGCTTGAGCTTTAAGTTCTCGTAGTCAAGTGGTGCAGTTGCACCTTATATAAAGGGAGGTGGCTCGCAGTTCGTCACTCCTGTGGGGGTCCGGGCGGGGACACCAAGAGCCCGCCGATGAGCCTAGCTTGGTGTCCTAGGCGAAACCCCACACAAGACACGGCACAAACCTAGTAGAATTGCTGAGTTTTAATTCACCGGCCGTGAAAGCCAATATACCATCTTTTTGGAAGCCTTCATAGGGAGGTTAAGGCTGCTTGAGCTTTAAGTTCTCGTAGTCAACTGGTGCAGTTGCACCTTATATAAAGGGAGGTGGCGCGCAGTTCGTCACTCCTGTGGGGGTCCGGGCAGGGACACCAAGAGCCCGCCGATGAGCCTAGCTTGGTGTCCTAGGCGAAACCCCACACAAGACACGGCACAAACCTAGAAGAATTGCTGAGTTTTAATTCTCCGGCCGTGAAAGCCAATATACCATCTTTTTGGAAGCCTTCATAGGGAGGTTAAGGTTGCTTGAGCTTTAAGTTCTCGTAGTCAAGTGGTGCAGTTGCACCTTATATAAAGGGAGGTGGCGCGCAGTTCGTCACTCCTGTGAGGGTCCGGGCGGGGACACCAAGAGCCCGCCGATGAGCCTAGCTTGGTGTCCTAGGCGAAATCCCACACAAGACACGGCACAAACCTAGAAGAGTTGCTGAGTTTTAATTCACCGGCCGTGAAAGCCAATATACCATCTTTTTGGAAGCCTTCATAGGGAGGTTAAGGCTGCTTGAGCTTTAAGTTCTCGTAGTCAACTGGTGCAGTTGCACCTTATATAAAGGGAGGTGGCGCGCAGTTCGTCACTCCTGTGGGGGTCCGGGCGGGGACACCAAGAGCCCGCCGATGAGCCTAGCTTGGTGTCCTAGGCGAAACCCCACACAAGACACGGCACAAATCTAGAAGAATTGCTGAGTTTTAATTCACCGGACGTGAAAGCCAATATACCATCATTTTGGAAGCCTTCATGGGGAGGTTAAGGCTGCTTGAGCTTTAAGTTCTCGTAGTCAAGTGGTACAGTTGCACCTTATATAAAGGGAGGTGGCGCGCAGTTCGTCACTCCTGTGGGGGTCCGGGCGGGACACCAAGAGCCCGCCGATGAGCCTAGCTCGGTGTCCTAGGCGAAACCCCACACAAGACACGGCACAAACCTAGAAGAATTGCTGAGTTTTAATTCACCGGCCGTGAAAGCCAATATACCATCTTTTTGGGAGCCTTCATAGGGAGGTTAAGGCTGCTTGAGCTTTAAGTTCTCGTAGTCAAGTGGTGCAGTTGCACCTTATATAAAGGGAGGTGGCGCGCAGTTCGTCACTCCTGTGGGGGTCCGGGCGGGGACACCAAGAGCCCGCCGATGAGCCTAGCTTGGTGTCCTAGGCGAAACCCCACACAAGACACGGCACAAACCTAGAAGAATTGCTGAGTTTTAATTCACCGGCCGTGAAAGCCAATATACCATCTTTTTGAAAGCCTTCATAGGGAGGTTAAGGCTGCTTGAGCTTTAAGTTCTCGTAGTCAAGTGGTGCATATGCACCTTATATAAAGGGAGGTGGCGCGCAGTTCGTCACTCCTGTGGGGGTCCGGGCGGGGACACCAAGAGCCCGCCGATGAGCCTAGCTTGGTGTCCTAGGCGAAACCCCACACAAGACACGGCACAAACCTAGAAAAATTGCTGAGTTTTAATTCACCGGCCGTGAAAGCCAATATACCATCTTTTTGGAAGCCTTCATAGGGAGGTTAAGGCTGCTTGAGCTTTAAGTTCTCGTAGTCAAGTGGTGCAGTTGCACCTTATATAAAGGGAGGTGGCGCGCAGTTCGTCACTCCTGTGGGGGTCCGGGCGGGGACACCAAGAGCCCGCCGATGAGCCTAGCTTGGTGTCCTAGGCGAAACCCCACACAAGACACGGCACAAACCTAGAAGAATTGCTGAGTTTTAATTCACCGGCCGTGAAAGACAATATACCATCTTTTTGGAAGCCTTCATAGGGAGGTTAAGGCTGCTTGAGCTTTAAGTTCTCGTAGTCAAGTGGTGCAGTTGCACCTTATATAAAGGGAGGTGGCGCGCAGTTCGTCACTCCTGTGGGGGTCCGGGCGGGGACACCAAGAGCCCGCCGATGAGCCTAGCTCGGTGTCCTAGGCGAAACCCCACACAAGACACGGCACAAACCTAGAAGAATTGCTGAGTTTTAATTCACCGGCCGTGAAAGCCAATATACCATCTTTTTGGAAGCCTTCATAGGGAGGTTAAGGCTGCTTGAGCTTTAAGTTCTCGTAGTCAAGTGGTGCAGTTGCACCTTATATAAAGGGAGGTGGCGCGCAGTTCGTCACTCCTGTGGGGGTCCGGGCGGGGACACAAAGAGCCCGCCGATGAGCCTAGCTTGGCGTCCTAAGCGAAACCCCACACAAGACACGGCACAAACCTAGAAGTATTGCTGAGTTTTAATTCACCGGCCGTGAAAGCCAATATACCATCTTTTTGGAAGCCTTCTTAGGGAGGTTAAGGCTGCTTGAGCTTTAAGTTCTCGTAGTCAAGTGGAGCAGTTGCACCTTATATAAAGGGAGGTGGCGCGCAGTTCGTCACTCCTGTGGGGGTCCGGGCAGGGACACCAAGAGCCCGCCGATGAGCCTAGCTTGGTGTCCTAGGCGAAACACCACACAAGACACGGCACAAACCTAGAAGAATTGCTGAGTTTTAATTCGGCGGCCGTGAAAGCCAATATACCATCTTTTGGAAGCCTTCATAGGGGGGTTAAGGCTGCTTGAGCTTTAAGTCCTCGTAGTCAAGTGGTGCAATTGCACCTTATATAAAGGGAGGTGGCGCGCAGTTCGTCACTCCTCTGGGGGTCTGGGCGGGGACACCAAGAGCCCGCCGATGAGCCTTGCTTGGTGTCCTAGGCGAAACCCCACACAAGACACGGCACAAACCTAGAAGAATTCCTGAGTTTTAATTCACCGGCCGTGAAAGCCAATATACCATCTTTTTGGAAGCCTTCATAGGGAGGTTAAGACTGCTTGAGCTTTAAGTTCTCGTAGTCAAGTGGTGCAGTTGCACCTTATATAAAGGGAGGTGGCGCGCAGTTCGTCACTCCTGTGGGGGTCCGGGCGGGGACACCAAGAGCCCGCCGATGAGCCTAGCTTGGTGTCCAAGGCGAAACCCCACACAAGGCACGGCACAAACCTAGAAGAATTGCTGAGTTTTAATTCACCGGCCGTGAAAGCCAATATACCATCTTTTTGGAAGCCTTCATAGGGAGGATAAGGCTGCTTGAGCTTTAAGTTCTCGAAGTCAAGTGGTGCAGATGCACCTTATATAAAGGGAGGTGGCGCGCAGTTCGTCACTCCTGTGGGGGTCCGGGCGGGGACACCAAGAGCCCGCCGATGAGCCTAGCTTGGTGTCCTAGGCGAAACCCCACACAAGACACGGCACAAACCTAGAAGAATTGCTGAGTTTTAATTCACCGGCCGTGAAAGCCAATATACCATCTTTTTGGAAGCCTTCATAGGGAGGTTAAGGCTGCTTGAGCTTTAAGTTCTCGTAGTCAAGTGGTGCAGTTGCACCTTATATAAAGGGAGGTGGCGTGCAGTTCGTCACTCCTGTGGGGGTCCGGGCGGGGACACCAAGAGCCCGCCGATGAGCCTAGCTTGGTGTCCTAGGCGAAAACCCACACAAGACACGGCACAAACCTAGAAGAATTGCTGAGTTTTAATTCACCGGCCGTGAAAGCCAATATAGCATCTTTTTGGAAGCCTTCATAGGGAGGTTAAGGCTGCTTGAGCTTTAAGTTCTCGTAGTCAAGTGGTGCAGTTGCACCTTATATAAAGGGAGGTGGCGCGCAGTTCGTCACTCCTGTGGGGGTCCGGGCGGGGACACCAAGAGCCCGCCGATGAGCCTAGCTTGGTGTCCTAGGCGAAACCCCACACAAGACACGGCACAAACCTAGAAGAATTGCTGAGTTTTAATTCACCGGCCGTGAAAGACAATATACCATCTTTTTGGAAGCCTTCATAGGGAGGTTAAGGCTGCTTGAGCTTTAAGTTCTCGTAGTCAAGTGGTGCAGTTGCACCTTATATAAAGGGAGGTGGCGCGCAGTTCGTCACTCCTGTGGGGGTCCGGTCGGGGACACCAAGAGCCCGCCGATGAGCCTAGCTTGGTGTCCTAGGCGAAACCCCACACAAGACACGGCACAAACCTAGAAGAATTGCTGAGTTTTAATTCACCGGCCGTGAAAGCCAATATACCATCTTTTTGGAAGCCTTCATAGGGAGGTTAAGGCTGCTTGAGCTTTAAGTTCTCTTAGTCAAGTGGGTCAGTTGAACCTTATATAAAGGGAGGTGGCGCGCAGTTCGTCACTCCTGTGGGGGTCCGGGCGGGGACACCAAGAGCCCGCCGATGAGCCTAGCTTGGTGTCCTAGGCGAAACCCCACACAAGACACGGCACAAACCTAGAAGAATTGCTGAGTTTTAATTCACCGGCCGTGAAAGCCAATATACCATCTTTTCGGAAGCCTTCATAGGGAGGTTAAGGCTGCTTGAGCTTTAAGTTCTCGTAGTCAAGTGGTGCAGTTGCACCTTATATAAAGGGAGGTGGCGCGCAGTTCGTCACTCCTGTGGGGGTCCGGGCGGGGACACCAAGAGCCCGCCGATGAGCCTAGCTTGGTGTCCTAGGCGAAACCCCACACAAGACACGGCACAAACCTAGAAGAATTGCTGAGTTTTAATTCGGCGGCCGTGAAAGCCAATATACCATCTTTTTGGAAGCCTTCATAGGGAGGTTAAGACTGCTTGAGCTTTAAGTTCTCGTAGTCAAGTGGTGCAGTTGCACCTTATATAAAGGGAGGTGGCGCGCAGTTCGTCACTCCTGTGGGGGTCCGGGCGGGGACACCAAGAGCCCGCCGATGAGCCTAGCTTGGTGTCCAAGGCGAAACCCCACACAAGGCACGGCACAAACCTAGAAGAATTGCTGAGTTTTAATTCACCGGCCGTGAAAGCCAATATACCATCTTTTTGGAAGCCTTCATAGGGAGGATAAGGCTGCTTGAGCTTTAAGTTCTCGAAGTCAAGTGGTGCAGATGCACCTTATATAAAGGGAGGTGGCGCGCAGTTCGTCACTCCTGTGGGGGTCCGGGCGGGGACACCAAGAGCCCGCCGATGAGCCTAGCTTGGTGTCCTAGGCGAAACCCCACACAAGACACGGCACAAACCTAGAAGAATTGCTGAGTTTTAATTCACCGGCCGTGAAAGCCAATATACCATCTTTTTGGAAGCCTTCATAGGGAGGTTAAGGCTGCTTGAGCTTTAAGTTCTCGTAGTCAAGTGGTGCAGTTGCACCTTATATAAAGGGAGGTGGCGTGCAGTTCGTCACTCCTGTGGGGGTCCGGGCGGGGACACCAAGAGCCCGCCGAAGAGCCTAGCTTGGTGTCCTAGGCGAAAACCCACACAAGACACGGCACAAACCTAGAAGAATTGCTGAGTTTTAATTCACCGGCCGTGAAAGCCAATATACCATCATTTTGGAAGCCTTCATAGGGAGGTTAAGGCTGCTTGAGCTTTAAGTTCTCGTAGTCAAGTGGTGCAGTTGCACCTTATATAAAGGGAGGTGGCGCGCAGTTCGTCACTCCTGTGGGGGTCCGGACGGGGACACCAAGAGCCCGCCGATGAGCCTAGCTTGGTGTCCTAGGCGAAACCCCACACAAGACACGGCACAAATCTAGAAGAATTGCTGAGTTTTAATTCACCGGCCGTGAAAGCCAATATACCATCTTTTTGGAAGCCTTCATAGGGAGGTTAAGGCTGCTTGAGCTTTAAGTTCTCGTAGTCAAGTGGTGCAGTTGCACCTTATATAAAGGGAGGTGGCTCGCAGTTCGTCACTCCTGTGGGGGTCCGGGCGGGGACACCAAGAGCCCGCCGATGAGCCTAGCTTGGTGTCCTAGGCGAAACCCCACACAAGACACGGCACAAACCTAGTAGAATTGCTGAGTTTTAATTCACCGGCCGTGAAAGCCAATATACCATCTTTTTGGAAGCCTTCATAGGGAGGTTAAGGCTGCTTGAGCTTTAAGTTCTCGTAGTCAACTGGTGCAGTTGCACCTTATATAAAGGGAGGTGGCGCGCAGTTCGTCACTCCTGTGGGGGTCCGGACAGGGACACCAAGAGCCCGCCGATGAGCCTAGCTTGGTGTCCTAGGCGAAACCCCACACAAGACACGGCACAAACCTAGAAGAATTGCTGAGTTTTAATTCTCCGGCCGTGAAAGCCAATATACCATCTTTTTGGAAGCCTTCATAGGGAGGTTAAGGTTGCTTGAGCTTTAAGTTCTCGTAGTCAAGTGGTGCAGTTGCACCTTATATAAAGGGAGGTGGCGCGCAGTTCGTCACTCCTGTGAGGGTCCGGGCGGGGACACCAAGAGCCCGCCGATGAGCCTAGCTTGGTGTCCTAGGCGAAATCCCACACAAGACACGGCACAAACCTAGAAGAGTTGCTGAGTTTTAATTCACCGGCCGTGAAAGCCAATATACCATCTTTTTGGAAGCCTTCATAGGGAGGTTAAGGCTGCTTGAGCTTTAAGTTCTCGTAGTCAAGTGGTGCAGTTGCACCTTATATAAATGGAGATGGCGCGCAGTTCGTCACTCCTGAGGGGGTCCGGGCGGGGACACCAAGAGCCCGCCGATGAGCCTAGCTTGGTGTCCCAGGCGAAACCCCACACAGGACACGGCACAAACCTAGAAGAATTGCTGAGTTTTAATTCACCGGCCGTGAAAGCCAATATACCATCCTTTTGGAAGCATTCATAGGGAGGTTAAGGCTGCTTGAGCATTAAGTTCTCGTAGTCAAGTGGTGCAGTTGCACCTTATATAAAGGGAGGTGGCGCGCAGTTCGTCACTCCTGTGGGGGTCCGGGCGGGGACACCAAGAGCCCGCCGATGAGCCTAGCTTGGTGTCCTAGGCGAAACCCCACACAAGACACGGCACAAACCTAGAAGAATTGCTGAGTTTTAATTCACCGGCCGTGAAAGCCAATATACCATCTTTTTGGAAGCCTTCATAGGGAGGTTAAGGCTGCTTGAGCTTTAAGTTCTCGTAGTCAAGTGGTGCAGTTGCACCTTATATAAAGGGAGGTGGCGCGCAGTTCGTCACTCCTGTGGGGGTCCGGGCGGGGACACCAAGAGCCCGCCGATGAGCCTAGCTTGGTGTCCTAGGCGAAACCCCACACAAGACACGGCACAAACCTAGAAGAATTGCTGAGTTTTAATTCGGCGGCCGTGAAAGCCAATATACCATCTTTTGGAAGCCTTCATAGGGAGGTTAATGCTGCTTGAGCTTTAATTTCTCGTAGTCAAGTGGTGCAATTGCTCCTTATATAAAGGGAGGTGGCGCGCAGTTCGTCACTCCTGTGGGGGTCCGGGCGGGGACACCAAGAGCCCGCCGATGAGCCTAGCTTGGTGTCCTAGGCGAAACCCCACACAAGACACGGCACAAACCTAGAAGAATTGCTGAGTTTTAATTCACCGGCCGTGAAAGCCAATATACCATCTTTTTGGAAGCCTTCATAGGGAGGTTAAGGCTGCTTGAGCTTTAATTTCTCGTAGTCAAGTGGTGCAGATGCACCTTATATAAAGGGAGGTGGCGCGCAGTTCGTCACTCCTGTGGGGGTCCGGGCGGGGACACCAAGAGCCCGCCGATGAGCCTAGCTTGGTGTCCTAGGCGAAACCCCACACAAGACACGGCACAAACCTAGAAGAATTGCTGAGTTTTAATTCACCGGCCGTGAAAGCCAATATACCACCTTTTTGGAAGCCTTCATAGGGAGGTTAAGGCTGCTTGAGCTTTAAGTTCTCGTAGTCAAGTGGTGCAGTTGCACCTTATATAAAGGGAGGTGGCGCGCAGTTCGTCACTCCTGTGGGGGTCCGGGCGGGGACACCAAGAGCCCGCCGATGAGCCTAGCTTGGTGTCCTAGGCGAAACCCCACACAAGACACGGCACAAATCTAGAAGAATTGCTGAGTTTTAATTCACCGGACGTGAAAGCCAATATACCATCATTTTGGAAGCCTTCATAGGGAGATTAAGGCTGCTTGAGCTTTAAGTTCTCGTAGTCAAGTGGTACAGTTGCACCTTATATAAAGGGAGGTGGCGCGCAGTTCGTCACTCCTGTGGGGGTCCGGGCGGGACACCAAGAGCCCGCCGATGAGCCTAGCTCGGTGTCCTAGGCGAAACCCCACACAAGACACGGCACAAACCTAGAAGAATTGCTGAGCTTTAATTCACCGGCCGTGAAAGCCAATATACCATCTTTTTGGGAGCCTTCATAGGGAGGTTAAGGCTGCTTGAGCTTTAAGTTCTCGTAGTCAAGTGGTGCAGTTGCACCTTATATAAAGGGAGGTGGCGCGCAGTTCGTCACTCCTGTGGGGGTCCGGGCGGGGACACCAAGAGCCCGCCGATGAGCCTAGCTTGGTGTCCTAGGCGAAACCCCACACAAGACACGGCACAAACCTAGAAGAATTGCTGAGTTTTAATTCACCGGCCGTGAAAGCCAATATACCATCTTTTTGAAAGCCTTCATAGGGAGGTTAAGGCTGCTTGAGCTTTAAGTTCTCGTAGTCAAGTGGTGCATATGCACCTTATATAAAGGGAGGTGGCGCGCAGTTCGTCACTCCTGTGGGGGTCCGGGCGGGGACACCAAGAGCCCGCCGATGAGCCTAGCTTGGTGTCCTAGGCGAAACCCCACACAAGACACGGCACAAACCTAGAAAAATTGCTGAGTTTTAATTCACCGGCCGTGAAAGCCAATATACCATCTTTTTGGAAGCCTTCATAGGGAGGTTAAGGCTGCTTGAGCTTTAAGTTCTCGTAGTCAAGTGGTGCAGTTGCACCTTATATAAAGGGAGGTGGCGCGCAGTTCGTCACTCCTGTGGGGGTCCGGGCGGGGACACCAAGAGCCCGCCGATGAGCCTAGCTTGGTGTCCTAGGCGAAACCCCACACAAGACACGGCACAAACCTAGAAGAATTGCTGAGTTTTAATTCACCGGCCGTGAAAGCCAATATACCATCTTTTTGGAAGCCTTCATAGGGAGGTTAAGGCTGCTTGAGCTTTAAGTTCTCGTAGTCAAGTGGTGCAGTTGCACCTTATATAAAGGGAGGTGGCGCGCAGTTCGTCACTCCTGTGGGGGTCCGGGCGGGGACACCAAGAGCCCGCCGATGAGCCTAGCTCGGTGTCCTAGGCGAAACCCCACACAAGACACGGCACAAACCTAGAAGAATTGCTGAGTTTTAATTCACCGGCCGTGAAAGCCAATATACCATCTTTTTGGAAGCCTTCATAGGGAGGTTAAGGCTGCTTGAGCTTTAAGTTCTCGTAGTCAAGTGGTGCAGTTGCACCTTATATAAAGGGAGGTGGCGCGCAGTTCGTCACTCCTGTGGGGGTCCGGGCGGGGACACAAAGAGCCCGCCGATGAGCCTAGCTTGGCGTCCTAAGCGAAACCCCACACAAGACACGACACAAACCTAGAAGAATTGCTGAGTTTTAATTCACCGGCCGTGAAAGCCAATAAACCATCTTTTTGGAAGCCTTCATAGGGAGGTTAATGCTGCTTGAGCATTAAGTTCTCGTAGTCAAGTGGTGCAGTTGCACCTTATATAAAGGGAGGTGGCGCGCAGTTCGTCACTCCTGTGGGGGTCCGGGCGGGGACACCAAGAGCCCGCCGATGAGCCTAGCTTGGTGTCCTAGGCGAAACCCCACACAAGACACGGCACAAACCTAGAAGAATTGCTGAGTTTTAATTCACCGGCCGTGAAAGCCAATATACCATCTTTTTGGAAGCATTCATAGGGAGGTTAAGGCTGCTTGAGCTTTAAGTTCTCGTAGTCAAGTGGTGCAGTTGCACCTTATATAAAGGGAGGTGGCGCGCAGTTCGTCACTCCTGTGGGGGTCCGAGTGGGGACACCAAGAGCCCGCCGATGAGCCTAGCTTGGTGTCCTAGGCGAAACCCCACACAAGACACGGCACAAACCTAGAAGAATTGCTGAGTTTTAATTCACAGGCCGTGAAAGCCAATATACCATCTTTTTGGAAGCCTTCATAGGGAGGTTAAGGCTGCTTGAGCTTTAAGTTCTCGTAGTCAAGTGGTGCAGTTGCACCTTATATAAAGGGAGGTGGCGCGCAGTTCGTCACTCCTGTGGGGGTCCAGGCGGGGACACCAAGAGCCCGCCGATGAGCCTAGCTTGGTGTCCTAGGCGAAACCCCACACAAGACACGGCACAAACCTAGAAGAATTGCTGAGTTTTAATTCACCGGCCGTGAAAGCCAATATACCATCTTTTTGGAAGCCTTCATAGGGAGGTTAAGGCTGCTTGAGCTTTAAGTTCTCGTAGTCAAGTGGTGCAGTTGCACCTTATATAAAGGGAGGTGGCGCGCAGTTCGTCACTCCTGTGGGGGTCCGGGCGGGGACACCAAGAGCCCGCCGATGAGCCTAGCTTGGTGTCCTAGGCGAAACCCCACACAAGACACGGCACAAACCTAGAAGAATTGCTGAGTTTTAATTCACCGGCCGTGAAAGCCAATATACCATCTTTTTTTTTTTGAAGCCTTCATAGGGAGGTTATGGCTGCTTAAGCTTTAAGTTCTCGTAGTCAAGTGGTGCAGTTGCACCTTATATAAAGGGAGGTGGCGCGCAGTTCGTCACTCCTGTGGGGGTCCGGGCGGGGACACCAAGAGCCCGCCGATGAGCCTAGCTTGGTGTCCTAGGCGAAACCCCACACAAGACACGGCACAAACCTAGAAGAATTGCTGAGTCTTAATTCACCGGCCGTGAAAGCCAATATACCATCTTTTTGGAAGCCTTCATAGGGAGGTTAAGGCTGCTTGAGCTTTAAGTTCTCGTAGTCAAGTGGTGCAGTTGCACCTTATATAAAGGGAGGTGGCGCGCAGTTCGTCACTCCTGTGGGGGTCCGGGCGGGGACACCAAGAGCCCGCCGATGAGCCTAGCTTGGTGTCCTAGGCGAAACCCCACACGAGACACGGCACAAACCTAGAAGAATTGCTGAGTTTTAATTCACCGGCCGTGAAAGCCAATATACCATCTTTTTGGAAGCCTTCATAGGGAGGTTAAGGCTGCTTGAGCTTTAAGTTCTCGTAGTCAAGTGGTGCAGTTGCACCTTATATAAAGGGAGGTGGCGCGCAGTTTGTCACTCCTGTGGGGGTCCGGGCGGGGACACCAAGAGCCCGCCGATGAGCCTAGCTTGGTGTCCTAGGCGAAAACCCACACAAGACACGGCACAAACCTAGAAGAATTGCTGAGTTTTAATTCACCGGCCGTGAAAACCAATATACCATCTTTTTGGAAGCCTTCATAGGGAGGTTAAGGCTGCTTGAGCTTTAAGTTCTCGTAGTCAAGTGGTGCAGTTGCACCTTATATAAAGGGAGGTGGCGCGCAGTTCGTCACTCCTGTGGGGGTCCGGGCGGGGACACAAAGAGCCCGCCGATGAGCCTAGCTTGGCGTCCTAAGCGAAACCCCACACAAGACACGGCACAAACCTAGAAGAATTGCTGAGTTTTAATTCACCGGCCGTGAAAGACAATATACCATCTTTTTGGAAGCCTTCATAGGGAGGTTAAGGCTGCTTGAGCTTTAAGTTCTCGTAGTCAAGTGGTGCAGTTGCACCTTATATAAAGGGAGGTGGCGCGCAGTTCGTCACTCCTGTGGGGGTCCGGTCGGGGACACCAAGAGCCCGCCGATGAGCCTAGCTTGGTGTCCTAGGCGAAACCCCACACAAGACACGGCACAAACCTAGAAGAATTGCTGAGTTTTAATTCACCGGCCGTGAAAGCCAATATAGCATCTTTTTGGAAGCCTTCATAGGGAGGTTAAGGCTGCTTGAGCTTTAAGTTCTCTTAGTCAAGTGGTGCAGTTGCACCTTATATAAAGGGAGGTGGCGCGCAGTTCGTCACTCCTGTGGGGGTCCGGGCGGGGACACCAAGAGCCCGCCGATGAGCCTAGCTTGGTGTCCTAGGCGAAACCCCACACAAGACACGGCACAAACCTAGAAGAATTGCTGAGTTTTAATTCACCGGCCGTGAAAGCCAATATACCATCTTTTTGGAAGCCTTCATAGGGAGGTTAAGGCTGCTTGAGCTTTAAGTTCTCGTAGTCAAGTGGTGCAGTTGCACCTTATATAAAGGGAGGTGGCGCGCAGTTCGTCACTCCTGTGGGGGTCCGGGCGGGGACACCAAGAGCCCGCCGATGAGCCTAGCTTGGTGTCCTAGGCGAAACCCCACACAAGACACGGCACAAACCTAGAAGAATTGCTGAGTTTTAATTCGGCGGCCGTGAAAGCCAATATACCATCTTTTTGGAAGCCTTCATAGGGAGGTTAAGACTGCTTGAGCTTTAAGTTCTCGTAGTCAAGTGGTGCAGTTGCACCTTATATAAAGGGAGGTGGCGCGCAGTTCGTCACTCCTGTGGGGGTCCGGGCGGGGACACCAAGAGCCCGCCGATGAGCCTAGCTTGGTGTCCAAGGCGAAACCCCACACAAGGCACGGCACAAACCTAGAAGAATTGCTGAGTTTTAATTCACCGGCCGTGAAAGCCAATATACCATCTTTTTGGAAGCCTTCATAGGGAGGATAAGGCTGCTTGAGCTTTAAGTTCTCGAAGTCAATTGGTGCAGATGCACCTTATATAAAGGGAGGTGGCGCGCAGTTCGTCACTCCTGTGGGGGTCCGGGCGGGGACACCAAGAGCCCGCCGATGAGCCTAGCTTGGTGTCCTAGGCGAAACCCCACACAAGACACGGCACAAACCTAGAAGAATTGCTGAGTTTTAATTCACCGGCCGTGAAAGCCAATATACCATCTTTTTGGAAGCCTTCATAGGGAGGTTAAGGCTGCTTGAGCTTTAAGTTCTCGTAGTCAAGTGGTGCAGTTGCACCTTATATAAAGGGAGGTGGCGTGCAGTTCGTCACTCCTGTGGGGGTCCGGGCGGGGACACCAAGAGCCCGCCGATGAGCCTAGCTTGGTGTCCTAGGCGAAAACCCACACAAGACACGGCACAAACCTAGAAGAATTGCTGAGTTTTAATTCACCGGCCGTGAAAGCCAATATAGCATCTTTTTGGAAGCCTTCATAGGGAGGTTAAGGCTGCTTGAGCTTTAAGTTCTCGTAGTCAAGTGGTGCAGTTGCACCTTATATAAAGGGAGGTGGCGCGCAGTTCGTCACTCCTGTGGGGGTCCGGACGGGGACACCAAGAGCCCGCCGATGAGCCTAGCTTGGTGTCCTAGGCGAAACCCCACACAAGACACGGCACAAATCTAGAAGAATTGCTGAGTTTTAATTCACCGGCCGTGAAAGCCAATATACCATCTTTTTGGAAGCCTTCATAGGGAGGTTAAGGCTGCTTGAGCTTTAAGTTCTCGTAGTCAAGTGGTGCAGTTGCACCTTATATAAAGGGAGGTGGCTCGCAGTTCGTCACTCCTGTGGGGGTCCGGGCGGGGACACCAAGAGCCCGCCGATGAGCCTAGCTTGGTGTCCTAGGCGAAACCCCACACAAGACACGGCACAAACCTAGTAGAATTGCTGAGTTTTAATTCACCGGCCGTGAAAGCCAATATACCATCTTTTTGGAAGCCTTCATAGGGAGGTTAAGGCTGCTTGAGCTTTAAGTTCTCGTAGTCAACTGGTGCAGTTGCACCTTATATAAAGGGAGGTGGCGCGCAGTTCGTCACTCCTGTGGGGGTCCGGGCAGGGACACCAAGAGCCCGCCGATGAGCCTAGCTTGGTGTCCTAGGCGAAACCCCACACAAGACACGGCACAAACCTAGAAGAATTGCTGAGTTTTAATTCACCAGCCGTGAAAGCCAATATACCATCTTTTTGGAAGCCTTCATAGGGAGGTTAAGGCTGCTTGAGCTTTAAGTTCTCGTAGTCAAGTGGTGCAGTTGCACCTTATATAAAGGGAGGTGGCGCGCAGTTCGTCACTCCTGTGGGGGTCCGGGCGGGGACACCAAGAGCCCGCCGATGAGCCTAGCTTGGTGTCCTAGGCGAAACCCCACACAAGACACGGCACAAACCTAGAAGAATTGCTGAGTTTTAATTCACCGGCCGTGAAAGACAATATACCATCTTTTTGGAAGCCTTCATAGGGAGGTTAAGGCTGCTTGAGCTTTAAGTTCTCGTAGTCAAGTGGTGCAGTTGCACCTTATATAAAGGGAGGTGGCGCGCAGTTCGTCACTCCTGTGGGGGTCCGGTCGGGGAAACCAAGAGCCCGCCGATGAGCCTAGCTTGGTGTCCTAGGCGAAACCCCACACAAGACACGGCACAAACCTAGAAGAATTGCTGAGTTTTAATTCACCGGCCGTGAAAGCCAATATACCACCTTTTGGAAGCCTTCATAGGGAGGTTAAGGCTGCTTGAGCTTTAAGTTCTCTTAGTCAAGTGGTGCAGTTGCACCTTATATAAAGGGAGGTGGCGCGCAGTTCGTCACTCCTGTGGGGGTCCGGGCGGGGACACCAAGAGCCCGCCGATGAGCCTAGCTTGGTGTCCTAGGCGAAACCCCACACAAGACACGGCACAAACCTAGAAGAATTGCTGAGTTTTAATTCACCGGCCGTGAAAGCCAATATACCATCTTTTTGGAAGCCTTCATAGGGAGGTTAAGGCTGCTTGAGCTTTAAGTTCTCGTAGTCAAGTGGTGCAGTTGCACCTTATATAAAGGGAGGTGGCGCGCAGTTCGTCACTCCTGTGGGGGTCCGGGCGGGGACACCAAGAGCCCGCCGATGAGCCTAGCTTGGTGTCCTAGGCGAAACCCCACACAAGACACGGCACAAACCTAGAAGAATTGCTGAGTTTTAATTCGGCGGCCGTGAAAGCCAATATACCAACTTTTGGAAGCCTTCATAGGGGGGTTAAGGCTGCTTGAGCTTTAAGTCCTCGTAGTCAAGTGGTGCAATTGCACCTTATATAAAGGGAGGTGGCGCGCAGTTCGTCACTCCTCTGGGGGTCTGGGCGGGGACACCAAGAGCCCGCCGATGAGCCTTGCTTGGTGTCCTAGGCGAAACCCCACACAAGACACGGCACAAACCTAGAAGAATTGCTGAGTTTTAATTCACCGGCCGTGAAAGCCAATATACCATCTTTTTGGAAGCCTTCATAGGGAGGTTAAGACTGCTTGAGCTTTAAGTTCTCGTAGTCAAGTGGTGCAGTTGCACCTTATATAAAGGGAGGTGGCGCGCAGTTCGTCACTCCTGTGGGGGTCCGGGCGGGGACACCAAGAGCCCGCCGATGAGCCTAGCTTGGTGTCCAAGGCGAAACCCCACACAAGGCACGGCACAAACCTAGAAGAATTGCTGAGTTTTAATTCACCGGCCGTGAAAGCCAATATACCATCTTTTTGGAAGCCTTCATAGGGAGGATAAGGCTGCTTGAGCTTTAAGTTCTCGAAGTCAAGTGGTGCAGATGCACCTTATATAAAGGGAGGTGGCGCGCAGTTCGTCACTCCTGTGGGGGTCCGGGCGGGGACACCAAGAGCCCGCCGATGAGCCTAGCTTGGTGTCCTAGGCGAAACCCCACAGAAGACACGGCACAAACCTAAAAGAATTGCTGAGTTTTAATTCACCGGCCGTGAAAGCCAATATAGCATCTTTTTGGAAGCCTTCATAGGGAGGTTAAGGCTGCTTGAGCTTTAAGTTCTCGTAGTCAAGTGGTGCAGTTGCACCTTATATAAAGGGAGGTGGCGCGCAGTTCGTCACTCCTGTGGGGGTCCGGGCGGGGACACCAAGAGCCCGCCGATGAGCCTAGCTTGGTGTCCTAGGCGAAACCCCACACAAGACACGGCACAAACCTAGAAGAATTGCTGAGTTTTAATTCACCGGCCGTGAAAGACAATATACCATCTTTTTTGGAAGCCTTCATAGGGAGGTTAAGGCTGCTTGAGCTTTAAGTTCTCGTAGTCAAGTGGTGCAGTTGCACCTTATATAAAGGGAGGTGGCGCGCAGTTCGTCACTCCTGTGGGGGTCCGGTCGGGGACACCAAGAGCCCGCCGATGAGCCTAGCTTGGTGTCCTAGGCGAAACCCCACACAAGACACGGCACAAACCTAGAAGAATTGCTGAGTTTTAATTCACCGGCCGTGAAAGCCAATATACCATCTTTTTGGAAGCCTTCATAGGGAGGTTAAGGCTGCTTGAGCTTTAAGTTCTCTTAGTCAAGTGGTGCAGTTGCACCTTATATAAAGGGAGGTGGCGCGCAGTTCGTCACTCCTGTGGGGGTCCGGGCGGGGACACCAAGAGCCCGCCGATGAGCCTAGCTTGGTGTCCTAGGCGAAACCCCACACAAGACACGGCACAAACCTAGAAGAATTGCTGAGTTTTAATTCACCGGCCGTGAAAGCCAATATACCATCTTTTTGGAAGCCTTCATAGGGAGGTTAAGGCTGCTTGAGCTTTAAGTTCTCGTAGTCAAGTGGTGCAGTTGCACCTTATATAAAGGGAGGTGGCGCGCAGTTCGTCACTCCTGTGGGGGTCCGGGCGGGGACACCAAGAGCCCGCCGATGAGCCTAGCTTGGTGTCCTAGGCGAAACCCCACACAAGACACGGCACAAACCTAGAAGAATTGCTGAGTTTTAATTCGGCGGCCGTGAAAGCCAATATACCATCTTTTTGGAAGCCTTCATAGGGAGGTTAAGACTGCTTGAGCTTTAAGTTCTCGTAGTCAAGTGGTGCAGTTGCACCTTATATAAAGGGAGGTGGCGCGCAGTTCGTCACTCCTGTGGGGGTCCGGGCGGGGACACCAAGAGCCCGCCGATGAGCCTAGCTTGGTGTCCAAGGCGAAACCCCACACAAGGCACGGCACAAACCTAGAAGAATTGCTGAGTTTTAATTCACCGGCCGTGAAAGCCAATATACCACCTTTTTGGAAGCCTTCATAGGGAGGATAAGGCTGCTTGAGCTTTAAGTTCTCGAAGTCAATTGGTGCAGATGCACCTTATATAAAGGGAGGTGGCGCGCAGTTCGTCACTCCTGTGGGGGTCCGGGCGGGGACACCAAGAGCCCGCCGATGAGCCTAGCTTGGTGTCCTAGGCGAAACCCCACACAAGACACGGCACAAACCTAGAAGAATTGCTGAGTTTTAATTCACCGGCCGTGAAAGCCAATATACCATCTTTTTGGAAGCCTTCATAGGGAGGTTAAGGCTGCTTGAGCTTTAAGTTCTCGTAGTCAAGTGGTGCAGTTGCACCTTATATAAAGGGAGGTGGCGTGCAGTTCGTCACTCCTGTGGGGGTCCGGGCGGGGACACCAAGAGCCCGCCGATGAGCCTAGCTTGGTGTCCTAGGCGAAAACCCACACAAGACACGGCACAAACCTAGAAGAATTGCTGAGTTTTAATTCACCGGCCGTGAAAGCCAATATAGCATCTTTTTGGAAGCCTTCATAGGGAGGTTAAGGCTGCTTGAGCTTTAAGTTCTCGTAGTCAAGTGGTGCAGTTGCACCTTATATAAAGGGAGGTGGCGCGCAGTTCGTCACTCCTGTGGGGGTCCGGACGGGGACACCAAGAGCCCGCCGATGAGCCTAGCTTGGTGTCCTAGGCGAAACCCCACACAAGACACGGCACAAATCTAGAAGAATTGCTGAGTTTTAATTCACCGGCCGTGAAAGCCAATATACCATCTTTTTGGAAGCCTTCATAGGGAGGTTAAGGCTGCTTGAGCTTTAAGTTCTCGTAGTCAAGTGGTGCAGTTGCACCTTATATAAAGGGAGGTGGCTCGCAGTTCGTCACTCCTGTGGGGGTCCGGGCGGGGACACCAAGAGCCCGCCGATGAGCCTAGCTTGGTGTCCTAGGCGAAACCCCACACAAGACACGGCACAAACCTAGTAGAATTGCTGAGTTTTAATTCACCGGCCGTGAAAGCCAATATACCATCTTTTTGGAAGCCTTCATAGGGAGGTTAAGGCTGCTTGAGCTTTAAGTTCTCGTAGTCAACTGGTGCAGTTGCACCTTATATAAAGGGAGGTGGCGCGCAGTTCGTCACTCCTGTGGGGGTCCGGGCAGGGACACCAAGAGCCCGCCGATGAGCCTAGCTTGGTGTCCTAGGCGAAACCCCACACAAGACACGGCACAAACCTAGAAGAATTGCTGAGTTTTAATTCTCCGGCCGTGAAAGCCAATATACCATCTTTTTGGAAGCCTTCATAGGGAGGTTAAGGTTGCTTGAGCTTTAAGTTCTCGTAGTCAAGTGGTGCAGTTGCACCTTATATAAAGGGAGGTGGCGCGCAGTTCGTCACTCCTGTGAGGGTCCGGGCGGGGACACCAAGAGCCCGCCGATGAGCCTAGCTTGGTGTCCTAGGCGAAACCCCACACAAGACACGGCACAAACCTAGAAGAGTTGCTGAGTTTTAATTCACCGGCCGTGAAAGCCAATATACCATCTTTTTGGAAGCCTTCATAGGGAGGTTAAGGCTGCTTGAGCTTTAAGTTCTCGTAGTCAAGTGGTGCAGTTGCACCTTATATAAATGGAGATGGCGCGCAGTTCGTCACTCCTGAGGGGGTCCGGGCGGGGACACCAAGAGCCCGCCGATGAGCCTAGCTTGGTGTCCCAGGCGAAACCCCACACAGGACACGGCACAAACCTAGAAGAATTGCTGAGTTTTAATTCACCGGCCGTGAAAGCCAATATACCATCCTTTTGGAAGCCTTCATAGGGAGGTTAAGGCTGCATGAGCATTAAGTTCTCGTAGTCAAGTGGTGCAGTTGCACCTTATATAAAGGGAGGTGGCGCGCAGTTCGTCACTCCTGTGGGGGTCCGGGCGGGGACACCAAGAGCCCGCCGATGAGCCTAGCTTGGTGTCCTAGGCGAAACCCCACACAAGACACGGCACATACCTAGAAGAATTGCTGAGTTTAAATTCACCGGCCGTGAAAGCCAATATACCATCTTTTTGGAAGCCTTCATAGGGAGGTTAAGGCTGCTTGAGCTTTAAGTTCTCGTAGTCAAGTGGTGCAGTTGCACCTTATATAAAGGGAGGTGGCGCGCAGTTCGTCACTCCTGTGGGGGTCCGGGCGGGGACACCAAGAGCCCGCCGATGAGCCTAGCTTGGTGTCCTAGGCGAAACCCCACACAAGACACGGCACAAACCTAGAAGAATTGCTGAGTTTTAATTCGGCGGCCGTGAAAGCCAATATACCATCTTTGGAAGCCTTCATATGGAGGTTAATGCTGCTTGAGCTTTAATTTCTCGTAGTAAAGTGGTGCAATTGCTCCTTATATAAAGGGAGGTGGCGCGCAGTTCGTCAATCCTGTGGGGGTCCGGGCGGGGACACCAAGAGCCCGCCGATGAGCCTAGCTTGGTGTCCTAGGCGAAACCCCACACAAGACACGGCACAAACCTAGAAGAATTGCTGAGTTTTAATTCACCGGCCGTGAAAGCCAATATACCATCTTTTTGGAAGCCTTCATAGGGAGGTTAAGGCTGCTTGAGCTTTAAGTTCTCGTAGTCAAGTGGTGCAGATGCACCTTATATAAAGGGAGGTGGCGCGCAGTTCGTCACTCCTGTGGGGGTCCGGGCGGGGACACCAAGAGCCCGCCGATGAGCCTAGCTTGGTGTCCTAGGCGAAACCCCACACAAGACACGGCACAAACCTAGAAGAATTGCTGAGTTTTAATTCACCGGCCGTGAAAGCCAATATACCATCTTTTTGGAAGCCTTCATAGGGAGGTTAAGGCTGCTTGAGCTTTAAGTTCTCGTAGTCAAGTGGTGCAGTTGCACCTTATATAAAGGGAGGTGGCGTGCAGTTCGTCACTCCTGTGGGGGTCCGGGCGGGGACACCAAGAGCCCGCCGATGAGCCTAGCTTGGTGTCCTAGGCGAAAACCCACACAAGACACGGCACAAACCTAGAAGAATTGCTGAGTTTTAATTCACCGGCCGTGAAAGCCAATATAGCATCTTTTTGGAAGCCTTCATAGGGAGGTTAAGGCTGCTTGAGCTTTAAGTTCTCGTAGTCAAGTGGTGCAGTTGCACCTTATATAAAGGGAGGTGGCGCGCAGTTCGTCACTCCTGTGGGGGTCCGGGCGGGGACACCAAGAGCCCGCCGATGAGCCTAGCTTGGTGTCCTAGGCGAAACCCCACACAAGACACGGCACAAACCTAGAAGAATTGCTGAGTTTTAATTCACCGGCCGTGAAAGACAATATACCATCTTTTTGGAAGCCTTCATAGGGAGGTTAAGGCTGCTTGAGCTTTAAGTTCTCGTAGTCAAGTGGTGCAGTTGCACCTTATATAAAGGGAGGTGGCGCGCAGTTCGTCACTCCTGTGGGGGTCCGGTCGGTGACACCAAGAGCCCGCCGATGAGCCTAGCTTGGTGTCCTAGGCGAAACCCCACACAAGACACGGCACAAACCTAGAAGAATTGCTGAGTTTTAATTCACCGGCCGTGAAAGCCAATATACCATCTTTTTGGAAGCCTTCATAGGGAGGTTAAGGCTGCTTGAGCTTTAAGTTCTCTTAGTCAAGTGGTGCAGTTGCACCTTATATAAAGGGAGGTGGCGCGCAGTTCGTCACTCCTGTGGGGGTCCGGGCGGGGACACCAAGAGCCCGCCGATGAGCCTAGCTTGGTGTCCTAGGCGAAACCCCACACAAGACACGGCACAAACCTAGAAGAATTGCTGAGTTTTAATTCACCGGCCGTGAAAGCCAATATACCATCTTTTTGGAAGCCTTCATAGGGAGGTTAAGGCTGCTTGAGCTTTAAGTTCTCGTAGTCAAGTGGTGCAGTTGCACCTTATATAAAGGGAGGTGGCGCGCAGTTCGTCACTCCTGTGGGGGTCCGGGCGGGGACACCAAGAGCCCGCCGATGAGCCTAGCTTGGTGTCCTAGGCGAAACCCCACACAAGACACGGCACAAACCTAGAAGAATTGCTGAGTTTTAATTCGGCGGCCGTGAAAGCCAATATACCATCTTTTTGGAAGCCTTCATACGGAGGTTAAGACTGCTTGAGCTTTAAGTTCTCGTAGTCAAGTGGTGCAGTTGCACCTTATATAAAGGGAGGTGGCGCGCAGTTCGTCACTCCTGTGGGGGTCCGGGCGGGGACACCAAGAGCCCGCCGATGAGCCTAGCTTGGTGTCCAAGGCGAAACCCCACACAAGGCACGGCACAAACCTAGAAGAATTGCTGAGTTTTAATTCACCGGCCGTGAAAGCCAATATACCATCTTTTTGGAAGCCTTCATAGGGAGGATAAGGCTGCTTGAGCTTTAAGTTCTCGAAGTCAAGTGGTGCAGATGCACCTTATATAAAGGGAGGTGGCGCGCAGTTCGTCACTCCTGTGGGGGTCCGGGCGGGGACACCAAGAGCCCGCCGATGAGCCTAGCTTGGTGTCCTAGGCGAAACCCCACACAAGACACGGCACAAACCTAGAAGAATTGCTGAGTTTTAATTCACCGGCCGTGAAAGCCAATATACCATCTTTTTGGAAGCCTTCATAGGGAGGTTAAGGCTGCTTGAGCTTTAAGTTCTCGTAGTCAAGTGGTGCAGTTGCACCTTATATAAAGGGAGGTGGCGTGCAGTTCGTCACTCCTGTGGGGGTCCGGGCGGGGACACCAAGAGCCCGCCGATGAGCCTAGCTTGGTGTCCTAGGCGAAAACCCACACAAGACACGGCACAAACCTAGAAGAATTGCTGAGTTTTAATTCACCGGCCGTGAAAGCCAATATAGCATCTTTTTGGAAGCCTTCATAGGGAGGTTAAGGCTGCTTGAGCTTTAAGTTCTCGTAGTCAAGTGGTGCAGTTGCACCTTATATAAAGGGAGGTGGCGCGCAGTTCGTCACTCCTGTGGGGGTCCGGACGGGGACACCAAGAGCCCGCCGATGAGCCTAGCTTGGTGTCCTAGGCGAAACCCCACACAAGACACGGCACAAATCTAGAAGAATTGCTGAGTTTTAATTCACCGGCCGTGAAAGCCAATATACCATCTTTTTGGAAGCCTTCATAGGGAGGTTAAGGCTGCTTGAGCTTTAAGTTCTCGTAGTCAAGTGGTGCAGTTGCACCTTATATAAAGGGAGGTGGCTCGCAGTTCGTCACTCCTGTGGGGGTCCGGGCGGGGACACCAAGAGCCCGCCGATGAGCCTAGCTTGGTGTCCTAGGCGAAACCCCACACAAGACACGGCACAAACCTAGTAGAATTGCTGAGTTTTAATTCACCGGCCGTGAAAGCCAATATACCATCTTTTTGGAAGCCTTCATAGGGAGGTTAAGGCTGCTTGAGCTTTAAGTTCTCGTAGTCAACTGGTGCAGTTGCACCTTATATAAAGGGAGGTGGCGCGCAGTTCGTCACTCCTGTGGCGGTCCGGGCAGGGACACCAAGAGCCCGCCGATGAGCCTAGCTTGGTGTCCTAGGCGAAACCCCACACAAGACACGGCACAAACCTAGAAGAATTGCTGAGTTTTAATTCTCCGGCCGTGAAAGCCAATATACCATCTTTTTGGAAGCCTTCATAGGGAGGTTAAGGTTGCTTGAGCTTTAAGTTCTCGTAGTCAAGTGGTGCAGTTGCACCTTATATAAAGGGAGGTGGCGCGCAGTTCGTCACTCCTGTGAGGGTCCGGGCGGGGACACCAAGAGCCCGCCGATGAGCCTAGCTTGGTGTCCTAGGCGAAACCCCACACAAGACACGGCACAAACCTAGAAGAGTTGCTGAGTTTTAATTCACCGGCCGTGAAAGCCAATATACCATCTTTTTGGAAGCCTTCATAGGGAGGTTAAGGCTGCTTGAGCTTTAAGTTCTCGTAGTCAAGTGGTGCAGTTGCACCTTATATAAATGGAGATGGCGCGCAGTTCGTCACTCCTGAGGGGGTCCGGGCGGGGACACCAAGAGCCCGCCGATGAGCCTAGCTTGGTGTCCCAGGCGAAACCCCACACAGGACACGGCACAAACCTAGAAGAATTGCTGAGTTTTAATTCACCGGCCGTGAAAGCCAATATACCATCCTTTTGGAAGCCTTCATAGGGAGGTTAAGGCTGCTTGAGCATTAAGTTCTCGTAGTCAAGTGGTGCAGTTGCACCTTATATAAAGGGAGGTGGCGCGCAGTTCGTCACTCCTGTGGGGGTCCGGGCGGGGACACCAAGAGCCCGCCGATGAGCCTAGCTTGGTGTCCTAGGCGAAACCCCACACAAGACACGGCACATACCTAGAAGAATTGCTGAGTTTTAATTCACCGGCCGTGAAAGCCAATATACCATCTTTTTGGAAGCCTTCATAGGGAGGTTAAGGCTGCTTGAGCTTTAAGTTCTCGTAGTCAAGTGGTGCAGTTGCACCTTATATAAAGGGAGGTGGCGCGCAGTTCGTCACTCCTGTGGGGGTCCGGGCGGGGACACCAAGAGCCCGCCGATGAGCCTAGCTTGGTGTCCTAGGCGAAACCCCACACAAGACACGGCACAAACCTAGAAGAATTGCTGAGTTTTAATTCGGCGGCCGTGAAAGCCAATATACCATCTTTTGGAAGCCTTCATAGGGAGGTTAATGCTGCTTGAGCTTTAATTTCTCGTAGTCAAGTGGTGCAATTGCTCCTTATATAAAGGGAGGTGGCGCGCAGTTCGTCACTCCTGTGGGGGTCCGGGCGGGGACACCAAGAGCCCGCCGATGAGCCTAGCTTGGTGTCCTAGGCGAAACCCCACACAAGACACGGCACAAACCTAGAAGAATTGCTGAGTTTTAATTCACCGGCCGTGAAAGCCAATATACCATCTTTTTGGAAGCCTTCATAGGGAGGTTAAGGCTGCTTGAGCTTTAAGTTCTCGAAGTCAAGTGGTGCAGATGCACCTTATATAAAGGGAGGTGGCGCGCAGTTCGTCACTCCTGTGGGGGTCCGGGCGGGGACACCAAGAGCCCGCCGATGAGCCTAGCTTGGTGTCCTAGGCGAAACCCCACACAAGACACGGCACAAACCTAGAAGAATTGCTGAGTTTTAATTCACCGGCCGTGAAAGCCAATATACCACCTTTTTGGAAGCCTTCATAGGGAGGTTAAGGCTGCTTGAGCTTTAAGTTCTCGTAGTCAAGTGGTGCAGTTGCACCTTATATAAAGGGAGGTGGCGCGCTGTTCGTCACTCCTGTGGGGGTCCGGGCGGGGACACCAAGAGCCCGCCGATGAGCCTAGCTTGGTGTCCTAGGCGAAACCCCACACAAGACACGGCACAAATCTAGAAGAATTGCTGAGTTTTAATTCACCGGACGTGAAAGCCAATATACCATCATTTTGGAAGCCTTCATGGGGAGGTTAAGGCTGCTTGAGCTTTAAGTTCTCGTAGTCAAGTGGTACAGTTGCACCTTATATAAAGGGAGGTGGCGCGCAGTTCGTCACTCCTGTGGGGGTCCGGGCGGGACACCAAGAGCCCGCCGATGAGCCTAGCTCGGTGTCCTAGGCGAAACCCCACACAAGACACGGCACAAACCTAGAAGAATTGCTGAGTTTTAATTCACCGGCCGTGAAAGCCAATATACCATCTTTTTGGGAGCCTTCATAGGGAGGTTAAGGCTGCTTGAGCTTTAAGTTCTCGTAGTCAAGTGGTGCAGTTGCACCTTATATAAAGGGAGGTGGCGCGCAGTTCGTCACTCCTGTGGGGGTCCGGGCGGGGACACCAAGAGCCCGCCGATGAGCCTAGCTTGGTGTCCTAGGCGAAACCCCACACAAGACACGGCACAAACCTAGAAGAATTGCTGAGTTTTAATTCACCGGCCGTGAAAGCCAATATACCATCTTTTTGAAAGCCTTCATAGGGAGGTTAAGGCTGCTTGAGCTTTAAGTTCTCGTAGTCAAGTGGTGCATATGCACCTTATATAAAGGGAGGTGGCGCGCAGTTCGTCACTCCTGTGGGGGTCCGGGCGGGGACACCAAGAGCCCGCCGATGAGCCTAGCTTGGTGTCCTAGGCGAAACCCCACACAAGACACAGCACAAACCTAGAAAAATTGCTGAGTTTTAATTCACCGGCCGTGAAAGCCAATATACCATCTTTTTGGAAGCCTTCATAGGGAGGTTAAGGCTGCTTGAGCTTTAAGTTCTCGTAGTCAAGTGGTGCAGTTGCACCTTATATAAAGGGAGGTGGCGCGCAGTTCGTCACTCCTGTGGGGGTCCGGGCGGGGACACCAAGAGCCCGCCGATGAGCCTAGCTTGGTGTCCTAGGCGAAACCCCACACAAGACACGGCACAAACCTAGAAGAATTGCTGAGTTTTAATTCACCGGCCGTGAAAGACAATATACCATCTTTTTGGAAGCCTTCATAGGGAGGTTAAGGCTGCTTGAGCTTTAAGTTCTCGTAGTCAAGTGGTGCAGTTGCACCTTATATAAAGGGAGGTGGCGCGCAGTTCGTCACTCCTGTGGGGGTCCGGGCGGGGACACAAAGAGCCCGCCGATGAGCCTAGCTTGGCGTCCTAAGCGAAACCCCACACAAGACACGGCACAAACCTAGAAGTATTGCTGAGTTTTAATTCACCGGCCGTGAAAGCCAATATACCATCTTTTTGGAAGCCTTCTTAGGGAGGTTAAGGCTGCTTGAGCTTTAAGTTCTCGTAGTCAAGTGGAGCAGTTGCACCTTATATAAAGGGAGGTGGCGCGCAGTTCGTCACTCCTGTGGGGGTCCGGGCAGGGACACCAAGAGCCCGCCGATGAGCCTAGCTTGGTGTCCTAGGCGAAACACCACACAAGACACGGCACAAACCTAGAAGAATTGCTGAGTTTTAATTCGGCGGCCGTGAAAGCCAATATACCATCTTTTGGAAGCCTTCATAGGGGGGTTAAGGCTGCTTGAGCTTTAAGTCCTCGTAGTCAAGTGGTGCAATTGCACCTTATATAAAGGGAGGTGGCGCGCAGTTCGTCACTCCTCTG
Source organism: Meconema thalassinum (assembly GCA_946902985.2). Classification (NCBI taxonomy): domain Eukaryota; kingdom Metazoa; phylum Arthropoda; class Insecta; order Orthoptera; family Tettigoniidae; genus Meconema; species Meconema thalassinum. The sequence goes on along the minus strand of OX336398.1, from coordinate 174,432,473 downwards.
GGGGTCTGGGCGGGGACACCAAGAGCCCGCCGATGAGCCTTGCTTGGTGTCCTAGGCGAAACCCCACACAAGACACGGCACAAACCTAGAAGAATTCCTGAGTTTTAATTCACCGGCCGTGAAAGCCAATATACCTTCTTTTTGGAAGCCTTCATAGGGAGGTTAAGACTGCTTGAGCTTTAAGTTCTCGTAGTCAAGTGGTGCAGTTGCACCTTATATAAAGGGAGGTGGCGCGCAGTTCGTCACTCCTGTGGGGGTCCGGGCGGGGACACCAAGAGCCCGCCGATGAGCCTAGCTTGGTGTCCAAGGCGAAACCCCACACAAGGCACGGCACAAACCTAGAAGAATTGCTGAGTTTTAATTCACCGGCCGTGAAAGCCAATATACCATCTTTTTGGAAGCCTTCATAGGGAGGATAAGGCTGCTTGAGCTTTAAGTTCTCGAAGTCAAGTGGTGCAGATGCACCTTATATAAAGGGAGGTGGCGCGCAGTTCGTCACTCCTGTGGGGGTCCGGGCGGGGACACCAAGAGCCCGCCGATGAGCCTAGCTTGGTGTCCTAGGCGAAACCCCACACAAGACACGGCACAAAACTAGAAGAATTGCTGAGTTTTAATTCACCGGCCGTGAAAGCCAATATACCATCTTTTTGGAAGCCTTCATAGGGAGGTTAAGGCTGCTTGAGCTTTAAGTTCTCGTAGTCAAGTGGTGCAGTTGCACCTTATATAAAGGGAGGTGGCGTGCAGTTCGTCACTCCTGTGGGGGTCCGGGCGGGGACACCAAGAGCCCGACGATGAGCCTAGCTTGGTGTCCTAGGCGAAAACCCACACAAGACACGGCACAAACCTAGAAGAATTGCTGAGTTTTAATTCACCGGCCGTGAAAGCCAATATAGCATCTTTTTGGAAGCCTTCATAGGGAGGTTAAGGCTGCTTGAGCTTTAAGTTCTCGTAGTCAAGTGGTGCAGTTGCACCTTATATAAAGGGAGGTGGCGCGCAGTTCGTCACTCCTGTGGGGGTCCGGGCGGGGACACCAAGAGCCCGCCGATGAGCCTAGCTTGGTGTCCTAGGCGAAACCCCACACAAGACACGGCACAAACCTAGAAGAATTGCTGAGTTTTAATTCACCGGCCGTGAAAGACAATATACCATCTTTTTGGAAGCCTTCATAGGGAGGTTAAGGCTGCTTGAGCTTTAAGTTCTCGTAGTCAAGTGGTGCAGTTGCACCTTATATAAAGGGAGGTGGCGCGCAGTTCGTCACTCCTGTGGGGGTCCGGTCGGGGACACCAAGAGCCCGCCGATGAGCCTAGCTTGGTGTCCTAGGCGAAACCCCACACAAGACACGGCACAAACCTAGAAGAATTGCTGAGTTTTAATTCACCGGCCGTGAAAGCCAATATACCATCTTTTTGGAAGCCTTCATAGGGAGGTTAAGGCTGCTTGAGCTTTAAGTTCTCTTAGTCAAGTGGTGCAGTTGCACCTTATATAAAGGGAGGTGGCGCGCAGTTCGTCACTCCTGTGGGGGTCCGGGCGGGGACACCAAGAGCCCGCCGATGAGCCTAGCTTGGTGTCCTAGGCGAAACCCCACACAAGACACGGCACAAACCTAGAAGAATTGCTGAGTTTTAATTCACCGGCCGTGAAAGCCAATATACCATCTTTTTGGAAGCCTTCATAGGGAGGTTAAGGCTGCTTGAGCTTTAAGTTCTCGTAGTCAAGTGGTGCAGTTGCACCTTATATAAAGGGAGGTGGCGCGCAGTTCGTCACTCCTGTGGGGGTCCGGGCGGGGACACCAAGAGCCCGCCGATGAGCCTAGCTTGGTGTCCTAGGCGAAACCCCACACAAGACACGGCACAAACCTAGAAGAATTGCTGAGTTTTAATTCGGCGGCCGTGAAAGCCAATATACCATCTTTTTGGAAGCCTTCATAGGGAGGTTAAGACTGCTTGAGCTTTAAGTTCTCGTAGTCAAGTGGTGCAGTTGCACCTTATATAAAGGGAGGTGGCGCGCAGTTCGTCACTCCTGTGGGGGTCCGGGCGGGAACACCAAGAGCCCGCCGATGAGCCTAGCTTGGTGTCCAAGGCGAAACCCCACACAAGGCACGGCACAAACCTAGAAGAATTGCTGAGTTTTAATTCACCGGCCGTGAAAGCCAATATACCATCTTTTTGGAAGCCTTCATAGGGAGGATAAGGCTGCTTGAGCTTTAAGTTCTCGAAGTCAAGTGGTGCAGATGCACCTTATATAAAGGGAGGTGGCGCGCAGTTCGTCACTCCTGTGGGGGTCCGGGCGGGGACACCAAGAGCCCGCCGATGAGCCTAGCTTGGTGTCCTAGGCGAAACCCCACACAAGACACGGCACAAACCTAGAAGAATTGCTGAGTTTTAATTCACCGGCCGTGAAAGCCAATATACCATCTTTTTGGAAGCCTTCATAGGGAGGTTAAGGCTGCTTGAGCTTTAAGTTCTCGTAGTCAAGTGGTGCAGTTGCACCTTATATAAAGGGAGGTGGCGTGCAGTTCGTCACTCCTGTGGGGGTCCGGGCGGGGACACCAAGAGCCCGCCGATGAGCCTAGCTTGGTGTCCTAGGCGAAAACCCACACAAGACACGGCACAAACCTAGAAGAATTGCTGAGTTTTAATTCACCGGCCGTGAAAGCCAATATAGCATCTTTTTGGAAGCCTTCATAGGGAGGTTAAGGCTGCTTGAGCTTTAAGTTCTCGTAGTCAAGTGGTGCAGTTGCACCTTATATAAAGGGAGGTGGCGCGCAGTTCGTCACTCCTGTGGGGGTCCGGACGGGGACACCAAGAGCCCGCCGATGAGCCTAGCTTGGTGTCCTAGGCGAAACCCCACACAAGACACGGCACAAATCTAGAAGAATTGCTGAGTTTTAATTCACCGGCCGTGAAAGCCAATATACCATCTTTTTGGAAGCCTTCATAGGGAGGTTAAGGCTGCTTGAGCTTTAAGTTCTCGTAGTCAAGTGGTGCAGTTGCACCTTATATAAAGGGAGGTGGCTCGCAGTTCGTCACTCCTGTGGGGGTCCGGGCGGGGACACCAAGAGCCCGCCGATGAGCCTAGCTTGGTGTCCTAGGCGAAACCCCACACAAGACACGGCACAAACCTAGTAGAATTGCTGAGTTTTAATTCACCGGCCGTGAAAGCCAATATACCATCTTTTTGGAAGCCTTCATAGGGAGGTTAAGGCTGCTTGAGCTTTAAGTTCTCGTAGTCAACTGGTGCAGTTGCACCTTATATAAAGGGAGGTGGCGCGCAGTTCGTCACTCCTGTGGGGGTCCGGGCAGGGACACCAAGAGCCCGCCGATGAGCCTAGCTTGGTGTCCTAGGCGAAACCCCACACAAGACACGGCACAAACCTAGAAGAATTGCTGAGTTTTAATTCTCCGGCCGTGAAAGCCAATATACCATCTTTTTGGAAGCCTTCATAGGGAGGTTAAGGTTGCTTGAGCTTTAAGTTCTCGTAGTCAAGTGGTGCAGTTGCACCTTATATAAAGGGAGGTGGCGCGCAGTTCGTCACTCCTGTGAGGGTCCGGGCGGGGACACCAAGAGCCCGCCGATGAGCCTAGCTTGGTGTCCTAGGCGAAATCCCACACAAGACACGGCACAAACCTAGAAGAGTTGCTGAGTTTTAATTCACCGGCCGTGAAAGCCAATATACCATCTTTTTGGAAGCCTTCATAGGGAGGTTAAGGCTGCTTGAGCTTTAAGTTCTCGTAGTCAACTGGTGCAGTTGCACCTTATATAAAGGGAGGTGGCGCGCAGTTCGTCACTCCTGTGGGGGTCCGGGCGGGGACACCAAGAGCCCGCCGATGAGCCTAGCTTGGTGTCCTAGGCGAAACCCCACACAAGACACGGCACAAATCTAGAAGAATTGCTGAGTTTTAATTCACCGGACGTGAAAGCCAATATACCATCATTTTGGAAGCCTTCATGGGGAGGTTAAGGCTGCTTGAGCTTTAAGTTCTCGTAGTCAAGTGGTACAGTTGCACCTTATATAAAGGGAGGTGGCGCGCAGTTCGTCACTCCTGTGGGGGTCCGGGCGGGACACCAAGAGCCCGCCGATGAGCCTAGCTCGGTGTCCTAGGCGAAACCCCACACAAGACACGGCACAAACCTAGAAGAATTGCTGAGTTTTAATTCACCGGCCGTGAAAGCCAATATACCATCTTTTTGGGAGCCTTCATAGGGAGGTTAAGGCTGCTTGAGCTTTAAGTTCTCGTAGTCAAGTGGTGCAGTTGCACCTTATATAAAGGGAGGTGGCGCGCAGTTCGTCACTCCTGTGGGGGTCCGGGCGGGGACACCAAGAGCCCGCCGATGAGCCTAGCTTGGTGTCCTAGGCGAAACCCCACACAAGACACGGCACAAACCTAGAAGAATTGCTGAGTTTTAATTCACCGGCCGTGAAAGCCAATATACCATCTTTTTGAAAGCCTTCATAGGGAGGTTAAGGCTGCTTGAGCTTTAAGTTCTCGTAGTCAAGTGGTGCAGTTGCACCTTATATAAAGGGAGGTGGCGCGCAGTTCGTCACTCCTGTGGGGGTCCGGTCGGGGACACCAAGAGCCCGCCGATGAGCCTAGCTTGGTGTCCTAGGCGAAACCCCACACAAGACACGGCACAAACCTAGAAGAATTGCTGAGTTTTAATTCACCGGCCGTGAAAGCCAATATACCATCTTTTTGGAAGCCTTCATAGGGAGGTTAAGGCTGCTTGAGCTTTAAGTTCTCTTAGTCAAGTGGTGCAGTTGCACCTTATATAAAGGGAGGTGGCGCGCAGTTCGTCACTCCTGTGGGGGTCCGGGCGGGGACACCAAGAGCCCGCCGATGAGCCTAGCTTGGTGTCCTAGGCGAAACCCCACACAAGACACGGCACAAACCTAGAAGAATTGCTGAGTTTTAATTCACCGGCCGTGAAAGCCAATATACCATCTTTTTGGAAGCCTTCATAGGGAGGTTAAGGCTGCTTGAGCTTTAAGTTCTCGTAGTCAAGTGGTGCAGTTGCACCTTATATAAAGGGAGGTGGCGCGCAGTTCGTCACTCCTGTGGGGGTCCGGGCGGGGACACCAAGAGCCCGCCGATGAGCCTAGCTTGGTGTCCTAGGCGAAACCCCACACAAGACACGGCACAAACCTAGAAGAATTGCTGAGTTTTAATTCGGCGGCCGTGAAAGCCAATATACCATCTTTTTGGAAGCCTTCATAGGGAGGTTAAGACTGCTTGAGCTTTAAGTTCTCGTAGTCAAGTGGTGCAGTTGCACCTTATATAAAGGGAGGTGGCGCGCAGTTCGTCACTCCTGTGGGGGTCCGGGCGGGAACACCAAGAGCCCGCCGATGAGCCTAGCTTGGTGTCCAAGGCGAAACCCCACACAAGGCACGGCACAAACCTAGAAGAATTGCTGAGTTTTAATTCACCGGCCGTGAAAGCCAATATACCATCTTTTTGGAAGCCTTCATAGGGAGGATAAGGCTGCTTGAGCTTTAAGTTCTCGAAGTCAAGTGGTGCAGATGCACCTTATATAAAGGGAGGTGGCGCGCAGTTCGTCACTCCTGTGGGGGTCCGGGCGGGGACACCAAGAGCCCGCCGATGAGCCTAGCTTGGTGTCCTAGGCGAAACCCCACACAAGACACGGCACAAACCTAGAAGAATTGCTGAGTTTTAATTCACCGGCCGTGAAAGCCAATATACCATCTTTTTGGAAGCCTTCATAGGGAGGTTAAGGCTGCTTGAGCTTTAAGTTCTCGTAGTCAAGTGGTGCAGTTGCACCTTATATAAAGGGAGGTGGCGTGCAGTTCGTCACTCCTGTGGGGGTCCGGGCGGGGACACCAAGAGCCCGCCGATGAGCCTAGCTTGGTGTCCTAGGCGAAAACCCACACAAGACACGGCACAAACCTAGAAGAATTGCTGAGTTTTAATTCACCGGCCGTGAAAGCCAATATAGCATCTTTTTGGAAGCCTTCATAGGGAGGTTAAGGCTGCTTGAGCTTTAAGTTCTCGTAGTCAAGTGGTGCAGTTGCACCTTATATAAAGGGAGGTGGCGCGCAGTTCGTCACTCCTGTGGGGGTCCGGACGGGGACACCAAGAGCCCGCCGATGAGCCTAGCTTGGTGTCCTAGGCGAAACCCCACACAAGACACGGCACAAATCTAGAAGAATTGCTGAGTTTTAATTCACCGGCCGTGAAAGCCAATATACCATCTTTTTGGAAGCCTTCATAGGGAGGTTAAGGCTGCTTGAGCTTTAAGTTCTCGTAGTCAAGTGGTGCAGTTGCACCTTATATAAAGGGAGGTGGCTCGCAGTTCGTCACTCCTGTGGGGGTCCGGGCGGGGACACCAAGAGCCCGCCGATGAGCCTAGCTTGGTGTCCTAGGCGAAACCCCACACAAGACACGGCACAAACCTAGTAGAATTGCTGAGTTTTAATTCACCGGCCGTGAAAGCCAATATACCATCTTTTTGGAAGCCTTCATAGGGAGGTTAAGGCTGCTTGAGCTTTAAGTTCTCGTAGTCAACTGGTGCAGTTGCACCTTATATAAAGGGAGGTGGCGCGCAGTTCGTCACTCCTGTGGGGGTCCGGGCAGGGACACCAAGAGCCCGCCGATGAGCCTAGCTTGGTGTCCTAGGCGAAACCCCACACAAGACACGGCACAAACCTAGAAGAATTGCTGAGTTTTAATTCTCCGGCCGTGAAAGCCAATATACCATCTTTTTGGAAGCCTTCATAGGGAGGTTAAGGTTGCTTGAGCTTTAAGTTCTCGTAGTCAAGTGGTGCAGTTGCACCTTATATAAAGGGAGGTGGCGCGCAGTTCGTCACTCCTGTGAGGGTCCGGGCGGGGACACCAAGAGCCCGCCGATGAGCCTAGCTTGGTGTCCTAGGCGAAATCCCACACAAGACACGGCACAAACCTAGAAGAGTTGCTGAGTTTTAATTCACCGGCCGTGAAAGCCAATATACCATCTTTTTGGAAGCCTTCATAGGGAGGTTAAGGCTGCTTGAGCTTTAAGTTCTCGTAGTCAACTGGTGCAGTTGCACCTTATATAAAGGGAGGTGGCGCGCAGTTCGTCACTCCTGTGGGGGTCCGGGCGGGGACACCAAGAGCCCGCCGATGAGCCTAGCTTGGTGTCCTAGGCGAAACCCCACACAAGACACGGCACAAATCTAGAAGAATTGCTGAGTTTTAATTCACCGGACGTGAAAGCCAATATACCATCATTTTGGAAGCCTTCATGGGGAGGTTAAGGCTGCTTGAGCTTTAAGTTCTCGTAGTCAAGTGGTACAGTTGCACCTTATATAAAGGGAGGTGGCGCGCAGTTCGTCACTCCTGTGGGGGTCCGGGCGGGACACCAACAGCCCGCCGATGAGCCTAGCTCGGTGTCCTAGGCGAAACCCCACACAAGACACGGCACAAACCTAGAAGAATTGCTGAGTTTTAATTCACCGGCCGTGAAAGCCAATATACCATCTTTTTGGGAGCCTTCATAGGGAGGTTAAGGCTGCTTGAGCTTTAAGTTCTCGTAGTCAAGTGGTGCAGTTGCACCTTATATAAAGGGAGGTGGCGCGCAGTTCGTCACTCCTGTGGGGGTCCGGGCGGGGACACCAAGAGCCCGCCGATGAGCCTAGCTTGGTGTCCTAGGCGAAACCCCACACAAGACACGGCACAAACCTAGAAGAATTGCTGAGTTTTAATTCACCGGCCGTGAAAGCCAATATACCATCTTTTTGAAAGCCTTCATAGGGAGGTTAAGGCTGCTTGAGCTTTAAGTTCTCGTAGTCAAGTGGTGCATATGCACCTTATATAAAGGGAGGTGGCGCGCAGTTCGTCACTCCTGTGGGGGTCCGGGCGGGGACACCAAGAGCCCGCCGATGAGCCTAGCTTGGTGTCCTAGGCGAAACCCCACACAAGACACGGCACAAACCTAGAAAAATTGCTGAGTTTTAATTCACCGGCCGTGAAAGCCAATATACCATCTTTTTGGAAGCCTTCATAGGGAGGTTAAGGCTGCTTGAGCTTTAAGTTCTCGTAGTCAAGTGGTGCAGTTGCACCTTATATAAAGGGAGGTGGCGCGCAGTTCGTCACTCCTGTGGGGGTCCGGGCGGGGACACCAAGAGCCCGCCGATGAGCCTAGCTTGGTGTCCTAGGCGAAACCCCACACAAGACACGGCACAAACCTAGAAGAATTGCTGAGTTTTAATTCACCGGCCGTGAAAGACAATATACCATCTTTTTGGAAGCCTTCATAGGGAGGTTAAGGCTGCTTGAGCTTTAAGTTCTCGTAGTCAAGTGGTGCAGTTGCACCTTATATAAAGGGAGGTGGCGCGCAGTTCGTCACTCCTGTGGGGGTCCGGGCGGGGACACCAAGAGCCCGCCGATGAGCCTAGCTCGGTGTCCTAGGCGAAACCCCACACAAGACACGGCACAAACCTAGAAGAATTGCTGAGTTTTAATTCACCGGCCGTGAAAGCCAATATACCATCTTTTTGGAAGCCTTCATAGGGAGGTTAAGGCTGCTTGAGCTTTAAGTTCTCGTAGTCAAGTGGTGCAGTTGCACCTTATATAAAGGGAGGTGGCGCGCAGTTCGTCACTCCTGTGGGGGTCCGGGCGGGGACACAAAGAGCCCGCCGATGAGCCTAGCTTGGCGTCCTAAGCGAAACCCCACACAAGACACGGCACAAACCTAGAAGTATTGCTGAGTTTTAATTCACCGGCCGTGAAAGCCAATATACCATCTTTTTGGAAGCCTTCTTAGGGAGGTTAAGGCTGCTTGAGCTTTAAGTTCTCGTAGTCAAGTGGAGCAGTTGCACCTTATATAAAGGGAGGTGGCGCGCAGTTCGTCACTCCTGTGGGGGTCCTGGCAGGGACACCAAGAGCCCGCCGATGAGCCTAGCTTGGTGTCCTAGGCGAAACACCACACAAGACACGGCACAAACCTAGAAGAATTGCTGAGTTTTAATTCGGCGGCCGTGAAAGCCAATATACCATCTTTTGGAAGCCTTCATAGGGGGGTTAAGGCTGCTTGAGCTTTAAGTCCTCGTAGTCAAGTGGTGCAATTGCACCTTATATAAAGGGAGGTGGCGCGCAGTTCGTCACTCCTCTGGGGGTCTGGGCGGGGACACCAAGAGCCCGCCGATGAGCCTTGCTTGGTGTCCTAGGCGAAACCCCACACAAGACACGGCACAAACCTAGAAGCATTCCTGAGTTTTAATTCACCGGCCGTGAAAGCCAATATACCATCTTTTTGGAAGCCTTCATAGGGAGGTTAAGACTGCTTGAGCTTTAAGTTCTCGTAGTCAAGTGGTGCAGTTGCACCTTATATAAAGGGAGGTGGCGCGCAGTTCGTCACTCCTGTGGGGGTCCGGGCGGGGACACCAAGAGCCCGCCGATGAGCCTAGCTTGGTGTCCAAGGCGAAACCCCACACAAGGCACGGCACAAACCTAGAAGAATTGCTGAGTTTTAATTCACCGGCCGTGAAAGCCAATATACCATCTTTTTGGAAGCCTTCATAGGGAGGATAAGGCTGCTTGAGCTTTAAGTTCTCGAAGTCAAGTGGTGCAGATGCACCTTATATAAAGGGAGGTGGCGCGCAGTTCGTCACTCCTGTGGGGGTCCGGGCGGGGACACCAAGAGCCCGCCGATGAGCCTAGCTTGGTGTCCTAGGCGAAACCCCACACAAGACACGGCACAAACCTAGAAGAATTGCTGAGTTTTAATTCACCGGCCGTGAAAGCCAATATACCATCTTTTTGGAAGCCTTCATAGGGAGGTTAAGGCTGCTTGAGCTTTAAGTTCTCGTAGTCAAGTGGTGCAGTTGCACCTTATATAAAGGGAGGTGGCGTGCAGTTCGTCACTCCTGTGGGGGTCCGGGCGGGGACACCAAGAGCCCGCCGATGAGCCTAGCTTGGTGTCCTAGGCGAAAACCCACACAAGACACGGCACAAACCTAGAAGAATTGCTGAGTTTTAATTCACCGGCCGTGAAAGCCAATATAGCATCTTTTTGGAAGCCTTCATAGGGAGGTTAAGGCTGCTTGAGCTTTAAGTTCTCGTAGTCAAGTGGTGCAGTTGCACCTTATATAAAGGGAGGTGGCGCGCAGTTCGTCACTCCTGTGGGGGTCCGGGCGGGGACACCAAGAGCCCGTCGATGAGCCTAGCTTGGTGTCCTAGGCGAAACCCCACACAAGACACGGCACAAACCTAGAAGAATTGCTGAGTTTTAATTCACCGGCCGTGAAAGACAATATACCATCTTTTTGGAAGCCTTCATAGGGAGGTTAAGGCTGCTTGAGCTTTAAGTTCTCGTAGTCAAGTGGTGCAGTTGCACCTTATATAAAGGGAGGTGGCGCGCAGTTCGTCACTCCTGTGGGGGTCCGGGCGGGGACACAAAGAGCCCGCCGATGAGCCTAGCTTGGCGTCCTAAGCGAAACCCCACACAAGACACGGCACAAACCTAGAAGTATTGCTGAGTTTTAATTCACCGGCCGTGAAAGCCAATATACCATCTTTTTGGAAGCCTTCTTAGGGAGGTTAAGGCTGCTTGAGCTTTAAGTTCTCGTAGTCAAGTGGAGCAGTTGCACCTTATATAAAGGGAGGTGGCGCGCAGTTCGTCACTCCTGTGGGGGTCCGGGCAGGGACACCAAGAGCCCGCCGATGAGCCTAGCTTGGTGTCCTAGGCGAAACACCACACAAGACACGGCACAAACCTAGAAGAATTGCTGAGTTTTAATTCGGCGGCCGTGAAAGCCAATATACCATCTTTTGGAAGCCTTCATAGGGGGGTTAAGGCTGCTTGAGCTTTAAGTCCTCGTAGTCAAGTGGTGCAATTGCACCTTATATAAAGGGAGGTGGCGCGCAGTTCGTCACTCCTCTGGGGGTCTGGGCGGGGACACCAAGAGCCCGCCGATGAGCCTTGCTTGGTGTCCTAGGCGAAACCCCACACAAGACACGGCACAAACCTAGAAGAATTCCTGAGTTTTAATTCACCGGCCGTGAAAGCCAATATACCTTCTTTTTGGAAGCCTTCATAGGGAGGTTAAGACTGCTTGAGCTTTAAGTTCTCGTAGTCAAGTGGTGCAGTTGCACCTTATATAAAGGGAGGTGGCGCGCAGTTCGTCACTCCTGTGGGGGTCCGGGCGGGGACACCAAGAGCCCGCCGATGAGCCTAGCTTGGTGTCCAAGGCGAAACCCCACACAAGGCACGGCACAAACCTAGAAGAATTGCTGAGTTTTAATTCACCGGCCGTGAAAGCCAATATACCATCTTTTTGGAAGCCTTCATAGGGAGGATAAGGCTGCTTGAGCTTTAAGTTCTCGAAGTCAAGTGGTGCAGATGCACCTTATATAAAGGGAGGTGGCGCGCAGTTCGTCACTCCTGTGGGGGTCCGGGCGGGGACACCAAGAGCCCGCCGATGAGCCTAGCTTGGTGTCCTAGGCGAAACCCCACACAAGACACGGCACAAAACTAGAAGAATTGCTGAGTTTTAATTCACCGGCCGTGAAAGCCAATATACCATCTTTTTGGAAGCCTTCATAGGGAGGTTAAGGCTGCTTGAGCTTTAAGTTCTCGTAGTCAAGTGGTGCAGTTGCACCTTATATAAAGGGAGGTGGCGTGCAGTTCGTCACTCCTGTGGGGGTCCGGGCGGGGACACCAAGAGCCCGCCGATGAGCCTAGCTTGGTGTCCTAGGCGAAAACCCACACAAGACACGGCACAAACCTAGAAGAATTGCTGAGTTTTAATTCACCGGCCGTGAAAGCCAATATAGCATCTTTTTGGAAGCCTTCATAGGGAGGTTAAGGCTGCTTGAGCTTTAAGTTCTCGTAGTCAAGTGGTGCAGTTGCACCTTATATAAAGGGAGGTGGCGCGCAGTTCGTCACTCCTGTGGGGGTCCGGGCGGGGACACCAAGAGCCCGCCGATGAGCCTAGCTTGGTGTCCTAGGCGAAACCCCACACAAGACACGGCACAAACCTAGAAGAATTGCTGAGTTTTAATTCACCGGCCGTGAAAGACAATATACCATCTTTTTGGAAGCCTTCATAGGGAGGTTAAGGCTGCTTGAGCTTTAAGTTCTCGTAGTCAAGTGGTGCAGTTGCACCTTATATAAAGGGAGGTGGCGCGCAGTTCGTCACTCCTGTGGGGGTCCGGTCGGGGACACCAAGAGCCCGCCGATGAGCCTAGCTTGGTGTCCTAGGCGAAACCCCACACAAGACACGGCACAAACCTAGAAGAATTGCTGAGTTTTAATTCACCGGCCGTGAAAGCCAATATACCATCTTTTTGGAAGCCTTCATAGGGAGGTTAAGGCTGCTTGAGCTTTAAGTTCTCTTAGTCAAGTGGTGCAGTTGCACCTTATATAAAGGGAGGTGGCGCGCAGTTCGTCACTCCTGTGGGGGTCCGGGCGGGGACACCAAGAGCCCGCCGATGAGCCTAGCTTGGTGTCCTAGGCGAAACCCCACACAAGACACGGCACAAACCTAGAAGAATTGCTGAGTTTTAATTCACCGGCCGTGAAAGCCAATATACCATCTTTTTGGAAGCCTTCATAGGGAGGTTAAGGCTGCTTGAGCTTTAAGTTCTCGTAGTCAAGTGGTGCAGTTGCACCTTATATAAAGGGAGGTGGCGCGCAGTTCGTCACTCCTGTGGGGGTCCGGGCGGGGACACCAAGAGCCCGCCGATGAGCCTAGCTTGGTGTCCTAGGCGAAACCCCACACAAGACACGGCACAAACCTAGAAGAATTGCTGAGTTTTAATTCGGCGGCCGTGAAAGCCAATATACCATCTTTTTGGAAGCCTTCATAGGGAGGTTAAGACTGCTTGAGCTTTAAGTTCTCGTAGTCAAGTGGTGCAGTTGCACCTTATATAAAGGGAGGTGGCGCGCAGTTCGTCACTCCTGTGGGGGTCCGGGCGGGAACACCAAGAGCCCGCCGATGAGCCTAGCTTGGTGTCCAAGGCGAAACCCCACACAAGGCACGGCACAAACCTAGAAGAATTGCTGAGTTTTAATTCACCGGCCGTGAAAGCCAATATACCATCTTTTTGGAAGCCTTCATAGGGAGGATAAGGCTGCTTGAGCTTTAAGTTCTCGAAGTCAAGTGGTGCAGATGCACCTTATATAAAGGGAGGTGGCGCGCAGTTCGTCACTCCTGTGGGGGTCCGGGCGGGGACACCAAGAGCCCGCCGATGAGCCTAGCTTGGTGTCCTAGGCGAAACCCCACACAAGACACGGCACAAACCTAGAAGAATTGCTGAGTTTTAATTCACCGGCCGTGAAAGCCAATATACCATCTTTTTGGAAGCCTTCATAGGGAGGTTAAGGCTGCTTGAGCTTTAAGTTCTCGTAGTCAAGTGGTGCAGTTGCACCTTATATAAAGGGAGGTGGCGTGCAGTTCGTCACTCCTGTGGGGGTCCGGGCGGGGACACCAAGAGCCCGCCGATGAGCCTAGCTTGGTGTCCTAGGCGAAAACCCACACAAGACACGGCACAAACCTAGAAGAATTGCTGAGTTTTAATTCACCGGCCGTGAAAGCCAATATAGCATCTTTTTGGAAGCCTTCATAGGGAGGTTAAGGCTGCTTGAGCTTTAAGTTCTCGTAGTCAAGTGGTGCAGTTGCACCTTATATAAAGGGAGGTGGCGCGCAGTTCGTCACTCCTGTGGGGGTCCGGACGGGGACACCAAGAGCCCGCCGATGAGCCTAGCTTGGTGTCCTAGGCGAAACCCCACACAAGACACGGCACAAATCTAGAAGAATTGCTGAGTTTTAATTCACCGGCCGTGAAAGCCAATATACCATCTTTTTGGAAGCCTTCATAGGGAGGTTAAGGCTGCTTGAGCTTTAAGTTCTCGTAGTCAAGTGGTGCAGTTGCACCTTATATAAAGGGAGGTGGCTCGCAGTTCGTCACTCCTGTGGGGGTCCGGGCGGGGACACCAAGAGCCCGCCGATGAGCCTAGCTTGGTGTCCTAGGCGAAACCCCACACAAGACACGGCACAAACCTAGTAGAATTGCTGAGTTTTAATTCACCGGCCGTGAAAGCCAATATACCATCTTTTTGGAAGCCTTCATAGGGAGGTTAAGGCTGCTTGAGCTTTAAGTTCTCGTAGTCAACTGGTGCAGTTGCACCTTATATAAAGGGAGGTGGCGCGCAGTTCGTCACTCCTGTGGGGGTCCGGGCAGGGACACCAAGAGCCCGCCGATGAGCCTAGCTTGGTGTCCTAGGCGAAACCCCACACAAGACACGGCACAAACCTAGAAGAATTGCTGAGTTTTAATTCTCCGGCCGTGAAAGCCAATATACCATCTTTTTGGAAGCCTTCATAGGGAGGTTAAGGTTGCTTGAGCTTTAAGTTCTCGTAGTCAAGTGGTGCAGTTGCACCTTATATAAAGGGAGGTGGCGCGCAGTTCGTCACTCCTGTGAGGGTCCGGGCGGGGACACCAAGAGCCCGCCGATGAGCCTAGCTTGGTGTCCTAGGCGAAATCCCACACAAGACACGGCACAAACCTAGAAGAGTTGCTGAGTTTTAATTCACCGGCCGTGAAAGCCAATATACCATCTTTTTGGAAGCCTTCATAGGGAGGTTAAGGCTGCTTGAGCTTTAAGTTCTCGTAGTCAACTGGTGCAGTTGCACCTTATATAAAGGGAGGTGGCGCGCAGTTCGTCACTCCTGTGGGGGTCCGGGCGGGGACACCAAGAGCCCGCCGATGAGCCTAGCTTGGTGTCCTAGGCGAAACCCCACACAAGACACGGCACAAATCTAGAAGAATTGCTGAGTTTTAATTCACCGGACGTGAAAGCCAATATACCATCATTTTGGAAGCCTTCATGGGGAGGTTAAGGCTGCTTGAGCTTTAAGTTCTCGTAGTCAAGTGGTACAGTTGCACCTTATATAAAGGGAGGTGGCGCGCAGTTCGTCACTCCTGTGGGGGTCCGGGCGGGACACCAAGAGCCCGCCGATGAGCCTAGCTCGGTGTCCTAGGCGAAACCCCACACAAGACACGGCACAAACCTAGAAGAATTGCTGAGTTTTAATTCACCGGCCGTGAAAGCCAATATACCATCTTTTTGGGAGCCTTCATAGGGAGGTTAAGGCTGCTTGAGCTTTAAGTTCTCGTAGTCAAGTGGTGCAGTTGCACCTTATATAAAGGGAGGTGGCGCGCAGTTCGTCACTCCTGTGGGGGTCCGGGCGGGGACACCAAGAGCCCGCCGATGAGCCTAGCTTGGTGTCCTAGGCGAAACCCCACACAAGACACGGCACAAACCTAGAAGAATTGCTGAGTTTTAATTCACCGGCCGTGAAAGCCAATATACCATCTTTTTGAAAGCCTTCATAGGGAGGTTAAGGCTGCTTGAGCTTTAAGTTCTCGTAGTCAAGTGGTGCATATGCACCTTATATAAAGGGAGGTGGCGCGCAGTTCGTCACTCCTGTGGGGGTCCGGGCGGGGACACCAAGAGCCCGCCGATGAGCCTAGCTTGGTGTCCTAGGCGAAACCCCACACAAGACACGGCACAAACCTAGAAAAATTGCTGAGTTTTAATTCACCGGCCGTGAAAGCCAATATACCATCTTTTTGGAAGCCTTCATAGGGAGGTTAAGGCTGCTTGAGCTTTAAGTTCTCGTAGTCAAGTGGTGCAGTTGCACCTTATATAAAGGGAGGTGGCGCGCAGTTCGTCACTCCTGTGGGGGTCCGGGCGGGGACACCAAGAGCCCGCCGATGAGCCTAGCTTGGTGTCCTAGGCGAAACCCCACACAAGACACGGCACAAACCTAGAAGAATTGCTGAGTTTTAATTCACCGGCCGTGAAAGACAATATACCATCTTTTTGGAAGCCTTCATAGGGAGGTTAAGGCTGCTTGAGCTTTAAGTTCTCGTAGTCAAGTGGTGCAGTTGCACCTTATATAAAGGGAGGTGGCGCGCAGTTCGTCACTCCTGTGGGGGTCCGGGCGGGGACACCAAGAGCCCGCCGATGAGCCTAGCTCGGTGTCCTATGCGAAACCCCACACAAGACACGGCACAAACCTAGAAGAATTGCTGAGTTTTAATTCACCGGCCGTGAAAGCCAATATACCATCTTTTTGGAAGCCTTCATAGGGAGGTTAAGGCTGCTTGAGCTTTAAGTTCTCGTAGTCAAGTGGTGCAGTTGCACCTTATATAAAGGGAGGTGGCGCGCAGTTCGTCACTCCTGTGGGGGTCCGGGCGGGGACACAAAGAGCCCGCCGATGAGCCTAGCTTGGCGTCCTAAGCGAAACCCCACACAAGACACGGCACAAACCTAGAAGTATTGCTGAGTTTTAATTCACCGGCCGTGAAAGCCAATATACAATCTTTTTGGAAGCCTTCTTAGGGAGGTTAAGGCTGCTTGAGCTTTAAGTTCTCGTAGTCAAGTGGAGCAGTTGCACCTTATATAAAGGGAGGTGGCGCGCAGTTCGTCACTCCTGTGGGGGTCCGGGCAGGGACACCAAGAGCCCGCCGATGAGCCTAGCTTGGTGTCCTAGGCGAAACACCACACAAGACACGGCACAAACCTAGAAGAATTGCTGAGTTTTAATTCGGCGGCCGTGAAAGCCAATATACCATCTTTTTGGAAGCCTTCATAGGGGGGTTAAGGCTGCTTGAGCTTTAAGTCCTCGTAGTCAAGTGGTGCAATTGCACCTTATATAAAGGGAGGTGGCGCGCAGTTCGTCACTCCTCTGGGGGTCTGGGCGGGGACACCAAGAGCCCGCCGATGAGCCTTGCTTGGTGTCCTAGGCGAAACCCCACACAAGACACGGCACAAACCTAGAAGAATTCCTGAGTTTTAATTCACCGGCCGTGAAAGCCAATATACCATCTTTTTGGAAGCCTTCATAGGGAGGTTAAGACTGCTTGAGCTTTAAGTTCTCGTAGTCAAGTGGTGCAGTTGCACCTTATATAAAGGGAGGTGGCGCGCAGTTCGTCACTCCTGTGGGGGTCCGGGCGGGGACACCAAGAGCCCGCCGATGAGCCTAGCTTGGTGTCCAAGGCGAAACCCCACACAAGGCACGGCACAAACCTAGAAGAATTGCTGAGTTTTAATTCACCGGCCGTGAAAGCCAATATACCATCTTTTTGGAAGCCTTCATAGGGAGGATAAGGCTGCTTGAGCTTTAAGTTCTCGAAGTCAAGTGGTGCAGATGCACCTTATATAAAGGGAGGTGGCGCGCAGTTCGTCACTCCTGTGGGGGTCCGGGCGGGGACACCAAGAGCCCGCCGATGAGCCTAGCTTGGTGTCCTAGGCGAAACCCCACACAAGACACGGCACAAACCTAGAAGAATTGCTGAGTTTTAATTCACCGGCCGTGAAAGCCAATATACCATCTTTTTGGAAGCCTTCATAGGGAGGTTAAGGCTGCTTGAGCTTTAAGTTCTCGTAGTCAAGTGGTGCAGTTGCACCTTATATAAAGGGAGGTGGCGTGCAGTTCGTCACTCCTGTGGGGGTCCGGGCGGGGACACCAAGAGCCCGCCGATGAGCCTAGCTTGGTGTCCTAGGCGAAAACCCACACAAGACACGGCACAAACCTAGAAGAATTGCTGAGTTTTAATTCACCGGCCGTGAAAGCCAATATAGCATCTTTTTGGAAGCCTTCATAGGGAGGTTAAGGCTGCTTGAGCTTTAAGTTCTCGTAGTCAAGTGGTGCAGTTGCACCTTATATAAAGGGAGGTGGCGCGCAGTTCGTCACTCCTGTGGGGGTCCGGGCGGGGACACCAAGAGCCCGCCGATGAGCCTAGCTTGGTGTCCTAGGCGAAACCCCACACAAGACACGGCACAAACCTAGAAGAATTGCTGAGTTTTAATTCACCGGCCGTGAAAGACAATATACCATCTTTTTGGAAGCCTTCATAGGGAGGTTAAGGCTGCTTGAGCTTTAAGTTCTCGTAGTCAAGTGGTGCAGTTGCACCTTATATAAAGGGAGGTGGCGCGCAGTTCGTCACTCCTGTGGGGGTCCGGTCGGGGACACCAAGAGCCCGCCGATGAGCCTAGCTTGGTGTCCTAGGCGAAACCCCACACAAGACACGGCACAAACCTAGAAGAATTGCTGAGTTTTAATTCACCGGCCGTGAAAGCCAATATACCATCTTTTTGGAAGCCTTCATAGGGAGGTTAAGGCTGCTTGAGCTTTAAGTTCTCGTAGTCAAGTGGTGCAGTTGCACCTTATATAAAGGGAGGTGGCGCGCAGTTCGTCACTCCTGTGGGGGTCCGGGCGGGGACACCAAGAGCCCGCCGATGAGCCTAGCTTGGTGTCCTAGGCGAAACCCCACACAAGACACGGCACAAACCTAGAAGAATTGCTGAGTTTTAATTCACCGGCCGTGAAAGCCAATATACCATCTTTTTGGAAGCCTTCATAGGGAGGTTAAGGCTGCTTGAGCTTTAAGTTCTCGTAGTCAAGTGGTGCAGTTGCACCTTATATAAAGGGAGGTGGCGCGCAGTTCGTCACTCCTGTGGGGGTCCGGGCGGGGACACCAAGAGCCCGCCGATGAGCCTAGCTTGGTGTCCTAGGCGAAACCCCACACAAGACACGGCACAAACCTAGAAGAATTGCTGAGTTTTAATTCGGCGGCCGTGAAAGCCAATATACCATCTTTTTGGAAGCCTTCATAGGGAGGTTAAGACTGCTTGAGCTTTAAGTTCTCGTAGTCAAGTGGTGCAGTTGCACCTTATATAAAGGGAGGTGGCGCGCAGTTCGTCACTCCTGTGGGGGTCCGGGCGGGAACACCAAGAGCCCGCCGATGAGCCTAGCTTGGTGTCCAAGGCGAAACCCCACACAAGGCACGGCACAAACCTAGAAGAATTGCTGAGTTTTAATTCACCGGCCGTGAAAGCCAATATACCATCTTTTTGGAAGCCTTCATAGGGAGGATAAGGCTGCTTGAGCTTTAAGTTCTCGAAGTCAAGTGGTGCAGATGCACCTTATATAAAGGGAGGTGGCGCGCAGTTCGTCACTCCTGTGGGGGTCCGGGCGGGGACACCAAGAGCCCGCCGATGAGCCTAGCTTGGTGTCCTAGGCGAAACCCCACACAAGACACGGCACAAACCTAGAAGAATTGCTGAGTTTTAATTCACCGGCCGTGAAAGCCAATATACCATCTTTTTGGAAGCCTTCATAGGGAGGTTAAGGCTGCTTGAGCTTTAAGTTCTCGTAGTCAAGTGGTGCAGTTGCACCTTATATAAAGGGAGGTGGCGTGCAGTTCGTCACTCCTGTGGGGGTCCGGGCGGGGACACCAAGAGCCCGCCGATGAGCCTAGCTTGGTGTCCTAGGCGAAAACCCACACAAGACACGGCACAAACCTAGAAGAATTGCTGAGTTTTAATTCACCGGCCGTGAAAGCCAATATAGCATCTTTTTGGAAGCCTTCATAGGGAGGTTAAGGCTGCTTGAGCTTTAAGTTCTCGTAGTCAAGTGGTGCAGTTGCACCTTATATAAAGGGAGGTGGCGCGCAGTTCGTCACTCCTGTGGGGGTCCGGACGGGGACACCAAGAGCCCGCCGATGAGCCTAGCTTGGTGTCCTAGGCGAAACCCCACACAAGACACGGCACAAATCTAGAAGAATTGCTGAGTTTTAATTCACCGGCCGTGAAAGCCAATATACCATCTTTTTGGAAGCCTTCATAGGGAGGTTAAGGCTGCTTGAGCTTTAAGTTCTCGTAGTCAAGTGGTGCAGTTGCACCTTATATAAAGGGAGGTGGCTCGCAGTTCGTCACTCCTGTGGGGGTCCGGGCGGGGACACCAAGAGCCCGCCGATGAGCCTAGCTTGGTGTCCTAGGCGAAACCCCACACAAGACACGGCACAAACCTAGTAGAATTGCTGAGTTTTAATTCACCGGCCGTGAAAGCCAATATAGCATCTTTTTGGAAGCCTTCATAGGGAGGTTAAGGCTGCTTGAGCTTTAAGTTCTCGTAGTCAACTGGTGCAGTTGCACCTTATATAAAGGGAGGTGGCGCGCAGTTCGTCACTCCTGTGGGGGTCCGGGCAGGGACACCAAGAGCCCGCCGATGAGCCTAGCTTGGTGTCCTAGGCGAAACCCCACACAAGACACGGCACAAACCTAGAAGAATTGCTGAGTTTTAATTCTCCGGCCGTGAAAGCCAATATACCATCTTTTTGGAAGCCTTCATAGGGAGGTTAAGGTTGCTTGAGCTTTAAGTTCTCGTAGTCAAGTGGTGCAGTTGCACCTTATATAAAGGGAGGTGGCGCGCAGTTCGTCACTCCTGTGAGGGTCCGGGCGGGGACACCAAGAGCCCGCCGATGAGCCTAGCTTGGTGTCCTAGGCGAAATCCCACACAAGACACGGCACAAACCTAGAAGAGTTGCTGAGTTTTAATTCACCGGCCGTGAAAGCCAATATACCATCTTTTTGGAAGCCTTCATAGGGAGGTTAAGGCTGCTTGAGCTTTAAGTTCTCGTAGTCAACTGGTGCAGTTGCACCTTATATAAAGGGAGGTGGCGCGCAGTTCGTCACTCCTGTGGGGGTCCGGGCGGGGACACCAAGAGCCCGCCGATGAGCCTAGCTTGGTGTCCTAGGCGAAACCCCACACAAGACACGGCACAAGTCTAGAAGAATTGCTGAGTTTTAATTCACCGGACGTGAAAGCCAATATACCATCATTTTGGAAGCCTTCATGGGGAGGTTAAGGCTGCTTGAGCTTTAAGTTCTCGTAGTCAAGTGGTACAGTTGCACCTTATATAAAGGGAGGTGGCGCGCAGTTCGTCACTCCTGTGGGGGTCCGGGCGGGACACCAAGAGCCCGCCGATGAGCCTAGCTCGGTGTCCTAGGCGAAACCCCACACAAGACACGGCACAAACCTAGAAGAATTGCTGAGTTTTAATTCACCGGCCGTGAAAGCCAATATACCATCTTTTTGGGAGCCTTCATAGGGAGGTTAAGGCTGCTTGAGCTTTAAGTTCTCGTAGTCAAGTGGTGCAGTTGCACCTTATATAAAGGGAGGTGGCGCGCAGTTCGTCACTCCTGTGGGGGTCCGGGCGGGGACACCAAGAGCCCGCCGATGAGCCTAGCTTGGTGTCCTAGGCGAAACCCCACACAAGACACGGCACAAACCTAGAAGAATTGCTGAGTTTTAATTCACCGGCCGTGAAAGCCAATATACCATCTTTTTGAAAGCCTTCATAGGGAGGTTAAGGCTGCTTGAGCTTTAAGTTCTCGTAGTCAAGTGGTGCATATGCACCTTATATAAAGGGAGGTGGCGCGCAGTTCGTCACTCCTGTGGGGGTCCGGGCGGGG
The DNA here is from genome assembly GCA_946902985.2 of Meconema thalassinum. NCBI lineage: Eukaryota > Metazoa > Arthropoda > Insecta > Orthoptera > Tettigoniidae > Meconema > Meconema thalassinum. The sequence goes on along the minus strand of OX336398.1, from coordinate 174,411,212 downwards.
ACACCAAGAGCCCGCCGATGAGCCTAGCTTGGTGTCCTAGGCGAAACCCCACACAAGACACGGCACAAACCTAGAAAAATTGCTGAGTTTTAATTCACCGGCCGTGAAAGCCAATATACCATCTTTTTGGAAGCCTTCATAGGGAGGTTAAGGCTGCTTGAGCTTTAAGTTCTCGTAGTCAAGTGGTGCAGTTGCACCTTATATAAAGGGAGGTGGCGCGCAGTTCGTCACTCCTGTGGGGGTCCGGGCGGGGACACCAAGAGCCCGCCGATGAGCCTAGCTTGGTGTCCTAGGCGAAACCCCACACAAGACACGGCACAAACCTAGAAGAATTGCTGAGTTTTAATTCACCGGCCGTGAAAGACAATATACCATCTTTTTGGAAGCCTTCATAGGGAGGTTAAGGCTGCTTGAGCTTTAAGTTCTCGTAGTCAAGTGGTGCAGTTGCACCTTATATAAAGGGAGGTGGCGCGCAGTTCGTCACTCCTGTGGGGGTCCGGGCGGGGACACCAAGAGCCCGCCGATGAGCCTAGCTCGGTGTCCTAGGCGAAACCCCACACAAGACACGGCACAAACCTAGAAGAATTGCTGAGTTTTAATTCACCGGCCGTGAAAGCCAATATACCATCTTTTTGGAAGCCTTCATAGGGAGGTTAAGGCTGCTTGAGCTTTAAGTTCTCGTAGTCAAGTGGTGCAGTTGCACCTTATATAAAGGGAGGTGGCGCGCAGTTCGTCACTCCTGTGGGGGTCCGGGCGGGGACACAAGGAGCCCGCCGATGAGCCTAGCTTGGCGTCCTAAGCGAAACCCCACACAAGACACGGCACAAACCTAGAAGTATTGCTGAGTTTTAATTCACCGGCCGTGAAAGCCAATATACCATCTTTTTGGAAGCCTTCTTAGGGAGGTTAAGGCTGCTTGAGCTTTAAGTTCTCGTAGTCAAGTGGAGCAGTTGCACCTTATATAAAGGGAGGTGGCGCGCAGTTCGTCACTCCTGTGGGGGTCCGGGCAGGGACACCAAGAGCCCGCCGATGAGCCTAGCTTGGTGTCCTAGGCGAAACACCACACAAGACACGGCACAAACCTAGAAGAATTGCTGAGTTTTAATTCGGCGGCCGTGAAAGCCAATATACCATCTTTTGGAAGCCTTCATAGGGGGGTTAAGGCTGCTTGAGCTTTAAGTCCTCGTAGTCAAGTGGTGCAATTGCACCTTATATAAAGGGAGGTGGCGCGCAGTTCGTCACTCCTCTGGGGGTCTGGGCGGGGACACCAAGAGCCCGCCGATGAGCCTTGCTTGGTGTCCTAGGCGAAACCCCACACAAGACACGGCACAAACCTAGAAGAATTCCTGAGTTTTAATTCACCGGCCGTGAAAGCCAATATACCATCTTTTTGGAAGCCTTCATAGGGAGGTTAAGACTGCTTGAGCTTTAAGTTCTCGTAGTCAAGTGGTGCAGTTGCACCTTATATAAAGGGAGGTGGCGCGCAGTTCGTCACTCCTGTGGGGGTCCGGGCGGGGACACCAAGAGCCCGCCGATGAGCCTAGCTTGGTGTCCAAGGCGAAACCCCACACAAGGCACGGCACAAACCTAGAAGAATTGCTGAGTTTTAATTCACCGGCCGTGAAAGCCAATATACCATCTTTTTGGAAGCCTTCATAGGGAGGATAAGGCTGCTTGAGCTTTAAGTTCTCGAAGTCAAGTGGTGCAGATGCACCTTATATAAAGGGAGGTGGCGCGCAGTTCGTCACTCCTGTGGGGGTCCGGGCGGGGACACCAAGAGCCCGCCGATGAGCCTAGCTTGGTGTCCTAGGCGAAACCCCACACAAGACACGGCACAAACCTAGAAGAATTGCTGAGTTTTAATTCACCGGCCGTGAAAGCCAATATACCATCTTTTTGGAAGCCTTCATAGGGAGGTTAAGGCTGCTTGAGCTTTAAGTTCTCGTAGTCAAGTGGTGCAGTTGCACCTTATATAAAGGGAGGTGGCGTGCAGTTCGTCACTCCTGTGGGGGTCCGGGCGGGGACACCAAGAGCCCGCCGATGAGCCTAGCTTGGTGTCCTAGGCGAAAACCCACACAAGACACGGCACAAACCTAGAAGAATTGCTGAGTTTTAATTCACCGGCCGTGAAAGCCAATATAGCATCTTTTTGGAAGCCTTCATAGGGAGGTTAAGGCTGCTTGAGCTTTAAGTTCTCGTAGTCAAGTGGTGCAGTTGCACCTTATATAAAGGGAGGTGGCGCGCAGTTCGTCACTCCTGTGGGGGTCCGGGCGGGGACACCAAGAGCCCGTCGATGAGCCTAGCTTGGTGTCCTAGGCGAAACCCCACACAAGACACGGCACAAACCTAGAAGAATTGCTGAGTTTTAATTCACCGGCCGTGAAAGACAATATACCATCTTTTTGGAAGCCTTCATAGGGAGGTTAAGGCTGCTTGAGCTTTAAGTTCTCGTAGTCAAGTGGTGCAGTTGCACCTTATATAAAGGGAGGTGGCGCGCAGTTCGTCACTCCTGTGGGGGTCCGGTCGGGGACACCAAGAGCCCGCCGATGAGCCTAGCTTGGTGTCCTAGGCGAAACCCCACACAAGACACGGCACAAACCTAGAAGAATTGCTGAGTTTTAATTCACCGGCCGTGAAAGCCAATATACCATCTTTTTGGAAGCCTTCATAGGGAGGTTAAGGCTGCTTGAGCTTTAAGTTCTCTTAGTCAAGTGGTGCAGTTGCACCTTATATAAAGGGAGGTGGCGCGCAGTTCGTCACTCCTGTGGGGGTCCGGGCGGGGACACCAAGAGCCCGCCGATGAGCCTAGCTTGGTGTCCTAGGCGAAACCCCACACAAGACACGGCACAAACCTAGAAGAATTGCTGAGTTTTAATTCACCGGCCGTGAAAGCCAATATACCATCTTTTTGGAAGCCTTCATAGGGAGGTTAAGGCTGCTTGAGCTTTAAGTTCTCGTAGTCAAGTGGTGCAGTTGCACCTTATATAAAGGGAGGTGGCGCGCAGTTCGTCACTCCTGTGGGGGTCCGGGCGGGGACACCAAGAGCCCGCCGATGAGCCTAGCTTGGTGTCCTAGGCGAAACCCCACACAAGACACGGCACAAACCTAGAAGAATTGCTGAGTTTTAATTCGGCGGCCGTGAAAGCCAATATACCATCTTTTTGGAAGCCTTCATAGGGAGGTTAAGACTGCTTGAGCTTTAAGTTCTCGTAGTCAAGTGGTGCAGTTGCACCTTATATAAAGGGAGGTGGCGCGCAGTTCGTCACTCCTGTGGGGGTCCGGGCGGGGACACCAAGAGCCCGCCGATGAGCCTAGCTTGGTGTCCAAGGCGAAACCCCACACAAGGCACGGCACAAACCTAGAAGAATTGCTGAGTTTTAATTCACCGGCCGTGAAAGCCAATATACCATCTTTTTGGAAGCCTTCATAGGGAGGATAAGGCTGCTTGAGCTTTAAGTTCTCGAAGTCAAGTGGTGCAGATGCACCTTATATAAAGGGAGGTGGCGCGCAGTTCGTCACTCCTGTGGGGGTCCGGGCGGGGACACCAAGAGCCCGCCGATGAGCCTAGCTTGGTGTCCTAGGCGAAACCCCACACAAGACACGGCACAAACCTAGAAGAATTGCTGAGTTTTAATTCACCGGCCGTGAAAGCCAATATACAATCTTTTTGGAAGCCTTCATAGGGAGGTTAAGGCTGCTTGAGCTTTAAGTTCTCGTAGTCAAGTGGTGCAGTTGCACCTTATATAAAGGGAGGTGGCGTGCAGTTCGTCACTCCTGTGGGGGTCCGGGCGGGGACACCAAGAGCCCGCCGAAGAGCCTAGCTTGGTGTCCTAGGCGAAAACCCACACAAGACACGGCACAAACCTAGAAGAATTGCTGAGTTTTAATTCACCGGCCGTGAAAGCCAATATAGCATCTTTTTGGAAGCCTTCATAGGGAGGTTAAGGCTGCTTGAGCTTTAAGTTCTCGTAGTCAAGTGGTGCAGTTGCACCTTATATAAAGGGAGGTGGCGCGCAGTTCGTCACTCCTGTGGGGGTCCGGACGGGGACACCAAGAGCCCGCCGATGAGCCTAGCTTGGTGTCCTAGGCGAAACCCCACACAAGACACGGCACAAATCTAGAAGAATTGCTGAGTTTTAATTCACCGGCCGTGAAAGCCAATATACCATCTTTTTGGAAGCCTTCATAGGGAGGTTAAGGCTGCTTGAGCTTTAAGTTCTCGTAGTCAAGTGGTGCAGTTGCACCTTATATAAAGGGAGGTGGCTCGCAGTTCGTCACTCCTGTGGGGGTCCGGGCGGGGACACCAAGAGCCCGCCGATGAGCCTAGCTTGGTGTCCTAGGCGAAACCCCACACAAGACACGGCACAAACCTAGTAGAATTGCTGAGTTTTAATTCACCGGCCGTGAAAGCCAATATACCATCTTTTTGGAAGCCTTCATAGGGAGGTTAAGGCTGCTTGAGCTTTAAGTTCTCGTAGTCAACTGGTGCAGTTGCACCTTATATAAAGGGAGGTGGCGCGCAGTTCGTCACTCCTGTGGGGGTCCGGACAGGGACACCAAGAGCCCGCCGATGAGCCTAGCTTGGTGTCCTAGGCGAAACCCCACACAAGACACGGCACAAACCTAGAAGAATTGCTGAGTTTTAATTCTCCGGCCGTGAAAGCCAATATACCATCTTTTTGGAAGCCTTCATAGGGAGGTTAAGGTTGCTTGAGCTTTAAGTTCTCGTAGTCAAGTGGTGCAGTTGCACCTTATATAAAGGGAGGTGGCGCGCAGTTCGTCACTCCTGTGAGGGTCCGGGCGGGGACACCAAGAGCCCGCCGATGAGCCTAGCTTGGTGTCCTAGGCGAAATCCCACACAAGACACGGCACAAACCTAGAAGAGTTGCTGAGTTTTAATTCACCGGCCGTGAAAGCCAATATACCATCTTTTTGGAAGCCTTCATAGGGAGGTTAAGGCTGCTTGAGCTTTAAGTTCTCGTAGTCAAGTGGTGCAGTTGCACCTTATATAAATGGAGATGGCGCGCAGTTCGTCACTCCTGAGGGGGTCCGGGCGGGGACACCAAGAGCCCGCCGATGAGCCTAGCTTGGTGTCCCAGGCGAAACCCCACACAGGACACGGCACAAACCTAGAAGAATTGCTGAGTTTTAATTCACCGGCCGTGAAAGCCAATATACCATCCTTTTGGAAGCATTCATAGGGAGGTTAAGGCTGCTTGAGCATTAAGTTCTCGTAGTCAAGTGGTGCAGTTGCACCTTATATAAAGGGAGGTGGCGCGCAGTTCGTCACTCCTGTGGGGGTCCGGGCGGGGACACCAAGAGCCCGCCGATGAGCCTAGCTTGGTGTCCTAGGCGAAACCCCACACAAGACACGGCACAAACCTAGAAGAATTGCTGAGTTTTAATTCACCGGCCGTGAAAGCCAATATACCATCTTTTTGGAAGCCTTCATAGGGAGGTTAAGGCTGCTTGAGCTTTAAGTTCTCGTAGTCAAGTGGTGCAGTTGCACCTTATATAAAGGGAGGTGGCGCGCAGTTCGTCACTCCTGTGGGGGTCCGGGCGGGGACACCAAGAGCCCGCCGATGAGCCTAGCTTGGTGTCCTAGGCGAAACCCCACACAAGACACGGCACAAACCTAGAAGAATTGCTGAGTTTTAATTCGGCGGCCGTGAAAGCCAATATACCATCTTTTGGAAGCCTTCATAGGGAGGTTAATGCTGCTTGAGCTTTAATTTCTCGTAGTCAAGTGGTGCAATTGCTCCTTATATAAAGGGAGGTGGCGCGCAGTTCGTCACTCCTGTGGGGGTCCGGGCGGGGACACCAAGAGCCCGCCGATGAGCCTAGCTTGGTGTCCTAGGCGAAACCCCACACAAGACACGGCACAAACCTAGAAGAATTGCTGAGTTTTAATTCACCGGCCGTGAAAGCCAATATACCATCTTTTTGGAAGCCTTCATAGGGAGGTTAAGGCTGCTTGAGCTTTAAGTTCTCGTAGTCAAGTGGTGCAGATGCACCTTATATAAAGGGAGGTGGCGCGCAGTTCGTCACTCCTGTGGGGGTCCGGGCGGGGACACCAAGAGCCCGCCGATGAGCCTAGCTTGGTGTCCTAGGCGAAACCCCACACAAGACACGGCACAAACCTAGAAGAATTGCTGAGTTTTAATTCACCGGCCGTGAAAGCCAATATACCACCTTTTTGGAAGCCTTCATAGGGAGGTTAAGGCTGCTTGAGCTTTAAGTTCTCGTAGTCAAGTGGTGCAGTTGCACCTTATATAAAGGGAGGTGGCGCGCAGTTCGTCACTCCTGTGGGGGTCCGGGCGGGGACACCAAGAGCCCGCCGATGAGCCTAGCTTGGTGTCCTAGGCGAAACCCCACACAAGACACGGCACAAATCTAGAAGAATTGCTGAGTTTTAATTCACCGGACGTGAAAGCCAATATACCATCATTTTGGAAGCCTTCATAGGGAGGTTAAGGCTGCTTGAGCTTTAAGTTCTCGTAGTCAAGTGGTACAGTTGCACCTTATATAAAGGGAGGTGGCGCGCAGTTCGTCACTCCTGTGGGGGTCCGGGCGGGACACCAAGAGCCCGCCGATGAGCCTAGCTCGGTGTCCTAGGCGAAACCCCACACAAGACACGGCACAAACCTAGAAGAATTGCTGAGTTTTAATTCACCGGCCGTGAAAGCCAATATACCATCTTTTTGGGAGCCTTCATAGGGAGGTTAAGGCTGCTTGAGCTTTAAGTTCTCGTAGTCAAGTGGTGCAGTTGCACCTTATATAAAGGGAGGTGGCGCGCAGTTCGTCACTCCTGTGGGGGTCCGGGCGGGGACACCAAGAGCCCGCCGATGAGCCTAGCTTGGTGTCCTAGGCGAAACCCCACACAAGACACGGCACAAACCTAGAAGAATTGCTGAGTTTTAATTCACCGGCCGTGAAAGCCAATATACCATCTTTTTGAAAGCCTTCATAGGGAGGTTAAGGCTGCTTGAGCTTTAAGTTCTCGTAGTCAAGTGGTGCAGTTGCACCTTATATAAAGGGAGGTGGCGCGCAGTTCGTCACTCCTGTGGGGGTCCGGGCGGGGACACCAAGAGCCCGCCGATGAGCCTAGCTCGGTGTCCTAGGCGAAACCCCACACAAGACACGGCACAAACCTAGAAGAATTGCTGAGTTTTAATTCACCGGCCGTGAAAGCCAATATACCATCTTTTTGGAAGCCTTCATAGGGAGGTTAAGGCTGCTTGAGCTTTAAGTTCTCGTAGTCAAGTGGTGCAGTTGCACCTTATATAAAGGGAGGTGGCGCGCAGTTCGTCACTCCTGTGGGGGTCCGGGCGGGGACACAAAGAGCCCGCCGATGAGCCTAGCTTGGCGTCCTAAGCGAAACCCCACACAAGACACGGCACAAACCTAGAAGTATTGCTGAGTTTTAATTCACCGGCCGTGAAAGCCAATATACCATCTTTTTGGAAGCCTTCATAGGGAGGTTAAGGCTGCTTGAGCTTTAAGTTCTCGTAGTCAAGTGGAGCAGTTGCACCTTATATAAAGGGAGGTGGCGCGCAGTTCGTCACTCCTGTGGGGGTCCGGGCAGGGACACCAAGAGCCCGCCGATGAGCCTAGCTTGGTGTCCTAGGCGAAACACCACACAAGACACGGCACAAACCTAGAAGAATTGCTGAGTTTTAATTCTCCGGCCATGAAAGCCAATATACCATCTTTTTGGAAGCCTTCATAGGGAGGTTAAGGCTGCTTGAGCTTTAAGTTCTCGTAGTCAAGTGGTGCAGTTGCACCTTATATAAAGGGAGGTGGCGCGCAGTTCGTCACTCCTGTGGGGGTCCGGGCGGGGACACCAAGAGCCCGCCGATGAGCCTAGCTTGGAGTCCTAGGCGAAACCCCACACAAAACACGGCACAAACCTAGAAGAATTGCTGAGTTTTAATTCACCGGCCGTGAAAGCCAATATACCATCTTTTTGGAAGCCTTCATAGGGAGGTTAAGGCTGCTTGAGCTTTAAGTTCTCGTAGTCAAGTGGTGCAGTTGCACCTTATATAAAGGGAGGTGGCGCGCAGTTCGTCACTCCTGTGGGGGTCCGGGCGGGGACACCAAGAGCCCGCCGATGAGCCTAGCTTGGTGTCCTAGGCGAAACCCCACACAGGACACGGCACAAACCTAGAAGAATTGCTGAGTTTTAATTCACCGGCCGTGAAAGCCAATAAACCATCTTTTTGGAAGCCTTCATAGGGAGGTTAATGCTGCTTGAGCATTAAGTTCTCGTAGTCAAGTGGTGCAGTTGCACCTTATATAAAGGGAGGTGGCGCGCAGTTCGTCACTCCTGTGGGGGTCCGGGCGGGGACACCAAGAGCCCGCCGATGAGCCTAGCTTGGTGTCCTAGGCGAAACCCCACACAAGACACGGCACAAACCTAGAAGAATTGCTGAGTTTTAATTCACCGGCCGTGAAAGCCAATATACCATCTTTTTGGAAGCATTCATAGGGAGGTTAAGGCTGCTTGAGCTTTAAGTTCTCGTAGTCAAGTGGTGCAGTTGCACCTTATATAAAGGGAGGTGGCGCGCAGTTCGTCACTCCTGTGGGGGTCCGAGTGGGGACACCAAGAGCCCGCCGATGAGCCTAGCTTGGTGTCCTAGGCGAAACCCCACACAAGACACGGCACAAACCTAGAAGAATTGCTGAGTTTTAATTCACAGGCCGTGAAAGCCAATATACCATCTTTTTGGAAGCCTTCATAGGGAGGTTAAGGCTGCTTGAGCTTTAAGTTCTCGTAGTCAAGTGGTGCAGTTGCACCTTATATAAAGGGAGGTGGCGCGCAGTTCGTCACTCCTGTGGGGGTCCAGGCGGGGACACCAAGAGCCCGCCGATGAGCCTAGCTTGGTGTCCTAGGCGAAACCCCACACAAGACACGGCACAAACCTAGAAGAATTGCTGAGTTTTAATTCACCGGCCGTGAAAGCCAATATACCATCTTTTTGGAAGCCTTCATAGGGAGGTTAAGGCTGCTTGAGCTTTAAGTTCTCGTAGTCAAGTGGTGCAGTTGCACCTTATATAAAGGGAGGTGGCGCGCAGTTCGTCACTCCTGTGGGGGTCCGGGCGGGGACACCAAGAGCCCGCCGATGAGCCTAGCTTGGTGTCCTAGGCGAAACCCCACACAAGACACGGCACAAACCTAGAAGAATTGCTGAGTTTTAATTCACCGGCCGTGAAAGCCAATATACCATCTTTTTTTTTTGAAGCCTTCATAGGGAGGTTATGGCTGCTTGAGCTTTAAGTTCTCGTAGTCAAGTGGTGCAGTTGCACCTTATATAAAGGGAGGTGGCGCGCAGTTCGTCACTCCTGTGGGGGTCCGGGCGGGGACACCAAGAGCCCGCCGATGAGCCTAGCTTGGTGTCCTAGGCGAAACCCCACACAAGACACGGCACAAACCTAGAAGAATTGCTGAGTTTTAATTCACCGGCCGTGAAAGCCAATATACCATCTTTTTGGAAGCCTTCATAGGGAGGTTAAGGCTGCTTGAGCTTTAAGTTCTCGTAGTCAAGTGGTGCAGTTGCACCTTATATAAAGGGAGGTGGCGCGCAGTTCGTCACTCCTGTGGGGGTCCGGGCGGGGGACACCAAGAGCCCGCCGATGAGCCTAGCTTGGTGTCCTAGGCGAAACCCCACACGAGACACGGCACAAACCTAGAAGAATTGCTGAGTTTTAATTCACCGGCCGTGAAAGCCAATATACCATCTTTTTGGAAGCCTTCATAGGGAGGTTAAGGCTGCTTGAGCTTTAAGTTCTCGTAGTCAAGTGGTGCAGTTACACCTTATATAAAGGGAGGTGGCGCGCAGTTTGTCACTCCTGTGGGGGTCCGGGCGGGGACACCAAGAGCCCGCCGATGAGCCTAGCTTGCTGTCCTAGGCGAAAACCCACACAAGACACGGCACAAACCTAGAAGAATTGCTGAGTTTTAATTCACCGGCCGTGAAAACCAATATACCATCTTTTTGGAAGCCTTCATAGGGAGGTTAAGGCTGCTTGAGCTTTAAGTTCTCGTAGTCAAGTGGTGCAGTTGCACCTTATATAAAGGGAGGTGGCGCGCAGTTCGTCACTCCTGTGGGGGTCCGGGCGGGGACACAAAGAGCCCGCCGATGAGCCTAGCTTGGCGTCCTAAGCGAAACCCCACACAAGACACGGCACAAACCTAGAAGTATTGCTGAGTTTTAATTCACCGGCCGTGAAAGCCAATATACCATCTTTTTGGAAGCCTTCATAGGGAGGTTAAGGCTGCTTGAGCTTTAAGTTCTCGTAGTCAAGTGGAGCAGTTGCACCTTATATAAAGGGAGGTGGCGCGCAGTTCGTCACTCCTGTGGGGGTCCGGGCAGGGACACCAAGAGCCCGCCGATGAGCCTAGCTTGGTGTCCTAGGCGAAACACCACACAAGACACGGCACAAACCTAGAAGAATTGCTGAGTTTTAATTCTCCGGCCATGAAAGCCAATATACCATCTTTTTGGAAGCCTTCATAGGGAGGTTAAGGCTGCTTGAGCTTTAAGTTCTCGTAGTCAAGTGGTGCAGTTGCACCTTATATAAAGGGAGGTGGCGCGCAGTTCGTCACTCCTGTGGGGGTCCGGGCGGGGACACCAAGAGCCCGCCGATGAGCCTAGCTTGGAGTCCTAGGCGAAACCCCACACAAAACACGGCACAAACCTAGAAGAATTGCTGAGTTTTAATTCACCGGCCGTGAAAGCCAATATACCATCTTTTTGGAAGCCTTCATAGGGAGGTTAAGGCTGCTTGAGCTTTAAGTTCTCGTAGTCAAGTGGTGCAGTTGCACCTTATATAAAGGGAGGTGGCGCGCAGTTCGTCACTCCTGTGGGGGTCCGGGCGGGGACACCAAGAGCCCGCCGATGAGCCTAGCTTGGTGTCCTAGGCGAAACCCCACACAGGACACGGCACAAACCTAGAAGAATTGCTGAGTTTTAATTCACCGGCCGTGAAAGCCAATAAACCATCTTTTTGGAAGCCTTCATAGGGAGGTTAATGCTGCTTGAGCATTAAGTTCTCGTAGTCAAGTGGTGCAGTTGCACCTTATATAAAGGGAGGTGGCGCGCAGTTCGTCACTCCTGTGGGGGTCCGGGCGGGGACACCAAGAGCCCGCCGATTAGCCTATCTTGGTGTCCTAGGCGAAACCCCACACAAGACACGGCACAAACCTAGAAGAATTGCTGAGTTTTAATTCACCGGCCGTGAAAGCCAATATACCATCTTTTTGGAAGCATTCATAGGGAGGTTAAGGCTGCTTGAGCTTTAAGTTCTCGTAGTCAAGTGGTGCAGTTGCACCTTATATAAAGGGAGGTGGCGCGCAGTTCGTCACTCCTGTGGGGGTCCGAGTGGGGACACCAAGAGCCCGCCGATGAGCCTAGCTTGGTGTCCTAGGCGAAACCCCACACAAGACACGGCACAAACCTAGAAGAATTGCTGAGTTTTAATTCACAGGCCGTGAAAGCCAATATACCATCTTTTTGGAAGCCTTCATAGGGAGGTTAAGGCTGCTTGAGCTTTAAGTTCTCGTAGTCAAGTGGTGCAGTTGCACCTTATATAAAGGGAGGTGGCGCGCAGTTCGTCACTCCTGTGGGGGTCCAGGCGGGGACACCAAGAGCCCGCCGATGAGCCTAGCTTGGTGTCCTAGGCGAAACCCCACACAAGACACGGCACAAACCTAGAAGAATTGCTGAGTTTTAATTCACCGGCCGTGAAAGCCAATATACCATCTTTTTGGAAGCCTTCATAGGGAGGTTAAGGCTGCTTGAGCTTTAAGTTCTCGTAGTCAAGTGGTGCAGTTGCACCTTATATAAAGGGAGGTGGCGCGCAGTTCGTCACTCCTGTGGGGGTCCGGGCGGGGACACCAAGAGCCCGCCGATGAGCCTAGCTTGGTGTCCTAGGCGAAACCCCACACAAGACACGGCACAAACCTAGAAGAATTGCTGAGTTTTAATTCACCGGCCGTGAAAGCCAATATACCATCTTTTTTTTTTGAAGCCTTCATAGGGAGGTTATGGCTGCTTGAGCTTTAAGTTCTCGTAGTCAAGTGGTGCAGTTGCACCTTATATAAAGGGAGGTGGCGCGCAGTTCGTCACTCCTGTGGGGGTCCGGGCGGGGACACCAAGAGCCCGCCGATGAGCCTAGCTTGGTGTCCTAGGCGAAACCCCACACAAGACACGGCACAAACCTAGAAGAATTGCTGAGTTTTAATTCACCGGCCGTGAAAGCCAATATACCATCTTTTTGGAAGCCTTCATAGGGAGGTTAAGGCTGCTTGAGCTTTAAGTTCTCGTAGTCAAGTGGTGCAGTTGCACCTTATATAAAGGGAGGTGGCGCGCAGTTCGTCACTCCTGTGGGGGTCCGGGCGGGGACACCAAGAGCCCGCCGATGAGCCTAGCTTGGTGTCCTAGGCGAAACCCCACACGAGACACGGCACAAACCTAGAAGAATTGCTGAGTTTTAATTCACCGGCCGTGAAAGCCAATATACCATCTTTTTGGAAGCCTTCATAGGGAGGTTAAGGCTGCTTGAGCTTTAAGTTCTCGTAGTCAAGTGGTGCAGTTGCACCTTATATAAAGGGAGGTGGCGCGCAGTTTGTCACTCCTGTGGGGGTCCGGGCGGGGACACCAAGAGCCCGCCGATGAGCCTAGCTTGGTGTCCTAGGCGAAAACCCACACAAGACACGGCACAAACCTAGAAGAATTGCTGAGTTTTAATTCACCGGCCGTGAAAACCAATATACCATCTTTTTGGAAGCCTTCATAGGGAGGTTAAGGCTGCTTGAGCTTTAAGTTCTCGTAGTCAAGTGGTGCAGTTGCACCTTATATAAAGGGAGGGGGCGCGCAGTTCGTCACTCCTGTGGGGGTCCGGGCGGGGACACCAAGAGCCCGCCGATGAGCCTAGCTTGGTGTCCTAGGCGAAACCCCACACAAGACACGGCACAAACCTAGAAGAATTGCTGAGTTTTAATTCGGCGGCCGTGAAAGCCAATATACCATCTTTTGGAAGCCTTCATAGGGAGGTTAAGGCTGCTTGAGCTTTAAGTTCTCGTAGTCAAGTGGTGCAATTGCACCTTATATAAAGGGAGGTGGCGCGCAGTTCGTCATTCCTGTGGGGGTCCGGGCGGGGACACCAAGAGCCCGCCGATGAGCCTAGCTTGGTGTCCTAGGCGAAACCCCACACAAGACACGGCACAAACCTAGAAGAATTGCTGAGTTTTAATTCCCCGGCCGTGAAAGCCAATATACCATCTTTTTGGAAGCCTTCATAGGGAAGTTAAGGCTGCTTGAGCTTTAAGTTCTCGTAGTCAAGTGGTGCAGTTGCACCTTATATAAAGGGAGGTGGCGCGCAGTTCGTCACTCCTGTGGGGGTCCGGGCGGGGACACCAAGAGCCCGCCGATGAGCCTAGCTTGGTGTCCTAGGCGAAACCCCACACAAGACACGGCACAAACCTAGAAGAATTGCTGAGTTTTAATTCGGCGGCCGTGAAAGCCAATATACCATCTTTTGGAAGCCTTCATAGGGAGGTTAAGGCTGCTTGAGCTTTAAGTTCTCGTAGTCAAGTGGTGCAATTGCACCTTATATAAAGGGAGGTGGCGCGCAGTTCGTCATTCCTGTGGGGGTCCGGGCGGGACACCAAGAGCCCGCCGATGAGCCTAGCTCGGTGTCCTAGGCGAAACCCCACACAAGACACGGCACAAACCTAGAAGAATTGCTGAGTTTTAATTCACCGGCCGTGAAAGCCAATATACCATCTTTTTGGGAGCCTTCATAGGGAGGTTAAGGCTGCTTGAGCTTTAAGTTCTCGTAGTCAAGTGGTGCAGTTGCACCTTATATAAAGGGAGGTGGCGCGCAGTTCGTCACTCCTGTGGGGGTCCGGGCGGGGACACCAAGAGCCCGCCGATGAGCCTAGCTTGGTGTCCTAGGCGAAACCCCACACAAGACACGGCACAAACCTAGAAGAATTGCTGAGTTTTAATTCACCGGCCGTGAAAGCCAATATACCATCTTTTTGAAAGCCTTCATAGGGAGGTTAAGGCTGCTTGAGCTTTAAGTTCTCGTAGTCAAGTGGTGCATATGCACCTTATATAAAGGGAGGTGGCGCGCAGTTCGTCACTCCTGTGGGGGTCCGGGCGGGGACACCAAGAGCCCGCCGATGAGCCTAGCTTGGTGTCCTAGGCGAAACCCCACACAAGACACGGCACAAACCTAGAAAAATTGCTGAGTTTTAATTCACCGGCCGTGAAAGCCAATATACCATCTTTTTGGAAGCCTTCATAGGGAGGTTAAGGCTGCTTGAGCTTTAAGTTCTCGTAGTCAAGTGGTGCAGTTGCACCTTATATAAAGGGAGGTGGCGCGCAGTTCGTCACTCCTGTGGGGGTCCGGGCGGGGACACCAAGAGCCCGCCGATGAGCCTAGCTTGGTGTCCTAGGCGAAACCCCACACAAGACACGGCACAAACCTAGAAGAATTGCTGAGTTTTAATTCACCGGCCGTGAAAGCCAATATACCATCTTTTTGGAAGCCTTCATAGGGAGGTTAAGGCTGCTTGAGCTTTAAGTTCTCGTAGTCAAGTGGTGCAGTTGCACCTTATATAAAGGGAGGTGGCGCGCAGTTCATCACTCCTGTGGGGGTCCGGGCGGGGACACCAAGAGCCCGCCGATGAGCCTAGCTCGGTGTCCTAGGCGAAACCCCACACAAGACACGGCACAAACCTAGAAGAATTGCTGAGTTTTAATTCACCGGCCGTGAAAGCCAATATACCATCTTTTTGGAAGCCTTCATAGGGAGGTTAAGGCTGCTTGAGCTTTAAGTTCTCGTAGTCAAGTGGTGCAGTTGCACCTTATATAAAGGGAGGTGGCGCGCAGTTCGTCACTCCTGTGGGGGTCCGGGCGGGGACACAAAGAGCCCGCCGATGAGCCTAGCTTGGCGTCCTAAGCGAAACCCCACACAAGACACGGCACAAACCTAGAAGTATTGCTGAGTTTTAATTCACCGGCCGTGAAAGCCAATATACCATCTTTTTGGAAGCCTTCATAGGGAGGTTAAGGCTGCTTGAGCTTTAAGTTCTCGTAGTCAAGTGGAGCAGTTGCACCTTATATAAAGGGAGGTGGCGCGCAGTTCGTCACTCCTGTGGGGGTCCGGGCAGGGACACCAAGAGCCCGCCGATGAGCCTAGCTTGGTGTCCTAGGCGAAACACCACACAAGACACGGCACAAACCTAGAAGAATTGCTGAGTTTTAATTCTCCGGCCATGAAAGCCAATATACCATCTTTTTGGAAGCCTTCATAGGGAGGTTAAGGCTGCTTGAGCTTTAAGTTCTCGTAGTCAAGTGGTGCAGTTGCACCTTATATAAAGGGAGGTGGCGCGCAGTTCGTCACTCCTGTGGGGGTCCGGGCGGGGACACCAAGAGCCCGCCGATGAGCCTAGCTAGGAGTCCTAGGCGAAACCCCACACAAAACACGGCACAAACCTAGAAGAATTGCTGAGTTTTAATTCACCGGCCGTGAAAGCCAATATACCATCTTTTTGGAAGCCTTCATAGGGAGGTTAAGGCTGCTTGAGCTTTAAGTTCTCGTAGTCAAGTGGTGCAGTTGCACCTTATATAAAGGGAGGTGGCGCGCAGTTCGTCACTCCTGTGGGGGTCCGGGCGGGGACACCAAGAGCCCGCCGATGAGCCTAGCTTGGTGTCCTAGGCGAAACCCCACACAGGACACGGCACAAACCTAGAAGAATTGCTGAGTTTTAATTCACCGGCCGTGAAAGCCAATAAACCATCTTTTTGGAAGCCTTCATAGGGAGGTTAATGCTGCTTGAGCATTAAGTTCTCGTAGTCAAGTGGTGCAGTTGCACCTTATATAAAGGGAGGTGGCGCGCAGTTCGTCACTCCTGTGGGGGTCCGGGCGGGGACACCAAGAGCCCGCCGATGAGCCTAGCTTGGTGTCCTAGGCGAAACCCCACACAAGACACGGCACAAACCTAGAAGAATTGCTGAGTTTTAATTCACCGGCCGTGAAAGCCAATATACCATCTTTTTGGAAGCATTCATAGGGAGGTTAAGGCTGCTTGAGCTTTAAGTTCTCGTAGTCAAGTGGTGCAGTTGCACCTTATATAAAGGGAGGTGGCGCGCAGTTCGTCACTCCTGTGGGGGTCCGAGTGGGGACACCAAGAGCCCGCCGATGAGCCTAGCTTGGTGTCCTAGGCGAAACCCCACACAAGACACGGCACAAACCTAGAAGAATTGCTGAGTTTTAATTCACAGGCCGTGAAAGCCAATATACCATCTTTTTGGAAGCCTTCATAGGGAGGTTAAGGCTGCTTGAGCTTTAAGTTCTCGTAGTCAAGTGGTGCAGTTGCACCTTATATAAAGGGAGGTGGCGCGCAGTTCGTCACTCCTGTGGGGGTCCAGGCGGGGACACCAAGAGCCCGCCGATGAGCCTAGCTTGGTGTCCTAGGCGAAACCCCACACAAGACACGGCACAAACCTAGAAGAATTGCTGAGTTTTAATTCACCGGCCGTGAAAGCCAATATACCATCTTTTTGGAAGCCTTCATAGGGAGGTTAAGGCTGCTTGAGCTTTAAGTTCTCGTAGTCAAGTGGTGCAGTTGCACCTTATATAAAGGGAGGTGGCGCGCAGTTCGTCACTCCTGTGGGGGTCCGGGCGGGGACACCAAGAGCCCGCCGATGAGCCTAGCTTGGTGTCCTAGGCGAAACCCCACACAAGACACGGCACAAACCTAGAAGAATTGCTGAGTTTTAATTCACCGGCCGTGAAAGCCAATATACCATCTTTTTTTTTTGAAGCCTTCATAGGGAGGTTATGGCTGCTTGAGCTTTAAGTTCTCGTAGTCAAGTGGTGCAGTTGCACCTTATATAAAGGGAGGTGGCGCGCAGTTCGTCACTCCTGTGGGGGTCCGGGCGGGGACACCAAGAGCCCGCCGATGAGCCTAGCTTGGTGTCCTAGGCGAAACCCCACACAAGACACGGCACAAACCTAGAAGAATTGCTGAGTTTTAATTCACCGGCCGTGAAAGCCAATATACCATCTTTTTGGAAGCCTTCATAGGGAGGTTAAGGCTGCTTGAGCTTTAAGTTCTCGTAGTCAAGTGGTGCAGTTGCACCTTATATAAAGGGAGGTGGCGCGCAGTTCGTCACTCCTGTGGGGGTCCGGGCGGGGACACCAAGAGCCCGCCGATGAGCCTAGCTTGGTGTCCTAGGCGAAACCCCACACGAGACACGGCACAAACCTAGAAGAATTGCTGAGTTTTAATTCACCGGCCGTGAAAGCCAATATACCATCTTTTTGGAAGCCTTCATAGGGAGGTTAAGGCTGCTTGAGCTTTAAGTTCTCGTAGTCAAGTGGTGCAGTTGCACCTTATATAAAGGGAGGTGGCGCGCAGTTTGTCACTCCTGTGGGGGTCCGGGCGGGGACACCAAGAGCCCGCCGATGAGCCTAGCTTGGTGTCCTAGGCGAAAACCCACACAAGACACGGCACAAACCTAGAAGAATTGCTGAGTTTTAATTCACCGGCCGTGAAAACCAATATACCATCTTTTTGGAAGCCTTCATAGGGAGGTTAAGGCTGCTTGAGCTTTA
This sequence comes from Meconema thalassinum, assembly GCA_946902985.2. Lineage (NCBI taxonomy): Eukaryota > Metazoa > Arthropoda > Insecta > Orthoptera > Tettigoniidae > Meconema > Meconema thalassinum. The sequence continues at coordinate 174,393,581 of OX336398.1, read as the reverse complement.
AGTTCTCGTAGTCAAGTGGTGCAGTTGCACCTTATATAAAGGGAGGTGGCGCGCAGTTCGTCACTCCTGTGGGGGTCCGGGCGGGGACACAAAGAGCCCGCCGATGAGCCTAGCTTGGCGTCCTAAGCGAAACCCCACACAAGACACGGCACAAACCTAGAAGTATTGCTGAGTTTTAATTCACCGGCCGTGAAAGCCAATATACCATCTTTTTGGAAGCCTTCATAGGGAGGTTAAGGCTGCTTGAGCTTTAAGTTCTCGTAGTCAAGTGGAGCAGTTGCACCTTATATAAAGGGAGGTGGCGCGCAGTTCGTCACTCCTGTGGGGGTCCGGGCAGGGACACCAAGAGCCCGCCGATGAGCCTAGCTTGGTGTCCTAGGCGAAACACCACACAAGACACGGCACAAACCTAGAAGAATTGCTGAGTTTTAATTCTCCGGCCATGAAAGCCAATATACCATCTTTTTGGAAGCCTTCATAGGGAGGTTAAGGCTGCTTGAGCTTTAAGTTCTCGTAGTCAAGTGGTGCAGTTGCACCTTATATAAAGGGAGGTGGCGCGCAGTTCGTCACTCCTGTGGGGGTCCGGGCGGGGACACCAAGAGCCCGCCGATGAGCCTAGCTTGGAGTCCTAGGCGAAACCCCACACAAAACACGGCACAAACCTAGAAGAATTGCTGAGTTTTAATTCACCGGCCGTGAAAGCCAATATACCATCTTTTTGGAAGCCTTCATAGGGAGGTTAAGGCTGCTTGAGCTTTAAGTTCTCGTAGTCAAGTGGTGCAGTTGCACCTTATATAAAGGGAGGTGGCGCGCAGTTCGTCACTCCTGTGGGGGTCCGGGCGGGGACACCAAGAGCCCGCCGATGAGCCTAGCTTGGTGTCCTAGGCGAAACCCCACACAGGACACGGCACAAACCTAGAAGAATTGCTGAGTTTTAATTCACCGGCCGTGAAAGCCAATAAACCATCTTTTTGGAAGCCTTCATAGGGAGGTTAATGCTGCTTGAGCATTAAGTTCTCAGAGTCAAGTGGTGCAGTTGCACCTTATATAAAGGGAGGTGGCGCGCAGTTCGTCACTCCTGTGGGGGTCCGGGCGGGGACACCAAGAGCCCGCCGATGAGCCTAGCTTGGTGTCCTAGGCGAAACCCCACACAAGACACGGCACAAACCTAGAAGAATTGCTGAGTTTTAATTCACCGGCCGTGAAAGCCAATATACCATCTTTTTGGAAGCATTCATAGGGAGGTTAAGGCTGCTTGAGCTTTAAGTTCTCGTAGTCAAGTGGTGCAGTTGCACCTTATATAAAGGGAGGTGGCGCGCAGTTCGTCACTCCTGTGGGGGTCCGAGTGGGGACACCAAGAGCCCGCCGATGAGCCTAGCTTGGTGTCCTAGGCGAAACCCCACACAAGACACGGCACAAACCTAGAAGAATTGCTGAGTTTTAATTCACAGGCCGTGAAAGCCAATATACCATCTTTTTGGAAGCCTTCATAGGGAGGTTAAGGCTGCTTGAGCTTTAAGTTCTCGTAGTCAAGTGGTGCAGTTGCACCTTATATAAAGGGAGGTGGCGCGCAGTTCGTCACTCCTGTGGGGGTCCAGGCGGGGACACCAAGAGCCCGCCGATGAGCCTAGCTTGGTGTCCTAGGCGAAACCCCACACAAGACACGGCACAAACCTAGAAGAATTGCTGAGTTTTAATTCACCGGCCGTGAAAGCCAATATACCATCTTTTTGGAAGCCTTCATAGGGAGGTTAAGGCTGCTTGAGCTTTAAGTTCTCGTAGTCAAGTGGTGCAGTTGCACCTTATATAAAGGGAGGTGGCGCGCAGTTCGTCACTCCTGTGGGGGTCCGGGCGGGGACACCAAGAGCCCGCCGATGAGCCTAGCTTGGTGTCCTAGGCGAAACCCCACACAAGACACGGCACAAACCTAGAAGAATTGCTGAGTTTTAATTCACCGGCCGTGAAAGCCAATATACCATCTTTTTTTTTTGAAGCCTTCATAGGGAGGTTATGGCTGCTTGAGCTTTAAGTTCTCGTAGTCAAGTGGTGCAGTTGCACCTTATATAAAGGGAGGTGGCGCGCAGTTCGTCACTCCTGTGGGGGTCCGGGCGGGGACACCAAGAGCCCGCCGATGAGCCTAGCTTGGTGTCCTAGGCGAAACCCCACACAAGACACGGCACAAACCTAGAAGAATTGCTGAGTTTTAATTCACCGGCCGTGAAAGCCAATATACCATCTTTTTGGAAGCCTTCATAGGGAGGTTAAGGCTGCTTGAGCTTTAAGTTCTCGTAGTCAAGTGGTGCAGTTGCACCTTATATAAAGGGAGGTGGCGCGCAGTTCGTCACTCCTGTGGGGGTCCGGGCGGGGACACCAAGAGCCCGCCGATGAGCCTAGCTTGGTGTCCTAGGCGAAACCCCACACGAGACACGGCACAAACCTAGAAGAATTGCTGAGTTTTAATTCACCGGCCGTGAAAGCCAATATACCATCTTTTTGGAAGCCTTCATAGGGAGGTTAAGGCTGCTTGAGCTTTAAGTTCTCGTAGTCAAGTGGTGCAGTTGCACCTTATATAAAGGGAGGTGGCGCGCAGTTTGTCACTCCTGTGGGGGTCCGGGCGGGGACACCAAGAGCCCGCCGATGAGCCTAGCTTGGTGTCCTAGGCGAAAACCCACACAAGACACGGCACAAACCTAGAAGAATTGCTGAGTTTTAATTCACCGGCCGTGAAAACCAATATACCATCTTTTTGGAAGCCTTCATAGGGAGGTTAAGGCTGCTTGAGCTTTAAGTTCTCGTAGTCAAGTGGTGCAGTTGCACCTTATATAAAGGGAGGGGGCGCGCAGTTCGTCACTCCTGTGGGGGTCCGGGCGGGGACACCAAGAGCCCGCCGATGAGCCTAGCTTGGTGTCCTAGGCGAAACCCCACACAAGACACGGCACAAACCTAGAAGAATTGCTGAGTTTTAATTCGGCGGCCGTGAAAGCCAATATACCATCTTTTGGAAGCCTTCATAGGGAGGTTAAGGCTGCTTGAGCTTTAAGTTCTCGTAGTCAAGTGGTGCAATTGCACCTTATATAAAGGGAGGTGGCGCGCAGTTCGTCATTCCTGTGGGGGTCCGGGCGGGGACACCAAGAGCCCGCCGATGAGCCTAGCTTGGTGTCCTAGGCGAAACCCCACACAAGACACGGCACAAACCTAGAAGAATTGCTGAGTTTTAATTCCCCGGCCGTGAAAGCCAATATACCATCTTTTTGGAAGCCTTCATAGGGAAGTTAAGGCTGCTTGAGCTTTAAGTTCTCGTAGTCAAGTGGTGCAGTTGCACCTTATATAAAGGGAGGTGGCGCGCAGTTCGTCACTCCTGTGGGGGTCCGGGCGGGGACACCAAGAGCCCGCCGATGAGCCTAGCTTGGTGTCCTAGGCGAAACCCCACACAAGACACGGCACAAACCTAGAAGAATTGCTGAGTTTTAATTCACCGGCCGTGAAAGCCAATATACCATCTTTTTGGAAGCCTTCATAGGGAGGTTAAGGCTGCTTGAGCTTTAAGTTCTCGTAGTCAAGTGGTGCAGATGCACCTTATATAAAGGGAGGTGGCGCGCAGTTCGTCACTCCTGTGGGGGTCCGGGCGGGGACACCAAGAGCCCGCCGATGAGCCTAGCTTGGTGTCCTAGGCGAAACCCCACACAAGACACGGCACAAACCTAGAAGAATTGCTGAGTTTTAATTCACCGGCCGTGAAAGCCAATATACCATCTTTTTGGAAGCCTTCATAGGGAGGTTAAGGCTGCTTGAGCTTGAAGTTCTCGTAGTCAAGTGGTGCAGTTGCACCTTATATAAAGGGAGGTGGCGCGCAGTTCGTCACTCCTGTGGGGGTCCTGGCGGGGACACCAAGAGCTCGCCGATGAGCCTAGCTTGGTGTCCTAGGCGATACCCCACACAAGACACGGCACAAACCTAGAAGAATTGCTGAGTTTTAATTCACCGGCCGTGAAAGCCAATATACCATCTTTTTGGAAGCCTTCATAGGGAGGTTAAGGCTGCTTGAGCTTTAAGTTCTCGTAGTCAAGTGGTGCAGTTGCACCTTATATAAAGGGAGGTGGCGCGCAGTTCGTCACTCCTGTGGGGGTCCGGGCGGGGACACCAAGAGCCCGCCGATGAGCCTAGCTTGGTGTCCTAGGCGAAACCCCACACAAGACACGGCACAAATCTAGAAGAATTGCTGAGTTTTAATTCACCGGCCGTGAAAGCCAATATACCATCTTTTTGGAAGTCTTCATAGGGAGGTTAAGGCTGCTTGAGCTTTAAGTTCTCGTAGTCAAGTGGTACAGTTGCACCTTATAGATAGATAGATAGATTTTTATTAATTCCATTTGATCAAATACATGCATTCAATACATTTTTGATATAGGACACGTCAGAATTTACATGCATAAAATAAAAGAACTAACAGGTATATATTACTAAGATTATAACTATTTATAACTTATTATAATAGCAAATCTTAATAGATACAATCTTATTGCACAACTATTTACACCTCACTCTATTATCATAATATGAAAACTTAATTCTATAAATACAACAACATACAGCTAGATATTAAAATTAAATTAAAAAAGTAAAATATAGTTATAGATTCCATCACTCCTATACGCTAAAATATTCAACTACTGAGTAAAAACAATGGCACTGCAGATAAGCTTTCAACATTCTATCAAAGGTTTTTATTTTTGGGGCCAGTTTTATATACTGGGGTAGTTTATTGTATAATTTAACTCCAGTGTGAAAAGTTCCTTTTTGATATATGCTTGTGTGTGTGTGTGAAATATGAATGTTTTGATTTTGTCTTGTGTTATGCCTATGAACATCATTGTTTGTTTTAAGAAAAACATCTTTATTCATTAAATTCTTTTTAAAAAACATAATACTTTCAAAGATATATATGCAGGGCAGTGGGAGAATGTTTAAATCTTTAAACAGAGGTCTACATGATTCTCTAGAGTTTACATTTGCCATAATTCTAATCGCTCTCTTTTGTATCCTAAACGTGCTTAGTACATCTGGCGACATACCCCAAAATATGATCCCATATCTTAAGTATGAATGGAAATAAGCAAAATAAGTATTTCTTAATGTGTGCATGCTAGTGCAGGTTTTCAAAATACGTAACGCAAAGCACATCGAGTTCAGTTTAGTATTCAGATATTGTATATGTTTATTCCATTTCAAGTCTTGTTGTATCCATAGTCCTAAAAACTTTGTTTCTGATTTATTTTCTATTTGATGACCATTTTATGTTATATTGGGCATCGCAGGATTCCTATTCTGTATAGTGTGGAAATTTAGACATACTGTCTTTTTATAGTTTATTATGAGGCGATTATCTTGTGACCATTTGGTTAACTCTCCTGTAACGGAGTCAGCAGACTGCTGTATGACCTGTTTAGTTTCACCTTTTATTACGAGTGTTGTATCGTCCGCAAACAAAATTTCCTTATGTGAATGAACGTTCTGTGTTATATCATTGATATATAGAAGAAAGAGTAGTGGGCCCAAAACCGATCCCTGGGGTACTCCAAATTCAATAATTCCCTCATTGGACAATGTTTCATTAAGTAATTTGGTTCCATCATCCTTGTGTCTCAAGCTTACTATTTGTTTACGCCTTGTTAAGTAAGACTCTATCCATTTATTAGCTAGACCTCTAACACCATATTGATTTAGTTTGGTAAGGAGGATTTTATGGTCAACTACATCAAATGCTTTCGATAAATCCAAGAATAGGCCAGTTACATGTTCCTTATTGTCAATTAATTTCAGTATACTATTACTACATTCGTAAATTGCTGTCTGTGTAGATTTTTCCGTTCTAAATCCATGTTGTGAGTTTGATAATATTTTATTTTTTTCTATGAAACTTATCAGTCTCTTATACATAATTTTTTCCACAATTTTTGCAATACCAGTTGGTAAGGTAATAGGACGATAGTTATCTAATTCATCTTTTGAACCGTTTTTGTGCACTGGAATTACTTTTGATAACTTCAAAATATCCGGGTAAGTTCCTGAGAGAATTGAACTGTTTATTAAGTGCGTAAGTGGATTTATTATATTTTCTGCACATTTCTTTAAAATTGCATCAGGGATGCCATCAATGCCAGCACAGAATTTATTTTTTAGCTCTTTTATAACTATTCTTACCTCTTCACTTGTGACATGATTTATAAATAAAGAATCACTGCATATATTTATTTTATTATTAGAATTTAGTGTATTTACCTGTGATTTATTTAATAATTTTTGCGGAATTTCCAGAAAATAGTCATTAAAAGTGTTTGCTATTTCCTCTGGATTATTAATCACTTTATTATTTCTGGTCAGTGTAATGTTCCTTTGTATTTTAGCAGATTTTCCAGTTTCTTTCTTTATTACGGACCACATAGCCCTGTTTTTATTAGATGATTGGGAAATAAAATTATCATTATGCATTTTCTTTGCTAGTCTTATTACCTTATTTAATATGCTAGTGTATTTTTTGTAGTATAAATTGAATTCAGGTGTTGTGTGGTATTGTTTATATAATTTGTGTAGAAATTTCTTTCTTTGACATGAATTTATAATCCCTGTTGTTATCCAATTGCTAGTTTTGTTATTTTGAACAGTTCTTCGTTTAAAGGGGAATGCTATTTCAAAATAGTGTTTTAGGGTACTGTTAAATGCATTAAATTTATCATTTACATTTTCTAGTTCATAAATTTCTGACCATGTTTCCTTATTTAATAAGTCATTGAAATATGTAACATTTGATTCAGTGAATGACCTGCACTTTGATTTTACTCCATTATCATTATTATTGATTACTTCGGATACTTCAAAACTCAGTATTTGTCCATGGTGGTCACTAAAACCCGGACAATAGACTTCTATTGAATGGTGATATTTATCTGTATTTATAAAAATTTGATCAGGAGTGGTTTTACTAAATTTTGTTATTCTTGTTGGTGTATTTACTGTAGGTTTCAGTCCATAGGAAATTAGTAACTGGTTTAATAATTCACAATTTCCATCAAGTTTTAAGAAATCCACATTTACATCCCCACAAATTATTATATCGAAATTTACTTTGCTCATGTTATTGAGTAACAATTCTAGTTTATCTATAAATAGAGGAAACTTTCCTGACGGAGAACGGTATACGCATACAATTATTAACTTAAACTGCTGAATTTTTACGGCAGAGAATTCAAAATCCTGTTCCATAATTAGATAATCATAAGCTGTTATCTGTTCATGATCTAAATTATTTCTTAAGAAGATGCAAGTACCACCATGGCTAATATTAGATCTAGAGTATTTACTAGCTTGTATAAACCCTGGGAATTGAATTAATTCGAGTTGTTCCTCTTTCAGCCAATGTTCTGAAATACATAGTGCTGAGATGTCTTTAAGTTCATTTTTAAGCATTAGATTTATGTAATCAATTTTATTATAAAGAGACTGGACATTCTGGTGGTAAATTTTAAATTTGTTACTTTTGCAAGCTTGTGTTGGTGATTTATTTACATTATTATTATCATAATTGTTATTATTATTGTTGCTAGACAAATCCGAAATACCATTGTTGCACTCCGTTAAATTTGACTTCAAAAGATGTGAATGCCAAACCTCACGTTTGGCTTCTTCTACCAGTTTCCCTGCTTCCACTCTAATGATATTACTGTTGAATTATTCTTACCATTTGAATTTACAATTTTGCAGATTTCATCACTAAGATACTCTTTTCCTAATCTATTTAAGTGTAGGCCATGCCGAGTGTGGAACTTCCTGTCTAATTTACTTACATCTACAATCTAATTTACTTACATCTACAAAGGGAGGTGGCGCGCAGTTCGTCACTCCTGTGGGGGTCCGGGCGGGGACACCAGGAGCCCGCCGATGAGCCTAGCTCGGTGTCCTAGGCGAAACCCCACACAAGACACGGCACAAACCTAGAAGAATTGCTGAGTTTTAATTCACCGGCCGTGAAAGCCAATATACCATCTTTTTGGAAGCCTTCATAGGGAGGTTAAGGCTGCTTGAGCTTTAAGTTCTCGTAGTCAAGTGGTGCAGTTGCACCTTATATAAAGGGAGGTGGCGCGCAGTTCGTCACTCCTGTGGGGGTCCGGGCGGAGACACCAAGAGCCCGCCGATGAGTCTAGCTTGGTGTCCTAGGCGAAACCCCACACAAGACACGGCACAAACCTAGAAGAATTGCTGAGTTTTAATTCACCGGCCGTGAAAGCCAATATACCATCTTTTTGGAAGCCTTCATAGGGAGGTTAAGGCTGCTTGAGCTTTAAGTTCTCGTAGTCAAGTGGTGCAGTTGCACCTTATATAAAGGGAGGTGGCGCGCAGTTCGTCACTCCAGTGGGGGTCCGGGCAGGGACACCAAGAGCCCGCCGATGAGCCTAGCTTGGTGTCCTAGGCGAAACCCCACACAAGGCACGGCACAAACCTAGAAGAATTGCTGAGTTTTAATTCACCGGCCGTGAAAGCCAATATACCATCTTTTTGGAATCCTTCATAGGGAGGTTAAGGCTGCTTGAGCTTTAAGTTCTCGTAGTCAAGTGGTGCAGTTGCACCTTATATAAAGGGAGGTGGCGCGCAGTTCGTCACTCCTGTGGGGGTCCGGGCGGGGACACCAAGAGCCCGCCGATGAGCCTAGCTTGGTGTCCTAGGCGAAACCCCACACAAGACACGGCACAAACCTAGAAGAATTGCTGAGTTTTAATTCACCGGCCGTGAAAGCCAATATACCATCTTTTTGGAAGCCTTCATAGGGAGGTTAAGGCTGCTTGAGCTTTAAGTTCTCGTAGTCAAGTGGTGCAGTTGCACCTTATATAAAGGGAGGTGGCGCGCAGTTCGTCACTCCTGAGGGGGTCCGGGCGGGGACACCAAGAGCCCGCCGATGAGCCTAGCTTGGTGTCCTAGGCGAAACCCCACACAGGACACGGCACAAACCTAGAAGAATTGCTGAGTTTTAATTCACCGGCCGTGAAAGCCAATATACCATCTTTTTGGAAGCCTTCATAGGGAGGTTAAGGCTGCTTGAGCATTAAGTTCTCGTAGTCAAGTGGTGCAGTTGCACCTTATATAAAGGGAGGTGGCGCGCAGTTCGTCACTCCTGTGGGGGTCCGGGCGGGGACACCAAGAGCCCGCCGATGAGCCTAGCTTGGTGTCCTAGGCGAAACCCCACAAAAGACACGGCACAAACCTAGAAGAATTGCTGAGTTTTAATTCACCGGCCGTGAAAGCCAATATACCATCTTTTTGGAAGCCTTCATAGGGAGGTTAAGGCTGCTTGAGCTTTAAGTTCTCGTAGTCAAGTGGTGCAGTTGCACCTTATATAAAGGGAGGTGGCGCGCAGTTCGTCACTCCTGTGGGGGTCCAGGCGGGGACACCAAGAGCCCGCCGATGAGCCTAGCTTGGTGTCCTAGGCGAAACCCAACACAAGACACGGCACAAACCGAGAAGAATTGCTGAGTTTTAATTCACCGGCCGTGAAAGCCAATATACCATCTTTTTGGAATCCTTCATTGGGAGGTTAAGGCTGCTTGAGCTTTAAGTTCTCGTAGTCAAGTGGTGCAGTTGCACCTTATATAAAGGGAGGTGGTGCGCAGTTCGTCACTCCTGTGGGGGTCCGGGCGGGGACACCAAGAGCCCGCCGATGAGCCTAGCTTGGTGTCCTAGGCGAAACCCCACACAAGACACGGCACAAACCTAGAAGAATTGCTGAGTTTTAATTCACCGGCCGTGAAAGCCAATATACCATCTTTTTGGAAGCCTTCATAGGGAGGTTAAGGCTGCTTGAGCTTTAAGTTCTCGTAGTCAAGTGGTGCAGTTGCACCTTATATAAAGGGAGGTGGCGCGCAGTTCGTCACTCCTGTGGGGGTCCGGGCGGGGACACCAAGAGCCCGCCGATGAGCCTAGCTTGGTGTCCTAGGCGAAACCCCACACAAGACACGGCACAAACCTAGAAGAATTGCTGAGTTTTAATTCACCGGCCGTGAAAGCCAATATACCATCTTTTTTTTTGAAGCCTTCATAGGGAGGTTAAGGCTGCTTGAGCTTTAAGTTCTCGTAGTCAAGTGGTGCAGTTGCACCTTATATAAAGGGAGGTGGCGCGCAGTTCGTCACTCCTGTGGGGGTCCGGGCGTGGACACCAAGAGCCCGCCGATGAACCTAGCTTGGTGTCCTAGGCGAAACCCCACACAAGAGACGGCACAAACCTAGAAGAATTGCTGAGTTTTAATTCACCGGCCGTGAAAGCCAATATACCATCTTTTTGGAAGCCTTCATAGGGAGGTTAAGGCTGCTTGAGCTTTAAGTTCTCGTAGTCAAGTGGTGCAGTTGCACCTTATATAAAGGGAGGTGGCGCGCAGTTCGTCACTCCTGTGGGGGTCCGGGCGGGGACACCAAGAGCCCGCCGATGAGCCTAGCTTGGTGTCCTAGGCGAAACCCCACACAAGACACGGCACAAACCTAGAAGAATTGCTGAGTTTTAATTCACCGGCCGTGAAAGCCAATATACCATCTTTTTGGAAGCCTTCATAGGGAGGTTAAAGCTGCTTGAGCTTTAAGTTCTCGTAGTCAAGTGGTGCAGTTGCACCTTATATAAAGGGAGGTGGCGCGCAGTTCGTCACTCCTGTGGGGGTCCGAGCGGGGACACCAAGAGCCCGCCGATGAGCCTAGCTTGGTGTCCTAGGCGAAACCCCACACAAGACACGCACAAACCTAGAAGAATTGCTGAGTTTTAATTCACCGGCCGTGAAAGCCAATATACCATCTTTTTGGAAGCCTTCATAGGGAGGTTAAGGCTGCTTGAGCTTTAAGTTCTCGTAGTCAATTGGTGCAGTTGCACCTTATATAAAGGGAGGTGGCGCGCAGTTCTTCACTCCTGTGGGGGTCCGGGCGGGGACACCAAGAGCCCGCCGATGAGCCTAGCTTGGTGTCCTAGGCGAAACCCCACACAAGACACGGCACAATCCTAGAAGAATTGCTGAGTTATAATTCACCGGCCGTGGAAGCCAATATACCATCTTTTTGTAAGCCTTCATAGGGAGGTTAAGGCTGCTTGAGCTTTAAGTTCTCGTAGGCAAGTGGTGCAGTTGCACCTTATATAAAGGGAGGTGGCGCGCAGTTCGTCACTCCTGTGGGGGTCCGGGCGGGGACACCAAGAGCCCGCCGATGAGCCTAGCTTGGTGTCCTAGGCGAAACCCCACACAAGACACGGCACAAACCTAGAAGAATTGCTGAGTTTTAATTCACCGGCCGTGAAAGCCAATATACCATCTTTTTGGAAGCCTTCATAGGGAGGTTAAGGCTGCTTGAGCTTTAAGTTCTCGTAGTCAAGTGGTGCAGTTGCACCTTATATAAAGGGAGGTGGCGCGCAGTTCGTCACTCCTGTGGGGGTCCGAGCGGGGACACCAAGAGCCCGCCGATGAGCCTAGCTTGGTGTCCTAGACGAAACCCCACACAAGACACGGCACAAACCTAGAAGAATTGCTGAGTTTTAATTCACCGGCCGTGAAAGCCAATATACCATCTTTTTGGAAGCCTTCATAGGGAGGTTAAGGCTGCTTGAGCTTTAAGTTCTCGTAGTCAAGTGGTGCAGTTGCACCTTATATAAAGGGAGGTGGCGCGCAGTTCGTCACTCCTGTGGGGGTCCAGGCGGGGACACCAAGAGCCCGCCGATGAGCCTAGCTTGGTGTCCTAGGCGAAACCCCACACAAGACACGGCACAAACCTAGAAGAATTGCTGAGTTTTAATTCACCGGCCGTGAAAGCCAATATACCATCTTTTTGGAAGCCTTCATAGGGAGGTTAAGGCTGCTTGAGCTTTAAGTTCTCGTAGTCAAGTGGTGCAGTTGCACCTTATATAAAGGGAGGTGGCGCGCAGTTCGTCACTCCTGTGGGGGTCCAGGCGGGGACACCAAGAGCCCGCCGATGAGCCTAGCTTGGTGTCCTAGGCTAAACCCCACACAAGACACGGCACAAACCTAGAAGAATTGCTGAGTTTTAATTCACCGGCCGTGAAAGTCAATATACCATCTTTTTGGAAGCCTTCATAGGGAGGTTAAGGCTGCTTGAGCTTTAAGTTCTCGTAGTCAAGTGGTGCAGTTGCACCTTATATAAAGGGAGGTGGCGCGCAGTTCGTCACTCCTGTGGGGGTCCGGGCGGGGACACCAAGAGCCCGCCGATGAGCCTAGCTTGGTGTCCTAGGCGAAACCCCACACAAGACACGGCACAAACCTAGAAGAATTGCTGAGTTTTAAACGTTACCGAGTTCGGGCCCAAACAAAAGAATAATTATTTAACGGACGGAGATAGCACTAGGGAGTTTCTTAGGCCTGATGTACACTGACCAGCGAATCAAAGTGGATCACTTGACAAAAATACATTTAAGTGTCTGATTTGACTCTGGTGTAATATATTCTGTATATAAGGCAATTCACCCATAAAATAATGTCTTGTTCGTTTCTGGTCTCGGGCCAGGTTTAATGGATTTCTGGCCAAAAACAAGGAATACATCTTCTTAGGGCAACCTAACATCAAGGACACTAGAGCTAATAGGCATAAGAGAGCGGAACAAGGTTTGAAGCAAGAAAACTGGAAAATATAAAACCCAAATTTTAGATGACTAGATGGATATGAACTAGGATACAAATACTGTTAGTGTACTTCAAATGGTTCTGGACATTCTCAACCTTCCTTGTGCTGTAGCTAATACATGCTGCCTACTGGGGTTCGGACTCTACAATACTACCTTATTTAGGCCTTGGTCTCATCATCATAAACAACTTAATCAGCTCCAGTCACCCGGGTGCTGTTCATAAGTCCTCTCCACTTCTTTCTGTCTTTGGGAGTAGTCCCCCAATCCAGTTCGATGTCTTCCACATCTCCCTTGATTTGCTTGATTTGGTCTATCCATTCGAACACACCTTTTCCCTTGGTTTTTTGAGAAAAATACAAAGTAGATGGTATATTGGCTTTCACGGCCAGTGAATTAAAACTCAGCAATTTTTCTAGGTTTGTGACAGACCCCAAGAGCCCGCCGATGAGCCAGCTTGGTGTCGTAGGTGAAACCTCACACAAGACACTGCACAAACCTAGACAAGTTTGTGATTTTTAAATACAAAGTTTATTTCTCCCATTTAACATTCCCCCCATCCTAGTTTAATAATTCCTTCACTTGTTCACAAGGGATCATTCAAATTTGATGGGTTCTTCTCGGCAATGTGTACTTCAATCGATTTCTTGAGCTCTACTGTTTGATTCATCATGTATTTTTCATTCTGTCTCCATGTTGGTAAATTTGTGATATTTTCATACATGCTGCCAGCCATGTTACATGGCGTTTATGTGTTTGTTGTAACATGTGTCAAATTTCGTTCCACTTTGTTGGACGTAATTTGCCCGACACCCTCTATCTTGGCTTGAAATCGTGTATATTCTTGACTTAGTGTGTGGTTCCTGTGGTAGTTATGTCCCTATTATTTTGGAGCAAAAATTTAAAATTACAAAGTCAAATTTCTAAATATTAGACTGTGCTGCGGCTCAGGAAGAGGTACCATCTTGGCATTTGGCTGCAGGGAGAGTTGAAATAGACAGAGACCACACTCAGAATGGCAGCTGTCAGTGATGGTTTTTGTACGGTACCGCTAATCTCTTGTGGTGATCAGTTGTCACTATAAATGGGCCGTTCCTTCTTGGCCGGTACATATTGCATGCACAGCAGTGCTGTAGTTGGGCCGGTACGGCGTACTCCCTAAAATCCAAACTCGTTATAAGCGTACCGGTTAAACTATCTTTTTAAATCTGTAAAAAATAACCCTACTGTAAATTGTCCAATGGATTTCAGAAAGAAAAATCGGAAATGATTATTTACTTGTTCAGAGTTATCTCGTGGCACAACTTGGAACTAATTGGCCCCATAAGAGTTGGAGTTTGACATTTCAATCGCGCCTGGATGTATAATACATGTTCAGCTGTTGGCAACATTGTGAACTTGGTTTCTTTTGGCGGTAAACGCTTGCTTGTGTGTATTCAGTGCCACGCTGTGCCGTTGTTTGAATTGAGTCTGATTTGTCGTTAGGTACTGTCTGTGTAAAGACGCAAAGTGTGTGAGTGTGCGTGTGAAAGTACGTACCGTACATCATAATTTCAAAGTGATAGTGAGCTTGCTTAACTGGTTAAATAATGGCAAACGAAGAACTCCAGATAATAACAGGGACGTTGAAGAGAACAGTGCTAGCTGTGACCAGTAAGGCCCTTCGAAAAGATCGATCATCTCAAAGAACAAAGATTTTGAGGAGGAACTTAAGAATGTAGGAAGTGATTCAGTTATTCCTTGTAGTCAATTAAGTTCAGCGATTCTAGATTATCCAGAATGCTGGTCGGAGTCTCAGCACAATTACTATAAAACTGAAAACAGCTGGCTAGTAATAAAGAACAAAAAATCTTGGTTGTTCTTATTGTGCTGAAACTGGCAGGCATGGTTTGGGACCACAGCAAGGTTCAGGATTAGATAGATAGATAGATAGATAGATTTTTATTAATTCCATTTGATCAAATACATGCATTCAATACATTTTTGATATAGGACACGTCAGAATTTACATGCATAAAATAAAAGAACTAACAGGTATATATTACTAAGATTAAAACTATTTATAACTTATTATAATAGCAAATCTTAATAGATACAATCTTATTGCACAACTATTTACACCTCACTCTATTATCATAATATGAAAACTTAATTCTATAAATACAACAACATACAGCTAGGTATTAAAATTAAATTAAAAAAGTAAAATATAGTTATAGATTCCATCACTCCTATACGCTAAAATATTCAACTACTGAGTAAAAACAATGGCACTGCAGATAAGCTTTCAACATTCTATCAAAGGTTTTTATTTTTGGGGCCAGTTTTATATACTGGGGTAGTTTATTGTATAATTTAACTCCAGTGTGAAAAGTTCCTTTTTGATATATGCTTGTGTGTGTGTGTGAAATATGAATGTTTTGATTTTGTCTTGTGTTATGCCTATGAACATCATTGTTTGTTTTAAGAAAAACATCTTTATTCATTAAATTCTTTTTAAAAAACATAATACTTTCAAAGATATATATGCAGGGCAGTGGGAGAATGTTTAAATCTTTAAACAGAGGTCTACATGATTCTCTAGAGTGTACATTTGCCATAATTCTAATCGCTCTCTTTTGTATCCTAAACGTGCTTAGTACATCTGGCGACATACCCCAAAATATGATCCCATATCTTAAGTATGAATGGAAATAAGCAAAATAAGTATTTCTTAATGTGTGCATGCTAGTGCAGGTTTTCAAAATACGTAACGCAAAGCACATCGAGTTCAGTTTAGTATTCAGATATTGTATATGTTTATTCCATTTCAAGTCTTGTTGTATCCATAGTCCTAAAAACTTTGTTTCTGATTTATTTTCTATTTGATGACCATTTAATGTTATATTGGGCATCGCAGGATTCCTATTCTGTATAGTGTGGAAATTTAGACATACTGTCTTTTTATAGTTTATTATGAGGCGATTATCTTGTGACCATTTGGTTAACTCTCCTGTAACGGAGTCAGCAGACTGCTGTATGACCTGTTTAGTTTCACCTTTTATTACGAGTGTTGTATCGTCCGCAAACAAAATTTCCTTATGTGAATGAACGTTCTGTGTTATATCATTGATATATAGAAGAAAGAGTAGTGGGCCCAAAACCGATCCCTGGGGTACTCCAAATTCAATAATTCCCTCATTGGACAATGTTTCATTAAGTAATTTGGTTCCATCATCCTTGTGTCTCAAGCTTACTATTTGTTTACGCCTTGTTAAGTAAGACTCTATCCATTTATTAGCTAGACCTCTAACACCATATTGATTTAGTTTGGTAAGGAGGATTTTATGGTCAACTACATCAAATGCTTTCGATAAATCCAAGAATAGGCCAGTTACATGTTCCTTATTGTCAATTAATTTCAGTATACTATTACTACATTCGTAAATTGCTGTCTGTGTAGATTTTTCCGTTCTAAATCCATGTTGTGAGTTTGATAATATTTTATTTTTTTCTATGAAACTTATCAGTCTCTTATACATAATTTTTTCCACAATTTTTGCAATACCAGTTGGTAAGGTAATAGGACGATAGTTATCTAATTCATCTTTTGAACCATTTTTGTGCACTGGAATTACTTTTGATAACTTCAAAATATCCGGGTAAGTTCCTGAGAGAATTGAACTGTTTATTAAGTGCGTAAGTGGATTTATTATATTTTCTGCACATTTCTTTAAAATTGCATCAGGGATGCCATCAATGCCAGCACAGAATTTATTTTTTAGCTCTTTTATAACTATTCTTACCTCTTCACTTGTGACATGATTTATAAATAAAGAATCACTGCATATATTTATTTTATTATTAGAATTTAGTGTATTTACCTGTGATTTATTTAATAATTTTTGCGGAATTTCCAGAAAATAGTCATTAAAAGTGTTTGCTATTTCCTCTGGATTATTAATCACTTTATTATTCCTGGTCAGTGTAATGTTCCTTTGTATTTTAGCAGATTTTCCAGTTTCTTTCTTTATTACAGACCACATAGCCCTGTTTTTATTAGATGATTGGGAAATAAAATTATCATTATGCATTTTCTTTGCTAGTCTTATTACCTTATTTAATATGCTAGTGTATTTTTTGTAGTATAAATTGAATTCAGGTGTTGTGTGGTATTGTTTATATAATTTGTGTAGAAATTTCTTTCTTTGACATGAATTTATAATCCCTGTTGTTATCCAATTGCTAGTTTTGTTATTTTGAACAGTTCTTCGTTTAAAGGGGAATGCTATTTCAAAATAGTGTTTTAGGGTACTGTTAAATGCATTAAATTTATCATTTACATTTTCTAGTTCATAAATTTCTGACCATGTTTCCTTATTTAATAAGTCATTGAAATATGTAACATTTGATTCAGTGAATGACCTGCACTTTGATTTTACTCCATTATCATTATTATTGATTACTTCGGATACTTCAAAACTCAGTATTTGTCCATGGTGGTCACTAAAACCCGGACAATAGACTTCTATTGAATGGTGATATTTATCTGTATTTATAAAAATTTGATCAGGAGTGGTTTTACTAAATTTTGTTATTCTTGTTGGTGTATTTACTGTAGGTTTCAGTCCATAGGAAATTAGTAACTGGTTTAATAATTCACAATTTCTATCAAGTTTTAAGAAATCCACATTTACATCCCCACAAATTATTATATCGAAATTTACTGTGCTCATGTTATTGAGTAACAATTCTAGTTTATCTATAAATAGAGGAAACTTTCCTGACGGAGAACGGTATACGCATACAATTATTAACTTAAACTGCTGAATTTTTACGGCAGAGAATTCAAAATCCTGTTCCATAATTAGATAATCATAAGCTGTTATCTGTTCATGATCTAAATTATTTCTTAAGAAGATGCAAGTACCACCATGGCTAATATTAGATCTAGAGTATTTACTAGCTTGTATAAACCCTGGGAATTGAATTAATTCGAGTTGTTCCTCTTTCAGCCAATGTTCTGAAATACATAGTGCTGAGATGTCTTTAAGTTCATTTTTAAGCATTAGATTTATGTAATCAATTTTATTATAAAGAGACTGGACATTCTGGTGGTAAATTTTAAATTTGTTACTTTTGCAAGCTTGTGTTGGTGATTTATTTACATTATTATTATCATAATTGTTATTATTATTGTTGCTAGACAAATCCGAAATACCATTGTTGCACTCCGTTAAATTTGACTTCAAAAGATGTGAATGCCAAACCTCACGTTTGGCTTCTTCTACCAGTTTCCCTGCTTCCACTCTAATGATATTACTGTTGAATTATTCTTACCATTTGAATTTACAATTTTGCAGATTTCATCACTAAGATACTCTTTTCCTAATCTATTTAAGTGTAGGCCATGCCGAGTGTGGAACTTCCTGTCTAATTTACTTACATCTACAATTTGGACATTTGGAAAACTCTTACAAATTTTATGAATTTTTCCATTTGTAGCCTCTATTTCTACATTTACACATGACTTGGGAATTAAATCGTGTCTCTGCGGAATATTTACAATAATGACATTTGTTTTTTGCATGGATGGCAATGTACCCTTTAAATCTTTGATTACCTTTTTACTCTCATTTCTATACACGTCGTTTGCTCCAGCGATGATCACTGCGTAGTCCTTTGCAGTAAGGGACGCACACTCTCCTATCATCCCGTTCGTGACTTCTGCAATCTGAGCTCCTGGCTTCACTGTCGAAGTGACCTCCATTTCTCGGCTTCTCTCCAAAACGCTTGCTGCTACATCTCGCCCGTGGCTATCCGCAAATATCCGCATCTTCCTGGATTTTCTCTTTATCACTTTCTTCTTTTCTTCTTGAGGAAAGTCATCATTTTCTTCGACAAGCACTCCAAATGAATTTGAGACGGGAATTTCAGTTACATGTACTCCATTTATAGGCCTAGGCTTATTCAATCTTACCTTACCAGCAATCACTGTCGACCAAGTTTCCTTGCTTTCCTCTCTGTTTCCTTTTAATTTATTCAACTCTTCCATTAACTTAGCAATATCTTCCTTTAGCAGCTTTATAATTTCGTCTTTTGAGGACAGTTCGTTTCTCAGGTTATGACATTCGCATGACATTAAAATGAGCTAAAGACTGGGTTGATGGGTAAATTACTTATTTTGGAAATACTCTAAATATTTGCAGCATAGTAGTTTAAGAAAGAAAATATATGAACATGAAAAATCTATGAGTCATATACGTGCAGAGCAGGCTAAGGCTAGTGCTGAGAGCAAACCTTCAGAAACAGGACAACTAGTAGACTGTTTAGGACAGCATATAAAGGGAAGCTAGGAAGACCATTCACTGATTTTTCAATAGACATTCAAGTCCAGGAACTTAATGGTTTGGATATGGGAAGAGTCTTACATTCTAATTCAGTTGTACCAAATTTACGGATCACATAGCCACAGAAATGAGGACGAAAATAGCTAATCACCTTATAAAAATAATATTAAAATGAGTGTTATGGTAGACGAGTCCACTACCTGCAGTAATTTACCAGTACTTGTGTTATGTTTGAGATGTGCCATATCAGAAAACACTGTAGTTCAATCATTTTTTTGGGATCTCATTGAACTTAAAGACACGAAATCCAGTTCAATCATGGATGCCATTTTGCAAAATCTGAGTTCTTATGGTTTTTCTCATTCTTACCTCAAAGATAACTTTGTTGGATTTGCAAGTTGCGGAGCCTCGGTAATGTTTGGAAAGAGAAATGGAGTTGCTGTGGCGTTACAGAACATGTTTCCTCACTTGATTGTTTGGCACTGTGTTAACCACAGACTCGAACGAGCATTTCATGACACGAGAGATGAGGATCAAGGTCTTACTCATTTCCATTTTCTCTTTGATAAACTGTATTCTGTCTATAGCATGTCGCCTAAAAATGAAGCTCAGGTTAGAGAATGTGCAGCAGATCTTGGTAAAAAAAACTAAATAAAGTTGGGAAAATATTTACAATCAGATGGGTTGCCTCAAGTGCTAGAACTGTGAAATCTGTTTGGAATAACTATAGATCTCTTGTCAAACATTTCACAGAAGCTGCTGCTGATAAATACTGGGATTCTAGAGAAAGGTCTAAATATGCAGGCCTTTGCAAAACTTTGAGTTCTTCTGAATTTGTTACAAATTTAGCAGTTGTATACGATGCTTTTTGAGCTCTCAGATTTATCTTTGTTTTTTCAAAGAAGAGACATGACAATTACCGAATGACAATTATCCGGGTACTGGAGTCCATGGCATCTTCTCCAGGTTCTCATGCTGAGGACGCAACTAAAGCAGCTAAAACAAGGTCTTTAAAGACATTGAGTAACACAACAAGCCTAAAGTTGTTCAAATAAATAGTGGCCAGTTTTACCATAGTCTAGCTGGAAATCTCAAACACAGACTTGTCGCCAATCCTTGCCATGCATCCCATATAGGTTCTCAGGCCAAGCAAGGCAGCACAGAAAACGAAAAGAAGCTGAGGACTGAAGTATTGTTGAAAGATCTAGCCCTTGTAGCGACAAAGCATGGCCATAAGATACTGACATAACTTGTGGAGATAGGAGCATTCTAATATATGTGAGGTTTTTCAACTTCAAGACAAGAGAAAATACATTCAGGGAATATGTGGACACGAACATGAAACCTAAAGACGTTTAACAATTACTACAAATAATTGATTCAATTCCAATTTCCACATCAGAATGCGAAAGGGCATTTAGTGCTATGAATGACATTATCACTAAAAAAAGGAACAGTTTCTTGGTAGAACGAACTGGAAGATTAATTTTCCTCAGAAGTGTTGGGCCGCCATTGGAAAAATTTAATCCAGAAATTTATGTGCAGTCTTGGCTCAGATCAGGAAGACGATCAGCAGAAGAAACAGCGTGTCGAAAATGTGACCCACTCAACGAAGTCACTACGAGTCCATCTGGAACCTCCCTAAGTGATTCTTGGTGAGTACCGCCTAAATTTTTCCCCAACTACAGCACTGATGCACAGTGAGCCTTCATATCTTTGTGATCAATGCAAATAAAGTATGCAATGTGTCCTTGGCAGGGCACGTGCATATTCAGTGGTTTCAGTGCTCTACTTGAGCTTTAAGAAGAATTCTCAGGTGCGAATGACTGGCCCATCTACAGGGTCATTATCTTTGTGCGCCCCGATAAACACAGCAAGCTAAGCCGGCTTTGACTGGTGCAGATCCCGGGTGCGCGTACACTGTTCAGCTTGTGGTTGGCACGCACTTTTACACTTTTACCAAACATGTTGAATAATGTGTACTTATTCACCTGGTGGTTGGCACGCACTTTTACACTTTTACCAAACATGTGCAATAATGTGTTCTTACAGTGCTCATAGCCGATGCTGAAAATGTCCTCCCCCTCTTGTAACACAAACCTGACATCTTCTGATGAAAGAATGGGCAACATTCTGAAGTTCCACAGCAGTGATGACTTCGATTTCATCTCTTATGTACTGTTTAAGTTCAGTTCACAGCAATCGCAATGCTCACTAAACGTGCATCACTAACGTCTACGCTTTGCCGATACACGTCCATATGAATGACAAAACACGTGTCAACTACCGATATGAGTCAGCGGAGCGGGGTATTCCTAGGTCCACACCTGGCCAGCCAAATGAGTGAACCGCGGCAAACTATTGCGTGATTTAGCTGGCCAGGTGCGGACCTAGGAATACCCCGCTCCGCTGACTCATATCGTTTAGTGAGTTATCTGAAACAAGACGAAATTTTTGAATCGTGTTTCCAGGAAGACCTGTGTCTAATGCCAGTACAATTAGGAGGCTCGCTAAACGATTCAAGAAAACTGGCTCCGTAAATAATAATAAAAAGTTAACAGACAACAAAAATTACATGAGATCGTTGTCCATTCTTTCATCAGAAGATGTCAGGTGTATGTTACAAGAGGGGGAGGACATTTTCATCATCGACTATGAGCACTGTAAGTACACATTATTGAACATGTTTGGTTAAAGTGTGAAAGTGCGCACCACCACCGGCTGAACCGTGTATGCATGCCCGCGATCGGCGCCAGTCAAAGCCGGCTTAGCTTGCCGTGTTTATCGAGGCACACATAGATAATGACCACGTATAATAAAATCTAATGGGGTACATCAACAGTAGTTTGTTCTTTTGTCACCAGACAATTGGTCTGCTTCTTTCTAGCCCTGTTATTAACTTCATGGCCTTGGGTTCATGTTCCAGCTCATTTGTGACTAAATGGAGGTTTAAAGGTTATGTTGTAAACATGTAATTTTTAGTAAAGAACAAAAATCTGCGAGGTGTGATAAAAAAAAAAGTAACAACACCCTAAATATGTCTAAGGTGAGAAGCAAATGATCTTGATGTCCTGCCATTAAAAGCAAGTGACCAGTCACCATTACTATGCCAGAACATTTTGAAAGAAATGTCTCTCATTTGGGTTGAGTATATACATACATACAATTTCATTTGAGACAGTTTTGCCTCTCAGTGTCCAGTCTAGTCTGAAAGCCTCTGATTGCGAACAAGTCACCTCCAGGACCCCCTATTAGCAGTTAGCACTGTGGCATCCTCTGCTTCTACACCTCTCAGATTGAAATCGTTCAACACTGAATATAACCATGGCTTCCTTGGACTACCTCTGATTTTCTTATCCTCTACAGCCAAATTCAGTGCTCGATCTCTAGAGATAGCGGAGACGGAACTGTAACCTTCCGTGGGATGTAGTGGTGGGGGCAGGTTTCCAAATTATTGGATAGAAAATAAGATATCTTAAGATTATACATAAACTTGAACATTTAATTCCAACCTTATTTTCCAATACAAGTATAAAAATAAAGTAATAAAAGCACAGTTTTACGATTGTTTAGGTGGTCTGCCCATCCTAAAAGATTGTCCAAAACATCAACATGCTATCATCATACTCCTTGTCTCTTGATTTCTCCTTACTCATCAATAAATATTTTATCTATAGTTCTTTTTTCCCTAAAGAGAGATACCGGAATGTCTCAAATCGAGCCCTGCTCATAGGTAATATCTCCTCCCCCAATCTCTCCACACGACCCCAACATCTGAGTCGGCTCATACGAACAGTGTGTTCATTTCTAAGTAAACCTTTATCTCTTCATTATGAGTGCCTTTCTGCCATTGCTCCTATCTGCTTGCCCCAGGAATCATTCGTGCTACCCTCATATCAGCATATGTATCAGATATCCAGCTCTCACTTCCATACAGCAAGGTCGGTCTAAATACTGAGCGATGTACGGAGAGTTTTGTTACTCCACTCACTTCTTTCTTGCAGAATACTGTAGATCGCAACTGAGAACTCACTGCACCTCGAATCTATTTCTCTCCCCGTACTACCATCCTGAGAGAACACCTGCTCCTATTTATATTCAGTTGATAATTTAACTTTCGGTTGGTCAATAGTCCATAACAAGATATCTCAATAACATGCAATTTATTTCAGGTTATGTTTTCCCATATTCCAGTAATTGGAAGTATTTTGAGTTGACCGACTGAAAGTTAAAATATCAACTGTCAATATGGCAACACTGTAAAATGGCTTTATTCTATATTAATGTGTTTCTTCCCTACCGACCTAACCTTCGTATTGAAATGCTCATATTTATACCCAGTGCTTTTTTTTTTTTTTTTTTTTTTTTTTTTTTTCAGGGTGAACGCGGGGGTTCCCGTAGAGCTTAGACATTTGAAAACTGTTTAAGGAAACATATTGTTACTGTCCCCGTTTACCCGGATAGTAGGCTGTCAGATATCCGCCCCCTCAATCGGATTGCCAACAATCAATCGCACCGGCTCAGCTACATCAATGAAAATGGCACTGACAGATACTATCGAGATATGAGCACAGAAGTTCACAGGAAATCATTGTGGAACACACCAAAATAGACGGGGGTACATACTTACCTTCACTTACCTCTTAAAAATTATCTCGGGGATTGAGTTGACAACAGGATCACTAAAGTCTGTTCACACAATAACCTCCACCATGACATTTAAAAATGAACCAGAACGAAGACGAGAACTTTGAACTGTACAAAAGCTTTATTTCAAATAAAGGGTAAGATTTTAATAACACAACAAAATAAATGTGGCTATCAGTAGCCCACGTCAATCTGACTACGTCCTCCTATAGGACTTGCAAAATTATCATACAACATGATATAGAACATATTAGCTCCCACGAGCTCCAAATAACGTAATATTCATAACACAATTGGATTGGAAAGGAAGTGAGGACGAGACATATATAGAGCATTTGGTTTCCTTTTAATAAACATGACAATTGTATTTATAGGTGCAAGGCCAGAGTGTGGACGACCTCACCCGCTGATAACCAGTTGTTGGGACAGCTGCGAGCTACCCTCCAACCTGTCGCATACTTGTCAAATGGGCTCCCTTCTCATGCTACATTACGTAAGAATACAGCTCTCTCTCAAGCTTTAAATGTCCGCAAGACAACTCATATATATATTTACGCAATTCTTTCAAATACTTTACTCACATCCTACTGGATTATTATGACAATCCTTAAACTTGTTAAGTTCTCATCCAAATGTTTAATTAGCTCTTAAATGTTTATAACAAAATCACATAAATTATTTATAACAATTAGAAATTGTTTATAATATTTGTCCAAGACAATAAAAATATTTTTAAACACGCCTTTAACATCACTTTCGTTCCACATTATTGTCAAAAATATTTACAGCAATTATTTACAATATTAACATTTAAATTATTTAAATTATTAAATTTAAGAAATACATTAACCACATGTTAATCCGGTTGGTAATTTCATAATCGGGTCCATATAATCGACCAATGAAGGTTAGTTATACATATTTATGTCACAATCTGGTTTAATAAAGGTTTTGATAATTATTTGTGACGGTAATCTTCATTCAAAATCTTATCTCAAATTCTTTCAAAACTCGTGTTAATTATAACAGTAAATTCACTTGATTAATTTTCAACGAACTATGACAATACACTCCAGCGGAAAATACTTCGCTAACAAAATAATGCACAAACTGCATTAAAATTTAGGCCCAAAATTCATCATATATTAATCTATATGGCATCAAAACTTCCACAGAACTTACAAAAACCTCCACTAATAATTCTTTAACATTAATTCCTGTGGGAACCTCCTTCATATTCAAGGGCATTATACATCAACGACTTTCAACACGTGCGCTGCACTAGCGATTATACATTCATAGTTCCACTTAAAAATTCTTATAACCATTAATTGTTTCAAAACTGTTTTCATTTAACCTTCGTGGATTTCATTCATGAATCGAAATGAAGTCAAAATTTGCCAATCACAAACAAATTTAATAGTGAATACGCTTATATACGCCTGTCTGGTCTATCAAAATTTAAGATTAACATCTTCAAAGAATTGTAGTATAAAAATACTATCATCAAATAAATTGCGACTAAACTGTAAAATAGTCGAATAGAATCCAATTAGACTGGGGAATGCAAACATCATTATATAAATCTCTAATTGAGAAAAACTCCTAACAAAAGTTCTTGACTTTAATGCATTCAATAATTCCTTATTAAAGTTCATCTTTCACAAAAGTGTCTATGATGCAATGGTCGTTCATAACTGACGATAAATGTCTGTGTTGCAATCAATTCAAATAACGACTAGTATTTCCAAGATCGTCGACAACGTAATGGATTTTAACGCTCTAAAATCATTTAAATGTTCTTCCTTCTTGATGATGACAGAAAATTGGTCAAAGTAATTAAACTGGGGTAGAATTACTTTAATAAAGTGACACGCTGTCTGAATTTAAATCTGCCATAAAAATCATTAACTTACAGTCAAATCGTGACTACCAAAATTAAGCAAATTACTGAAAAATCTAAATATCAGTCTCAACTGATCCAAAATCGTTTAACTATGCCCATGACATCACAATGTCTTAATAAATCGTCGAAAAAGGCATAACTCATCAAGGTGTACTGAGAATAGGAATCTCAACAAGAATATGGGGCAAATTACATGAGGACAAAAATAGAAACTCAAATACAATAAACGTTCACGACTACCTTATCTGCCGATTGACGTTCCAGAGGAAAATTCCCCAAAGAAGACTGCTGATGGATCCATTTCACCAAGTTAAAGCTGAGCTCCATCCTCGAAATAGGAAATAGCATCCTCGGAGAATCGAACTGCTTCCTTCTCCGGAAATTGCGCTGCTCCTCGAAGACGAATAGACATCCTTCCGGCAATAATCTTCTTTGTGAGTCGGGATAACCCTGACCTCTCTTGAAAAAAATCCCTGAAGTTCCAGTAGACAATCGCCATGAAGTTTTTGTAGAAATTTCCGAAGAAATATTCATATTCAATGAGTATGTAATAGATTCCATTGCTGTTGGATAGTATTCAGCCTTTAATCACGAAACATGGGTGTAGATGGTTATTCGCCACATGTTCGCTTGTGTGGAAAAGCAATTAGCGAAGTTACATGCTGCTATCTTACTCCGTTGAAATATGTCCCAATCGCATTAAGTCCTTTAGCCTTCCATTTTCTCTTCGGTTGTAGTAATAGAAGAACAAACTGCCTTATTAAATTGCTCCATTATACTGTAGTGTCGTGTAACAAAAGCAATCTGAAGTCTCCCTATTTCACCAGCCGTGTCAGCCGTGGCGTAAATTCTGGCGATACAATAGTGCTTCTCAGGTGGCGAGATAATCACTTTTGTCAGTCGTCGAAACTTGCTAATATCTTTCAAACTAATTGCTCGAAATTGTTCAGCTTTTCTATATTACTTCATGTAGCACTGCACAATAGAATTAGCTTATCGGCGACCGCTAACTGTTCACAGCTAATCTTGTAGATGCGTTCGAAGGTGCGTTTTAACTTCACCTAGTTTGACTTGAATCTCGTTAATGCAGTGGCTTCACCACGCGTTATAAAGACGACTCTTTCACACTTTTCACTATATATGACTATATAAGAAAGAACTTTCACAATTAGACTTCGATGATCTGAGAATGAGATCTGAGAATGATCGGAGAATGAGCCTCCTCTCTTCTGCGCAAGGCCTTTTATGAACTTCCTAAGGGGCGTATCCATCCCTTCCATAGCGTGATACTGCGTCATCGCTAAAAGTTCCAACTTCGTTAATACATGACGGATTTTCAAAATTCAAAAACTGAAAATAAATTTCACCAAAATTCCAAATCAATGCCTCTACTGCAAATGGATTTCCACAATTCTGCATTCCAAAAAGCATTAAAAATACCATAGTTTCAGCAATCTCCGTCTTCCTTTAAACTATCGTTCATTGGTTCAAGCCTCCCCTCCAATAGCATAATTTCTTCCTCAGCAGAATTCCACGTCTCCTGCGACTGCGTCGTACATCTCGGATCCTTCTCGAATAAATGCTAACGTCACTGAGAATCTCAGCTCAAGCAGCCTGCTGGCATAACGTTTGCGTCATCCGTGCTTACGTCATGACTACCCACGTCATAAATATGACAGCCATAACTCTCTTTATAATTTCAATATAGCCACCGTGGTCTCTATATAATTCAATTACTGGGGCATTCTCCTCTCACCACGTTTTAAAAACAGTTGCAAATTGTTTTTAAACTCAGTGTTACAAATACCTCAACTCTCTTGAACACGAAATTGAATTATTACTGGCTTACTCTAGGATAGTATCTTTTCAAATTTCCAGCATTGAACTTGCCGTAAATGACATTATTCTCATCATCGTAGAGTTCATAACAGTTGTTTCCATAAGCGTTCGTAATTCTAAACGGCCCCAGGAACACTAATCCAAATTTGGGGTATATTTTCTTGGTCATATCAGCCTTGACAGGTCTGCGTAATAATACAAGATTTCCAACTTGTAAGGGTGTACCAAAACGTTTTCCAGCTACTCTTTTCAATCGTTTCTCTGCTGCTTTCTGGAGTTGTTCCTTCGCCTTGTCAATCCTCTGCTGCCTTCCTAGGTCGGGATCTCTAGGAATGTGGTTAAAAAGATTATCCCACGGCCTTTCTGGGTTTCTTCCTAGATGAAGTCGCATTGGCACTTCTCCTGTGCTCTCCTGCACTGTAGAGTTCAGACATTCCTCAATAAGGGGTACAAATCTCACCCAACCAGAATGATCATTTGGACAGAAAATTCGACAGAATTTCGAAAATTCAGCCATATATCTTTCTGAGGAATTCGATTCAGGGTAACGCACGCTTGAAAATAAGTGCTTAATGCCAAGCCTTTCAATATCCGCTGCAAATTCCACGGATGTAAACTGCGTTCCATGATCTGACAGTAGATATTCCGGTATACCAGCTTTAGGAAATACAGCATTTTCCAGTCTGCTTACTACGTTCCTCGTGTTAGCTTTCTGCATGGGACTCATTGTAACAAATTTTGAGAAAACATCCACGGTAACCAACAGGTACTGGTTACCCTGATATCCCTTCGGACAGGGGCCAAATATATCCGTCGCCATTAGTTCGTTTGGCTTAGAAGGAATCATAGCCTTCGGTTTTCCCTTTAGTAAAGCAGAAGCATACTTTGCTCTTTGACATTTGTCACATGATCGAATGACCTTGGCAATGCTGGAACGCATGTTAGTCCAGATAAATCTCTCTTTAAGAGTATTAAGAGTCTTATCTAAACCGGCATGTCCAGTTGCATGATGAGCTACCTACACTAAATTGACCACAAGTTTAGGTGGCACGACTATTCGGAGTTTTGTATGCGCAGAGTCAGCATACTTGCATACGATGTCTCCACTCAAGACAAAGTGTCGTGAATTTCTCCGTGTAGCTTCATAGTCAACATCCGTATTGTCCATGTAACCCTTGAGGAACCTGTACATTTTCCTTATTGGAGCGTGTCTCTTCTGTGACACACCGATTCGGGCTAACCTCCTAACGGTTTCTTGATCTTCTTGCTCCAATTGTACATGGTGTATCTGCACATTTTTAATAGGGTTACGTGATAGAGCATCAGCCAGTAAGTTATCTTTCCCAGGCTGGTGGACGATAGTGGCGTTAAACTGTTGGGTGAACAAAGCCCAACGTGTCAATCTATCACTCGACATGTCAGTTTGCAACATAAACTGTAGTGCTTTATGGTCAGTAATAATGATGACCTTATGTCCCAGCAGGATTTTCTTCCACGCTTGCAAAGCTGTCACAAAAGCTAACGCTTCAAGTTCTGTCGTGAAGTAGTTTTCCTCGTGCTTCTTCAACTTCCGACTAGTGAACGCAATGTAGTGCTTGTTGCCTGCCTCGTCTTTCTGGTATAAGACTGCACTAATGCCTATTCTCGATGCATCAGACTCAATATAGAACACCTTCTCAAAGTCTGGGTACTCCAGTTTCACATTATTTCTGAGCATCTCTTTTCTTTTCTCAAAAGCCTCGTCTGCAGCGGTACTCCATTTCCATCTGTTGTTCTTCTTGAGTAAGTCATACAGAGGAGCCATAATTTCAGAGTATCTTGGACAGTGGCTGCTAATAAATTGGCATGCACCTACAAATTCTCTGACTTGTTTCACCTTAGTTGGCTTTGGAAATCTCGTGATCGCATCTACTTTTTTCATGTTTGGATGATATCCATCTTTATCAATAGTATGCCCCAAGTAATTTATCTCCTTCTTCAAGAATTGACATTTTCCAAAATTCACCTTGATATTGGCCTCCCTTAAATTCTCGAACAACTTTCTCAAGTGCACTAAATGTTCTGCAGCGCTGGGTGAAGATACGATTAAATCGTCAATGTAGCAGATTACATTTTCTTTCACTTCGTCAGTGAGCTTACTATCAAGTGCTCGAATAAGTGCTGGTCCACTGTTAACCATACCAAAAGGCATTCTGACAAAGACCCATGACGTCTGGTCAAATAAGAATCCAGTGTACTGCATACTATCTTCTTCTAGTTGAACTTGATAAAATGAAGACGTCAAGTCAAGAACGCTGAAACAAGCTCTCCCTTTGAATTTTCGAAGCAGATCTCTAATCTTGGGTGGTCGGTCATTTTCTGGAAGAATCTTCAATTTAATGGTCCTGGCATCGAGACAAAGACGTATCTGACCATTACTTTTCTTCACTACTGTGATGGGGTTTATATAAGACGACGCCTGTTTTTTAATAATCCCGTCTACCTCCATTTTTCTGATTAACCCTCGTACTTCTTGATAGTATTTCTCAGGAATGGGGTATATTCTCTTCTGGTAAGGGGTTTCATCTGTCAGCCTTATCTTGTACTTATAATCTTTAATCAATCCAGGCTTTTCATAAAAAATATCTTGGAATTCCTTTATCATATCCTCAAATTCCCCCTGAATTTCTTCAAATCCTTCAGTTTTACTATTGGGCATTTCTGCTAAATCTTCCACTTCATTAATTATGGTATTCAAAATTTCTTCCCTAAGGTCTATTTCCAGACTGTTTTTCACGTCCTGTTTTTCTATCTCTTCTGTGATTATGTACCCATCATTAAAGCTAATACTACTGTTCTTCATGTCAATAATAGCTCCGACCTTCGATATAAAATCGATTCCAAGCACCATATCAAAATTGATCTTGCTCACCACAATGAAGATCTGTTCATAATTCCTTCCATTGATCTCAAAGTTCAATAACACTTGAATCTTGCACTTCACTGCTTTATCTTGGAATATCCCTCTCACTTTGACGGTAGAAACAGGTAGAACTGACATGTTCTCTCCTCTTAGCAGACTTTGATAACATTCCTCTGAAATGATGGAAATAATTGCGCCAGTATCCATCAGGGCTTTGTACTGTTGGCCATCTATCCGTACAGAAATAATAGGTAAGGCACATGGTCTTTCCTCTTTAACGATACCCCTCTCTTCTAGTAAATCTTCATCGGTAACTTCATATATCTCATTAATTGTAATCAGGTGTGGTGTGGCAATGTATTTACAGGTTCTCACTGACGTTGAGAAATCGGCGTTTTTTTTTTGTGTTACCGACCTCAAAATTCTGCTGGCTCGTAGAAGGTCCAGGATCGATTACAACATCCTGCCTTTTCTTTTGATTTTCGGTTTCTTTATCCCGTAATTCTTTTAGGTATTGCTGGCTTTCCTTCTCTCTTTGCTGATACTGATCGGGTGTCATAACCTGACCTTGAGTATTCTGGTTTCTATTTTGGTTCTGGTTATTCCTATTATAATTTCTGTTATAACCGTTATTGTTGTAATATCTGCCTCTTCCATTGTAGTTTCCTCGATTGTAGTTCCAGCCTCTTCTCTGTTGATACGGTCGGTAACCTTGCGATCTGTTATTTCTAAACTGATTATTCCTGTGAGGACCTACATTGTCAGTTTTCTCCTCATCTGGCTTGTCAGTTTGTTGGACTTGGTCCATATATACAGTATTGATTTCTTTGAAGTCCTGCCTTTGACCTTTCTGTACTACGTTAGGCATTGGGCTTGTGTAGTCTAATCTCCTCAGTAATTCATCCATGCTGGTTAAATCCCTGATGTTGGACGAAATAATTAGTCTCCTCACCTCAACTGGCAGCATACGAGAAATCGCATCAATTAATTGCTCCGTTGACAATGGGGGTTGTAAAAATCTCAAGCGGGACAATTGACTCGTAAAGAAATCAGCGTACCGTGTTGGAAGAGTACCTGAGTATTTTCTTGAATACACTTCCGCTCTTAACGAATTCTGCGCTTCTATGGACCAAAAGCGTTTGATTAATGCCTCTGCAAACTCGTCAAAGTTACTGAATGTGTATCTAAATGCGCGAAACCATTCGAGGGGTCCTCCAATCAGATATCTCTCCACTATCTTCATCTCTCTCTCTCTGGGAATGTGAGCTTCGATGAAATAATCTTTGAGGTTCCTTACATACTCTATAGGGGTCAAACTATCAGTGTTGCTGAATTTTTGCGGTTTGTCTTCGAAATTCCTGATGACCGTCACGTTCCTCGGATATGAATCCGGATAGTTTTTCCCACTATCTCAATAGTTCCACTCAGGTTCCATATTCCTCTCGTCATCCTCCTCTCTGAATCTGGATATACGTTCTTCAGGAGTCACGTCTCTCTCTTCTGGATCTAGGTTATATCTTCTGGTATAATTCCTATTGATTTCGCAAGCTAAGCCTTCTGTATCCTTGTCAGTGATTTCCGTTAAGACTTTCTTGATTATCTCTTCTTTGTAGTTCTCCATCAAACTAGCCTCTCCTAACTTCAAATTCTGCAGTTTACTCGTCGTTTCATTTACATCCGAGACAACTTTATGGATCTGTTCCTCCAATGCAGATTTTAATGTTTGCATATCCTGACCTAGTTGTGTTCTATCGTCAACTTGTTTTTCGGATAGCGAATCTATCCTGACGCTTAAATCTTTCCTAATCTGTACTACTTCATTGTTAATCTCTATCTGAGTACTGGCAAGTTTTCTTTCAATCCTTTCCTGAATTTGGGTTACATGTTCCCCACTTGACTTATTCCACTCGTCTTTCCATACTGCTACGTTTGCTGTTCACATTTCTGCTATGTCTACTTCGATATCCTCTTTTAATAATCTATTATGGTCTAATACCTGGGTTCTCATGACCTCTACATCATACTTTAAACCTGCTAAAGACGTTGTCGTTCTAACTGACTCATCAACTAATCTAGTCGCTAATGAACTTATATTACGCGTACAAAGAGTTTTCGAATTTTCTATCTCTTCCCTGACTTTATTTACATCAGTTTGGACTCTAGCAATATCTACGAAAACTGTGTTGACCTCTACCTGAATCTTAGTTATGTCACTTTGCACCTCAGTTATATCCGAATGAATGTTATTAATATCAACCTGAACATTGGATACATCAGTTCTAGCATTTTGAATTTCTCTTTGGACTTCCTCGACCTTGTCTTGGACAGTCGCAACATCATTTTTAACAACAACTACCTCGGCTCTAGCACAAGAAATATCCCCTCGGACATTAGCCACATCTAGATTTAACATTGTCAGATCTTTATGTACCTTAGAAATATCACATTTAACATCATCAACATTTTTATGCACAATAGACACATCTTTATGGACATTGGACACGTCTGTGCGCATGTCCGTTACAGTTTTCTCAATTCCTAGGGTATTAATCTGTAAACGCGACATATTATCCTCTAAATTAGCAGCACTAGTCTGAAGAACCTTCAAACTTTCATTCAGCATCTGCTTCATACTACTATTCATGCTTGCTTTCAAATTAGCAGACATATTACTAGCATTCTCCTCCATTCGACTAGTATTCCTAGCTTCCATCTCCTTCATACTTTCACTCATGCTTGCTTTCAAATTAGCAGACATCTCCTCTAACATCATCCTCAAACTTTCATCTGCCATTACAATATTATTCAAAAATAGACTGCTGTAGGGACATACATCAAAAGAGCAAAATAACAACATTTGAGCAACACTTTTCACCATATATAAATTTGATCAATTTTCTGTCTTAAATCTAACTTATAACTACCTTATAATTAACTTTCGAAGATACTTCATGTTGAAACAAACTCTAGCACATGTTCAAATTTCCCTGGCTCATTTTAAAATATCCTAACACAAATAATTTACATTTACAATCCAAATAATTTAATTTTATCTTTAATATGACTAAAATGTCATAAGCCGGTCAAATAAAATAAGATTCCAGATTATAGGCGATTTTTCTAAGTTTCCAGCCTATTTAACCTTTCTCAAGTTGTATAAGATCTGATCTTTTCTGAGTGTAATTTTCCTAATACAATACAACATTTAATTCCTATATAATCACACTCTTAAATTCTACAATTGGCCTAGACATCTAACAAAGAATCAACCTCCTTATTTGAGTCTAATCGAACCTCACGTTTTAGGTTTGTCAATCTTACTAGCGTTCAACCTGGTAATCCAGTTATGTTGAATCGAGCCCCAACGTTTTAGGGTCGCCAATCTTACTGGCGTTCAACCTGGTAATCCAGTTTTGTCGAACAGGCCCCACGTTTTAGGGTCGCCAATCTTACTGTCCCCGTTTACCCGGATAGTAGGCTGTCAGATATCCGCCCCCCTCAATCGGATTGCCAACAATCAATCGCACCGGCTCAGCTACATCAATGAAAATGGCACTGACAGATACTATCGAGATATGAGCACAGAAGTTCACAGGAAATCATTGTGGAACACACCAAAATAGACGGGGGTACATACTTACCTTCACTTACCTCTTAAAAATTATCTCGGGGATTGAGTTGACAACAGGATCACTAAAGTCTGTTCACACAATAACCTCCACCATGACATTTAAAAATGAACCAGAACGAAGACGAGAACTTTGAACTGTACAAAAGCTTTATTTCAAATAAAGGGTAAGATTTTAATAACACAACAAAATAAATGTGGCTATCAGTAGCCCACGTCAATCTGACTACGTCCTCCTATAGGACTTGCAAAATTATCATACAACATGATATAGAACATATTAGCTCCCACGAGCTCCAAATAACGTAATATTCATAACACAATTGGATTGGAAAGGAAGTGAGGACGAGACATATATAGAGCATTTGGTTTCCTTTTAATAAACATGACAATTGTATTTATAGGCGCAAGGCCAAAGTGTGGACGACCTCACCCGCTGATAACCAGTTGTTGGGACAGCTGCGAGCTACCCTTCAACCTGTCGCATACTTGTCAAATGGGCTCCCCTTCTCATGCCACATTACGTAAGAATACAGCTCTCTCTCAAGCTTTAAATGTCCGCAAGACAACTCATATATATATTTACGCAATTCTTTCAAATACTTTACTCACATCCTACTGGATTATTACGATAATCCTTAAACTTGTTAAGTTCTCATCCAAATGTTTAATTAGCTCTTAAATGTTTATAACAAAATCACATAAATTATTTATAACAATTAGAAATTGTTTATAATATTTGTCCAAGACAATAAAAATATTTTTAAACACGCCTTTAACATCACTTTCGTTCCACATTATTGTCAAAAATATTTACAGCAATTATTTACAATATTAACATTTAAATTATTTAAATTATTAAATTTAAGAAATACATTAACCACATGTTAATCCGGTTGGTAATTTCATAATCGGGTCCATATAATCGACCAATGAAGGTTAGTTATACATATTTATGTCACAATCTGGTTTAATAAAGGTTTTGATAATTATTTGTGACGGTAATCTTCATTCAAAATCTTATCTCAAATTCTTTCAAAACTCGTGTTAATTATAACAGTAAATTCACTTGATTAATTTTCAACGAACTATGACAATACACTCCAGCGGAAAATACTTCGCTAACAAAATAATGCACAAACTGCATTAAAATTTAGGCCCAAAATTCATCATATATTAATCTATATGGCATCAAAACTTCCACAGAACTTACAAAAACCTCCACTAATAATTCTTTAACATTAATTCCTGTGGGAACCTCCTTCATATTCAAGGGCATTATACATCAACGACTTTCAACACGTGCGCTGCACTAGCGATTATACATTCATAGTTCCACTTAAAAATTCTTATAATCATTAATTGTTTCAAAACTGTTTTCATTTAACCTTCGTGGATTTCATTCATGAATCGAAATGAAGTCAAAATTTGCCAATCACAAACAAATTTAATAGTGAATACGCTTATATACGCCTGTCTGGTCTATCAAAATTTAAGATTAACATCTTCAAAGAATTGTAGTATAAAAATACTATCATCAAATAAATTGCGACTAAACTGTAAAATAGTCGAATAGAATCCAATTAGACTGGGGAATGCAAACATCATTATATAAATCTCTAATTGAGAAAAACTCCTAACAAAAGTTCTTGACTTTAATGCATTCAATAATTCCTTATTAAAGTTCATCTTTCACAAAAGTGTCTATGATGCAATGGTCGTTCATAACTGACGATAAATGTCTGTGTTGCAATCAATTCAAATAACGACTAGTATTTCCAAGATCGTCGACAACGTAATGGATTTTAACGCTCTAAAATCATTTAAATGTTCTTCCTTCTTGATGATGACAGAAAATTGGTCAAAGTAATTAAACTGGGGTAGAATTACTTTAATAAAGTGACACGCTGTCTGAATTTAAATCTGCCATAAAAATCATTAACTTACAGTCAAATCGTGACAACCAAAATTAAGCAAATTACTGAAAAATCTAAATATCAGTCTCAACTGATCCAAAATCGTTTAACTATGCCCATGACATCACAATGTCTTAATAAATCGTCGAAAAAGGCATAACTCATCAAGGTGTACTGAGAATAGGAATCTCAACAAGAATATGGGGCAAATTACATGAGGACAAAAATAGAAACTCAAATACAATAAACGTTCACGACTACCTTATCTGCCGATTGACGTTCCAGAGGAAAATTCCCCAAAGAAGACTGCTGATGGATCCATTTCACCAAGTTAAAGCTGAGCTCCATCCTCGAAATAGGAAATAGCATCCTCGGAGAATCGAACTGCTTCCTTCTCCGGAAATTGCGCTGCTCCTCGAAGACGAATAGACATCCTTCCGGCAATAATCTTCTTTGTGAGTCGGGATAACCCTGACCTCTCTTGAAAAAAATCCCTGAAGTTCCAGTAGACAATCGCCATGAAGTTTTTGTAGAAATTTCCGAAGAAATATTCATATTCAATGAGTATGTAATAGATTCCATTGCTGTTGGATAGTATTCAGCCTTTAATCACGAAACATGGGTGTAGATGGTTATTCGCCACATGTTCGCTTGTGTGGAAAAGCAATTAGCGAAGTTACATGCTGCTATCTTACTCCGTTGAAATATGTCCCAATCGCATTAAGTCCTTTAGCCTTCCATTTTCTCTTCGGTTGTAGTAATAGAAGAACAAACTGCCTTATTAAATTGCTCCATTATACTGTAGTGTCGTGTAACAAAAGCAATCTGAAGTCTCCCTATTTCACTAGCCGTGTCAGCCGTGGCGTAAATTCTGGCGATACAATAGTGCTTCTCAGGTGGCGAGATAATCACTTTTGTCAGTCGTCGAAACTTGCTAATATCTTTCAAACTAATTGCTCGAAATTGTTCAGCTTTTCTATATTACTTCATGTAGCACTGCACAATAGAATTAGCTTATCGGCGACCGCTAACTGTTCACAGCTAATCTTGTAGATGCGTTCGAATGTGCGTTTTAACTTCACCTAGTTTGACTTGAATCTCGTTAATGCAGTGGCTTCACCACGCGTTATAAAGACGACTCTTTCACACTTTTCACTATATATGACTATATAAGAAAGAACTTTCACAATTAGACTTCGATGATCTGAGAATGAGATCTGAGAATGATCGGAGAATGAGCCTCCTCTCTTCTGCGCAAGGCCTTTTATGAACTTCCTAAGGGGCGTATCCATCCCTTCCATAGCGTGATACTGCGTCATCGCTAAAAGTTCCAACTTCGTTAATACATGACGGATTTTCAAAATTCAAAAACTGAAAATAAATTTCACCAAAATTCCAAATCAATGCCTCTACTGCAAATGGATTTCCACAATTCTGCATTCCAAAAAGCATTAAAAATACCATAGTTTCAGCAATCTCCGTCTTCCTTTAAACTATCGTTCATTGGTTCAAGCCTCCCCTCCAATAGCATAATTTCTTCCTCAGCAGAATTCCACGTCTCCTGCGACTGCGTCGTACATCTCGGATCCTTCTCGAATAAATGCTAACGTCACTGAGAATCTCAGCTCAAGCAGCCTGCTGGCATAACGTTTGCGTCATCCGTGCTTACGTCATGACTACCCACGTCATAACTATGACAGCCATAATTCTCTTTATAATTTCAATATAGCCACCGTGGTCTCTATATAATTCAATTACGGGGGCAGTACATTTGTATCTAGTCTGGCAAATATAACTTCCGACTTGGAAGTTCATCGATCAGCTGGCGTCAACGCGCTGTTCCCAACAGCTCGAGGAGATTTCGAGTAATCCTCAATTTAAATTGATCTATCGAATCAGTTTCTTTTGGTCGACAACTCGGCACTCAGTTCTTATAAGTACGCAGGCTAGTGTTCGGAGGCGGGGTAGGTTGTTATTTTGTGCGTGTGGTTAGTTTTGAAGGACGAAGAAAATACCGTACTATGTAACAACCAACCAGGCATCGAAAAAGCTGAAAGTTAATGATTCGAACACCAGCAATGAGCGGACTTTGCAAATTTCAAGATCATGATGTTTCGGTGACTACTACTGAGAGTACCCCTTAAATTATTTTTAGAAAAAAAGCACTGTTATACCATATTCCCTGCATTTTCTGTTTAAGTTCCAATATGTTGGCGTGTAAGCTTTCGACGGAGTCTGCCATTACAGCCAGGTCATCAGCATAGGTTTCCACCTGAATGAATCCCATCCACCAAGTTATGCCCTTCAGCAAATGGTCCAGATATAAAATAAGCAGTCGTGGTGAATGATTACAGCCTTTCCTCACTCCTGTAACAACCTTGAACCAATAACTCACCCTACCATCAACTCGCACTGCAGTCTGATTATCGACATAAATACATTTGACTGCCTGTAGCAATCTTCCCTCGATACTATGATCCCCCAAGAAGCTCAGCATCTTCTCCCTGGCTATGCCATCTCTAAATCTACAAGAGACAAACACAAACGTAGCAATTCTATAGAACTTGGCACATCATAAAAATTTGATCCAGGCATCCTTGTTGTGGTCTAAAGCTACACTGGCTTTCATCCATCTTACTCTCGGCCAATGATCGAACACTCCTTTCTACGATCCCCGGGTACACTTTGCCCGGGACACTTATCAAACAATGGCTCTATAACTTGCCATCTTGCTGATTACTGCTCTTGTCCAGTCAAAGGGTACATTTCCTAAATCCCATGCCATTTCTATTATCCTATGCAAACAATTCAGCCCTCCTTTCCCACTATACTTTACCTTTCTGGCCGAATTTCATCTACTCCTGCCGCTTTGTGACATTGTAGTTCTCTATTTGCTCAACAGTGATCCATTTGGTTGGTTGGTTGGTTCCTCAGTTTTAGGGGCTGCGACAACGCGGCCAAGTAACCCCATGTATTTTAAGTGTGTGTAGAATCTGTCTGATAACCGGTGTTTATTGTGATGACTGTATTAGTGTGTGTTATCTGTTTTAAATTCAAGTAAGGGAGGAAGATTTTAGTTTTACGTGACCGTTAATCGTGCGATCATGAGCCACGGGACCTCCTTTTTTACGTGGAATCCGAACCACGGGACATGGCATTTCACTTCGAAAATCTCACATGCATTGACCGGGAATCGAACGTGGTCCACCTTGGTGAGAGGCCAATAGTTTGATCAATAACCACAATAGAAGAATATACACATGGATGAGACCAGGAGATACAGGGCGTTACCAAATCGACTTCATTATGGCCAAGCAGAGGTTTCGAAACCAGATTTTGGATTGTAAAACATACCCCGGTGCTGACATAAACTCTGACCACCATCTGGTTGTTATGAAATGCAGATTAAAGTTGAAGAAACTGAAGAAAAGTCAAAAGCCAAAAAGGTGGTCAATAGACAAACTGAAAGAGAAGGATGTAAACGAACGATTCAAGAAGAGTATAAAGGAAGGACTAACACAAACTTCAATTGCAGACGAATGGGCACTTTTGAAGAATGAAATAACAAAATCCGCAGGAGAAAACATTGGTAGGAAAGAAAGACTAGGTAGAACACTGTGGATCACTCAGGATATACTAGAATTGATGGATGAAGGGTGGAAACACAGGAATGTAAGAGATGAAAAGGGGAAATCAGAATACAGACGTCTGAGAAATGAGGTTAACAAGAAGAGCAAGGAAGCGAAAGAAGAATGGTTGAAAGGGAAATGTGCAGGTATAGAAAATTGTCTCAAATTAGGAAAATTAGACACAGCTTATCGAATGATTAAGAATACTTTTGGGGAAAAGACGACTAAGTGCTGTAATATTAAGGACACAAATGGAAAGCCTGTAACAGATAGAGAAGAAAAAGTAGGGAGATCGAAAGCTTATATAGAGTGTTTGTATAAGGGAAAGGAGATTGAGAATCAGGTTATGGAAAGGGCGGAGGCAATTGATGAGGATGCAAAAGGAGATTTAATATTGAGATCAGAATTTGACAGAGCATTGGAAGACTTAAGCAGGAACAAAGCACCAGGCATAGATGATATACCCATTGAGTTGCTACGCTGCATAGGAGATGAAGTTCTGATCAGGTTATATCACTTGGTGTGTAGGATTTATGAGACAGGTGAGGTACCCTCTGATTTCAAGAAGAATGGTATCATCCCTATACCGAAGAAAGTGGGAGCTGACAGATGTGAAGATCACCGTACAATCAGCTTGATTACTCATGCTTCAAAGATCCTGTCAAGAATAATTTACAAGAGGATTGAAAGCCAGATAGAAACGGAGTTGGGTGAAGACCAGTTTGGTTTCAGGAGAAATGTAGGAACAAGGGAAGCTGTACTATGTCTTAGGCTGATTTTGGAAGGTAGAATAAGGAAAGATAAGAGAACGTTCAAGGCATTTGTAGACTTAGAAAAGGCTTTTGATAACGTTGATTGGACTAAATTGTTTGACATTCTGAAAACGATTGGAATGAAGTACAGGGATAGGAGGGTGATCTACAATCTATACAGAAACCAGACAGGAGTCATTCGAGCTGAAGGACATGAGAGAGAAGCTGGTATTCAGAAAGGTGTAAGGCAAGGCTGCAACTTATCACCCATAATTTTCAATCTTTACATTGAACAAGCAATGAAGGAAATTGTTGAAAAAGTTAAAGTGGGAGTGAAGATTCAAAGAGAAATAATTTCAACTCTGAGATTTGCCGATGACATAGTCATCTTGGCCGACACGCCTGAGGATTTGAATGAGTTTTGAATGGTATGGACTCCGTCTTGAGGAGAGAATTCATGATGAAAATTAATATATGTAATACAAAAATATTGGAATGCAGCCGAATTAAATCAGAATCCTCTATGGACATCAAATTGGCAGGTGAAACGCTGAAGGAAGTAGGAGACTTCTGTTACTTAGGAAGCAAGATAACCAGTGATGGACGACGCAAAGAGGATATAAAAGGTAGGTTAGCTCAGGCAAGGAAAGCATTTCTACAGAAAATAAATCTGTTGACATCGAATATAGATTTAGGTGTTAGGAAGTCATTTTTGAAGGCCTTTGTCTGGAGCGTGGCACTCTATGGAAGTGAAACTTGGACTATTCGTGCAGCAGAAAAGAGGAGAATTGAAGCGTAAGAAATGTGGTGTTACAAGAGAATGATGCAGATCAGATGTGTAGATAGGGTTACAAACGAAGAGGTATTAAGACTATTGGGAGAGGAGTGATGTTTCTGGCGACTGCTAATGAAGAGAAGAGATAGGTTGGTAAGACACATACTAAGACATCCAGGAATAGCTTAGTTATGGAAGGAAGGGTCGAGGACAAGAACTGTAGGGATATACTGTACCCAATCGTCATCATATGGAACATGTGTTCGTATCCCAGCTAACTCACGGTCTTTCGAGGTATGGGACGTTCATGCCCACCCTACGACCACATGCTCAGGATTTGAGTCTGTCAGGTAACTACTCTACATGAAAGAAACAACATATTCCTAAATACAACATTTAATGATATAAAATCATGGCTATACAACAAAACACAAACAAAGGATATTTTACATTTACTTCCCACAACGAAAATCAAGGTTATTTGTGAGTCTCTTCTTACAATTAGTGTTTCACTGCACTCAAATCTATTCCTAGCATCCTATCATTGATACTTTCAGACATCTACGAGTGTCCATAGTGTTCTTCACGTGGCACAATTTAACATAAACTGGAATATCACAACACAATAGTCATAATATCACTTTAAATGACATTAATTCTGCAATAATTAAACATTAATCCCTTTTCTCACGGGCCACTTACTTTCATTAACATAAATTCATTATCTTATGCCTTAATTAACATGTGTTGTGTCGTGTGAATCGTCTTCCTTTTTCCCATCAATTTGAAACGCTAAATTGGTACATTTTCCCTTCCAAAATACACACGGATATAAATGTTTATAGCTTCACAATACAACGATTTTCTGGGTCAGGTCGAAATATTTATCGTTACAAACGTGTCATGTCATTGAAATCACCTACCCGTCTGCATAAATTAGTGTGAACTGGGCAAAATGCACTTTAAAAAGATGCCTATATTTATTTGGTTCAGCGTTCCTCCTCAGTGGATAACTGGACCAAATATTATCCGATCACAACGATCCAACAAGGTATATGTGTTTCAACACATCATTTAATTCAATTGGCATCATCACAACAATCATATCTTAATTACTTTTCGAAATATCGAGATTCTTCAGTGTCCCACTATGCTTCTAAAATAAAAGGCTCAGGTCAAAAGACCTCCCTTCCTAGCAGGCAATAAAATTAGTTCCAGCTGGCAGAGCAAGATGGCCGCCTTCCTCGTGGTCTACCTACAACCTGGTGTATTCTTGGAATACACGGTATGATACAGTATATTTTTAATGCTCTTTTCTTGTTCATTCCTTCCTTTTTTCTCAAACACCAACAGTGATCTCCTATGTTCTCTTTGCTGTTTAGGGTTCTCATGTCACTTGTGAGTCTGTTCTAGATATATATCTTCCATGACCCACCTAGCGTCATCTAGCAGCGAATCTCTGAAGTTCCTCAATTCTTCCCGGTGCAAGAGGACTTCCTTATCCATCTGGCCACCAGATCTCGTCGCCATCGCCAGCTATCATCTCCGTGATCAAGAGAACTTCGTCTACTTTTTCACCCACCATGCTGCGTTAGTATCGCCTGCCATCAACTCTTTAAAGACCATTTCCTCAAGAGAATTCAACTTTTCAATATTGGTCATGCTGATATGTATTCATTTTGTTTCCTACCCCCACTCTCTTCCCTTCCTTGGTCCCTCTGTGCTTCGCTGAGCATGTCTCACTTGTACGTCATCCGTCGACTTAGTCAGTCAAGGCTCAACTAGAGCCAGCCTCCTGCATTAGAGGCACGCCATGTTGGAACTTTAATCGTCAAAGGGAACTTCATCATCGCCATGAAGCAAAGATAAGTACAGACTTCAAGTTTTAACCTCATTCTCATCGTCTTTTAACAACTACATGCTTTTAATAATCATTTATAGGCAGTGTGAGATTACTTATTTGTGGCAATAATCATCCTTCGCGGGATTTTCCATATTGAGCTTTGTATGTCTAAGCCAATCTTTGTAAAAGCTGCATTTCTGATGCTTATTAAATGAGAGATCATCTCACAACGTGGGATATTATTGAATACCCACTGTCTATAAAATATTAAGCTCGTTCCACCGCTGGAATAACTTTGGCCCTATTCTTCTATTAGGATCGTTCTGGAACCTTCCAGAATCTGCACTCTATCTACAAGTCGTGCCGTCATGTATTCTCCACTCACTTGTGGGAATACTAGTTAAAAATGAGGAATCTTCCTTATAAATTACTGCTCAATAGCTAATGTTCTTTCCTCCGTTGGATTTGCTCTGGCGTATTTAATGACAATCTACAACCTTCTCAAGCAATAGACTTTCGCCTATCTAGTGCAACTAGTCATTTTTCCACGATTGCAATAACTTTCCTTGCCATAAACTTTTGTGCTACTACAGCGAACTTTTCATCCATTTCAACAGACTATAGTGAAAAATAGTGTTCTTTCAGTATTTCTTCCGTGTCGCGCTCGTCCGATTATTAAAATACGGCCATGAACTTTTTACCTTCCATCCCAGTTGATCTTTCCTAAACCTCTTACTAACAAACCATAATAAAATTGTTACTTTAGGTCTTTTTCAATGAGGTGTCACTCTAAAGGCGTGCCCTCCCACTTTTGCTTACATGTAATTAATTAACTTCTGCATAACTACGTGTCTTGTACACGTTTCTAATTATCTTGTTTCTCCCTTCTAATTAGGGAATACAATTCTTTCAACTCATAAGTGAGTTATTTCTAGGTTTCACGAAAGGGAAACTTGCCCCATTTGTCTCGTGATTCCTACTTAAACATAGGAGGTCTAGAACCTTCCTTTTGACTTTCTCTTCAGGTTTCACAGTAAGTGACCTGCCCTATTGTGTAACTACTAAAAGTAATCCAGTATAAATATAAGAAGTTATAGGAACTTCTCTTTTATTCTTCCTGCTTTTTGTTATTGTTATTTTCGAAGTTGTTACTCTTTCTAGAATATTCTCTCTGAATTTTTTTTAAGTACACTTCTTGTACTCGATTTACTGTCTAACTTTAATCACTTTAATTGTTTTTACACCTTTGTACTTTATATTTTCTATTTTAAAATCTTGCGAAGATTTTAAAACATATAAAGGTTTGAAACCAATAGAATTGTTAATTGCCTGGTGAAAACTTAAGATGTTTTTCGGAGGTCTGTGACCCCATCTGTTATAAAATCTAAATGATATATTTGTCAAAAAACTACTACCTATTTGTTAAATTCATTACGCTCTTTTGCATTGTTAAAATAAAGTCAAGTTCCTTTTTTGACTCATCATTTCTCTAAAACAACGGTTAGGCAAGATCCTGTCTTCCCTGACTCTTCCTAGGTTTATGCCCTCGTTAATGCAAATAAATCTCGTGATAGGGTTTTCACCATTTGT
The DNA here is from genome assembly GCA_946902985.2 of Meconema thalassinum. Lineage (NCBI taxonomy): Eukaryota > Metazoa > Arthropoda > Insecta > Orthoptera > Tettigoniidae > Meconema > Meconema thalassinum. Next base: position 174,349,176 of record OX336398.1, on the reverse strand, counting down.
TGCATTTGAGCAAGAACTCTTAGTTGCCAACTCGGTAAAGTCTCTCTTAGCTTTAATAGCTAATTCTAACTGGCCAGTAAGGCAAGCATAGCTCGCTACGCCAGCTTCCTGCTTGTGGAGATTCTCTCCAATTCTTATGGTTGGTTTTTCAAAATTTAAGTGTTTCTCCTTGCCTAAACTTTTAGTCGGCTCCTTGCTGGGTAAAAGCTTAGCCAATTCCAAATGCAACTATAGGTGCACTTACCAAAATTTTTCCCAAAAGTATAATTGTTTTACTCCTATTCTTCTTGGAAGCATTTGGTCTCTCTTTAGAAATTCTACAATTTCGAAGACAAAAAATATCGAAACCTACTCAAATTATTGGCGTTCTTCAAATTACTTTGAACAGATATATCATAAATTTGTTACTCTCTGTCTTGCCAGACCATCACCCTTCCCCATAGTAGGCATATGTATGCTTGAGAGGGAATACTCTAAAGCCACTCTCTAGCAAATCGCCCAAGTTCCAGCTGCGTCTCCCGTTAGCTTTGCCCAGGTCCCTACTCACTTTAGGTATCTGAGAGCTGATTTGCAGTGGCAGTCACCTTTTAGGACATTTAAAGTTAAACTTATAACTTTTGTGGGACTCTCCTCCTATTTCTCCATCCTTTTCTCCAGTCCGAAACCCACTTCCTTTTCTGTATCATCTTCCCTTGGTGGTTAGGTTGTTCCCAAGTCAATAATCTACCCAAAATTTGGTGCTGAAACCCAGGAGAGTCCATTTGTCATTTTTATTCTGTTTCAAGGGTTATTTGACAATACCTTACAAATTATTAATACCTGCTTTGAATCTTTCAGCTATAACTACATCGTGCAAAGCCTGTGAAGTGGAAAGAGGCCGCTCCTGTCTCCTTTGGTGAGTCCTTTCTTTCAACTTATTTGCTGCTGCCAGCCTGACAGCATTTCCAAGGTTCCACAGTTTCGTGAGTTATACTTTAATCTATTTACCTTGTCATGGCTCCTACTGAAAAGGATAAGGATGAAAACTTACTTCTAAACGAGCATCCTATAAAGGACAAATTACCCGATTCAGAAAATACATCAAAGAGCTAGATCCCTCAGAAGCTCAATTAGACTTGTTAAAACATCTTGTAAGGGATTTTGAACGTTCATATGAAAATTATTGTAACATTCAAACTGAAATAGAAACTTGTATGCTCAATCAAACCGAAGATCGAGTCGAAGTAGAAAACCAATATTACGAAGGCATAGGTTCTGCTTTCAAAATAATACGCCGGAGCAGAAAGAGGACGCTTCTGTTCTTGGTTCCCTTCACGAACCACAAACTTCTTTTCGCGATGGTACTCACAAGCCCAAACCAATTTTACCTAAAATTGATTTACCCCACTTCTCTGGAGATGAATCTACATGGGATTCTTTCTATGAATTATTTTGCTCTCTTGTTCATGACAATGAAGACATTCAAGTCATATACAAGTTTCATGACTTGAGATCTATCCTCCGAGGTCAAGCTTTGCAGTTAGTTGAAGCACTACCTTTAAGTACCGAAAATTACCCCATTGCCTTTAACTTATTGAAAGACAGATACGGAAATTTACGGTTACGTATTCAACGCCATATGAAGGCTACCTGCGTCACAGCACAATGACGTCACTAGTTTGCGTACTCTCGTTGACACTACACAACTTCACGTTAAAGCTCTGTCCCAATTAGATCAACCCACTGAACACTGGGATACTTTCCTAATACATTTAGTGGTTTCTAAAGTTGATACTGCTACCCTCAAAGCTTGGGAAATTGAACTTTCTAGAGAAGACGACTACTCTTACGAGCATTTAGTCACTTTCATAAATGCCAGATGCCAGCGGTTAACCGCTCTAGCAAATCAAAGTGAACCCTCATCTCCGAGTTCTAAATTTGAATTAATGTCTATCAAACCTAAAAGCGAACGCTTAGCGTCTAGTACCCAAAAACCTGGGTCCAGCTCATCCAAATTTAAGCCAAACACCACTGGTTACCCAACTAGGTCTAGTGAACGCCGTATTGCTAGCTCTCTCGTTTTAAACACTCAAAGCGAACCTCGCAAGAGTTTAAATGAACCATTAAAGTGTATACTTTGCAAAGATTCCCATGCTTTATATCTATGCAAATCCTTTAAAGAACTGTCAGTCGACGACAGAAGAAAATTAGTTTCCCAAAACAAACATTGCTTCAACTGCCTAGCGCCCACGCATTCTGCTTCTAATTGCAAGTCCACAAGACTTTGCTTCCCTTGTGAAAAAGCTCATCACACATTACTACATCGTCATGATCAGGCAAGATCATCAACAGCATCTACTTCTAAGAAAAGTGATAATGCTAACAGTTCCAATGCTTCATCGTACATTCAAAATGCCAAGTCCACTCGTAGTGCCCAAGTATTATTGTCTACTGTCCAAATCGAAGTTCAGGATAACTTTGGCAACTGGGTCCGTGCACGCGGTCTTCTTGATTCAGCGGCAACTCATGATTTCGTGTCAAATTCTTTGATTAGAAAATTTGGCCCACCTGTAAACCCCACTTCTATTAACGTGTCGGGCATCAACAGCTCAAAATCGCAAGCTTTAGAGTTCTCAAAGCTAACCATAAGAGACATTTGTCACAGAAACAACTTTCTTAAACAGAATTGTCTCATTCTCAATAGCATTGGAGAAGACACTCCAAGTCACTCTGTGGATATTTCAGGTTTAAACATTCCCTCGCATTTAAGGCTAGCCGATCCTTTGTTCAACATACAAAACCCTATTGACATACTCTTTAGTGCCAATGTTTTCTGGAATTGCCTTCGTAAACAGGTTCGCAAGTTATCCTCAAACGTGGTCGCCAGAGACACTAACTTTGGATGGATCGTCACCGGTCAACTTCCCCATTATTCTCCCCAACACGCATCGCAATGTTACTTAGCCAATACTGACCTGGAACAGTTCTGGAGGCTCGAAAGCGTTGATTCTCCTAACGTGACCTCTTCAGAAAACGAATTCTGTGAGCAACTTTTTTTGAACACCACCACTCGTTCTTCCGATGGCCGGTTCATTGTTCAATTGCCAAGATTACATAATCCCCCTAAACTTATTAACTCTCAACCCAAAGCTCGAAAAGCTCTCTTTGCTATTGAGAGCAAATTCAAGAAAGAACCTCTCGTTAAACAGCAGTACACTGATTTCATGGATGAGTATGAAAGCTTAGATCATATGGAAGTTGTTAACAAATCTGAAGATGAATTGCACCCCCCAATTGAAACGGTTTTCTTAAATCATCATCCCGTGTGGAAAAACCCTCTTGTAAAGAATAAAATCCGAGTTGTTTTCAACGGTTCATCACCTGACGTTAATGGCAACAGCCTTAACGACACTCTTTACTCTGGTCCTGCTATTCAGTCAGATCTATCTGCTATACTCTTAAACTTTCGATTATTTCCCATAGCTGTTATAGCTGATATAAAACAGATGTACCGTCAAGTTTTAATTCAGCCTGAACAACGAGATCTCCAAAGAATCTTGTGGCGCGATGAAATCAGTAAGCCCATTAAGGTATTTCGTTTAAAAACGGTTACTTATGGCTTAAAACCTTCCGCTTTCCTTGCTATCCGTTCCCTACACTTGCTAGCCCCTCAAGATGGTCATTTATTTAATTCCAAAGCTTCTGAAGCACTAACTACGTCATTCTATGTTGACGATTATTTGCAGTCCTTCCCCACTCTGGAGGAAGCTTCTCTCGTGTCCTTAGAACTTCAGGCATTGCTAAGGAATGGAGGTTTCCCACTTCATAAGTGGAATTCCAACTCCCCTGAGTTTCTCGCCCAGTTTCCTATTGAAGACGTTGATCCCTCCTCTGTCGAAATTTGTGGAAACTCCGAATCCATAAAAACTCTTGGAGTTCATTGGTGCACCAGCACTGACACTCTCATCTACAAAGTTTCGCTCGCTGAAGAGCTCCCTGACACGAAACGACAAATTCTCTCTGAAATTGCAAAAATTTTTGATCCGCTTCAATTCCTTGCCCCAGTTATCGTTATAGCCAAACTTTTCATGCAAGAGCTTTGGTCGCTCATATGTGAATGGGATGACACTGTTTCCCTTTCTTTTCTTACCCGATGGCTCTCTTTTCGCAGCAATTTGCTGGATCTTTCCCTAATTGAAATTCCCAGGAATGTAATTAACGCTCATTCTAATGCATCTTTTTTCCTTCATGTGTTCGCGGACAGTTCCGAAAAAGCTTATGGTTGCTGCGCATATTTAGTTTATCGCGGTCCATTAAATTGATCCTCAGTTTCCAACCTTGTTTGTGCCAAATCGAAGGTAGCTCCTCTTAAAACTATCACTTTGCCTAGGCTTGAATTGGGTGCTGCACTCACGGCTGCAGAACTTGTTAAAAAATTACGGGAAGTATTAAAAGTCGAATTCTCGCAAATCTATCTCTGGAGCGATTCCATGATCACCCTTTCTTGGATCGCCAAGAACCCCGCTCACTGGCAAACTTTTGTTGCAAACAGGGTTTCCAAAATTCAAACTCTCTCTTCGGGATGTCAATGGAGGCATGTGCCCAGCGCTGACAACCCAGCCGACATTATCTCTCGTGGATGTTTACCCTCTCAATTGGCAGCTTCCCAGTTGTACTGGCATGGGCCCTCGTGGTTAATCGAAGACTCTTCTTGTTGGCCTTCTAAACCTCTAGCTACAAACTCCAACTTGCCTGAAGCAAAAGTATCTCTATCTACTGCTTCGTGTCTTGTTTCCAACGTTTCTCATCCCTTGTTGTCCCACTATTCTTCCTTTCATAAACTAATTCGAATTGTCGCCTATCCTCTTAGATGGAAATATCTTGTGGTTGACCAACCTCTTCTCCCCAAACCACACCTTACCAATCATGAATTCAATCTCGCTACCATTAAGGTTTTACGACTGACACAGCAAGAAGCCTTTTCTTCTGAATTGTCTTTACTTTCTTCTAAAAGGGATCTTCCCAAATCCAGTCGTCTTCGTGCTTTAGCCCCGTTCCTTGATGACCATGGGTTACTCAGGGTAGGTGGTAGGCTCTCGCAATCTTTGCTCTCTGAGGACAAAAAGCATCCCGTTATTTTGCCTTCTAAACATCACGTAACTTCCTTAATTATACGTGACTTTCATTATCGCAATCTGCATGTTGGTACACGCACTCTGCTTTGCCTCTTAAGGGAAAAGTAATGGATTATAAATGAATTCATGAAGTTTCCTCTGTAATTCACAAGTGCATTCCTTGTTTCAAAGCGAAACCTAAAGTCAATACTCAATTAATGAGCGATCTGCCCTCCTTTCGCTCTTCTCCTATACGTCCATTTGCTCTAACTGGTGTGGACTATATGGGTCCGTTCCAATATCAACGAAATTCCCCTGAAGCTAAACGCAAATTGTTTGGTAAGCTCTATGTTTCGCTCTTTGTTTGCATGGTTACTGGCGCAATCCATTTGGAACTAGTAACGAATGCCTCTACTTCTTACTTTTTATCAGCTGTCTCTCGCTTCGCTGCTAGGCGTGGTGTTCCTTCAGAGATGTTCTCTGATAACGCTTCCACTTTTCAAGGCGCAGCTTCCTTGTGGAAAAAAAGCTCTCACATCTTCTCCTGCCATGGAACAGATCTCTAATTTTTCCTATTCAAAGGGTTTCAAATGGCGTTTTATACCTCCCTACGCTCCTCATCATGGTGGTAGGTGGGAATCCTGCGTAAAGCTCACTAAACGTCATTTAAGAAAGGTTTTAGGTAATCGCATTCTGACTTATGAAGAATTTAATTCACTCTCTGTTCTGATTGAAGGTGTTGTTAATCCTCGCCCTTTAACTCCGCTTTCCAATGACCCTGATGACCTGCTTCCACTCACACCTGGTCACTTCCTTATAATCACTTCTCTTTCTGTCCCTCCTCCCCTTTCCAGCTCTTACAGGGATTCTAATCTACCTATTGTTTGGCGTAAACTTGAAGCCCTCCGCAATTCTTTCTGGAAGAGGTGGAACGTGGAATATTTAACTTCCTTGCAACGGAGACAGAAGTGGTTTCTTTCCAGTCCCGACATCAAAGTGGGGGACTTGGTTTTGGTTAGGGATGTTTCTCCTCCCCTGGTCTGGATTTCTGGTAGAGTGACCGAGTGTTATCCTGGAAGGGATGGGAGAGTCAGGGTGGTCAGAGTCTTGACCACTAATGGTCACATCACAAGACCACTGTCTTTAATTGCTCCATTACCTTTAAATGTTTAACTGTTTATTTTGTTCTCTGTTGGTGTTTTACCCTCCCAGCTTGGTGTATTCTTGGAATACACGGTATGATACAGTATATTTTTAATGCTCTTTTCTTGTTCATTCCTTCCTTTTTCTCAAACACCAACAGTGATCTCCTATGTTCTCCTTGCTGTTTAGGGTTCTCATGCCACTTGTGAGTCTGTTCTAGATATATATCTTCCATGACCCACCTAGCGTCATCTAGCAGCGAATCTCTGAAGTTCCTCAATTCTTCCCGGTGCAAGAGGACTTCCTTATCCATCTGGCCACCAGATCTCGTCGCCATCGCCAGCTATCATCTCCGTGATCAAGAGAACTTCATCTACTCTTTCACCCACCATGTTGCGCTAGTATCGCCTGCCATCAATTCTTTGGAGACCATTTCCTCAAGAGAATTCAACTTTTCAATATTGGTCATGCTGATATGTATTCCTTTTGTCACCTACCCCCACTCTCTTCCCTTCCTTGGTCCCTCTGTGCTTCGCTGAGCATGTCTCACTTGTACGTCATCCGTCGACTTAGTCAGTCAAGGCTCAACTAGAGCCAGCCTCCTGCACTAAAGAGGCACGCCATGTTGGAACTTTAATCGTCAAAGGGAACTTCATCATCGCCAAGAAGCAAAGATAAGTACAGACTTCAAGTTTTAACCTCATTCTCATCGTCTTTTAACAACTACATGCTTTTAATAATCATTTATAGGCAGTGTGAGATTACTTATTTGTGGCAATAATCATCCTTCGCGGGATTTTCCATATTGAGCTTTGTCTGTCTAAGCCAATCTTTGTAAAAGCTGAATTTCTGATGCTTATTAAATGAGAGATCTTCTCACAACGTGAGATATTATTGAACACCCACTGTCTATAAAATATTAAGCTAGTTCCACCGCTGGAATAACTTTGGCCCTATTCTTCTATTAGGATCGTTCTGGAACCTTCCAGAATCTGCACTCTATCTACAAGTCGTGCCGTCATGTATTTTCCACTCACTTGTGGGAATACTAGTTAAAAATGAGGAATCTTCCTTATAAATTACTGCTCAATAGCTAATGTTCTTTCCTCCGTTGGATTTGCTCTGGCGTATTTAATGACAATCTACAACCTTCTCAAGCAATGGACTTTCGCCTATCTAGTGCAACTAGTCATTTTTCCACGATTGCAATAACTTTCCTTGCCATAAACTTTTGTGCTACTACAGCGAACTTTTCATCCATTTCAACAGACTATAGTGAAAAACAGTGTTCTTTCAGTATTTCTTCCGCGTCGCGCTCGTCCGATTACTATAAATACGGCCATGAACATTTACCTTCCATCCCAGTTGATCTTTCCTAAACCTCTTACTAACAAACCATAATAAAATTGTTACTTTAGGTCTTTTTCAATGAGGTGTCACTCTAAAGGCGTGCCCTCCCACTTTTGCTTACATGTAATTAATTAACTTCTGCATAACCACGTGTCTTGTACACGTTTCTAATTATATTGTTTCTCCCTTCCAATTAGGGAATACAATTCTTTCAACTCATAAGTGCGTTATTTATAGGTTTCTAGAAAGGGAAACTTGCCCCATTTGTCTCGTGATTCCTACTTAAACATAGGTCTAGAACCTTCCTTTTGACTTTCTCTTCAGGTTTCACAGTAAGTGACCTGCCCTATTGTGTAACTACTAAAAGTAATCCAGTATAAATATAAGAAGTTATAGGAACTTCTCTTTTATTCTTCCTGCTTTTTGTTATTGTTATTTTCGAAGTTGTTACTCTTTCTAGAATATTCTCTCAGAAATTTTTTAAAGTACACTTCTTGTACTCGATTTACTGTCTAACTTTAATCACTTTAATTGTATTTACACCTTTGTACTTTATCTTTTCTATTTTAAAATCTTGCGAAGATTTTAAAACATATAAAGGTTTGAAACCAATAGAATTGTTAATTGCCTGGCGCAAACTTTAGATGTTTTTTCGGAGGTCTGTGACCCCCATCTGTTATAAAATCTAAATGATATATTTGTCAAAAAACTACTACCTATTTGTTAAATTCATTACGCTCTTTTGCATTGTTAAAATAAAGTCACGTTCCTTTTTTGACTCATCATTTCTCTTATACAACGGTTAGGCAAGATCCTGTCTTCCCTGACTCTTCCTAGGTTTATGACCTCGTTAATGCAAATAAATATCGTGATAGGGTTTTCACCACTTGATGCATTTGGGCAAGAACTCTTAGTTGCCAACTCGGTAAAGTCTCTCTTAGCTTTAATAGCTAATTCTAACTGGCCAGTAAGGCAAGCATAGCTCGCTACGCCAGCTTCCTGCTTGTGGAGATTCTCTCCAATTCTTATAGTTGGTTTTTCAAAATTCAAGTGTTTCTCCTTGCCTAAACTTTTAGTCGGCTCCTTGCTGGGTAAAAGCTTAGCCAATTCCAAATGCACTATTGGTGCACTTACCAAAATTTTTCCCAAAAGTATAATTGTTTTACTCCTATTCTTCTTGGAAGCATTTGGTCTCTCTTTAGAAATTCTACAATTTCGAAGACAAAAAATATCGAAACCTACTCAAATTATTGGCGTTCTTCAAATTACTTTGAACAGATACATAATAAATCTGTTACTCTCTGTCTTGCCAGACCATCACCCTTCCCCATAGTAGGCATATGTATGCTTGAGAGGTAATACTATAAAGCCACTCTCTCGCAAATCGCCCAAGTTCCAGCCTCGTCTCCCGTTAGCTTTGCCCAGGTCCCTACTCACTTTAGGTATCTGAGAGCTGCAGTGGCAGTCACCTTTTAGGACATTTAAAGTTAAACTTATAACTTTGTGGGACTCTCCTCCTATTTCTCCATCCTTTTTTCTCCAGTCCGAAACCCACTTCCTTTTCTGTATCATCTTCCCTTGGTGGTTAGGTTGTTCCCAAGTCAATAATCTACCCACCACCCCCCCTCTGGCTGCTTGCAAGGTCAACTTTGTTTACAATGTGCAGTACAATGGAGTTACCCTGAGTGTTGTCTCTAGTAATTGAGTCATTCTAATTATTTGACACCTACATTTATAGTGTAATGGGCTCAACTCGGCTCCTAATTAATATTCATGGCAGGGGATGGATCCTGTAATAGCCTTGCCGTTCTGTGGCGATACTAGTGGCTTCGGCGCGCATCTCGATAGAGAATCCAAGATTTCTTATCGGAGCAGCTGCTTAATAATAACATAGCGTTTAGAAGAGAAAGTGACGCGACTTGTGGAGTTTGTATGGTCCAGCCGCTAGGTGGCTCTAGCGTCGGCTAGCGCTGAGTGAGGACGGTATCAATACAAGCAGTTGAATGTTACTTTTCAGTACTTGAATGTTATCAGCTTACACTACGTTGTATTAGACATGATGATCCAAATATAAAATTGTCCGCACTGAGTATATAAAACGCTGACGTCCGTTGTGTTGATTATGAAACATCAGATTGCGTCATAGGTTCATATAATAAGGAAATAAAACATTCTGACGGGGGTCAAAATGTAACTGAATGTATGAAAATCGTAAAGCTACAGACCATTCACTACTGCACAAATAAAGTAAATATAATATAATACAGTATAATGACAAACTCACCCATATAACTTATAGCTCTCAGTTGTCCGAAGCTTTGGACAGCTTACGCGATGATTTTCCAGACTTAGAAGTTGACTGCTCTTTCCTAATTTCTTTCGTACGAAAGAAAAAGCGCACTGCATGAAATGAAAAACGAGTTTTCCAATAAGGTCCAGTTTATGTTCCATACACCATCAAAAAATCACGGCCCTAAAACAATCTCATCAATGTTGTCCTAACACTCATAAAATATATCAACCCACAAATTTGAAAGGGAAGATAATTCCATTTCAACGACTACTTCGACCTGTAAAAGAATGCTGAAGACACTGTCAGACGGTTGAGTCAGGTAACTAAGGGCATTTATTGTGCCAAAGTCCTATATATTAGTGAAAGTTGCAGCTGTTGTGTCCGACGGCCTTTTCACTTTGAAGGGTTGTTGCACACTTCACACAGCTGATCCCTTTCCTTAGTTGCTTGACAATATACCCGGCTAGATAGTGTGGGACTGCACCAGGCTTCAAACTCCATCTCATTCTCGCCATTTCGACTGTCTTTCCTTCTATAATGAAAGTGTCCGTTTTTATAAGGAAATTATCGGAGCAATGTTTGTCACATAGCCTGCATATGACTTACTAGACAATTTAATGTCTTTCCTCGGAATGGCCTTAGTCCATTTAAATAAATCATCTTCGGCTTTTGGAGTCTAAAAAAGTGCCTACCTGTTGCAGATGACTTGTCGTATCCAGATCGGCACCCGGGAACAAAACAACACGGCATATTCATTACACAGTTTTGTTTGACGAATCTTACCAGGTTATAATTCACTCGACAGCACAAACGTAAAGAAATAAGTGTAAAGGCTTACAAATACCAAACACACCAGTGTCATAACGTATGTATTATTTCACTATCGCTTCTTGATCGCATACACTTTTCAACACCAAGAAATAAGGACTAAACACGGCAGCATTTCCATGTTTTCAAACTCGCGAGCGCTTAGAAAGTGTCTCCAGCCAGCCACAACCAACCGCTGCGCAGTCTACCGGCGGGCGCAGCAACTACCCATACTAAAGATACGGCAAACTCGGGAGTCGGCACACTTTCTCTTCTAAACGCTATGATAATAATAAGGAAATCGGCGTTTCCTATACGACGAACTTGATTCTTACCTCTCAGGGCAGATCAATTAATACATGGGCTCACGCAGGGTCTCGAAGAGCTATCCCCAGTGGCACAATTCCTGCAAGCGGTGGATACAGACAGACTGCGTTCCACTTCGCTGCGAATAATACAAGTATGCTCCACGGCAATACTATCTCGTATATTAGCCAACCTTTTCCGCCTAACGTGCAAGCTATGTTAGAATGGTCCCCGCAACTTTATTGACGTAAATCACTTGATTCTACGTTACTTTGCTCGCTGTATGCGGCTCAAACAATACTTCTCATAGATGACTCAATTATTAAAGCACTCACGTCCTCTCTGCAATTACTCTTAAGCCAAAGCTTTAAGTAGCTCCTAAAACAAGTATAAATTTACTGGCTTACATAAATTACCTTAATGGTTCTCAAATACAATCCTGAGAATTGACCATATTAAATATACATTCAACGACTGAAAAACTCTCGTATCTCGATATATTTTACGTTACTTTCTTACTGTTTACCAAATACAGTACCTTTACTTTAGACATGGCACACTTTGAACGTTCTCTAGGCCTGAAATGCCTATTACTTTACTTGTTACTGTTACCGACCCCAGATTATTATTATTATTATTAATATTTAACGTTACCGTTACTTTCATCACTATCTTAGGCCTGAATGGCCATAAACAAATCACCCTCCAAGCCATATTCTACCCAAAATACGAGTGGTGAAAGCTCGTACATAAGTGACTGTTACATCTTAGTCTTAAAGTGATGCTTCGTTGTATGGTGAACTATTTAATTATATTAACATTTTAAATTTGTACTCACTTTTCATTTTCGCTGGATTATTCCAGCACGCCAGCCACGAGCCTACCATGATGCTCGGTCTAAGCCATCATGCTATATCTCACACGACACATGCTATCACACACTTCACACATGATAATCATATTTTTATCAGTGGCCTTTCTCACTTTAACACAATACATATTATTTCACAATACACATAGACACTTTTGAAATCACTGTAATAAACTTATATACACTTCTCGCACTATTTCACAGGTGGATCCTTAATTGGACTCCTACTAACGCCTGACCTCAGAGATGCGATGCAGCTAACTTCTGACAACCGCTGGTCTCCATGAAAGTCTATCTTGCGTGTTGGTGCGTTCGACTCTCGTCACCTTCAATTCTGTTCAGTTGACTGTCACGTTTATTTGTGATGCCTTCCAGGCTCCCATAATTGTAGTGATCCTGACGATAATATGTCATTTATAACTATGACAATATCTCCTGGTATATTCACTGTCCAAAAACATCCTAAATTATTCCTACGCTGTAGCGAATTTATACTTGCGTATGATAATGGATAAATATCTGCTGTAGATTAAATCTTACGCGATACATGATTACTATTAAGAAGCTGTATGATGCGCTTCCATTGTTCTTCCAATATACTTGAGCGTCGATACTTTAACATTCCGCGCACTTTCTGGCAGGGTTTTAGTTTACGTGTTGACTCAAGACGAACTGGAGATGAACTGGAGATGAACTGGCTTTCCTGCGCTGCTCCCCCTATATAAAGGTTTCTCGTAAAACGTAGTCCACTGGAGATTCGGGACCGACTCCTTTCTTGAAATAATGCATTTCCAGACAAAGTGACGTATACACCTCGTTTGTCCAGGTGTGGAGGTCCCATAATCACTCGCGTGCAAGCGATCGCTTCGGCCAATTAATTACAGTTAATTGCCTTCTTCCATAGCGTCATGACACTACCCTGGTAAATCCCCTCGTGCGGGTCTCCAAATCATTCCTCTTGCGCGTAGGCTGTGTGTTCACAGGCTCATTTCAAGATATAGGCTTTAATTTAGGCGTGAGACCACTCCTAAATTATCACTCCTAGAATATATTCACCTGGGTGTAAGTTTTACTCCATTTCAATGCTCCAATTGGCTGTAATCAATTAATTTCCGTGGACGATTACCCCCTCTCCGGTCTCAAGGCTTGTCCACTGGTGAACCCCAGAGTCATTAATTTCGAGCTGTCCTGGCGGTCCAGACGAAATGAGTTCCTTCGGCGTCACCCATACACGCCCCTCTGCTGGCTGCGACTAGTCAAATGTCAAGCTGGCTTGCCTTCATGCGTTTATCCTTCCAAAACGTGCATATGCTTGCATTTTCTTACAATTATTCACCTTAAACCGCTATGATATTCACATTCTAGCCGTGAAATCATGCTACATTATTATATGTCATTATATAACTCATTGCTCTTCGGGTTCCCTGTAGCTGTTCCCCCTCAGAGTTCAATGGTTCGACTCTAGGCAGAATCATGGGCCTGGTCTTCTCTGATAAGACCTGAGTTCGATGCCAATCTGCCGTGTCCCATTGGACACAATACCAAGGTTAGAATATGTTAAACAGATTGCCTCGGGCGTAGGGTGTGGTAGCTATGTAGAGATGACACGATTAGCTCAGGGCAAGGAGGCATGGAGCGCTGCATCAAACCAGTCAAAATATTGAAGACTGAAACAACAACAGTTTTTTTACATGCCATAAATCTATGACATTGGCCCGCCGGCATATTGAGGAATTTTTAACGCTCTTAAACAATCCGCGACTTTGGCTGGGTTTGAACCCGCGAATTTGGGCATAGCTCAGCACTGTGATGCTACCAACTACAGTATGCCATCGTGTGCTGTTCCCATCCTCATTCTGTTCCTGCATAATCTCAAAACCTGCCACATTGCTAGGTAAGTCTCCCTTTACACTTAGCAAGTCTTCAAAGTTATCCTGCCAAACTCGCAGTGCTCTCTTGGCATCTACAAAGAGTTTCCCAGAATAATCCAAAACATTAACATACTTCGTAAGTTGATAGGGGCCGACTGGGGCGCCCATGCTGAAACACTACGTATGTCTGCATTAGCTCTGTGTTATTCAGCTGCTGAGTATGCTAGCCCTGTATGGTATCACTCAGCTCATGTAAAACAGATTGATGTTGCCCTCAACGAGTCCTGCAGAATAATTACTGGTTGCCTGAAACCTACACCTGTCCACAAACTACATTCCTTGGCAGGAATAGCCCCACCTGAGGTACGCCGTGAGGTCATAGCACAAACGGAACGAAAAAAAGTCCTCTCGGCACGCCGGAAGGCGGAGGTAGATTTCACCGGACAAACTTGGAGATAGGCGAAAAGAGGCAGAATATGCAGGTTTTCGTAGAAGGATCAGACCTCATTTATCGCGTGAAAGTATTTTATAATTGGAGATTAATTAACTTTGTTTTTATTCATTTTAAACATATTTTTAACATTTTATTGTCTTACGGGGACGGTAACCTTCTTGTCATTTGGAGTCCATTTTTAGCCTATTTTCAATTTTGAAAAAATAGGCTTATGAGATCATCTTTTATCCATGTGTGTGTGCGTGTGTGTGAGGTGTGTGTGTGTCCCCCCCTAATAAGATCTAAACGGCTGGAGCGATTTCAGTGAAACTCGGTAAGTTCATAGCACTATTCCCGGCGACGTCGACCGTGCCCATCGAATTTTGTTACGTCTCACCAATCCAACATGGCGGCTGTGCGAAATATTTCACTAGCATTCAGTATCTCCGAAACTATAACGGATATCGCCCTGAAATTGTGTACGGTGATAAAGGGTACTACTAGAAGTTCACCTATGAATCTTTCAAAAACCTGGTTACTACATAACCAACATGGCGGCCAAGCGAAGTGGAGACTTTTAAATAGACTTTTCTCGCGATTTAACTATCCAAACGTAATGAAACTTGGTACAGCAAATATTTATACACATTGCAATGCACTGGAGTCTAATTTAGTTCAATTGTTTACATAACCTCAAAATGGCGGCTGTGCGAAATATTTCACTGACATTCTATATCCCCGAAACTATTACAGATATCACCCTGCAATTTTGTACAGTGATAAAGGGTACTGATACAAGTTTACCTATGTATAATTCATAAACCTGTAAAGTACAAAACGAACATGGTGACCAAGCGAATTTGAAATATTTTAATAGACTTTTCTCGTGAGTTAACTCTCTGAGCGCAGTGAAATGTGGTACAGTAAATGATTTTGCAGATTGTAATGTACTGCCATCTAATTTAATTCAATTGTTTACATAACCTCAAGATGGCGGCTGTGCGAAATTTTAAAATTAAGTTTTTATTTCTTGTGTCGTAATCATGCGATCGAAGTGAAAGTTTGAATAATGAACCTAGGCAATAAGTGACCTTGAATGGTACATAACTCTATGACCTATACATATAACAATCCTAAATAGCAAGCTTCCGTAATATTTAGACGGTCCTCAATATATATGAATCTTTTACAGCAACCAAACTGAATTTTTTATGTTCATAGAGACTATGAACATATGTTCACCTATAGGACTTTCAGTAACCTGGTGAGCACGAATCCAACATGGCGGCGACGCGAAGTATAAATATTTAAATGGACGTTTCTCGCGAATTAACTATCCGAGTGCCATGATACGTTGCACGTTAAATGCTTACACAAATGTTGATCCACTGGCATCTAATTTATTTCAATTGTTTGCATAATCACAAGATGGCTGCTGTGCGTAATTTTAAAATCTCGTTTTTACTTCTTGTGTTCTAATCATGCGATTGAAGTTTGAATACCACACTTACACAATAATCTTAATATAATAGTACAAAAATAAAAATCCAACCTGGCGACCATCTGAAATATTTAGGCGGTTCTCAATATCTACGAATCTGTTACAGCAATTAAACTGAAATTTTGTATGTTGATAGAGGCAATTAACATGAGCAGGATATATGAAAATAGGCTGTAATGCAGACGCTAAATTTCAAGCAGTAGTTCCTAATGTTGCTACCAGATACTAACGTCAACGCCACCCAGCTGTGAACTTGGCTACTAGATGCCACCTCAATCAGCAACTCGCAACGAACGTTGAAACTTCCCCTCCAAAGGAAAGCTTACTGAGGGATTTTTAGCGCTCTTAGAAAATCCGACGACTTTGGCCGGCTTTGAACCCGCGACCTTGGGCATAGAAGTTCAGCATGCTACCAGTTACGTCACCGAAGCCGCTTCACACTTAGTCAGATGTCATGGCAACGTCTGATGGCTCATCCCTCATCAATTTAGTAGTGTTGCCATGTCAACCACTGATAGCTCTTGGCATTTTCTTATAATTCCGAAATCATTTTTCTCATCCCTTGGCGCAATGGTGGCTCATATCAAAAATTCTTTCAGACAAACGTTTTAGGTAATTATTAGGGGAATATTGTCCATTTTGTACGGTTTTGATATTGTGCCTATTAACAGAGATATGATTAATGTTTCCCGAAAAAACCACTTTTTCCCACCCCTTTGGTCAATGGTTGGTGCTATCAAAAAACGTTTCAAACATACATTTCTGAGCTTTATCCGACACATAGTATGAACTTTGAACGGATTCGATATTTCACATATTAAGAGAGTTATAGCAATATTTCATTTTTCGAAAAAAAGTCCCCCATTTTCATCCCCTTCGACCGATTTAGCCCAGTAACGAACTCGTCCGAGATTTTATGGGTATACATATTCGGTAAAAAATTCAAAGTGATTGGTGCAAAATTACGGCAGTTATCGTGTCCACAAGAAACTGATATACATATATACATATATTACATAAATTATATATAAACTTTTGAACTGACGGTGGTTTTGGGGTCTGGGGGATGTGAAACGCGAAGATATGACGAAATTTTCCGGAAATCGAAACATGGTACCCATTGCAATAGTTAGCTTTCTAATGAAATCTACCTAAAATACTGCCGTCAACGACATCTAGCTGTGAACTTGGCTACTAGATGCCTCCTCAATCAGCAACTCGCAACGAACGTTGGAACTTCCCCTCCGAAGGAAAGCAAACTCAGGTTTTTTAGCGCTCTTAGTAAATCCGACGACTTCAGTCGGGTTTGAACCCGCGACCTTGGGCATAGAAGTTCAGCAAGCTACCAGTTCCGATACCGAAGTCGCTTCCCACTGACATATGAAAACTGAATGTGATCTCGTGCAGTGGCGTTGTCATAGCAACTGCTGATGGTCATCCTTATCAATTAAATGTAAAGTTGTCATGGCAACCTCTCTTGGCACTTGGCATTTTCTTATAATTTAAATCATTTTGTTCACCCCGTGGCGTAATGGTGGGTCATATCAAAAATTCTTTCAGACAAACGTTTTAGGTAATTATTGGAGGAATATTTTCCATTTTGTGCGGTTTTGATATTGTGCCTATTAACAGAGATATGATTAATGTTTCCCGAAAAACCCACTTTTTCCCACCTCTTTGGTCAATGGTTGGTGCTATCAAAAAACTTATTTGACATAAATTTTTGTTACTTATCCGACCCATATTATGAACTTTGAAGGGATTCGATATTTCATGTATTAAGAGAGTTATAGCGATATTTCACTTTTTCGAAAAAAGCCCCCCATTTTTACCCCCTTTGACCGATTTTGCCCATTAACGAACTCGACCGAGATTTTATAGGGATACATATTTTGTAAAAAATTCAAAGTGATTGGTGCAAAATTACGGCAGTTATCGTGTCCACAAGAAACTGATATATATATACATATATATACATATATACATAAATTATATATAAACTTTTGAACTGACGGTGGTTTGGGGGTCTGGGGGATGTGAAACGCGAAGATATGTCGAAATTTTCCGGAAGTCGAAACATGGGACCCATTGCAATAGTTAGCTTTCTAAAGAAATCTACCTAAAAGTCCGCAGAGGACCATGCTCACCCTCTTTTTGGTCACCAGCCTCCAAGAAGGCGGCTAAAATCAAGGAAAAGCTTCCTGCAAACTACATCGATGCCTACTACAAAACCCGAAGTAGCCAGGATACAGCTTTGGCAATCCACCATACCACCAGATTGGATGAAGGCCACGGAAAGGCTTCCAGCAGGCCACAACAACAACTGGGAAACTTGGCGGTCACTCAACAGACTTCGGACTGGTGTTGGGAGATGCAAAGTTAATCTCCACAAATGGGGATACCTACAGGAATCAGAACTCTGTGAGTGTGGAGAGAGACAGACCATGATACACCTGTGTTCCTGTGAACTGGGCCCGTGCTCTTGCACAATGCTGGAGTTAATGGAAGGTCATGAAAGGGGTGTGACAGTGGCCCGTTTCTGGGCAAAGACAATCTAATACGAGACATTGTTGTATGTATTATTTCTTTTTAATATTGTGTATCATCCCTCTGTGTATGTTGTAATGCTTTTGACTCGAATAAATAAATAAATCCAAAACATTAATCATTTTTCTTTTTGCTCCATTTCTAAAATTCTTTATAACACTCTACCTTCAAATTCCTCCCATGATTTCCTTTTGGACTCGACTAAAGAGCGTCCGCAAAGTCTCTCCACAGCGGCGAGCTACGTGCGTCTCTCCTTGCGAGACATGTTAGGTTGGCAGCATATGCATGTCACTGTATACGCAAAGTCTCACCACGGCGGTTGGCCTAAGCATGCACTTGTTTTGTGTTGACCTTCAACTGGAGTGATAGGTTGGGGAATACCAGTTCATTATTGCCGACAGTGAGAGCCTGTGCGTGACAGTGTTGACGCTGTACGTTGTGTGCTTGTGTAAGCTGAGTCTAGTGGGAATGCTTACTACTGAAGAGCGTGTGTTTTGGTTTGCCGTGCTGGTGGAAACTGCGTGATAATGGTGAGTATCGTATATATAATTGCATTACTTAATTTAATGTAATTGTTTTCCTTGTAACAACATAACATGAATGTACTGCCAACCTAACACGTACCGCAAGGCGAGACACGCACTGCAAAGAGGCTTTGTGGACACACTGTATTATTTGTTTGGCTCTGTTTACATAAAGCTCTCTGTCTGCTGGATTCCTTGTTTGGAGCCTTTTTTGTATATTCTTTTTTTACTTTTACAAGCCGTCTTCACCAAGTCATTCCACCAGGAAGTGCGGTTCTTCCTGTCTTTACACACTGTTGTGTCATGACATGCCCTTGCAACTTCTAGTACTGCATCCCTGTGTCCTGACCACTCCGTTTCAATGTCTTGCAATTCTCTACCATCCTTTCTTTGGAATTTCTCATCAGTTATTTCCATGTATTTTCGTAGTTCCTTATCCTAGGGATTTTCAACCCTATTACCTTTGCAAACAGACCTCACTTTCTGCACTTTGCTTAATTCCCAGCAGATCAGTTTGTGGTCTGTTTCTTCAAAAAATCCCTACCCTACAATTCTTTATCAAGTTCCTAAATTCAAAGTCTGTAATGATAAACCGGTCATCTATTATTGACCTTGTTCCTCTACTCTCTCATGTGTTTCTGTGAATGTCCTTCAGCTTGAGTTTGCAACACCCTCTTCTTGCCAAAAAAAAAACAGTCGAAGGCCTCCTTTCCCCATGCTAGTACAGAAGTTCAGTAAACATTTCCCATAGGTGTTCGTTTCCCAATCCTCACCCCAATTACCCATTACCTTCTCGTACCCCTCTGTTTTGTTTCTTATACTAGCATTGAATAACCCCATCGGTACTACACTACCCTTATTGTTAACTCTCACTATGACATCACTCAGTACCTAATAAAATCTACTTCGTCTTGATCCTCCTCTTGACAAGGGGCTTATGGTACGCTGCCCGTACCCCGGTTTTTATGGCACGGTGCAACTTCACATGTATCACGGAAATCGGTGCAGTTAATTATCTAGTATTCCAGTGTCCTCTTTATATACCGTAGATCAACGTACTAAGCTACTCAATTCATTACGTCATCTCGGTTTTTACCTTCCCTTAAATATGCCTGTGCTCCTTTATTCCCCTACAGCTCCCGTTCTTAAAACCTTATTACAATACCTTCACGACGGTCATTTGACTCTTTAAACCCTTTCCCTTATGTGTGACGCCTCGTGTTTGTGTATCCGTAGAAGGTCGCTAAGATGCGTCGCTTGAGCGTGAAGATTAGAACCTTATTGTATCCATGTTTGCTTGTGTTTATCCTCTTCTTACACGCAGTATTCCTGTTCTCAATTGTTTTCCCTTGATAGATAACCCCAAAATCTTTTGGTACAATTCGAATTTGTGACACCATTTTTGTGTTCGGTTCTCGTGCGGGTCGATTGTTCAGTGCGTTCCTACGTCAGAGTCGCCCTGTGGCGGGGAGTGTCCGCTTTCTATATATAGTGTCGTACGTGTGTGTTCACGCCTTCTTGTATGTTTTATTGTGTTCAATTGAATAATAACTTAAATTAGTAGATACCGTACACAAGAGATAAGTGGGGGAAGGGAAAATATGCGACCTCCTGACGACAGTATGGAGGTCTTCACTGCCGAAATTGTACCCTTGCATGCACCTATTACCTCAGCATCATCTCCAGTTACCTCGCATCATAATACGAGCTCTTCTCCAGTAATACCGCCTAACCCGATTCACCACAATGGGAACGAACCTCCACGTCCGTACCCATTAAACGCACACCGAGCCCTACTTAATCTACGTTGAGTCCACGGACACAACACATATAGGCAATTTACACCCTATGGGGTTAGATAAACTCTTTTATGAACCCAAAATGGAGGGCATCAAGGCCATACATCGCAAAGAACGAAACCGCATTCAAATCGCATTCAACACGGCACGTGCCGCTAATCTATTTCTCCAACACCCTCTTCTTGCCGAAAAACAATTGAAGGCCTTCATTCCTTCGTCGAATGTTCAGCGGATTGGTTTAATACGTGGTGTTGACTTATCCTTATCGTCTGCAGAACTCATGAATAACATAGAGTCCCCCTGTCCAATCCTTAAATTACAAAGGATGAATCGCCGGAGGGTGATCGATGGCAAAGTTGAAATGCTCCCGACAGGGACGGTATTTTTTTTCGAATCGCAGACCTTACGTCTCAATATTGCATGTAATCCTCGAAGTCCATGTATTAATATATCGACCCATATTATGTAACCGTTGTCCAAAATTGCTGAGCCCGAACATCTCGTAGCGGCCGTTGAGCCCAAGGACATGAGACAAATACATGCACCCAAGTAGTTGTGAAATGTGTTCATTGTGATATTAGTGGCTCACCCCAGTGTTCCTACCGCCCAAAACTGGTAGAAATAAAAACTTGGATGTGTGTAGAAAAAAAAGACATATTAAGCCATAGTTGCCCATTCTAGGAACCCCTTTCAACCGTTAACCATCCCCCAACAATTTCCAGAACTTTCACAAAATAGTACACCCCCACCGACTACTTTTCAAAACAAACAAAAAAATCACGTCTATTATTAACAGCCCATCCAAAGTAATTGCACCTATGGGATATGACCGAAAGGCCTACCACTCGATTGTACATGGTGACAATACTCATCGTCCGGTATCCATTTACCCCCACGCCTTGACGTCTACGACGTCACCTAAACCCCCCATCTAACCCCCACGTGTCACCCAAATCGGGTATGCCACCGGAAATAACTCGATATGTTCTACACGTCATGGAACTGTTGGGAACGAATGCCCAATGGGCCCTTCTCTTTAGAAATATCTATGAAAAAATAGCCCTTCTACGCTTCCATACTCTTCCTCAACCCACCACCCCCTTGAGTCACCCCAGGATGTCCATTCCACTCCCCCAACATGAAAATCCTTCAGTGGAATACCCACAGTATCCAAAATAAGCGATACGAATGAATCATCTTAATCCAAGAATACCAGCCCGATGTAATCCTTTTGCAAGAAGCAGGGTTAAATAATAAATTATCATTTCATATCCCACAGTATTCTGTTGAACGGCAAAACGGACCACAATACGGCGGAGTGCTCACTTTAATTCACGAGTCGATTTCCTATAGGGAAATCCCCTTCCTCTTTCCCCTCCCACGTATATATGCCCTTCCCATTCAAGTTGGCCTTTTTCACATCACCAAAGTTTATATACCCCCAGATATAAAGGGAAACTTACGTCAATTGCACTCCTTCTTTGACTATAGTCAACCATTTAAATCCCATATTCTTGGCGGTGATTTCAATGCTCACCACTTGGAATGGGGTAGTGCACAAATTACACCAAAAGGTCGTCATATATGGACATCATCTCAACAAGCCCAGTTTCATCTCCTAAACGATGGTTCCCCCACATGTATTTCAGCCCCTCCCAAGCTCCTAGCGCTGTAGATTTAACCTTTGTTTCTCTTAACATCGCTCATAAGTTTTTGTTTTTTTAGCACACACCTCCCGATGTACACTTAAATGACAATTACCCAATAATGATTACTAGTACTTCCTCGCCTCAAAAAACTCCCCCCCCCCCTTGCAACCCCCTCGATATTCCCGAAATTTCACAAATTTCGAGCCGTTAATATTTTCCGATTATATACAACAATATTTTTTTCAAGCCGCTCCACCAGTCCGAACCTCCTTCGAGTATTTAATTAAGGTCATTACTCAATATTACGATACGTATCACCCACTCATGCCTTGTCGAGAACATAATAGACAGAATATGTATCACATCCCTTGGTGGGATGCATAATGTATTCGATTAGTAATGATACGAAAAGTGTTACTTCATCTCTTTTGTAAATATAATACTCCGTACTGTACCCGTAATTACCTACCATCAGCTTGTTGAAATCCCACGATGACAACTGGATCGTAGAACCTGAAAATCCCGGCTAGAAAACCCCCAGATCCTACCAACAAGTGAAGGGGATAATAGGGCACAGGTCAAACCTAACAGAGGTGACATTAAGAAAGACCATGGCAAACGATGAAAATAGGCTCAGAGATCACGAGAGTTACGTAGAAACGTAATCTCACGAGTGTGGGATACTCCAGAAATACCTGACAATGGCCTTCTTAACGTAACCTCATATCACTTTTATAAAACATCACACTCGAAGATTAAGATAAAAACAGACAAAATGTATTCAGAAAATGGCACAACATCAAATGCAATGTCCCTGAAACAACAACTAGAAAATACAACAATCCTAACTGGAATTAGCATCTTAAAATGCTACAAATTCAGAGATCAGTCCCCCAAGAACTAGACTGCATTTTACTTAATTCAAGAACACATATATATAGCAATGATCCAATTGCAAAACAAGAAAACCCTATGGGATCATTAATTCGAATTTTCCTGAGGTTTCACATTCATAGTTACGACTTGAAATTCAAAAATACCCTTATATACAAATTTACAAAAATTTACAATAGTGTCAGTGCACTCTTGAGTGCTTTCGCAAAAGATTCTCATAACCTGGCACTTTCCATTAGTGCTCCATTCATTATTTATTTTTATATGGGATTATAGGTCAATTAATGGTATATTCGACCGAGCAATGAAGCTTAGAAGAATTTAAAGTACCCTGTTTCAACAATGATCATCAGATCAATAATTTGGGATGACTATACAACCTAGTCAACTTGGTCATCCAAATTCCTGAATTGGAATTATACAAATACCCTATTTAAACAATTATTCATTCATGTTCTGAAATTTATTCCTCTAAATCACCATAATATTTCTGTGGAATTTCGCTGAAATATGCTTTAAACAATTTGAGTCATACATGACTTCACGCTTTCATGTACTAATGGATTATACCTATAATATATTCACAAGATATTCCTTTGAATATTTTTCACAATATAATTGCGTTTACCTCACAAAATACTCGTGTACTCCACTGAGCACTTAATTCATAATTCCACTTTCATTTCCACATATAACTGTTATCAACGATCACCCTCACTGGTGAACGATAACTTCCATTATTCATATTAATTACAGCTTCTTTATGCAAGGATAATTGCGTAGTTCGAATTATACAAATTTCTTTACATTTCATGTCAAATTATTAAATATGGTTTCTTAAATATAAATTTCGACTGGAATCAAATAACCCTGATATACGTAAGCATTATTACAGTCACAAATCTTATGAAAAAAGTGCCTCCACATTAATTGTACCTGGGATTAACGTTGAGAAAAACGGCGAATGTTCCTTCAAAATATTCATAATTCAACAGACTATGCATTAAATTGTGCGAATAAATTCTCCAACTAGCGTAGATTTCAATCAATACTAGAACAAACATGACTATCATGACACTGGAACGTGAAATTCAATGAAGAAGCAAAAAATAATCAAGCTAAAATTAGGTACATCTCCCCTCAAATGGCTTCAAGAAAATCAAGTAATGCCCCTACACCATGGACCTAGGTAACCGTAAAAGTTAGCATGTTATTGGCCCATTAGGAAACAATACTAGCATCTATCTTCCACGAGAGTGAAGAATGTTCCCTATTAAAAGCGAAGGATCAAACTTCTTCACAAAAATAGGCTTTCAAAAGACGATAACTTGCTATAAAAAGAATTAGCATTATTCAAAAACGCAATTCTCGAGCATGAAACTAGAACGAAGATCAACTATAAATATAGCTCGAGTCAAAATCGATAAAAGCAGATAATGACATGAATTGACACTAATAAGAGTTCATCAAATTATCAAAATCACGTGTAATATATTTCTTCTCCTAAGTATTCCTCTTCTCTACATTCAAGAAGTTTCTAATTAATTAACTTTAATTTACCAATGTTAATATTTAAAAAAGTCCTCTCGGCACGCCGGAAGGCGGAGGTAGATTTCACCAGACAAACTTGGGGATAGGCGAAATTAGGCAGAATATGCAGGTTTTCGTAGAAGGATCAGACCTCATTTATTGCGAGAAAGTATTTTATAATTGGAGCTTAATTAACTTTGTTTTCCGTCATTTTATGCATATTTTAAACATTTTATTGTCTTATGGGGACGGTAACCTTCTTGTCATTTGGGGTCCATTTTTATACTTGTGGTCACACTGTCCTTATGCAAGGTTTCGACACTGATGTGTAACTATGTAACGGTCTGTTACTTTTTCACACAAAATTATATCTCCCGCAGAGATTTTGGTTGGTTCCTCAGTTTAGGGGCTGCGACAACGCGGTCATGTATCCCCGTGTACTTTGGGTGAGCGTAGAATCTGTCTGATAAACGGTGTGAATTGTGATGGCTGTATTAGTCTGTAATTCACGTAAGGACTGCAGACGGTCAATTTCAAGCAGTAGTTCCTAATGTTGCTACCAGATACTACCGTCAACGACACCTAGCTGTGAACTTGGCTACTAGATGCCACCGTACCAGCAACTCGCAACGAACGTTGGAACTTCCCCTCCAAAGAAAAGCATACTGAGGGATTTTAGCACTCTTAGAAAATCCGACGACTTTGGCCGGCTTTGAACCCGCGACCTTGGGCATAGAAGTTCAGCATGCTACCAGTTACGTCGACGAAGCCGCTTCACACTTAGTCAGATGGAAATCTGAATATGATCTCGTGCAAGTGCGTTGTCATGGCAACGTCTGATGGCTCATCCCTCATCAATTTAGTAGTGTTGCCATGGCAACCTCTGATAGCTCTTGGCATTTTCTTATAATCCCGAAATCATTTTTCTCATCCCTTGGCGCAATGGTGGGTCATATCAAAAATTCTTTCAGACAAAAGTTTTAGGTAATTATTAGGGGAATATTGTCCATTTTGTACGGTTTTGATATTGTGCCTATTAAGAGAGATATGATTAATGTTTCCCGAAAAACCCACTTTTTCCCACCCCTTTGGTCAATGGTTGGTGCTATGAAAAACTCTTCAAATATAAATTTTTGGGCTTTATCCGACACATAGTATGAACTTTGAACGGATTCGATATTTCACATATTAAGAGAGTTATAGCAATATTTCACTTTTTCGAAAAAAAAAGCCCCCCATTTTCACTCCCTTCGGCCGATTTAGCCCAGTAACGAACTCGACCGAGATTTTATTGGTATACATATTCGGTAAAACATTCAAAGTGATTGGTGCAAAATTACGGCAGTTATCGTGTCCACAAGAAACTGATATACATATATACATATACCAGGTGGCCCGTTTCCCCCGTGCAATCTAGTTTTAGATGTCCCGCATACAATAGTGCTGTATGGGATGCCTAATAACTAATTTCCACATGGGCCACAGTGCACGCTGGCCGATTACGTCGGAATACGAAAGAATAACAGCCGGACAGCCGCTAGCTGCACGCTCCTCAGCTCTACCCGTCTAATGCACCCCATTGCCTTTTCGACCCTCGCATTTGAGAGCGCAATAGATTCATAAAATGTGGTAGAACGACACGACAGTTGCTGGCAATATATTGACAATGTCTGGTGTATTCAGCATCGATGTGTACACGGTCAGTATACTAATATATGGAGAAGCTGGTCGTAATGCCGTTGAAGCTCTTAGACGGTATGCACTGGTGTTTCCAGATAGACGTCTGCCGTCTCGACAAGTATTTCGCCGAACAGAGCTGCAATTATGAACGAATGGAATGTTCCAGGCACATACCAGCAGGACTAGACCCGTCTGCGGTAATGCAGAAGTTGTACGGAATGCACAAGGGTACTTCGAACGGAATCCTACACACGACCAGTTACACTTCACTTTACTGAGCTACTGCTGATAATAGTAATAATAATAATTATTAGAATTTTGTATTAGAATTTATTTATTAATTACTATTGATAATACATTATTGTGATATGTCTCAGGAATCTGACGGCAAAATCAGTAGAGATTATCTGTGAGACATTAATTATTTTTTCCCAGCATTATACGGTTTGTATTTCAATACAAGAGTGCATACAATAATACGTTTATGTTATAAATTAATGTTTATTTAGGTAATATTTTTGTATGCGACGTATAGCTAGTTGTTTGCTGTTCATATTAGACAATCGAGGTAGTAGTTCATTAAATAGTGCTGGTGCAAGATAATTTAGTCTCTTGAAACCATAATAATAATAATAATAATACGAACCATCTATGTTACAATGTGCACATATTTTTTGTTGCTTCGGGCAAAGAGAAGCTGCAAGGGAGCTAGGAGTGCTACGAACTTCAATACAGAGGATCCTGAAGGAGCAAAAATGGCATCCGTATAAGCCGCACCTACACCAACAACTGTATGGAAAGGACTCCGATCGCAGGGTAGCATATTGCCGAAGAATGGCCGCTGCATTACAACAAGATCCACATTTTGCCAGGAATATTCGCCAATGATGCCAACCTCAATACACACTATCTTCATTACTGGGCTCCAGTGAACCCCCCACTGGGTTCGAGCACAGCACGTTCAGATCCACTGGGGAGTTAATGTGTGGTATGGTATTCTGGGAGACTAGGCTACATAATTGGGCCTGTTTTTATAGCCCCCAGACTCACAGGTAGGAATTATCTTGAATTTTTTCAAACCGATTTGACTCTGGAAAACCTTCTAGACGATATTCCACTCCAGGTTGTATTACAGCATTGGTACCAGCATGATGGTGCTTGACCTCACACCGTCAGAGCCGTTACGGAATATCTAAATGCACGATACCCTGAACAGTGGATAGGTCGTGGAGGCCCCTGGCAGTGGCCAGCACGATCGCCTGATCTAACCCCTCTGGACTTCATTATGTGGGGCTGTATAAAATCAAAAGTTAACGAAACGGCGCCAGAAAATGTTGATCAATTAAAACAACGTATTGGTGAGGCCTGTGCTGCAGTGACACCTGAAATGTTGCGACGTGTCCATGCAGACACTGCGAGACGTGTTCAGCATTATATTCGCCACCAGGGACATGTCTTTGAGCATATTCATTATGAATAGCTGTCCAAGTGTGATATTTTAATTTATATTATTTTCTAAGCTTTGATGCAATAATATGTGAGTTTTTGTCCACATAGCAAGCAATGCTATTGTAGAGTGGAATTTATGTTGCCTACATGTACAAATTAATGTGTTATTAAACTTTCTTTTCTGCATCTTTGGTGTGTTACCAAACAAACCCTGTTTAATACAGAAATAGTTGTTTGCAAAGGAGCGTTACAACGTGGTATACAATATGTTGGATGTTGTGCAACTATTTAGCAGTACTTTCACTAAACAAGTACTGTAACAGGATTCCTATCATTATTATTATTAGTATTATTACTATTATTATTGTCACTATGATGTCTGCACTAGACTGTAATAATAAAATAACAATAGTGACACAGGTTGTCAGACAAATTCTTCACACACTCAAGTATACGGAGCTACATGCCCACTGTGTTGTAAAGCCCCTGAAATTCAACAACTCATTATTTCAGTACGGTGAAATTCAACGTACCGTGTGAAGGCTTCGATCACAATACTGATGTACAGTCTGCACAACATCAGAATTGTTGCAGACGGGTCTAGCCATGCTGGTATGTGATTCAATCCATTAGCACTTAATTACAGCTCTGTTCGGGGAAATTCATGTACTAAAGGCAGGCGTCTATTTGGAATCTCCTGTGCATTAATGTGCGAGCTTTGGTTGGATTGTGACCAGATTCTCCATAGATTAGAATTATGTGTGTGTGCGCTCGTGTTTGGTGAATACCTCAGCCATTGTTGATGTGTTGATAGCAACTTTAATACTGCTGTGCCACGTGCAAGGCTACTATTCTGCGCTCGCCAGAGAGGCTTCATACCGCTTTGGGGCGCATTAGACGGGATCACTGAGGAACATGCAGTGTGTGGCCGTCTGGTTTTTATCTCTTGGCATTCTGACGTAACCTGCTTGTATGCAAGGTTACCCCTTAGCAATTCAGTTATTAGACCTCCCGTTCAACACTAGTACATGCGGGACATTTATAAGTAGATTGCACGGCGCAGGTGGGCCACCTGGTATATATACATACATAAATTATATATAAACTTTTGAACTGACGGTGGTTTTGGGGTCTGGGGGATGTGAAACGCGAAGATATGTCGAAATTTTCCGGAAGTCGAAACATGGTACCCATTGCAATAGTTAGCTTTCTAATGAAATCTACCTAACAAACTACAATATATACTGAAAAATGGATGCGTTCTTTATTGGAACCAAAATACAGTCGGAAATGGGGTCAGTCATGAGTAGAAAACCTCGTGCCTAAACTCCATCCTTCGACTCTACCACTGAAAATATAAACAAAAGTTTGGTGCTTTTCAGTCGGTCAACACGAATGTACCCAAAAGAGCTGGGCTGTGCCCTAATCCTGAAATGAATTACGTGAGATTAATAAATACACTAGGATGGCCAGTTTCGATCGTCAAGCGATCATCATCAGATTCATTACACTTAGGCTATAACATCTATGTTTGAGAATACAGGTGAAAAATATTTACAATATGTACAATTATTTAGTTGCAGTATTGGTAATGCAACTGTCGGTGTATGCTAAATGTAGTAGCCTATATCTAATGTTAGGTGAAATGCAACAATGGTGATAAAAATCCAGAGTTTGTCTGTTTGGGGTGATTATGTGGTTATACAAAATCAACTATGGTTATACTGTTATAATACAGGCTGATACTTACCCGGTTTGTCTTCCTGACTGGAACTTTGAGCAGTTTCGTGTTCACTCTGGCACCAGTTTTGGTCGACTAACCCGGGTGTTAACTGGACGAAACTGGTTTTCCCTTTTCTCCCCCCTTTGTTCCTATGTGCTTTTCTGAGTTCAGTGCAATGTTTATTTGTGTGAACGTTGCCAAATCTAGATAAGAATGTATGTTATTGAATACAGGAAGATTTACAACTATTACAGACCGTGGAACTGTCTTCGCCACGCGTGGACTAAGAAGCCATTCAACTAAGCGGTACACGGTCTATTGAAGACGTCCCGGCACCTTTAATACTACCGCGCATACCGGCCTAGGTTTATTGCAGAAAAAATTACATAGTTCACCTGATTCAGATAACATTTACCTATAACCACCGCTATCCCCCCCCTTTTTATCTAGCTTGGCTGTGTCGCTAAGTTGTGTCTTGTTTCCGACAGGGTGTGTTTTTTTGTAGAGTGAAAAGGTGTGAACTCTCCATAAAAGTGTGTTCATTTAGATTGTTGGGATTGTTTCGTTTGGCTAGGTGAATCTCGATTGCTCTCTCGACATAAATGAGTTTCAAAATAATTAATTTCAACATTTTCTCTGTCTAATTGCTGCTCTGGACTTTTAATTTCTATTTCAAGCTGTACAAGATCATATTTCTTGTAAGTTTGTTCGTAAGCTTTTAAGCGCTTCGATATGATATCCATATTTTGTTAATCCTTAAGTAAGGAGGCCAGATATTTTTGGAAACGGGTAAGCTCGGGAATTTAACAACTTATCATCTATTGTTGTCGGCAGGGCCGGAAGTTGGAATGACTCACTCACCACTCTGCTTGGAGGACCAGGCTGACCGGCTTCCCGGAAATAAGTCTGTTGGAACTGTACGGTTGGATTGTTTTCGTCTCCCGGCATATCTCCTGCGTTTAGCCACGGTAAACAGAAATATACAAGATATATTAGATTACATTGCTTTTCTTGAGTACATAATTATGTGGTCTCAGGGTAAAGATAATGGGTACGATCCTGGGATAAAGGTCCCTGCAACGATCCCGGGTTTGAGGCACCGTGTAAATAGTTGGGGTCAACTATTTAGGGATTTCGACAGGATGTTCGGTTTCAGGCACAAGAATGGAATCTAACAGGATTGTGATGTAAGAGACCAAAGATGAAACTTTTAGCTCTACGTTTATTACATTTCTGAAAAGCATATAAAGTTCCATACAGAAATATGATCTGAAAAAGTTGACATTTAAAAAGATAGTAATGCAAAATTACTAGTTTCTCCAGGAAACGAAAAGAGCTAGCTAATTTCCCTTATAAGGGATTAAACTTTAAGAGCATAATTTAAATTGCATTAAAATGATCCATAACGGATTAAGCATAATAAAGCTGAATGTTGACTAGGATGTGTTACCACCTTTTTGAGATGCGATACAAAAGTTTCATCCATACAAAACCATTCCAAGATAGGCCAGCAAACCAATAGCTGGCAACAGTTGGGTTGCCCGCACAGAGCTGATGACCGAGGTAACAGATGGAATACCCGCACAGGGCTGATGACCGAGGTAGCAGTTAGGATGCCCGCCCAGGGCTGATGACCGAGGTAGCAGTTGAGTTGCCCACACAGGGCTGATGACCGAGGTAGGAGTTGGGTTGCTCGCCCAGGGCTGATGACCGAGGTCAATCCACACACACTCCAGACATCCGGGTTCTGAACCAAGGTTTTGGCGAATTTTAGTCTTTCTGACATGAGTAGACCAGCGGAGAGATGTCTTTTGGTAATAACATCTCAACTGGTGCGTGAAGTTACCTTTTCATAACAAAGGCCTGAGG
Organism: Meconema thalassinum; assembly: GCA_946902985.2. Taxonomy (NCBI): domain Eukaryota; kingdom Metazoa; phylum Arthropoda; class Insecta; order Orthoptera; family Tettigoniidae; genus Meconema; species Meconema thalassinum. The sequence goes on along the minus strand of OX336398.1, from coordinate 174,317,844 downwards.
CTGGGAGCTGCGTTGATGAATATGGCTCAGCTGTGATCCGGAGTATGGGTTAGCCTATACAGGCGGTACCCGTGTTGTTGCAGAGCAGGGCCTCCGGCAGCGTAGTGTTACCCAAGAGGGCAATAACCCCAAGCAGGTGTGGAGCAGCAGATGACTGCTGATGGAGAATCGGCACAGAACGCCCGTAGACCAGAGATTAAATAGTAGGTGTGACGTCATGGCATGATGCAGATACCAAACCAGAGGGGGAAGGCAGACAGCCAATCAGCGCATAGCCCGGGAAAAGACGCACGAATAGCAGACCGGAGCAGCTAGTGCATTTGTGACAGTGTGCAAGAGAGGCAGTCTAAAGAACACACTTCAGATAGGGTAGGTAAAGAATCATAAATAATTGTAAAACATAAATACAATTGAAATATCAATGGTACTGTACCCGTAATTACCTACCATTACCTGTTGCATCCCACGAAGGTTTCCGGATCGTAGAACCTGAATATCCCCGGCTAGAAAAAAAACAGATCCTACTCACAAGTGAATGGGGATAATAGGGCACAAATACACCTAACATGGTAGTATTATGAAAGACCATGGCCACAAAAGCAAAAGTCGCTCAGAGAACATGAAATTCTAAAAACGAAGAACCTCGTAAGCGTGAAATACTCAGCGATGGTCTTCCGAATACAATCTTCCACCACCCCTGTAAAGCATCACGCCATCAATATTTTCAATAAAAAAAGGAATGTATTCATAAAACTAAACATGAAACAAGAAAGATCCTAGCATTCAAAAGAATGCCCAAATACTCCCCTCCAATAGGGAAATGCTATCGGAACATCAACAAGGAATCGCCTCGTGTCCAGCTTGACACGTCAAAAAATCTATACAACATGTAATATTTTGTACAATTCTAAATAAAATTATTTTAGGTTGTTGCAAACCCTAACACATTTTATAGTTATTTCGCAAATGTATAATATATACAACATAACAAAATTATCAAAATTGTTCAATGATTTACTTATTTACATAAACTATAATTCATATTAATGCATCACGTATGCATTCTTGTTTTATTAACCATATGTTAATATTTTATAAGTTATTTATATCATAAATAACCTGGTTTTATCATTGATTTGACTTATTACTTGACTAGACTTGTTGCAACCGAACAATTCATTTTAATCCTTTTATATTAGTTTAAATTTGTCATAAGCACATTTAAATACAACCAGCAATAAAGCTAATTGAAAGTTTTAATTGCCACTCCATGTGAATTATTTTAGAACAATCAATAAATTAATAATGTTGGCTTTCGTATTAACTTTATCAAAGATAATCTATCCATCTGTAATGATTCTAGTGCAGTATTATGCTCAGAGTGATTGTAGCAGTGAGGTATAAAAACATCTGTGATCAAACAGCTGATCTCACATCCTATCACAAGGATTAATTAAATAATTATTCGACGACGTAGATTTTCATAAAAATCTGTAATAATTGGCTCTCACTGGCTCAATTCCAACAATATATTTTCTATTTAACAGTATCATCTCTGTTAATCATAATAATAATAATTCTAACACTACCCACTGGTATGCTAAACGATAATGTATACCTAAATGTGGTGACCTATTATATACCTCAATCTCTGGTCTGTATCACTCATCAGTGATCACAAAAATACAGAATAAATTGTTTAACCTCATATTATACTGCACAAAACTAATATTCACACTCCCTAGTTAAATATGAATTAAATAACTGCGTGGAATCATATTCAAAATGGTATAAAAATATCCTGACTATATTAAAGTCTTGCCTTACAATATTGCATTCCAAAACATGTCCTATTACTATTTTGTATAGACTTTCTTAGAGTCTAATCTAGGAAATTGCGTATAAAAGATATTTGCAGCTCGTCAAAATATCTTCAATCAAACGAGAAATCGGTAATAATAATAATGTCATTAAATCTCAAATAACAAAATGCACACAAAACACGTGGCTTACTCAAAATGAAAATTGATCAATTCAAAAATAGAATTCAACTCTCATTCAGATGGACTCAACATGTTTAACAATGCCCCCTACGCCATGAATCTTAGTTAACACAATTAAGTTAAAGTCAAAATGTTACATTAGGACACACTGTGAACATATTTCGCCTCTCAGAAATAAAGTGAAGTCCCTACAAGAATAACTGAACAAAAATCTTAATAAGACCTGACTTCAGAAACACTCTGTGTCGAAGCGACATCAGAAAAGTTCGTTAATAGTATGCTCATTCAGATACTTAAATATGTTAATGTTAACGCACAGTGAGTGTATAATAAACCGCTCTCATCAGCTATATAAATTTTATAGTTCGGTCAAAAATCACCAACACGTGTGAAAAACACACAAAATAGTTCCAAAACCACTTGGAAATGAAAATGTGTTCTCCTATAATTTGTCTGCTTGACAATGAAAATATGCATGTTATTACTACTAAATTAAGCCAAAACAATTGCCACAATATTAAACAAATGGATGCGTTTATCTAACATAAACCAAAATCCGGGTAGGCAGAAAGTCAGAAACGACAAGATGTCGAGCCTAGACCCCTGTCCATCCATACTACATATCAAAAACAAACTATGGCAATTATGGTTACTCTACAATAACCCGCTAAGCCACTACTTAATAAACTGAGTATCTTATACCTTTAGCCACGTTCCGTTGTGATGTCAAAAAGGATTTAGTAATATGTCATAGCAAACATCTCCCATCTCCTCCAAGGCACGATCTCCATCCTCCAACGATCTCGGGCCTCGAACCAAGAACTCGAACATCACCAAGCGTCAGATTGACCGTACGCCCCTGCCGAGCGATTGCATTGCGACAAACGATTACGAACACGCATATTTCGGTTGATGTATAACAGTTTATAGCAGCGATCAAGCATTAGCTTGTAACCATGTATGATACTCATCTCTCTTAGAGGTGCGTAAAACAATTTCACAATATCAAGTTGTCTGGAACAGAAAGTCGTGTTTCCAGACCACATGTTGCGTTATGGTCACCTTATGAGAAATTTCCGCTACACTGCGAATATATTGCTTGCGTCAGGGGTTTAGCCAAACATGACTATACACATATAAATGTCATTGCATATTCCCCCTGATGTCTGATCGCCCAACTTAATGCAGGGAAAAATATTGTTTCTCTCAAACGAACTGTGCATGAATTACAGCCTGTTCTAAAGTCACACTCAACAGGTGTGTAGCGAGAATGATCCCGCATGAACTGATAATTCACAATGGCTTCCTTCCACCCTCGCTTCACCGCGCCTAGTATCAATCCGCGTGGTAAGAAAACGTGAAATGTTTCTGCTCATATATAGGAGCCTCGTTTACGATGTGAAAATACACGTACACCATATTCATATACTTAAAATGCACAGTCTATTCGTTAACTTTACTGTTCTGAATATTTATGGTCAGTGTAAAATACTTCTCAGTACACGATATCACTTCAAAGACACTCCCGTAATCCATAGATAGTTCCGACTCGAATCCACATAATGATATGTCCACTCCACTCCTGTCCCAATGCGCACGCCAATGCTTACCCCCTCCCCGGGGTATCCTAGTTCGGCGTTTCTCTCCTGTAGAGTACAATATAATCATTTCTCTATAATAAAGGCTTTTTAATAATGCAATAAATGCATGTATACACCTTCTAGCGTTCTGACATGATATTTAGCCTCAATCATACTGCGTAAAATACTCTATTTAGCCATAATGTCCAATTCAATTCCTGAATGCAGGTGTCGAGGTTTTTTGATGTCACGAAGATCACATTCCACTGTGTCGTACCTCCATTTCTTCCTACTGACTTGCTTCGAGCAATCTCGCGCATTCTCGGTTTCCTTCGGCTTCCTTCCCAAGCATGCCATAGACGTAGCGGTAGCCACCATATGTTCATACATGGAATACCGTTCGAAAATCATCAACTAGTGGCGCGAGCTATGAAATAAAGGTACAGTACGTAAAGAATAAACTAGAACCGCGTTCTTTCTGCAATTGCTGCAAAGTAGAAAATGGGGCAGAAAAAACGAACAAATGTTTCAAACCAAAAAGGGAAACTAACTACTAACAAAACTATTCGCAAAAGCGAACAATAACCGTTCACCGATCCTATATCAACAAGGCTTCATCCCTATCACCCATAATACTGAATATCTAGGACTCCTGATTGACGATAAGTTGACCTGGGCGTCTAAACTTTCCCACTTAAAATCTCATGTAACAAAATAATTCCATTTACATCGTTCGTTAACCCGACGAACTTGGGGAGCTGATCCTCAAATATCTCACTAGGTCATGGACTGTTTTTAAATTAAGTTTTGTATATGGTAACCTGTGTTATTGCGATGGGCGTATTAGTGTGTGTGTATTTGTAATGCAGGTAAGCATTGTCATGTGCGGCCCCGGTTAAACTCCAGTTGCACTATCAGCCAGACAAGAAACCTGACAACAACGCCCTGCTCTTATCAGCAACTCTCACCAGTCCAGCAAGCTAGTGTATGTTTGCAGACTAGAGCCAGCGTAAGCATGAAAGCGTGTGTCTCTCTGTTATAAAATCTATCATTTACGTATTATTATTATAACTCGGTGGTCATCACAGAGGTCCAGATTCGATTCAGCGCTATATCAAGACATTTTATCAGTGGTCTAAGGGCTGGAACAGAGTACACTGAGTCTTGACAGGTAAAACTTTTGGGTCAATTCATGGGCCATGACAAAGGGTTGGCCATCCTGACTTCTTCAACACCTCATACGACTCTTTAGCCTTATTCATTAGCTATATACACATTAATCCATGATTACCTAGTAATAATAATAATAATAATAATAATTAGCAAATCGTCATCCCTCATACACACATCCATTAAATCATGGTTTCACAAACACTTATGTATTTTAGGTGTTTCATACCTTTTCCCCCTGTAACATCACTATTCCCTGTTGAAGGGGTGAAATAACTTATCGGGGTAAAAGCGTGAATAATCACCTATTTTTTTGAACTATCACACCTAATTTTAGGGTTCCTAGTTTCCAAGATATCAATTTTTCAATTTTGGGGTAGTTTTCACCCCTCTACTATGTTTCATGAAAAACAAAAATCTGAGGTTCATTTATCATTTTTACATGTTTAACATCTTTCTTCCCCCTGTAAAATTACTATTTACTGTTTTAGGGGTGAAATGACCAGTCGAGGTAATAGCCTATATCATCACCTATTTTTTGACATATCACACCTAATTTTAGGGTTCTTAGTTTCCAAGATATTTATTTTTCAATTTTGGGGGGTAGTTTCACCCCCCAAAGGGGGACGTCGCCCCAAGTGCTAGGATCCCTCATACAATTCCCTAGCATGATTGGTTGGCGAGATATTAACAAAAGTGTAGTTAGGCCCTTTTGACAAAAATGAATCACACATTCAAAAACGGGCCGTCACCCAAAGTGCTAGAATACTGTCGATGGCATAATCCCATCAGGGGTTCAGAAAATATTAACAAATGTGTAGTTAGGCCCTTTTGACAAAAGCCTTCAGTGTGCATACATACAAAGAATTACTATTTCACCCTCAGATAGGGTAGTTTTTATTTTGGGGTGGAAATAAGTTGTCCATAGGAATGGGGAGGTTCACCACGAGTTCTACGACATCCCATAAGTTTAAATCCTATTATTGGTCATCGAGATAATAAAGGGCTGATGATCTATTAGTTTTTGGGTTCTTTAATTAATATTATTTTTAAAATAACTCATCTATACATAATCATTTATAAAGCCCCCTTCTTACAAAAGCCCCCCCAAGTGCGCATGCATACCAAGAAACCACTTCTTCACCCCCCTCCCGGGTAAGGGTAGTTTTTATTTTGGGGTGGACAAACCTCGTCCATAGAAAAGCGAAATTCACCACGAGTCCAACGACACCCCATATGTTTAAATCCGATTATTGGTTATCGAGATTGAAACATCCCTAAAGTACAATACAAACGAGGTCCGCACCTCTGCTACCGTGAATTGTATAACTTTAGGTTGGAAGCGAAAGGACTGGGCCTTCTGCCAACATAACCCAAGGTACACTTATTAGAACCGTGTTGTCGAGTTCAAGCCTAAAAGAAAACACAGTTACTCTGGTATGAAACATTCTATTTGCCAACAGAGTACATTTACAAAGTTAAAAAAACAATAAACAATAAAAGGATATCAAAATAAGACATGGAAATCACCCCCAATAGCCTACACCAGTTCCCATCAGAAACTCGTCGGAGTATAGTACAATAGTCAATTAAAACATTCCTGACATGATCTCTTCCTCAAATAAGATAAATATTCAGCTGACACCAGATGACAGAATTACATATCTCGCATGTAAGGTACTTACTTCACGACTAACACGACACGTCAGAAATCTAGATCAATATTACCAACTGAAGATCAATGCCAATAAACAAAACATTTATCATAGTGTGGATAATTACATTAAAATCCAACTCCTATTAATGGCATGAAAACAGAACTAATCTCTCCAAACACCAAACCAGTTACATGGCTGCCATCTTTCAAGTACAGTACTACGTAATCAGCTGTTCGTCGATAATGGCGTTTCGTTACGAACTGGAAATCAATGCCGATAAACAAACGTTTATCATAGTGTGGATAATTTGTTTAAAATCCAACTCCTATTAATAGCATGAAAACAGAACTAATCTCTCCAAACACCAAACCAGTTACATGGCTGCCATCTTTTAACTACAGTACTATATTATCAGCTGTTCGTCATTAATGATAGTTCGTTACCTACTGAAAATCACACCTTTTTAAAGAACCTAACACCGACGTCATCACCATACCTCATAACTATACTCCGTACTGAATAACATTTAAAACAGATCTAAACTAGGATATCCTACAGTGATTAGAGTGAAATGAAAACCTTTACGTTACTTTACTAATTGAAACTACTAACCACATAACAAAATTATAGTCAACCCTAACACGGTATCACAATGCCGGTGACTCAATAAATTATAAATAATTGTACTTCAGGCGCAGACCTCACATATGAACAGGCGCGGATCTACAGTTTGGTTTTGGGGGGGTCAGAGAATCGATCTAGAGTTTGGCTTGGTGGGGGGGGCGGTGGAGGGGGGGGGGGGTCAGAGAATCGAAATTGTTAAGAAAAATGGTATCACTAAAAACGCAATCACAAAATAACCAAACGTACAAAACCAGACCAATTTTTTTGCAAGCTTCATGGATAGAAATTTGATGCGTTTAGCGCACCAAAAATATTCGTGCAAATTGCAACGGCGTGTTTTGCGACTTTTACATCGAGCTTCGAGAAAAGGATCAAGGTACGTAACAGTTTCGGCAAGTCGAGTTGGTACCGACAAAGGGAGAAAGTCACAGCTTAAATTGCCAACCAAGCTTGCAGTTTGGACGTCGGCAAAAATTTTTGGTGCGAAAAAAGCCCCAGTTTCCTATCCGTGCATTGCTGCACATTCATCGTGACATCACTATAAACATCGATTAGGTAATCACAAGGTTTGCTAAACAAAATAGACGAGTTGATTTTGTTGTATAACTAATAGTTTTATACAAGAGGTTAGAAGTTGTAAATATGTACAGTTGTAACAGAACATAATAATTCCAATAAAGATAATTCAGTATTGAATAAAATGAAAAAAAAAACTTTTTTTCAGTTAAAATTCGTTAAGTTTTATTTGTCTGGTAATTGTGTTTTCGTTTTTTGAGTTTGCAAAAAAAGTTGGTCTCCGTTTGGGGGGGTCATGACCCCCGTGACCCCCCCCCCCCCTTGAATCCGCGCCTGCATATGAATAAACTGCAACACAACATGACGTACCTTTCAGTAGACCACTTGTTCACCCTCACAAACTGTAACAACATTTCGTCGAACACAATATTGCTTATTTCCTTCGCCATGGAACGTGACATTCTACAGTGATCAGTATCACAAATAAGAAGCAGAACATCTTTCATACGGCAGATCATTTCCTCAACAAGTTGATCTTTTCCAGGATACCAAATGTTACATCATCGCTCCTAATACATGAGAGGTCCAATCCAGTCTTCCTGATTTCTTCAATGCAATTATAATTTTAAATTTAAGGTTGTTAATTCCTTCTTACATTGGTACTTGTCATTACTCCGAACTAAAGGAAATAGGGCAGAAGCTAGTGAATAGCCCCAGGCTATTCCAGCCTCCTCGGGAACTCCAGTTATGTACACTATATCTTATCGCCTTGATGATTTCAACTTATCTTCCCGTGTAGATCCTCAAAAGTTAACAATTGTCGTTGTGACGACGGACAACAAGACAGACCTACCATCTTGTCAACAGACGACAGGAACACACTCTATAGATTATCGCCACAATTAGAAGACTTCCTTCTTACCTGTTCGGTGGAGCGCTCTGACCTGAGTCAGCATAAACATCATACTCGCAGAAGCAAATTATACATATCAGATGGAGACTTGTCAGAGCCGTAATAACGGCTCATCCTCCCCCTCCACAATAGTTGTCGTAGGTTCAAAGGACCAAGACAACTCAAAACAACAAATTCACACCATGCAGAGACATGCAAATCTTCACCCAAAGTTTTTACATATCCATCACCATATCATTCTATAATATGAGAATTCCTCCCACCAGATAGTTTTATCTCCTAAATACATATCAGGTAGTACATCATGCTTGGAATTACAATTTCTTACAATATTCCAAACAGTCAAATCCATGATTTTCACGGTACAAATACAAATCTTCTTGTATCTACCAGACATTCTTGTATAGTGAAGACTGGTTCCAGTCCGTTTTTAGGTTCGCAGTTTACCGTTCAGTCATCCGGGCCCTGGATTCCCTCACAAGTGCACAACGAATCTTCCACGCAGAACAGCCTACACCAGTTTGCAGCTGAAAACAATTTCAACTGGGCAGTACCATAGTATAGAAGTCTTAACAACTAAGATTGGAGACAGGAATTCCTAACGAAACAGAATAATACCCAAGTTTACATGAAAAGAAGACCTTAGACTATCAACAGAATACTTCCCTTTCAGTAAATTTCCATGTCTTTTACAGTTAATATTTAAGTTTTACAAAATTTCAAATCATTATTTCAATATCAGACTATGTACTCCAATGTAATCAACAATAATAATTATTTACAGCCAAAATTCACAACCGATATGCAGTAAAAACATTAATTCTCAAGGAACATGAGCTCGCTAACCTTAAAATTTCAACTAATTAACATGAATACCGATTTAAGTCTTTCATATCCCAACTGTTTTCCACCAAAGAAACCCTAATAAAATCAAAATCAAAACAAGTACTGACTCAACAAACACCCAATAAATGACCACAGAAGACCCTTAAATAAATAGAAGATCAACTGACCACCCGTGCAAACCGACAAGATACAAACATTCCCAATCTTTCAATCATATCACATAACCTCTCAATACACACCATAAATAATACCATTAACCACCCGCAAATAAACTCAAAAACAAACAACCAGAATACAAATTAGCACTTGTCAATACATCCACACAAAACACAATTACATAAATACTCTTTCATATACATACCCAGATCAAACAGAAACTAGTAAACGAGTCGAAGCACGCATTTCATGAGGCATATAGTGAGTCCCAGTATATTCACCAAACAACACAAATTAATTCATCATATCTCATCACACATAATCACAGTACTTACCCTAAGTATTTAATTCTCAGCCTACCAGCAAATAGGATTGAACCCACTCAATCATCTGGAGACTTCGGAGAATGGTTTATAAATACTTACCTTAAACTATTATTACTTTACCTCACCTGAACCACGTCCCATTCCTTGTAAATGTTGAGGATCATAAAGTAACACTCAACTGAACTCTAACCAAACAAACCCCCATAAAATTCAGTTGGCAGACTCAAGTTGACAGATATATCAACCAATGCCAATTTATATACACGGTCCCAAGTAAACCCATGACGTTAACCCCTTAAATGAATAGAAACCCACACTTACATTGACACCCACAAATCAACAACAAATCCACCCAAGTTGTAATAGTAAAACAAAATCGCACAAAACATTCATACACATATATACATTCTGTATGTCCTGTCTGGTAAAGCACAATTTAGAAAATAGACACACACAAGTCCATATTATCAGTAACAGAAATAGTCAGCCACATCATTGACTCAGATGAACATATGATCCACAAGATCACAACTCCTACCTTAGTTGCTACATCAAATAGGTCACTGGAAGAACACCACTGGGATACCTATTTGCAACAGGAACAAGCATGAAATCTATGCTGCCCTGAAAAGAGTACCCCCCCCCCCAAAAAAAACAGGAGTAGAACCGGATCTCAATAGTAGTCAACTGGCTGCACAGGCCTTCGCTTCTGAAAATAAGTGTTACCAACTAATGATCAAGATGGAGAAAAATATGAGGAACACGACGATAAAGAACTACACATGTGTCTAGAATCAGCAATACCTTATTAGGGTAGAAATAAATAAACTTATAGAAGGAGATGACACACCATCACTTACCAAAGCCTTGGAATCATCACTTACCATACCCCAAGATATAAAATACACCATCACCCTTCGGCACAGATTCAACAACATTAGAAAAAAATGAAATTTAAGTTACGGGCAGAACCAAACCCAGAATTACCAGGATTTGATGTAGGAGACGTGGAACATCTTTCCTAAAATTACCTTACTTATTTGCTTTACTCGAATAACTCGCTCTATATTCTTTGACGACCTTATAGAAGACCCCACATTTCAATAAAATTTCGAAACACCATTACTATCAACAATATCCGAAACATTTTGCATACCATGCAACGACTCATGCCCAGAGACCTCGATAACAACAACACAATCACTAAATTCACACAATGCATCACCGTAATAATTAACACTTTTCGAACACTCCCGACACTCGGTTGGGTCATCATAAATCATTTCAGAAAAATACGAACGAAATTCACAACTAGGTTAGAACGTTAGAATACCTATCTCTTCAGCAAATATCACAACATATAGTTACCACACTCCCATTTGATCACGTAATCACAGAATCCAAAGAATCGACTTAACCCTAATTCGAATCACATGCAAAGCAGATAATTTTCAACACACCAATTAAGGTAATAAAGAATACATCACTTCAAAAACAGCTGGTAATATGTCAGACTCACCGATATTCCCATAGTTAGCTTCATGGAGAGAGAACTCTACAGGAAAATTCCCCAACTCACAAAATAATCACGTCCAAATTGCGATGATGTTTAGATTTTCCTTCCTTATGATGAGCTCATATTCTATCACATCTTTGGTTAACATATGACAGCTTCCAAAACATTTGCTCCATATAATTCATTGACATGCCCATGGAACAGAGAAACACAAGAATTAGAGGTTAAGTCAAAACACACTAATATAATTTCACGTAATTTGATACTAGGCCTAATATATCCTTCCAATCATGCACTCAACAAAACAAATTCCAACAAATGTAAAATGTGGTATAACACGAAAAACCACGCTCTGCTACCAGTGAAACATCCCTAAAGTACAATGCAAACGAGGTCCGAACCTCTGCTACCGTGAATTGTATAACTTTAGGTTGGAAGCGAAAGGACTGGGCCTTTTGCCAACATAACCCAAGGTACACTTATTAGAACCGTGTTGTCGAGTTCAAGCCTAAAAGAAAACACAGTTACTCTGGTATGAAACATTCTATTTGCCAACAGAGTACATTTACAAAGTTTAAAAAAAAAACAATAAAAGGATATCAAAATAAGACATGGAAATCACCCCCAAAAGCCTACACCAGTTCCCATCAGAAACTCGTCGGAGTATAGTACAATAGTCAATTAAAACATTCCTGACATGATCTCTTCCTCAAATAAGATAAATATTCAGCTGACACCAGATGACAGAATTACATATCTCGCATGTAAGGTACTTACTTCACGACTAACACGACACGTCAGAAATCTAGATCAATATTACCAACTGAAGATCAATGCCAATAAACTAAACATTTGTCACAGTGTGGATAATTACATTAAAATCCAACTCCTATTAATGGCATGAAAACAGAACTAATCTCTCCAAACACCAAACCAGTTACATGGCTGCCATCTTTCAAGTACAGTACTACGTAATCAGCTGTTCGTCGATAATGGCGTTTCGTTACGAACTGGAAATCAATGCCGATAAACAAACGTTTATCATAGTGTGGATAATTTGTTTAAAATCCAACTCCTATTAATAGCATGAAAACAGAACTAATCTCTCCAAACACCAAACCAGTTACATGGCTGCCATCTTTTAACTACAGTACTATATTATCGGCTGTTCGTCATTAATGATAGTTCGTTACCTACTGAAAATCACACCTTTTTAAAGAACCTAACACCGACGTCATCACCATACCTCATAACTATACTCCGTACTGAGTAACATTTAAAACAGATCCAAACTAGGATATCCTACAGTGATTAGAGTGAAATGAAAACCTTTACGTTACTTTACTAATTGAAACTACTAACCACATAACAAAATTATAGTCAACCCTAACACGGTATCACAATGCCGGTGACTCAATAAATTATAAATAATTGTACTTCAGGCACAGACCTCACATATGAATAAACTGCAACACAACATGACGTACCTTTCAGTAGACCACTTGTTCACCCTCACAAACTGTAACAACATTTCGTCGAACGCAATATTGCTTATTTCCTCCGTCATGGAACGTGACATTCTACAGTGATCAGTATCACAAATAAGAAGCAGAACATCTTTCATACGGCAGATCATTTCCTCAACAAGATGATATTTTCCAGGATACCAAATGTTACGTCATCGCTTCTAATACGTGAGAGGTCCAATCCAGTCTTCCTGATTTCTTCAATGCAATTATAATTTTAAATTTAAGGTTGTTAATTCCTTCTTACATTGGTACTTGTCATTACTCCGAACTAAAGGAAATAGGGCAGAAGCTAGTGAATAGCCCCAGGCTATTCCAGCCTCCTCGGGAACTCCAGTTATGTACACTACATCTTATCGCCTTGATGATTTCAACATATCTTCCCTTGTAGATCCTCAAAAGTTAACAATTGTCGTTGTGACGACAGATAACAAGACAGACCTACCATCTTGTCAACAGACGACAGGAACACACTCTATAGATTATCGCCACAATTAGAAGACTTCCTTCTTACCTGTTCGGTGGAGCGCTCTGACGAGAGTCAGCATAAACATCATACTCGCAGAAGCAAATTATGCAAATCAGATGGAGGTGAGAGAAGAGACGTGTCAGTGCCGTAATAACGGCTCAGAGATAATAAAGGGCTGATGATCTATTAGTTTTTGGGTTCCTTAATTAATATTATTTTTAAAATAACTCATCTATACATAATCATTTATAAATCCCGCTCTCTTACAAAAGCCCCCAACTGCGCATGTATACAAGAAAATCACTACTTCACCCCCAGGCAAGGGTAGTTTTATTTTGGGGTGGAAATAAGTCATCCATAGGAAATGGGGGTTCACCACGATTCCTAGGACACCCCATATGCTCAAATCCGACCATAGGTTCAGGAAATATTTTACGTTTCCCAAATATTAGGAAATATTTCCGTTTCCCAAATATTAGGAAAAATGACAAAAACCCATTTTTTTAACCAAAAAACATGGTTTCACCGTTACAACACCTACGTTCCCGTAAAGAGGACAACAACACAAAGACAACATCATCTCCATCATAGACATAACTTTAACCGTTTCCCAAATATTTACAAGAATGACGGAAACACATGTTTTGATCAAAAAACATGGTTTCACCTTTTCAACACCTACATCCCCGTAAAGAGGACAACGACACACTGTATGACAGCACTTGGGCAGTGAGCAGAACCTCTTATCTCTCTCTCTTGCTGCGGGGCCAGACTGCTGGCTGGCTGCATGGCCACGCAATGATAACAGACACTTGCTCCCAGAGCCCGTGGTCAGACTCAAAGCCTTCAATTCTGTTTTCGCTAAGTGTGTGAGCCCAAGCCCGCAATGTCCAATCATGTTTTAGCAACATGACAGCTGGTGGCAAGCAAGACAATCATTCACCGAACACAACGTCACTTGAATCCTAGTTCTCACTTTTTTCCCGTTTCCTCAAATATCTGGGGGAAAATAACGGAAACGCCTTATTAGACCAAAAATCATGGTTCCACCTTTTCAACGCCTACATCCCCGTAAAGAGGAGAACATCACAAACACAACAATATGTCACACGTCATTATCACTTTTTCGGTTTTTCCAAATATTAGGAAAAATATCAAAAACACATGTTTAGACCAAGAAAGTGTTCAACTATTCACCAAAAATAAGATACATCTAATCACATCGTTCTAACCTCACCACTTCACCAAATATCTCCAAAATGTCAAAAACACAAGTTTACCACAAAATCGAGTTTCCAAATTCCACCCATTAAAAAAATAACCTCACCATCAGATAGAGCGGGAAAAATACCATTCAAACGACCCCTCACTCAACCCTAGTCCTTCCCCCACTTAACCCTTTTTCCAACATAGCCATACGTATTCAAGCACGCACGCGATTATAGGTAGAACTCCTAAGTTCCCCCTACTGTTTGTCCTAGAGACCTGAAACTTGGTTTCTGCCTAGAGGGGCTAAAGACCTTTCATTTATGTCAAACAAACCTTTTTGTAAAATTCTTCGTTTCCAAAATAGTGAGCATTTTTCAAAATTCACTTTCTTTTGTCCTACAGACTTGAAACTTGGTTTCTTCTTAGAGGGGTTAGGGACCTTTGATTTACGTCAAACAAACTTCTTTGTCAACTTCATCGTTTCCAAAAAATTCAAAAACAAATTTTTCATTTTTTTAAATAGTACGGTACCACTCATTTATAGCAAAGAGGGCGTCACGCCAACTCCTACAACATCACACCTCCAAATCCGATCATGCGTTCGCGAGATACCGGCAAAGTTCGCGAGAAAGTAGGCTGGGAAGCAGAACATACAACCTCCCACTACTGCCGTACCGGTAGGCCTAATATTTACTAACAACTCGTCGTTTCTTCTTCAACTTTTATTTAATCATCTATATATTTAAAACACTAAGCTGTTTTTTGTACACACGAGATTGTGAAAACGACTTAACCGATTGCCTTCGTAAGACATTCTAACGAAAGCTCTTGGCATGCAGATTTGCAGAGTGTCTATAAAATAAACAAATATATTACGGTATATTTTTGAATTAATATAGAAAATAGCAGAATTCTTGCCCCTCACGCATGCGCACAATCCGCCTGGGGTCATGACAAAATGGCGGTGAGAAGTCCATTAAAATGTAAGTTATTTAATAAGCTTGCATGTAATTGAAAACATACATTAACCAAGTTCTGACAATAAAATATAATAACAGTATGAACGTATACGAATGTGCAACATTGATTTATTTGGATAATGAAATGGATTATTTCCTTCAGACAGCAGCTTTTGAAGATAATGAATGGCTGCGTCCGCTGCTGAACAAGATTGCGCGAGTAGCTATGTGGTTAAGGCGACAGACTGTGGTTCCTAGATTCGCCGGTTCGATCCCAACCCTCGCCGATATATGTTTTTTTTACCATTGAAATATTGTTTAATCAAGGAGTATTAGTAAGGTTTTATGTCTGTAAAAGATACATATTTCTACATTCCTTCTCAATACGTTTTATTTCCGTTTTACCATTGCATTACAGCATGTGATCAAAAGAGCAAACTGTTGTCCTCAGTACGCCGTTTAAATATCTGCAATCAGTTCCTATAACTGACAACAGATGGCAGTACATCGCCCATATAGTTCCAGTAACTGACATCAGATGGCAGCACCATTGCATCGATATATTTAAAACCCAAGACATGGCACGTTTTCACGTGATGGAGAATTATAAAGGAGGGGAATATTTAAGAAGGGAAATTTTGAGGAACATTAACCGACAGTTGAATGTGTTGGCTATGTTGTTTATGTACCTTAATATTGCAATTTCTTCCCAATGCTTCGGTGGTCAAGTTATTAGCGTCCTAGACTAAAAGTTATAATTATGCATCGTCGATATACTCTTAAATTATTAAAGAAAAAAGTAGTTTTCCAGGCACTCGCGCGTGTCCACAATTGCTTTCGCCATAAGAGACACTTGGCAAACATAATTCGTTTGAAGGGCTCCGACATCGTGGTCACTCAGCCCCGTGTACTTGGGTGTGTATGTGTGAAATTTTCTCTCATAACCTGTGTTATTGTGATGGCTGCATTACTGTGTGTATTTGTAATTAAGGTGGTAAATGGCAAGGAGACGGCCAAGGCCTTAAGTTAGGAACCATCCCGGTATTTGCCTTAAGTGGAAGTGGGAAACCACGGAAAACCACATCCAAGATTGTCGAGGTGGGAATTAAACCTTCCTCTTCTTAGTTATACCTCAAGAGACTGAATGTGCCCCGTTTTTGCCCTCAGACCAGAATTCAATTTCTTGGCAGAGCAGGAAATATAACCCGGGTCTCCGGGGCGATAGACAAGAATAGGTGGGCCTCCATGTGTTAATACGATTTTTGACATGCTCGGGACATATAATTCAAAAACTGCCTCCTTTAGGGTGACTGCCGAAGTGAGTATTGAGTATAGGCCTATGGTCGTTCCAGTAGTTGGCGAAGTGATTCTATGTTCCCCTGCAAAATGTACTGTCATAACCTATAACAGGTGATGGAAATTGCTTATTTAGAGCAGTTTCGTACTGTTTATAACAAAATGAAGAACGTCATTCTGAGCTGCGTTTTCAAGCTATCGCAAAAAATTTCGCTGGCAGGAACAATTATAAGGAATTTATTTTAAGCGATCAGTCTCATCGCATTCTCCTCACCAACCAACTTGAGTATGTAAGTCTCTGGACGGTCATGTTGAACTTCATTGTATAAGACAATTGTTTAATGATTATTTGTTTAGAGTACTGAGTCTAACTACGCAGTTGATTTCGGCAATGGAAGTATTATTTGCCATGTAATATTTAGCGGCTCCGTTATTGCAGGACACTATAGTGTTATCGAATAATACGAAGCCACATTTAAAATCCAATATAAATAGGCCATTTCAGAAACAATTCCAGATATTATGCAGTACAGTGTACTGTAAGGTCTTTGACGATCAAATGTAAACATTGTTCTACATTGTACTTCTCTTGCGTAAAATCTATGCGTGGTTACTTTGGTCTTTACTGTTGTGAAGGTAAAATTGATCTGCTGGAATATAAAATATTTGCCAAGCTGCAACAATGTAATGATATTAATTTAAAAGTCATTGAACTTATATCCAGTAGTTCAAACACATACATCAGCGTTAACAGATTGGATACTGAAGATGAAAGCCAGCTACTTCATTTCCCTATTATTGAATTTTTCAATTCCTTGGAATTAAGTGATTCGCCTCCACATACTCCGAACGTTTGAGCCATAGTTATACTCCTTAGAAATCTGAACGTTTCCCAAGGACTCATATATGGTAATATATTAATTGTAAGAAATATGTAAGAAATTGCTTGGATTCGGATATAATAGGTGCAGTAATATTAGGCAGAGAGCTCAAATCCTACGACTTGATTTAACACCTTCCGATAAAACACTTGCAGGTACAGTACAATTTCTTTTAATAGGCAACAATGTCCTATTCGCTCGGCCTACTTTATCACAATCAATCAAACTCAAGGAGAAACTCTTGAACGTATTGGGCTATTTACCTCATCACGTTTTAAGTCATGACCAGCAGGATAGTGAAGGTACAAAAAAGGTCCTGTATGGGATGGTAAAGAATAAGAGGCGGAAGGATCCTACGGATTATGTCAGAATGGTGAACAAAAGGGGACAAGGGATAGAAAATAGGGAAGAACTGAAGAAAATGTGGAAAGAATATTTTGAAGAACTCCTGAACCCAAATGGAAACCACGGCGAGGAAGAAGAAATCGGGGAAGAGGTACAGTAGATGAACTGAAAACAGAAAAGGACTTAACATGGAAAGAAGTGGAAGATGCAGTGAGGAAGATGTAAGGAGGGAAGGCACCGGGTGTGGATGAGTTGAGTGTGGAGATGGTGAGAGCAGCAGGAGAGGTGGGGATACAATGGTTGTACCGAGTGATGAAGGCAGCACGGAAGGAAAGGAAGACCCCAGAGGACTGGAAAAAGGGAATAATTGTCCCGATCTTCAAGAAAGGTAGTAGAACAGAATGCAAAAACTATCGGGGAATAACACTGATGAGTCATTGTGCAAAGATGTTTGAGAAAGTTTTAGAAAGGAGAATTAGGACAAGGATAGAAGGAGGGATGAGGGAAGAACAACATGGCTTCAGAGCAGGAAGGTCCACAGTGGATTTGATTTTTGCTGTAAGGCAGTTACAAGAACAGCACTATGAGTATGGAACAGATCTACTGATGGCCTTCCTGGACATTGAGAAAGCATATGACTGTATGCAGAAACAAAGTATGGAAGTCCCTGGAGGATAGAGGAGTAGAAAAATGGACTATAAGGAGGATAAAAGAGATGTACAAGGGAAGCGTGAGCTGTGTGAAAGTGGGAGGAGAGAGATCGGACTGGGTGGAACAGAGAAACGGCCTGAAACAAAGAAGTGCACTATCACCGTTACTTTTCATTGTGGTGATGGATGACATAATGACCCGAGCGGCACAAGTAATTGGGGAAGGAAAGATGAAAGCAATGGTGTTTGCGGATGATTTGATGATTGTGGAAACAAGGAGGAGGAGGTACAGGAACAGTTGGACGTGTGGGAAGGAATAATACAAGGATATGGGATGAAATTTAGCATAAATAAGAGTGAGATGGTGATCACAACAAGGAAGAAGGAAAGGACCACAACGGGAATAACAATTGGTGGGGAACAGCTGAAGAAAGTGGAGAGTTTCAAGTATGTGAGAAGCCTGATACAAGAGAATGGAAGAAACGGTAGAGAAATAAATGAGCGGGGGAGACAGGCAGAAGCATTCCGGAGGAGTGTGAGAAGCATGTTATGGAGCAGGGATGTCCCTCAGAACAGCAAGTAGATCATATATCGTACTATGTCCCTATCCTGACGTATGCCTCGGAGACCTGGGTTATGAAAGGAAGGGAGAAGAGCAAAATACAGGCCAGTGAGATGAGGTTCTTGAGAAGCAGTATTGGAGCTACAAAGAGGGACAGAATAAGAAATGAGAGGACCAGAGAATTAATGAAGGAGGAACCATTACAGGATGGTATAGAGAAATCTAGACTTAGATGGTATGGACATGTAAAACGAATGGAGGAGAAGAGGATACCCAGGAGGATACACGAGACGAAGTGGGAAGGAAAGAGACCAAGAGGGAGACCGAGAGACAGGTGGCTGAAGGGGGTGGAAGAAAGCGTGAAGAAGAGAGGAGAAGACTGGACAAGGGTGGAGGCTGAGAGATGGTGGGAAGACAGAAGACGTTGGAGAGGCTTGTGTTCCAAACAGACCCGGCCAGTGGCTGGAAACTGTGCAAGATGATGATGACCTCATCACGTTTTCAGTCATGACCAGCAATATGTTGCAATGCTGAGAGTGCTATCTTTTGACGCCCTTAAAGTTGCAATAGTGCTAAAAAGTAATCGTACAAAGAATGTAACTTATATAAGAAGCTTCTTCAGTAAATTTGTTTTCCATTGTCCGTCAAGTTTTGACGGGTTTCATCTAGTTATAATTATAATAGCCTATCTATTAACAATTATTTAACCAATAATCATTTTATAATTACATACATATTCTACGTACTTATTGCAAGAAAGCGATATTTGATAGCACATTCGGTTCCACCATAAAATCCAACCGTGCCTAGTTTTCAGTATGGAAAATATTACCGTAAGTTAATAGACCAAACAATTGGCGACAAACTCATTTACATCTTCTCCCTAGTGTACGTAAAGTACGGTACGGTACCATACGGTAATCACTGAAAGGGTAAATTTCACAAACGAACTTCATTTTGCATGAGTTATTGACCCCGAAACCTTCTAATGGAGGCATGGATTGTCTGCCTTTAGAAATATTTTAGTCAATACCGTAATTTAAAATAAGTTGCCAGAGAACTAAATAAAAAAAGCTGCATGCCTACTACGATGGAAAGTTGCTCTGTGAGAAAAACAACCTTGCCAAGAGTATACGACGTGCATACAGTTAAATACAATCATCCAATTGGAGAAACATTTTATTCGTCACGATCTTTAAAAAAATTCGAACATAATCTGTTGTGAATTGACGGGAAAATGTGCAACATTTATAGACTGCGAGTGTTATAAGAGGCACAGCGTTAGCTGACATTTCGTATCATAAATGCATAAGGAATTAACCCATGCAGAGCTTTCTCATTGTACACAGCGGAAGATCATATCGCTCTTGGTGCATTTTACAACTTTTATTTTTCCTAACAACAATAATTCGCTTAGTTACTTGCAAGGAAAATTGTAGTACACAGTTCCCATTGCTTCCATTACCTGACTACTAAACCGGAAGCTGGTAATGCATAACCATACGCTGGTGGCGTGTCCTATGGCAAGTGAATGAACGAAAGTGTAAGCTCTATTGCAGGACGGGAACACGAGTTCATCTTTCTTATCGAGACGCTGTAGGAATTCGCGGCAAAGTGTTATTCTGATGAGGCGTTATAAGTCATTATATGAGTGAAAATATTATTCTCTAGTGTGTGTTAACTGGCCTGAAGACTAATCGACCGCACGAGGACCATAATAAAATTGGTAACAGTTAAGAAGTGGTGAACATTCTACAAAACTACTTAAATTAGCCGATTTTTTTTAAATGGATAATACTATTGTAGAAATGCTGTGGTAATAGATGTTTTCTCCTCCGTTGTCTATAACCCACCCACCAACCCCCCTTTTTAGATCACGACTTATATAAGTAAAATTCCAGTTGTGTCCGCCATAATACACGTGAATTATGGGACAAATACAATATTGCCAACCCCACGCACAGGGTGCTACTCATCAATAATCTTTATCCGAATCAATGATTTTTGCCGCGTTAGGAAATATCATAGGATAGTCACCTGATAGCATGTGGGGCCTCTGGCAGAACATCAAAGTCTCTTCCAGAACAGCCGGGGGGCCCATTCCATACCAGGAACATGCACCCCAGACCATAACAGAGACACCCTTTCCCTGGACCACACCTTCGAGGCAGGCGGGATCCATCGATTCATGTGGTCTGCGCCACATACGGTGCCTCCCATCGGCATGGTGCTACTGAAATCATGATTCGTCCGACCATATCACGTTATGCCATTGTTCCAGTGTCCACCCCTGGTGATTGGTGACAAATGAGCGTCGTTGTGTCGATGGCATTGGGTTAACAGTGGCACCCGTGTGCGGCGCTGGCTCCCATACCCCCATGGAACCCATGTTCCTACGGATAGTCCACTGAGAGACGCGTCTGGCACGGCCTGTGTTGAATTGAGCCGTGATTTGTTGCACTTTTGCCCTTCTGTCACTATTGACAATCCGTCTCAGATGTCGCCAGTTACGGTCATCGAGGGTAGCTGGATGGCCAGCGACACCCACATTGAACCATTCATACACCCTGGACATGGTTGACTGTGTGAAGCCGAATTCCCGCACCACTGCCGAATTTGGCACTTCACATCCGTCGGGCACCAACCACCATACCTCGTTCGAACAGTGTCAGCTCAATATATAATCTCAGGCAGTGAACAAAAATCCAACCTTTTGGTCGGATGTTTGAGGGGTAGAGTCAGGTTTGACAAATGCTTTTCCACAAAAGGCATTTTATCACTAATTTAAACGTTGATGCTTCTCACCACACGTATTTACTCCGGCTTTTACAACAATATGCTTTGTTTCTGGGGAGAGGCAATAGCTGGCACTCGCATCGGCCCACCCCATCCCCGACTCGTGCAACTCACCTATCCTTGTTTGTTTGTGTTTATCTTAGACCATAAATTCAATAGAAGGCTGATGACGTCACATTGTTGAAACCAACATCTCGATCAGCTGACTGAAGGGAACTGCGGGTAGGGATAATAGAATTATCCAATATGGAGCTCCTTTTGTATTCCTTGACGTTGCTTAGCATTCGGCATTAGCCAATTGTAGTCGGTCTTGAGCTATTACCCTTCAGTCAGCTGATCGAGATGTTGGTTTCACGTCACAGTACAGGCGCAGTGTGGCAATGCGCCCTCTATTGTATTTATGCTCTAAGGTGTTAATACTCTTCGTACACGCAGTATCCCTGTTCTCTATTGTTTTCCCTTAATGGATAACCCCATAATTGGTAGCCTACAATTTGAATTGTGACTGGGTAAAGTGCATGCTACTCCCAAACCCTCTCTACAAGGAGAAGAAGAATTTGTGACTGAGAAAAAAGCTTGCTACGACCAAAACTGCTTCACAAGAAGGAGGAGAACAGGCGCGGGACACTGTTATGGGCTGATTCGAACCAAAACAAAGACCGCCACGTGCGTTTTGTTTACTGTTTGGGCCCGCATGCCGACAACTGTTGCAGTATACTCCATTTTTAGTGACTTAATCTGTCTTATGTTGGATCCAATACTAAATTGAATAGGGATGTAGCCGGAGAAAGTTCGCGCCAGATAGTGCTCGTGTAGTACTGGGTAAGCGCAAGACGATCGTCTTATGTTTCTCCCAGTCAGCTGCGAGGAATGTATAAATTGTGACAGAGTTTTCTAAACTAATGTAAATTATATCTTCTCTAATTTTCTTCCAAGACTATATTAATTAATTCTATAGGTATATCTCCTAATATATTATGGACGATTTTCAGCGTTTAAGCGATAAACAGCTGCAAGATGAGCTAGGGACCATAGGCGCTAAAACTAGCGGGAGGAAGGAAGAATTAATACAGAGGTAATAATAAAATTCTAACACGCTTTATTATTCAAATAATGAATATATGTCAGCAAGCTTTCTCCTAAAGATTACAATTACTTGAGTATTGTAGGCCTATATTGATAAATATATATCCATAAGACTTTAATCATAAATAGAGATTTAAATATTCACTTGCTCCCCTTGCTTATAGACATGTCTTTTTTTTAGGTTAATAGCTTACCGGTACATGAAACTGTCATGTTTTAAGTTTTAAGGTAAACATAATCAAAGAAAGTTGATACCGGTACTGTATACCTCGAAAATGCATCGCAAACTTTGGTTCTTATGTCATTTTGTCAATTTCTCAATAAGAATCGTTCCCGTACCCCTGGAAAAGGACTTGGGGGTACATTTTTTTTAAAGTTTGAGAATCCCTGCTTTAGGGCCACGAACTGTTTCCATTCATCTGACTATGTCTCAAGAATGTAGAAGTCCCTCGCTACCACATTCTCCGTCGCGCAGATGGAAGTTGACGATTAATTCTGATTTCAAGAAACCAACCTCACTGTAATACGTTTGCGACACTTATTCTTGAAGTATTTGTCCGAATATTGATGTATTTGAAAATGGGAGTCAGAAATGTTACATTCACTTCTTCGTGTATATTGACGATTTCTTCCCGTACTTCAATGGAGATGATTTCTGCGGATTCCGATATTGTAGGCTTATCGTGATAATCTGGCAAGTTTCTTGTGTAGGGCCTCTTCCTTATTTATGTCGTGTTCGTGGTTCACGGAAGAAGCGATGGAACAGCGCCTGGTTTTAATCTTGCTCTCCCTCTCTCTCACCTTCAAATACAAACGCGTAAATTCAGTGGTTGTTGTCGAAATGTCTAATCAGTTTTTATAGGTACAAAATAGGAATTATTTCCCTTTGTAAATCACAGTTATCCGACACAGTTTTCGTGAAGTCATCGGGTTCTAAATGATGGGAACACACTTTAATATATTCGGTCAGATTTTTCTCACCGAAATTTGTCCTTCTAATAGCATGTAACCATTTCTTCCTCATTTTTTTATTTTGTTGAAATTGGTGAAACGAAAACGGGCTTCCCTGATTTTTGCAAAGAGGAACACTGCAATAGCTCGGCATAGTCACGAAAATAACAATTTAAGCAACTTAAATTCGTACATATTAACGGCATGAGAACACAGGGGACAAATGAAGAGCGCCTTGCGCTTACCCAGTACAACAGCAGAGCGCAGAGCACTATCGGTGCTAGTTCTATACATCCCTATTACAAGCGACTAGCGGTGTTACTAGAAATGGCGACAGCTACGTTCGCTCTAAACGTGGGACAACATAATTTATATGTAGGGTAGGTTTTAATTGCTAAGATGTAAACATTGCTCATAGTTTCAGTCGGTATAATTATACGGTAATCAGAATTTAAGGATTTACTTTTATTTGTTTGTTTTTCGCGTAAAAATCCGAATATAGGTACTGCCTATACGAAATACTAGTCGTTTTATGAACATGATTGCAACATAGACATTTATCGTCAGTTCTGAAATACCATTGCATTATAGACAATTTTATGAAATATGAACTTTGATTACGATTTATTGAGTACACTATAGTAATGAACATTTGATAGGAGATTTTCTCAATTCTAGATTGGAACAATAATGTTTGCATTCCACAGTCTAATTGTATTCTATTCGACTATTTATGCAGTTTAGATGAACTTTGATTGATGATAGTATTTTTATACTACGTTACTTTGAAGATATTAATCTCAATTTTGATAGACCAGAGAGGCGTGTCTAATCGTATTTGCTATTAAATTTATTTGTGATTGGCAAATTTTTACTTCATATCGATTCATGAATGAAACCCACGAAGGTTAAATATAATAACAGTTTTCGAAACAATGGATGAATATAAGAATTTTTAAAGAGGAACTATGGATGTATAATCGTTAGTTCAGTGGACGTGTAAAAGTCGCTGATGAATAATGCCCTTGAATAAGTGAAGGAGGTTCCCACAGTAATATTAATGAAGTTAATGAATTTATAAGTGGAGTTTTTTTGTATGTATTGTGGAAGATTTTGATGCCATATATATTGAGATATATGATGAATTCTGGGCCTATTTTTGTGCAATTTTGTGCGTTTTGAGCGAGGTATTTTTCCGCTGAATGTATTGTCCAGGTCCTTTGAAAATTAATTATGTGAAGTTACTGTTAAAATTAACAAGAGTGTTTAAATAATTTGAGATAACGATTTTGAATGGAGGTTACCGTCACAAATAATAATAATAATTATTAAACCTTATTAAACCTGAATCTAAAATTTAAATATAACTAACCTTCATTGGTCGATTATATCACCACGATTTGAGTAATTATCAACCGGATAAACGTGTGGTTTAATGTATTTCTAATATAAATTATATAAATATTGTAAATAATTATGTAAATATCTTTAATAATAATTTGAAACGAACTTGATTAATAGAGGCGTGTATACATTTTTCAATTGTCGTTTGACAATGTTATAAACAATTTAAAATTGTTATAAATAATTAATGAACATTTTGTTATAAACATTAAGCGTTTTTGTTAGTATACTCTAAACGACGCTAGTTCAACAATTGGATTATACAATTAAACAGGATTTGGGATTATTAGAGTAATCCATTAATATTTGATTGGAGCATTTAAAAGATTTGCGTGATGATATTTGAGTTGAGTTGAGGACATTTAAAGTGTTTTGAAAAGGAGCTAGGCTCTGATGTAACTAGCATATGCTAACGTTGGCTGGACAGGTGAGTCCATTTGACGATGCAAGCATGCGACATGGTGTAGGGTGTATCGCAGCTGGCCAGACAACTGTATGATAGAGGCCAAGGTCACCTACATAGCAGCCTTGCGGTTATAAATAAAATGTGATGTTTATGAAAAAGGAAAACAATTGCTACATGTCTCGTCCAAACTCCCTTATACATTCCAAGTGTATTATTATTATTACGTTCTTTTGAGCTAGGGAAAGCTGAAATTCTGTGTGTAAAGTCTACAAGTCCTACAGGAGGACATGATTACATTGACAATGGCTTCTGATTGCCACGTATTTTTTGTTGTTAAATTTTTGTTAAATTAATTCCTTTATGTGAAATAAATTATTGTACAGTTTAAAGTTTCTTGTTTCCGTCTTGGTTCATTTTAAATATCGTGGTGGAGGTTATTGTGAGGGCATACTTTTAAGTGATCCAGTTGGCAACCCAGACCCGAGATTAATTTGAATAGGTAAGTAAAAGGTAAGTATGAACCCCCGTATATTTTGGTGTGTTCCACAATAATTCCTTGTTAACTACTGTGCTCTAATCTCGGTAGTATCTGTCAGTGCCATTTTCATTGATGTAGCTGTGCCGGTGCGATTGATTTTTGGCAATCCGATTGAGGGGGCGGATATCTGACAGCCTACTATCCGGATTATCGGGGACAGTACGATAGTCTTGTACATATTGGACAATATGTAATTTATTCCTGCCAAATGTACCAAACAATTGTTTTCATCTTGCTGAAGACTTCTGTCAAGTCTTTGTAAATGTGCAGGATCAGCTTTAGTTTAGTTAACGGTAGGCTACACTGAGGGATAAAGTTCTCTTAGCTTGACCACCCAAAGTATGTAAGAAAGTTAGCATTGTATTCCTGTGCATGACAATGGAGTTCAGTACCTAGTATTTGTACTAGGTGCTGCATAGCACCCAAATCTGTAATGGGTTCTTTACAGTCTAGCTGGAAACTGTTCTCATTGAGTGAATGACAGTTTGTAGTTCCAGGAATAAAGGCTACCGTGTTTTCAGCTCCCCTATACCTTGTAGACACACAACTCCGTAGTCTTACCCATTAGGCCGAGATACATGCCTGGACACAATTCTTGTTTGACCACCTCGCGTAGTGGCTAGCATTCTCGGTTCTTTCCCCAGAGGTCTGGGTTCGTTTCCTGGCCCTGCCCATAAAAGTAATCTGGTCTGAGGGCTGAAACGGGGTATGCTAAGCCACATGTGGCAATCCTGAGGTGAGGTGGATTCGATGCCCACCGAGGCCATCTTGGAAGTGGTTTACCACGTCTACTTCAGGCAAATTCCGAGATGGTTCCTTATTTATGGCCACGGCTGCCTCCCTCCCAATCCTCACCTAAAGTACAAAGACACACTAATACAGTCACCATATTACAACAGGTTATCGTAAAAAAATGCACACACCTAAGTACATGGGTCTCAATGACCACCATGTCCGAGCCCCTCAAATGATAAAAGCAACAACAAAACAACTTGTGTTAAAAGTGGTTGTGCTACAGTGTTGCAAAATTCTGAAATATAAGAGAACCCTGGACAAACTTTTCTGTTCACAAATGTGTTTCAGCTTTATCACATTCGTCATTTGAGACCTTCTGTAGCTTCATGAGATAAGGGGTACTAAATGAAACAAGTATCAGGCGCCCAGCCTACACTAGGACTGGGCAGAAGAGCAACTCACGTGTGCTGCTCTTGTTTACAGTCCTACTGCAAACAAACATTCCCCCACTCTGCCTCTGCTATATTGAAAGGAGGATTACCGACCATTTGCATATATGTGGTGTTGATTTACAATAATACTACTACATGCATTGCATTTATATGTGTAGGCCTACATTGATATTTAATTTTTGCTTCGACTTGTGCTTTGGATATTTGCAGTTCATCTTCCACCCGGGGCTGGTCCAGTTTTCCAAAGAGAGTTTCCGGGGCTGAGTTTGCGGTCGGGTGGCTTAAAACAGTGTGCCATCAACCATCCAAGTAGCCTACTGACCACGTTCAAGATCTCATGTGTTTCTGTGTTCTCAACGAGCTTAACCATTGGTATTCACATGTCTGAAGGTTGTTTTCAGCTGCACAATCAAATGTAAAAGACAAAATGTAAACATGCAGAAAGCGGGTTTCAAATAAATGAAATCTGTCTTTCACAAAGTAATTATCATTTCTCGAAACCTACTCCTCATCCTGAATCCACATTATTGTATAGAATATTGAGGTTGTGGAGGCCATGAGCGAAGAGCTCTTTGGAGAACTTAGAGTTCTTTGTTTCTTTACTCTGTGCTAGTTTTGTGTACTATTTGTGTGTGCTATTCTTTCTGTTGGCATCAAGATAGAAAAAAAGTTTTACCAGTCGCCAGCATCAAGTATAATTTATTATTATATTATAATACTTCATCCCATTATCTAAAATGGTGACTCCGACGTGATGTCATGCAACGGAGAAGAAATACCAGGTCAGTCATTACAGATACGACCAGTGTCTCAAAACGACGCGGAGATAGCCCGTGTCGCAGTAAAAATTCCTCCTATCTGGCGCAAAAACGTCAAGGTTTGGGCCATGCAAATAGAAGCGCAGTTTGCTATAGCAGGGATAACGGCTGAACTTACCAAGTTCAATCATGTGCTAGGTGCGTTAGATGCCGATGTAGCTGAATTAATATCTGATTTTCTGTGCAAGCCCCTGTCCAATACGCCTTTCTCCGACTTGAAAAAACGGCTTGTCCAAGAGTTCGAAGAATCGGAGGGACGTAAAGTTAACAAACTTCTGACGGAATTAGACTTAGGAGACAAGAAACCATCCCCACTGCTTAGGGAAATTAGAAATTTGACTGGAACACAACTTAAGGACGATTTCTTACGCATGATATTTATCCACCGGCTACCCGTCAATGTGCGTTCTATATTAGCTTCAAGTAGTGATATGTTGGACAATTTGGCAATAATGGCTGACAGAATAATGGAATTTTCAGCTCCCACACACAACATATACAGTACCCAAGCCACGCAGCAGAGATTTTAGAGACCAACCTAACCTCAACTTAGAAACAGACAGACTTTCACGCTTTGAAGCGCAGATTTCTCAGTTAACTTTAAGTGTCAACGAACTGAGAACCAGATCTCATTCTAGGTCGCGAGACTCAAGATCACGTTCCAAAACACCAACAAGTAGATATAACCCAAACAAATCATTTTGCTGGTATCATTCTAAGTTTGGAGATAGAGCTAAGAAATGCACTAGCCCTTGCTCCTATCGTTGCAACGTCAGTGTGCCGGAAAACTAGCTCGCTTCCCACTGGACGCGGCATGTGATCGGAGCTTGGTATCGCGCCGCTTGTTTATTATTGATAAATTAACTGGCTACAAATTCCTCATAGATTCAGGAGCTGGTATCTCCGTACTCCCTACTTCTTTCAAGGAACAAGTGCAAGTGTCAAAAAGCCAACTGTATGCAGCCAATGGCAGTCCAATCAAAACATATGGTGAGCGACTTCTTAAACTAGATTTAGGTTTACGCAGACATTTCTGTTGGAAATTTCCGATAGCAGAAGTACAAACACCTATAATTGGTGCTGATTTTATCCACAATTTCAACCTGCTAATCGACCTGAAAAACAGATGTGTCATAGACAGCACGACTAACCTCTCCTCACCAGCCACCTTGATCAAAACAGAAGTGATCGAGTCACTCCATACCATCCCTCCAGATCAAAAGTACGCTGAAATTATCAAAGAGTTCCCTGATCTCCTGAAAGAACGAATCAATTTTTCAAGTCCACATTCCAGTGTGATGCACCCCATCATAACAACTGGACATCCAGTCTCTGCTAAGGCACGGCGATTACCACCAAAGAAACTTGTGGCTGCCAAGGCAGAATTTCAGCAGATGATCGATATGGGAATCTGTCGACCTTCGAACAGCTGTTGGGCAAGTCCTCTCCACCTTGTACCCAAAAGAGATGGATCTTGGCGTCCTTGTGGTGATTATCTGGCATTGAACAACATCACTCAACCCGATCGCTACCCAATACCCAATATAAAAGACTTCAACAGTCAGCTGGAAGGAAGAAAAGTATTTTCCAAGATCGAGCTCCTACGCGCATACCATCACATACCAGTTCATCCTGACGATATTCCGAAGACTGCAGTAATAACCTCCTTCGGACTGTTTGAATTTGTTTCCCTACCATTTGGATTACGCAATGCAGCACAGACCTTTCAGAGATATATGGATAACATTCTACGAGATTTTGATTTCACCTACTGCTACATCGATGATATTCTCATAGCTTCCTCCAGTGAAGATGAACATAAACGGCACCTATATTTATTATTTGAGCGCCTCAGTCAGTTCAATATTAACATTAATATTAGCAAATGCATCTTTGGAGTGACAGAAGTGCCATTTCTTGGTTACCTGATCTCTGCCAATGGTATCCTTCCATTGCCAGATCGCGTACAAACAATCAACGGCTATCCACTACCGGAAACAATCCATGACTTGCGTCGTTTCTTAGGACTGATCAACTTCTATCGTCGAGCACTTCCTCATGCAGCCAATATGCAGGCTAAACTCTTTGACATCACTCACGGAGCAAAGAAGAACGACAAAAGAAAAATTACTTGGACAAATGAACTTCAAACGATATACTCAGATTTGAAGACCAGTCTTGTTAATGCAGCTCTTCTCGCACATCCTTCCTATGAACTACCGTTGGTTTTGATGGTTGACGCTTCTGACTTTGCTATGGGTGCTTCACTTCACCAAGTTAGAGGAGATATTCTCCAACCCTTATCGTTCTTTTCAAAGAAACTCAGCGACTCACAGAAGAACTACTCGACTTATGACAGAGAACTTCTTGCTGTGTATTCAGCTGTCAAACATTTCAAACATATGCTAGAAGGTAGAGAATTCCCAATCTACACGGATCATAAACCTTTGACGTTTATGTTTAATCAACGACCCGACAAAGCTACCCCTCGGCAACTACGCCACATGAGCTTTATAGGGCAGTTCACCACTGACATTAGGTATGTGGAAGGAACAAATAACTCGGCTCCTGACGCTTGTTCTCGAATTTCTTCCATCAGTATTCCTTTACGCTTTACTACGGAGGAGATTGCTAAAGCTCAAGCTACAGATGAGGAATTGAAACATCTGCAGCAAGCAAGCGCATGTTCTCTGAAATTCCAGGTGTTTCCTTTACCCAATAACCATGAACTTATCAGTGACAATTCCATCGGCAAGCTCAGACCAATCATCCCTACTGCATTTCGTCATCGCATATTTGAGTCCATCCACAACCTGTCACATCCTGGGGTAAAAGGATCGATCAAACTCATCCAACAACGATTCGTATGGCCGTCGATGAAAAAGGATATCAAGTTATGGGCATCATCATGCGTCCCTTGCCAGCGAGCAAAAATCTGGCGTCATACACACAGCGCTATCGGCCTATATGAGCAAGTGACAGAACAATTCAGCCATGTCAACATTAACATTGTTGGACCTCTTCCATCATCCCAAGGTTACTCATATGTACTCACCATGATCGACTGGGTCTCATGGTGGCCTGAAGCAGTTCCAATAAAAGACATTACAGCAGAAACAATTGCATCCACCGTACTCTTAAACTGGATTGCCGGCTTCGGAGTTCCCAATACAATCACTACTGATCGTGGACGACAATTTGACTGTGAACTCTTCAGATGTCTCACGCAATCACTTGGCATCCAACATATCAAAACTACAGCATACCACCCGGCAGCAAACGGGATGATTGAACGCTGGCATCGGCAATTGAAATCATTCTGAAAGCTCACCTAACATGCGACTGGGTCCCCAAACTTCCATTAGTTCTGCTAGGACTGAGATCCTACATCATCCCCAATCACAACACAACTCCAGCAGAGATGACCTATGGAACACCAATTAAACTACCTTCAGACTTCTTCAATGGACCTTCGAATACAGAAGATATTCCAACTTTCTTATACAAGCTGGAAGAACAAACCAGGACACTTCAACCTGTGCAATCAGAGCACCACTCTGGCAACAAGATATTTGTTCATCCAGAACTAATGAAGTGTGAATACGTGTTTATTCGGCAGGATGGATATCGACGCCCTCTGCAACCAGTGTACAACGGACCATATCGTGTGCAGTCAAGGAATAACAAACATTTCATTATCGAGACTCCATCAGGCTCACAAACAGTGTCCATAGATCGGCTTAAGCCTGCATTCCTTCTTAAGGAACCCTAATCAACGTTGACAACGGACACTGCCGCAACATCTCCACCTCCGGATCCAGCTACTCCTCTGAAACATCCTGAGCCTCGTCCCAGTGTCACCACAAGAGTTGGCAGACGAGTGACATTCCCTCGTCGCTTCCTTAGCGTTTCCACTGGGGAGGGAGTGTGTGGAGGCCATGAGCGAAGAGCTCTTTGGAGAACTTAGAGTTCTTTGTTTCTTTACTCTGTGCTAGTTTTGTGTACTATTTGTGTGTGCTATTCTTTCTGTTGGCATCAAGATAGAATAAAAGTTTTACCAGTCGCCAGCATCAAGTATAATTTATTATTATATTATAATACATAATCCAAGTACCTAAAAGGTTATATTGATCTCATGCGGTAGAGGAGGGTGGGGGTAGAATTTATGGGAGAATTAAATATATGAACATAGCATTTGTAGCTACATTAGTGGTGAATAAAGTAACTGGCCGAAAACGCCCTTGTGCAGCAAGGTTGGGTGCGAGGAGGGGTTGCGAATGTTTTGAGGTTATGATGGCACAATGAAGCAAACTCTAATTACTCTTGATTATATCATTATTAACAGCTTTTAGTCAATATTAAAAACATTTATATTGTATTAAAAGCACCGGCAGGCTTTCAAATAGGCAAATAATTGGAAAAAAAGTTTTCATAGATTTGGAAATCATACCAACATGTCACACCAAAACTCATCATTAGTATTTCATTTATGGAACGATATCGCCTCCTGAGGTGCAATAATGCATGCTTTTGATTCAATGATAGACACTGACAATCAGTTTCGACCGTAGTAATGTGCGTTCGTAAAGATCACAGTCAATCGTAGTTACTTGATATGTGAGATTGGTAGCCATTGCAGCCCAAACAATGCCATGTGGACCTGAAATTTGAGCCATTATAAGGGTCTAGAAAATTCAAGGAGTAATAAGGAGATGCCCTAACGGCAAGGAAGTGAAGCCAGAAGTTACTCCTTCACATATGCTCATAACATTGCAGTAGTCCCATAAGAATAGCATGTAAAGGTGTGACATACGTACTTAAAAGTGGTGATATTGTAGGGGACCTGAGAGGGTGCCCTCCACAATGTAGTATCTGGGGGGATGAAATATGAGTACCTGGGGGCTGCTTGGAACTCGAGTGTAAGAGGTGTCGGTTATGGACTGGTTCGAGAGCGTGGAAGCGGCTCGAAAGGAGAACTCCCAAATGTACTGTTTGATTGGGTAGTTCGAGGATGCGATATCGGGATTAAGGGCGGTTTGGTGTAGAAGGCCCTAAACAGCTGAGCTGCTATTATGATTAATGCTAACGTGGGTGACTGGCAGCTCGCGCTACAAGCGAGACAAGTAATGTGACGTAGACGAGTGGCTGACTGCGGGCGCCACGAAACAATTAACTACGTGTTACCTGGATCCTACCGGGACGAGGGACGAAGGGCAGGATCTTAACAATTAAAGAAATAAACTAAAAGACCAGTTGCTTCTAGTATGTCTGAGTTTAATGAGTACTTCTAACTTGAAGTACTCCTAGAATTGGCAGAGCAGTTAATAAATCAGATGCTTATTACAATCCAAGCACTAGGGGGTGAAAGTGTGGATGTTTGTGTGAGGAGTTACGTTCGCTAGACACTTACCCTTCGGCGGTCGTCGGAGCGGCCCTTGGCAGCGGTTTGGCACTAGGCAACACTAAGGAAGACTGACCCCGAGTTACCTCACCTCTACAGCTTTATAGCCTTTTGAGTGTTGAGTGTGCACAATTGCACATTTCTCAGGATGTGAGGTGCTGGCCGGGGTCGATGGAGTTCAACTTGTGAGGTTATTGGAGGTTGTTGCAGAAGTATTGGGCTTAGATGTGTAGTAGACTTTTATGATGTATTCCGAAGGCGTTTGTTTGGGGATAGATGTATGTGTCGTAGATAGAAGGGGATGAGGGTGCATCCCCCGGATGCAACAATATTTCGCGTGTGGGTCGAAATGTCGACATGTGGGGCATATGTTTGCACAAACAAAACTTCCACCTGCCAAAGTAATGTCATCTCACAAGTAAATCCACTTTATTTGCCATTTATTGTGTTAAGTTTTCATCCTTGGAGTAGCCACCTCACGGTACTGTTCTAGTTTCATTCGTAAAATGTTCAAATAGTGGCATACGTGTCCACCAATATAATTATTTCGATTTCTAGGAATTAATTACGGACATTTTACTCCGTTTCTTACTGGAAATAGTTTCTGCTCGTCAATTAATGAACGGCATTACTGTAATCTAATTACCCTAATCTAATTTTAACGTGGCTTGAGCTCTAGATTTATTGCTCGTGGGAGTTAGAAGATTGATATGCCATTATTTGCATATTTTAGTGTGTTAATCTCAAACCTCAGCCTAGACCTTGTTTAGTTTGTTACCGGAACTTAACTGGCCTATTTTTTAAAATCATCGTGCAATAAAAATAATAACGCCACCACCCAATTAGTTCGCATGCCTTAATATTTTAAATTTATTTAATACACATTCGTGAATATAATGGCAGGCCTACTGGTATCTCGATAATTATTTGCCTATTATTTGGTATAAGTTAAGTATAGTGATGGGTGTCGGGTTGTCTGAAATCCCACAATAATTACAGGTCATAAAAACTGCATACCGGTATAATACATTCATTTCCCGTGTGCTATGCTATATTTCAGATCGGTGTATTGCTCTATTTTATATTGTAAAATTAAACGTTTTATGGCAGTTTACATGACTTTCTATTGCGACGAAAAGTATTGTGACTGCCGTACACTTCACGCTAGCCAGCAAAGATCAACAAATATTCCTTGATTTCCATCTTCATATAGGCCTACCTTACAATTTCGTAGTATAGGCCTACTTGCACACGAATCTTTTTTTTTTTCGTAGTTCCGCCCCTTAAAGTAACACTTACTAACTAATTAACTACCTAACATGAATCTTTTACTGGTAATCGTACTTAAATCCCACTAATAAATAAGTCTACGGTACCGTAGGCTCAATTTACCGCTCGAGCCGGACAAGTATGGTCAGTGCTTCAACTCTCCGCATGCTATAGCGCTGATAGGGCGCCTCCTTAATGCTCCTTGAGAAAATTAGCATTGAGTGTCGTCTCTCTTATTAAATACTCCTTGCAGGAGAACGCAGGAGAAGAGGAAGGAGAAGAAGAAGAAGATACCATACCCGCCTCTGATACTCCACGTTGATATGTCATGCAATATTTACAGATTGTTGTGTGATTAATTTCTGAATTGCCTTACAGAATATAAGCTAACAAAATGCCTCCGGAACTTACTTCAGATGTCGACGTTCAGGTATAACAAAAACGACAATTGGACACTTACTGAAATTTTAGCCTATTTAAAAGAAAAAGCTGGCCTAACCTTACTTTTAATAGAACTCCCTTAAAACAAAATTTACTGCATGTGATATCTTATGAAACCTAGTCACATTAGGTGAAGTAGATTGTGTAAATTATGGATTCCCTACTAGGAATTAATAATAAGAAATACTGTAGTGGTTGTGATATACGGTAATGAATATTTTTCAGCTCTTTTATGGGCCACCACCAGTATTGCCAGATGTAGAGAAGCAGCTAAAGGAACACCTGCTTAACGTAGACCACTTGCCGATACACAACTATGAGAATGCACAGCAATTCTGGCCTCGTCAACCTGATCCCACTTCCCTTTACCATTTTGAACTTTCACCTCTGGGAACCACATTGAAGGTACAGTGTGTTTGTTATTCTTTCTGGGGACCAGTGTCCATACAGCACACTTAAATATTAGAACTTAATGGAGTGAATCTTTGATATTGAAAGTTTGAATCTGCATGCCCCTTTAAACTTATTATTTTGGATTTGCAATTGCTGTAGACTTTTTGTGATAATTTAACTTCATTGAATGCAATTTCATTCACCATTAAACCACTAGTGACACAATAAATCTAGTAAACAAGCTAGGAAGAGTAATAGGTGGAGTCTCTGGTGATCCTTGTTCCAAAACCTATTTGATGCAGAGAATCGGCATAGCGATTCAAAAGGGAAACTCTGCCTGTGTTATGGGAACTATTCCACATACTACTTCAATGGACGAAATATTTTATTTGTTATAGTTAATTTAATATGGATGTTCTATTTCAAGAGTGTATTGAACTGGCTGATTAATGTAAAATGTGCCTGTTTGTGTAACTGTAGAAATAAAATTATTTTCGTTTCTTCTGCAAAAAAAAAAAAAAACCTAGTGCATTTGTGGTGAGTGAATGTGTAATTCTTATTCATTGCAACCTTACTGACAGCCTGTTCTTTAACACAAGTATTTGAGATAATTAATTCGTAATGAGACCAGAACGTGGCTTTTACACAATATTGTATCAGACATCATCGTGGCTTTTACATACCTTGTTTTATCTTCCGGGGGATATTGCCTATTCAAATTAGTAACCCTCGTCACTACTGCACCTGAAATATGTGCTTTTTATTTATTGCTCTTCTAACAACGGCAGCAATGTTCCAACAGCGTTTGAATCTTGTTCAACTAGTTGGATTGTTGATAATTGTGCATCGTGCCGTATTGACGAACATGTTCTTGTTCAATTGTCAAGAACGCATACTCAACGGCACACATTATTGCCAACATGTGGAATACAAAATCACTGTTGACAAAAAACCATTGATCTGGACATGTTAGGCTGTTTATTTAGTATATGGCATGGTACTTCATTAATTCTGAATGTAAGTGGAATGCGGCTTATACACTTGCAGCAGACATGAATGTGACTTTTACATACCTTGTGTCCTTGTGTTTCATCTTCTGGGCGATATTACGTATTGAAATCAGGAACCCTGGTCACTACTGAACCTCATATAATATGCTAAAGTAAGTAAATATGTGTTTTTATTTATTGCTCTTTTAAAAATGGCTGCCATGTTTCGACAGCGTTTGTATCTCGTTCAACTGTCAACAAAGAGCACTCTAGCGGCACGCACCGAGGTACAATTGAGATACAATATCTTACCCTTGCCCATCGATGCTACAGCTTATTGGGAGCCCGGGCCTTCCCAATCACATCATTCCATGCTTTATGATTGTGGACCAGTCGTCTCCATCCACGAATTCCCGGTTGCCATACATCATCATCCACTTCATCCCACCATCTCTTACACGGGCGGCCTATTCGTCTTCTTCCTTCAGGATGCCGATGAGATACTTGGTGTGCTGCTCGGTTCACCTCCAATCTCTCGAGATGTCTGGCCCATCGAAGTCTACCTCTTCT
This sequence comes from Meconema thalassinum, assembly GCA_946902985.2. Classification (NCBI taxonomy): domain Eukaryota; kingdom Metazoa; phylum Arthropoda; class Insecta; order Orthoptera; family Tettigoniidae; genus Meconema; species Meconema thalassinum. Next base: position 174,280,390 of record OX336398.1, on the reverse strand, counting down.
TATTTCTATTGATATTCGGGGTTCCCCATACACGTTATATAATTCTTTGTTGTATCTTGTTCGCCAAGTTCCATTTTCTTGGACTGGTCCATAGATTTTACTAAGAATTATACATTCCCATATGTCCAACAATTCTTCGCCAAGTACCCATGTCTCACTACCATGATGGGGCCAATAGCCTAGATGTTAGGCCCCTTAAAACAACAATAATCATCATCATCACTACCATGAGTCACCACTGGTCTAATTACTGTTCGATAGACTCCCTTCTTGATCTTACTGGATATTTTACGTGACTTGAGCATTTTTAGGAGGCTAAAATAGCAGTGATTTCCTTGTTTAATTCTCTCCCTAATTTCGGCCATGGTGTTATCCTCGGTGATCCTCGAGATACAAAATCACTGTTGATAAAAAGAACATTCATCGGGAAGCGTTAGGTTGTAACCATTGTCAAAAATCATTGATCTGGGCGCTTAAGGCTGTATCACTGTCAAAAACCATTGGATTGGACAAAACAAAGGTGAGAATGGTCGGGTGTAGGTGCGGCCTTAACCTCGCGCAGCTAGTGGGGCACGGTTGACACAAAACCATTGATGTGGGCGTGTTAGGCTGTAACCATTGTCAAAACTACAGTTGTGCGGAAAAATATACACATTCTTATTACAGCGGCGCAAAATACTGCATAGTAATTACAGAGGAAAGTCTGTAGCGATACTAATAGTGTATGCCCCACAGGTAGGCTGCACTGCTGAAGGAAAACAAGAGTTTGAAGAGGAAATGCAGAAACAGGTGGGAGGAAAGAATGTGATTATAATAAAAAATGAAAATCCACAGCCTGCTTCCAGTCGACCAACCGGGTCAGGGAATGGAATGAATGAAGCCCCCATCTAGCGGTGAGGATATGAACTGTGCCGGCTGCCGAAGCCTGTCACACTCCCCTGGGGCAATGATTAAATGAATGACAAATGAAATGATAGTGGAGAGTGTTGCTGGAATGAAATTGTGACAGGGAAAACCGGAGTACCCAGAGAAAATCCTGTCTGCCTCCGCTTTGCCCAGCGGGATTTGAACCACGGACCCAGCGTTGAGAGGCCGGCGTGCTGCCGCCTAAGCCACAGAGGCTTCCAATGTGTGTGTGTGATTATAATGTGAGATTTATATGCACATGTTGGAAGCGAAAGACAAGGGTATGAAAATGTGATAGGACCAGAGGGTTGGCGCAGTCGAAATGAGGAAGGTGAAAGATTGTTGGATATTTGTAAAAGGAATGGCTTGTTGGCTGGGAACTCCTGGTTCAGGAAGAGAAAGAGCCACAAGATCACCTGGTATAGCAATGACCTGACTAGAAAGTCGGTAGTTGACTATATCCTGTATGATAGTGATATGAATAGAAACATCATAGACATCAAGGTTATTCCATCAGAGGCCTTGGGATAGTGACCACCAACTGCTGGTAATGAACCTGAGAGGGACCAAGGATAAGAAAGGGACAGAAAATCAGGATAGACGGATAAGGGTATAGAAGTTGAGAGGTGAAGAAAACAGGGTAGAATACCTAATAGTGAAGGAAAGCATTACAAATGATGAATTGAAGACAGTAGAAGAGGAATGGGGTAGATTCAAGGGGACACTAGTAAGGGCGTCAGAAGTAGTATGTGGAAGGACAAGCAACAAGAAGAGATGGAAAGAAACTCCATGGTGGAATCAGGAAATAAAAGATCTAGTGCAGAAGAAGAATAGAGCCTTTAGGGTGTGGTTCCAAAATAGGACAATAGAGACAAGATAGGAGTATCAAATACGAAAGAAGGAAGTGAAACGAGTGGTGGATGAGGAGAGAGGAAAGTGGATGGAAGAGTGGACAAGGATGAGGAAGGAGGATAGTGAAGGTACCAAAAAGGTCCTATATGGGATGGTTAAAAGTAAGAGCAGGAATGATATGACGGACTACGTTCGAATGGTGAACATAAATGGTCGAGAAGTAGGGAATAAGGATGAACTCAAGATCATGTGGAGGGAGTACTTTGAAAAACTCTTGAACCCGAATGGTGACCCTTATGAAGAAATAGAGGAACTGGGAACAGAAGAGGACTTACCATGGGGGGAAGGGGAAGATGCAGTGAGGAAGATGAAAGGAGGGGAGTCACCAGGAACAGAAAAGGACTTAACATGGAGGGAAGTGGAGGATGCAGTAAGGAAGATGAAAGGAGGGAAGGCACTAGGTCTGGACGAGATAAGTATTGAGATGCTAAGAGCGGCAGGAGAGGAGGGGATACAATGGCTATATCGAGTAATGAGGGCTGTATGGAAAGAGAGGAGGACCCCTGAGGACTGGAAGAAGGGAATAATTGTCCCAATCTTCAAGAAAGGTAACCGAAAGGAGTGCAAGAATTATCGGGGGATTACATTGATGAGCCATTGATCGAAGATCTTTGAGAAAGTTTTGGAAAATAGAATTCTGACAAAATTAGAAGGAAGGATGAGAGAAGAACAACATGGCTTCAGAGCAGGAAGGTCCACAGTAGATCTAATTTTTGCTGTAAGACAGTTGCAGGGAAAGCATTATGAATATGAAATAGATCTTCTGATGGCCTTCCTGGACATTGAAAAAGCATATGATAGTGTACGTAGAAGTAGGGTATGGAAGGCTTTGGAGAAGAGAGGAGTAGGAAAGCTGACTATATGGAGGATAAGGGAAATGTACAATGGAAGTATAAGCTGTGTGAAAGTTGGAGGAGCGAGATCAGATTGGCTGGAACAGAAGAATGGCTTGAGGCAGGGAAGTGCGCTTTCGTCATTGCTCTTCATTGTAGTGATGGACGATATAATGACCAGAGTGGCGGAAGTGATTGGTGAAAGAAGGATGAAAGTAATGGCGTTTGCAGATGATTTGATTATCTGGGGAAAGAAGGAGGAGAAAGTACAGGTGCAGTTGGAATGTATGGGAAGAAATAGTAAACGGATATGGGATGAAGTTTAACATAAGCAAAAGCGAGTGGATGATCACGATCAGGAAGAAGGAGAGAGTCACAACGGGAATAACAATTGGTGGGGAAGAATTGAGGAAAGTAGAGAGTTTCAAGTATCTGTGAAGCATGATACAAGAAAATGGAAGAAACGACAGAGAAATAAATGAGCAGGGAAGGCAAGCAGAATTATTAAGGAAAAGTGTTACGAGCCTGGTATGGAGTAAGGATGTCCCTCAAAACAGCAAAAGGGTTATATATAGGAAGTACTATGTTCCAATCCTGACGTATGCCTCAGAGACCTGGGTTATGAAAGGAAGGGAGCGAAGCAGAATACAGGCTATTGAGATGAAATTCTTAAGAAACAGTATTGGAGTGACAAAGGTGGCAGAACGTAGTCAAGGAGGGAGCATTACAGGATAGGATATAAGAATCAAGGCTTAAATGGTATGGGCATGTTATAGGTCAGACGTTTGTTTTTGGCCGGTGCTTGCTTGTTGCGTCGAAGTCTACGACGAGCCAGGAAGCCTTCTTATTGTGAGCCTGTGCAGTAACAACTGCATGCACGCACGCACGATCAGAATGAAAGAGGTTGAACGGTTAGCACAGTGGATGCGCGGAATTCACGGCCACCGGCCAAAAACAAACTTCAGACCTATAAGTGTATGGACGGGAGGAGGATACCCAGGAAGACACAAGAGATGAAAATAGAGGGAAAAAGAAGGCCAAGAGTTAAGTAGCTGAAGGGAGTGGAGGACTGTGTGCGAAAGAAAGGAGAAGACTGGACCAAGGTGGTGTCGGAGAGATGGTGGGAGGACAGAAGACGTAGGAGAGGCTTGTGTTCCAAACAGACCCGACCATTGGCTGGAAACTGTGCAAGATGATGATGATGATGAATTACAGAGCAGATAACAAAAAAACACCCATTTCGGCCGTGGAAAAAAAAAATCTTACACACTAGCCTAATTAGAGCGGTGGGAAAAAAACCATATTCATCGTAGAAAAGCAAAATATTGCACGCATTAATCACAGAGCAGGTAAATAAGTTTCACTATGAAAGAAAAAGTACTAATTTCAGTGTTGCTAAGAAATACCACTTATATTTCACTTTCATGGCGGAAGTTCTTTTTTGCGGGTGGGTGGATATAGGTCTGAAGTTATTTTAAAGAAGTGATGTACTCGGGTTGCTTGGGGATAATAACTCTTCAAGAGATGTTCTGCCAAGTAGCCCGTGAAATGGGCTTTCTTTCTCCCGAAGATTGGGATACTGTATCGGACATTTCTTCAGTCCCGTTCAATGTTTTGAGTGTGCACTGAAAGTTGTGGAATGTTGGCAGCCTGCATGGTGCAGATATTTCTGTTGAATACTTCGCCGCTTCTCTGGGTAGAAACAAATTCCAACTTGTGGTTCACCCTTAGATGGACAAAACCTTCATTTTCAAGTTCATTGTACGCAGCCCAGCAGTCCGAAATCATTATCGAACCTGGTAATATCTACTCCCGAATTATTTGGAGGAGTGTCTTGGTGTTCCTTTCGGCGATAGGGACGATAAAATAATTTTTTTGTTTTCACGTTCCACGGCACTAAAATCCCATTGTCCTTCGATTGGGCGTCCTATATTATATTTCCTTTTGTCAAATTTTGCCTCGTCAATTTCGACACCCCCCAGGGGCTCACTTCTAGTGGGACGTTGGTTGGCGACCACGGGGCCCCAGATGAGTCCGGCATTGCTTCCACTTACTTGTGCCGGGCTCCTCTCCGTCTTCTTTCCTGTCGACCTCACTTGGTCAACTCTTGTTCTCTTCCAACCCCGACGGTATTAGGGCATCCGAGGCCTAGGGAGTCTCTTCCTTTCCCGCCTTAATTGGCCCTTGTCTCATCTTTTCTGATACCCTCCTTCTGCGAGGCGTCAGCCTTCTTTTTCTTTTCCTGTTATCTCCTGCCTTCTGCTCAAGGCCCTCAAGGAGGCGGGGTGTACGTAGCCCCACCACGGCACGCTAGATCTTGCTAGACCCTCAGGGGCTCACGGCTGGTGAGTTGGCGACCCCGAATGATTCCTGAGCTAGGTCCGGGTTTCCCCCTTTTATCCATTACCTGTGGGGCAGACCTTCTCCTCTTTTACATTCCTATCTGCCTTTTATGGCTCTCCTTCCTTCCAAGTCCCTCAATCCGCATTCTTCGAGGGTTGAGGGCATTTCTTTTCCTCCTGTCCTTTATTTGCCTTATTCTCCTTTTGTTTTCCATTTCTTCTTCTAGTATATAAGTTACTGTAGTAGTTAGTTTTAGTTATAGTTTCCATTTCATTATCATCTTCACGATCACCCAAACTGTTAGGGGCCGATAACCTAGATGTTAGGCCCCTTAAAACAACAATCATCATCATCAATTTCGACTATTATTCCGGGGACCTGTAACCTGCAACAAGAGACTGCCCAGTTGTCCCAAAAAGTTTTGTAATTTCAAGAAAAGAGCCACCAAAGGTACTTTTCTTTCCAAAGCCAAGTTGCCTGTACGCGACTTAGTGAATTTCTGTGTTCTGTGGTGCATCCTCCCAAATCCACGACACCAAACAATGCGTAATGAACTGCAAATATCTGATCATAGAATAGTAGACTGGTCTTCTTTCTGCCGAGAGGTCTGTGAACATTGGTTATTCCAAAACAGGTCACCAATATTATTTTAACCCCATCGATGGTATCTTTACCTTGCCGTGGGGCTTGCGTGGTCAGAAGATCTTGATAGCGGTAGCTTAGCTACTGGTAGGACCTCCCAAGCCGGACAGGTCGAAGGTGATGATCCAGACTAAATGGGATACTCTGGTCCTCCAGGTTGGGGGTTGGGAGTAGGGCTGACAACCCTATCCCGTAAAAAAATAGTTTGTTGAGAAGCCGCAAAGAATGAAAATAAACCTGACGGATAAAACGGAAAAACGACCTAAGCGAAGAATTGGTTACATAGTGGTAGACCAAGAAAGCGGTGGATCGAGGAAGTGGAGGACAATATACGTACCATGGGAGTCAGGAGATGGAAGACCAAGGCAATCGACAGAGAGCTTTGGAAGAAGATAGTTGTGGAGACCAAGATTCTGCAAGGACCATAGGGTCAAGGAGTAAGTAATATTATTTTCAATTCAAGTTACTGATTCATTTAAATACATCACATCACATTCACCATTGTAGGACAAACTAACAAATTGACAACACTGATTTAAAATAATTGGAGTGTCTTGATGTACATTTTCACAAGTTATCTCGTCGTCTGCTTCTTCCTGAATGTTGCCATTACATGGTGACCACTATTCCTGGAAATCCTGGAAAACTCCTGGATTTTTATTAGGTCGGGAAAACTCCTGGAAAATGACGAAACATTTGAAAACTCCTGGAAAATAGCCACTGTTAATTAATTATAAAAATTTTTCCATCTTAAATCATACTCCCGCTGCGGTTTTGGATGAGCACTCTATCGTTAACGAAAGAAATTTCCTCAGGTTACCCGTTTCTGTGTGGAAGAACACGTGATAGTATTTTTGTAAAATATATTGAGTATAGACAACTTCACCGCAATAAAATTGCAGGCGGCATTCTTTTCTCTTCTTTTTCTTAAAGCAGATATTTGAGTCACGAAGGCTTTTTTAAAACAATTAAATCACTTGTGTTTAGGCTTGCATATCAATAACGAAATCACCACTAATCTTTGTCAACATCTGTATAAGTAAGCCAGACACAATTGCTTTATTTTGGTCTTGAAGTAGGCAACTGATAAAGGGACTTGCGCTTATTTTTAAGTCTGGAAAAATGAGAATTACTCCTGGAAAATCTTTGACCAATTTGAGTGGCCATCAAACACCTTTTTGTACCACTGTAAATCATCCAGTTTCCTCCATTCACAACTGAAATGTTTTGATAGGAGATTGTTCACATCTTTTACTTTCTCTTGTTTTATCAGCATCATTGTACAGTTCCAGTTTCCCGGGTACAGTTTATGAGCCTCTTCCACTTCAACCTGTCCATATACAACTTGTCACGGAGAACATCGTCCACTGTCCATCGTCTGGTCGCTAGATCAACCTTGATCATGTCCATCCATCGGGTTCTAGGTCTTCCTACAAGTCTTATTCCATCCACCTGTCTTTCCAAGTTTATTCTGGCTGATCTCGTAGGCTCCATCCTCATCATATGCCCGTACCACCGTAGTCTAGATGTGCTGACTCGGTCTAATAGGGATGTCTTTATTCCAGCTTGTTTCCTCACCTTCTCGTTCTTTAACTTGTCCATCTTGGTCTTCTGGATGGTGGATGCTTGCAGTCTTGATGCATCTCTCTTTGTAAGGGTGCACGTTTCAATACCATTGGTCAATATTGGTATAAAGGAGCTGTTAAACATCACCAGTTTAGCTGGTTTTGGAATCATGTCATCCCATAGAGGTGTCCTTACTTGTTGGTGGAATTCTGATCCCTTTTGCACTCTGTTGGTTCTTTACTGACCAAATTATCACTGGAGATTACACTTCCAAGGTAAGGAAAACTGTCCACACACTCCAACTGGTGGTCTCCTAGTTTTATACGTATTCCAATTGAAAGTTGTTTGGGATTCATATCACGAAAAGTTTTATGCTTCTTAGTGATGCCTTTTTCTAATCCAATGTCGGCGCGGTAGAATTCTTCCCCTCTTACAAGAATATTGCCTGATTTAGCACTTTGTCTTAAAAGGAACCTCTTACATTGTGACAACCTGAAATGCAGTGCAGAAGTTGGCTTGACGACGCTGAGAGCTTCTTCTTTCCAGCCGTAAGCATTCCAACTTTCTCCTAGTACTTTCAGTGATCAATTGTGATCATCTCTTGGGTCCAATATAGTTTCTGCTCTCTTGCCTCCTTCTCAATATGCCCAAATACCCTGTCAGGAGGTAAATATGAGTGTCCTACAAATGGGAAAATGATTTGAATATTCCTGATATGAGCTGGTGCATCAAAAAGCCATTTACAGCACATTGTCAACATTGCTATGTTTTTATTTTACCCTGTACATCCATCTGCTACAAGGCGTACATTGTCTATGGCAAGTAAAACACTAGATTGAAGTTTATTGTAAACTGCGGACACTATCTGATTGGAAACCTTAGGTCCCTCATTTTCATACCAGGTGTATATTGACACTGTTTCTTTGGAAGTTTTAGAATGTGATGATCCTTTCACTAGAGCAAAATTGTAGCAGTAGAACTGCCTGCTATAATAAGCACTTGGAACACATAGTTTGGGCAGGACCATGTTCTTCTGGCAGTCAAATGCAATTGTCAACAGTCCTTCCTTATTCTCCTTTAAGATATTATAAAATTCTCTATATCTCAGTTTATCTACTCTTTTCTCAATCATTAACTCTCGTCTTTTATTGTTATCAGTCTCTTGTTTCAAATTTTCAGCCAACTGCAGCCATTTTGAACAAACATCAGTCGATGGAGCTTTCAAACTAATGTTGAACTGAGTGTTGAATATATGATGAAAATAGGAATCCTTCACCTTTAGATCTCCAGGTACCTGCTCATTGTACATCCTCCACATTTTATTAATGTTCAAACTACAATCAAGATACACATGCTCTGATTTTGCTCGGCAATAATGGGATTCAACACCTTGAAATCTACGTATAAACTTTGCTACTGATGAAGATTTCCATTCATAAGCATTGGATTTCCTGTCACCACCTCTAGTCTCTACAGGAACATGAAGTCCATCCCTTTTAAACCTTTGGAAGACTCCCATTATCCTGTGCTTGGTTATTCCTGATGGTGAGAGGAAAGTCTGTCGACACACTGGAAGTCGAATCCCAACTTGATTCACAATATTGTACTCGATAGTTATTCCTTTTTCTAGCCTCGCCCGCTAACTAGGCTGAAACTGGGGTGATAGGCTCGCCCCTAGCTAGCTCGTAAACTGTCGCCTCAGTAATTGAATGGAGATTGTTGGAAGAAATGAAAACGTAAAAACACTTTTAGTGGGCGATGTATTGAAGTTAGAGATATGCTCTTGCGGACTTTTTTGTAGAACTTTTCATGCTGAACAATTCTTACACTCATAGTACGGTATATAGATATTTTTAACGGTTTGCCCAGAGTAAGGTTGAAAAGCGCACGGATGCCAGTTTTTATTTTTCGACTTTATCACTGAAATCGTTACTCATGGCTTCCTTTGATCATAAATAAATAATTTTCTACAGAACCCTTCCTCGAGATATCCTTTACAGAATGGTGAACACCACATCAAAATCCATCCAGTGGTTCTCGAGATTGCCCAGTGACATTCAAGAATCGGGGACTTTGTTTTATACTAAGTAAAGATCATCATGTAATTTCACTGACTTGCAAACTTCAAAATTCATTATACATTGCTGATGAAGGTCATAATGTGACCAAAATCGGTTCTTTAGAACAAAAATAATATTTATTGACTGAAGGTATATTATCATTATTTCTCAAAACATTGCTTTTTTGCAAATTACACAAAACAAATAATCATTTCTTAATTCCCCCATCACAATGGAGATTATACTGAATGCAGAAGTAACTAGGAATATTATAAATGAAAAGAGAAAATCTAATAAGGAACAACCACAAATTCACTGTTATCTGCATTACAGCTCTTTAAAGAATCTAAAAAAAAAAGACTCACTAAATCTCTTCGATGCCTTTACTCTTCAAAACCAGCTGTGTCAGTCTAAACCTTGCGGCTTCGGTGGCGTAGTTGGTAGCATGCTGAGCTTCTATGCCCAAGATCGCGGGTTCAAACCCGGCCGAGGTCGTCGGATTTTTTAAGAGTGTTAAAAATCCCTCAGTTTGTCTTCCTTCGGAGGGGAAGTAAAGCCGGCAGGCCCATGTCATAGATTTATGGCATGTTAAAGAACCTTCCACTAATTACACCTGTGTGAAGCTAAATTAACTTATAGGTTAAACAACGCTCTTAAGGTTCCTACGTTCGTTGCCAGGAGCCGACTGTGGTGGCGTCTAGTAGCCAAGTTCTGAACTAGTATTTGTTGACGGTGGCATTTGGCAGCAAAAGTAGGAACTACTTGAAATTGAATGTCTGCAGTCCTTACTTGAATTTAAAACAGATAACACACACTAATACAGACTTCACAATTAACACCAGTTATCAGACAGATTCTACACACACCCAAAGTACACGGGGCTACATGACCGCGTTGTCGCAGCCCCTAAACTGAGGAACCAACCAAAATGCCAAAAAAGATAGACCAGAGATAATAAATTCTCTTGAGTGAAAATTTTTGTATACGGTATTTATCATATGGCTTTTAGTGCCGGGAGTGTCCGAGGACAACAGCTCGCCAGAGGATGTAGCTGCATCAATGTGGACACCCATGGGGTGAGCTACAAGTTCCGTTCAATTTCAAGTAGCTCCAACTTTCGCTACCAGATGTCACTGACAACTAGTGGTGAATGTTGGAACTTTGATAGTGTTTCAATGAAATCTAACCTAGAAATTTAGCTTCACACAAGTTTAGTTAGTGGAAGGATCTTTCAGATGCCCTAAATCTATGACATGGACTTGCCGGCTTTACTTCCCCTCCGAAGGAAGGCATACTGAAGGATTTTAACGCCCTTAAAAAAATCCGACGACTTCGGTTGGGTTTGAACCTGCGATCTTGGGCATAGATGCTCAGAATGCTACTGACTACGCCACCGAAGCCGCTGTACACAGTAGTGTCTTGGTAATTCGAGATGGACAGGACCTCGAACTATAGAAAAAATCGGCCTTACGAAATTACACTTTTGTTAGCACTCACAGTGAATAAAACCAAAACATTTAACTGCCCCGTGCACAAACGATATCGTCCAAGATTGGGCTGGTTTATTTTTATAACTTGGCAGCGTACCTAGTTCTCTAATTTCCTTCATTAACGAGTGGTCGCTTTTGAAACCCAGCTGGGCGGCCATGTTTACATTCCATGTCAGCGGGGAACCAGGGTTTTCCCAGCTCGAGGCACAGTGTTGTCAACTCCCCTCCGTAGCCACTAAGAGCAAGCAGCGAGACTGTGCAACATTGGAGACCTGACAAGTGAGCTCGACTCTTAGGCTCCATGTGGACTGACTCAGGAAGCATTCTATTGGTCCAAGAACTGTTCACAGATATAGGAAGATGCGAACATGGTAGTTATCTTTTGTGCATGAGATTTCAAGTTTGGGAAGCTCGATTTTGGTAGGGCCTTGTAGAACTCAATTTTCGAAACGTTGTGGAATAGTTGCTTTAATTCATTGTTACATTTTAACGCAATCAGTTCTAGCTGCAACTCTGATTTTACTGTTTCACTGTTAACATTAAATGGCATGCTGAAAACGTCCAAGTACTGTTCAATAATAAGTTTGAAGTTCTGAAATCTTCATTCAAATTCGTCGTGGAGATTTTTCGCACAAAAAGATATTACACAAAATGCATAAGCACAATGAGATTGAAATAGTTTTTCACTTCTTGGTACCAGTGCACAGAACAGGAAATATGACCTATGTGTAATTGTAGACAGTACGAAGGTAATCCCAAGAATAAGGTCTCCTATTTTTATATACCTAAATACCTCTTTATTTCTACAATGGTTTACCTGTTTTTACAGCTTGAACGTTGAGCTATTTTTCTACAAAATCACCATTTCAGATGCATTTTTGTAAATGCTGTGACATTTTTTGTATGCCATGTCATACCAGTTCGCCGCCATGCTGTTCAGGAAGTTGTGAACATCATCTTTTATCTCATCGTCGGTGCTGAATCGCTTTCCGGCTAAATGTTCTTTCAACTTAGGAAACGAGTGATAGTCACTGGGCGCCAAGTCGGGACTATAGGGTGGGTCAGGAAGTTGTGAACCTCATCTTTTATCTCATCGTCGGTGCTGAATCGCTTTCCGGCTAAATGTTCTTTCAACTTAGGAAACGAGTGATAGTCACTGGGCGCCAAGTCGGGACTATAGGGTGGGTGTGCGATTATGTTCCACTGAAACTGTTGCAGGAGAGCAACGGTTGGCCGGGCGACGTGTGGACAAGCGTTGTCATGGAGAATGTTTAAACCTTTTCCGTTAAAATTCTGTGAGCGCCTCGTGAAACCTCAGGAACCAAAGTGCAGAGACCATCCAGGGTGATCCGCCGATGTTCACGCATGATTTTCTCAACCTTCACGACTGACTCGTCAGAAATTAACGGTCTCCCGCTCATTTGTTCGTCGTGAATTTCAGTCCGACCGGCTACTAACTCTCTACAACACTTATGAACATTTATTATCCATGCACGACTCACCATACATTTCCGTCAATTGGCGATGGATTTCAATTGTTCAGTACCTTTTAAGTTCAAACACCGAATAACTGTGCGCACTTCACACATGGCGGTAACATCCAACGGGAGCTTCATTCTCAATGGCTGCCAAGCCAAGACTAGACTGAGTGCTCAGCGCGGCGTGCACATGTTTATATGCGAGCGCCGGAAACACTCTTCACAATATTGTGACCAACAGCCACATGAACAGAGTTCTGTATTTATAAACAAGTAGTTCCGTGAAGAACTATATAGCCTATTTTCATATATCCTACTTATGTTAATTGCCACTATCAACATACAAAATTTCAGTTTGATTGCTGTAATAGATCCGTAGATATTGAGAACCAACTAAATATTTCAGATGGTCGCCATGCTGGATTTTTATATATGTAGATCTTAGAGTTATGTACTGTTACTTGAAGGTTATTGTGTACGTGTAGTATTCAAACTTCAATCGCATAATTAAGACACAAGAAGTTAAAAAGAGATTTTAAAATTTCGCCCAGCTGCCATCTTGTGATTATGGTAACAGTTGAAATAAATTTGATCCCAGTGGATTAACATTTGTATAAGGATTTACTGTACCAAGTGTCACTGCACTCAGATCGTTAAATTGCGAGAAACGACCATGTGAATATTTATATTTCGCTTCGCCGCCATGTTGGATTTGTGATCACCAGGTTATTGAAAGTCCTATAGGTGAACTTATGTTAACATAAAAAAAATCAGTTTGATTGCTGTAATAGATTCGTAGATATTCAGAGCCGTCTAAATATTTTGGATGGTCGGCATGTTGGATTGTTATATGTATAGGCCATAGACTCATGTACCATTCAAGGAGAATTATTGCGTAGGTTCATTATTCAAACTTTCACTTCGATCGCATGATTACGACACGAGAAATAAAAACTTAATTTTAAAATTCGCACAGCTGCCATCTTGAGGTTATGTAAACAATTGAACTAAATTAGATACCCATGCATTACAATGTGTATAAACATTACTGTACCAAGTTTTATTGCGTTAGGTTGGTTAAATCGTGAGAAACGTCTATTTAAAAGTCACAATTTCGCTTGGCCGCCATGTTGGTTTTGTAGTTACCAGATTTTCATGTGTCACATAGGTGAACTTCTAGTACTTTCCTTTATCACCGTATAAAATTCCAGGGTGATATAGGTAATAGTTTCGGAGATATTGAATGATGGTGAAATAATTCGCACAGCCGCCATGTTGGATTGGTGAGACATAACAAAATTTGAAGGGTACGGTCGGGGTCACCCGGAATAGTGCTATGAACTTACCGAGTTTCATTGAAATCGCTCCATCCGTTTAGAAGTTATTAGGGGGAACACACACCATCACACATGCATACACAGACAAAAGGTGAGCTCATAAGCCTATTTTTTTTTTCATAAATGAAAATAGGCTAAAAAATAGGAGACCTTACTTTTGGGATTGCCGGCCCCGTGGTGTTGGGGTAGCGCGCCTGCCTCTCACCCGGAGGCCCCGGGTTCGATCCCCGGCTCCGTCAGGGATTTTAAAACTGACGTGAGGGTTGGAACGGGGTGCACTCAGCCTCGTGAGGACAATTGAGTAGCTGTCTGACAGTGAGACAGCGCCCCGATCACGAATACCAAGATTAACGGCCGAGGGGACCCGACGCGCTGATCACGCGTCACCCCAATATCTGCAGGCCAAATGGCTGGGCAGCGGTCGTTTGGTCGGCCTTAGCCCGTCATGGGCTGGATAGTGCCAGGGGTTGACTTGACTTTTGGGATTACCCTCGTATAATTGGAAACCATGTCGTGGCCTGGATTAGACTATCTCAAGGGCTGCAATTGGCCCACGGTCCGTACTTTGCCCATAACTGGTATAGAGCAAACAAACCCAGATAAGTAATAGAAATTGAAGATCAATCATAATAATCTGGCCAATATCTTGATTATTGAGAAATGATGAAATTTATTTTTTTGAATTGGAATGTGAGGATGGCAGTGATCAGGATTCTGCTTTTAGATCTTAATTGCTGTGTCTTGCATGTCATTTTAAAGAAGAGTACATTTTTGGTAAATATGGCTGACATTCATCAGCTGAGAGCTCGAAAGCAATGGTGTTAAGAATGAGTACTGTTTGATACAAATTTTCTCTTAGGTGGAACGAGACCCCACGACAGGGGAAGTTCTTCAGTTCAGAGAGGTTCCTGTTGAAGATACGGGATGCAATGCCAAGAACTCCATGTCATTGCGGCGAGCTCCCGGACCCAGCACTCAGTCAGTTCGTGGTAGTGATGCTAACTACCCGTTTTGGCCAGGAGGTTTCCCAGAACTCACCACACAAGATGCTTCTGAAGATGAAGCAGTGGAAATTAACTTTGAAAATGGTATGTGATTTGAAAATTAAATCAATGTGACCATTTCTTGATGATTGCAGTATTTTTGCATTTGTTGACACACGGACTTTTCACTGATGTCTCAATCTCATTCGTGGTTGTAACTATCTAGCCCTGCCATAAGTTCTGTTCCTAAGTTTTCTCCCAGAGGCTCACATCTTGTGGGACGTGGGTTGGCGACCATGGGACCCCAGCTGAGTCTGGCATTGCTTCCACTTACTTGTGCCGGGCTCCTCTCCGTCTCCTTTCCTGTCGACCTCCCTTGGTCAACTCTTGTTCTTTTCCAACCCCGACGGTATTAGGGTATCCGAGGCCTAGGGAGTCTTTCATTTTTCCACCTTCATTGGCCCTTGTCTCATCTTTCCTGATCCTTCCTTCTTCGAGGGGTCAGACCTCTTGTTTTCCTTTCATTATATTTCCTTTTCTCTTTAAGATTCCCACACTGTTTTTGTTAATTGGCTCCCCATGTATCTGAATTCCAAGTAGTTATTTTTTTTCATCTACCCTCCATTTTGTAGGTGTTTTCAATCTCCATTGCATTTTGTAAGGATTGACAATCTAAATTGCTTTTTAGTAAGTCTTTCAATATAGGGCCTGGGACTTCTGTGAGTATTTTGAATTTCAATTGCATTTTGTATTTTCAACCTAAACCGCTTTTTGCAAGTACTTTCAATCTAAATTGCATTTTGTAGGGTGCGCATTTTGCAAGTACAGTTGAACCTGCTTTATACGTAACTCTGTTCTGCGTATTTCGTATTTGTACGTAATTTCTTTTCGGTCCCGGCAAAATGTAATTTAAAAGCGTGTTAATTTAACCTTATTTATACGTAATCCATTTATACGTAATTCGCTGTAATACGTATGAAGTGTCTGTGAAATACATCTGAGTTTTGCGTAGCCTGATTGTAATTTAATGAGCACGTGTTGTTATAAAAGAAACTACAGTACTGTATTTATGTAGTTTCCTCTTTGTCGGCGTAGACAGAGCGGTCGGTTTTCGGTGCTGAAACAGAACACAGAGTTTCTGTCTCATGTGGGACATGCTCTGGATTGTTCACACGAAAATAACTCTCATATTCAAACAAATTTATTTTCTTTTGTTTCCGCGATGAAACCGCCGACTCGGCTGGTAACTTAATCTTTAGCGGCATTGTGAAGGTCAAAAACGACGCAGCTAGAGGAGGAGCGAAATAGAGAGCAATGGGAACTCGCTTGGTTGGCCTTTGTTACGCCGCCAGTAAGTAAGGGTCTACAATATCACTCTGCAAAACTCTGTGTTTTGATTGATATGAGAATTTCTTTCGTGGGAACAATGGACAAGTAAAATGTCCTCAGTGCCGGTATCTGGTGTGTACTGTTAACCAGTAGTTTTATCATTCAGTTGCTTTCGATTAGCCATGGAGAACACAAAAAGGAAAAGTTATACACTACATGAGAAAGTAAAATTCATACGAGAAGTGGAAGCTAATCCGCACAAAACAAAAACTGAAATTGCTTCAGACTTAGGGATTGCTTATACTACGCTATGTACAGTCATCAGTAAAAAAAAAACACACTATTTTGGATGAGTTTTTAAAACTGGGTTCAAAATCAGTAAACCGCAGCCGTCAGCAAGAAGGGAGGTACGTAGATTTGGAGAAAGCACTTTTAACATGGTTCCAGCAAAATCGGGCTGCAGCTCTACCAATTAGTGGCGACATGCTGAAGGCATAGGCGATAGATTTAGCTAAAATGATGAGTATCACTGCTGATTTCAAGGCTTCGTCAGGATGGTTGCAAGGATTTAAAGATCGTCATGGAATCACAGGGAGAACAATTTGCGGTGACTCAAGAGCTGTGGACGACGTGACTGTGCAACACTGGAAAGAAGAGGTTCTGCCGGGTATCATAAGCGATTACCAGCCTACAAACATCTACAATTTTATTGTGATGAGACCGGCTTATTCTACAGTCTCCTTCGTAATAAAACATTAGCTGAAAAAGGTGACTCCTGCCATGGAGGGAAGAAAAGTAAAATTCGCGTAACAGTTCTTCTTGCCACCAATGCAGATGGATCGGACAAACTTCCTCCACTTTTGATAGGAAAATCGAAGAATCCGAGGTGTTTTAAGGGTGCGAAAACAAAACCTACAGAATATGAATCCAACAGAAATTCTTGGATGACTATGCTTCTGATGGAACAGTGGTTGAAAAATCTGGACATTAAAATGAAAAAGAAACAGAAGAAAATCCTTCCTCTTATGGATAGATGTGCAGCACATCCACCTCAAATCGTTCTGGAGAATGTCCGAGTAGAACTTTTCCCTCCTAACTGTACCAGTGTTCTACAACCACTTGATTTGGGCATCATTGCAAATTTCAAAGTGTGTTATAAAAGAATGCTGGTTCAACATTTAATAACACTGAGTGATGCAGGAAATGAAACTCGCTCCATTAATTTACTACAAGCCATGGACTTTATTTCGGCTGCCTGGAAGCAGGTGTCATCCTCCACAATCAGCAACTGTTTCTGCAAAGCTGGTATCTTTCTGGAAGAGGCTGCCTCTAATGATGATTATGGGGACGAAATTATGTCTGACAATGAGCTATCGCTACCGGAGGGTGCAGATTTCGATACTTTTGTGCATTACGATGATAATCTGGCTGTATGTGGGGTACAACGGGATGTCAACGCGGTGGTGACGGACCGGCTGCAAGCGATAGTGACAGTGATGGAGATGACGACTTGAATCTTGAAACACCTGAACTAAGTGAAGTGTTAAGTGCAATCAATGTGTGTAGCATTACATCGGTGCGAAAAGTTGTAGTGAAAATGCTTTCAATTCATTACTTCGTTTGCAAAAGGAGGTTTATACACTTAATGCAAGAAAACTGAAACAAGCCAAACTATCTGATTTCTTTAAGGCTGGACCAAGTTCAAAGTAATACAGTACTATATCTTCTGTCTTAATGTATGAATTGTTTGCTAGGATTTACACATGACAGGTCTATTCCATCGGTTTTTCAGTAAATATGTAATGTGTTGTGCAAGTCTGATTTCTAAGTAATTCTGAGTTATGAGTAGTTTTTTTTTCTTCCCCTTGATATACGTATAAGTCAGGTTCAACTGTATTTTGATTCTCAATATTGCATTTTGTGGGTATTTTGAATCTAAATTATATTTTGTAAGTATTTTCAATCTAAATTGCATTTTGTAAATATTGTCCATCCAATTGAGTAGTTTGAATCTACCATACATTTTGTAAGCATTTTTAATTTAAATTGCTTTTTGTAAGTATTTTGAATTTCAATTGCACTTTGTGATTATTTGGAATCTGAAATGGGCATTTTTCAATCTAAATTGCATTGTGTATTTTCAATCTCATTTGCATTTTGTACGTATTTTGAACTTAACCTACATTTTGTGCATATTTTTCAATCTATTCCTTTTGTGAGTATTTTCGCTCTAAATTCCTTTTTGTAAGTATTATCGCTCTCCATTTTGTGAGTAGTTTCAATCTGAGTTCCCCTTTGTAATTATTTTCCTTCTCACTTAATTTTCGTTCTGGTTTCCACTTCATTGACATTTTCGCCATCACCCAGACCATTAGGGGCCGATAACCTAGATGTTAGGCCCCTTAAAACAACAATTATCATCATGTCCCTACGTTTGTGGGATCACCTGCTCATGTGAGGTTGGCATGCCTGCAGTTTGCCACACTGCAGATTGAGCTTGAAGTGTCTCAGCTGTGACATGCATGCAGTCGAAAAGTCAGCAGCTGCCTAGTAAACATGGAATCAAAGAGAATTGCATCGCAGTGATTGTGTTACACAAGTGTAATAACAGGGTTCACACTTTCTGGAAAGTCAGGTAAATTCAAGGAAACACTGAAGGAATTTTTAAATTACATCATTTGCTCGCGCCTGTTGTTGTGATAAATCATCAACAAATGTGCAATTTCTCCTTGATAACTGCTGGTGAAACAAATTGTAATCTAGTTCAGGTAAGAAATATTTATACAGTATATTAAATATCTGTAGAATATGTTTAGTTGATTACTTTAAAGCACTTGACCGAGTATGACATTGTATTCAATTTGTAAAATTTTATTATGTAATCAAAGAGTATTGTAAGAATAAAAAGATGAGCAATAGACAGCTGTGGGGATGGTGGAGGCCGATTAAAAAAAAAAAAATTGATTGATATCCTTCCTGTCATTTAATGAATCGAGAGTCAGGGAAATATTGTCTTTTCAGTCATGGAAATTCATGGAAGTCAGTACCAAAATAAAAGTGTGAACCATGAATAAGGAAGGCTAGGATTTATATGTACTAAAAAGTGTCAATATCTACTATATAAAGCTCAAATACCACTCACTGACTCATTCATTCATCACGAAATCTCAGAAACCACCGAACGGATTGGAATGAAATTTGGTATCCAGCTTCCTCAAGGGCCGCAGCAAACGCCCACTAAGAAAGGATTTTTGGATATTCAGGTTCTAAAGGGGTGTTAAGGGGGTAGACCTGCATTTCATTGAATAGCAATATCTCCCGATTGGTTTCATTGGGGGATGTGATACTCGGCATATAAACTCATCACAAAAAATAAGAAGACATATGTCTCAGGGTTTTTCGATGTGGTGTATATTATGAGGTGAAAGGGGTGAAACGTGGGGGTTGAAGGATTCCTAACGGAGCGTGTATCTCTTAAACGACATAGGCAAGGAATTTGGAACTCGGCCGAGAAAAATCAGCATAAACAAGATGTTCAGTAAAGAACATATAGCCTACTTTCTCCTAAATGTATGAGTATAGTTATAACTCGTTGTTATTATCAAAGAGTATAATAGACCTATTCTTTGTTGAAGACCTTAGAAACGATTTACCTCTACCAAACGCCACAACCTAGATAAAAACTGCTACCATCATTGAAGAAAGAAAGATGAGAAGTATATCAAGAATGTTATGGATCTGGAGACATAATCGACCGGACTGGCTGCGTGGCTCAGCGGTAACGTTCTCGCTTGCTGGGCCCTAGGTTGCAGGTTCGTATTCTGGCGCAGTCAGCTGGCATTTGAGGGTGCACAAATGCGAGGGAGCCGTGTCAGTACATTTACTGGCACGTTCAAGATCCCCTTCGGGCCAAAATTCCGGCACCCCGGTGTCTCTAAAAGCAGCAGTAGTTAAAAGGGATGTAAAACCAATAACATTATTATTATTATTATTATTATTACATATACGACCTGCCGTGGGCAACATCCAACTTTGAGTTGAGGCATGTCTTTACACGTCTGGTTGTGCATGGCTTTCACAACCCTAATTGAATTAACAAATCTTTCCATGACCCTACAGAGACGTGTGTATACAAACTATGTGGATATTTTCGATTGCTATTTGCCTGAAATAAAAGTAGTAATTAATAACCTGAACTAAAACTAACGGCTTCAATTCAGTTACTATGTGAAATCGTTTTGTTCTTTACTTCAAATAACATTTTCAAGTAACGCAAAATAGGCTGTTACAAACCCTTTAAAATAAAAAGTAAAAATGTATCGTAGTATCATCTTGTCATTCTTCAAATTCGATGCGCATAGAATGCCAATGGTGTAGTAATCAATGGAGCCCCACGTAGACTAGTCGTGACATCTAGTGGTGAAATATCGAACAATATAATCCTAACAGAGCGAGTGCATTCTAGCGGCCAGAAGAAGAAATTTTCAATAAAATCTGGAAGTTAATAAGTACCTTTTTGGCAGCTAGATGTCTCGAGTAAATCTGCTGGCGAATTATGTTTTAATTAAATATATATTTTACACCATAATATGCACAATATAACGCTTAATTTTAAAACATCTGAGTCATTACAAAACAATAAACATATAACATTTCAAGCAAAAAACCTAGCTCTGATCGGGTTTGAACCATAGGCATTTGAGCGATAGGCTAACGCTCTACCACTGAGCTAATTGTGTCAACGAATATCGTTCTATATAAAATGACTTACATAGAACTTGTTAGCAAATAATGATTTATACTAAACGATTTCATCACTGGAGTATATTATTTATATATAAAGCATTTCATACAAAGTTTATTTATTTTGTATCAGTACGCTATATTGCATGCAATACTCAAATTAGTGAAATATAAGTCAGGCACAAGATATCCGCTGCCATCTTGTCTTTACTGAATCAGCTCAGCTTTTTAAAATCACGTCTGCACTATAGTATTACAAAATAAACTTTTAATTTCGAACGTGCCTCTTCCTTTAGAACAGTTAAAACGATTCTCGGCTCGATAATCGGAACTGGTGGGTCCCATGATATGGATTATAAAGTTTGCATAATTCGCACGGCCGCCATCCTGAAATGGTATGGCGGACGACCTTGTAGTTTGGTCACAATACGCATCCTATACGAAGGTATGTTGTTACCAAATTTGGTAGAGATCGGATGATTTGGTTAGTCGTTATTTGATTTTACGTTTTGAACGTTTGAGTGGCCGCCATTCAGTTTTAGTAAAGATGGCGGCGATATAAAACATGACACTGAGGTGTCCTTTGCTAGTGCTACCTTTGTACCAAATTTCGTTCAATTCGCATTCACCGTGTTCGAATTGATAGGGGGGGACAGACATTCAGAGTACACACACTCACACACACACAGATACACACACACACAGACACACACACACACACATGCACACACACACAGACTCACACACACACATACACACACACAGACACACTTTTTTCGCCCTGTGTTGATCTCATAAGTCTACTTTCATTTTTTGCAAAAATCGAAAGTAGGCTAAAAATAACTAAACAGGTGTTTGACCGTTTTTTTCATAAATCCAATTTAAGGGGCCATGGGGAGGGGTGAAATTATGGGGGTGGAGGGGGGGGGGGCGGGAAATTATACATGGCCTATGTTGTAGACAATAACACATTACATCTTTTTTGTCTCTTGCTATTTCATCATACGACGAATACTTACGGAGTTATTAATGATTTTGTACTTTTTGGTCCCAGGAATGACATAAAAATTGATTCGAATGAAATTTCAAAAAATAGTTTTTTTTTTTAATACTTTTATTATATTTTTCACGTCTTTTAGGGTCCGAAACCAACATGATATTTTGATGTTTTTTTTGGACCCATGCTTATCTATCTATATAACTAATGTTATAACGGGATTCCAAATGTTATTGCGGGCGAAGCCGCGGGTAACAGCTAGTATATATATATACTCTCCTGAAGGGGAATAATCGGAAATAATAATATGAGTCGTCTAGTATCAAAACCGGCCAAGTCACAAAATTTACGAAAATGAGTTATGGTTATCAATTTGAAGTAGAAGTATAGCACTATCAGGCGAAACAAGAATATGCTTGAAAATCGTCCATGTCTTCATGTTACAGAGCACTGAATTCTTGATCGTGCAACAAAATGGGCCAAGTCATGCAGGCAGTGCTTTCATAACCGGCCATGTCAAAGAACGAGTATCAATCTTCATGTCGCAGCATTATTGTTTGGAATCATGCGTTGTTAGATTATGCAAGAATGTGATAATATTGGTAGGCAACATTGTTCCTTATATTGTATACTTTTCGAAGTCATAATAATTTGTATTTGGTTCGTTTGCAACACAGACTTCCGTATTCGCGGGCTTCTTACTGCATTGGCGCGAAAGCAATCGTATATACTGGGTGCTCGTATTTTGTCATTATTGCGTAGTGTTACGTGTATATTGTTCCTATTTTAATAGGTGACTCCTTTTCTTTTACTGTGTTCAAGATCTAAGTGAACTACTAACTTTTAATGATATAATACCTATTTTGTATTCTCCTCAGCTTTCTGATGTTCATCTTCATATATTACTATCCAATTTAAGCAGAATGCTTTTGTTTTTATTGCAATAAAGACAGGTACCGTAATTACAATGTCAATTTACCGTATATACCCGAATGTAAGACGACCCCGAATATAAGACGAGGCCTAGTTATCAACTGCCTCTTACAGATTTTTTCAAAAAAATACTCGCTAACTCATAACTTGCACAATATATGCCCTTAAGGTCGTGCTTTCATTTTTATAACGTCTCGTGTTATCGGAAATCCCTCTGCCCACTTTTCCAAGACATACTCTATAATTTCTTTGTTCAAGAATGGGAGATGTTATTAAATTAAGATACGTTGATCACTCAATTAGGAAGCCTCCGTGGCTTAGGCGGCAGCACGCCGGCCTCTCACCGCTGGGTCCGTGGTTCAAATCCCAGTCACTCCATGTGAGATCTGTGCTGGACAAAACGGAGGCAGACAGGTTTTTCTCCGGGTACTCCGGTTTTCCCTGTCAAAATTTCATTCCAGCAACACTCTCCACTATCATTTCATTTCATCTGTCATTCATTTAATCATTGCCCCAGAGGAGTGCGTCAGGCCTCGGCAGCCGGCACAGTTCATATCCTCGCCGCTAGATGGGGGCTTCATTCATTCCATTCCTGACCCAGTCGGAGACTGGAAGCAGGCTGTGGATTTTCGTTTCGTTTTGATCACTCAATTACTGCTTGTAAAACTGACTGGTTGTTCTTGTAAAGATTGATTTAAAACATATTTCCGTATGCTTTCAAACATATAATTTATCCGCTTAAGATGACGTGTATGCGTAAATCCTAACCACAAAATGTACGCTATTCGTATATGCATAGTAATTAAACATAACAAACCAGATTTTAATTTTCATTAACGCATTGCTTTGTTGCGAGTTACAAGATGCCAACACCACATACCACTTTGCAAGTAATAATAATTTAAAAAAAATTTTTTTTTAATACCCTGAATATAAGACGACCCCAAATTTTTATAACACAAAAAGTGGGAAAAAACCTCGTCTTACATTCGGGTATATACGGTATTTTAATTTAATTGCCTTTTTTCACTGGAGTTTGGAATTTAAAAAGGCAAGTTTTACACACAAAAAAAACTAAAATTATACCAAATTGCAACAAAAACGGCCAAGTCAAAATTAATATTAGCAAAAAAGATGGGTTCATTATGAATCAGATTTCTCAAAATAGCAGAACTTAAATATTAAACCATTACGGATATAACTATGCAATAAAATCTTTTGTGACCACCATTGCTTTGTCTAGAGGTTTTTCATCCATACTGAAAAATATGCCTTCAGTGACTTGGCCGGTTTTGATACTAGACGACTCATCTTTATATATATAATTCTTCGACACGTGTGTATGTGACTGAACTCCTCCTAAACGACTGAACGGAATTTGGTATGTATATTAAGGTGGGTCCATGTATGGTTTAGATTCACAATCTGACCCGGTAGGTGGAATGAACACAATTTTAGAACCACAATATTAACACACAATTTTAGAACCACAATATACAGTCAAAAACAGTCGTCATGGAAACCACTAGCCTTGGCCTTCATGAAAGCTGATGTTTTTGGACGGTTTGTCTCTGCACGTTAAAGCCACCTGGTCGCAACCTGTGCAACTACCGCCATTACATACACTCCGCCGTGGCGAAAAGTTGTGTTTTATACCAAAGGTGGCAGGATGTCGAATTCTACTGTTTGTCTCTGCACGTTAGAGCGTTTCAAAGTCCCGTATGCGTTCATATACCATTCATCCGATTGCCATGAAACTTGGGTGATATGTTGAGTGAGCTCCAGGGAAGGTGTTTGGCTTAGTAAATCCATTTTACAATAGATAGCGCACGAATAGATTCAACAAATGAGCGACGACACGCGAAGCGTTTCAAAAAGGTCCCGTATGCGTTCAAATACCATTCGTCTGATAGCGATGAAACTTGGGTGAGATGTAGTGTACACTCCAGGGAAGGCTTCTGGCTTAGTAAATCAATTTCACATTAGGTAGCGCACGACTAGATTCAACAAATGAGTGACGACGCGCGAAGCGTTTCAACAAAATCCCGTATAAGTTTATATTCCATTCATAGATTGAGATGAAACATGATGAGTTGTTGTGTACACTTAAGTGAAGGCTTCTAACTTAGTAATCCATTTCACAGGAGGTTGCGCACGAGTAGATTCAACAAATGAGCGGCGACATGCGAAGCGTTTCAAGAAAGTCCCGTATGCGTTCAAATACCATTTGTCCGATAGCGATGAAACTTGGGTGAGATGTTGTGTTCACTTACGTGAGGGTTTCTAACTTAGTAAATCCATTTTACAATAGGTAGCTCACGAGTAGATTCAACAAATGAGCAACGACGCGCGAACTTTTAATCAAAGTCCCGTATGCGTTCATATACCATTCATCCGATTGCAATGAAACTTGGGTGAGATGTTGTGTACACTTACGTGAGGGTTTCTAACTTTGTAAATCCATTTTCACAGTAGGTTTCGCACGAGTAGATTCAACAAATGAGCAACGACGCACGTAGTGTTTCAATAAGGTCCCGTATGCGTTCAAATACCATTCGTCCGATTACGATGAAACTTGGGTGAGATGTTGTGTACACCCTACGGAAGGTTTCTGGCTTAATAAATTCATTTTACAGTAGGTAGCGCACGAGTAGATTCAACAAATGTGTGACGGCACGCGAATCATTTCAACAAAGTACCGTATGCGTCCATATACCATTTATCCGATTGCGATGAAACTTTGGTGAATTGTTGTGTACACTCCAGGAAATGTTTCTGTCTTAGTAAATCCAGTTTTTAATAAGTAGCGCACGAGTAGATTCAACAAATGAGCGACGGCGCGCGAATCGTTTCCACAATGTCCCGTATGCGGTCATATATCATTCATCCGATTGCGATCAAACCTTGGTGAATCATTGAGTACATGCCAGAGAAGGTTTTAGGCTTAGTAAATCTATTTTACAATATGTAGCGCATGAGTAGATTCAACAAATGAGTGACAGCGCACGAATCATTTAAACCAAATCTCGTATGCGTTAAATGCCATTTATCCGTTTGCGATGAAACTTTGGAGAGTTGTTGTGAGATGTTGTGTACACTTACGTGAGGGTTTCTAACTTAGTAAGTCCATTTTACAATAGTTAGCTCACGAGTAGATTCAACAAATGAGCAACGACGCGCGAACTTTTAATCCAAAGTCCAGTATGCGTTCATATACCATTCATCCGATTGCAATGAAACTTGGGTGAGATGTTGTGTACACTTACGTGAGGGTTTCTAACTTAGTAAATCCATTTCACAGGAGGTTTCGCACCAGTAGATTCAACAAATGAACGACGACGCACGAAGCGTTTCAATAAGGTCCCGTATGCGTTCAAATACCATTCGTCCGATTACGATGAAACTTGGGTGAGATGTTGTGTACACCCTACGGAAGGTTTTTGGCTTAATAAATCCATTTTACAATAGGTAGCGCACGAGTAGATTCAACAAATGTGTGACGGCACGCGAATCATTTCAACAAAGTACCGTATGCGTCCATATACCATTTATCCGATTGCGATGAAACTTTGGTGAATTATTGTGTACACTCCAGGAAATGTTTCTGTCTTAGTAAATCCAGTTTTTAATAAGTAGCGCACGAGTAGATTCAACAAATGAGCGACAGCGCGCGAATAGTTTCCACAATGTCCCGTATGCGATCATATATCATTCATCCGATTGCGATCAAACCTTGGTGAATCATTGAGTACACGCCAGAGAAGGTTTCAGGCTTAGTAAATCTATTTTACAATATGTAGCGCATGAGTAGATTCAACAAATGAGTGACGTCACGCGAATCGTTTAAAGAAAATCACTTATGCGTTCATATGTCATTCATCCGATTCCGATGAAACTTTGATGAGTTGTTGTGTACACGCCAGCGAAGGTGTTCAACTTGGTAAATCCAGTTTACAATATTGGTAGCGCACGAGTAGATGTAACAAATGAGTGACGACGCGCGAAGCGTTCCAACAAAATCCTGTATGCGTTCATATACTATTCGATTGCGATGAAACTTTGATGAGTTGTTGTGTACACTTACGTGAAGCTTTCTAACTTAGTAAATCCATTTCACAGTTGGTAGAGCACGATTAGATTCAACAAATGAGTGATAGCGCACGAATCATTTAAACCAAATCCCGTATGCGTTAAATGCCATTTATTCGTTTGCGATGAAACTTTGGAGAGTTGTTGTGCACGCTCCAACGAATGTTTCTAAATTAGTTAATTCAATTCACGATAGTTTAGAGGCAGTTAACAGAAATTGAAAAAATATTGTGTATCCAAAAGCACTTCAAGAAACAAAGTTACAACACTTTCTTTGATTGGCAGGACAACGTCTGCCGAGTCAGCTTGTATATATATATATGAATATATTTTGCAAAATATGCCCAGCAAAATTAATTTAACCCCTAAACACAACACTTTGTTACTCTTAGAGCATACAAAAAATACATTAAAAATGTTGGATTCATAAATTAAATTATTCCATTATTTTTTCAGTTCACTTACTTTTTATTTGTACAACACTTCTTTGCATTTATGTTGTTGTTGTTGTTTCCTATGGCTAGCCCGGATTCCAATCCATCAGCTTTCTTGTGTTCCAATAGAGTTGTGTGAGGTTTCCTGAAGTTCTAGCAGTCACATCAAGTTTGTTGCAATGTAGCAGGTGCCCCTTATCCATTTTACTTCCAGGTTCGTGACAAAGAGTGCATTCTTCAGATCTCAGGATGTTGATTCGTTTCAGATGAGCTGCAAGGCAGTCGTGGCAAGTGTTAAGTCTGAAGAAGGCTACAGCTTCTCTTCTTGGTGTTAATTTATATTGATCCCATTTAGCATCAATGTCCTTCCATAATTTGGTTTCTGCTGTTTTCTTTGCCATTTCTTCATATCTGTTTTTGATAGTATTTTTCAAGTTCCTTTTTGCTGACATAAAATCAGTCTGACTGACAGGTTGTTGTGGTGTGGTACCTTTTTTGTTTTGTTTACCTGCTATTCCAACATGAGAAGGGATCCACTGAAATGAGATCTGTTTGTGGAGTCTTTGAAGGGTTTTTATCATACAAAAAATTTCTTTCAGTTCTTTATTTTGAGGGTTATAATTTGACGAGACGGCTTGGATGGCTGCTTTTGAATCTGTAATGATAACACATTTTTGATAATCAATGTTTCTGCCTAATAACTGATGGAGTGCATGTGAAATTGCTCTTATCTCAGCATCAAAGTTTGTTTTGGCCTACTGGGAAGTAGAGTGAGTAGAGAGATGAATGTATTCCTGCTCCAGTTCTATTTTCTTTTTCTTGTGAGCCATCTGTAAATAATTTTAGCCATTGATTAGATGGATATCTTTCTTCTATTGTACAGAGGGCCAGTTGTTTTAGATCATGTGGTGAAGAGTCTTTCTTGCAGACCTCTTTACATTTATTTGGGACGTCCTTCTTCCAAATTAGGTCTCTCACACTCTGATAATATGCATTACTCTGTTCTACCCTTTTGCTAAGCTATAATAATATACTATACAGATTTATATAACCCTATGATTCTTTCTCCTGCGTGTTCCTACTTAACTCGTCCTGTTCCCAGTCTTCTTTACCTTGTTAATCCAGTTTCCACTTGAGGACAGATGCTGGCAGGTTTGTCTCAGGTGAAAGTGAGATAGCTCTGACTATATTAGACCACCTCTGTACGCAGATCTTCTGTACATTGCTCCTGGTTTGTCACGAGGAATCAAGTTCCAAGCGGATGGTCGCACACCTCTTACGGACAAGGACGAAGCATTCCCTCCACTGAAGCCAGTACCTGAGAAGGAAACATCCCCTGCTCCCAGTCTTATGGACATCATCCAACAGGAGGAGAATCTCCTGGGGCTGTGGAAGGAGACGGCACCACAGGCCCAGCAGATCCGCACGATCGAAGCCCCCAAACCCAGAGATCAGGCCAAGATTAAGATGGATGCGGATGAAGAGATGGTCGTACCTAAAGTAAGCTGCTTTCCATGTTATGTTTATTATTAGTGTCTCAAGCTCTTTGGAATTTTTTATTGTAGTTTTAAGGCCATGCTGTTTGCAGATGATATAGTGATATGGGGCGAGGATGAAAAGGAAGTACAAAAACAACTAGATGTATGGAATCAAGAAATAGAGAAATTTGGGATGAAAGTAAGCACAGAGAAGAGCAAGACAATGGTAATGTCAAGAGGAAGGAAGGAAGAGGAAAGATAGAATTGAATGGGAAAATTCTAGAAGTGGTTAAAAGTTTCAAGTACTTGGGAAGTGTGATCACAGAAGATGGAAGGATAACTGAGGAAATTGGAAAGAGAATACAACAAGCGAACAGTTTTTACCAGAGCATAAGGGGTATTCTCTGGAACCGAAATGTCCCAAAGAAATGTAAAAATGTATTATATTCAACCTACTACAGACCCATACTAACATATGCAGCTGGAGCGTGGACTACTACAAAAAGAGAGGAGAGTAGAATACAAGCCGCAGAGATAAAATTCCTAAGAGGTATAGAGGGCAAGACCAGAAGAGATAGAGTTAGAAATGAAGAGATTAGAAAAAGGACAGGAATCTTGAAGCTGCAGGACAGGATAGAAACAACAAAGTTAAAGTGGTATGGACATATGATGAGAATGGGAGAGGAGAGAGTACCAAAGAAAACTTTCTGTGAAAAGATGACAGGGAAGAGACCACGAGGAAGGCCCCGCCCCGAAAGAGATGGGCAGATACAGTGTGGGAGTGTGTAGAGAAGAGAGGAGGAAAACCTGAAGAAGTACTAAAAACAGGAGAGGAGTGGTGGAGAGACAGGAAACGTTGGAGGTCCTTAATTCACAACCCGACCCAGGAAGCTGGAAACGGGAAATGCAGATGATGATTAAGGGACTTTTGATAACATTGATTGGACTAAATTGTTTGACATTCAGAAAACGATTGGAATTAAGTACAGGGATAGGAGGGTGATCTACAATCTATACAGAAACCAGACAGCAGTTATTTGAGCTGAAGGACATGAGAGAGAAGCTTGTTTTCAGAAAGGTGTAAGGCAAGGCTGCAACTTATCACCCGTACTTTTCAATCTATATATTGAACAAGCAATGTAGGAAATTGGAGAAATATGTAAAGTGGGAGTGAAGATTCAAGGAGAAACAATTTCAACTCTGAGATTTGCTGATGACATAGTCATCTTGGCCGACACGCCTGACGATTTGAATGAGTTTTTGAATGGAATGGACGCCGTTTTGAGGAAAGAATTCATGATGAAAATTAATAGATGTACGATAGGCCCAGCAAGCCAGTAGTGGATGAAACCAAATGCTTTCAAAAATGGAACGAGCCTCGGACATGATGGATTTAATAGACGACGACACGGCTGTACACACGGACTAAGATTTGGAACTTTAAACCTAAGAACGCTGACGGGGAAGGTGGAGGAGATAGTGGATATGATGGAAAGAAGGAAGTTGGATTTATTGGGATTGGCAGAATCAAAGTGGAAAGGGGAAGGAAGGAGAGAACTGAGAAAAGGCTGTACTGGAGTGGGAACGAAAAGGGAAAGAGGAATGGAGTGGGAGTAGTAGTACGGGATGGTTTAAAGGAAGAAGTGAGGAGAATAAGTGATAGGATGATGAAAGTGAAAGTAGCACTGAGGGGAGAGACCGTAGAAATAGTGCAAGTGTATGCTCCACAAGTAGGCTGCGCCTCTGAAGAGAAGGAGGAGTTTGAAGAGGAATTGCAGAAGCAGCTGGTTGTAAGAAATATGATTGTTATGGGGGATCTCAATGCCCATGTAGGAAGAGAAAGACAAGGTTATGAGTGTGTTCTAGGACCAGAGGGTTGGGGCGGAAGAAATGAGGAAGGAAAGAGACTGTTGGACTTCTGCCAGAGGAACAGCCTGCTAGTTGGAAACTCCTGGTTTAAGAAAAGAGAGAGCCACACAATCACATGGTACAGTGATGACTTGACCAGGAAGTCGGTGGTCGACTATATACTGTATGAGAGAGAATTAAATAAGAACATCACGGACATCAAGGTTATACCATCGGAGAACCTGGATAGCGACCATCGATTGCTGGTAATGAACCTGAGAGGGAGTAAGGAGAAGAAAGGGACTGAGAACCAGGAAAGACGTATAAGGATATAGGAACTGAAAGAAGGGGATAGAAGGGTCGAGTATCTCAAAATGGTAAAGGAAGGAATTCCAACAGATGAAGAAAGAGGGGTGGAAGAGGAATGGGCTAGATTTAAGAAGACACTAGTAGGTGCAGCAGAAGCAGTATGTGGGAGGACAAGTAGTAAGAAGAGGTGGAATGAGAAGACAAAAGATATAGTAAGGGAAAAGAATAGAGCCTTTAGGAGATGGTATCAAAATAGGACGGTAGAGACAAGGGAAGAGTACCAGGAAAGAAAGAAGGAGGCGAAGAGAGTAGTGGCTGAGGAGAGAAGAAAGTGGATGGAAGAGTGGACAAAGATGATGAAGGAGGATAGTGAAGGTACTAAAAAGGTCCTGTATGGGATGGTAAAAAATAAGAGGCGGAAGGATCCTACGGATTATGTTAGAATGGTGAACAAAAGGGACAAGAGATAGAAAATAGGGAAGAACTGAAGAAAATGTGGAAAGAATATTGTGAAGAACTACTGAACCCAAATGGAAAAGATGGTGAGGAGGAAGAAATCTGGGAAGAGGAAGATGAACTGCAAACAGAAAAGGACTTAACATGGAAAGAAGTGGAAGCTGCAGTGAACAAGATGAAAGGAGGGAAGGCACCGGGTGTGGGTGAGTTGAGTGTGGAGATGGTGAGAGCAGCAGGAGAGGTGGGGATCCAGTGGTTGTACTGAGTGATGAGGACAGCATGGAAGGAAAGGAAGACCCCAGAGGACTGGAAAAAAGGAATCATTGTCCCGATCTTCAAGAAAGGTAGTAGAACAGATTGCAGAAACTATCGGGGAATAACACTGATGAGTCATTGTGCAAAGATCTTCGAGAAAGTTTTGGGAAAGAGAATTACTACATGGATAGGAGGGATGAGGGAAGAACAACATGGCTTCAGAGCAGGAAGGTCCACAGTGGATTTGATTTTTGCTGTAAGACAGTTACAAGAACAGCACTATGAGTATGGAACAGATCTACTGATGGCCTTCCTGGACATTGAGAAAGCATATGACAGTGTATGCAGAAACAAAGTATGGAAGTCCCTGGAGGGTAGAGGAGTAGAGAAATGGACTATAAAGAGGATAAAGGAGATGTACAAGGGAAGCGTGAGCTGTGTGAAAGTGGGAGAACAGGGATCGGACTGGTTGGAACAGAGAAACGGCCTGA
Organism: Meconema thalassinum; assembly: GCA_946902985.2. Lineage (NCBI taxonomy): Eukaryota > Metazoa > Arthropoda > Insecta > Orthoptera > Tettigoniidae > Meconema > Meconema thalassinum. The sequence continues at coordinate 174,248,478 of OX336398.1, read as the reverse complement.
AACAAGGAAGTGCACTGTCACCGTTACTTTTCATTGTGGTGATGGATGACATAATGACCTGAGTGGCACAAGTAATTGGGGAAGGAAAGAAGAAAGCAATGGTGTTTGCAGATGATTTGGGGAAACAAGGAGGAGGAGGTACAGGAACAGTTGGACGTGTGGGAAGGAATAATACAAGGATATGGGATGAAATTTAGCATAAATAAGAGTGAGATGATGATCACAACAAGGAAGAAGGAAAGAACCACAACGGGAATAACAATTGGTGGGGAACAGCTGAAGAAAGTGGAGAGTTTCAAGTATCTGGGAAGCCTGATACAAGATAATGGAAGAAACGATAGAGAAATAAATGAGCAGGGCAGACAGGCAGAAGCAGTTCGGAGGAGTGTGAGAAGCATGTTATGGAGCAAGGATGTCCCTCAGAACAGCAAATAGGTCATATATCGGACGTACTATGTCCTATCCTGACGTATGCCTCGGAGACCTGGATTATGAAAGGAAGGGAGAAGAGCAGAATACAGGCAGGTGAGATGAGGTTCTTGAGAAGCAGTATTGGAGCTACAAAGATGGACAGAATATGAAATGAGAGGACCAGAGAATTAATGAAGGAGGAACCATTACAGGATGGTATAGAGAAATCTAGACTTAGATGGTATGGACATGTAAAACGAATGGAGGAGAAGAGGATACCCAGGAGAGTACACGAGACGAAGTGGGAAGGAAAGAGACCGAGTGACAGGTGGCTGAAGGGGGTGGCAGAAAGCGTGAAGAAGAGAGGAGAAGACTGGACAAGGGTGGAGGCTGAGAGATGGTGGGAAGACAGAAGACGTTGGAGGGGCTTGTGTTCCAAACAGACCCGGCCAGTGGCTGGAAACTGTGCAAGATGATGATGATGAAAACAAAAATATTGGAATGCAGCCGAAATAAATCAGAAACCTCTATGTACATCAAATTGGCAGGTGAAAAGCTGAAGGAAGTAGGAGAATTATGTTACTTAGGAAGCAAAATAACCAGTGATGGACGAAGCAAAGAGGATGTAAAAGTAGGTTAGCTCAGGCAAGGAAAGCATTTCTACAGAAAAGGAATCTGTTGACATCGAATATAGATTTAGGTATTAGGAAGTAATTTGTGAAGGCCTTTGTTTGGAGCGTGGCGCTCTATGGAAGTGAAACTTGGACTATTGGTGCAGCAGAAAAGAGGATAATTGAAGCGTTGAAATGTGGTGTTACAGGAGAATGATGAAGACCAGTTGGGTAGATAGGGTTACAAACGTAGAGGTATGGAGACTACTGGGAGAGGAGAGATGTTTCTGGCGACTGCTAATGAAGAGAAGAGATAGGTTGATAGGACACATACTAAGACACCCAGGAATAGCAAGGTTAGTTATGGAAGGAAGGGTTGAAGACAAGAACTATAGGGGTAGACCAAGGTTAGAATATGTTAAACAGATTGCCTCGGATGTAGGGTATGGTAGCTATGTAGAGATGAAACGATTAGCTCAGGACAGGGAGGCATGGAGCTCTGCATCAAACCAGTCAAAAGACTGAAGACGCAAATAACAACAACAACAAGGGGCGAAACAGCGAAGTCATCTGCCCCAAAAAGATTCGTTAGTTTATATGCTCGTTTATTTTATATTTTTTATTGGGATCCAAATGTTTGACAAGAAATACAAAGCTGAAAATATACACCACCATCATGAGGCCAGTTCTAACTTATGGTGCAGAATCATGGAGTTTAACAAAACAGGAAGAACACCAGTTGCAGGTTTTCGAAAATAAAGTGTATAGGAAAATGTTTGGACCATTTTTTGACCCCGCATCTCAAAGCTGGGGAAAAAAGATCAAATAAAGACATACACTCACTTTCACATTAAGCGCCGACACTCATCATCATTAACTCCAGAAGACTTCAATGGGCTGGTTCTTCACTAAGGATGGACGATGATAGGATGGTCTTACAAATCTTGAACGAAGAACCAAGAGGAAAAAAACCAGTAGGGAGACCACAAATTTCCTGGAGAAATGAAATCTCCGAACTTTGTTGACACCTGAGTATGGACAACTGGCAAAAACTCGCCCAAAACAGAGTTCAGTGGAGGCAATTTGTGGATCGGCGTGGGATCTTCGTGTACCTTAAGCCTTCTGAGGGAGTGAGTGTTTGTTGAAGAAGCCTGGAATTTCATTATGGAAGCTGAGAAGTAGTATACAAAATGCGGCATCCTTGATGTCATGGACAACACTTAGGTCCGTTCTTACAATCTCCAGTAAAGTGACTGCAAACTCTTAACTGACGGTTGTCTTTATGGTTGGAGTAAAGTCACGGTAAACATTTGATCTTTCTTACCATGTTTCTGTTAATGTTTACGGACGGTTAGGAGATCTGCGCGCAATTTCCAACACGAAGAGACGGGGAAAAGAAAAAAACATTTCTAGAAAGTGATCCTTATTGATAAAGTTTACTAGACAAAGAAAATATACCTTTAGCCATAAAATTATTGTTCATGTTTTCTAATGAATGTACCAGTTTCGGTCACATTATGACATTATGTAATTAATATTTATAAATAGAAACAAAAAAATGGAGTTGCAAGTTTGTGAGATAATCTAATAAAGGTAAAACATTAATTTTCCAAGTGTTGCTAATAATTTTCACTAAGTAATAAGTAAATTTAAAAAAAAGGTTGAGGTTGAATGATATTTCTAAAATGTTCATTATCATCATCATGAACCGGCTCCAGTTCGCACTTTTTTGACCGAAAATATGTGCGAAAATTTTCGATGCGAGGTATACGCTGGGAATGACCGTATTCCCGAAAAAACACAAAATTTGCATTATTGAAACAAGGCAACTGGCAAACAGTACTCGCCCTATTCATTGTCACTGCCGTCACTGCTGCCAATCTCCGAGGTACTCTCTCGTGCATCATTCTGGTCATCATCCCATACTGCTTCATCCCGACTTCCGTCCAATGCATTTGCGATGCACGTCTTCAAGAAGCTCTTCAAAACAATGTCCGTCGACACCATTTATTCTAATCATTATGGATATGCGCCATTAAGAACCTATGAAAAAGACGTCATACGCTCGTTAAGGATGATTCAAGGCAGAAAAGGAATTTAGAGCGCAGATGCTTAGCGATCAATACGATCGATCATCTTCCATATTGATTCCTCGCTACATGAACGAGCGAGCTCGATCTTAGCCGACCGCGGCCATAGACTAATGATGTACCGCGTGCTATAAAACTCACGCCGTGCCGCATGTTTGCAAGTGGCTGAGCTCGGATGCGATGCGATGCGACGCAACGCGTAAAGACGAAATCATTGAGATTCGAGAAGACTCAACTGCGTTTGTCTGCGATGTAACAGTAGGCCTACTTGCGCAATCTTGGAAACGTACGATCATGTTGGTGCGAGTGTTATAGCACAGATTTCCTTTATCTTCGAAGCCAGAGTACCGGTACTGATGTCTACAAGGCAACTGACGGACAACAAGAAAGGAAACCTCTGCCGCCAAAACGAACAATAACATTGCGTATCGATGACTGTTGTGGCGCGCTAATCGCGCTAAGGTATCGCTTCGGGTAAGTTTCTGGACAATAACGACTGTTGTTTTGCGCTAAATCGAAAGTGTTTCTACCTTAAGTTTATTACGGTCATTTATATGACGGCGTTAGAAATGAATGCGAGATATATGCGAGTACTTTTTTTCCCCCCTGAAATTTCAAATTAAAAAATGGGGTACGAGATATACGCGAGCAAATATCGTATTTGTTTAAACTCACTTTTTAAACAAATTGTTGATATTTATGATATCAGAGAGCAATTCATCACTGCTGCTGGTTGCACAATGGGTTGTGTGAGCCTACCCGCCCGGCCCTAGTGCTATGTAGCTGTATGCAACACAGTTCTGCCAGGCGCTAACGTTGTGTTTATTTGTTTAAAAGCATTTTATAAACAAATAAGTATATTTTCGTTGACTTTTCAAAAAATGCAAGATTTATCCTGTACTGTTGAGACAATTTGCAAGATTTTGGTACAAACCACATCTAACTCCCTCTGGTTTAGGAGCTTGAGTTTTTTGAAAAATACACCTTAGCGTATTATATATACAGTGAAACCCCTCAAATCCGAAATCCCGGGTAATCCAAACGAGTTTCTTCGACAATTTTATGTTTGAAAAACACACGCACAACAGAGAAACGTATTTATTTAGTCATAAAACAATTACATATTCTACATTATAACCTTATTTTTCAATAATTAGTGAAAAATTAACAAAGAAGTAGAGTTAGCATACGTAACACAGTGTAAATGTGCCGCATACTTAACTCATCCTGGATTGAAAATCAGAAAAGTTGGTTATTGTAATTTCTTAGGTTAATCACTTTGCAAGAACAATGAAATAACAGTAGAAACACACCAAATATTACTTAATCTTTCACTTGAAATCAGTTATCTTCAATTGTCGAAGTGACGAAAACCTCCCCGCACAGGCAATTACACATGGACATGACATCGTTTGGCGTGTCTGCTTCGTGTTCTACGGAGCGCAATGCGATGTCCAGAGCAGATGCAGCCTCAGTATAAGTCACATTGTCGGTCCAAGTTTCTTCTTCCTCACTGTCACTAGCTACATTGCTGTCATGTTGACTCACTATTTCATGTTCGGTGCATTCTTCATTGACATCAACTGTCGTCCACTACTCTAGACAACCTTCTACAGCATCCTCACAACCTGCTATATGGATATTTTTTGGCTAATCCGAACAAATTGAAATCCGAACTGACTACAGCCCCAATTAGTTCGGATTTGAGGGGTTTGAAGATTAACTGGAGGGTTTTCCATTTTTAAGTCCGTATTGATGCTTACAAATCGAAATAGTGAGATAGTGATTGGGCGGAAACTTTTTTACTCACTATTTCTGAGGGGTTTCACTGTAGATAGATAATAATGAGTTCATATGTTTTGTATGTTACAGAAAGTTGACATCCCCTTGCTCCCACCTGTCCTGAAAATAAGTGATACTCTTCCACCCCAAGGACCTACAATAGCCGAGTGGGCAGAACTCATCGACGTCTCGCAACCCGTCACTGACTTTCACGAGAAGATTCCGGATTTGGCATATAACTTTGGTTTTGATTTGGATATCTTCCAGAAACAGGTGAGATGATATAACAAATTGAAAGGTAAGTACCGGTATGTCTGTCGTAGGAGTCTGCACAGGCAGGGTAGTCAGGTTTTCCAGTTGCAGATATGGTAAACTCTCAATATCATCCGTACGTAGTTCAATATGAACAACAAAATAACATGTTCTGTGCTCATTGGGGAAAATAATCCCTCCTCGCAAAAGTTTACATTTAAGCCTGTGCGGATGCGGATATAGTTTGCATGGCTGTGCGGAAGGCGGACAAGCTGCTGATAATGTTTGGAGTAAAATTTTCAGATAGTTTTTAGAACACCATCCAGACTTGTTGACCTGGATGTTTATGACATATATAAGCAAGTCCAAAACGGTAGTGTTGCCCGTTAGTCGACAAAACATCTGTACTAACATCACTCGGAATGGTACAAAGTTAGAACAAGTACATCAGTTCTGTTACCTTGGCAGTGTATTATTATTATTATTATTGCCTTTATTGGTGGCGCAGTTAGGACTCTTGGCCCTCTCTTACACTTAACCACATTAATACAATAAACATATTATGGCGACAAAATTAAACAATAATAATTGACATTGATCATGACTTTCACACTCTCATTCACTCATCCAGTCATACTTGTTGTCGGTCAGCAATGTTCAGCAGGCTGCCCCAGCAGGTGGTCTTGAATTTAGATAGTGAGGTGGTACCCCTTGTAATGTTATTAACGCCCCATGTTGGTAGCGCCAATTGTAATGGTATCTGATAAGCTCCACGTTGAGCGAACAAATGTAATGTGTTTTACGCCCGAAGTCGGTAGCGACATGTAATGTTTTCTACCTGGGCGGACTTTTCACCAGAAAATACTACTGCTAAGTTTGATCTATGTTGGGCGCCAAGCTGGATACACTGTGTTCCAAGCTAAATTTATATATTTAATATCGACCCCTAGCGTGAGTAGAACATATGAGAGACTCTTAATGACTAGGCCGTGGGATGATTGCATCATCAACCCAGACAACATTTGATTGTGAAGAAGGATGAGGTATTATAACTATTGCTACCTACTGGAATTAAAGAATCTACTTGGTAATAATTGAATTTAATACACTTAGAAAATATGATGGCAACATGAATAAAATTAACACTGTTAACGGAGCACACTACTTTAAACATTGCCACGAACAAAATTACTTAATACGCCGGTCGGGAGAATAACGTGAATTTAACTTATTTCCAAATTAATGCTTAAAGAATTTATATAGCCCTATTGAAAAACAGAGAGTGTGTGTCGTAGATTACTTGTGCTTACCAACGGAAACATTGTCTCCACGTGGTTGAAGTCTCGTAGCGTCGGATGCTCTGCATTGGTGTTGACGGCGTCAGATTCTTCCTTGTTGATCAAAAGTAATCGTTACAGCTTGTGGTGGAGTCTATTCCATGAACCACAACACGTCGTCTGGCTAAACACTCCAAGACGCGTGGAACTCATGATCTGATGTGATCAGCAGAGTCAGCGTGAATAAAATTGTCCCACTTGGGACTAACGAACAAGGTACCTCCTTACTGCTCCAAGCGTAATGTCTTAAAGAAAGTCCTCACTCACACACCGCGTCCACTATATCTTCAATCTTCTCCCACCAGAGTCTAGTTTCACCAGCCGCCTCGCTGCTTCGACCCAATCCGCGTGCGTCACGTTTCTCGCCATGCCCGTGCTACGTTGCTTCTTCTTCCTTGATTGGCTGGTCACCTCACGTGGCTATTCCCGCCATGAGGCTGCCTCCCCATATTTATATTTCCGTATCCGGGCAAGACGTAGATCATACACGTTTTCTTGCTTTGAAGTGTTCCCTCGGATTTCGTAATTTTATTGTACTCCAATCTATTCTTGTATTGAAATACCCAGTGAGTCACACACCTCTCTCTCTTACCCCTAATGAATAAAATCCCGACTTTACGTATGAAATGATTTGCCGTGCAACATTATATTGGAATCATCCAATATAGATACGGATTTCTACTAGTAGAAATCCTATCTGTAATCTTCCAAATTTAAAAGCTCCACAAAAATGACGTAATAAATATTAATAATAATAATAGGAAAGAAAACTGGAGGAAAATGGATCCAAGAAATCCAACAAGATCTCAAAGCAGTTGGACTTAAGATAACGGATGCCGAGGAGAAAAATAAAATTAACACCATTCTTAAAACTCACAAATTTTCTGCAGAAATGACACATAGAAAGCCTATGGAGATTTCAGATGAGTTGAGAAAATCCCGATCTGAAAGAATGAAAAAGTACTGGAAAGAGCGCAAGAACCAAGCAGTACTACCTTCAAAGAAGAAGTGATTGTGGAACGACTCAAGTGGTCCAATGTGACCAATCAAGATAATAATAATAATAAAGATATGAAATTGAATAAACTGAAATAATTTAACTTGGCCGGATTATTGCCGCGTTTAACAAATATGATATAGTCCTACTAACTTGTGTTAGTGGCATAAAACCCCCTAGAAAAACATGTTACATTCGCCTCGAATGATCATGTGCTTTACCTTGCATATGGTACAGCACTTGATGATTCCAGACACGTTAAAAAAAACTCCAAAATACAACTTATACAAGTGAAATGTCCCTTTACACATATAAACACATATAAACCCTCAATCATGCGCTTTGCGCTAATGTTCGTCTTGTTATGACGTGTTCTTATTTTGTCCACTTCAAAATGTTTGTCATTCTCACGAATGTCCATTCTACAGCTCTCTCTCTCATCATTCTATGTGGGAAAAAAAAATTACATACATAAGTGTGTTCCCTCTATATCCACAATTCACTACACACGCATTTATGGTGTTCAGTAGAAAACCACTGCGGAACTCTTGTAGAAATATTAGGTGCTCCACACCTACCGGATACCAATATCATGGTACACGATCTCACACGATCACCCACGATCTCACACTCGCGGTAGAGCAAAGTGATCTACTCCCCACCTTCTCTGTAAAATTTTTAATTAAAAGGGAAGACATGACTGAAAAAAAAACAGTAAGTACCCATTACTTATAACACTTAAATATTCCTTTGCCGTATGTGCCCTATCTTACTAAGTACATGTACACAAAAACTCACCTTACTCTAGATCACAATTTTTCATATTCCTCGCTCAACCTGTAGTTCACAACCCAGACCAGTCCACCTATCGGACCTGACCTAGTTGCCACAACTTTTTATCTGTTACTTATATACAACATCTCATAAGGTCTAGTACCTTGTACACAAACTACCTTAATTATATCCAACCCTGATCTAACATAGCTAGGTCGTAAGCAGAAATCACGTGTGCTGATATGTATGAGCTTCATGGAGGACTGTCTCGCCTTCTGATGGCCCATCTTTTATCTCGTGGACACCTTAAGCTAACAAGCCCTATACAAGCGCTCTCCCATCTCTTGGAGATAAATGGGAACCCATCAGCGCTGCCAAAATGGCCTTGGTGCATCGAGACAATTTAGCGCTCAACAGCATCCACCACTCCCTTCATCTTTCCCTGTACCTTAAAAACTCTCATTTACTTATATACTACCCCCCTGTGTGATTTCTAATACGCCTGCCTTGAAGACAAGATCTTCCACTCACCACATACCACACTTACTCATTTGATAGGCTGGCTCGCCAGCTAAACACACTTATTTTATGACACATATTTCTTAAGGCTATGAATATTATACGTTCCGTATAACCTTTTTCCCTGACCGTCCTCCAGCACATATGCTGTTTTGCCAATACGTTTAGACACTACAAATGGGCCCTCATAGAGGTAGAAAAACTTGGACATAACTTTCTCTAGCTTATTTGACTGTTTCGGCACTCTAAGTAAGACTTTGTCTCCCGGCTCGAATAGGTCAAATTTAGTTTCTTTTTGTTGGCGAATTCTCTTTTGAGCTGACTTAGATAAATTCTGTTTCGCCAACTGGACAATGACATCCATCCCCGGTTGCTTTCCCTCATTTAACCCCAAGACTCTAGCAAGTTCTTTGTGGTCTTTTTCCGAAGTGTCCTTCGTGTGGCGTCAGTTTCGTGCTCTCATGCTGGACAGAATTCAGCCAAGTCTCGACTTTGGGAAGATGTCCAACCCAGGCCGAATGCTTATCATGCACTAGAGTCCGAAAAAGACGACCCACTTCCCTTAATGGACGCTCTGCAGAATTACCCTGAGGGTACCTTACCTTACGTGTGTAACCCCAGCTTCTTGCATACTGGTTCTCCATTTCTTTGCAACAAACTGTGGTCCACTGTCAGATAATATCCTGAGAGGAACGCCAAACTCGGGTATATACCTATTAATGATCAGTCGGCTACACGCTAGACCGGTGGCTTTCCTTAGCGGATATAGCTTGACATACTTACTAAAAGCGTCAATAACTATAAAAATGTATTCGTAGCCGTACTGTCCTTTAACGATCGGGCCAAATAAATCCACACACAGTAGTTCCCCGGGACTACTTATGAGAACTGCCGATCTTTCCCCGACTAAATATTTAACTGGATGCTTGCTTCTCTGACAGGTGTCACACCTAGCTAAGATCCTTCTAACATCCCTTCCCATTTTACTCCAAATAAAGTTATGTGCAATTTCATAGAAGACTTTGGTAGCACCAAAGTGTCCTAGTTCCTTATGAATGAACCAAATTAGTTCCTCCCGTAAACTGGCAGGAACACATATTGCCCACCGATTCTTCCTACATTTTCGTGCAAGAAGCCCATCCTGCATCTTGTACGTGAACCGCCCTACTTTCACACACTCCTCGTCGCTTGCTTCTAATATAGCCAGAGGCTCCCTTAAAATTACGTCATCACGTTGCTCCACTAACATATTTCTCAGTGTCTGTAACGATGCCCTGTTGCTACTGTCCACACATGCACATAACAAAATACCGTCCTCTGCCTTAACAACAGGATTATCCCTACATAAATTTGTGTCCCTAGAAAGCATATCTGCAAGAATGTTATCTTTCCCTTTAATATATTTTACTGTGAATTCGTATTCCTGAAGTGCAAGAATCCACCTACTAACTCAGTTAGAACTGAGTTTACATGTCCTCATATATAATAAAGCATGGTGATCTGTATGAATCTCAAATTTACCCCCAACTAAATACATCCTAAATTTTCCTAAACTGAAAACAATTCCTAAAAGCTCTAACTCAGTGATAGTATATCTTTTCTCTGCTGCTGTAAGTCCTCGTGATGCTAAAGACACGATGCACAAATTACCCTCTTCATCTCTCTGACACAATACTCCTGCAATTCCTATATGTGACGCATCAGTCATTACCACATATTCCTTATCCTTCAAAGGATACTTCAGCACCACAGCTTGCTCAAAGCCTGCCTTCAGCGCTTGAAATGCCAGATCATGCTTGGACTCCCATCTCCAGCGATTACCACTTTTAACCAAATCTCTAAATGGTTCTACTAACCCTGAGTATTTAAGAACGAACCTGCGAAAAAAATTGCAAATTCCAAGGTATGTTTTCAACTGTTTTACATTCTGTGGTACTTCTGCATTAAGTATCTTATTAACCCTACTTTCCTCTGGTGTCACACCCCTACTTGACACTTTATGACCTAAAAATGTCACTTCTGACTGACAGAATGACGACTTGGACAGTTTCAGAGTGAACCCTGCCTGATCTAACTTTTGAAATACACTGTCTAAATGACGTAGATGCTCCTCAAAACTGCGTGAACTGATTACCATATCATCGATGTAAATAGTTACAAACTCTCCCGTGTCATCTCCTTATGCGATGTTTAAAGCCTTAATTAAAGCTGCTGAGCTACTTTTTAACCCATAAGGTACCCTGCAAAACTGATAAAGGTTATATTTATGACTAAAAGCTGTAAATGGCCGATCTTCATACATAAGTGGCACTTGCCAGAAACTGGAACTTAAATCTACACATGTGAAATACTCTTTACCCTCAAATGTCTGCATCAACTCTTCAATGGACATGGACTTCAGCTGATCTGAACTGATTCTACTGTTAACTAAACGAGCGTCTAAACAAATACGAACTGTGCCATCGGCCTTCGGTACTGTAATTAAAGGATTAACATATTGACTGTTTGAGTACTCTATAATGCCATCTTCAAGCATCTGGTTGATTTGTGCCTCTACTGCACCCTGATAAGCGAAAGGTATAGGATATCTATGTCCTTTGAATACTGATCTATCAATAACGTTCAATGAATGTGTATAGCAATTGGCCATGCCAATGCGATCCTCAAAAACTCTCCTATTATACAATAACACATCATAGAGCAGAACACACTGGTCTCCCTCTATATGCCCCTGAAATGCAGCATCACGTAATGAGTCCTCCAGACTACCGTTCGTAATCAAACTGCCCACAAAAATTTGAGTATCCCGCTCTTCGGCTGGTGATATCTCACTTAAAGAACAAATCACTCCTACAACACTACTCTCCTGAACATTGTCGTTGAACGCTACCTCTACTTCAGAATTATTCCATTTAAATTTCAAACTACCTACTTCATAACATAAGTTACCAGACACTCTACTTAGCCAATCTGAACCCAAAATAACACTGAAAACTAAGTTTGGAATTTCAAGACAAATCTGCTTTTCGATATGATTCATCATCATCTTGCACAGTTTCCAGCCACTGGCCGGGTCTGTTTGGAACACAAGCCTCTCCAACGTCTTCTGTCTTCCCACCATCTCTCAGCCTCCACCCTTGTCCAGTCTTCTCCTCTCTTCTTCCCGCTTTCTTCCACCCCCTTCAGCCACCTGTCTCTCGGTCTTCCCCTCGGTCTCTTTCCTTCCCACTTCGTCTCATGTACTCTCCTGGGTATCCTCTTCTCCTCCATTCGTTTTACATGTCCATACCATCTAAGTCTAGATTTCTCTATACCATCCTGTAATGGTTCCTCCTTCATTAATTCTCTGGTCCTCTCATTTCTTATTCTGTCCATCTTTGTAGCTCCAATACTGCTTCTCAAGAACCTCATCTCACTGGCCTGTATTTTGCTCTTCTCCCTTCCTTTCATAACCCAGGTCTCCGAGGCATACGTCAGGATAGGGACATAGTACGTCCGATATATGATCTTTTTGCTGTTGTGAGGGACATCCTTGCTCCATAACATGCTTCTCACACTCCTCCGAAATGCTTCTGCCTGCCTCCCCCGCTCATTTATTTCTCTATCGTTTCTTCCATTATCTTGTATCAGGCTTCCCAGATACTTGAAACTCTCAACTTTCTTCAGCTGTTCCCCACCAATTGTTATTCCCGTTGTGGTTCTTTCCTTCTTCCTTGTTGTGATCACCATCTCACTCTTATTTATGCTAAATTTCATCCCATATCCTTGTATTATTCCTTCCCAACTGTTCCTGTACCTCCTCCTCCTTGTTTCCCCAAATCATCAAATCATCTGCAAACACCATTGCTTTCATCTTTCCTTCCCCAATTACTTGTGCCACTCGGGTCATTATGTCATCCATCACCACAATGAAAAGTAACGGTGACAGTGCACTTCCTTGTTTCAGGCCGTTTCTCTGTTCCACCCAGTCCGATCTCTCTCCTCCCACTTTCACACAGCTCACGCTTCCCTTGTACATCTCCTTTATCCTCGTTATAGTCCATTTTTCTACTCCTCTATCCTCCAGGGACTTCCATACTTTGTTTCTGCATACACTGTCATATGCTTTCTCAATGTCCAGGAAGGCCATCAGTAGATCTGTTCCATACTCATAGTGCTGTTCTTGTAACTGCCTTACAGCAAAAATCAAATCCACTGTGAACCTTCCTGCTCTGAAGCCATGTTGTTCTTCCCTCATCCCTCCTTCTATCCTTGTCCTAATTCTCTTTTCCAAAACTTTCTCGAAGATCTTTGCACAATGACTCATCAGTGTTATTCCCCGATAGTTTCTGCAATCTGTTCTACTACCTTTCTTGAAGTTCGGGACAATGATTCCTTTTTTCCAGTCCTCTGGGGTCTTCCTTTCCTTGTAACGTGTTTTTCGAGGGGTTTTTATGCCCCTGGCATAAGTCAGTAGGAAGCCATTCTATATTTATTTACGCGGCAAATTGTTCAGCCAAGAGAATTTTTCAGGTTAATTTATTATTATTATTAATTTATTATAATTTTTATTAAGGTATTTTCGGAGCATTTTATAAAAATTATTGGCATTCAGATAGGTTTTCTATGTCTTAGAAAACACTATCAAGCAAATTATTACGAACGACGATATCATAGAAAATTATCTGATTACGGAATTTTACGGAGTTTTGTCAGTTAGGGTATATCGAGAGACGTGACTCACTGGGAATTCATATGCAAGCTTAATCCTGTCGGGAAGTATTACGCAAGCGGGCTCGCATCGTCTAGAAAAGGCGAATATACGGAACGGAATACGACTTCCCCTTACCGCCGAGTGTAATGAGGCAGAGGAGGGGAGTATAGCACATGGGGTGCAGCCAATCAGTGGAGACGACGTAAGCTAGATGTCGGCTGAAGAGTGGGGGAGCCGACAGGTGAATATATCGTTCGACGCGCCGTGGAAGGGGACTATCTGTATAGAACTTCCCGAGTATGGTTCACTCGGGAGTCGCTCCGATGTTCCGTGGATTGGAGGACTATCTTTTGTAAAACTTAACCAGTGTGGTTGTACGAGTGTTTGGGTCCGATGTACGGACTATAGAATTATCTAATCTACCAGAATATCATCAAATAACGAAGAAGATGGCGACGTCCAGGAGACTGTGGGAAGCACACAGCATCATCCAGTACGAGGGAAATGCTTTAGCAATTTCCAGTGGTAAGCGCAAATGACGCTGAAATACGCAATCTCTCATTTTTCTTTGTTTTACATTTCATATTTCAGTAACTTCATAGCTTGGAAACAAGAGTAAAATCAATTTATCAGACTCCGTTTTCACGTAATTTTCTATCGGTAATATTACAATCGCAACGCTCCAATTTAAATTTTAAACTTATTATTATTATTAATTTTGCTATACTTGTTTTATATAATAAATTCATTTCTTTTACAATGCAATCTTTGCTTTCAGTAGGTAGCATTAGATATAGACCAATTCCTTCTCCTGATACAATTGTTTGTTGGGTTAATGATCAAATCATACCACGATCTGAGTGAATAGATTCTTGAAGGTGTTCTCCCAGAGCTAGACGTTGTTAAATACAAATTTAGATTTCAACATTGGGTTGAGGTCTTGGCGCCCATTAAAACAACATAGCTTAGGCAAAGGTAAACAGTTACATTTCTCACCCAACAGTTAGGGGCTAGCAAAACGTTACATCCTTCCATGCTGTCCTCATCACTCGGTACAGCCACTGTATCCCCACCTCTCCTGCTGCTCTCACCATCTCCACGCTCAACTCATCCACACCCGGTGCCTTCCCTCCTTTCATCTTGTTCACTGCATCTTCCACTTCTTTCCATGTTAAGTCCTTTTCTGTTTGCAGTTCATCTTCCTCTTCCCCGATTTCTTCCTCCTCACCATATTTTCCATTTGGGTTCAGAAGTTCTTCAAAATATTCTTTCCATATTTTCTTCAGTTCTTCCCTATTTTCTATCTCTTGTCCCCTTTTGTTCACCATTCTAACTTAATCTGTAGGATCCTTCCGCCTCTTATTTTTTACCATCCCATACAGGACCTTTTTTGTACCTTCACTATCCTCCTCCCTCATCTTTGTCCACTCTTCCATCCACTTCCTTCTCTCCTCAGCCACCACTCTTTTCGCCTCCTTCTTTCTTTCCTGGTTCTCTTCCCTTGTCTCTACCGTCCTATTTTGATACCACCTCCTAAAGGCTCTATTCTTTTCCTTTCTATATCTTTTGTCTTCTCATTCCACCATGGTGTTTCCTTCCACCTCTTCTTACTACTTGTCCTCCCACATACTGCTTCTGCTGCACCTACTAGTGTCTTCTTAAATCTAGCCCATTCCTCTTCCACCCCTCTTTCTTCATCTGTTGGAATTCCTTCCTTTACCATTTTGAGGCACTCGACCCTTCTATCCCCTTCTTTCAGTTTCCATATCCTTATACGTCTTTCCTGGTTCTCAGTCCCTTTCTTCTCCTTACTCCCTCTCAGGTTCATTACCAGCAATCAATGGTCGCTATCCAGGTTCTCCGATGGTGTAACCTTGATGTCCGTGATGTTCTTATTTAGTTCTTTCTCATACAGTATAGAGTCGACCACCGACTTCCTGGTCAAGTCATCACTGTACCATGTGATTGTGTGGCTCTCTCTTTTCTTAAACCAGGAGTTCCCAACTAGCAGGCTGTTCCTCTGGCAGAAGTCCAACAGTCTCTTTCCTTCCTCATTTCTTCCGCCCCAACCCTCTGGTCCTAGAACACTATCATAACCTTGTCTTTTTCTTCCTACATGGGCATTGAGGTCCCCCATAACAATCATATTTCTTCCTACCAGCTGCTTCTGCAATTCCTCTTCAAACTCCTCCTCCTCTTCAGAAGCGCAGCCTACTTGAGGAGCATACACTTGCACTATTTCTACGGTCTCTCCCCTCAGTGCTACTTTCACTTTCATCATCCTATCACTTATTCTCCTCACTTGTTCTTTTAAACCATCTCGTACTTCTACTCCCACTCCATTCCTCTTTCCCTCTTCGTTCCCACTCCAGTACATTCTATAGCCTTTTCTCAGTACTCTCCTTCCTTCCCCTTTCCACTTTGTTTCTGCCAATCCCAATAAATCCAACTTCCTTCTTTCCATCATATCCACTATCTCCTCCACCTTCCCCGTCAGCGTTCTTAGGTTTAAAGTTCCAAATCTTAGTCCATGTGTACAGCCGTGTCGTCGTCTATTAAATCCATCCTGTCCGAGGCTCGTTCCATTTTTGAAAGCATTTGGTTTCATCCACTACTGGCTTGCTGGGCCTATCGTAGCTTCACCAGAGCCCCGTTAGCCGTCACTTTTCAGGGTTCCTGTAGGACCTTCACAGCTACCGTAACGGTCCGGGGGCACACGAAGTCCCCACTGTACCTCGCCCCTACAGGCAATCCCCTACTTTGTGCCGTTGCCCGTCTCCCACGACGTGGACGAGGGGTTGGACTTATGGGAGACTTTCGATATGATTATTAATTTTAATGTCCACTAAAACTTGCTTAGAAATTACTTTAGACCTCTTCCCTACAGCTGTGATAACAAAAGTGCTTTTAATTGGTATCTCCTCAAAATTTACACCAGTTCCTTTCATTTTATCGTAATATGTACTACTTATGCAGCTCTTCATGCAACCACTATCAATTAAATCATCGGTGTGCGCCACGGACACGTTAAGTTTAATAATGGGGCTTTTACTAGCCACCTCCTGAATAATACGTTCATCATTTAATTCATGCAACAATTCATTTCTTACATTTAGGTCATAGTCATCATCATCATCATCATTTCCCCTTATCCAGCTCCTGCCGGGTCGGGGTATTTATGGCACTTCTCCACTTTCCTCTGTCCTTCCACCATTCTTCTTCCACGATCTTGTCCCAGTCCAGATTTCTTTTTCTTACGCTGTTCTTCACTGAATCAATCCACCTTGTTCTAGGTCTTCCTCTTGCTCTCTAACCCTTGCACTTCGCCTCCAGCATCTGTCTTGGTATTCTATTTTCCTCCATCCTCTTTACATGTCCAAACCACCTTAGTTTATTCTTCTCAATTCTCTCATAGTGTTCCTGTATATTTGTATGGACAGGGCATGCTACAGACTGAGATTCTGACCTTACTTCGCAGCCTGGTTCGCGTTTAAAGAACCGCTACAGCTGGCTGTAGTACTACTAACTACGGCACTGGTCTGGTTGTTCTGGGCTGTGTTGTCATTGTTTGGCTGTATAGTACTACCACTAGGCTGTCCTCTTCCTTGACCCCTATTCTGGTTGTAATTATTGTCATAATAATTTCTCCCTTGATTTCCCCTGAAATCATTATTTCTCCCTTGATTTCCCCTGAAATCATTGTTTCTCCCTTGATTTCCCCTGTAATCATTGTTCCTCCCTTGATTTTCCCTGAAATCATTGTTCCTCCCTTGATACTGATTACCATAGCCATTTCCTCTGTTCTGATTTAGCTGATTATTATTATTATTTCTATTTTGAGCGTTGGCTCCTTCGCCACCGTTCCCTTGAACTTCTTGATGCCTGGCTTCATTAGGCCTATTATTATTATTACCCTGGTTCCTATTGAAATTGTCCTCATAACCCCCTCTTCCTAGTGCATCAAATGTGCTTAACAAATTTTCTACTTGTGATATTGTCTTTACATTCTGGATACAAGCAGCCTCCTTGATCCTATAGGGAAAGTGCCTAAGTAGCAACCTCACCACATCACTTTCCTCCTTCAAGCCATCCAGATATTTACACACTAATACCTGCCCTAAAAAGTATTCGGTCATGGTGGAGCTTCCTTTAGGGTTATATTTACCACAGACTACTCCCTCACGATGCTGTGACTGAATAACCTCATTCCAGAACTTTTCGCAGAATTTAATTTTAAAATCATTAATATCAGTAAACTTGTCTCTATAGACAGAAAACCAATTCCTCGTTTCCCCCACAAACACTTGTTCTAAAATTTCAACTACCTGGCACCACTCAATACTACCATCTTCCAACCTCTCCCCAAATTTATTTTCTATAGTGTTCATGAACTCCATTGGGCACCCTTGTCGATTGCTGAACTTACCCAGTTCTACCTCCCTGTGTGTGCTATTCACAAAAACTGGCCTATTCTGACTATTTTCTTGCCTGATCCTAGCTTTTAATTTTAATTCTAATTCTGCGATTTTCTCCTCAGCCTTCCTCTCAATACTGTTTACTGTTAATTTAATGTTTCCTTCTGATTCTTCTACTTTATCATATAGCTTTGCTTGTTTCTCCTCAATCTTGCTAATGCTCTCTACTCTCTCTTAAATCATTTACTTCTGCTACTATTTGTGAGTGGACTTTCTCAATTCTACCCCCCAGCTGTTCCTTAACCTCTCTAGTTGATACCTGAATCTTGTCAATTTCCCCCCCCCCCCCCCCAATTTCTTTTTAACCTGCAGTGTTTCTAATTTAACTAATTCCTTTAAATTTTCAGCCTGTGTGCTGATTCTACTTTCCAACTCCTCCTGTACTTTTCCTAATTTCCTGTCTACATCTGCAATGATCTCTTTAACCTTCTCTTCCATTACTCCTCTGATTTCTCCTCTAATCTGCTCCATTTTCACACTAATTTCCTTGTTGTTCTTATCTAATTTTGCATTATTCTGTTCTAATTTTCTATTTAAAGCTTCTGTACTTTCTTTATTTTCCCTACTATTTTGTTCTAATTTTGCATTATTCTGTTCTAATTTTTTATTTAAAGCTTCTGTACTTTCTTTATTTTCCCTACTGTTTTGTTCTAATTTTGCATTATTCTGTTCTAATTTTGCATTTAAGGCATCCATACTTTCTTTATTTTCCCTACTGTTTTGTTCTAATTTTGCATTATTCTGTTCTAATTTTGCATTTAAGGCATCACTACTAACTTTGTTCTGATACATGAACTCGAGAAGTAAAGTTTTTAATCCTGGTTGGCCACCTACACTCCCTGTTTCAGTATCGGGATTTACCTCCGCTACCCCTGTGCTACCATCACTCGTCATACTGCTCGTATCATCACTCTCCAGTTGATGACCACTACGTAACCTCATCTGTCTTTCTTTCTCATCCCCCATAATGATATACACTGATAAAGACAACTAACCCCCGAAATACCGGCACAGAAATATGTCTCCTTCTCCTTCCTCAAATGTTCCTGGGTTTTCGGCCCAAAGTTGTCGGCGACAATTGTAATGTTATTAATGCCCCATGTTGGTAGCGCCAATTGTAATGGTATCTGATAAGCTCCACGTTGAGCGAACAAATGTAATGTGTTTTACGCCCGAAGTCGGTAGCGACATGTAATGTTTTCTACCTGGGCGGACTTTTCACCAGAAAATACTACTGCTAAGTTTGATCTATGTTGGGCGCCAAGCTGGATACACTGTGTTCCAAGCTAAATTTATATATTTAATATCGACCCCTAGCGTGAGTAGAACATATGAGAGACTCTTAATGACTAGGCCGTGGGATGATTGCATCATCAACCC
This sequence comes from Meconema thalassinum, assembly GCA_946902985.2. Classification (NCBI taxonomy): domain Eukaryota; kingdom Metazoa; phylum Arthropoda; class Insecta; order Orthoptera; family Tettigoniidae; genus Meconema; species Meconema thalassinum. Next base: position 174,229,157 of record OX336398.1, on the reverse strand, counting down.
AGACAACATTTGATTGTGGAGAAGGATGAGGTATTATAACTATTGCTACCTACTGGAATTAAAGAATCTACTTGGTAATAATTGAATTTAATACACTTAGAAAATATGATGGCAACATGAATAAAATTAACACTGTTAACGGAGCACACTACTTTAAACATTGCCACGAACAAAATTACTTAATACGCCGGTCGGGAGAATAACGTTAATTTAACTTATTTCCAAATTAATGCTTAAAGAATTTATATAGCCCTATTGAAAAACAGAGAGTGTGTGTCGTAGATTACTTGTGCTTACCAACGGAAACATTGTCTCCACGTGGTTGAAGTCTCGTAGCGTCGGATGCTCTGCATTGGTGTTGACGGCGTCAGATTCTTCCTCGTTGATCAAAAGTAATCGTTACAGCTTGTGGTGGAGTCTATTCCATGAACCACAACACGTCGTCTGGCTAAACACTCCAAGACGCGTGGAACTCATGATCTGATGTGATCAGCGGCGTCAGCGTGAATAAAATTGTCCCACTTGGGACTAACGAACAAGGTACCTCCTTACTGCTCCAAGCGTAATGTCTTAAAGAAAGTCCTCACTCACACACCGCGTCCACTATATCTTCAATCTTCTCCCACCAGAGTCTAGTTTCACCAGCCGCCTCGCTGCTTCGACCAATCCGCGTGCGTCACGTTTCTCGCCATGCCCGTGCTACGTTGCTTCTTCTTCCTTGATTGGCTGGTCACCTCACGTGGCTATTCCCGCCATGAGGCTGCCTCCCCATATTTATATTTCCGTATCCGGGCAAGACGTAGATCATACACGTTTTCTTGCTTTAAAGTGTTCCCTCGGATTTCGTAATTTTATTGTACTCCAATCTATTCTTGTATTGAAATACCCAGTGAGTCACACACCTCTCTCTCTTACCCCTAATGAATAAAATCCCGACTTTACGTATGAAATGATTTGCCGTGCAACATTATATTGGAATCATCCAATATAGATACGGATTTCTACTAGTAGAAATCCTATCTGTAATCTTCCAAATTTAAAAGCTCAAAAAAAAATGACGTAATAAATATTAATAATAATAATAAAGATATGAAATATGAAATTGAATGAACTGAAATAGTTTAACTTGGCCGGATTATTGCCGCGTTTAACAAATATGATATAGTCCAACTAACTTGTGTTAGTGGCATAAAACCCCCTAGAAAAACATGTTACACCCTGACACTGACTGGAAGGGTATTCCACAGCCTAGACCCCACCACATGAAAAGAGTTGTTGTATATAGAGGAGCGATGGATAGGAATGGAGAGGGAAGAACCAGAGCGTGTATTATTACCATGGAAAGAAGACAAGTACTTGAATTTATTTGATAAGTATAGTGGTCTATCGTCAGACAATAATCGAAAAATCTGGACAAGAATGTGATATGATCGACGTAGTTCAGGTTTAAGCCAGGAAAGAGCGCAATAATAGTGAGTGATATGTTTATCATAGCTCAGATCATAGATAAATCGTATGCAAGAGTTCAGAGCTCGTTGAAGTTTCAAAGTTAATGTTTTGGTTGCGTCTACAAGAATAACGTCACAGTAGTCAAGAATAGGAAGTATTAGTGTCTGTATGAGTAGGATTCTTACTTTAAATGGTAAAATATCTTTTTTTCTTTTGAGGGAGTGGAGCGTTGCGAAAATCTTCTTGCATACATTCTGTACATGTTCAGACCAGTTAAGAGTCTGATTTATTATCACACCTAGATTTTTCACTGGGACAGTATGGAATTTCATTGTTGTTCAGTACAATTGGGGGAATAATTTGATCTCGGAGTGACGTCAATAGTTTTTGAGAGCCAATTATGATAACTTGTGTTTTGGATGGATTCAGAAGAAGGGAATTTTCCTGAGAATATTTTCCAAGTCGTTGAAGGTTAGTGTTGATAGTTTCAATTGTCAATGGAATGTCATTTGTCTTGCAGTGGGAGTATATTTGCAAATCATCTGCATATAGGTGATATTTGCAATTTTTCAAATTAGATGAGATGTCGTTGATATATAGTACAAAAAGCAAGGGTCCTAGTACACTACCCTGTGGGGCGCCTGACTTTCTGCTTAGCCACTGAGAAGTTTTATCCTGGGTTACTACACGTTGCTGGCGATTATTCAGGTATGATGCGAAAAAGTTAATTGTCTGCTGGTCGAAGTAATAAAATTCCATCTTTTTCAATAGTGTCTTGAGTGAAGCCTCCGTGGCTTAGGCGGCAGCACGCCAGCCTCTCACCACTGGGTCCGTGGTTCAAATCCCGGTCACTCCATGTGCGATCTGTGCTGGACAAAACGGAGGCAGACAGGTTTTTCTCCGGGTACTCCGGTTTTTCCTGTCAACATTTCATTCCAGCAACACTCTCCACTATCATTTCATGTCATCTGTCATTCATTTAATCATTGCCCCAGAGGAGTGCGTCAGGCCTCGGCAGCCGGCACAGTTCATATCCTCGCCGCTAGATGGGGGCTACATTCATTCCATTCCTGACCCGGTCGGAGACTGGAAGCAGGCTGTGGATTTTCATTTTCAATAGTGTCTTGAGTATTTATGGTGTCAAAAGCACTGCTGAAGTCGAGAAGGGTGAGGATTGTCACCAGTTTTTGGTCCATTGCGTATCTAATGTCGTCAGTTACTTTGAGTAATGCTGTTGCAGTGCTATGTCCCTTCTTGAAACCTGATTGCAGAGGGTCTAAAAGAGAACGGCTATTCAAATATTCAAGTACTTGCTCCTCGAGGGCTTTTGAAAGTGCAGGTAGAATGGATATTGGCCGATAGTCAGATGGAAATAAAGGTTCGGTTTTCTTAGGAATAGGGATGACATTGGCTTGTTTCCATAGGGAGGGAAAGGTGTTAGTTGTAAGACTATGGTTGAATATGTGAGTAATAATTGGTAGAACGGCACCGATGATATTATGTATGAAGGATATGGGAATATCATCAACTCCTCTCGCTTTTGATTTTATGGAATATAGTACCTTTTTTACTTTGTCTGCCGTAACCGGATGGAAAGTAAAGAGCGGGTGGTCAGGTAGTGGGTGAAGAGAATCATGGGGTGTTGAATTAGTTGGTACTCTCTCTTCAGTGAAATATTCATTTAACTCATCAAGCGGTATGTCTGGTACATGTGTCTGTTCCTGCTGTTTGCCTATACCTAGAGAACGCATATTATTTCAGGCATTCCTTGTATTCATCTTCTTTGTCACGTTTGTATGTAGGAGAATTTGGCGTTTCTTACGAGCTGCTTAATACGATTTCTGAGCACACGATAATTTTCAAAATCAGTTTCGTCACGGGTACGTTTAAAACGCCGGAACAGTGCATCACGCTGTGCCATCATACTTTTAATGTTATCATTTAACCATGGGCATGCTGGGCGAGTAACTTTGATCGAATGTTTAGGGGCATGTTTGTCATACAGACTAATAATAAGAGAATTTAACTTGTTTACTTTTGCGTCATGTTTTAAGTCATCCATATTAATATTTTTCATGTTTCTAGTGATAATATATTTAGGTGTGTACTTAGACACACGTAGGGAGTACGATAGGTAAAATAGGTCATGGGTGGAGATAGATGGTACGGGTATTTGCCCGAAAGTTTCAACTCTGTCGAGATTGCTTGTCACAAGATGGTCAATGAGTGTATGTGATTCGTATTTATCAGAGTAAATGTGGTTTGTAGGTTCTAGGGGAAGAATAGTCATGTCGCAGGAAGAGAACAGGTTTTGTAATTGTTTGGTCTCATATGTCTGTGTCAGTAAATTGGTATTGTAGTCACCCACGGCTATTACGTGTTCGTAGCTTGGAAGTAAGTCGAGCAAGCGTTTTTCAAATTCACTCATGTTTGTTATTCTTGGCGGCTTATATACAACAGCTACCAGAGTCTTTTGTTGGCCAACAATTACTTCAACAAACATGAATTCCGGTCCTGGTTGTGTGCTAAGTGTTGATACACATATTACCCGTCTTTTTAAGTCGCTTCTACAGTACATGGCAACCCCGCCTGCTCGCCTCCCATCATTTCTGTCATGACGTTCCAGCGAGTACCGATTTAGTTCTACCATGCTAGACGGGATGTCAGGTTTTAACCTACTCACTTATGCAGAGGATGTGGATATTGTTTTCGTTTATTATTGACTGTATTTCGTCGTGATGCGCAACCAGTGACAGAGCATTAATATGGCAACATTGTAATGAATGCTTGGACGAGGAAAGTGCCTGTTTTAGAAGAAAGCCAGTGGTGTAAGGGGAGGGAGGGGGTTGGTGTGGGCTAGGCTGGCCAAGGTCAGTTAGCTCATTCATACAATAGCTCAGCTGGGTAACGGGAGATATATCTTAAAATAGCAGAAACCTACCTGGACCTCCCGCTGCACACTGCCGACCGCAACCAACGCGCACACACATACACGCACACACTTATTACTAAATTTGTCTAATATAAACATTACGCACATGTTCATTTCACTTCACTCTAATGTCCCGCATTTGCTGAACGTTTTCCAGCTCCCTAAATGTGGTGACGGTCTTCTTAGTTCCATCAGGGAGGTGTATTAAAACGCGGCCGTCCTGGGTCCAGACTCGGGTGGGTCCGAAGTGGTCTCTCGCTGCATTTAGGATAGTTTTCCGGGTTTTTGTGAGGGATTCAGTAATAAGAATCTTGGTTCCCTTTAGGAGGCGCTTGGACTTCCAGATGCGATCTCGCTCGTGGTAGCGGAGGAATTTTACAATAATAGGGCGTTTCCCAGTGGCTACCACTTCAGCTGCTGTTCGCTGCGGCCGCCCAATCCTGTGACATCTATCCAGGCTCTCCATTGGGAGGTCTTGTGTCCCTCACCTTCTCGTACACATCTTCCTCAGGGTCCTCGACGATCCCGTGGATGAGAAGGCAGTTTCTCCGGCTGTATTGCTCTCCTTCGTCCAGCAGCTCCTCGTGGTGGTCAAGTCTCCTCTCCAGCTTGCTCAGTTCTTCTTTAAGCACAGCAAGTTCGGAGGTGACAGTGCTTCGGAACTCGCGAAAATCACGAGTAAGCGACTCTAGGGAGTCTTGACCCGGGTTGGCAGCACTGTTCAACAACTGAAGGCGTGCTTCAAAGTCTGCCATCGTTGCCTCAACAACATTTACACGTTTGTTCACCTTTTGGATTGACATAATGATGTAGAAAATGTTCAGGCACGTACTTCACACACTAAGTTACTTGGTCACTCACTTTCGGGCCGGAAATTGCGGTTAAAAACTGCGGTTTGCGCGGGATAAAGCGGAGCACTCCTACAGGCTTCCTATGCCAGCCGCCATCTTTACAGAAGTGTAGTGTCCACAGGTAACCAACCATCTGCAGAAATCACTAGTAGAGTTCAACATGGAGCACAATTTTATCACCTCGTGAGAGGGCTTCTTTGGGATAAGCGAGTTCCTTTAAGATCAAAACTAATACTCTACAAGAGCTTCTTTGTACCTCTTAGTACATATGGCTTAGAAACTTGTACCCAATCCGAGAGAAATGCCAGCAAACTACAAGCGGTGGAGATTAAGTTTTTAAGAACTATGATTCAAAAGACAAAAAGCGGCTTCGGTGGCGTAGTTGGTGGTATGCTGAGCTTCTATGCCCAAGATAGCGGGTTGAAACCCGGCCGAAGCCGTTGGATTTTTTAAGAGCGTTAAAAATCCCTCAGTATGCCTTCCTTCGGAGGGGAAGTAAAGCCGGCGGTCCCATGTCATAGATTTATGGCATGTTAAAGAACCTTCCACTAATTACACCTGTGTGAAGCTAAATTGTATAGGTTAGGAATGTAAAAAAACGCTCTTAGGTTTCTACGTTCGTTGTCAAGAGCCGACTGCGGTGGCGTCTAGTAGCTAAGTTCTGAACTAGGCCTAGTAGTCGTTGACGGTGGCGTTTGGCGGCAAAAGTAGGAACTATTTGAAAAATTCAAAGTTGCAGTCCTTACTTGAATTAAGAAACAGATAACACACACTAATACAGCCATCACAATTAACACCGGTTATCAGACAGATTCTACACACACCCAAAGTACACGGGGCTACATGACCGCGTTGTCGCAGCCCCTAAACTGAGGAACCAACCATCAAGAGACAAGGAGGGACAGAATAGAAAATGATGAGATACGCCATCTTGCTCAAGTAGAACAATCTCTTAATGAGATCTGTGTTGATGCCAGGCTGAAATGGTTCGGTCATCTCAAAAGAATGGACACACAAAGAACAGCTAGAGTGTGGTTTGAGAAAGAACTGAAAGGTAAGAGACCAAGGAAGAGATGGATCGACCAGGTTAGAAATGATCTTGCAGGGAGAGGTCTGGATATTTGAGCAGGTTGTGGAAGGAGAGACATTCTTGGAGAGAACTAAATGGAGGTCGCTCATTCACCGCACCCGGGAAACTGGAGCCGGTTCATGATGATGATGACAATTGTAATATGATGATTTACGCTAATCGCATTCGAATTATGTCATTAAGCATAATTAACGTTCCGAACTGAAGTGAGTTGCAATTCTGATTGTACAACATTCATTTTAAACATAGCACATGACATACATAGCGTAACGGAACGACTTTCTCCTTAAATGTCTTGTTTAATACTTTATCTAATTAAAATACTATTGTTATGCCAGAAGATTTGGATAAAAGACGTGCAGATGCGGATTAAAGTCGTGCAGATGTGGATAACAGTCGTGCGGGGAGGATGTGGATAAGTTTTTTTTAATCCGCGCAGGTCTCTATAGGAATGTACTGTTGATTGTATTTACTACACCCCATTTATACATTTCAATTGTTCGTTGCGAATAATGGGCGTTTCGACCACCTCATGATATAGCGGCTAGCGTTCTTGGCTCCGCCTCGGAAGTCTGGGTTCGATTCCCGGCTCTGACGAGAAATTTTAATTCTGGTATGAGGGCTGGAACGGTGTACACTGACCCGCCTCAGCCATCCTGGAAATGGTTTACCGTTGTTTCCCCACTTCTACTCCAGGTGAATGCTGGGATGGTTCCTAAATTAAGGACACAGCCATCACAATAACACTGGTTATCAGTAAAGATACGAAAAAATAGCATTTTGAAATTGATTTTGTAGCAATTTCATTTTGAAAAATAGCATTTTGAAATTTAAAAATTAGCATTTTGTAGCATTAAAAGTTCGTCACTAGGTACGATAAAAATTTAACATGTTCAAAATTGATATGCATCGAAACCAATTCAAAAATGCGCAGGATTGGAAATATGGGTGTTTCTGATAAACGGCATAAGCATTTAAAATAATAACGTGAATCGTACATTTACTTAACTTCAGGTAAATACCATACAACGGATAATTAACTAAATAATAAAATGTATGTTTACTCCCTCTATCGCCGTGATATCAAGAAACTTGAGCGCTTCCACCAACAAAAGATGAGATACATCTTGAATATCAAGTGGGAGGGCTGCAGTTCTCGAGAGAGCGCATCTCAATAGCATTGAGGCAACTATCATCGCTCATCAGCTGAGATGGTCATGCCATATTCACCGTATGAATGATACCAGGCTTCCACGTCAATTCCTTTATGGTGAACTTTGTTCCGGCACTAGACCTCATGGAGCCCCTCTGAAGCGTTTTAAAGACCAGCTAAAACACATCATGGCGACGACTGGTATTCATATCCACTCATGGGAAACATCTGATGCGGACCGTTTACTGTGGCAGAACACTACATCGACCGCTGTCAACTTATTTGAAGAAGAACGTCGCTGACATGAAGAGGCCAAGCGACAAGCAAGAAAGCTTCGTCAATTACAACCCCGCCCTCCCCCGACCACTGAGTGCAATTTCTGTGGGCGTAAGTTTCATGCCAGGATTGGCCTATTTAGTCATCAGAAACACATCCACAAGCTGGTCTGAAAAGCTCTATGCAGGAAGAAGAGTGTGTACTCGGAATCGAGTTACAGCCAACGACGACGCTTCCCTTTTCAATGAGTGCCAGGGATGAGGTGCATTGAATTTGCCGGGTGGTTTAATGGTCAAATGGCACTTCTTGAATCCAACCTCATAAGACAAGTTACCGTATTAAAAGAAATGAATGAAACATGGGAAGGAGTTAGTAGTGAAACCACACGAAAGGATTTCATAGACATCTCACAGAATTTGAACCAATTCGTCCACAGAGTCCAGGACAGTCCGGTATTGTCGTCATTCCACCTTCCACACGGTAAACTTCATAAGACAAGCATTGTCGCCTGGCCACAGCTCGCTTCATTCTAACAATTGGCACCTTGGTACCAGTGAACTAATACAACTCTCCGCCGGCCCTCGACGTTCTCTCCATCTTGCTTGTGAAGTTAGCATCGGACTGATAGCACCAGCAGCTCAGTGTAATTTGAGTTGCTGCATAACACTTGATATTGTTGATTGCATAATGAGAACATGACCTTTGGATCTTTTCAGCATAGCTCAGGTACCCTCGTCTCACGTCCTACAACCAACCGACAGCACTTGAACTCAATCTTGCCAATTAGCCAGAGATCTCACACATGGTGTCAAACTTCTGCGTTTCTTTAATATTGGGATTTTAGTACTTCTAACACTCTCTTAGTAAAAACAAAACACATACAACAGGAGACATAACACTGCTGCCAATGCAACTTGTATAGACAAATGTTGACAATCCTGTGAACTTTGTTGTACACCTTCCATATCTACTCTAAAGATTTAAATAATAATAATATCGTATGGCCTCGGGTGCCGAGTGTGAGCTTTGTTATTACACACCCAGAGGGTAGCTTGCATGTCGAATTTCGTTGTTCCTTGAAGCACTATGAAAGTCATGGAGGTTAGATAGCGAAGCTCCTTGAACACTATAGCGCTTTCTAGTAGAGAAATGAGGAACCTTATGTTGGCGGAAACTCCCAAGATTAATTTTGCCATTATGAACACGGCCTACTGAATTCAAATGGGTTCTTTGACATGTCAACATCGTATGACATGCGTGTCGTAATTATTGCCGCCTTTCAAAAATCACATACCATGGCCAGGAGCGAACCTGCATACTTGTGATTAGTAGACCGACACGTTAACCACTCACCCACCATGGCAAGCTAAAGATTTATCAGTCTCAAAGGTTTTCTTAAGTTAAGTTAAGCAGATTATGGAACTACGCAATTATTGATACACCTTTTTCTGACTCTTGACTGACAATCTGTAAAACAGTATTCGAATTCAAGGAGAAATCGCTGGATGACATGTAACATAACCTACAACTCACACATTGTAGAGAATACATTCATCATATTATACAACATTCCCCAATGCGAGGAGAATGCCTAACAAACATTATCTATTCATAATGTAACGGTTTGGCTTAGCTCCTCGTTCAGCGGCAAATGTAACGGTCTTGCTTGGTCCTTACTGTTGGGTGACAAATGTAACTGTTGACCTTTGCCTAAGCTATGTTGTTTTAATGGGCGCCAAGACCTCAACGCAATGTTGAAATTTAAATTTGTATTTAACAACGTCTAGCTCTGGCAGAAAATTATGTGATTGCGGAATTTTACGGAGTTTCGTCAGTTAGGGTATTATGAGAGACATGACTCACTGGGAATTCAGATACAGGCTGATTCTTGCCAAGAAGCATTACGCAAGCCTGAGTCGCAGCGTCAAGAAAAGGCGGATAGTATGGAACGGCAATCGACTTCACCCTCCCGCCGAGTGTAATGAGCCAGAGGTGGGGAAGTAGCGCGTGGGGAGCAGCCAATCAGTGGAGACCACGTAAGCTGGAAGTCGGCACTGGAGTGGGAAGCCGACAAGTGCATATATCGTTTGGCGCGCCGTGGAATAAAGGACAATCTGTGTAAGACTTGACCAGTACGGTTGCACGTGAGTCGCTCCGATGTTCCGTGGAGTGGAGGACTATCTTTGTAAAGTTGTACGAGTGTATGGCTCCGATGTTCGGACCATAGAGTTATCAAATCTGCAGTATATCATCAAATATCGAAGAAGATGACGGCGTCCAGGAAACAGTGGAAAGCTCTCTTCGTCATCCAGTACGAGGGAAATGCTTTGGCAATTTCCAGTGGTAAGCGCGAATGACACAGACCTACTCAATCTCTCGTTTCTCTTTGTTTTATATTCAATATTTCAGTAACTTCATAGCTTGGGAATAAGAGTAAAATCAATAATTTATCAGACTCCGTTTTCACGTAATTTTCTATCGGTAATATTAAAATCGCAACGCTCCAATTTAAATTTTAAACTTATTGTTATTATTAATTTTGCAAAACTTGTTTTATATAATAAATTCATTTCTTTTAACCATGCAATCTTTGCTTTCAGTAGGTAGCATTAGATATAGACCAATTTCTTCTCCTGATACAATTGTTGTTGGGTTAATGATCGAATCATACCACGATCTGAGTGAATAGAGTCTTGGAGGTGTTCTGCCAGAGCTAGACGTTGTTAAATACAAATTTAGATTTCAACATTGCGTTGAGGTATTGGCGCCCATTAAAACAACATAGCTTAGGCAAAGGTCAACTGTTACATTTGTCGCCCAACAGTAAGGACCAGTCAACCCGTTTCATTTGTACGCTCAACGAGGAGCGAAGCGAGACCGTTACATTTGTACGCTCTACGTGGAGCTAGCAAAACCGTTACAATATCACGATACGTACTTGACAGTTTTATTTCATCATCATCTTGCACAGTTTCCAGCCACTGGCCGGGTCTGTTTGCAATATAAGCCTCTCCATCGTCTTCCCACCATCTCTCCGTCACCACCTTGGTCCAGTCTTCTCCTTTCTTTCGCACGCAGTCCTCCAAACCCTTCAGCCACCTATCTCTTGGCCTTCTTCTTGGTCTCTTTCCCTCTATTTTCATCTCGTGGGTATCCTCCCATCCATTCCCTTAACATGCCCATACCATTTAAGCCTTGATTCCTCTATCCCAGTGTTTCTCAAGTTTTTTTTGTGTGTATACCACTTTAAGAGATGAGAATCTGTCGCGTACCACCTAATGGTTTGGAGATATAGTAACTACAATCCTGTCTGGCTGCGTGGCTCAGGGGTAACGTTCTCGCTTGCTGAGCCCAAGGTTGCAGGTTCGAAACCTGGCGCAGTCAGCTGGCATTTGAGGGTGCGCAAATGCGAGGGAGCCGTGTCAGTAGATTTACTGGCACGTTAAAGATCCCCTTCGGGGCAAAATTCCGGCACCCCGGCGTCTCTAAAAGCCAGTGTAGTTAAAAGGGACGTAAAACAAATAACATTATTATTATTATTATTAACTACAATCCCCATCACCACTACGTAGCAGACCAAAAGATGGATTGTAAATTGTGTTTGTTAGAGTTATAGTTCAAATAATTAAAAGTGTGTCCAGTTGTTTTATTATTTATTACAATAATAATACAAATAATATTAATAAAAATATCTTAATAATTAAACATAAAAACCAAAGTTCAACTAACAACGTCAATGTGAAGGGTGAGCTTGAAGATTAGAAGCCAACTTAGGAATGTCTGCTTTAAGATTCCTGGGTCTCAAACGAAGAACGTTTTCCACTGTAAGGAGCGTATTGTGGTATTTATTCTTGAGATAAACACGTGAAGAAAATGCATTCTCACACAAGTACGAAGTAATGAAAGGCAGTAAAAATCTAACTGCTTTGTCAGCGATGTGTGCATAGTCTGCACGCCTCTCAACCCAAAAGTTCACAAAAGCCATTTTTGAATAAGTTTGCCTTAGTTCTAAATCACAATTCAATTCATAAAACTGCTCTTTATCTTTGGCCTTAAAGTCCTCCGGCAATATATCAATACAATGGAATCTCGTTAGCACGTTCTCGGTTACGACGTTTTCCCCGTTTAGCGCGATGATTTTCTCAAGTCCCAGTCACAATTCTACAAAATACATGTTGATATATCCCCTTAATACGTTCTCTATTCCCGCTTACGACAATCAAATTTCCGTTGTACTATATGTAAGTGAATCTGATTTTATTCTTATTTCATTATAAAATTCGGCTTCTGGAAAACACGACGCGATATTGCCTCATATTCTCTGTTAGTTATTGACAGTGTAGATGATTTCATTGTGTTTGACGGCGTAGAAGCGGCTATAGATATGACACAACACAGGTGACGTGTCTCTCTCCCGCTGCCCTTTCTCAAGTCCCTATCCTACTAAATTCATGTTGATATATCCCCTTAATACGTTCTCTATTCCCGCTTACAACGATCAAATTTCCGTTGACTATTTGTTAGTGAACCGTATTTTATTCTTATTTCATTATAAAATTCGGCTTCTGGAAAACACGAAGCGATATTGCCTCATATTCTCGGATAGTTATTGACAGTGTAGATGATTTCATTGTGTTTGACGGCGTAGAAGCGGCTATAGCTATGACGCAACACAGGTGACGTGTCTCTCTCCCGCTGCCCTTTCTCAAGTCCCTATCCTACTAAATTCATGTTGATATATTCCCTTAATACGTTCTCTATTCCCGCTTACAACGATCAAATTTCCGTTGAACTATTTGTTAGTGAACCGTATTTTATTCTTATTTCATTAAAAAATTCGGCTTCTGGGAAACACGACGCGATATTGCCGCATATTCTCTGATAGTTATGGACAGTGTAGATGATTTTATTGTGTTTGACGGCGTAGAAGTGGCTATAGCTATGACGCAACACAGGTGACGTGTCTCTCTCCCGCTGCCCTTCACCCCCTTCCCTTTGTTTATTTCTCACGTAGGCACATTAATGTCTTCGTGTTCCGCACTATTGTCTTCTAGTTCTTAGTGTTCACGTCCAGTTATGACTTATTTTTTTGCGTGTTTCATAATGGATAAGAAGAAAGTACGGCAGATAACTAATGATGAGAAGATGAAATACATTCGAGACGTGGAATGCAATCCTCACATGAAGCGTGTGGATATAGCGCGAAAGTGGAACATTCCTCCGTCTACACTGAACAAGATTCTCGGCAAAAGGAAGGAAATCGAACGTGCATTTGAAGAAGGAATGAGCGGCAAAAGGAAACGTGTGCGAGAGGGACAGTTTCCTCAACTAGAAAGCGCTTTATTGAAGTGGTTCAAGCAAGCCCGTGCTTCAAACATATGCGTGCGCGGTCGCCGGTAACTGAGCCGTCACTGGCGGAGTGCGAGAGCGAGAATGTCCTTGCTAAGCAGAAATAAAGACCCTGTATTATACTGTGGTGTAGAGGTACAGTAATTCATTTTTATGTTATTTATTGCGTGTAAGTTACTGATAACCTATGTTTATGTCGTGGCTGTAGTAGTGCATACAATCACTTACTAAGGTCGGCGATTTGACGTCCATATATACGCCGCGTTCTTTCTTATGCGTTGTAAATGCAGTATGGCGTTTTTCGATAGTACGCTTTCCCGCATATGACGTCCAAATTTTCAGTCCCTTGAAAAACGTACTAACGAGATTCCACTGTATTTGTATATTTTTATATTTTAGATTTTTAGATTTTTCGTGACGTATCTAATATTTTTTTATATTTTTCGTAACATCACTGCGTACCACCAGTGGTACGCGTACCACAGTTTGGGAAACGCTGCTCTATCCTATCCTGAAATGCTCCCTCCTTGACTAATTCTCTGATCATCTCATTTCTGTATGCCTCTCACCGGGTTCGATTCCCGGTCAATGCATGTGAGATTTTCGAAGTGAAATGCCATGTCCTGTGGTTCGGATTCCACGTAAAAAGGAGGTCCCGTGGCTCATGATCTCAAGATTAACGGTCACGTTAAACTACAAGCTTCCTTTTTTCATCTCATTTCTTAGCATGTCCACCTTTGTCACTCCAATACTGTTTCTTAAGAATTTCATCTCACTAGCCTGTATTCTTCTTCGCTCCCTTCCTTTCATAACCCAGGTCCCTGAGGCATACGTCAGGATTGGAATGTAGTACGTCCTATATATAACCCATTTGCTGTTTTGAGGGACATCTTTACTCCATACCAGGCTCCTAACACTTTTCCTGAATAATTCTGCTTCGCTCCCTTCCTTTCATAACCCAGGTCTCTGAGGCATACGTCAGGATTGGAATGTAGTACGTCCTATATATAACCCATTTGCTGTTTTGAGGGACATCTTTACTCCATACCAGGCTCCTAACACTTTTCCTGAATAATTCTGCTTCGCTCCCTTCCTTTCATAACCCAGGTCTCTGCGGCATACGTCAGGATTGGAATGTAGTACGTCCTATATATAACCCATTTGCTGTTTTGAGGGACATCTTTACTCCATACCAGGCTCCTAACACTTTTCCTGAATAATTCTGCTTGCCTCCCCCGCTTCATTTATTTCTCTGTTGTTTCTTCCATTTTCTTGTATCATGCTTCCCAGATACTGGAAACTCTCTACTTTCCTCAATTCTTCCCCACCAATTGTTATTCCCGTTGTGACTCTCTCCTTCTTCCTGGTCGTGATCGTCCACTCGCTTTTGCTTATGCTAAACTTCATCCCATATCCATGTACTATTTCTTCCCATACATCCAACTGCACCTGTACTTCCTCCTCGTTGTTTCCCCAGATCATCAAATCATCTGCAAACGCCATTACTTTCATCCTTCTTTCACCAATCACTTCCGCCACTCGGGTCATTATAACGTCCATCACTACAATCACTACAGTTTTATTTATAATGGTCAAATACTAGAAATGAGGGCCAGCGTGATATAAACTAATATAAGCATAACCTTATCACTCTAATTTTTAAATAACAATCGGTTCAAATGATTGGGATATTCATTTTATTAGCACAACCAAATGAAACTACGAAATAATTTCCCCAAAAACAATCATTTTATTGGCGATAAATAGTGGATATTATGCGGCAAAAACAGCAACCATTTTCAAATTTAATTTTACCGTAATCTATTGTTTTCAAGACAAGAATCGATATTCGAACATATTGATTATTTAGCTGATATTTCCACAAGACCGACTCCAATGTTCTCCAATGTTGGAGTCGGTCTTGTATTTCCATTGCTAGGAACTCGCAAATTTCAAAGTTGTGGCGTGAAATGTAATAAAACATAATATTCAATATTTTTCGGTAAATTGGGCACTTTTCATATTTATTGCATTTATGGGAATAATTTGCAAGAACCCTTAGTTATCGCACATTCAGTTTTGCAAATTCTGGGTATAGATAGTCATGATAGTTACCACATAGTTGAAAAAACAAGACAAAGCAAAATTCACATTTATCGAATTTGCGATTTTCCCATATCTCTATTTATCAGACAAATTCCACACACACCCAAGTACACGGGACTGGATGACCACTATGTCGCAAGGCCCCTAAATGAATCAACAACAACTCTTCACTCAATCACTCTTCCTCCAGTCACTCTGCTAATCTCATTGTATGCATCGCGATTGTTTTGATCAGTTTTGATACCAAATCACCCTTTTTCTAACATCATTTCTAAGTTCTTTGCTCAAGGCAGAACAACATATTTATGCTTTTCTGCTGTCTCTTGCTGCTAGTAACTCAAGTCACAATGGGGTCACGTCAACAACTAACCAGACACTGGGCGGACTACCTGAGATATGGTAAATGGGTATGACAAATATAAATATTCCGCCTGATCAATACTTTTATTATCACAGTTCACTATATAGTCTGTTGGTACGTGTTTTGGGGCCTATCACTATTGGCACCCTTCTTCAGCCATTACGTACATTAGACACTAGTACAGCGTGAACAAAAGACATCAGAAAATTGACAAAGTGAACGCTTAAAAAACCTATGGGATGATGGTAGTGGTGGAATGATGAGAAACAAGGTGCGTGAAATATACCGTATGGAATGTGTGAACATTGTTAAGACACTTAATCATCATCTTGCACAGTTTCCAGCCACTGGCCGGGTCTGTTTGGAACACAAGCCTCTCCAACGTCTTCTGTCATCCCACCATCTCTCAGCCTCCACCCTTGTCTAGTCTTCTCCTCTCTTCTGCACGCTTTCTTCCACCCCCTTCAGCCACCTGTCTCTCGGTCTCTTTCCTTTCCACTTCATCTCGTGTATCCTCCGGGGTATCCTCTTCTCCTCCATTTGTTTTACATGTCCTCCTCCATTCGTTTTACATGTCCATACCATCTAAGTCTAGATTTCTCTATACCATCCTGTAATGTTTCCTCCTTCATTAATTCTCTGGTCCTCTCATTTCTTATTCTGTCCATCTTTGTAGCTCCAATACTGCTTCTCAAGAACCTCATCTCACTGGCTTGTATTTTGCTCTTCTCCCTTCCTTTCATAATCCAGGTCTCCGAGGCATACATCAGGATAGGGACATAGTACGTCCGATATATGATCTTTTTGCTGTTCTCAGGGACATTCTTGCTCCATATCATGCTTCTCACACTCCTCCGGAATGTTTCTGCTTGTCTCTCCCGCTCATTTATTTCTCTATCGTTTCTTCCATCATCTTGTATCAGGCTTCCCAGATACTTGAAACTCTCCACTTTCTTCAGCTGTTCCCCACCAATTGTTATTCCCATTGTGATTCTTTCCTCCTCCCTTGTTGTGACAAAGTAAGACACTTCAAAAACGCTAAATATTAGGGAAAAACAAATTAAAAACACCTTAAAATGCACATAATGTGCGGAGCAATCACCTTGTAGAAAACAGTAAAGTTTTGTGACACGGAATATTAGACGTTTTTTTTGTTCTGTAAAAATATGGTGAGTCCAGAGGAAAGCAAAAAACACTCGCTAATTAGTAGAGATATATATCAATGTGTTCAGAATTAAATCATGAATAATAGTATCCAAAAGAACTGAAAATCACTATTTTCATAAATTTTAATACAGGGTGTCTACTACGCTGGAAAACAGGGAATACTCCGAAATCCTGGAAAACTCAGGGAATTGTCAGGGTGTTTTAATGACACTCTGGGAATTTTAGTTTTACAAGGTTCAACCTTGAATAATTGGAAATTAAGAATTTAAATTTTGATGGGGGGGGAAGTATATTGTGGTGATGATTGTTGTAGATGTATGTTCGTACTGACGTTAAATCAGCAAGCTCTCATTTCTTGCACACTAATTACATGTGTAGACTGTGTATTTGTATATAAATGTGTAACTATGATTTTTGAGAGCATTACTATTGACGAGCTACTTTCAATACTCGCAAGTACAATAGTTTTTCTCGATAAAAAAAAAATTAGAAATTGGCAAAATATAAGAAACACATACTTTTCTGTTCTTTTTTTTTTTTTTTCATGCTGCACTTTATTGTTCAAGAACTTTTTGAAATGCTTTTAAGTACAAACTCTGTTTTATATATTTATTATGGCTGCTACTGTAACTCAGGGAATTTTCTGATTTATCCTGGAAAATTCAGGGAATTGTCAGGGAAATCTGTTAGTTGGTATTGGTAACATCGTCACTATCTTTAAACAGGGTGATCGCAGTGTTTGTGGCAACTACCGTGGTCGTCGTCGGCTGTAACTCGATTCCGAGTAAACATACTTCTTCCTGCATAGAGCTTTTCAGACCAGCTTGTGGATGTGCTTCTGATGACTAAACAGGCCAATCCTGGCATAAAACATGCGCCCACATATATTGCACTCAATGGTCGGGGGAGGGCGGGGTTGCAATTGACGAAGCTTTCTTGCTTGTCGCTTGGCCTCTTCATGTCTGCGACGTTCTTCCTCAAAGAAGTTGACCGCCGTCGATGTAGTGTTCCGCCACAGTAAACGGTCCACAGCAGATGTTTCCCATGAGTGGATGTCTATACCAGTCGTCGTCATGATGTGTTTTAACTGGTCTTTAAAACACTTCAAAGGGGCCCCATGAGGTCTAGTGCCGGAGCAAAGTTCACCATAAAGGAATTGACGTGGAAGCCTGGTATCACTCATACGGTGAACATGGCCTAACCATCTCAGTTGATGAGCGATGATAGTTGTCTCAATGCTATTGAGATGCGCTCTCTCGAGAACTGCAGTGTTGGTCACGTAGTCCTCCCACTTGATATTCAAGATGTATCTCATCTTTTGTTGGTGGAAACGCTCAAGTTTCTTAATATCACGGCGATAGTGTGTCAAAGTTTCACAGCCATACAGTAGCGTTGAGATGACGACAGATTTGTACACCACGAGTTTGGTATGCATCTTTAGGTCTTTATTCATGAAGACTCTGTGCATTAAACAGCCAAATGCCGTATATCACTGCTATCAATTGTGGGGAAGATTCTTGCAAGAATTCTACTTAACCGCCTCAAGGTTATCTCTGAGAAGATCCTCCCCGAGTCACAATGCGGATTTAGAGCTTCGAGAAGCACAATTGACTTGATTTTCAGTGTGAGACAGCTACAAGAAAAATGTAGAGAACAACAGAATCCACTCTTCTTAGTCTTTTATGACTTGGAAAAGGCATTTGATTCGGTTCCAAGACCAGCCTTGTGGGCGGTGCTGAAGCAGTTTGGTTGCCCTCAGCGTTTTGTAGATCTAATCAAGGCTCTCCATGATGGCATGACAGGTCAGGTTTGCCATCAGAATAAGATGTCCGATGAATTTCCCATTACCCATGGACTGAAACTGAGCCGATTGGTTTCGACTCACAATACTTCGCCGCCGCCGCCGCCCCCATGTGCCCCGCCCCCATGTGACCCCCCCCCCCCCCCCATTCTTCTGCCGACGCTCCTGGCATTAATTGTGAATCATTTCTGGATACAAGAAGAAGACATAAATAACTTAAATAACCATTGTCTTTTAATGGAAAATATATTAACTAATTACTCCGGTCTGCATTGATTGAATATAGCCATTGTTGACTGTCTAGTGAATAATATGTATGCTGGGACTGTACTGGATTTGGCGGTATTTGTTCAAATAATCTAAAGTCTGATAGCCAATCATTGACGGACACATCGATGAAAATTCTATTGCCAAATTAAATTTGGTTAAAAAGGGACGTTTTGATCATTTAAGAGGTGAAGGAAAATTAATTATAAAAGTTGGCATTAAAACTAGTGCCAGGCGTTCTTCATTTGTCATCGGTTTTAAAATGAACTTCTGCACATGCGCAAAATGGCGTCCCATTGTCGAAATGAAGCCAAGCTAGAAGAGATCACAATGTGAGCTTACGGTGAAAGGACGCGGTTTGTGGTGGCCTCGGACCACTACCTAAATCTTGGTCCGAGAACAAGGTAAAACTGTTAGATAATATTAATTGGAACTCTAGAACCGTCAGACAAAACATTTATGACAATTTCATGAAAAGGGGAATTAAGTTTGCAAATTTTAAAAGGCCAAGTGTCGTCTGGCCGGTTGCATTGAAATAACTTTCGATTCCAAGAGGACGCTATTCTTCTCTTGCCAAGGCGTTTTCTTAGATTTGCTAATTTGTTCAATTTATATTTTTATGGGTCTATTATAATGTGGCCTAAGATTATTTTATATTCATAACACGCCTCCTATTATTTAAGCAGCGAAAACGAGTTGTTTTACCTCATCTTTCGAGATGTGTTTGGTTTCATTTTTAATCGTTACATGCTGCTAATGTGAAATTAAATGATTTCAAGAATGTAATTGTCAGGATTTTGGTGTGGGGAACTTGATAGTTTTAATAATGACAAACGGCCCCTTGCTTTTCGTTTGTCTGTGATGGCATCTTTTGGTCTATTATGGACGCATAAGCACAGCATTCATGCTGGTTGCAAAACATTTTCGGAAGGCTATTTGAAAGAATGTAATGAGTAACCAATTGAAATGAATCGAAATGAGACTGTAGTAGTTTCGGATAAGAATTAGAAAAGGTTTAATATGTGGTGTTTTCTAAATCACGTAAATGTAACTTGTTTTATTTATACAGCGTTGCCATATAATTTGGGGTATAGCTTGGCCTCCATTTTAGATTTATAGTAGGAGTGCAGATTGGTGTTCCCTCCCATAGCCATTCGGCCTTGTATTCTTTTCCCTTGAGAATATATATTTATTTTACCTATTGCTGTTCGAGTCCATGTTTTAATTGAGAGCATAGAATAGTACTAGGTTAATCGTCTTCAGGCCACTTTGGCCTCGGGGTAACCCAGCCCTCCCTCCTGGTGCAGATTTATGGTAGCTATAGATCGTGGTTCGATTTTCTGGAGCCGTTGCCTGGTGTTGTTTTGTGCCGTGGCATTGTGTAGGATTAACTTACGTGGATTCGAGCAGCACGGGAGAAGTGAGTAACTGAGGGTTAACTAAGGTTAGGTAGGATGCCTACTGTGGTGCTCTGACTAATATATGTTTTTCTTTTCATGGCTGTGAATGGACAAAGCGTTGCTGGCATTCCTCAGTGCGTGAACGCACTGACGACGAGTCAAGTCCAGGTTTAATACTGGCACTCAAGAACATGGTCTCTCTGTAAGCATGGTAAAATTGGCTAATGGATTCTCTCTGTTATCACACTCTGTGATGTTCCGTACTACAAGCTACTTCCAAGGTAGGATCAAACCAGTACAGTAGTTATTTGATTCATGGTAGAAAGTTATCTATGCACAGCTGTTAAGTAAAGTGCTAATGGCTAATCGTTCTGTGTTCCTGTCAAGTTGTGTGAAAAGTGATATCATTCACGTGTTGAGTTCTTGCTGAAAATCATTATGGCATGGTTGCCAAATTTTGATTTGCTATTTGTTCTGGCTGTGTTGCCAATGTGATTAAGTCATCTAAGCATTAATGAAATTTAGTGAACTGAATAGTCAATTATTTTGCTGTATTCTGTGAGAAACATCTGTGCGCAGATAATTGTTGTCATAGAGTTGAATGTGTAATGTCTTGTGAAATATTAAGTGAAGTTTTCTGTGAACATGCAGGTGGACGAGTAATGTACTGTGAGTACATACAACAGCAGTGTCGAGCTGAAGCTTTTCAGGTGGTGAAACAGCGAGTTTTAAAATTGCTAGGCCGAGGTCAGGTGTTAAGTCAGCTGTGGAGTCGTGAAGCCCCGTTGTGTTGGGTGTGTAGTTGTGATTGTAGCTGTTCGTGCGACGTGCGGTCGAAAATTTAGGAAGCAGAAAGCAGTTATAAGAAGAGCTGATCTAGGTGATCGTATTTTGGTCGTGTAAAGTTTTGATCTTCAGTCGGTAGATAGAAATTTTGAAATTTATTTCAGGTTTGGTTGGAGTTAGGAATCGAACGAGTGACGTGCCAGGACTGCACGTATGGTTGGTGTTGGTGTGCGTGTGGTTGAGTGAGTGAGGTTAGGGCATTTCAGGATGCCAATTGAGAAGTGAGGAGTTGATGCGGAGATCGTCGAGTGATACCAACCTAGCGGGAGTAGCCAGTCTCTGTCTATTTATGATTCTGGTACTTTCAGTGATGGTTGGTGATGTCGACATTGCTATGCTCCTCTGACTCTTGATGTCGTGCGGGCTGGTGATGATCGCACATCGTAGTTTAGTATTTTGAGGGTACATTGTGTTGTTTTTATTTCAGGTGTGTTTAGTGCCTGGTTGGTACTTGGTGCTCGAGTGAGTACTTGTTAGGGAGTGTTTTGTTGTTTGTGATTTGTGGATTTGTGATCCATGTACTGCGTTGTTGGTACTAGTTGAGATTTAATTAGGGTTAGTGTTTTATTATTTTTTCTTGTGCGTTGGTACTCGGTTGAGTATTTGAGATTTCTTCGGTTAGTGTCTAGGTTTTGTTTTGTTGGTACCGTGTTGGTATTGGTTGGATTGAGTTGTGTATTTTGTCAGTACTCTGAGTAGTATTTGTGCTTCGAGAGGTTAGGTTCGTTGGAGATACCAGGATGTTTAATTCCCTGATGATGTGTGATGGATTGTCGAGTGGTGCCTAATGTCCTTAAGTGAAAGTGCAGGTGGCCTTTTCTTTGTGAAGAGGCGTATGCAGGTGGTCTTTGTGAAGAGGCGTATGCAGGTGGTCTTTGTGAAGAGGCGTATGCAGGTGGTCTTTGTGAAGAGGCGTATGCAGGAGGTCTTGGTGAAGAGGCGTATGCAGGCGATATTTCCTTTCATTGGCGCACGTGGCAGGTGTTCCAGACTAGTTCCGGAGATGGCTGGCAACTGTTTCTGTTATGGAATTAGGTGGATTGGAAATTGTTCTTGTCTGATATTTCAGACGACTTAGGTACCTACGGACGGTAAGGCAATGGTTGCTCTTAAGTGACCCAAGGTAAGAGTTGGTTG
The DNA here is from genome assembly GCA_946902985.2 of Meconema thalassinum. NCBI lineage: Eukaryota > Metazoa > Arthropoda > Insecta > Orthoptera > Tettigoniidae > Meconema > Meconema thalassinum. Next base: position 174,206,972 of record OX336398.1, on the reverse strand, counting down.
CTCGTGAAGTGACACATAGGTAAGAGTTGGTTACTCTTAAGTGACCCAAGGTAAGTTGGTTACTCTTAATTGACCCTAGGTAGGTTGGTTGCATTTAGTGACCTAAAGTTGATTATGAATTGGTAGTGCTACCTATCGTTGAGATGGTCGCACTGGGTTGGTAGCTGGTTGTTAGAAGTTGACTGGTGAATTTGGTGAGGTTATGTCTTGACAAGAGTGAATGTTGTGAGGTTAGGTGTGAGCTTGATCCTTTGAGTTGTCTAGTGTTGTCTTTGTGACAGTGAGGTTAGAAGATTGCTGAGGGCAACGTGCGAGTGAACTTGGGTGATTCTGGTAGTAAGCTGACTATGTGTTTGGTTCAATAGTGAGGTTGTGTCAGGAGTAACTGCTGCTTCATGGTGATTGGTCGCAGATGTGAGATGGATTCCTGCGTTATCTGAAGTTGAGCACGTGTGTGTAGTCCTGTTGAAGTTTGGTTCACGTGAAATTGTGATTGCTGTTTTGTTGCTGTGATTGTTCGAGCGGTTCTGCGCCTGCTGTTCTACCTTAATAAAGTTTGAAGCCATGCTTGAGAGCTGTGTGTGTATATTTGTACTTGATGTAATTGTACATCAGAAGTAACTTACATGACTGTGCTGTTTGAGAGTACTCGGGAGGTACTGTGGTACCTTGGTACCTTATATATAATTGAGAGCCGATTGCCATGATTGCTGAGGGATGGCATGTTGTTAAGTGACGCTGCGTCCACTTAATAATTTCCTTAGAATGTGAAAACAGGATTTATTTTGGCTGGGAACAAGCTAGGAATTTTAACAGAACATCGAATTGTGATGTTCATATTAGTAATTACTCATCACATTGTAAACTAACAATTTAAATTGAAACATCGTCTGTCGGTTTAAGCTCTAACAGTCTTACCTGGTCTAACACTGCGATTATTCCAAAAAGCCAAGGAATGTCACTTGCTATAACAACGACATGGTAACTGAATCTACATGGAATATCATCGGTGAGATGGCGATCATGTGATCCTTATTGCCATCTGGTATCTGTTCCGGTTGGTCACGTGAGTGATGTGATCACTCACCACTCGTGGCAGTGGCCAGTGCACAGGTTACTGTCACCATGCACGACATAACATCTAGTGGAGGTGTTAGCCATTCTGCTGGTCAGAGTGGAAGCATTTACTACAACTTCGTGAGATGTCCAGCTGTAACGGTCCGGAGAGGCTGTATTGGTGAGCTGGTTCCATCCTGCTAGCAGCTACCATCGGGGATCATCATCTGACCCCCTACAGGTGGAATCGCAGGGGGAGACTGAGCCGATTGGTTTCGACTCACAATACTTCGCCGCCGCCCCCATGTGCCCCGCCCCCATGTGACCCCCCCCCCCCCCCCCATTCTTCTGCCGACGCTCCTGGCATTAATTGTGAATCATTTCTGGATACAAGAAGAAGACATAAATAACTTAAATAACCATTGTCTTTTAATGGAAAATATATTAACTAATTACTCCGGTCTGCATTGATTGAATATAGCCATTGTTGACTGTCTAGTGAATAATATGTATGCTGGGACTGTACTGGATTTGGCGGTATTTGTTCAAATAATCTAAAGTCTGATAGCCAATCATTGACGGACACATCGATGAAAATTCTATTGCCAAATTAAATTTGGTTAAAAAGGGACGTTTTGATCATTTAAGAGGTGAAGGAAAATTAATTATAAAAGTTGGCATTAAAACTAGTGCCAGGCGTTCTTCATTTGTCATCGGTTTTAAAATGAACTTCTGCACATGCGCAAAATGGCGTCCCATTGTCGAAATGAAGCCAAGCTAGAAGAGATCACAATGTGAGCTTACGGTGAAAGGACGCGGTTTGTGGTGGCCTCGGACCACTACCTAAATCTTCGTCCGAGAACAAGGTAAAACTGTTAGATAATATTAATTGGAACTCTAGAACCGTCAGACAAAACATTTATGACAATTTCATGAAAAGGGGAATTAAGTTTGCAAATTTTAAAAGGCCAAGTGTCGTCTGGCCGGTTGCATTGAAATAACTTTCGATTCCAAGAGGACGCTATTCTTCTCTTGCCAAGGCGTTTTCTTAGATTTGCTAATTTGTTCAATTTATATTTTTATGGGTCTATTATAATGTGGCCTAAGATTATTTTATATTCATAACACGCCTCCTATTATTTAAGCAGCGAAAAAGAGTTTGTTTTACTTCATCTTTCGAGATGTGTTTGGTTTCATTTTTAATCGTTACATGCTGCTAATGTGAAATTAAATGATTTCAAGAATGTAATTGTCAGGATTTTGGCGTGGGGAACTTGATAGTTTTAATAATGACAAACGGCCCCTTGCTTTTCGTTTGTCTGTGATGGCATCTTTTGGTCTATTATGGACGCATAAGCACAGCATTCATGCTGGTTGCAAAACATTTTCGGAAGGCTATTTGAAAGAATGTAATGAGTAACCAATTGAAATGAATCGAAATGAGACTGTAGTAGTTTCGGATAAGAATTAGAAAAGGTTTAATATGTGGTGTTTTCTAAATCACGTAAATGTAACTTGTTTTATTTATACAGCGTTGCCATATAATTTGGGGTATAGCTTGGCCTCCATTTTAGATTTATAGTAGGAGTGCAGATTGGTGTTCCCTCCCATAGCCATTCGGCCTTGTATTCTTTTCCCTTGAGAATATATATTTATTTTACCTATTGCTGTTCGAGTCCATGTTTTAATTGAGAGCATAGAATAGTACTAGGTTAATCGTCTTCAGGCCACTTTGGCCTCGGGGTAACCAAACCCTCCCTCCACTCAAATTTATTGGTACAGAAACAAGGATGTGTACTGGCTCCAACGCTTTTCGCGCTGTACTTGGCTGCAATGCTTTATGATTCACCCACAAACATCCCAGGTGTGGAGGTCAAGTATCGTTTTGATGGAGGACTTTTCAACCTAACTCGTCTCCATTCCTTGAGGAAAACTCAGGTTACTAAGGTTACCAACATGTTGTATGCAGATGATGCTGCGTCGCCAACTCTCACACCAGAAGAGCTGCAAGAGTCAGTTAATTGTTACAAAAGTGCATGTGATCGCTTTGGTCTTACCATAAATGTCAATAAGACTAAAGTCTTGGCAGAACCTTCACCAGGCACACCTCTTCCTCAGTTCAATATCTCCATCTCAAATTTGCCATTAGAACAGGTAGACCACTTCTCGTACCTGGACAGTACTATTTCTGTGAGCTGTACCTGTGAGCAGGATGTGGATAAGAGAATTGGCGCAGCCCATACAGCATATGGACGATTAGCGCACCGGGTCTTCGTGAATAAAGATCTGTCCATTAGTACAAAGCTTATGGTGTACAAAGCTGTAGTCATTTCTACATTGTTGTATGGCTGTGAAACGTGGACCCTATGCCGACGTGATCTTAGGAAGCTTGAGCGTTTCCACCTACAAAAACTTCGATCAATCCTGAGGATTAAATGGGAAGACCGCATTACCAATATTGCTGTTCTGGAAAAGGCTCAAATCAACAGCAAAGAATCATCCATAATAGGTCACCAATTTAGATGGATAGGTCATGTCCATCGGATGGATGATGTGAGATTACCTGGTCAAATGCTATATGGTGAGTTATGCTATGGCACAAGACGTCATGGTGGTCCTAAGAGGCACTACAACGACCAATTTAAGCAGACCCTGAAATTGACAGGTCTTGATTCACAAACCTGGGACATGCTGGCTGAAGACCGCTCCACTTGGCGCCGTACCATCTCAGATACTGTAAAGTCGTTTGAAAGGGATCGACGCACACATGAAGAGGCCAAGCGTCAAGCTAGGGAACTTCGAGCAGCCCAACCACGTCCTCCTCCAGCAATACTATGTGACTTGTGTGGACGCTTGTTCCATGCCAGGATTGGACTCTTTAGTCACTGTAAACACATCCACAAACTGGACTGAAGGAAGAAGATTTCTACTCGGATTCGAGTTAAAGCCGATGATGATGATGATGTAGGCTGATGGAGAAGCGCAAGACATCCCCAAATCATTAAATAAATGTTGATAAAATGTTAAAATTATTGACTGGGTGTATCACTAAAATGTATCGAGTTTTTCCTAACACATTCAATACAGACCATTGATGGTATCCTATAATGATCAATGATGTTTTTACTTTCAGGCCATCTTGAAAGTGGAAGAACATTCCAACGTGTTTGTAGCAGCTCACACGTCTGCGGGAAAGACTGTGGTTGCCGAGTATGCAATTGCCTTATCCCAGCAACACATGACCAGGTACATCTACCCTTCTTTCCTGTTCAATTACTGATTTGTGTAAGTGATCTTGAACTCTTTGTATGTTCGTTGAGTAAGACTTGACAAAGAGAGTCCAGTCGGGATTTGAACCCAAATTTCCTATTGGGGGCTTGTAACTTGTGAGGCGTGAGTTCGCAATCATTTAATTAACTACAGTACCGAATTTCCTCGCATAATTGTCACACCCTACTTTTCTAATACAGTCGAACTTGGATAACTTGAAGCTCAAGGAACCTAAAAAAAACTTTGAGTTATCCAAAACGGTCGTTTGGGAGAGGGTAGGATGTATAATACCGTATTTGCTCGCGTATATCTCGCACTTTTTTGACCGAAAATATGTGTGAAAATTTTCGGTGCGAGATATACGCGGCGAATGACCGTATTCCCGAAAAAACACAAAATTTGCATTATTGAAACAAGGCAACTGGCATACGGTACTCGCCCTATTCATTGTCACTGCTGTTACTGCTGCCAATCTCCGAGGTACTCTCGCGTGCATCATTCTGGTCATCATCCCATACTGCTTCATCCTGACTTCCGTCCAATGCATTTGCGATGCACGTCTTCAAGAAGCTCTTCACAACAATGTGCGTCGACACCATTTATTTCTATTCGTTATGGTTATGCAACATTAAGAACTAGGAAAAATATCTCATACGCTCGTTAAGGATGATTCAAGGCAGAAAAGGAATTTAGAGCGCAGACGTTTAGCGATCGATCATCTTCCATATAGATTCCTCGCTACATGCACGAGCGAGCTCGAATTTAGCCAACCGCGGCGAACGATGTACAGCGTGCCAACACTCATGCTGCGCCATATGCTTGCACGCGGCCGAGCTCTGATGCGACGCAATGCGTAAAGACGAAATCATTGAGATTCGAGAAGACTGAACTGTGTTTCTCTGCGATGTAACAGTAATCCTACTTGCGCAACTGTTGTGGCGTGCTAATTGCTAATTCGAACGTGTCTCAAGGCGGCGAATTTAGCCAACTGCGGCCGAAGATGCGGCGAATGATGTACAGCGTGCTAACACTCACGCTGTGCCGCATGCTTGCACGCGGCGCCTCGATCCCTTATCGTCTCGTATCGAAGTTCAGATCAACTCGTTGTTGTTCCTGAACAATGACGACTGTTGTGGTGCGCTAAATCGAACGTGTTTCTACCTCAAGGTTATTACGGTCATTTATATGACGGAGACAGTAATGTTTGCGAGATATATGCGAGTACTTTTTTCCCCTGAAATTTCAAATATACGCGAGCAAATACGGTTATGGAAATAGACCCTTTAAAACATAAAATTCTTTTATTTGATACTTTTTAATGACATTTTAAATGAAATTGCAGTATCTTTTTTTTAAGATAATAATACTGTACTTGAATTGAACTAAAAATTAACAAAACCGGTCTTAAATACTCTAATCAAAAAACAAAAGAAAGGTAACAACAAAGAAATTTGCACTTAAATCCGGCTCATTTGCTGTGATTGTAACCAAACGCTCACTTGCCTGTTAAGACACGATGCTACCGGCTCGAAGACTTGCCGCACACTGACGAAGCAGGGGGGGGAAGAAACGCTATCCGAACTTTGCTGATCGTCCATGAACACCGAAATTGACCTACGAAGTCTGCTTCCCTACCAGGCGTTGTCGAAGCAAGAGGGCGGAAAGCGATAAAGTGAGAGAGAGAGAGAGAGAGAGATGCACTTACTGACCTTGAGCGGAATCTAAAATCAAACTGGGACTGGGCTTGAAACTGACAAAACCTGTTTCAGCCAAACAAATCTTTATGACTTCCGGAACCAAAACTTCGAGTTATCCAAAAACCTTGGAATTGTCCACGATTTTTTTGCATTGTTAGTATAGGAAATTCAACGGACTGGAGAAAAACTTGGAGTTATCCACATACCTGCCAACTCTCCCGATTTAGGCGTGAGACTCCCGATTTTACACCATTTCACCCGCCCTCCCATTAAACATATTAAATCTCCCGATTTTTTCAAATCACGTGCGTTATTTCGGACTGAAAGTGCGAGAAGACAAACTCCAGTCATCCATCGAACAGATCAATTTTACGAGAAGTGTGTTTCGATACCGCAGTTACACTTCGTATCAATATAATTTATAGCTAATTCTCCATAACTAGGCATCCCGCTTAGTTGTATTTGAATGTGTCTTTGTTTGAAATAGTCGATGGTTAATTCAGCACGTGTTCCTAGAAGTTTTCATAATAGCCTGTGGGTGAGAGGTAGTTGTAGGCTGCGGAATATTGTAGACTATCTGTTTAACACGTGAAATTATCTGTGTAGCCTATAACTTAGATGTTGTTGGCATAATATGATGGTAGACTATTGTGATTTTTCAATCTGAGTGACTTTGTCGGTTGCTCGGTAGTAAGGCGAAGAAATATGATCAGGTTCAAAATCTCCCGCTATTTCAGTTTGAGAGGTTGGCAGGTAAGTATTCAAGTTCGACTGTACAAAAAAATTGGTTTATAAAATTTAATCGCATAATCACCACATAGCACATTCGTATTCGTACGCCAGTCGGTTGCACATACTGTCGCGAACTTACAAGCTGACATTGCCTTGTCAGAATAGTCTCGTCTCTGTGTCTGCGGGCTATGACCATGCGACGCAAGCGGCCAGCATCGTCACTTAGCACATTCGTATTTTTGTGCTGGTCACTTGCACATGCTGCTGCGAGCTTATAACATGGTTTGACCTTGTCAGAAGAAAGGACTTTATCTCTCTGCCTGCAGGCGAGTGTTTGGCACACAGCACGCTGACAGTGGTCACGCTCAGTGCCAGTCTTCGGGCTCCTAAGTGTTTAAATTTCTTCACCATTTTTAATTTCCTGTTATTTAATGTTATATGATTGATTACTAGTGGCTTTGCTACCGTTATCTCAGTCTAAACGGGAGGAAAGTAGAATCCAGGCAGCAGAGATGAAGTTCCTTAGAGGTATAATTGGAAATACCCACAGAGACAAAATCAGAAACATGGAAATTAGGGAGAAAACAGGATTTCCAAAGTTAAAAGACAAAATCGAGATCAGTAAGCTAAAATGGTATGGACATACGAGGCGAATGGGAGAAGACAGAGTCCCGAAGCGATTATTTACTGAGAAAGTCACGGAAAGGCGTCAAAGGGGAAGACCGAGGATGAGGTGGATGGTTACAGTGAGGGAGAGCGTTCAGAAAAGAGGAGTGAAAGTGGGGGATGTACTGGAAGAAGGACAAGAGTGGTGGAGAGACTGAAAAGTACGTATTTACTCGCCTATAAGACCCCTTCACCTATAACACACACACACCCCCTCAATTTTCGACTATTATTGGGGGGAAAAATAATTGTAAAAAAAAAAGGAATTGGGAAGGAGAAATAATCAGAAAAATATAGCAAATAGGCCTACAACATTCCAGTTAACGGTAAAAGCCACGCTTCTGCCTGCACCACCTGTGCGTTGTTACGACCTACAACCCCTACCCTCCAGTTCACGAGTAACGGGTCTCGCGTCCCGCGCGTCCGATTGTAGTGTATAATTAAGAAGCGCGCAGTACACAAGCAGGACTGAAGATGAGCTAGGTAACAAGTTTTACGGCATCCTTCAAGTTGGAAGTGCGTCGAGTCGTAAATACGAAGAGCAGCCCTGTATGATTGGCGCAACCAAAAGGAAAAATTATTGGGACCCAAGAAAACTTCAAAGTCCTTCCGCGATGTGAAGAAAGGAAAGTATAAATATGTGGACATAAAAGTTCTGGAGTGGGTTCGAGAAACAAGAGACAATGGCCACGCTGTAAATCATGAAATGTTGCAGTTAAAAGCAGGCGAAATTGCGAGAAGTCTTGGCATTGCAGGGAATGAATTTAAAGCTAGTAGAGGTTGAGCAGAACGCTTTATGCGCCGGAATGGACTAAGTTTGCGGAGAAGAACGTCACTGTGCCAATGACTTTATAAAAGTCGGTCGGTATTAGAAACAAATCTTTCGTATTTCGGATGCCGCGCAACGTGGCAACACTGCGTAACCTTGAACACAATACACGCACCGCTGTGCGGCTCAGAGCTACCTAGTCCAGTGACCAGTCAGCTGTGATGATGCAAGGCAGTGGCTATTTATATGGGCTATTATAACTTTTATCATAAATAAAGTATAGGTTACAATAACTATTTTGTGTGTTGATTTAAGGATGCTTTTACACCTATTTTATACCCCCCCCCTATTTTTGACCCCAAAAATTCGGGGGGAAAGGGGGTGTTATAGGCGAGTAAATACGGTATGAAGTATGATTCACAGCCTGACCCAGATCACTGGAACCGGGAAATGAAGAAGATGATCTCAGTCTTATCGAATGTTATCTGGAGTCCAATTTTTTGTGCTGTATTTTGTAGGCTTATTATTTGATTTGCATTTGCAGATGATGTAGTAATTTGGGGTAATACAGAGAAAGAAGTACAGGAGAGGTTGGCCACCTGGAATAACTGTCTAAAAGCACACGGATTAACAATAAACAACTCAAAAACTGTAGCGATGTCAGTCAACAGACAGAACAAGAAAGGAGAAATAAGGCTTGAAGGTACACAGCTTGAAACAGTAGACCAGTTTAACTATCTTGGGTGCATTATTTCAAGCAATAACAGGATACAGCATGAGATCAATAGCCGAACCCAAAAAGCAACCCAGTTCTACCATCAAGTTCGGAACCTACTCTGGAACGAACAAGTCCCCTTGAGATCAAAGCAGACGCTCTTTCAATCATACTTTACCCTCATAATAATAACATATGGCCTAGAAACCTGCACAACAACCAGACAGATAGACAGCAAACTACAAGCTGTAGAAATGAAGTTTCTACGAACAATGGTCCAAAAAACTAGGAGGGATAGGGTAAGAAATGAAAAAATTAGGGAAGAAGCTGGAGTGTACCCAACTTTGAAAGAAAAAGTGACAAGGGTCCGTTTGAGATGGTTTGGCCATGTCAAGCGAATGGACGAGGGAAGGATAGCAAAACAAAGACTACACACAGATGTGGTTGGTAGAAGGCCAGTAGGAAGACCAAGGAAGAGATGGCTAGTCCAGGTGAAGGAGGACATAGGAACAAGGGGAGTTAGCTGGGATAGAATCCTGAAAGAAGAATGGTACATGGACAGACGCAAGTGGAGGGCGCTCGTAAACTACACCCGGGCAACTGGAGTAGAAGACAGATGATGATGATGATTATTTGATTTCTGGCTTTTTAAATGTTATTAGCTAGTGACGTTAAGTCGTCTGTGAATCCCAAGCAATTAAAGTTTATTTGATCTTTCTTGGTTCCAATTCTTATGGTTTTCGGATCTCCCTTGTACCATTCCCTCATCACGTAGTCTCAAGCACAATTGAAAAGTAAAGGTGATAAATCATCTCCCTGTCTCAAACCTGTTTTAATCGGAAACGCTTCAAATATTTCTTCTCTGAATTTTACTTTGGATTTTGTATTTGTTAGAGTTAACAGGTTTTACTGTAATAAGTTTTGCTATAACTATTTTGGTACTGAAATATGGATTATTGAAGAATGCTATTCAGTCAGTCAACACATCAATATCATCATCATTTCCCCTTATCCAGTTCCTGCCGGGTTGGGGTATTTATGGCACTTCACCTTCCTCTTTCTTTCCACCATTCCTCTTCCACGATATTGTCCCAGTCCAGATTTCTTTTTCTTATGCTGTACTTCACTGAATCAATCTACCTTGTTCTAGGTCTTCCACTTGCTCTCTTACCCTTGCACTTTGCCTCCAGCATCTGTCTTGGTATTCTATTTTCCTCCATCCTCTTTACATGTCCAAACCACCTTAGTTTATTCTGCTCAATTGTCTCATTTAGTTTTCCCATCCCAACTTCCTTCCTAACATCTTCATTCCTCACTCTGTCTTTCCTTGTCTTTCCTATCATACTTCTTTGGAATTTCATTTCACTGGCTTGAATTCTACTCTCTTGCCTGCTTGTCAGGGTCCAAGTCTCAGCTGCATAAGTCAATATGGGAACATAGTACACTCTATACATTACCTCTTTGCTTTTCCTTGGTACTTCCTTATCCCAAACAAGTTTTCTTACACTTTGATAGAATTCATTGCTCCGCTGTAGCCTCCTGCTAATCTCCATGTCCAACCTACCAGTTTGCATCAATTCACTTCCTAGGTACCGTATTTGCTCGCGTATATCTCGCAGTTTTTTTCCTGAAATTTCAACTTAAAAAATGGGGTGCGAGATATACGCGGGGGCGAGATATACGCGAGCCGAAAATACGAGTGAAATTTGTCTGTGCGAGATATACACGGGGAATTTCCGTATTCCTCTTGTATTGTTTGGGCTTTGAAGATAAGGAAATCTGTGCTATACCACTCGCGCCAACATGCTCGTATGTTTCGAAGATTGCGCAAGTAGGCCTACTGTTACATCGCAGAGAAACGCAGTTCAGTCTTCTCGAATCTCAATGATTTCGTCTTTACGTATTGCGTTGCTTCAGAGCTCGGCCGTGTGCAAGCATGTAAAGCGGCGCCGCGTGGGTGTTAGCACGCTTCAGCCGCGCTTGGCTAAGTTCGAGCTCGCTCGGGCATGTAGCGAGGAATCGATATGGAAGATATCGATCGCTATGCGTCTGCGCTCTAAATTCTGCCTTGAATCATCCTTAACGAGCTCATGACGTCTTTTTCATAGGTTCTTAATGTCGCATAACCATAACACACGAACTGATGCAAACTTGCGTAAACTGACGCTATACTGTAGTGCCGCTACGAACGTACAAACTCGGACAGACCTTGCGCAAGCATGCGATGCGGCGCCGGTGTGACTGCTAGCACGCTTTAGGCCTACATTGTGTCTTCAGCCGCGATCGGGTAAGATCGAACTCGCTCGTACATGTAGTGAGGAATCGATATGGAAGATGATCGATCGTATCCAATATAAATGCTGGAGTTCCTTTTCTGCCTTGAATCATCCTTAACGAGCTTATAACGTCTTTTTCAATGACGACTTGTGGCGCGCTAAATCGATCGTGTTTATACCTCAAGGTTATTACGGTCATTTATATGACGGCGTCAAAAATGAATGCGAGATATATGCGAGTACTTTTTTTTCCTGAAATTTCAACTAAAAAAATGGGGTGCGAGATATACGCGAGCAAATACGGTATTTGAACGTGTCCACAATTTCCAAACTCTGACTTCCAATTTGCACAGTGCCCTTTCGTTGTCTTTCCCCTCTTCTCATCACCATGGTCTTGCTTTTCTCTATACTGATTTTCATGCCGTACTTCTGCACTTCTTGCACTTCTTCGGTGTTCCTTCCCCAGACCACAATATCATCTGCAAATAACAGTAACTTCATTTCTTTATTTCCATAGGCTTTCTTTGTTTCCTTTACAATTTCATCCATTACCATTATGAACAAAAGAGGTGACAGCATGCTCCCTTGTCTTAGTCCAGTCTTTCAACATTTCTCTTCCCAGTCTCTTCTTAACCATGGTTTCCCATACCTTCTCTCTGGGGACACTATCATATGCCTTTTCTAGATCTATGAAAGTCATGACCAAATCCTTTCCATATTCCCAGTTCTTTTCAATCACGTGCACCTGCCTCAAGCTATAGTTTGGTCCACTCCTCTTGCAACTCCACTAACCACAATTGTGTGAAGCTAAATTTGTAGGTTAGATTTGATTAACTCTATATTAATTCCAACGTTTGCCGCCAGGTGTTGGTTGCGATGGCATCTAGTAGCCAAGTCCGCAGCTAAGTCTATCGGATGGTAGCATTTGGTAGCAAAAGTAGGAACTACTTGAAATTGAATCACAGATAACACACACTAATTTTCACAGTGCCAACACAAGTTGTGCCCAATAACACCCGAACCTGAAAGAAATATTACATGACATATTTATCACAAAATAACATGCTTTTATGTACATGTGCATTCCATGTTACACCAAGGTAGTGAAGTCGTACTTATATGTGGGTACTTACAGTAATTGCATGCTTATGAAAATCCAATTAATTTCTATGTATTTATATTCTTGTTTTTTCAGGACTGTTTACACTTCTCCCATAAAAGCCCTGTCGAATCAAAAATTCCGAGACTTCAAACAGAAGTTTTCCAGCGTTGGTTTGATCACCGGAGACATGCAGCTGAACCCAACTGGCAGCTGTCTAATCATGACCACAGAAATCTTACGTTCCATGTTATACCAAGGTAGTGAAGTCGTTCGAGACCTTGAATATGTGATTTTTGATGAAGTCCATTACATCAATAACATTGAGGTATGTTAATACCTTGTCCATAGTTTTTAGAATCATACCATATTTCCTGGCTTAACACAGTGGAACCTCGTTAGTACGTTTTTCAAGGGACTGAAAAATTTGAACGTAAAAAGCGGGAAAACATACTACAGTAGAGTGTCGCAAACATAGTCGGTAGCATGCTGAGCTTCTATGCCCAAGATTGCGGGTTCAAATCCGGCCGAAGTCGTCGGATTTTTTAAGAGTGTTAAAAATCCCTCAGTATGCCTTCCTTCGGAGGGGAAGTAAAGCCGGCGGTCCCATGTCATAGATTTATGGCATGTTAAAGAACCTTCCACCAATAATTACACCTGTGTGAAGCTAAATTGTATAGGTTAAGAATGTAAACAACGCTCTTAGGTTCCTACGTTCGTTGCCAAGAGCCAACTGCGGTGGTGTGTGGTAGCTAAGTTCTGAACTAGTAGTCGTTGACGGTGGCGTTTGGCGGCAAAAGTAGGAACTATTTGAAAAATTCTAAAAGTCTGCAGTCCTTACTTGAATTTAAAAACAGATAACACACACTAATACAGTCATCACAATTAACACCGGTTATCAGACAGATTCTATACACACCCAAAGTACACGGAGCTACATGACCGCGTTGTCATAGCCCCTAAACTTAAGAACCAAGCAGTCTCGCAAACTCGGCCTAATGTGGACCGAAGGGTGGCCGAGTTTACGAAATGCCGGGTTATCGGGAAATGTGTTAAAAAGAAGAAATAAGATTTTTGTTTTGGTTTAAAAGTAATGCAATGCAGTTCATTTATTTGTTTTTAACAGAAACACAAGTTTTGAAACGATTAAGCCACTACAATAGTTCAGTACTGTAGGCCTACTACTGCACTGCACAAGAATCAAGGAAAACAATTACTGTAAATTATAAAAGAAAACTTAGAAAAACTAGGCGTACGAATTATTTTTATAATATGTACAAAACAATTCCTGTAAGCAAATAGTTTTTTCACTTAATGAAAATTACCATTTACTTTTTGCAAAAAATAAGTACCGTATTTACTCGAATACGACCCGCCCCTGAATAAGACCCACACCCTGATTTTGAAGAACAAAATTTAAAAAAAAACTCAAAACTATTTACAATCTTTACTAAATAAACAGAATAGCATTTCTACAAAATAGTTTCCAACAGTTCTGAAGTCGTCCTAAAATAACACACAGAAACAATTAAAATTACAAATAAAAGACACAAACACTTCCCTTCATCTTCATCAGAAGTACCAACTTCGGAACTTTTTTCACCATCACTTTCCCACAAAATGTCATCACTGCCATCCATAGCATTGGAAATACCATTTCTTGAAGCTCTTCCGTATGAGATCTCCGGAGATACGATTCCATGCCGTCAAAATCCACGAACAGAGCAGCTGAACTTCCGGGTGCTGAATACGACCAGTTGGGGTCAGTGTGTGCTTATCAGCCGCCATCCACTCCGTATACAGCTGTTTCAAGGCTGCTTTGAACAGTCGGTTCACGCAGACATCCAGTGGCTGTAGCATAGACGTCATCCCACCCAGGATGATTGCTAGGTCGGTTTTCCCATCCTTGACGAATTTCTTCACAGCGTCTGTTGTATGGCCGCGGTAACTGTCCAGAACAAGCAAGCTCTTTCGTCGTAATAATGCAACACGTTTTTTTTTTCTTTCTCCAATCTCGAATACATGACTCGTCAATATCATATTTCCTACCGGCGGCACGATTTCCAATAATTTCAGCTTCCCTCACAACTTTCAGGTTCTCACTCACAGTAAACGACCGCAAACACTTCGTATAACTCATGTTTACACTCGGAAAACGTGAGCGAGACCCGCGCGAGACTATATGACGCCGCTTGCTTACGGTAAAACAAAGTGATAGCCGGAAGAAGGCTAGCACCATCTAGCGGATACTCGCAACACCCGATATCGCGGGTGGCGGGCAATTTAAATCTTTAAAATCAGGATGACTCAAATAAGACCCGCACCCCAGTTTTTCACGTCCGATTTTGTTTAAAAATGTGCGGGTGGTATTCGAGTATATACGGTAATGTTCTTTTGCTTTTTGCTTTGAAACCTGTTTCTTGAACCTCGTCAAGAAGACGGCGAAGAAACAGAATGTCCGTAGCGGATGCATCTTGTTGTTCAAAGTGCCGAAGAGTAGTTTCAGTGGCATTAGGTCCCTCGGTATGAGTGATTTTTGGTTCCACTACTCCGCAATCTTCAACTTCATCATGATCGTCGATTTCATCATTTCTTGTGACAGCTGCTACAATATTTGCATCTAACAGAATGTCTTGCTGCGTTTCACGGAAAATGCGCAATCAAATACAACGCTCTGCGCTAGAACCGTTTGTTTACTTCTGCCAACAGTTTGTGCATTTACAGTACTGGACTGTACAACTACCTGTATTTATCAGGTCGTCGTTACTCTTCTTACTATGTACTGTAGATCAACTTCTTTCGCGTCGTATTTAACTGTCGATAATTCCATTGACGGAAAAGACAAAAGAAAACATAATAACGCTCTGTGCGGAAACACAAAAACAAACAAAAATCATGATTTTTTCCTCCTGTCAGGGTGGCCGCGATATCCGGAGTGCCGAGTTTGCGAGACTCTACTGTACTGAAAAATGATCAATTAAACCGCATTAACTTGTTTCAGTAAGGGAAAAGCATAAAATGCGTTAATCGGAAGTACGTACTGTCGAATATACAATTTTAAACAACCTACAGAATTATTGTATTACAGAACTAGTAATAGGTAAGTGTAATGCAATATCCATAACCAATTTAAGAGGTTTTACTAATGAAGAAGGGAGAAAGTTGCTGGATTTTTGCAAGAAAAATGGTTTAGTGGTAGGCAACTCCTGGTTCCGGAAGAAAGAAAGCCACAAGGTAACGTGGTACAGCAGTGATTTAACAAAGAAATCTTTGGTTGATTACATGCTGTATGACTGGGAAATGAAGAGAAGTGTCAGAGATATAAAGGTAATACCATCAGAGGCCTTAGATAGCGACCACAGAATACTTGTAATGAACCTGGGAGTTGTTAAGGATAGCAAGAGGACAGAATACCTGGAAAGGAGAATCAAAGTATGGAAACTGATGGAAAGGGAAGTCAACGAAGAATTCCAGAAGATAATAACGAAAAGGATGCCAACAGAAAATCCTAAAACGGAGGAAGAGGAATGGAAGCAATTCAAAAATACATTGGTGGAAGCTGCAGTGGCAGTATGTGGAAGAACAAGCAACAGAAAGCGGTGTAAAGAGACACCATGGTGGAATGAGAGAGTAAAAGAAGCTGTGGGAAGGAAGAACAAGGCTTTCAGAGTGTGGTTCCAGGAAAGAACTGATATAGCAAGGGAAGATTATAAGATAAAGAAGAAAGAAGCAAACAAGATTGTTGCAGAGGAGAGGAAGAAGTGGATGGTAAAGTGGACAGAGATAATGGAGGAAGACAGTAGAGGAAATAAGAAAGTACTTTAAGGGATGGTGAAAAGTAAGAGAAGAGGTCTGCGAGAGGATGTGGTAATGGTGGACAAAAACGGAAATGAGGTACACAACAAAGAGACACTCAAGACAGTGTGGAAAAAGTACTTTGAGGATTTGCTGAATCCAAATGGTCATAGGGAGGAAGACAACGTATTGGAAGATGGAGAAGATAACACAGGAATGGAAAAGGACCTGACTTGGAGAGAACTGGAAATGGCTATAGACAAGATGAAAGGAGGAAGGGCACCAGGTGTGGACGAAGTGAGTGTTGAAATGGTGAAGGCAGCAGGGGAGGTTGGCTGTACCGTGTGATGAGGGTGGTATGGAAGGAGAAAAATACCCCAGAAGATTGGAAGAAAGGATTAATTGTCCCAATATTTAAGAAAGGAAGCAGAAAGGAGTGCAGAAATTACAGGGGCTCACACTCATACCACACTGTGCCAAGATATCTGAAAAGATATTAGAAAGTAGAATACGAGCTAAAGTGGAGAGAGAATTGAAAGAGGAGCAGTATGGATTCAGACCTGGGAGATCAACAGTAGATCTCGTATTTTCAGAGAGACAGCTCCAGGAACACCACTACGAATTTGGAGAGGATCTGTTGATGGCCTTCCTGGACATCGAAAAGGCCTATGATAGTGTGTGTAGGGAGAAGGTTTGGGAAGCAATGGAAAACATGGGAGTGGAAAAAGGGACTGTAGGCAGAGTGGAGGAGATGAAG
This sequence comes from Meconema thalassinum, assembly GCA_946902985.2. Classification (NCBI taxonomy): domain Eukaryota; kingdom Metazoa; phylum Arthropoda; class Insecta; order Orthoptera; family Tettigoniidae; genus Meconema; species Meconema thalassinum. Next base: position 174,190,140 of record OX336398.1, on the reverse strand, counting down.
TGTGGAAGTGTGAGTTGTGTGAAAGTTGGAGGGGAAAGAGCCGACTGGTTCAGACAAATGAGTGGCCTGAAACAGGGCAGTGCACTGTGGTTAAGTACGAGGTAATCACACGGGTAGCAGGAAAGATAGGAGAAGATAAGATGAAAGCAATGGTGTTTGCAGATGATCTCATGGTCTGGGGAAACAAGGAGGAGGAAATTCAGGAGCAACTGAAGGCTTGGGAAGAAACAGTGGGAGAGTACGGATGGAAGTTTCAACATCAGTAAATGTGTGATCCTGTTAACGACCAGAAAATAGGACAGACCAATGAGTGGGATAACACTTGGAGGTGGACAGCTGAAGAAGGTGGAAAGTCTCAAGTACTTGGGAAGTACCGTATTTGCTCGCGTATATCTCGCACTTGTCTGACCGAAAATATGTGTGAAAATTTTCGGTGCGAGATATACGCGGAGAATGACCGATTTTCCGAAAAAACACAAAATTTGCATTATTGAAACATGGCAACTGGTTTACAGTACTCGCCCTATTCATTGTCATTGCCGTCACTGCTGCCAATCTCGGAGATACTCTCGCGTGCATCATTCTGGTCATCATCCCATTCTGCTTCATTCTGATTTCCGTCCATTTTATTTGCGATGCCCTTCCTCAAGAAGCTCTTCTCAACCATGTCCATCAACACCATTTATTTCTATTCGTTATGGTTATGCGACATCAAGAACCTTTGAAAAAGACGTCATACACTCGTTAGGGATTATTCAAGGCAGAAAAGGAATTTAGAGCGCAGACGCTTAGCGATTGATACGATCATCTTCCATACCGGTATCGATTCCTCACTACATGCACGAGCAAGCTCGAACTTACCCGACCGCGGCCAAAGACTAATGATTTATCGCGTGCTAACTTTCACGTGGTCGAGCTCTGATGCGACGCAATGCGTGAAGACAAAATCATAGAGATTCGAGAAGACTGAACTGTGTTTCTCTGGGATGTAACAGTAGGCCTACTTGCACAATCTTCGAAACATAAGAGCATGTTGGCGAGAGTGGTATAGCACAGATTTCCTTTATCTTCCATGCCAGAGTACCGGTACTGATGTCTACAAGGCAACTGATGGACAACAATAAAGGAAACCTCTACCGCCAAAACGAACGATAACATTGCGTATTGATAACTGTTGTGGCGCGCTAATTGCTAATTCGAACGTGTCTCAAGGCGGCGCCTCGTTCCCTAATCGGCTCGTATCGGACAAGTTCGAATCAACTCGTTGTTCTTGCTCTTCCCGTTAGTATCGCTTCGGGTAAGTTCCTGGACAATGACGACTGTTGTGGCGCGCTAAATCGAACGTGTTTCTACCTCAAGGTTATTACAGTCATTTATATGATGGCGTCAGAAATGAATGCGAGTACTTTTTTCCCCTGAAATTTCAAATAAAAAAATGGGGTGAGAGATATACGCGGGGGCGAGATATACGCGAGCAAAAAAGCTATAGTGGAGGAAAATGGGAGAAATTACAAAGAGATTACGGATCGTGGCAGACAGGCAGAAGCATTTCTGAGAAGCATTAGGAGCTTAGTGTGGAATAAAGATGTCCCACAAAATATCAAGGAAATGTTTTCCAGAAGCTACTATATCCCGATACTGACCTATGCATCAGAAACATGGATAATGAAGAAAAGAGACATAAACAGAATACAGGCAAGTGAAATGAAGTTCCTGCGAAGTAGGATCGGAGTAACAAGAAGAGACAAGGTGAGGAATGAAAAGGTCAGGGAAGTGAAAGAGGAGCCCTTGCCAGGTAGGATTAAGACATCAAGACTGAGGTGGTATGGACACTTAAAGAGAATGGAAGAGAAGAAGATTCCCAAGAGGATACATGAGATGCAGTTGCAGAAGAAACGACCAAGGGGAAGAGCAAGAGATAGATGGCTGAAAGGAGTGGAGGAATGTGTCAAGAAGAGAGGCGAGGACTGGACTAGAGTGATAGCGGAGAGTTGGTGGGAAGAAAGGACTAAGTGGCGAGGCTTATGTTCCAAAGAGACCCAGCCTGGGGCTGGAAACTGTACAAGATGATGATGACTTGGAAAATTAATGTTTGCTTGTGACATTTATAAATAATTTTCAGTGTCATCAGACAGTAGTGGCTATGCTGGCTAAAGCTCAGCATTAGGTCATGGGGCCAAGCTCTCTGCTGACTCGGTAGACGCGTGGGTTCGAGCCCCACCGTCGGCCGTCCTTGAAATGGTTTTCCGTGGTTTCCCATTTTCAACACCAGGCAAATGCTGGGACGGTACCTTCTGACAGGCCACGGCCGCTTCCTTCCACATCCTTGCCCAGTTGCATTCACCATCATTCATTTCATCTCTCATTAACTCCTCTCATGAGGTTGGCGTCAGGAAGGGCATCCGGCCGTAAAAATCATCGCCACAAAGACCTCCATCGCATCTCATCCCCGACCCCGTCGGAAAACGGGAATAAAATGGGGTAGACATACATATCAGGGTGATATGGACGAGTTCTAATCATTGCTGTGTACAGCGAGCTCAGCACGGGCAAGAGACCTCTGGGAGCACCTCGGAAGCGTTACAAAGATCAGCTTAAACAAACCTTGAGGAGTGTAGCCATTGATCCAGATAATTGGCATACACTTGCAGAAGATCGCGCACGTTAGCGTGCGGCCACCTCAGCTGCGGTTTCACATTTGTAGAAGAACGCCGAAGGCAGGAAATGGAAACTTGTCAGAGGAGAAAGCTGCGCCAGATATTGCCATATCCTCCATCTTCCATCACATGCATCGTGTGCGATCGTATGTTCTATGCCAGAATTGGTCTGTTGAGTCACCAGCGACATCACCATCGAGTGAATACAAATTAGTAATGCATAGTCCGGCGGATTAAGGGAAGTATTGTGCAAATCGAGGTAAAAGCGATTTTATTTTTTCGTTACGTTAAGAAACATTTTCAGCTACGGAGGCATTCTGTACACCCCCCTGGTTAATTCTTTTCAGCACCCAAACATGTGATGGGGTGCGTACCCTTATTTTATGGGTTAAAAATTCGTAATTATATTTTTATATCCAAAATAAATAACATTAGTATTATTTCCGATGTTTTTGAGGGCAAGGAATTCATTTTTGGAGTCATTTTTCTTGTCGGGGACAGGGGGGGGCGGCGCTACAGGGGGCGGGGGTCAAAACCCGTAAAACTTGGTTGATGCATATCATTTTCAAGGTATTCTGGGGCGTAGAATTCATTTCTGGGTTAGTTTTTGTTCTAGGAGGTAAGGGGTGGGGGCAGTAAATCGTGGGGGGCGGTGCTCACAATGATAGCAAATTGGTGCTTATATTGATTCTTTTCAACGTTTTTTGGGGGTGTAGAATTCATTTCTGGGGTAGTTTTTGTTCTAGGGGGTAAGTTTGGGGGCTGTCAATATGGGGGGCAGTGCTACAGGGGGCGGGAGTCAAAGACAGTAAAACTTGGTTGATTCATATCATGTTCAAGGTATTTTGGGGTGCAGAATTCATTCCTGGGTTTGGTTTTGTTATGGGAGGTATCGGGTGGGGCCAGTGAAACCCACGGGGCGGTGTAGACAATGACAGCAAACATCTGCTTATAACGACTCATTTCCAAAGTTTTTAGGGGTGTAGAATTCATTTCCGAGGTCATTTTGTATTTAGGTGATGGAGAGCGGTGGTTTAAAGGATGCTGTTGCTAAAATATTATGCTTGACAGTAGTGTTGTTAAGTATTATTTATTCTCTGGATAATTTGTTTAATCAAAATACCATATGGTAAAATCAAAATTTCTGACGATAACTACTTCTTCGAAAATACTATGTACACAAATCGAAGTTACTGGTGCCCTGAAGAGAAAAGAAGTCGATAAAAATTTCGTATTTCTTGAAAGAACAAGAGAAGGTTACAGTAATAATTAAGAACCTTACCAATACGTCACGTCTCGCAACCACCACATTTGCAAACGGAAGTGCAAGGAAGACCTGCGTTTGCACAACCGCACCGAGTTGCACTGCACATCGCTCTGCATGAACAGGTCACAATTTCCTGGCACACTTTTGCCGCAGACGGAATTAGGGTCCATTTTATCTAAAAATTTGAGTTTTTTTTTTTTTTTTTACGGTTACTTGGTGTTCTTGTAAAGTAAAACGAAAGCCCTTTATACAAAAAGGAAAAGCTTTCCAGGCTGCCCAGGTAGATCGCTTTCCCTTGCTCCTGAAGGACGACGTCGTATCGCAACCTGTGAAGGCATGAAACGCCAGCAGCCCAGCACACTTCTCTGGTCCTATGTGATGTGCAATAGCACGGATGTCCAGCAATTGATATAATTTCCCCGTGCCTATTCCAATGCACAGCTGTTCACATCCATGGAGATTATCCAGCAAGGCAGTAGCCAACACGACGGCGTCGGTGTCTACTGTCCTGATCAAGATGCTTCTGCATCCTTGTCTTGCTCCGTCTGCGGCATGTAGAAGCATTCTGCCGTCAGCTTCTTCGTGATTGCAAGGCATCAATACTGATAAATCGCTTTGGACATTGCAAAGAACACTTTCTTGAAGCGTGACGACAACGTTTCGGGAAAATGCTGACGTGCTGATGTAATTAGCAAGATACGCAAACAACTCTTGTTTATTCGCAGTGCATCTCAAAAAATCTGACCATTTTTACGGAACTTGTTTTGTTGGCTCCATTTTTTGGCGAACACCTTGTCCTCATTTCATTCGTAATGCAGACTTCAATGATGTACTGACGTATTCGTCGAACACTACATCAATCCTTCGCGCTTTCAAATACACAGGACTGTTCATGTAAGAAAGGAACATCCTTCCATAATAGGCGAAGGTGCTTCCAGGATCTGGAAGGATGTAATCGACTGCGACGGCACCATCAATCACCACCATGTCGAAGTCGAGGCACTGCTGCGCTGGATTTTCTTCATCAGGTACCAAGCATTAATGGGTCTGCTTTCTTTCCAAATCGAAGCTCACCATTTTCAGAGAGTGCTGGAGGGTAAGTGTGATTTTCATGGCTGAAAATGAATCGTTATAAGCACCAGTTTGCTATCATTGTGTGCACCGCCCCCGTAGTTCCTCCCCCACGATTCACTGTCCCCACTCTTTACCCCTCAGAACAAAAACTAACCCAGAAATGAATTCTACGCCCCAGAATACCTTGAAAATGATATGCATCAACCAAGTTTTACGGTTTTTGACCCCCCAACCGCTGTAGCACCGCCTCCAATATTAACAGCCCCCAACCCCCACCCTCTAGTACAAGAACTACCCCAGAAATGAATTCTACACCCCCGAAAACCGTGGAAATGAATCGTTATAAGCACCAGTTTGCTATCATTGTGTGCACCGCCCCCGTAGTTCCGCCCCCCTTGATTCACTGCCCCCACCGCTAACCCAGAAATGAATTCTACGCTCTCAGAATACCTTGAAAATGTTATGCATCAACCAAGTTTTACGGGTTTTGACACCCTGCCCCCTGTAGCGCCTCCCCCCTGCCCCTGGCAAGAAAAATTACCCCGAAAAACAAAAACTAACCCAGAAATGAATTCTACGCCCTCAGAATACCTTGAAAATGATATGCATCAACCAAGTTTTACGGGTTTTGACACCCTGCCCCCTGTAGTGCCGCCCCCTGCCCCCGGCAAGAAAAATTACCCCGAAAATGAATTCCTTGCGCTCATAAACATCGGAAATGTTACTAATTTTATTAATTTTGCCCATAAAAAATAATTACGAATTTTTAACCCATAAAATAAGGGTACGCGCCCCATCACATGTTTGGGGGGCTGTAAAAAATTAACCAGGGGGTGTACAGAATGCCTCCTTGGCTGAAAACGTTCCTTACGTTCGATATACCCGTGGTGCATGTACCTTTCAGACTCTACAAAACGCAGGTTGAATCAGTCACACACACATACACACACGCACGCACACACACAGCGGTAAGACAAGGTCTTGGGCAAGAGCGCGCTCGGGCACCTGCCTTCCCGTCTCCTTCAACACCTTTGCTATCGCAGCTTCCGCCCCCCTCCCTCCCTGACTCATCCTGTCAGTCTACACGTCCACAGTCTAGAGCAGAGTTTCCCAACCTTTTGAAGTTCACGGCACCCTTGGGAATAACATTAAACACTAGGGGCAACCTTCCTTGAATAAAAAAAGAATTATGTTTCATATGTAAATTTATTGAAATATTTTATAATAAGTAACGTACACCACAACATAATACAGTCAACTTTACTACAGTCAGTGAGTAAAAATACATCAATAATTTTGTTCGATAAATCAGTAATGTGAAACTTGTGATTGATGCTTAGAGCTCAGATACGTGATATCGGGCCTTGCAGTTGACAATGAATCACGCAAATCATCCTCAAGGTTATTCAGTCTATTTCTTGCTTTGGATTTTATTGTCACCAGAGCAGAGAAGGCTTGCTCGCATAGATAGGATTTTGGAAAGGGCGAAAGTGTGTTAATTGCTTTCTTCATTAGGTTAGGATACTACTCTCTCCGCTGAAGCCCAAAAGTAGCCACCGACGCCTCACTCTTGCTGAACTTACCTTTGAGTGTGGAATCGGCACAAAGATCAATAAATTCATCTTGTTCGCAACCAGTGAAATCTATTTCCTCCGCACTATCTATGAAATCAAATGGTGAGACAACCCAGTCGACATTCATAGTGGAAATAGATGGAAAGTATGTATCTATTGCATCTTGCAATCTTGATAAGTGATCACAAATGCGGTCTTTCAGCTTACCCAGATCATTATCTACTGCCAGATGAAGAAAGTTTGAAAGATCTCCTTTCTGAACTGCAGACTTCCAAGAACTAAGTTTTCTTTTAAAATCTTTCATTTTATTGGATGAGGAAATTATCGTTTCCTGTCGACCCTGCATTGAAACATTCAGTTAATTCAGTTTATGAAAAATATCTGCCAGATACGACAGTTCCAAACACCAAGAATCAGTTAGTAACAGCTCATAAAATATATCTTGATTTTCATCCTTAAAAAGAGTTTTCACCTGTTCTCTAAGTTCAAGAAACTGCTTCAATACACGACCTCGCGACAACTACCATACTTCTGTATGAAGTAACAAAGAGGTATTAAGTGCATCCGTTGTGAGACATAACTGTTTAAAAATCCTGCACATTAAAGGTCGAGACTTGATGCAGTTCACCATTTTCACAACTTCGTTCAACACTGCAGCAAAATCTTGAGCTCTGGCAGTAAAAAACTTTAAATTTCCCAGACATAGATTGTGCACCATCTGTACATATACCACAACAGTCTTTCCATGCCGGCCGAAATCGTCGGATTTTTTAAGAGCGTTAAAAATTCCTCAGTATGCCTTCCTTCGGAGGGGAAGTAAAGCCGGCGGTCCCATGTCAGAGATTTATGGCATGTTAAAGAACCTTCCACTAATTACACCTGTGTGAAGCTAAATTGTATAGGTTAAGAATGTAAACAATGCTCTTAGGTTCCTACGTTCGTTGCCAAGAGCCGACTGCGGTGGCTTCTGGTAGCTAAGTTCGAAACTAGTAGTCATTGACGGTGGCGTTTGGCAGCAAAAGTAGGAACTATTTGAAAAATTCAAAAGACTGCAGTCCTTACTTAAAAACAGATATTTGAACACAAATTGTGCTAAATGTTCCGGTATAACTCAACAAAATGACAGTGTTTCGCCCCGGTGTGCGATTGGGCTCTTCAGTTGGTTAAAGCACACCTCACCAAGACACTGTCTAGTACACACTGGGAAGGCCATTGCAAGACGTATTTGATACATATGTATCCACGTCACGAGCAAAGCCAGTGCACTATGGGAGTCGAAACTCCACTTCAAAGCAATTATAACCTTACCTTAGCATTGAATATATAATTTCCAAAGAAAAATATGTATTGTCTGTTGAGCCATTATATATTTAAACACAAATTGTGCTAAATATTCCGGTATAACTCAACAAAATGACAGTGTTTCGCCCCGGTGTGCTATTGGGCTCTTCAGTTCATTTTGTTGAGTTATACCGGAACATTTAGCACAATTTGTGTTTAAATATATAATGGCTCAACGGACAATACATATTTTTCTTTGGAAATTATATATTAAAAACAGATAACACACACTAATACAGTCATCACAATTAACACCGGTTATCAGACAGATTCTACACACACCAAAGTACACGGGCCTACATGACCATGTTGTCGCAGCCCCTAAACTTAAGAACCAACCAACCAGTTTTTCCATGAAAGATCTTTGTCATTGAGAAAGGAATTAATAGAAACGAAAATATCATGGCCTGAGGTTGTAGTCTCCAGCGGTCTACAGAACAGAAACTGCTCATTAATATCTTCATCATCAATATATCTGGTAAAACCAAGGAATTGCAGTTTGTCACCACTATCGATACTCTCGTCTACTTGCAAAGCAAATGCTCTATCAGTTTTTATTTTCCCCACGACTTGTTCGTTGATATTGCAAACATTTCAGATATCCTGCGACTGATTGTGTTGTTGGAAAGAGGAAATTTCGAAATTTCATTAGCTGCTCCTTCACCAAGTATGTTGAAACTATAACTTTCCATGCAGGACCTATGATTTCCTCTCCAAGACTATGAGGTGTGTTTTTTTTTTTCTATCAGTTCTGCTACTTAAAACGAGGCTTCAAGAGCAGTGTCACTTATGGTCATTCTCTTTACCATTCGCACAGCTGGTTTTTTTCTCCCCTTCTAGTACACGTGGAAAATACATCACACTCTTCCCTGACCCACTAGGATGCTTAATTGTGAGATGCCGCTTCAGTTTGCTAGGTAGGCCTACCATGGCCTCGTGTTTCGCCACAAACTAAACTCACAGGGATAGGGTTTTCCTCGTTCTTATTCTGCGTAAATCCATACACTACGTAACTGTCCTGGTATGTTATTTTCTTTCGTTTGTCTTCTTTATGTTGAATTCAACGGTTCGGAAGTAGGAGCCGACTGTTCACTTTCACTCTCCAGGCGTTTACGTTTAAGAATGAACTTGTCCATAGCTAAACACTGCTAATCAACGCCAAGAAATCAAGTTAAAGTGGCGTAAGAACGCGTACACTTTTATATATTTATATATATGTTAGTGACTGATGTGAAACATCTTTTGTCAAAGCATTTCGGCCCTGAGTGGCACAACAGAGAGGATCTAGGCTTCTACAGAGACTTGCTACTATGTGGCGAAGACATAGCTCGACAAAATGTATCTGAAGAAGAAGACCCCATGGAACATGACGTTGCTGTGCAGTCCAATGGACTCTATTTCGCCTAGTTTGAAAAGCTGTGAGCATATTGTGAATGGAAATTTAAGGTTGAAAGGTTACTTTTATTGTATACTGGGTAGTTTCTAAATATAGCAATAATTTCACTTTCACACAGAAACCATAATTACTGACTTAATGAAACTAATCCAAAACTACTTAAGTCCTAGATCCTGCATCAAAACTGCTTTTAAGTGCAATATATTTTATATTATTACGTAAAAACTGCTTTTACTGTATTTTTAAAACATACATAAAATGAAAACTAATCGTATTTTGTAACTATAATACAAACTGTTTATATTTAAACGCGCACGGATAACTCACCACAGTTTTTTGCCCTTTCTCACAAATTTCATGAAATTGACTTAGGTAGTTCTGGAATTGGACGACTCATATACATATCTTTATAACCTCTGTTATTTATTTTATCTGTTATTTAATTTCCAATGAATTTGTTATTATTAAGTCCCTTTTTTGTGTTAAATTTTATTGTTTGTTTTCTTACTGTCAATACTTTATATTGTTATACAGTCAGTGTAAAATGGTGTACTTCGTACCTGTATCAGATTATTACTAAAAAAAAGGTGTTTCAATATAGAACGATATGATATGTAAATGATTTTTCAAAATCGGAAATAATAAAATTTATTTTCATGAGAATATTTGCTCATAATAAAATATGTGTATGTGTTTCGTTTATAGAATGTTAAAAATTATTTATGAGTTACTTTATAAAATTCTGTAAATTATATTCGCAGAATAAAACATGTTTAAGATCAATAGAACTTAATAGGCCAGGCGACAGGTCGTAAAAAAAGCCTCAATAAGGAAATAATTAGTGGAAACCTGGAAATTGCTTTAATCGCTTTATTTTGACCCAAATATTACTCTCCCAAATTTTCCCCCTCGAGCGAAGTCGGCGTTGGCCCTTCAGGCACTAAGAAGGTACCATTTTTCGTTGTTTTTTTTTTTGCAAATATCTCCCAAACCATCAACTTTATCAACAAAATGCCTATTATAAAAATAATCTAGAGTAAATTTTCTACAAAAATGTTCCCTACCTTTTGTCTCTAATGTGAACCGTTACGATGTTACGACCATTCAAATTGGAGCCCTTTTTGATTCTTGCGGAAAAGCTATGGAAATGATATGCCATATCAAAGTTTCTACATATTATAAAATATTTGTCAGCATTCCAGGTGCACAAGCTGTTAACTTGTTACAAGTATAACAGCTTTTCAATGTAAACAGCGGTGGCCTCAATTTCTCCGTCATCGCTTTCATCGTCCGTATCGGTACATTTGTCCGACGTCACAGGGCATTCAAGATTAACATCGATGTCACCGTCACAATCATCCATATCATCTTCCTCGGCAGCATTTGTACATGACCGTCCCATACAATTCATGCAGATTCTGGAGCATCGGAGGCCCGTTTTCCTGCAACCACACGCTGCGTTACATCCTTCCGAACATTTGCTGGACACTGTGTTTAAAAGCGTTTGAGGCGCCGAATCCCTCGAAGGTGTGGGAGCCAAACCACATTGAGAATTTTTCCAGCCCCAATCCAGTGGATTTGTATCATTTCCATACCATGTTTGGATTTGATGATATGTTCTTAAAGAGTGCTCACGTGCCGCTGATTGGGTGGGAGGTAAGCTTGTGAGATTAAATCGATGTTTGCTTAGAGATTTTGCAAACAGTTGGAACCGCAATTCATTCAGGGTATTTCACGTGGTTTTGTTGTCATAAAGCCCAGCCAAAACCAACTGGCCCGCTTTGTCAATTTCATCGGGGTTTGCGTTCACGTCTCGGAAAACCCTAACAGCTGTCTGCAGTTCCTCATTACTCTTCAGCAGTGTTACGAATTTCATTTTGGCCTGCCTGTGAAACGAAGACGTTATATCGCACCCACTAAACGCATGCAAAAAGAGGATGTTTTCTTGCACACATGGCGGGAGATTGAATCTTGTTGTGCAAAATAGTTGTTGTTTGGTTGAACCTTTGCCGGGTTTCATAAAATACATTTTCGTGGAGGGTGGCACACAAGCCACCAAGATGACCAGGATATCTATATCTTCAGCCACTATAATGACTGAATTGTCGGGCCGAGATAACTCGAGTGGGTTGGCAACGATGAGCACATCGGCATCTTCTGGAGCTTGTCTGGTTTCGATTCCTTCGCTTTCGAATTTGACGCGCAACAAGTCGATCAATCTTCGTTTGTTTGTGTCATTATACAAAAAGTTTGCTTATGGCATAGGTGCCGTCATGGACTCATCAAAAAAACAAACATTAGCAGCATCATGCTTGTGCGATCGTCGAAAACGTTCAACGGACTGCGAGCTGCTGGGTCGTCAGGATACCCATCGAAAATAATGACACTGTTTTTGAAGTATCTTTTAACGTAATTCACATATTTGGCACTAAGGTCGACAAAAGTATCGGTTTGGTGCCAAATTACACGGTGCAGAAGATATCCTCCGTCGAGAACATGATGTAGGTCCTCAAATATGGGCTCATCGGTAACAGGATCGAATAATTTATAGAACACAGACTTTTGCGTCTACGCATTCCCGCTTCATCAAAGATCGCAACCGGATACGGAGCTAGTTCAAACTGGAAATATTGTTTCAATTCTGCATCGGATTTCTTTGCAAGGCAAATACTTTGGAAAAGCACAAGAGGATCGACAGGAATATCCGTGTTGCGGATTTTTATTTTCGAATTTACCGCGCGGAGTGGCATCACACGATTTTTTCTAAGGAACTTCACATCGTGAAAATTGTTGCCGGTTATGCCTTTTTGTGCTGCTATTGCAATTTCATAGGCCATATGACAAGTGATTTGTCCATCCCCGACAACTCCTGTGCTTAACGAAACAACGTGTTGTCCACGAGAAAAGGGGTCGTGAGTTGATAACCATCCAACAAATTATCTCAAGTCCGCATCATCCCGCGAGATCCACGCACACCGTGCATCCACATGCTGTTCTGTAGTTGAAAACTCAATATTGCAAAATGATACTAATGGTAGGTACTTTGCCACAGCTGTTTACATTGAAAAGCTGTTATACTTGTAACAAGTTAACAGCTTGTGCAGCTGGAATGCTGACAAATATTAAAACATGTAGAAACGTTGATATGGCATATCATTTCCATAGCTTTTCCGCAAGAATAAAAAATGGCTCCACTTTGAATGGTCGTAGCATTGTAACGGTTCACATTGGAGACAAAAGGTACGGAACATTTTTGTAGGAAATTTACTCTAGATTATTTTTTATAAGAAGCATTTTGTTGATAAAGTTGAAGGTTTGGGAGATATTTGCAAAAAATTGAAAAATGGTACCTTCTTAGGGCCAGAAGGGCCAACGCCGACTTTGCTCGAGGGGGAAAACTTGGGAGAGTAATATCTGGGTCCAAATAAAGCGATTAAAGCAATTTCCAGCTTTCCACTAATTATTTCCTTATTGAACTACCTGTCGCCTGGCCTATTATGCGAGTTGTAATCTTCAATATATATCAAAATAATATATATATATATATATATTACAATTTGCCTTACGTCGCACCGACACAGATACTGTAGGCCTTATGGCGACGATGGGATAGGAAAGACTAGCAGTGGGAAGGAAGCGGCTGTGGCCTTAATTAAGATACAGCGCCTATGTGCCTGGTGTGAAAATGAGAAAACCAGGGAAACCCATCTCCAGGGCTACCGACAGGGGGTTCGAACCCACTATTTCCGGAATGAAAGCTCACAGTTGCACAACCCTAACCACAACCTCACTCCGTGAATCATATCATACTATATCAAAATATAATCATAATAGGCCTATATCATAATATAAACTTTTTTATTGGGCTGGACATAGGGAGAATGTCTAGTCCACAAATTGGCAAGACGGCTCGGAAAGCAAGTCTGATTTATTTTTCAGATGCAAAGCAATGCTATCAGTGAGAGAGAGAGAGAGAGAGAGAAGACATTGAGTGACGAGGAGCAGCGGTGGGAGTAGGGGCGGAAGGAGGTGATAAGTGAAGGGTAGACACGTCACTAACACAAATGCAGCGGCTGCCATCGGTAATACAGTAGTGCTGCCATCTCTTGCCTTGCGATTGACGGCGGTGCTGATCGCACAGCCTTAAAAGACATATCCATTGTTGTTTGCTTAGGACTTCTCTGTCCAGGTGAATAGCCTACAATGTAGCGTCTGATTTTGACAGTGTGTTCATGATTTCTCTCTGGGCTATTTCTTCAAAAATTTTTCATTTTCTCATCACTTCGCATATTTGCTCGCATATATCTTGCGCCCCATTTTTTAATTTGAAATTGCAGGAAAAAATATTCCCGCATATATCTTGCATTAGTTTCTGATGCCGCCATAAAGATGATCGTAGTACTTTTAGGACACGTCTTGCCGGCGATGTTTTTCACGGTATTTGTTGTCCGTTTGTTGCATTGTCGACAAGTAGGTCTACCACTATTGTCTTCACGATCTATTGTTGTTTCTCAGTTAAGTGTGATTTGTTTTCTTGTGGAAATCAATCTTTTAGTTATGTAAAATCACGGAAGTTATACGGCTGGGTTTAAACTCAAAGTGATAAAAATACGCAGACGACAATAGTAATTGGTATTCGCTACTGGCGTCAACAGAAAAATGCGCAGGAAACCACTAACCAAACACGTACTGTGTCAAAAAGTGTGAGTTACTGTATATGCGAGCAAATACGGTACTTTCTTCTCCATTATTTCAATATGATGCAACAAAATTATCACTAGGTTACACAACTTCTTCGATAGTGTAATGCGTATTTGCGTAAATACAGTACTTGCTTACGTAAACATTCGGTACCAGTACGGTTAGCTCGATACGTAATGCTAGTTCCTACTGACACGTAGCCTTCTCAGGAAACTAAACTTGCTGATACACAAATCCATAAATAGGCACAATGGGATGGGGTATTCACCAGCTTGACCAGGGAAGTTGCACCTGTTATGTCGCAACCCTCGTCCGCCTGTTGGCCGGAATGTTATCTCTGAGCGGATGGGCTCACATTCCTCTAGGGGTGAACAAAGAATGCTGACGAAAATGCGATTGTACTAAGCGATAAGTGGTAAAATATTCAACATGTTAAATGAGGTACTTTTTCTTCATTTTCGTCAGATAAGAATCGGGACTTGAAAATTATGACGTGATATGCGATAAAACATCCTAATGAGGAACGTGTTAACGAGGTTCTGCTGTATTTTTAAATATAGAAGCAGGTTCCAACCATTAGGTAAAGAATATGAAAAGTTCAAATAAAAATAATCCACAATCTTTTAATCTTTTCTTTTATACAGTGTGTTTCAGAAATACTTTTACAAACTTTGGGGATTGGTTCCTTACACCAAAACAAGAAAAAATGTTCATATACACATATGTCCCAAAATCCTTCGTTTTTGATTTATTAATGAAGAAACATTGTACAGTGACTCATTAATTGATAGCCTGTTTGGAAGTGTTTAACACATATCAAAAAACGTTCCTGACACCGACAAATGGAAAAACTGTCAAATGCACAGGAGTTCCAGACAGGCTCGCCATCAGTACCAGTTGCGGCTTCGGTGGCGTAGTTGGTAGCATGCTGAACTGCTGTGCCCAAGATCGCGGGTTCAAACCCGACCGAAGTCGTCATATTTTTTAAGAGCGTTAAAAATCCTTCAGAATGCCTTCCTTCGGAGGGGAAGTAAAGCCAGCGGTCCCATGTCATAGATTTATGGCATGTAAAAGATCCTTCCACAGACTAAACTTGTGTGAAGCTAAATTGTTAGGTTAGATTTTGTCGGAATGCTCTATCAAAAAGTTCCAACGTTCACCACTAGGTATCATTGATATCTGATAGCGAAAGTTGGAACTAGATGAAATTGAACGGGACTTGTAGCTCAACCTAAGGGTGTCCGCTGGAAGCAGCTACAGACTCAGGCGAGCCGAACATGTCTTCGGACACTCCCGGCACTAAAAGCCTTACGATAAATAAATAAGCACCTGTTTAGGATTAATGTGTGGGCTGGCATTGTAGATCCATACCTTCTACCAGCACATCTTACAGGTGCTGTCTCCAGAGACTTTATCCAGAACACCCTTTCAGACTTCCTGCATGACAATGTGCCCCTGCAAATACGACAACGTATGTGGTGGATGCATGATGGGGCTCCTGCACACTTTATTCACCTTGTTCACACTGCACTGACGGAGATCTTCCAGGACAGATGGTTGGGCAGAGGAGGATCTGTTCCATGGGTTGCACGGTCCGTTAGACTTTTATCTGTGGTGTCAGGGAACCTTTTTTGATAAGAGTTCATGTGTTAAACACCTTCCATACAGGCTGTCAATTAATGTGTCACTGTAAAATGTTCCTTCATTAATTAAGCGAAAACGAATGATTTTGGGACATATGTGTATATGAACTTTTTTTTTTCTTGTTTTGGTGTAAGGAAACCAATCCCCAAAAGTTTGTAAAAGTATTTCTGTAACACGCTGTATATTTGCATAATTGGTAATTCCAAGTGTTTCACTTTGAACTTCAAGCTCGCCGAATACCGTAGATAACCGAATACAACCGGCCATCGAATAATCTCCACACCCTAGATTTAAAGAGGATTTTTTTCAAATACATACTTTATAATTTTTACTGTTTTTTCTACATTAGTCAGGGTGGCTGTTTCTCACCCCAAGTTTATGCCTTGGCCCACTGACTGGGCCAAGATATCATATACAGCATATTATTTCAGTAGTATATATCCCTCTTGCGGCGCTCACAAACCGCCGATCGCGACAAATGAGCTTTCAAATGGAAGAGAATAGACATTAGCAGTGATTTATTGCTCTATAATTTCATAAATAACTATCTATTTCTTAAAAAGATGACTTTAAAAAATGTACGAAGTGTGCGATTTGCAAACATCATTGATGTAGGAAAATATGCTCCATAATTGCTGTCCCACGGGCTGCTGTGATGCCTGTTTCATGTCATTAACATTCTTAGGTCTTTCCTTTATCCTGAAATGTAAATAGTGTTCTATAACAATTTGGTTGTAATAAAAACATAATCTTTCTCCTTAAGTCTCTCATTATAAACCTATTGGAAAAGTGTGGTTTATGAGCATGCGAGATTTCTCGCACGGGTCCACTAGTATCATAAATTGATTCAATTCCTGGCTCCAACAGGGATTTTAGAAACTGACGTGAGGGCTCGAGCGGGATGCACTCAGCCTCGTGAGGACAATTGAGGAGCTATCTGACAGTGTGGCAGCACCCCGGTCATGGAGACCAAGAATATCGGCCGGGGAGACCCGCCGAGCTGACTATGCGTCACCCCATAATCAGCAGGCCAAATGGTTAGACAGCAGTCGCTTGGTAGGCTTAGGCCCTTCATGGGCTGTAGTGCCACAAGGTTATTAACCCTCTTAGTGCCAAGCCATTTCCTGAAAGAATGCCAAGCCATTTTCAATGATCATGCAGGCTATTCAAAAATAAGTCATAAATACCACATTTTCAAGGATGGAATCATTATTTTTGCTTTGTTTTACAACCAATACCTCATTCTTTCATACATTATGTTCGTAAAGGTAAATACTGCATCTAAACATTTTTAATGGAGGTTATTCTGAGAATTGTTCAATTTTTCATTTTTGTGTGTGTAAAAAATCAATTTTGAGTCTAAATTAAGGACACCTAAGAGTCATATTCGAAGAAACATTACGTTTCCAGCTGTAGAAATTTCTTAGATACATCTGTAGCCAGAAAACTTAAACACGGAGAAAACAACTGCGCCACAATTTTGGCGGGAACGTGCGTGATTGGGGGAGCGCAAAGGGTGGGCGTGAATACAAACTCAAACCTATTTCGTAACGGACTTCCAAGGAAAAATGTAGACACCACACAGGCAAGCTTGGAACCTCACCTTTCCAATAGTATGAAATAATCACGGACTTATGCCTACAGAAATCTACAAACATAAGATAAACAGCGCGCCGATTGAATCGGCTTTGGCACTTTTGGCGAGAGCCGATCTGATCGGCGCGTGGCACTGAGAGGGTTAAACCTGAAGCAACCAATGCCAGTGAAACCCTATTCAATCTGAACACGAAACCAACTACAGATAAAATACAGAAGATATAAAGACGAATCCTCAGATCAATTTTAAACAAAAATCACCAAGTAGATGGCCAATGGCGATTACTACCCAATGAAATTGTATACCAGGAAACTGAGTCAATAATAGATACAATGAGGAAAAGAGAGTTGCTTTTTTCTGTCACATATCACGATTACCAGAGACCAAGATACTTAAACAGCTATTCCAATACTTTTGTGAAAGTAAAACCAAGAATCATTGGTTCAAAGAAGTCATAGATGATCTAGATGAATTAAGGCTTGACAATGCAACAAATTGAACACCGGGAAGAGAAAAGGATCCTGAGAAACAAAGACTTCAGACTCGGTTTAAAAGCTTCTACACGCAAACAATAGACCATAACGGACAAAGAAGCCCGCCGGGTCAGACAGAATGAAACCGTTATGGAGAAGAAGAAGAAGAAGAAGAAGACAAATTTGTAACTAATATTCTTCAAACTTGACTGTATATAGTGTGGTTGGTCTTTCACGCAAACAAATTCCATTGGGTGCCACTCATATACATCATGAGAATACAGTATGTTGGAGAGAGCACGACATCTCTCCTCCCGGGTAACAGGACAATGTGGCTTGCTTATGGCAAAAACACCCTCCCCCCTTCTCGTATGAATAATAAATATAAAGAATAAATATGGAAATCACAAAATAACAACTACGGAGTCATCATCATCATCATCATCATCATCAAATTCCAGCTCCAGTCGCCCGGGTGCTGTTAACGAGCCCTCGCCACCTTTTCCTGTCCATGAATAGTTGGTCTTCATAGGTCCTTCTCCAGTCTAGCCCTTTGTCTTCAAGATCATCCTTGATTTGGTCCAACCATTTCTTCTTTGGTCTTCCTACTGGTCTTTTTCCTGGGATAATCTTGTTGAAATAAGCTTTTGGTGTCCTCTCATCTCCCATTCTTTGAAGATGCCCATACCATCCTAATCGTTGCTTCTGCAAATATTTTGTAGCACTGATATCTATGCCAGCCTCTGTCCTGTTTGTTTCGTTCCTTACTTTGTCTCTCCTTGTCCTTTGAAGCATTGTACTTATAAACGTCATTTCGGATGCCTGAATCCTACTTTCTTCTCTTCTGGACAGGGTGCATGTTTCTACTCCATAAGTTAGAATTGGGATGTAGTATGTCTTAAACAGTATATGTTTACACTTCCTGGGCACTTTATTATCCCACAGTAGTGTTCTAACTTGTGCATAGAAGGAGGCTGCATTACTAGTTCTATTTGTTACTTCACTGTTGTTGTTGTTATCCTTACACACTGTGCTACCAAGATATTTAAATTGATCAACAATTTGTAGAGGCTGATTATTCAGGTAAATGGTTGCATTAGACAGTCCTGTTGTCATCACTACTGTCTTACTTTGGCTTATTTTCAACCCATACTCCTTGAACAGCTTGTCCCATGAATCCAGTTTTTCTTGTACCTCTCTGGCACTTTCTCCCCAAATCATGACGTCATCTGCAAAGACAAGGGCATTTGTTTCATTACCCTGTTCTTCTTTTATTCTCTTCAGGATTATGTCCATCACTGTGATGAATAGTAATGGAGACAGTGAACTTCCTTGTTGGACTCCTTGTTTTGTTGTGAACCATCTGCTTTCCCCATTACCTATTCTTACACATGCCCTTGTGTTCTCATACAGCATTTTGATCTTGTTTATCAAGCCTTTTGGGACATTGTGCATTTCTAAACATTCCCAAATTTTTGATCTTGCAATGCTATCATAAGCTTTTTCTATATCTAGAAAAACCATTACTAATTCTTTCCCTTTTTCAAGATGTTTCTCAATAAGCATTCTTGCAGCAAAGATCAAGTCAATAGTACTCCTTCCTGGTCTAAAGCCATGTTGTTCTTCTTCTAAAGCCTTTTCTAAGTGTCTGCGTAGTCTTTTCGCTATTATTTTTTCCAAGATCTTTAGACCATGGGATAACAAAGTAATTCCACGATAGTTCTCACACTTTTTCCGGTTTCCTTTTTTAAACAATGGCACTATTACACCTTTAGACCAGTCATCAGGGATCTTATTGTCCTTCCATATAGCATGTAATACTCTGTACAACCAATGTATCCCATTAATTCCTGCTGCTTTTATCATGTCTGAACTTACTTCATCAACTCCAGTGGATTTCCCTTTGATCATAGCTTTTAAAGCTTCTTCCACTTCAGACCAGGTTGGGGGTGGTTCTTGGTGGTTTTCATCATTGGCCCTTAAATTGATGTTCGTGTCCCCACTGTCATTATTAGATGCATCATTTAACAGTTGATCAAAATACTGTCCCATTAATTTCCTGATTTCATTTATGCTTCTTATCACTTCTCCATTATTTCCTTCCAAAGCTGTAACTGATTCCTGTTGTCTTTTATTGTTTTTCACAGTTTTATATAGTAATTTCGTATTACCTTGTGTATCTTCCTCCAGTTTCTTCCCAAATTCATCCCAAATCTTATCCTTCTCTTCATTAATTATGCGTTTAACTCTTAATTTGTGCTCTCGATATTCTTGAGCAAGTGATCTGATTTTATCCTCATTTCTGTCATTCTTTTGTCTCTCCACTTCTAATTTTCTCTTTACTTTGTTCCTTAATTGAATTATTGTCTTGACTTCCTTATTCCACCAGGCAGTCTATGTCGAACTTTACTACTTGTTTCGCCACATAATTCTCTAGCTTCTTCAACTAAGGCATTTCGAAAATTTTGCCACTCTTCCTCTGCACTTTTGGTATCAGTTTTTGGAACTTTTCCTAAAATTCTTCTCTGAAATTCCTCACGTTTATCAGATTTCTCCAGCTCCCAGATCTTGATCTTTTGTTTCTTTTCCATCTTATAATTAATCAGTTTAACACCAGTTATACTAACTAGAACAAGCCTATGGTCACTGTCGAGACTTTCACTGGGAACAACTTTGACATCCACAACTTGTTTTCCTGCTTTACCCGCTGTTATTACAAGGTCTATCATTGATCTATGTCTTCCATCCCAGCTGTATCTGGTTACTTTATGGCTTTCTCTCTTCCTAAACCAGGTATTTTGAATTTGAAGACTATTTCGACTGCACATATCAAGCAGGTCTTCCCCTTCTAGATTTCTGTTTCCATAACCAAATGGGCCAATCACTCTTTCTACATCCTCCCTTTTGCATCCCACCTGAGCATTTAAGTCACCTATTATCATAATGTTCTCCTTATCCAATTGGTTCTCAAGCTGTTCCAAGAACTTCTGTTTCTCTTCATCCTTGCACCCCGTTTGTGGGGCATAAACCTGCACTAGGGTTGGGATTTTTTCGTTTGATGGTACCTCTAATCTAATGATTCTGTCGCTAATATATTTAATATCTGCAACAGCATCTACTTTCTTACTTAGAATAAAGCCCACTCCATTATGTGACCCTTTCCATTTACCACACCAGTAAAGGGTATATCCTCCTCTTAAAATTTTCTTCCCTTTCCTTTTCCATTTGGTTTCGCTCAGACCCAATATATCCAGTTGCCTTCTTTCCATCAGATCTACAAGTTCTTCACATTTTCCAGTTAATGTCATTACATTCAGTGTTCCTATTCTCATTTTGGGTTTATCTTTCTTTATTCTGTTTTTTCCCACAGCCTTACATTGCATAACATCAGGCTGGATGCCATCATTCCTGTCAACTGTAAGGTGTGTGAGCTGTCCATTTTGGGTATTCTTCTTTCCGAGGCTCGTTTTAACATTGAAAGCGCATAACTATTTACTACTTTATTGGCTTGCTAGGCCTAACATATTGGAGGATTTTCTGTCAGGGTTGTCTCCCTTAGCCTTTGGTATTCCACTACCAAACCTACAAGGCAGCAGGTTGTACTCATATTTAATCCCTGAGTACTGGGTCGCCTCTTCCGCCATCTTCACTGTACCAAAGTCCATCTTCTCCACTGCAGATGCCGTTGAGGTCTTCGCACGTAACCCTGTACACGGGGCCTATGTTATACCCCATAGGACTGGGTCCTCACCAGAACTTAGCCGTTACTGTAGTTCCATGGTATATTACAGTACCGTTGCCCACCCCCACGACGTGGACGTGCCTGGCAAGAATTATCCATGTAGCCAATTTTAATTGACTCATGGACCGGGTTAAGGAGCTGTCTAAATCCAGCCTCCAACTACGGAGTATAGGCTAATAATAGGAAGGAAAGTTATTATATTTAATGAATCAATTCGTCGAATTTTTAACAACAGCATCCATTTAATACCAAACAATTATCTAATAAAAGAACTTTTACCAAAGCTTGTATATAACTAGTCACCGCCACCTAGATCACTGTCGGTTTCTAATCAATGCATTAGTTCGACGTTATACCGTGTCGCTCCTTAATGGCCTATACATCGTAGTAGGTTTTTTTCATGTAGAACACAAGGCCATTAGACAACAGCCTGGTTACTTATTTCTATTCCTTAACTGGGAACTTTCCGATTAAATTTACATAAGATACAACTATACATGACAATAAATAATGATGAGGAGTGTCTGTGCAGATCCAAGATCTGTCTCAATAGATTGATTATAGTGCTCCAATGTGGGCATAAAAGAAATGAAAGAAAAAGAAAACACACCAGATTCTTAGACTCCATCACATTTCTTCACGAGTAGCACGAACACATTTGTAGGTTAGATTCTCACGATCACTGGATAAGCAAGGGAGGGAGGGATAATCAGATGACATGGACCATTCTTATCAACAGGCAGATGCGCCTAAAAGGGCAGATTATTGGTTGCGAAGGTCACGCCCATGAAGGCCTCGGTGGTTGTCAGGACAGCTTGTAGCCATCGCCACAACGTGTACAGCAAATAGTTAAAACTAGCGGACCCATGGAAGAACCCACCCGGCCTTGGCGAAACACAGTTCTGGCAGGGACTGTCGTCTTGTTTATTTGTTTCATCTCACTTTATAAGCAAATTGTCGATATTTATGAAATCAAGTGCGGGTGATTCTCTTTCGTGTTGTTTCCTATGGCTAGCCCGGATTCCAATCCATCAGCTTTCTTGCGTTCCAATAGAGTTGTGTGAGGTTTCCCGAAGTTCTAGCAGTCACATCAAGTTTGTTGCAATGTAGCAGGTGCCCCTTATCCATTTTACTTCCAGGTTCGTGACAAAGTGTGCATTCTTCAGAACTCAGGATGTTGATTCGTTTCAGATGAGCTGCAAGGCAGTCGTGGCCAGTGTTAAGTCTGAAGAAGGCTACAGCTTCTCTTCTTGGTGTTAATTTATATTGATCCCATTTAGCATCAATGTCCTTCCATTATTTGGTTTCTGCTGTTTTCTTTGCCATTTCTTCATACCTGTTTTTGATAGTATTTATCAAAATCCTTTTTGCTGACATAAAATCAGTTTGACTGACAGGTTGTTGTAGTGTGGTACTTTTTATTGCTAATCTGTCTGCCTCTTCATTTCCTTCTATTCCAACATGAGAAGGGATCCACTGAAATGAGATCTGTTTGTGGAGTCTTTGAAGGGTTTTTATCATACAAAAAATTTCTTTCAGTTCTTTATTTTGAGGCTTATAATTTGACGAGACGGCTTGGATGGCTGCTTTTGAATCTGTAATGATAACACATTTTTGATAATCAATTTTTCTGCCTAATAACTGATGGAGTGCATGTGAAATTGCTCTTATCTCAGCATCAAAGTTTCTTTTGGCCTACTGGGAAGTAGAGTGAGAAGAGAGATGAATGTATTCCTGCTCCCGTTATATTATCTTTGTCTTGTGAGCCGGCTGTAAATATTTTTAGCCATTGATTAGATGGATATCTTTCTTCTATTGTACAGAGGGCCAGTTGTTTTAGATCATGTGGTGAAGTGTCTTTCTCTTTCGTTTGAATGCTCATTTGTTACGATCGGTTTCTTGTCAGACATGCTACATGGTGCAGCGGCAACATTCTTGCCTATTTTGCCCATGGTTGCAGTATGACTCAGTCAGTTTTCATTTGCGGGTGCACAAATGCAAGGGAGCCATGCCAGTACAGTTACTGGCATGTTAAAGATCCCCTTTGGGGCAGCGTCTCTAAAAGCATCAGTAGTTAAAAGGGACTTAAAACCAATAACATTATTATAGGTTACTTGTGAATGCCCCATGTGTATATACCACCTGGTCAGCTTTACTGTTATGCGGACTAGACGCGACACCGATCAGGCAGGGGCTATTGTCTTGTTTATTTGTTTAAACGCTCTTTAAAAACAAATATATTTCCGTCGACTTTTCTCGAAATGGATGATTTTGGTACAAACCACACCTTCTAAGTTTTCTGAAATATACACCTCACAAGGGAAGTATCAGGTAAGACAGGTCGAAACCTATCTTGAAACTTTGTGGATGCAATCTTTGTACTATAAGAGGACAACGTGCGGAAAACCAGCCGCAAGATTGAACTGCAAGGCTCCCTAATCATGTGCCAAATCTCTCATATAAATCAATGGGAGGTAGCAAGTACCGTACATGTTGGAATGGACAGACCTGACCGTCCAAGCACTCTAGGTTGGTGGGAAGGAGCCGCACGCACCAGTCAGCTACTACTCCGAGTGCCACAGGGATGTTCAGCTCCTCCAGCCGCCATGCCTGCGTACCAGGATGTCAGGTACGATTTCAGAGTTACTGGCACGTTAACGATCCTCTTTGGGGCAGCGTCTCTAAAAGCCTCAGTAGTTAAAAGGGACGTAAAACCAATATTATTATAGGTTACTTGTGAATGCCCTATACCAGTTCAATCTGGCAGGTGATTTTCCGCACGTTGTCCTTTTATAGTACAACAATTGCGTCCTCAAAGTTTCAAGATAGGTTTCGACCTGTCTTACCTGATTCTTCCTTTGTTAGTGTTTTGTATATTATGATGATAGAAATAATTGATGTGCAGCACTTCTTTAAAAATTTGATGTTGTAGCCTATTCGGTTGCTAATAAATAAAATAAATGTTGTAGAGAGGTCACGTATGGGAGGAAGCTCTGATCCTGCTGCCCGAGAACGTCTGTATCATCATGCTGAGCGCAACAGTTCCCAACACACTGGAGTTCGCCAACTGGGTTGGGCGCACCAAGCGCAGGAAGATGTATGTGATAACAACGCTGCGCAGACCCATCCCCTTGGAACACTACCTGTACACGGGCTCTGGAAAGAATAATAAGCCCGAACGCTTCCTCCTCCTTGACAAAGATGGAAATCTTATAATCGATGGGTGAGTTTCTACCCCTTATTATTAGAATATGTAGATTTAAGAGTTCAAAAACCAATTATTTCGCATTTTGAGTTCTGAATTTGGTGTTTTCAGCATCAATGATCTGAAGATTTAGCATTTTGTTACAAATTTGTTACAAATAAGAATTTTATAGCAATAGTTCAATAATATGCAATTACTTGTTACAATATTTACAAAATATTACGGCAAAATAAACATTAAAGATATAAGAATTTACTGTGTAATTGTACGCGTAGTTGGAGTCACCTTACTTTTATTGCTAGAAGTAAGTTATTTATTCTTTGAAGACAAAGCTGCCAACACGGTTGAAGTCATCTTACTTTTATTGCTAGAATTATGTTATTTATTCTTTGAAGACAAAGTTGCCAACACAGTTGGAGTCATCTTACTTTTATTGCTAGAAGTAAGTTATTTATTCTTTGAAGACAAAGCTGCCTACACAGTTGGAGTCATCTTGCTTTTATTGCTAGAAGTAAGTTATTTATTCTTTGAAGACAAAGCTGCCAACACAGTTGGAGTCATCTTACTTTTATTGCTAGAAGTAAGTTATTTATTCTTTGAAGACAAAGCTGCCAACACGGTTGAAGTCATCTTACTTTTATTGCTAGAATTATGTTATTTATTCTTTGAATGTCTTTTGTAATCATTTTCCGTGTTGACATTATATATCTACTATACAGTACTTATTATGTCCACAACACAGGTTAGCGAGCAAGCGTGGGCCAGTCGCTCATTAGAATACGATCAGCGCGGACCTTCGTCGCTCTCACAACAATTTCCCATCATCAAATTCAGCTGCACCGGACGTCTAGTGTGACGTATTTTTAAACTTTACCTGTCTTTTAAATTTCTTTTTATCGTCTTTTAAAATAACTTTTATTCATTCACCAATCAGTGTCATTTCATCCTCATTAATGAATTTTAAAACGCGTGACCATCACCAACAAGGGGAATATTTTAGACCATAATTTACTGAACTAGACTGACGATGGACTGGTTGGAAGTCCGAAACATGTCCCTGAAGAGGAGTTTGTACCTCAAACAAATACTGTATTTGCTCGCGTATATCTCGCCCCCGCGTGTATCTCGCACCCCATTTTTTAATTTGAAATTTCAGGGGGAAAAATTACTCGCATATATCTCGCATTCATTTCTGACGCTGTCATATACAAGACCGTAATAACTTTGAGGTAGAAACACGTTCGATTTAGCACGCCACAACAGTCGCCATTGTCCAGGAACTTATCCGAAGCGATACCTTAGTGCGATTAGCGCGCCACAACAGTCATCGATTGTTTTGGCGGCAGAGGTTTCCTTTATTGTTGTCCGTCAGTTGCCTTGTGGACATCAGTACCGGTACTCTGGCTTCGAAGATAAAGGAAATCTGTGCTATACTACTCACGCCAACATGCTCGTATGCGCAAGTAGGCCTACTTTTACATCGTAGAGAAACGCAGTTCAGTCTTCTTGAATCTCAATGATTTCGTCATTACTCATTGCGTCGCATCAGAGCTCGGCCACATGCAAACATGCGGCACAGTGTGAGTGTTATAGCACTCGGTACATCGTTAGTCTTCGGCCGCGGTTGGCAAGTTCGAGCTCGCTCGTGCATGTAGCGAGGAATCGATATGGAAGATGATCGATCGTGTCGATCGCTAAGCTTGGCTAAGCGTCTGCGCTCTAAATTCCTTTTTTGCCTTGAATCATCCTTAACGAGCGTATGACGTCTTTTTCATAGGTTCTTAATGTTGCATAACCATAATGAATAGAAATAAATGGTGTCGACGCACATTGTTGTGAAGAGCTTCTTGAAGACGTGCATCGCAAATGCATTGGACGGAAGTCAGGATGAAGCAGTATGGGATGATGACCAGAATGATGCACGCGAGAGTACCTCGGAGATTGGCAGCAGTGAAGGCAGTGACAATGAATAGGGCGAGTACCGTATGCCAGTTGCCTTGTTTCAATAATGCAAATTTTGTGTTTTTTTGGGAATACGGTCATTTCCCGCGTATATCTCACACCAGAAATTTTCAGACATATTTTTGGTCAAAAAAGTGTGAGATATACGCGAGCAAATACGGTAAGTTGTGTTATACAGTGGACATAATAAGTATAGTAGTTATACTCTGAATACAAAGCTGCCACATTCATTTATTTTATGGAAAATTTATTGAAACTGTCTTGAGATCTATAATAAATTTATTGAGATGTAAGTACAGTAATATGTTCATACATTTTTACACACATCTAGACAAATATCGCAAAAACACTTCCAGATGGGAATAGAAGACACCTCAATTTTGCCTTGTATGGCTGAGTGTAACCTGTTCCAGACCTCAGACCAGAATTAAATTTGTGAAACACAAAGGGGACGGATATAGGTTACCAGTTATATCAAAATGGCAATGATTCCTGACCAAACGAGTAAAGCCACATGGCTGTATTCAAGTAATAATGTATAATTTTCAATCGCTTAATGATGATAAATTTACGGTAAGGCGTCAATGTAATGATTAAAAGTTATTTTGACACTAAAAAATCTCTACAATACCGTATATACTCTAATATTACCTGCCCCCGAATAATCCCCACACCCTTATTTTTGTATGGGTTACTGTACTACATACCATTAAATAAAACATTAGAGGGTACACAATCATAACTTAATAAAGTCCGCTTATAACACCCCCTTTTCCCCCCGAATTTTTGACTTCAAAAATTAAAAAATATATAAAAAAGTCAACCCCTGGCACTATACAGCCCATGAAGGGGCTACGCCGACCAAGCAACCGCTGCCCAGCCATTTGGCTTGCAGATATTAGGGTGACGTGTGATCAGCGCATCGGGTCCCCTCGGCCATTAATCTTAGTTTTCGTGATCGGGGCGCTGCCTCACTGTCGACAGCTACTCATTTGTCCTCACGAGGCTGAGTGCACCCCGTTACAACCCTCACGCCAGTTTTAAAATCCCTGACGGAGCCGGGAATCGAACCCAGGGCCTCCGGGTGAGAGGCAGGCGCGCTACCTCAACACCACAGGGCCGGCTGTAAACCAAAGCCAACTCCATACAGGCCATGGAAGCCCTGGGAGTAGTGGAAGGTAGAGGCTTTCACTTTTTGTGACATCGGCACTAGATGTGATGGAGTTGTCAGCTCCACACCCGGCCGTCTTTGCTCCCAGGAATTACCCTGGTACTCATTTCTGGTGTAGGTTGAGTGAACCCCATGGCTATTTGCGTTTCCGAAAGTGGTAGGTTTGTTTCTAAAATCCACTACCTGGGTGGGGATCGAACCCACTCCCTTTCAGTTAAAAGCTCAGCGCCTCTACCTACTGCGCCACGCAGCCCCCTCTTCAAAAATAAGGGAGGGTATAATGGGTGAAAATTTCCCTTGATATAAGTTAGGATGGCGTGGTACAGGGAGTCCTTTTAAAATCTTCGTGACGGAGTACTGAGGTTTATGAGCGCATGCAAACGGAGACAGTGAGCACAGTGGCAGCAAAGGTGGGCGGATGTTACTGAGTAATTGCTTCCGTCTGCAGCTGTCACCCGTCAGCGGCCTGCTATCGACATACAACATATGGTCTCACAGGGGGAATCCCGCGGACCACAAATGGGGTTACCACGGGTCGCGGCCTGAAAAGTGTTGTCTTGAAAAGAACTCCCAGTATAAAGGCACACAAAGGAGCACCTAGCGTCCTTAAATCAACCCACAAAATAGTTATTTTAAACTATACTTTATTTACGCAACAAGCATACTAGCCCATTTAAATAGCCACTCTCTTGCATCATCACAGCTGACTGGTCACACAACAAAGGCAGCCGCACAGCAGTGTGTACGTCGAGTTCAATGTTACACAGTGTTGCAATGTTACACGGCAACTACCTGAAATACGAAAGATTTTTTTCTAATACCGATGGACTTTTATAATGTGTTTTGCAGTGTACGACCTATGACGAGATTTCATGTTAGCTATTTCGAAAACTTGTTTTACGTTACTGATGCCATGCTATCACGCAACTCACTAAACTGACGCTTGTGATAGGCTTGCACGACCGGTCAAACCACTAGACGGAAATAAACATGTACACCCGAACAAGCACTAGGACCATCTAGCGAATACTTGCGCGTGGCAGGAAATTTAAATCTTTAAAATTTGGATGGCTCAATTGACACCCGCACCCCAATTTTGCCTGTCCTATTTTGTATAAAAAGTGTGCATGTGGTATTTGGGTATATACGGTAACTATATTAGAAGAATTACAACATAAATGAACAGAACTAAGCACGTGTGTCGCTGCCAGTAGCCGTTTGAATGGTTTCCTGGTCTCAGAAGATACGAAGGTGGATCAAAAAGTTAGTTGCACTAATGCGCTGCAGCAGCGCGCTGTGTGTCGCAAACGTGGGCACAACAGAGAAAGGGACAGACACTGCCCACACATCTGTTAGGTCGGTCGCTGTGGTGTCTCGTCTTGTATGGTGTGAATAGCGGCCAAATGCAATGGCACGTCGACTGGACGTTCACTCCAAATATGAGGTGGGTGCGACAATCCGATTCCTATGGGCCAAAAGGAAGAATTGCACGATTAAAGAGAAGCGCCGGGGGAAATTGAGTACCGGTGTGATTTTGTTGCGCGATAACGCAACACCTCACAAGGCCCGCCAAATAAGCGAACTGCTGCAGCGTTTCAAGTAAGAGGTCTGGCAAATTCCACCCTGCAGTCCCGACCTAGCGCCATGTGACTTTCATCTGTTCGGTAAGCTCAAAACGAAGCTCGGTGGTCGACGTTTCCAGACCGATGAGGAGGTGAAGGCCGCTGTCTCGGTGTGCTTGCAGAACGCTGGAGGAACTTTCTATGCATCCGGCATCAACAAGTTGGTTGTGCGTTCGCAGAAATGTTTGGAGTGTCATGGAAACTATGTGGAAAAGTGACGTTACATTTTGTGTCATTATAGGCGTGTTGCTGTTGTATAGGTGGTGTAATAAATGGCCATAACTGGGTAGCGCAACTTATTTTTTGATCTGCCCTCGTAGTAGCTCTGTCCATGGAAGTTAAATCATCAACATCGAACCTTTTATCAACCCGTCGTCATTGTTGTCGGACTCATCATCAAAGACTTGCTCCTATTTCAGATACAACAAGGCTCGTGAGGCAAAGGACGCGCGCAAAGGCAAAGGGAAGGACAAGTATGGCCCCAGACCTTCTTATGTGCAAATGAACGAAAAGCAGGAGGCGACCTTCTGGCAGGCGCTCATCAATCATCTGTCTGTTGAAAAAGAGCTCCCCATCGTAGCCTTCACTCTGTCCCGGAACCGGTGCGACACCAACGCCAAGAACCTGACAGGCGTCGACAAGACGACAAAGAACGAGAAGCACGTCATCCATACTTTCTTCCAGAAATGCCTAGAGAGACTGAAGCCACCAGATAGGGAATTGCCCCAGGTAAAAAGGCGTGAGATGCATGAATACTGTTTTCCTTGGTCTTTCTCTCTCCAGGGAATATTGTCTTGTGTATACTACAGTAAGACCTGCCTAAAGCGGAACGCAATAGTTCCGGATATTTTTTTCCATTTTACAAAGGGTTGAGTTTTAATAAGACAAAATACACCGCAAGGAAATACTGTATTATCGCATAGGATTACAATGAAATCATCATAATTTCCCCTTTTCCAGTTGACACTGGGTGGGGGCAAATATGGTTCCTCTCCACTTTGTTCTGTCGTTCCACCATTCCTCTTCCGACACAAGTGTTCCAATCCAGGTTCCGTTTTCTAATACTATTCTCCACCGAGTTCATCTAACGCATTCTTGGTCTTCCTCGTCCTCTCTTCCCTGTCATCCGTTGTTCCAGTGCTCGTCTTGGTAGCCTTACTTCATTCATTCATCCTTTTGACATCTCCAAACCATCTCAATCTGTTTTGCTCCAGTTTGTCATTTAGTTTCTGTATATCTTCATTTCTCACTCTGTCCCTCCTCGTTTTCTGGACCATGCTTCTCAGGAATCTCATCTCAGCTGCCTGTACTCAGCTCTCATCCCTCTTAGTCTTTGTCCAAGTTTCTGCTGCATATGTCATTATAGGAACATAATATGCTTTGTACATAACTTCTTTAGCCTTAATTGGTATATCCTTGTTCCATACTAGTCCCCGTACCTGTTGGTAGAAAGCACTCCCGAGTTGTATTCTTCTGCTAATTTCCAAATCTAGTCTTCCATCTTCAGTCAGTTCGCTTCCCAAGTATTTGAAGTGTTTCACCACTTCCAATTCCTCATCTCCTACTTTGATTGCTCCGTTTCCTTCTTTCTTATCTCTACTCATCACCACTGTTTTACTCTTCTCCACATTTATCTTCAATCCCCATTGCTCAATCTTTTCATTTATTACGTCTAACTGTTCTTGTACCTCCATCTCATACTCGCCCCAGATCACAACATCGTCTGCAAATAATAATTTAAAATATAGGCTAGGTCTGTAAATAAAAATTGAAAATAGGTTCATAAGTATTATACTGTATTTTCAATTTACGGACAAAAATGTCAGTTTCTCTGCTCGTTTCTTTGTTTCCACATGTCTTTCAAAGTGCAGTGTCGCGACTTCCTTACAAGAGAACGTTGTAATATGATCTCCTTTGCATCCTGCATTAACTCCAGGAGTTCTGGAACTTTCTTGGAAGCTGCAAATTCCTGAAGGTTGCTCACTACAAATAGTGCTTCTCCAAAAGTGTGATTTTAGCTCCCTTTTGTGTCCTTCATCATCGTCGTCGTCCAATTCTTCCATAACTTCGTACCTGCTGTTTTCGGCAACAATATCAACTGCACTTTGAATGTCTTCAGTCGTTGATGTTTCCTAGAACTTTGGTGCACGTACAGTCGCGCTCAAAATTTATATCAATTTATATTTATTTAATTTTGTATTAAGGATAAGATAATCCGTCTTAGTCAGGTCATTTATGCCTACAGTTCCGGATTTCTTTCCGATTTGGCGTTAGGCAGTTTTCCGGTTTACAGTGTCATTTCACATAGGAAATACCTTCGTTCTGAATTTTGTTTCCGGTATATAAAGGGTCCGGTTTAGTCAGGTTTTACTGCAATAGGAATTACTTATTTTTCCCTCCTTGTTAATACAAAACAACATTTAATACAAACTATTAACAGTATACAAGACATGTTTCAAGCACTGTGTGCACCTCACCAGATTAACAGAACATCAAAATAATAATCTCATCATCATCAACCTCACCTAATTTGTACCTTTATGGGATGCAGCGGCGGCATCAAAGCTGCACAAACCACGATTCTCCCACACACGAATGTGCATTCAGTTTTAGGTACCGATCCTCAGCCAGGTGTGGTCTTGAAACGGAATCCATGGACTGCAATGTGCGTTCGATATGTCGATATTTATGTGTCCATCAGTTCACATGTTGATGCGCAATTTACTAAGTTCTTCTTCGACCCACAAACTGAGTGATCCTCCGTCATCATCATCATCATCGTTATCTTAATTTGTCCATTTATGGGACTAGTCTTAGAATTTATTGATCACACCTCATGCTTTCATTTTGTTATCAATACATTGCTGACGGGACCCGAGTGGACTCGTACATTCTACAGAAAGTGTAGTGCTGCTGCTAATGCAGTTGATATGTTATTGGTCTTATGTCCCTTGTAACTACTGTGACTTTTAAGAGATGCCTGGGTGCCGGAATTTTGCCCCGAAGGGGATCTTAAATGTGCCAGTAAATATATAGGCACGGCTCCCTCACATTTGTGCATCCTCAAATGCTGACTGACTGTGCCAGGATTTGATCCTGCAACCTTAGGCACAGCAGGCGAGAACATTACTACTGAGCCACACAGCAATGGGACCAAGCACTTGTTCAGCCAGCTTAAAGATCTTGGTTTGACCCTCTTTAGTACAACTGCAAGAACGAACCAATAAAGAAAGGGAAAAAAAGGAGCATTTAAAAGAAAAATTCGAACGTTTTTGAAACACAATTTTATTTAAGTGAAATCAAACATTATATGAAGCATACACTCATACGACAAATACGACAGGCTAAAAAGCATTGTTTTCTTTGGCCCCATCGTATCACACACAGTCAACAACCAGCACCAAGAAGATCTTTAACCTTCAGAGTGCTATTGACTAATTGATTCGTCACGAATTCTACCACCCAGTGGTGCTATTGGCGAAATGGTTCATCACAAATTCTACCTTGCGATGGTGATATTGCCAAAATGATTTGTCACAAATTCTACCATGCGGTGGTGCTATTGACGGAATGGAATCTTGTATAATTTCCTCTGTAATTCCAATTTATTGAAGGTCTTTTTCTATTTCACTAGATTGCCACGGTGGGCGAGTGGATAGCGTGTCGGTCTACTTACCCCAAGATTGCAGGTTCGCTCCTGGCCGTGGTAACTGATTTTTGAAAGGCGGCAAAAATACAATACGCATGTCATACGATGTTGGCATTTCAAAGAACCCAATTGAATTCAGTAGGCCGTGTTCATAATGGCAAAATTAATCTCGGGAGTTTCCGCCAACACAAAGTTCCT
Source organism: Meconema thalassinum (assembly GCA_946902985.2). Taxonomy (NCBI): domain Eukaryota; kingdom Metazoa; phylum Arthropoda; class Insecta; order Orthoptera; family Tettigoniidae; genus Meconema; species Meconema thalassinum. The sequence continues at coordinate 174,156,867 of OX336398.1, read as the reverse complement.
AATTTCTCTACTAGAAAGCGCTATAGTGTTCAAGGAGCTTAGATATCTAACCTCCTTGACTTTCGTAGTGATTCAAGGAACAACGGAATTCGACATGCAAGCTACCCTTTGGGTGTCAAATAACAAAGCTTGCATCCGGCAATCGAGGCCATATGATATTATTATTATTCTATTTCACTAAGCCCGTTGTTCTTGACTTTCATTGAGAGAGCAAGGTTGGTCAGCCTGTCATTGTCCATTGTGAGAATGTGGCCGTAGAACTTCAATCGCCTTTTCCTGAAGATGTCGGTGATCTTTTCAGCAAGGTGATAAAACTCCTGAGACTACCGTTTCTTCCAGATTCCTTCCGAGCAGACTGGACCAAGGATTTTCCTTTCTTGTTTCACTACGTCTTGAATGAGAGATCTGCCTCCAATGATCAAGGTTTCTGAGGCTTATGGGTAGAGCTCTGCGCGGATAAACAAAACGTTATTCGCATCCGCAAGACTTTTATCTGTATTGGCATGTTTGTTATCTGAACCTACTGGCATTACAATAATATTTTTAATTACATGGTGTCCACAGGCAGGAAAAGTCAGGAAAAAGTGTGAAAAAATTCCGTAAGTCAGGAAAAATGGCGAAAAGCATTAGAAAGTCAGGAATTTTATATTAACCATACAGTTTTTTGTGTTTTACAGCCATCTTTTGATGTTACTAGTTCAACTAATCTCTGAAGATAAAAAGCAATTACTTACTGGACATTATGGTAAGTTTCCATTTTTACAGTACATCATAGTAGAAACTTCTTTTACCTATTTATTGTACGCTTTTTGGGCATTGGCGTAGGGATGTGGCGACCCCATCACTGTAGTTTAGGTTATTAAGTACTTTAGTTATATGTTAGTTATTGTTGTTTCAAGGGGCAGAACTATGAGGTCATCTGCCACTCATTAAGTACTTCGATTTATGTATTATTGCATTATAATTTACTTTATTTTCTATTTTAAATGTATAAAGAGGTGAGCGATGGGCAAATTCTGCAAATGAAAAAATATATGTATATATTTGCCCAATAAACCTTTGTTCCGATGTTACGATGACTTCACGAGTCAGGAATTTTGTTGAAAAACGGTCAGGAAATGTCAGGAAAATTGACATTTAAAATTCTGTGGACACCATGAATTAGATTAAAGCATTAATGATAGGCTGAACGTTTGGAATGATCATTTGAAAAAATATATGGACTGAAAGTAAGTGCTACAAAAACTGCTGCAATGCCTGTTAACAGACAGAGAAGTAAAGATAATATAATACTGGAGGGCATACAATTAGAAACAGTAAACCAGTATCAGTACCTAGGATGCATAATATCAAGTGACAACAGAATACAGCTTGAATTAAATAACCGTATTCAGAAATCAAGTCAATTCTATCAGCAAGTTCGATATCTACTCTGGAATAAGCAAGTGCCACTAAGATCCAAACAAACTCTGTTTCGAACATACTTTGTCCCTATATTGACTTATTGGTGTGGATGAGTTGAGTGTGGAGATGGTGAGAGCAGCAGGAGAGGTGGGGATACAGTGGCTGTACCGAGTGATGAGGACAGCATGGAAGGAAAGGAAGACCCCAGAGGACTGGAAAAAAGGAATCATTGTCCCGATCTTCAAGAAAGGTAGTAGAACAGATTGCAGAAACTATCGGGGAATAACACTGATGAGTCATTGTGCAAAGATCTTTGAGAAAGTTTTGGAAAAGAGAATTAGGACAAGGATAGAAGGAGGGATGAGGGAAGAACAACATGGCTTCAGAGCAGGAAGGTCCACAGTGGATTTGATTTTTGCTGTAAGGCAGTTACAAGAACAGCACTATGAGTATGGAACAGATCTACTGATGGCCTTCCTGGACATTGAGAAAGCATATGACAGTGTATGCAGAAACAAAGTGTGGAAGTCCCTGGAGGATAGAGGAGTAGAGAAATGGACTATAAAGAGGATAAAGGAGATGTACAAGGGAAGCGTGAGCTGTGTGAAAGTGGGAGGAGAGAGATCTGACTGGTTGGAACAAAGAAACGGCCTGAAACAAGGAAGTGCACTGTCACCGTTACTTTTCATTGTGGTGATGGATGACATAATGACCCGAGTGGCACAAGTAATTGGGGACGGAAAGATGAAAGCAATGGTGTTTGCAGATGATTTGATGATTTGGGGAAACAAGGAGGAGGAGGTACAGGAACAGTTGGACGTGTGGGAAGGAATAATACAAGGATATGGGATGAAATTTAGCATAAATAAGAGTGAGATGGTGATCACAACAAGGAAGAAGGAAAGAACCACAACGGGAATAACAATTGGTGGGGAACAGCTGAAGAAAGTGGAGAGTTTCAAGTATCTGGGAAGCCTGATACAAGATAATGGAAGAAACGATAGAGAAATAAATGAGCGGGGGAGGCAGGCAGAAGCATTTCGGAGGAGTGTGAGAAGCATGTTATGGAGCAAGGATGTCCCTCGGAACAGCAAAAAGATCATATATCGGACGTACTATGTCCCTATCCTGACGTATGCCTCGGAGACCTGGGTTATGAAAGGAAGGGAGAAGAGCAAAATACAGGCCAGTGAGATGAGGTTCTTGAGAAGCAGTATTGGAGCTACAAAGATGGACAGAATAAGAAATGAGAGGACCAGAGAATTAATGAAGGAGGAACCATTACAGGATGGTATAGAGAAATCTAGACTTAGATGGTATGGACATGTAAAACGAATGGAGGAGAAGAGGATACCCAGGAGAGTACATGAGACGAAGTGGGAAGGAAAGAGACCGAGGGGAAGACCGAGAGACAGGTGGCTGAAGGGGGTGGAAGAAAGCGTGAAGAAGAGAGGAGAAGACTGGACAAGGGTGGAGGCTGAGAGATGGTGGGAAGACGGAAGACGTTGGAGAGGCTTGTGTTCCAAACAGACCCGGCCAGTGGCTGGAAACTGTGCAAGATGATGATGATGGTTGGAAACATTTACAACTACCAAAAAAGATGACAGCAAACTTGTTGTTGTTGTTGTTGTTCGAGTCTTCAGTCTTTTGACTGGTTTGATGCAGCCCTCCATGCCTCCCTGTCCTGAGCTAATCGTTTAATTTTTACATAGCTACCACACCCTACATCCGAGGCAATCTGTTGAACATATTCTAACCTTGGTCTACCCCTACAGTTCTTGTCCTCGACCCTTCCTTCCATAACTAAGCTTGCTATTCCTGGGTGTCTTAGTATGTGTCCTAGCAACCTATCTCTTCTCTTCATTAGCAGTCGCCAGAAACTTCTCTCCTCTCCCACTAGTCTCAATACCTCTTCGTTTGTAACCCTATCTACCCATCTGATTTTCATCATTCTCCTGTAATACCACATTTCAAACACTTCAATTCTCCTCTTTTCTGCTGCACCAATAGTCCAAGTTTCACTTCCATAGAGCGCCACGCTCCAGACAAAGGCCTTGAAAAATTACTTCCTAATACCTAAATCTATATTTGATTTCAACAGATTCCTTTTCTGTAGAAATGCTTTCCTTGCCTGAGCTAACCTACTTTTTATATCCTCTTTGCTTCGTCCATCACAAATTTAAGGCTTCAGAAATGAAGTTTCTAAGAAGCATGCTTCAAAAACTAGGAAAGACAAAGTAAGAAATGAGAACATAAGAGAACAAGCTGGAATAAATCAGTCCCTGAAGGAAACCATAACTAGGACACTTTTGCGATGGTTTGGTCATGTGAAACGTATGTGTCGCGGCCTAGGCGGAAAATAAATCTCCTCCGTGAAACCTGAATGGCTCTCACCAGCGCACGACTCTGGCAACCATTCCCAAGAATGGCCAACCAGGCGGGTAGAATACCCGAGGTGTGGATTTGGGCCTCGTGTTACAAAGGCGTGGGTCTGGATGATGCTAATAGGTGGCATGCCACATTACCAAAGAAAAGGTCCATGGTTAAACAACTAAAGAAAAATAATATATTATATAAAAATGAAAAAAAAAAAACAATGTGGAAAACAAACATATTGTAAAAGAACACTCCTAACTCTATTAGTATCCCCGCATGGTGAGAGGAAATGCCAACGGTCATGTTTGGCCAGCATTTAAGGTAATTCACACGGAAAATATATATATTCCTTGGCAACGTGGTAAATAGGTCGCCTAGCCATGGGCTGAGATAAAGACGAAAACAATAAAATGGCGGAAAGATGCCCTACCTTAACGTGAACTAAAGCCATGAGGCTTCGAGAAGGTTCCAAACACAAAAGAACTCGGAAGGAGTAAAAAAACAAGAACTCAGTATCATAAAATTAGAAACGGAAAGAAAATACCAAAAGACAGCACAATGCCTTAGAGCGAAGCTCATTTAAAACATAACTACGCATGACCGCTGCCAAGAGTTGGCGTTACTCCCGACTGCCCACCACGAGGCAAGCCGTCACCAACCGCACCATGTTCGAGACAATGCAGAGCATTGTCTTCCTCAACTAGATCCCCTCCAAAATACATAGCAAACAAACATGAAATAAGATCTCAAATTTAAATAGCATTCAACGCAAAATGATGAAGCTTGATTTGTATAGCAAAAGTTATTGGTCTTTCTATATGATGAAGCTCGATTTGTATAGCAAAAGTTATTGGTCTTTCTATAAGACAAACACATTAAGAACGGAGATAGCAAAAGTTATTGGTCTTTCTATAAGACAAACACATTATGAACGGAGTATAACCGTTAGTTAGTTCAAAGTTATAGTTCGGAGATTTATGGGGAATATACGTAAAATGTTGCTTTCTCATGACGACACCATGAGGGTTATTAAGAATTCTCTAGTCACTTGAAAGAATTATTACACATACTGCCTTATGCAGAATCAGAGCAGGACATTACCTCAGTCTGAAGACAGGCCATGTGGCCTGGAGAAAATGCCGGGCTCCAAGAGCTCGGGCGCAGTCACTGTTATACGCTGCATGGTTCAGAAGCTAGTGGGGAGAGACGCACTTTCAGAGCACGCTACTTGGCGGGCGACAGGGGTGTCGCGCGCGCCTTGCGGAGAATTTAGGAAGTGGACGCTGCCAACCTAGACAGGTCCCCAGAGTCACAGATAGCACCTCGCTGGCTTAACCAGAAGGACATTTCAGTTGGTAGGCCAGGGCTAGGCTTATTCAATATGCAAGTCATTGACGCGGGAGCACGCCATTGGTCCCATTTGAACCAGCCAGCCAATAGCGTCAGAAAAGGACACCAAGACGAAGTCTCGCCTGGCAGGAACAGTTCACTCGCCGGGGAAGGGGAGGACAGACGTCAGCGGCGGGACATTCAAATATGCCGTGGAAAGGTACACAAAGTCTCGTAGAAAGGCCGCCCGGGGAGCCGCGGGCAGGGCAGAAACGTGTGCCAGTCTTTAGGGTGGCACAGCCTCCCCCTCATAAAGCCAACAGTAGGGGTGAGCCGACAGGAAGAAGGCCCCCCCCTGTAAGTTCTCGAAGATAGCTTGGTTCGCCAGCAGGCAAAATAATGTTTGTTCATGCGTCACTCACTGCACCAGGAAGTCGAAACTGCAGGAAGGTAGAAGTGCCCAACTAATGATGTCGTGAAGACCCCAGGGGTTGGCAAGAAGGCACGCCAACAGCACCATATCACCATACCAGATGACCACCATATCACCACTCCAGCATCACCATAGTACCGCTCCAGTCGTTCAGCATCCAGGGTCGACATCAGGGAAGAGATCACCATCCGCACCGACCAGCAGGCATCAGGATCACCATCAGATGGAGGACGACGTCCTGGCAATGACCTTAGCCCAGGCCACCACCATCTCCAGGTGTGAGGGGGGCTACCCTCACACTGGACCACCACTGAAACAGCCAAGGACAAGAGCAGACACAGCACGCAGAGACGCAACACGAGGTTGGGTTGGCTTCTTCACCAGCAGGCTCGAAGGATGCCACTGGTCTGACAAGAGACCAGGACGAGAGCTTGAGCAACTTCCGTAGCACATGTTAGGGCTTTCACCGAGCTAGCAAGGCCTTGGCAATTCACTTGCCTTGGTGATACGAGATCACATTCACTTTTTTTAGGGGCGATGTACACACTACGCACACGCAGACTTTAGGTTTAGCAGAATTACGTTAATGTTAAGTGTTTAAAATGGGAAGAAACACTGGACAGCGTTCTCTTGAACTTGTATTACCTCCACTTCACTGGAGTTATAACTACATAGAACTGGTACCCAACCAAAATCCTAATGTTACAATGCTATATTGAATAAATAGAAAATCTTTATACATCTTTCACTTTAGTGAGAAAATACTGAGATGGGGCCGCACGGAAAGAAATCTAGGGGAACCCACGACCACAGGAATGGCTCAGCTCTCACAATACAGGGGAGAACATGAAACAGTTACCTTGTCACCACACAGATTACAACTGGTGTCAACAAATTTCCAACATTTACATTTACAATTTACCTTTTACATTACATCACTTACACATCAAATGCCCTCTAGAACACATAACACAGAACAGGAAACACCCCTAGACGGAACGCAGAGAAGAGAACAGGAACACACGCTTCTCTAACACCTTCACAACTTACCAACACAATGACAGGAACAGTGACTCAAAGAACAGAAAATTTACCAATTCCACCCAACGGGTCATCTCCTGTGACACCAAGGCGCCTGCGAGCAAATGCAGTGCAACCTTCATCACCTCAACAACGTAACCAGGTACAGTCACTACTTCACAATGTGCACCACGCACAAGGAACGAATCAACGGTCCTTGACAACTCTACGCTATACACAGCGCACAGACAAAATTCAAAGAGGAAAAGATCCGACACCAGGACTGCGAGCAAATGCAGTAATCCCTGATATCCACACACACACCAGAACAAGAGTACTACGACTCAGAACATGTCAATGTTCACTACAACGGTACCAAAATACAATAAAAGATCACAGTCACCAAATCACTGCACAGGGAAAATTCTACAACTCACACTACACCTCACATCCTGCGTTCTCTGCTTCCTCGACTTCCTCTGTAACGCCAAAAAATACCACTACAAATATCTCAACAACTTGAGATACCTTGACACAAAACAACTCCACCGCAACTACCTGTAGAACCCGATGCCACCAGAACAAATCGACTCCGTCGACAGGCACCAACTCTTCAACACTAAAAACCCTGAAAATAAAATGTCTATGCAACTACCTAAGACACACAAACACTACAAGTTGCTCCTGCCACAAGGTGAACTCCACCGGTTCACATGACAGAAGGGGACGTACGAGCTCGACACATGACACATAAGGATAGCACTTCCTCCTGCCGAGCGTTGACGTAAGGAACACACAAACCAGCTAACCAAAGAGAAAACACAGTGTCACCAGAGGACGCCGGGGTACAACTGAGACAGGCACCAACTCAAGGAAACACTAGTCAATGTCCAGGAAAAATACAATAATAAAAAAAAAAAAACTTAAAATAAAGCAACAGCAACTCACACTCCGACACTACGCTTATCTACATTAACGACTGATGACATCGATACCACATCGCGATGCCGGGTCTCCGGATGTCATTGCGGAGGAGAATTACACGTACGGTCTGAATGACCAAAATGACCACAAGCGTTACATTTCACAGAACTACTATTCACTCGACCTTGAGCTTCTTGACGATTTGAATTTTCACCACGGTTAGTAGCTTCTTGGTGTCTGACATCACCTCTACTATTTGAAGGACCTTGGAAACGGACATTCCTTCCAGAATTAAAATTACCAGAGCTCCTGACTTCTTCATTACGAACAGGACTACTCTGAGGTTGATTACTCGATCATCGACCTCCTGAAACTTGAGGCCTACGATTTCCCCAATTGCCTTGTTTCCCCTGGGAACGAGCATTGTTCCAACGATTAGAAGAACCCTGCGGTTTGTACGAATTAAATTGTGAGGGTTGATCAACAGAACCTCTACCATAATCAGACTGGCATACGGACTCTCCACGTACGGCAAAAGCACACAATTGAGCAATAGTGCTCGGGCGAGACCCTAAGCATAAAAATGAACGATAGTCTGGCGTCACACCATTCAAAATGTGTTCCACCATCTCTTGCTCGGTGAAGTTAACAGAAAACATCTTCGCTAGCTTTAACATATCTTGCATGTACACATCCAACGACTCACCATACTTCTGTACACGATACAAATGACGTTGAATTACAGTACCCATCTTCCTATACGGAATGAAATTTGACATTACTTGCTCACAGAACACTTCGATACCTGTGTTACGGGACATAGCCTCGACAACCATACTTCTCATCATACCAGAAGTGAACGGGAACATAAGTTGGAACACCTGAGTGTAACTCACACCAAATACAGCAGCATACTCATAAATTTCCCCCAACTCACGCAGAAAATGAATAATACCATCAGTGGTATCAGTATTCATGTGCTTCAACTTAGCTACACAATCAGATAACGGGTGGGCGAGATTCCCAAAATTACGGTTAGAAAAAACTGAATGACCAGAACCTGGACCTCTCTGTTCGCCACCAACAGGTCCACTATCATCACTCGGGCTATTGAAATCCCAACCTTGAAGTTCTACACGAGAAGAAACTCTATTCTTGTTGCACCAAACTTTATCTTTAGGCCAACGAAAATTAAGAGGTTTAATACCTAACGAAGGAGGATAGTCACTACTAGAAACGTCTTGGGGAGCACTTCGTCTCGGAGTAGGATACATACTCCGACTGCGGAGATTTACTTCTTGAACACCCCTCGTACTGGGCGTAAGAGCAGAACAAGTAGGACGAGAAAAGGCACTAAAATAAGAATACGTTACTCCACCATTGGAGTTACTTGTGGTGTACACAGGAGTTGTGCCACACACGGAACGAGGCATTTCAGTTGACATGAACAACTCTCTAGCACTCGGTTGAAAAATTTCGGAAACGGAAGGATTACAATTTACATCACCATTAGAATTGTTTACAGCGGAAACAGAATGAACGGACACTGGTACATGAAAACTAGGATTAGTACCCAAATTATTCATCCATGAAGCGTTTGACACTTCAACCAAATTCGCGTCGGACGATAACCCTTGGTTAAAATTTAACCGGCTAAACTCAGTCACTAAAACACTATCGACTGGTTGCCTCTCAGTGACCTGGAGGTATTGCGTAGACAATTTGACAACACTTGTGTTACCACCAGCATCGACACTGCTGGCTGGCAACCTTGATCTAGTATGGGACCTGGCTGCAGAAGCGATATCCCCATACACTTTCGACAAGATTCTCACAGAAGGAGGAGAATAATAAGATCCAGGATTTACTTCAGCAAAAGAAACTACTGGCAACTCTGTGCTGTTACTATCTACTGTAGCACTATTGTTAGTAGAAACCGCAAAAACATCATTGTTGCGACCAACAGATTGAGACGTACTTGCCTTATTAGAAACTTCACAACTCAACCTAATTGCATCTAACAGATTAGTGGTACATGTTGGGACGTAAGGCTGATTATCACCTTCACTGGTAGGAAAACCTATTTCATCACTGTCTACACTGACTGCGCGGAGTGCCTCTACACCATCACAACCACCAGAATTTTCATCAAAAACCTTATTTGCACATTCGGCTATCATGCGCTGAATTTCAAAAATGTTAGTTAATTCGTCATCAGAACGATGGGACGAAACAAATAGAACATCTTCACAACGAGTGAACAAGTACTGTAGACGAGCGCGCAACTTTTTATATTGGGCAGACGTACCATAATCATCAAGCAAAAACAAATTTATAAGGTTAGCACAAACTTCTACTTTTTGGAAAATCTGTGACTCACCAATTGCAAATTCTGGTTCGGACAGCACAGGCAACAATACAGGATCCTGAAGGGCAGGCTTTAGAACTGCTCGAGCCACCTCCGTGCTCGCGGAAACCTCCAAATTCCTGTTCTCCAATTCATATTGGATTTCTTCATGATCCAAATAGTTTGGATCCGGTACGTGACGCTCCATCACAGTAGCATGAAAGGAAAAAACCAGAAATGTCAGACAATAGAATTTTACAACACCTTAAGTCTAACGGTTTAATTTTCCACATAAGACTTTACTTCAAATTTAACTTATTTGCCCATGGTAGGAAGTTACAATTACAAAAAACGTATTCCAGACCTCAGTATTTTCATCCTGATAAATATCAGGGCAGAGTATAAAATGTTGCCACGTGGCTTCCATCTACCACCATCGGTAGCAAAACCAGACAAAATCGACAACCAACACTCTGCTACACTTACTGTCGCGGCCTAGGCGGAAAATAAATCTCCCCCGTGAAACCTGAATGGCTCTCACCAGCGCACGACTCTGACAACCATTCCCAAGAATGGCCAACCAGGCGGGTAGAATACCCGAGGTGTGGATTTGGGCCTCGTGTTACAAAGGCGTGGGTCTGGATGATGCTAATAGGTGGCATGCCACATTACCAAAGAAAAGGTCCATGGTTAAACAACTAAAGAAAAATAATATCTATATATATAAAAATCAATGTAACGTGATAGTTTGTCTGTGGGTGTGTATGTCTCCTATGCGTTCATATACCATTCGTCCGATTGCGATGAAACTTGGGTGAGATGTTGAGTACACTCCAAGGATGGTTTCTGACTTAGTAAATCCACTTTACAATAGGTAGCGCACGCGTAGATTCAACAAATGAGCGACGATGCGCGAAGCATTTCGACAAAGTCCCGTATGTGTTCATATACCATTCGTCCGATAGCGATGAAACTTGGGTGAGATGTTGAGTACACTCCAAGGAAGGTTTCTGACTTAGTAAATCCATTTTACAATAGGTAGCGCATGCGTAGATTCAACAAATGAGCGACGATGCGCGAAGCATTTCAACAAAGTCCCGTATGTGTTCATATACCATTCGTCCGATTGCGATGAAACTTGGGTGAGATGTTGAGTACACTCCAAGGATGGTTTCTGACTTAGTAAATCCATTTTACAATAGGTAGCGCACGCGTAGATTCAACAAATGAGCGACGATGCGCGAAGCATTTCAACAAAGTCCCGTATGTGTTCATATACCATTCGTCCGATAGCGATGAAACTTGGGTGAGATGTTGAGTACACTCCAAGGAAGGTTTCTGACTTAGTAAATCCATTTTACAATAGGTAGTGCACGCGTAGATTCAACAAATGAGCGACGATGCGCGAAGCATTTCAACAAAGTCCCGTATGTGTTCATATACCATTCGTCCGATTGCGATGAAACTTGGGTGAGATGTTGAGTACACTCCAAGGAAGGTTTCTGACTTAGTAAATCCATTTTACAATAGGTAGCGCACGCGTAGATTCAACAAATGAGCGACGATGCGCGAAGCATTTCAACAAAGTCCCGAATGCATTCATATACCATTCGTCCGATAGCTATGAAACTTGCGTAAAATGTTGTGTACACTGCAGGGAAATTTTCTGGCTTAGTACATCCACTTTACAATAGGCAGCGCACGATTAGATTCAACAAATGAGCTACGACGCGCGAAGCATTTCAACAAAGTCACGTTTGCGTTCATATACCATTCGTCCGATAGCGATGAAACTAGGCTGAGATTTTGTGTGCACTCCAGGGAAGGTTTCTAGCTTAGTAAATCCCTTTAAAAATAGGTAGAGCATGAGTAGAATCAACAAATGAGCAACGGCGCGCGAAGCGTTTCAACAAAGTCCCATTTAATTTCATATACCATTCATCCGATAGCGATGAAACTTGGGTGAGATGCTGTGTACACTCCAGGGAAGGTTTCTGGCTTAGTACATACATTTTACAATAGGTAGCGCACCAGTAGATTCAACAAATGAGCGATGACACGCGAAGCGTTTCAACAAAGTCCCGTATAAAGTCATATACCATTCGTCTGATAGTGATAAATGTTTGGTGAATTGTTGTGTACACTCCAGGAAAGGTTTCTGGCTAAGTAAATCCATTTTACAATACGAAGCGCACGTTTATGTTCAACAAATGAGTGACTACGCGCGAAGCGTTTCGACAACGTCCCGTATACGTTCACATACCATTCATCCGATTGCGATGAAACTTGGGTGAGATGTTGTGTACACTCCAGGGAAGGTTTCTGGCTGAGTACATCCATATTACAATATGTAGCGCAAGAGTAGAATCAACAAATGAGCGACGACACGCGAAGCGTTTCAACCAAGTCCCGTATGCATACATGTACCATTCGTCCGTACCTATGAAACTTGGGTGAGATGTTGTGTACACGTCATGGAAAATTTCTGGCTTAGTAAATCCCCTATACAATATGCAGCGCACAAGTTGATTCAACAAATGAGGGACGACGCGCGAAGCGTTTCAACAAAGTCCCGTATAAGGTCATATACCATTCTGCCGTTAGCGGTAAAACTTGGGTGAAATATGGTTGACACTCCAAGGAAGGTTTCTGGCTTAGTAAATACATTTCACAGTAGGTAGCACACGAGTAGATTCGACAAATGAACGACGATAGCGATGAAACTTGGGTGAGATGTTGTGGACACTTACGTGACGGTTTCTAACTTAGTAAATACATTTTACAGTAGGTAGCGCACGAGTAGATTCAACAAATGAGTGACGGAGTGCGAATCGTTTAGACAAAATCAGGTATGCGTTCATATACTACTCATCTGATTGCGATAAAACATTGATCAGTTATTTTGTACCCGCCAGGGAAGGGGACTTAGTAAATCCATTTCACAATAAGTAGCGCAAGAGTAGATGGAACAAATGGGTGACGACGCGCGAAGCGTTTCAACAAAATTCCCTATTGCGTTCATATAACATTCTTCGATTGTGATTAAACCTTGATGAGTTATTGTGTACACGCCAGGGAAGGGCTTCGACTTAGTAATACATTTCTCAATAGGTAGCGCACGAGTAGATTCAACAAATGAGTGACAGCGCACGAATCGTTTAAACAAAAACCCCTATACGTGCATATACCATTCATCCGATTGCGATGAATCATTGATGAGTCATTGTGTACACGCCAGGGAAGGGTTTCGACTTAGTAAATCCATTTCACAATAGGTAGCGTACGATTAGATTCAACAAATGAGTGACAGCGATGAAACTTTTTGAAAGTTGTTGTGCACGCTCCCACGAATGGTTCTAAATTAGAAAATCCATTTTATGATAGCTTAGAGGCAGTTAACATGTTGTGTATCCAAAAGCACTTCAAGAAACAGAATTTCAACGCCAACACTTTCTTTGATTGGCATTGCAACGCATGCCGGGTACAGCTTGTATTATATAAAAATGAAAAAAAAAAATACAATGTGGAAAACAAACATATTGTAAAAGAACACTCCTAACTCTATTAGTATCCCCGCATGGTGAGAGGAAATGCCAACGGTCATGTTTGGCCAGCATTTAAGGTAATTCACACGGAATATATATATTCCTTGGCAACGTGGTAAATAGGTCGCCCAGCCATGGGCTGAGATAAAGACGAAAACAATAAAATGGCGGAAAGATGCCCTACCTTAACGTGAACTAAAGCCATGAGGCTTCGAGAAGGTTCCAAACACAAAAGAACTCGGAAGGAGTAAAAAAACAAGAACTCAGTATCATAAAATTAGAAACGGAAAGAAAATACCAAAAGACAGCACAATGCCTTAGAGCGAAGCTCATTTAAAACATAACTACGCATGACCGCTGCCAAGACACAAGTTGGCGTTACTCCCGACTGCCCACCACGAGGCAAGCCGTCACCAACCGCACCATGTTCGAGACAATGCAGAGCATTGTCTTCCTCAACTAGATCCCCTCCAAAATACATAGCAAACAAACATGAAATAAGATCTCAAATTTAAATAGCATTCACACGCAAAATGATGAAGCTTGATTTGTATAGCAAAAGTTATTGGTCTTTCTATAAGACAAACACATTAAGAACGGAGATAGCAAAAGTTATTGGTCTTTCTATAAGACAAACACATTAAGAACGGAGTATAACCATTAGTTAGTTCAAAGTTATAGTTCGGAGATTTATGGGGAATATACGTAAAATGTTGCTTTCTCATGACGACACCATGAGGGTTATTAAGAATTATCTTGTCACTTGAAAGAATTATTACACATACTGCCTTATGCAGAATCAGAGCAGGACATTACCTCAGTCTGAAGACAGGCCATGTGGCCTGGAGAAAATGCCGGGCTCCAAGAGCTCGGGCGCAGTCACTGTTATACGCTGTATGGTTCAGAAGCTAGTGGGGAGAGACGCACTATCAGAGCACGCTACTTGGCGGGCGACAGGGGTGTCGCGCGCGCTTTGCGGAGAATTTAAGAAGTGGACGCTGCCAACCTAGACAGGTCCCCAGAGTCACAGATAGCACCTCGCTGGCCCAACCAGAAGGACATTTCAGTTGGTAGGCCAGGGCTAGGCTTATTCAATATGCAAGTCATTGACGCGGGAGCACGCCATTGGTCCCATTTGATCCAGCCGGCCAATAGCGTCAGAAAAGGACACCAAGACGAAGTCTCGCCTGGCAGGAGCAGTTCACTCGCCGGGGAAGGGGAGGACAGACGTCAGCGGCGGGACATTCAAATATGCCGTGGAAAGGTTCACAAAGTCTCGTAGAAAGGCCGCCCGGGGAGCCGCGGGCAGGGCAGAAACGTGTGCCAGTCTTTAGGGTGGCACAGTATGACAGAAGGAAGAATTGCAAAACAATGGTTACATACTGAGATTACTGGAAAGAGACCTGTTGGAAGACCTAGGAGGAGATGGGAATCAACTGGGATGAAGTCTTGAAGGAGCAGTGGTACATAAATCGACTAAAATGGAGAGCGCTCGTAAACCACACCCGGGAAACTGGAGTGGAAACTTGATGATGATGGTGATTAAAGATAGACATTTGAGGAGAAAGTTGTTACTCTTGGCTATGTGTGTCATGTGTTATGTTTAAAATGAATGTTTTACAACCAGAACTGCAACCCTTTTCAGCTCGGAATGTTAATTGTGCTTAATGACATAATTGGAATGAGATTTGTCATGAAAAGATCATCATCATCATCATCATCAACTAGAGCAGTTTCCAACCGCAGGTTGGGTCTGCTTGGAGCACAAGCCTCTCCATCGTTTTCTGTCCATCCATCAATTCTCTTCTGTCACTGTTGTCCAATTGACTTCTTTTCTCTCAACACTTTTCTTCAGCCCCTTGATCACCTAACCCTTGGTCTTCCTCTAGGTTTCGTTTTTCTTCCACTCCATTTCCAATATTTTCTGTGGTATTCTCTCTTCTCCCATTCTTTTCACGTGTCCATACCACTGTAGCCTTGATTTTTCAATCCTATCATGTAGGGGTTCTTCTTTTGCTATTTCTCTTACTCTATCATTTCTGACTCTTGTCTATTCTAGTTACACCTATACGACTCCTCTGAAACTTCATTTCCACTGCTTTTATTCTGCGTTTTTCTCTCTCCCTCATCACCTAAGTATCTGATCCATACGTTAGGATCGGCACAAAGTATGTCTTGTATATGAACCCTTCACATTTCTGTGGCACATCCTGGACAAAACGGAGGCAGGCAGGTTTTTCTCCGGGTACTCTGGTTTTCCCTGTCAAAATTACATTCCAGCAACACTCTCCACTATCATTCCATTTCATCTGTCATTCATCTAATCATTGCCCCAGAGGAGTGTGACAGGCTTCGACAGCCGGCACAGTTCTTATTCTCGCCGCTAGATGGGGGCTTCATTCATTCCATTCCTGACCCAGTCGGAGACTGGAAGCAGGCTGTGGATTTTCATTTTTTCACATTTCTGTGGCACATCCTTGCTCCATATCAGGCCTCTGACACACTTGAAGAATCCATCAGCGCACCTTCCTCTTTCATCTAATTCCAAGGCGTTTCCCCCATTTTCTTCTATGACACTTCCCAGATACTTGAAGCTCTGCACTCTCTTCAACTGCTCTCCGCCTAACATAACGGAGAAATATATATCCATATGGCGAAATATTTTGCGGATATCTGCGGCCAAGCAGGGATTTACATATAGTAGTGCTTTATGTATGATTATTACGGTTTAATGTATTAATTTTGCATTCTTCTTATTATTATTATTGCTGTTATTACTGTTATTATTAACAATATTATTATTTCCCTCAGGTGAAGCAGATGGAAAAGCTGTTGAACCAAGGAATTGGTGTACACCACAGTGGAATACTTCCCATTTTAAA
The DNA here is from genome assembly GCA_946902985.2 of Meconema thalassinum. Lineage (NCBI taxonomy): Eukaryota > Metazoa > Arthropoda > Insecta > Orthoptera > Tettigoniidae > Meconema > Meconema thalassinum. The sequence continues at coordinate 174,140,607 of OX336398.1, read as the reverse complement.
AGAAATTGTGGAAATTCTTTTCCAACGAAATTTGGTCAAGGTATGTATTTTCATTCATTTGCTCATTCATTTTACCAGTTGGGTTGGCTCAGCCTGTTAATGCACATGACCTTAGAGCCTTACTGTCAATTAAAGCATTAGAAGCCATCTATATATTTAAAACACTAAGGCGTTTTTTGTTATCACGAGATTTTGAAAACGACTTAACCGATTGGCTTCGTAAATCATTCTAACGAAAGCTCTTGGCATGAAGATTTGCAGAGTGTCTTTAAAATAAACAAATATGTTATCATATATTTTTAAATTTATAAACAAAACTGCAAAATTATTGGCTCAAGCGCATGCGCAGAATCACCTTGGTTAATGACAGACATGGCGGATGTCCACCGCGTTTTAATGTAATAGTTATTTATAAGAATTATAATAAAGGAGGGGAATATTGAATATGAAGGTTCCACGATATAAACAGGAATAGAATATTATAAAAGACGGAAATGTAGAAGAACTTACACTGACTGTTGAGTGTGAATGTTGCCTAAGTATCTTAATATTGCGCTGTATCATTAGTGATTCGGTAGCTCAGACGGTAACGCTGACGACGTAATTTATGCATCGCGCAATGGAAGCAGTTCGAATCCTACCACCGACACATATTTTTATTTCCCAATTATTTTTTTTGGCTATTGGTAATACTTTTCCTTAACATATTTTACTTTTATTATTCCCGTTAAATAAGGAATTCTCCACGATTTACGTTCCCATATACTTTTAAATGATTAAATAAAAGATGGCCACAATCGCTTTCGCCATGAGAGACAATTGACGAACATAATTCATATGATGGACTCAGACATCGTGGTCACTCATCCCCGTCTACTTTGGTGTGTGTCAAATTTTCTCTGATAACCTGTGTTATTGTGATGGCTGTACTGATGTGTGCATTTGTAATTAAAGTGGGGAATGGGAAATTGACGACCGAGGCTTTATGTTAGGAACTATCCCGGTATTTACCTGCAGTGGAAGTGGCAAACCACGGAAAACCACATCCTAGATTGTTGAGATGGGAATCGAACCTTGCCCTTCTTAGTTTTGCCTCAAGAGTGCGCCCCGTTCCAGCCCTCAGACCAGAATTACATTTCTAGAGAAATGGCGGATAAAGGATCCTCCGAATCGTAGTGTGATTTTAGTTTTTGAGAATTAAAAAGAGGGGATTGAAGAACTTCAACAGGCGTTTGAGTTCGTTTGTTGTTTAAGTAACTTAATATTGCTTTGGAAGTCTGTTGACTGGGTAATAATAATAATATCGTATGGCCTGGGGTGCCTGGTGCAAGCTTTGTTAATTGACACCCAGAGGGTAGCTTGCATGTTGACTGGGTGGCTCATGGGTAACATTGCGGACCCAGGAATGAATTTAGCATAGTCGAAGGAGTTCACATCTCACCTCAGACATGTATTTTTATTTCCTAATTATTCTTTCTGGCTATTGGTAATTCATTGTCTTAACATATTTTACTTTCGTTATTCCCGTACAGTAAGGAATTCTCCACAATTTGCGTTGCCATATACTTTCAAATTATTAAATAAAAGATGGCCACAATCGCTTTCGCCATGAGAGACAATTGACGAATATAATTCATTTGATGGACTCAGACATCGTGGTCATGCAGCCCCGTCTACTTTGGTGTGTGTGTAAATTTTTCTCTGATAACCTGTGTTATTGTGATGCCTTTACTGATGTGTGCATTTGTAATTCAAGTGGGGAATGGAGAATTGACGACCGAGGCTTTAAGTTAGGAACTGTCCCGGTATTTACCTTCAGTGGACGTGGCAAAACACGGAAAACCACATCCCAGATTGTTGAGATAGGAATCTAACCTTGCTCTCCTTAGTTTTGCCTCAAGAGTGCGCCCCGTACCAGTCCTCAGACCAGAATTAAATTTCTTGGAAAACCAGGGTTCGAACCCGGAATCCGGGGCGATAGCTCAGAATTTAGCCTTAAGATTTGGCTTCCCTGTGTTTATACGATTTTTGACAAGCACTGAACACAGTCTAACTCTTAAACTCTCCATTACGGTGGCTGTCGAGTGAGTCTATGCTCATTCCAGTAGTTGGCGAAGTATGCTCCCTTGCTTAATTTACTGTCATGGAAATGCAAAGGATTTATCTACAACAGGTGATGGAAATTGCTTATTTAAAGCAGTTTCGTACTGTTTATTCCAAAATGCAGAACGTCATCCTGAGCTGCGTTTGCAAGCAAATTGCAAAAATTGTTGTTGGCATGAATAATTATAAAGATTTTATTATTGGCGATCAGTATCATCGCATTCTCATCTGCAACAAACTAGAGAATGGAAGTATCTGAACTTCACTGTATAAATGAATATTATTGTTTAATGATTATTTGTTTAGAGTACATAACAATGACTCTAACCACGCTGTTGATTTTGGCAATGGAAGTATTATTTGCCATTTAATATTTGGCGGCTGCGTTGATGCAGGCCACTATAGTGTTATTGAATATGACGTTAATTTGGAGAAAAATGCTACAATAAATATACCCATTTGACGAAAGAAGAACATTAGCCACAAAAAAGTGGGAAATCGAAGAAAAGTACGAAGCCACTTTTAAAATCTAATATAAATATGCCATTTCAGAAACAATTCCAGATATTACGCCGTACAGTGTAGGGTCCTTGACGAACAAATGTAAACATTGTTCTGCACTGTATTTCTGTAGCGAGAAATCTACGCTTGGTTACTTTGACCTTTGGTGTTGTAATGGCAAAATTGATCTTACTAATTATAAAATATTTGACAGACTGCAACAATTTTTCACTGGAAATGATACCTCAAGGAATTTAGGAGAGAATAATCGGCAGTACAACAAATGCTATGTCCTTGGTTTCATTTGGTGCCAATGTCACTATGCCACATGCATACGGTCCATATTGTTTTAAATGTATGGAATTGCACATCATCGCATTTCTTCGTTAATGTATATTCCAAAATTATAAGCGACGGTTCTTGCGGCCAGTTGTATATATTAGACTCCTCAGAATTCATGAATTCCTTGGAATTAAGTGATTTGCTTCCACATACTCCAAACGATTGACCCATAGTTATGCTCCTTAGAAATCTGAAGTTTCCTAAGGGCTCATAAATACTACCATATTAATTATAAGAAATATGTACGAAAATCGCTTGAATTTGAAAATAATAAGTGCAGTTAAAATCAGGCGGATGATCTAACCCTTCGATTTGATTCCATATTAATTACAAGAAATATGCATGAAAATGCTTGGATTTGGAAATAAATGCAGTTAAAATTAGGCAGAGAGGTCTAATCCTTCGACTTGATTTAACACCATAGGATAAACCAATCATTTTCTTTTAAGAGGCAACATTTTCTGATTCGCTTGGCATACTTTATCACAATCAATAAAGCTCAATGGGGAACTCTGGAATCTTTTGACGCTCTTAAAGTATCAATAGTGCCAAAAAATAATTGTACAAAGAACGTACACTGAAGAAAATGGAAATTGCAACATCCAGAAAGAGTGGTGCTACATTGCTGCAATTGAACATGCAGGACGAGTGTTCGGTTGTGATTCCATGATTACACTTTCAGGGCCCTCTGACCGCAAGTTTAGACAACAATCAATACAGGATGTGCCCACCACGAGCTGCAATACATTGATGAATTCGTCGAGGCATGGAGTCAATAAGGCCCTGGATCGCTTCCTGAGGAATTGTGGCCCATGCTTGCTGCACTGCACGGGTCAGTTGTTCCAGAGTTGTGGGTGGCTGAGGACGGTTGGCCAGTTGTCGACCCATCATGTCCCACACATGCTCAATAGGACTAAGGTCCGGGGATCTGGCGGGCCATTGTAAGGTTGTGATGTCGTGGAGAGCTTCTCTGGAGATGCGTGCAGTGTGAACCCGGGCAGTGTCCTGCTGAAACATCCCATTAGCAATGTTCGCCATCATAGGGACAACCACTGGATTGAGTACCCTATCAACGTACTGTCGAGCAGTCATAGTGCCCTCAACAAGCACTAATTGTGATTTCACATTATCGCCAAGAGCTCCCCAGACCATAATGCTTGGTGTTGGCCCCGTGTGCCTCTCGACAATAAGGTCAATGGAACACCTTCTGCAGGGACACGGGATCGTAAGCCAGCTGAACGCAGGCGATTACCAACTGTTTGTTGTGTAACGTGGGGTGCCACAGCTGCTCGAATTTGCGCTGCTGTTGCATGGGGTTCCATCCGGGCCATCCGAATGATGCGGCGAACCTCTCTCACAGTTGTCTGTCGCGCTGGGCCTGTGCCATGTCTACGAGTGTGGGTACCTTCATTTGACCACTGCTGCCATACACGTTGTACCGTAGATGCCTGTCGGCCAACACGTGCAGCGCCAGTCCTTAGCGATAATCCAGCCTCACACAGCCCAATTATCCGACCCTTCTCAAACGGCGACAGTTGTTGATAGCGTGCTCTTCTCTGTCGTCGAGGCATGTTTGACGGGGAACACTTCACTGCACAGACTGCAAGTCAACTACGCTACACCGGAGTCCGTATACTGGAGTTGAATACTCCGCGACCAATCACGTGGGGAGACCTGTAGCAACAATCCAATGGGTCTGAAACTTTGATCGTTTACATACCTACATGGCATCGTTCCATATCTTGAAAATCAACACAAACGACCAATGCCTTCATGATGTTGCAATTTCCATTTTCTTCAGTGTATATTAGAAAATTCTTCAGTAAATATTTTCTTATTGACCGTCATGTATTGACGGGTTTCAACTAGTTAAATTTATTTATTTATTTATCGCATGGCTTTTAGTGCCAGGAGTGTCCGAGGACATGTTCGGCTCGCCTGAGGCTGTAGCTGCTTCCAGCGGACACCCTTATTAGGGTGAGCTACAAGTTCCGTTCAATTTCAAGTAGTTCCAACTTACGCTACCAGATATTAATGATACCTAGTGGTGAATGTTGGAACTTTTTGATAGAGCGTTCCGGCGAAATCTAACCTAACAATTTAGCTTTACACAAGTTTATTCTGTGGGAGGATGTTTTACACGCCATAAATCTATGACATGGGACCGCCGGCTTTATTTCCCCTCCGAAGAAAGGCATACTGAAGGATTTTGAATGCTCTTAAAAAATCCGACGACTTTGGCCGGGTTTGAAACTACTACCTTGGGCACAGCAGTTCAGCATGCTACCAACTACGCCACCGAAGCCGCTAGAAGCCATTAAAGATCCAGTCGGTAAACACAAATTGTGCCCAATTAAGTTACATTAGAAATTTTAATAAGTTATTTATCACAAAATTACTTGCGTTGATGTACAAAAATGAGGGTGGGGGCACTTAATTGGATGACATATTTCGATCGTGAAGCGATCATCATCAGATCCTGCTCACTTAAGCTTAGTTAATGTACGATGTTTATGTGTTACACTTATGCACAAAAATATATATATATACAATGTGTAGATTACAAAAGCTTGTAAAACCTTGTGTATTGTGTCAATCTTATTTACAGATATTATTGCTCACTTCTATAGTTGTTGCATTATAATTAGAGATACGGGAAAATCGCAACTGCGATAAATGCGAATTTTACTTTTTCCCCTCTTTTTTTCAACTACAGTGCACTCCCTTTAATTCGCAGTAATTAATGCACGAACTTCCGCGAATTATCCACACTTATTTTTGTTAAGCCTAGTAAAAACTATACTATTTGTTAAAATATTGAAATAGGCTTGAACACATCATCGTCATCATCATCATTTCCCCTTATCCAGCTCCTGCCGGGTCGGGGTATTTATGGCACTTCTCCACTTTCCTCTTTCCTTCCACCATTCTTCTTCCACGATCTTGTCCCAGTCCAGATTTCCTTTTCTTATGCTGTTCTTCACAGGATCAATCCACCTTGTTCTAGGTCTTCCTCTTGCTCTCTTACCCTTGCACTTTGCTTCCAGCATCGTGTCTTGGTATTCCATTTTCCTCCATCCTCTTTACATGTCCAAACCACCTTAGTTTATTCTTCTCAATTCTCTCATTTAGTTTTCCCATCCCAACTTCCTTCCTAACATCTTCATTCCTCACTCTGTCTTTCCTTGTCTTTCCTATCATACTTCTTAGGAATTTCATTTCACTGGCTTGGATTCTACTCTCTTGCCTGCTTGTCAGGGTCCAAGTCTCAGCAGCATAAGTTAATATGGGAACATAGTACACTTTATACATTACCTCCTTGATTTTCCTTGGTACTTCCTTATCCCAAACAAGTTTTCTTACACTTTGATAGAATGCATTGCTCTGCTGTACCCTCCTGCCAATCTCCATGTCCAACCTACCAGTTTGCATCAATTCACTTCCTAGGTATTTGAACGTGTCCACAATTTCCAAACTCTGACTTCCAATTTTCACAGTGCCCTTTCCTTGTCTTTCCCCTCTTATCATCACCATGGTCTTGCTTTTCTCTATACTGATTTTCAGGCCGTACTTCTGAATATTTTCGTTCAGTGCATCTAGTTGTTCTTGCACTTCTTCGGTGTTCCTTCCCCAGACCACAATATCATCTGCGCAAAATAATAATTATAGGATTTGATTGTAGTGTCTTTTAAGAAATGCTAGGCTGGAGGTAGGCCTGTGTGGTATGCCTGCATTAATATTTAACAACAACAACAAAAACAGTCATCAAGTTTTGTTTCTTAGATCGTTTATTCTAATTTTCAATTGCACATTTCCGAAGAAAACATTATAATGGAATGAAAATTCATCTCGTTTTTTCTATATAAGAGATAAGTGTGACTAGAGACAATTTTGCGCCATTAGGCAATAATTGCTGTTTAAAATGCGCTGTCCGCGTATTCACCCTTCACAACTCGCAGATCAGCGACCTTGGAGTGTGGCTGTTGGGAAAGGGAAGGTAGGTTCCGAGTGAAAGTGCATTCCTCTTGTATTGTTTGGGCTTCAAAGATAAAGGAAATCTGTGCTATACCTCTCATAGCAACATGCTCGTATGTTTTGAAGATTGCGCAAGTAGGCCTACTGTTGAATCACAGAGAAACGCAGTTCTCTCTTCTCGAATCTCAATGATTTCGTCTTTATGCATTGCGTCGCATCAAAATTCTTTTAAACGACTGAGAGATTGGTTTACTAAGCATCGTCATTAGTTCCTGTGAGAATTTCTATTTTATAAAATACACTTGGAGACCCGCAAATTAACCACAAAACGAATTATCCGCATGCGAATTATGAGGAGTGCACTGAATTTGTTAACTATTATGACTATAATAGTTCACTGGCCACGAAAGCCAATATACCATCCTTTTGGAAGCCTTCATAGGGAGGCGAGGGCTGCTTGAGCTTTTAGTTCTCGCAGTAAAGAGCCACAGGTGCGATTCATAAAAAGGAAGGTAGCGCGCAGTTTGCTACTTCTGTGAGGGTCCGGGCATGGACACCAAGAGCCCGCTGATGAGCCAGCTTGGTGTCCTAGGTGAAACCCCAATCAAGACATGGCACAAACCTAGAAAAATTGCTGAGTTTTAATTCACTGGCCGTGATGGCCAATACACCATCTTTTTTATTAGCCTATTTTCATTTCATAAAAAAATAGGCTTATGAGATCACCTTTTGTCCGTGTGTCTGTGTGTGTCCCCTCCCCCCCCCCTAATAACTTCTAAACGGCTGGAGTGATTTCAATGAAACGCGGTAAGATCAAACCACCATTCTGGCCAACCCCGACCGTGCCCTTCAAATTTTATTGTGTCTCACCAATCCAACATGGCGGCTGTGCGAAATATTTCACCAGCATTCAATATCTCCGAAACTATTACAGATATCACCCTGAAATTTTGTACGGTGGTAAAGGGCACTACTAGAAGTTCACCTATGAGACTTTCAAAAACCCTGGTAAGTACAAACCCAACATGGCTGCCAAGCAAAGTTGAGACTTTTAAATAGACTTTTCTCGCGATTTAACCATCCAAACGTAATGAAACTTGAAACTGCAAATGTTTATACACATTGTAATGTACTGGCATCTAATTTATTTCAATTGTTTTCATAACCACAAGATGGCAGCTGTGCGAAATATTTCACTGGCATTCTATATCTCCGAAACTATTGCAGATATCACCGTGAAATCTTGTACAGTGATAAAGGGCACTGCTTCAAGTTTATCTATGTAACTTTCAAACACCTGTAAAGTACAAAACGAACATGGCGGCCAAGCAAAGTTGAAACATACTTTTCTCGTGATTTAACCATCTGAGCGCAGTGAAATGTGGTACAGTAAATGATTATACATATTGTAATGCACTGTCATCTAATTTATTTCAATTGTTTTCATAACCACAAGATGGCAGCTGTGAAAAATTTTAAAATCTCGTTTTTACTTGTGTCCTAATCATGCGAATGAAGTTTGAATACCACACATACACAAAAATCTTCTTGTAATAGTACATAAATAAAAATCCAACCTGGCGACCATCTGAAATATTTTGACGGTTCTCAATATCTACGAATCTATCACAACAATCAAACTGAAATTTTGTATGTTGATAGAGGCAATTAACATGAGTAGGATATATGAAAATAGGCTGTATAGTTCTTCACGGAACTACTTGTTATGACTATGTATACAATTTGTGAAACTAAATATGCAACAAAGTGCGATAACTAAGGGTTCTTGAGATTTATTTATTTACAGTAGAGCGTCGTTTATCCGGACTAATTGGGACCGAAAGTGCTCCGGATAATGATTTTTCCGGATAATTAAACGTGCGTTTATTTCATAGGAAAAAACATGCACAGAACATTATGGTAATAACCACCAAGCTTCTCATTTAGCTGCAACGCCTTCTCACATAACAAAGTTTCAGGAATGGGATCTCCCTTACTTCTTGTCTGAATAAAACATAAGTACACCGCTTCTTCCAATGTTTATACCTAGCTGATCTCGTGGTTCCACTCTTTTTAGACCCTTCTTCCCTATCTAACTTCGATGCATAATTCAGAATTTGAACTTTCCTTTCTTCAAATCATAAATTGTGAATTTCCTAACACTAAGTTTTTTATTAGACACTGCACACTCTCACCTTTATCCAGTTTATTAATGATCTCCACCTTCTTCTCAATGGATAAAACATTGCGATTTCATTTTTCTCTTTATCACTCGCAGAAGCCTAAGAGACAACAAACGACGTTCTACTGTATTTAGCTTTTAGAAAAACATCGCACAAAGGTAATTACAGTCTATATACATATTTACATAATCTATACACTGAGTCACAAACAGATATCCAGATTTGTGATGTATTCAATTGCCTTGTTTCTTGCGAAGAGGAACTCCTGCGGGTCACCACGGAATGCTCGTAGGGGGCACGCTTGGACAATGTGCTGAACCGTTTGACGTTCAGCACCACAATCACAGTGCGAGGAAGATGTCATCCCCCATTTATGTAGAGAATCGGCGCATCTACCACAATTAGTTCGTATCCTATTCAGAGTGGTCCAAATCTTCCTGTGTTTATCAAATCCTGGTGGCCTGGTTTTCATACAGGGCATCTTCAGTTGCTCCTTTGTAGCACTGGTTTGCCATAATTTAGTCCATCGATCACTTATATTGTATTTATTGTTATTGACGGTTCTTGAAAATTTACCCCATAAATGCGATAAATGCCCAATTTACCGAAAAATATTGAATATGTTTTCTTCTTACAAAAATTTTCGCCACACTTTGAAATTTGCGAGTTCCTATTTATTTATTTATTTAGATATTTTTCTACAAAAAATTTTAAATTATCTTGTATCAGCTACTAGCTTCTTCTTAACTCGGAGAGACTTAACTCCCTCATATAAAGCTGTGACATGACTAAATTCGAAATAAATGACCTTAAAAGGCCGATTTCTCTCAAATATGACCAAAAAATCGACCAAACTTGAAAAAATGCTCTTAAAATGGAAAAATAGCAAAAAATGCAAACAGATGCAAAATAAAAATGACATATTTGAAGACGGGGTGGCCCGTCCGGAGTATCTATTGTTTTAGACAGCTCAGTAAAAAGATGACATGTCATCAACATCCGGGCCCTAGTAATAAGGTTATAGTGATTTATATCGCACCGGCCCTCATTCCTAGTATTCAATCATTATCAATAAAACTGAAAAGTACATATCGTGATATAAATAGACAATGTTTGTGTTCCGTTCTTCTCTGATTTCTCCTCGGTTTGGGGAATGTTGTTTAGTATGATAAAAGTAGTATTCTCTACAATGTTGAGTTATAGGTTATGTTTCTGTCCCGCCATTACCGAAGTAACGACAGAATAGTCCCCCTTTGTGCCCCTGGGCCTAGATTTAGTCTACCTTTAAGACCCAGGGAAAGGGGGACTTGATCTGAATGATCAGGGAGTGGAGCCCTGGACTTACCCAAAGGGTGGGTATAGGACTCGCCGGATTTCAGGATTAATCATGTTACCAAAATTAAAAACAAGATAACAAAATGTATATTCAAAGACAAGGGATTACAACAGGGCTGGGACACATAGAAATACACTAGGCCCTAAACGAAAACGGGAGGAACCCATGAATTGGCCAGAATAGGGGAACACAGGCCCCATAGGAAAATGATCAAATAAACGGGAACACTACAAGGCACAAGGGTGCGGAACAAAACTTAATCCCTGCTCAAAACCAGGCAAGGGGTGGCGTACCACAAGTTACAATACTCAAGTCCACATCACGTGGTTCCAACATGTGGGAAATCAGTTAATCAGATCCAAAGAATTAGAGCACCAAGAGGCTCGCAAAATAACTTCATTTGCATATGAAGCAAAGGAAAGGTATACTAGCCCTACAACGGCCATGCGCCTTCAAACGCCAAACAATGCAATGGCCAGTACGACAATACAAGGGGATGCCGCACGATTATAAATAGTTTCCCACTTTCCAAAATTACAAGATACAGTATATCAATATTAAGATGGTTTGTCCTTACAAAAGAAAATATGACAATTAAGCTAATTCTGCAGTTACGTTGGCGTTCTCATCTATAATGAATTAGTTGCTTGGGCCGGCCACACGGTTAGAGAATACAAGTTAGCTCAGGCAGGGAGATTGCTAAAACCCGAGGTAATAAAAATATTGGGAAGTCAATTCTTCCAACAGATAATTTAATTAATTAATAAGAACAGCTAGCATGTGGGCGCCCATAAATTTCTCGAAGACTAAAGTTCAAGAACACAAGACTCCGTCAACCGCACTGGAGTAGCAAAAACTAAAATACCAAAACTCGAACGCAAGTTAAAACAAGCGAAATATAAGGCTCAAGCCGAGTATAATTCATAATCTACCTTTTCGTAGACGGCAAGTTTGCCGCGATGAAGTTAGCACGGCCCAAGGGACCGTGCCTCGTTTTCTCCCAAATGCTACATTGCTCCTTACTATTAGTCAACTGTGCACCTCAACAGCCCCAAGCAGAATAGACAGACACCAACGCCGCTCTCGGCAACCAAGGCCGACACCACGATATCACCGACAATGAACGGCCGGTCCAATAGGACCCCCAGCAAGGGTATCACAAAGTACACACTCAACCAATAAGGTTTCGGCAATTTGGCGCACGTCCAGTATTACAAATTACTCCTGGAACACAGTAGAAAGTTCTCCAAGGTTCTCGTTAGCTCTCGCGTATCTCGTTGCTTCCGAGACGGAAGTACAGTATGCCAGAGGGGAGGGGGAGCGGGAAATTTCAAATGTTAGAATAGTTTATCAGTTCAGAAGCCTCTCGCCTGGGGGAGCATGCCCCGGGGTGAAGAGGAGAGGGGGCAAAATACATGTGAGGGTCAAACCGACCGTCACAGTTTCATGCCGTCCAGTGATTTCTCCTTGAATTCGGATACTGTTTTGGTGGCGTCTCTTTCAAAAAGCGAGGGAACAATGGCGCTCAAATTTCGTAAAATAAATCTTCCTGGCGTGTATCGCACCTCTCATGTGATTCTCCAAAACATGACAATTATCTTAATAAATAGTTTTTCGCATTTCTCAGTGAGTTCAAATATCTTCTGTTACTTCTATAACAATTATAATTCTCTAATTATAACATTGCTGGATTTCCGAAATATCAATCAACTACTCGGGTCACGTGACACCTCCCCTTTTCAAAGCTGGCTGCTGGTCGCACTTCTGTTCGCGTGACAAGTTCACTCTTTTTTTTTTAATCTTACGCGCGGCCACGGACTATTTTCATATTTTTTTGCAAATAACCCATTCTCTCCCCCTTGGCTTGACAACAAACCCACCACACGTGCAAGTTAAAACATAATAAACAAGTTTTCAGTCGTCAATCTCTTCTCCAATGCCTCTCCTTCGCTGTATAATACTTTGACATTTGAAGACAAATTAACACCATCTTCACAATGCAGTATATAATCCATTTCTTATTTATTTCAAAAGGCAAAATTCGGGCTCAGTACCTTCATGGAATTTCTACATTCTTTAAGGCTCAGGACAATATAATACATTATACTGTATTTTGAGATCAATAATACCGTATTTACTCGCCTATAGTACCCCCCTCGTTTACGAGAGCCAAAATACAAAATTCTTGGAAATCGCTTATGGTACCCCTCGTTAATTATTGAGAGTCAATTCTTGAAAATTGATAAATTCTTCAACATTTTTAAAATTCTAATTAAAATTCATCCTCTTTTATGACAAAAAAAAATTTCTTGTTACATTATTTTAGTTATTCAGACGATATGACCGCCATTTTGCGTATGCGATTGGGCAGGATATCGAATTGTGTAGCCAATAGGCTTCACCCAATATCCAATAGAAGATGCGACACTATTGGCAGAGTAGAAGCGCCAAGTTTAAAATCCGGCCAATGAAAGTTATGGTTTCATATCTTGCCTGTATTCTTTTGTTTTGTATACAAAGATGTATTGCACTTCGAAATGGTGTTTCTCAGTTTTAACACATTTCATTTGTGGCAAGAACTGTCCTCGTTTGTGTGACACGTTATAGGTATATTAATGTTAAACATGTGAATAATACCTACTCAGTTGTGTTTACAAATGTTAGTGAGATGTGATCGTTCAGCATTATCACTCGTTCCCTAATTGATGCATGTTCAAATAAAAATAAAGTTTGCATTTCCATGTCTGATACTTTGTCCATTCCATTCTATTTCTTTGATACTAATATTTTTGCGTAGCAAAGGACAGTAGTGAAACTCATACTCATTGGGGGGTAGCCGGGAAGTGGTAGATAAGTGAGGTTATGGAAGTCTCATAATGGGCTGATTAAAGCTGATGTAGACTTCGTTTATTTTGATTAAATATATCGTACTATGTAGCATCAAAATAAAATAGCTTATTTTTACTCTCTCTTTTTCCCAAAATAATGGATTTTTGCGAAGTTCGCGTCTATATTACCCCCCCCCCCCCCCCTTCCCCCTCCTGAATTTCGGAACAAAAAATTTAGAGGAAAAAAAGGAGGTCCTATAGACGAGTAAATACGGTAATTCAGGTTGGTTGGTTCCTCAGTTTAGGGGCTACGACAACGCGGTCATGTAGCCCCGTGTACTTTGGGTGTGTGTAGAATCTGTCTGATATCCGGTGTTAATGGTGATGGCTGTATTAGTGTGTGTTATCTGTTTTTAATTCAAGTATGGACTGTAGACATTCAATTTTCGATTAGTTCCAACTTTTGCTACCAAACACCTCCATTACCGACCAACTAGTTCTGAACTTCGTTACTAGATGCCACCGCAGTCGGCTCCTAGCAACGAACGTTGGAACCTAAGAGCGTGAGTCAAATATAACGTATAATTTAGCTTCATACTAGTGTAATTAGCGCAAGGTTCTTTATCATGCCATAAATCTATGACGTGGGACCGCTGACTTTACTTCCCCTCCGAAGGAAGGCACACTGAGGGATTTTTAACGCTCATAAAAAATCCAATGACTTCGGCCGGGTTTGAACCTGCAACCTTGGGCATAGTAGCTCAGCATGCTACCAAACACGCCACCGAAGCCGCTAATAATAATTCAAATACATTTTTTTAGATATATTTTGTCATTGAATATTGTTTTCCATGTTTAAATTGAACCAAGTTTTGTAAGGATATCCAGTTTTTATTTTCTATATCAATCTAGAGTAAGGTAGTGTTTCCTTGATTTTATGTTTGTCTTATGTAAATAATAAATATTTCGCTGAAATATTCGAAAGTTGAAACATGTTTGAAAGAATAATGTTTCTTTCTAGTATTGACTAGGCGTACAATTATTAAAGTATTATTCAACTGTCAGTACGGATTCTAACTTCACTTTACCATCATCATCGTCATCATCGGCTTTAACTCGAATCGGAGTATAAATCTTCTTTCTTCAGTCCGCTTTGTGGATGTGTTTACGGTGACTAAAGAGTCCAATCCTGGTATGGAACAAGCGTCCACACAAGTCACATAGTATTGCTGGAGAAGGACGTGGTTGGGCTGCTCGAAGTTTCCTAGCTTGACGCTTGGCCTCTTCATGTGTGCGTCGATCCCTTTCAAATGTTTTTACAGTTTCCGAAATGGTATGGCGCCAAGTTGAGCGGTCTTCAGCCAGCATGTCCCTGGTTTGTGAATCAAGACCTGTCAATTTCATGGTCTGCTTAAATTGGTCCTTGTAGTGCCTCTTAGGACCACCATGAGGTCTGGTGCCATAGCATAGCTCACCTTATAGCATTTGACGAGGTAATCTCACATCATCCATCCGATGGACATGACCAATCCATCTAAATTGGTGACCTAAAATGGATGATTCTATGCTGGTGATTTGAGCCATAATAGTACAGGGTCATTATTGTGACAGTTTGAGTCACATAATTCATTATCTGGTGTTAGTCGCCTGTAATATCAATATTACACTATTTTCTTCCTACATATAGAAATTTCTTCTCTAAAGTCCATTGGAACAAACCAGCTAGGTTTGTCTCCTAAACATGAAATTTTATATATATACTGTATATAATAGAGTTCATTCACTCTTCTATGAACCATGAACAAACAAATCCTATACATTATTCTTCTGACCTGTGACTCTCATTTCTGAGTTGTATTTGTAATAAACTCAGTTGGGCATGCGCCTTACTATATCTTATTACTAATGTTAATTCCTGTTGGGAGTATTCCGGATTGAGAATCTATATTCATACACATCAAGGGCAAAATATCGCATAATGTTTAAATATTATCCCCCAATCATGTTCGTGGAGCGCTTGTCTGCAAGCCGGCGAGAAGACGGAAGTCCCGGGTGTCATGTTGGCATGCGGCGTTCTACCGAATCATTGGCGGAAGTTGATATTAAAAGAATGAAGGAAAAAGAAGGTAAATTATATTGGCGGAGGTTTAGTTGTTTCGTTTCTTTCAAGGTTCGATTCGGAGCAGGGGCATTAAATCTTGACGCATCCCGAATGCGAAGTGGGGCTTTGCTCTTTTCAGAGACTCCCTTAGGTGTATTGTAAATATAGTGTAAGGCACTGATGAATAAATATGAAATGAAATATGAAAATTGATTGTTTGTGAATCTGTTGTAGCAGAGATATGAATGTCTACCCTTCGAGACATGATGGGGAAACGTTTCTTATTGCTTCCTTTCATTGGTTTGAGATTGTTTTACCTGTGAATTTGATTAATTGTGTATTTTTTAGGTTAATGTGTATAACGCGGGCTTATGCTTTGGCATGGTTCTCCTGTCTAGTTGTCGTTACCATGACGTGTGGTGAGAGAGGTGAAGCTTGTGAATTGTTGATGAGAAAAATATGATAGAAGGATATAATTTGAGTTAAAGGATTGAATGTCATTTCTGCCTTATTAATTGGATTACCGAATATTTTGCGGAACGTTTCCCCACTACAAAGATGCCTAATTGGATTCTATATCGAGCCGAGAATCTTCCGATTACTTGATTGTTTTAACTATTATAACACCTATATGTGTAATACCTTTAATGTTTTCTTTCATCATAATCATCTTCATTTCCCCTTTTTTCAGCTGACACTGGGTGGGGGCAAATATGGTTCCTCTCCACTTTGTTCTGTCGTTTCACCATTCCTCTTCCGACACGGTGTTCCAATCCAGGTTCCGTTTTCTAATGCTATACTTCACCGAGTCCATCCAACGCATTCTTGGTCTTCCTCGTCCTCTCTTCCCTGTCATCCGTCGTTCCAGTGCTCGTCTTGGTAGCCTTACTTGATTCATCCATTTGACATGTCCAAACCATCTCAATCTGTTTTGCTCCAGTTTGTCATTCAGTTTCTGTACTCGCAGTTCTTTCCGTACATCTTCATTTCTCACTCTGTCTCTCCTCGTTTTCTGGACCATACTTCTTGGGAGTGGCGACCTCATCTTAATAATAGACATTGGGAATCAGTAAGGAGATCCGATCCCAGGCTGAAGAGGGCAGGTCTGCTGCGGCACACCTTCAGACACCAAGACGCCACTCTGAGGCGATAGGCATACATACCAAAATGATAGGGGACCTAACGGAAAATGGTACCAACAATGAGACAATAAATATAGTGATAAAACCCATTGATAAGATGGAGAGGAAGGGAGACAATATATGGGCTGAGGCAGACCACACGGAGGAAATCACACAGAGTAGGGAGCACAGAGAAGAGGAGGATGTTTATGAAGTCATGAGTGTCATGAGGAAAAATCAACAGTTCCAGGGAGCAGAGGAGACACTGAGCATCGTTCAGATGGGCTCTCAGGAACCCATAGGACATACATTGGGAATCAGAAAAGAGTTCCGATCTCAGGTGGAAGACGACAGGTCTGCAGCGTTACAACTTCAGAGACCAAAACGCTACACCGAGGCGATGGGCATGCATACCAAAATCATAGGGGACTTAACGGAAAAAGGGACCAACATTGAGACAATAAATACAGTGATGAAACCCATCGATAAGATGGAGAGTAAGGGAGACAATATACGGCCTGATGCAGACCGCACGGACGAAAGCACGAGGAGTAGGGAAGACAAAGAAGAGGACGCCGGTTTTGAAGTAGTGCGCCGACGGCGATACAGATCGGACAGGAGAAATAAAATCATCATTGGAACAGATGAATCACCAAATTCTATTTTGCAGGCAGGACAGAGAACCGCTTGGCTATACGTGGGACGACTATCACAACAGACCACCAGTGAGACACTTAAAGATCATTTCTCCGCGAAAGGAATTCAAAAACCCAAAAGCTGCGAAGAATTGCGAACTATAGGGACAGATAAGGCCTTTAAATTAGGACTTCCCTTTAAAGACTTAAATCAAGTGGAAAAAGCAGAGTTTTGGCCAAAAGGAATCCTCGTGCGGCCCTTTCGAGCCCCCAGACAGAGACAGTTCAACAGAGGGGTTGATCTGGAATAGATCCAGGCAGGGAATGACACAGTTGCGAATGTTATTATGGAATGTGGAGGGACTGAGAAATGCAATTAGCCTTCTACCAGACGATATGTTCGAACGCTATGACATAGTGATATTAACGGAAACGATGCTAACGACAGAATGGGCTGCAGGAAATGCATATACGATTAACAGATTAGCGAGACAGGGACAACGAGGGAGACCATCAGGAGGCATCACATGCCTTCTGAATCCGATACTTTCGCCATTTAGAGCTACCGTATATATGATTCAGAAAACGTCCTTGTGATAAAAGCAAGTTTATGTGTAATCATATGCATGTACTTTCAACCAGAAATGACCCAAGATGAAATAATTGGGGAATTATCACTTGCGCTGGAAACAACAGGTTGCAATGAGACAGTCATTGCGGCCGGCGACTGGAATTGTCGCATAGATAAATACTATCTCAAGACAACTCATGTCATGGAATTTTTTGAAGAAGCCGGTTTCACCCTCATTAACGAAAACAATAGACCCACATACTTCTGCCATAACGGATCCAGTGTAATAGATCTAGTTCTCACAAACGAGTTTAATATCAAGGCGGTTCAGCAGAGTACTCTTGGAGAGACTCTAAGGAAACACTTGCCAGTTTTGACAATATTTGAAATGATCTCCACCGATTCCAGGAAGTACGGAAGACCACAGTGTACGTCTCGGAAATTAAATCCAGTTTTGTTGAGTGAGTCGGAAATAAGTAAGTCCATGGAGCTAATTTCGTTAGGTAACTTGGACGCGGCAGCGATCAGGTTAGAGTCTCTTATCACAAAAGCCACGTTTGCCGCTTCAAGGGAAAGAAAGGCAAAGAGGTGGTTTAATGATAGTTGCTACATGGGCTGTAAAGAAGCATTAGAAGCTCTACACATAGCTCGCATGGATCCATCAGAACATCTTCTGAAGGTTTATCGGCTCAAGAGGAAGAAGTACAAGGACATTCTACAAACGGCCAAAGAATCCTACCACCAGGAGGAAGAAAGGAAACTAATTGACGAAGCAGAAGTTAACCCTTATAAGGCCCTGAACCCTAGGCAACCAAAATATCCTAGAAACATTCCAATAGAGACTTGGGAAGACCACCTGACAGTAGTTTTACAAGGCAGGGATACCTGTCCCGTATAACAAGACTAACGCCGGATTACCCGTTGTGTGGAGGGCTGGGTTTGGTACTTATCGGCCAATGTGGTCTGCAACCTAACAGACCTTGCTTGCTCTGCTACGTATATTTTGGGGTTAACATAACCTGTCTTCCCTTAGGGGAGTATTTCAGCTCTGTTGAGTGCTGACCAACCAAGCTTACGTTCTTGTCCACAATGGTAGTAGGATAGGTGTAACCTCATCAAGTAATGGAAATATGCTACTTCGATAATCAAATGAAATAATGTTTTCCAAAACAAATAAAATATATAATATATTCGTAAGAATTCTCAAGGTACAGATGCCAATAGGCAGAAATAGTAATTGATCAAAAATTCATTCATGGCGGGCGAACAATAGAAGTGGGCGTGGCATCTTGCACGCAAAACCAAACATGATTAGGCACCTCAGGCTGTCGAAAATCCGAAAATTAGGTAGAACACGGTATTTAGATATTGAAATATATCTTCCAAGTTTGCGTCAAATCACAACGCATAATAAAATTTTAACTACTTTGGTAGTTTAGAAATCATCATGAACAAACAACGTACGATCGTCCTTCGTGCATTTGTGCATTGCAAAATCAAGCCAAACCGAATTTATGTAGCTTGCGCAAGAGAAATTATTTCAAACCTCAATAAAATCAAGCACCAATAAAATATCAATATTGTAATCAAATTAAATCAGTAGATTTCCACAAATTGACTGGAGTCCGACAACTAACGTCGAAGTTACTTAAAACATAGTTCCCAATCGGCAATCAGAAATCGCCGAAAAACATTAATTAAAGTTTTAGAAGAAATAATTATTAAAACGACGCGTCGACAAATAAAAATAGAGTTAATAGTATTAATCTTCATTACCTTAGGCCTTGGTAGCCGGGGCTCTACGAGCCAAGGCTCGACACTTCTGCCCGTGCTAAAGCCCCATCATGGAATGACAATGATATAGCTTTTGTCCAACCCACAACACTGAGTTCCTGGGCGCGCATGCGCACATCATCCAGAAACCACCAATCAGCTTACAGTGGCGACAAGATGAAATGAAACAAGTGAAGACACATACCCGTCTTCACATGTTACCAAAACATTTTATCTGGACAAGGCCATATCTATACGGGAAACAAACAGTTCCCACTACGTTTATGTTGGCGATGAATTTACTTTAAAACGGATTTCGAAGCCTTTGGTTAAAACCTACCTTTGACAATAGCCAAAGTCTCCCCACATACAGGACAGCTCACTTCACAATAACATGCAACATACAAGGTACAGAACATCACAATAAAGATACAACGATTTCAATTACATGCAACTTCAAACATCGACATGCACTGTTACGTTTCCAAATAATTTCAGTGTCATGCAGTGGCAATAGTCTACTGGCATGCATTTTTAAATTCTTTTAAGGGGCAGCTAATCATTCTTTATTTCTTCTTTTTCTTAAACGGGGGTTTAAAATTAAAATCTTGAGGTAAGCAACGAAGCTTTTTGACGAGATACGACGACGGCCGACGGGACACGAGGGCTCCCGACGGGCCACGGAGAGGGCCGACAGCAGGGTTTGAAGATTGGGTCAATTTCAATTGGCACAGTACCCGTCCTATTATTCAATCACCGCCCTTCCCTATTTTACTAGAGGAATCAGAGCTGCTCTCGGAAATGCAGGTCATGATGGCTATACGAAAATCAAAGAATAACAAGGCGTATGGGCCTGACCTCATATACAACGAGCACCTAAAGCTTGCATCAATAGAACTGAGTAGATGCTTAGTCGCTCTTTTTAATGCATGTTTAAGATATGGTACAATCCCTCACAGGTGGAGAAAATCGACAATAAAGATGCTGTATAAAGGAAAGGGAGATTGTGGGGACGAGAGGAATTGCCCTAGAATCGACAGTATTGAAACTCCTCAGCAATATAGTTTGCATTCGTTTGACAAAGTCAATAGAATCTCAGATACCGGAAGAGCAATTTGGTTTTAGGAGGGGACGATCTGCAACTCAGGCTATACAATGTCTGCAGGCTGACATAGAAGAAGCCCTGAAACCACCCGGGGGAAAACTACATGTGGTATTCTTGGACTATGCAAAGGCCTTTGATACCATCAATAGACAAATGCTAGTAAGGAAATTAGACAACATGATTGGTGAAGGCAACTACTTGGCGAGATTTGTTAGGACCCTGTTGAGCGAAAACTACATCGTTATTTCGGACAGCATTACAACTTCCAAGGAAATACAGCAGACAATTGGAGTACTGCAGGGGGATCCCTTAAGCCCCATCCTCTTCGCTCTTGCTTCGGCAGATGTGGTGGTAATATTACCCCCAAATGTAAAAATATACATTTACGCAGACGATATGGCTCTAATTTCAACCAGTGAAAAGGATTTACAGCAGGCGTTTGACAGAGTTGCAGAGTGGGCGGAAGAGAATGAACTCTATCTGAATGAAAGGAAAACAGTTGCAATGACTTTCAGAAAAGGGGGAAGAGGAGCGACAATTCTCTACAAAAATAGACCGCTGGAATGTGTTACGCACTTCAAGTATCTGGGGGTGACGTTCCAGACTCACGGAAACGTCTTCACTATTCACATCAAGGACAGAACAAATGCGGCTATAAAGGCCATGAGTGACATACGACATCTCCGAACACTGTCATTGCAGACAGCGATGAGACTTTTCTCGCTGAAGATCATTCCTGTAGTTGCATATGGTTTGGAAAGTATTTGGCATCACCTTAAGTATAAGCACCTCGTAGAGTTGGAGAAGGTGAAAGCTACCTACCTGAAAAGGGTAATGTGTCTTTCGAAATTCACTCTTTCTCGGTTGGTGTATGAACTCGCGAAAGAGCCTCCTTTTGTTGAAGACCTCAGATTACAGCTGCTCCTGCCATCTACATCGGGTTATGAGAGACTAATGCAGGAAATGAAGTTAAAGAGAGGAAGCATATGGCAGGAATTGTATATCACGGATGCGTTGACATCGTGGGGTTTCTATGAGATGAGACACTTGATAACCAGATTCGCGGTGCATGGATTCCACTTCAGGGTGTGTGCAAACAAAATGTACCATCAGCCGGATTGCTGGTGCGTATGCGCCCTCTGCGGCAAAGCATGTGACAGATATCATGTAATGCAGTGTGATCAGAGGAAGTTATCTCTGTCACAGTTTTGTACTGGTGCTAAGTAATTAATGATGATGATGATGTTCGAGGAAAAGATAAGTAATGTTTAATTCAATTGCATATTTTGTGCTCTAATAAATTTATTATAATAGCCTAAAATGATAGCAAATATGGTTCAGCCTCGGAAAATGTTTTCTTTAACCTAGTAAAATCTGTTTCTGTAATTATTCTTACTGCGAGTGAGTTGGAAGATATAAGGGTCAATCTAGTTATGATAGCAAATTCATGCGCACCTTTAAGGTTTTGAAAAGATTTCGGGTACTGATTGAATCGAAATTGTTAAAAGCTGAAATTGATAGGTTACTAACCTCGTCAAGTGAATTGGTGTTTTAGGTCGTCCCGATCGGGGTCTCCCAAAATACTTCGCCAAGAATATGAAATTGTCCATATAAACTAAAATAAAAAAATGTAAGTGATTTGAAATATGTGTTGATCAACCGGAAATATGTGAGTACCTACATGGTTTAAGCATGTCATAGAAGTATTTTAGTGTGTGTAATTATTGTTCGGTGATATCTTGTCATTGTAGATTTCGGCACACTCTGATTAAAATTATGATGTTGAGTTCTTCTTCGCGAATGGGTCACTTAGGACCACGCGGAATCAACATTTTCTGAGCTTTCCTCCTTGCCCAATAGTTCTTCATTTTTACTGATTGCTGTAATTTCTGTTCCTCCGACCAGGTACGTCACTGTGGTTTCTTCTCATCTTCCTCAAATCCCCTTGTGTGAACAATTTTCCGGATCATATTTCTATCTTGTAAATTTGGTGAACCCAATTCATTAAGGTCTTTCTCTACTTGTTTATACCATTTTGGTCTTGTGCGTTTGATTTGCAGAAATTTGTGGATTCGATAAGTGAGTCTGGTAGGATTCATTCTTTCCAAATGGCTTAGAAACTGAATTCGTTGCAATCTCATTGTATCAGTTAATTTAGAAACTCTTATAAATTTCAGAGTTGGGTTTGGGGTAGTGTATGCCATTTACAATTCTGGGCCCTAAGATTTTCCTCACGATTTTCCTTTCTTTAATCTCTAATTTTTCCTTTTAAGGTCTTACGATGTAAACTGAGTGTTTCTGAAGCATATAGAGCTTCAGGTTTAATCACTGTACAGTAATGACGAATTTTGTTGTTCCAGGACAAGCTTTTTTTGTTATAAACATTCTTTGTGTGTTGAAAAGCAATTTCCATTTTCTGAATTCGTGATGCTACAGATTTATTTTCATTGCCATTTTCAGTGATCCATTCACCTAAGTATTTAAATTCTTTCACTCTTGCAATCTTACTGATACCAATGACAATTTCAGGTGGACCATTCTTAATATTTGTCATAAATTTAGTTTTTTCATAGGAGATTTTTAGTCCTATTTTGGCTGCTTGCTCCTCCAGTATAACAATCTGTTTCTGTGCATCAGCGACGTTTTTGGCAATTAGTGCTAAATCATCAGCAAACGCCCTGCCTGCCGTGCCTTCGATAGCTCCTTGGAGAAGCCCCACCGTGCCGCTCGCTGCTGCTGCTTGAACGTCAATACCCTTAATCTTTGGGCCCAGGCTGTGAGATGGTGCACCTGCTTTCCTCCATTCTCTGACAACTTTCTCAAGAGCACAATTGAAAAGTAAAGGGGAGAGCCCATCCCCTTGACGGACACCTGTGTTTATTTCAAACTCATCACTACAACCACCCATAAATTTAACTTTAGCCTTCGTTTCAGTTAGTGTATCTTTAATAATATTTCTTGTTTTGTTATCAAGTCCAAATTCTGTTAAAACATTAACAAGTGACATGCCATACATACACAGATTGTCTCCGGGCTCCTTCACGCTCAGACGACAGGACGGATCAGCATTCAAGCTAGCTGTTCGCCACTGCTCCAAGCTCCTACTTCCATCGTCAATTGATGCAATTGATGCTCCACCAGCCCTGCCTGCCGTGCCTTCGATAGCTCCTTGGAGAAGCCCCACCGTGCCGCCCGCTGCTGCTGCTTGAACGTCTGCTCTCTGCGCGGTCCGACCTCTACAGCATTTAAGAGGGCTGAGACCATATCTCGTCTTAGTCTTTCTAACATCGCTGTCGAGGTAACGTCGAGCCTGTCGGCCCCTTCCTTCGCCCACAATCCCTTCCTGCCCCCGCCCACATCCCGCCAAGCAGTCACTTAACTAAATTCTAATACAGACTTATCAACTCACTCATCGTCACAGCTCCAACTGTTAAATCTGGGAACTTTGAGTGACTGATACGTCTGTTTTTTATTCATTCTTTCTTTTTCACTGGTCTACCAAGTATTTGACACTTCAGTTTCCCCCCCTTTACGCATTCACTCCATAACACTTTGCAATCATGTCCCCCCCCCCTTAACTTCGTCTGGCCGCTCTAGCCCCTGCCCATCTTCCCCTGCACAGGAACCGGAGACGGATTGAGGCCCCTTCCCGGAATTTGATTTCGAGGAGGAGCTGCTTTTCACCTCCCCCCTGAGCAAATACAGGAATTTAAAGAGAACGCTGATCTTAATTCATCCCCCTAATGGCCTTGAGCGTATGCCCTCAGTCAGAGAAGCCTTAATCAGTGTTCTCACCCCTGTAGCCAAGTCTGTCTCTACTATCGAGGAACTTGCTCATTCGCAAATTGGCATCAAGGCTATGAAAGAGAGCTGCCTTAGCCAAATCACTGATGCACTCGAGAGCCACCCTGCCATTCCGCCCTATTCTTTAATTCAGTTCAGACCCACTGAAACTTACCCTACAGTGCACAACCTGGATGACTCTGAGTTCGAAGTGTCCGTAGAGGACGATTCTGACTCAGAAGAAGAGGAACCTCACCACGAGTCCACGCAAACAGTCCCGGAGATTAGCGACCACTGGACTCAAACCTCTAAGGCCCTTATTCGGCCTCCTAGCAAACCTAGGAGAAAGAATAAGTGCATCCAGACTTCAGTGGGCCAGCACACACATTCTGACACTACAGCAGCGGCTAATCCCTCAGATAGCTCTGTTACATCTGTGCCCTCAGCATCCCCCCCCTCTACACCGGTTCAATTAGCGTCCCCCCCCCCCCCCCCCTACTAGTCCCTCATTAACTCCGGCGTCGTGACGCCCCCTGCCCAGACAACATTCCACCCTCATTATTCAATGCTTCCGTTGCCAAAGGCTTAATCACTCAGCTCACAAGTGCATTCACGAAGTCAGGTGTAACCGCTGCGGCGGGCCGCACCGGCATAGTGAATGTCTAGTGCCTAGGGACTCCCCTACGTGTGTAAACTGTAAGGGATCCCATGCTGCGTCCTACCAGGGTTGTAAATTCATCAAGGACGCACTAAAACACCAACACTGGCAACGACAGCGCACAAACAAGCCAAGAAACATTCCCTCCCTTCTCGACATGCAAATTTCCCCACCAGGCCCAAGTAAACTCAATAACCCTGCCCTCACTAGCATTCTACACATCCTCCAGCAGCTAATTACCTCTTAATTAGCCCCCTCCACACTCCAGGAATACATTCACAACCCCACTTGCCCCGCGGCACCGCTGCGCATCTGGTCGGGTGGATGGCCTTGGCCGGCCCCTTCCAGGATGGTGGCCCGCGGGCCCTCTGCACGCCACTAGATGCGATTACAGCTGTCCTTCTGTTTTCTTCTTCTTCTAAGCCTTGGAAACGAGCTCATGCTCTCCTGATTCAATATGCTAGCTGCATTCTACCTCTCCTAACCTTACCCATTCCCAAAATTCCTACTCCTTCCCACCACCCAACCCCAGGTCATATTCTGACCAATTTGATACAAATGTACCTAACCCACATCCTAAATTATTAAGCTCCAGGTCCAAACTCCCCTTGATAAAGCTCTTATGGCCCCAAAGAGGGTGCCGACAGGCTAAAAATGCACGCAGTGAAGCCGGCGTTCGCTTGCTTGGGTTCAGGCAGGCAGGAAGTGACATGCGATCTATACTATCATAGGCCTTTTTGAAATCGACAAATGTGATGACATAATTTTTGTTTGTTGTGTTCCGAAAATATGATATAGTATTCTTCAGGTTCAGAATTTGCTCAGCACAGGATCTCCCCTTTCTGAATCCACTTTGGTATTCACCAATTCTTTGGTCAAGTTGACTCTCTGCACGGTTGAGTAGAATTTTTGAGAGAATTTTATATGTGACTTGAAGAAGGGAAACACCTCTATACAGTGGAATCTTGTTAGTACGTTTTTCAAGGGACTGAAAAATTTGGACGTCATATGCGGGAAAACGTACTACCGAAAAACGCCATACTGCATTTACAACGTATAAGAAAGAACGCGGCGTATATATGGACGTCAAATCGCCGACCTTAGTAAGTGATTGTATGCACTACTACAGTCACGACATAAACATAGGTTATCAGTAACTTACACGCAATAAATAACATAAAAATGAATTACTGTACCTCTACACTACAGTATAATACAGGGTCTTTATTTCTGCTTAGCAAGGACATTCTCGCTCCGCCAGTGACGGCTCAGTTACCGGCGACCGCGCACGCATATGTTTGAAGCACGGGCTTGCTTGAACCACTTCAATAAAGCGCTTTCTAGTTGAGGAAACTGTCCCTCTCGCACACGTTTCCTTTTGCCGCTCATTCCTTCTGCAAATGCACGTTCGATTTTCTTCCTTTTGCCGAGAATCGTGTTCAGTGTAGACGGAGGAATGTTCCACTTTCGCGCTATATCCACACGCTTCATGTGAGGATTGCATTCCACGTCTCGAATGTATTTCATCTTCTCATCATTAGTTATCTGCCGTACCGTACTTTCTTCTTATCCATTATGAAACACGCAATAAAATAGGTCATAACTGGACGTGAACACTAAGAACTAGAAGACAATAGTGCGGAATACTAAGACAATAATGCGCCTACGTGAGAAATAAACAAAGGGAAGGGGGTGAAGGGCAGCGGGAGAGAGACACGTCACCTGTGTTGCGTCATAGCTATAGCCACTTCTACGCCGTCAAACACAATGAAATCATCTACACTGTCAATAACTATCAGAGAATATGAGGCAATATCGCGTCGTGTTTTCCAGAAGCCGAATTTTATAATGAAATAAGAATAAAATCAGGTTTGGTTACAAATAGTACAACGGAAATTTGATCGTCGTAGGCGGGAATAGAGAACGTATTAAGGGGATATATCAACATGTATTTTGTAGAATTGGGACTGGGACTTGAGAAAATCATCGCGCTAAACGGGAAAACGTCGTAACCGAGAACGTGCTGACGAGATTCCACTGTAATTGTTTGGATCAGACCTGCTTCCTTTTTTATGTATGGGGTGTATTATTGCCATCTTCCAATCCTTTGGTATTTTTTCAGTTTGCCAGATGTCCAGCATAATGTCGTGAAGTTTTTTGATGAAATTTTCCCCTGCATTTTTCCAAAGTTCTGCAGTTATTTGATCTTCTCCAGTGGCCTTGTTATTTTTTAGTGAATGAATTGTTTAATTTCCTGAACTGTTGGTGGAGCTGAATCTTGATTAATTTGGTTAGAAGTGAACTGAAACTTTTCCAGAGGGCTTTCACTATTAAGTAATTTAGAAAAGTATGCTGCGAGGATTTTGCAGTTAGCATCAGTGGTATAAGCCATTTCTCCTTTATGATTGACAAAATGGAGTGATGGAGGAGAATATTTGGTTAACTTTTGTTTGAAAGTTCTATAATAGTTCCTTGAATTATGTTGTTTAAAGTCATCTTCTATAGACTGTAATTTCATATCCTCACTCAGTTTACGAATTTTCCTTATTGATTTAGTAACAACCTTTCTAACATTTTGAAGTTCTTGAAAAGTGGCTGGAGTTTTATTGCATGACCAATTATGCCAAGTTTTTTGTCGAAGTTGTATTAACTCGTCGCATTCATCTGTCCACCAAGGGTGTTTTCTTGTTCTTCTGAGTGGTGCTGTAGTTTTGGCTGTGTGTAAGAGTCCTGTTTTAATTTGTGTCCAATTTTGTGGATCTAACTGTTCTGTACCTTTCTTAAAGTCTTCATTGCTTTTAATACCTGCTGTGTCGTACTTTCGTTGTGGAGCTCTCTTCATAAAGTTTCTCTTTTCAGGGATCATATCCAGGGAAAATTTTGTTGGATAATGATCAGAGTCTAAATCCAGTCCTTTCAGAACTTTGAGTTATATGATTTCAGGTGAATGCAGGCGGGAAATCAGCACATGATCCAGTTGATATTCACCTAATAAGGGATTAGGTGCGACCCAAGTCTTAGTTTTAGAAGGGCTTTTCTTGAAAAAGGTAGATTTAAAAAACAAGTCATGGCTGATGCATAACTCAATGAGTCGTATGCCGTTCTTATTGGTTTGTGCATGGCCGGACCATTTCCCAACCCAGTATCGATATTTCTTCTCCTTTCCTATTTGGGCATTAAAGTCGCCCATAAGGATTTTGACATGATGACTTGGAATTCTTTGTAAAACACTGTCTAGCTGATTCCAGAACTGCTCTGCTTTGTCAGGTGCTTCTTTATTCGTAATGTTAGTTGGAGCATGACCATTCACTAGAGAATAAATTTTGTTTCCCGATTTTATCGTTAAGGTTGAAAGACATCCTGAATAAGACTCGAATGTCACAACTGAGCCAAGTATTGACTTATCCACTATAAAGCCCGTCCCAAACTGCGGACAGTGATCCATAACTCGTTCACCCGGTTTTCCTTTGAATATCCTGTAGTTTTCAGAATCAAAAGGGTATTCATCAGTATAGCGTGATTCTTGGAATGCAATTATTTTAATGTTGCGTTCTTTAGATTTATTCAGGATATGTTTAAGTTTTCCCACTTTCAAAAGAGAATTGACATTAAATGTCATGAGCCAAATCCGAGATCTTGCTTTAACCTTGTTTCTATGGGGATTTGAAGTACTCCGACTTACTTCCATGCACTCATCAGTGGTCTCCCCAGAATCCGAATAGACCACTTGGGGACTGAAACCCCTGGGGTAAATATTTGCTTTAGAAGGTGCACTGTCCATGTTGATTTAATTGAGGTTTTGAAATTTTGACTGACCAGTCAGTCGGATAAACTCAGAGTTCCACTTCTGAGTGTTATAAAATCAGCCGCCACTAACATGTGATGCAGACGCTGTCGGGGTACCACCATTAACATATGGAACCGTCGTCCCCTTAAATTAATATATGGTTGCCATATACCTTTTACTCTTATTCTCCCGAGCACTGGGATGCCTCTTCCGCCATCGACACTGTTCCATAGTCCATCTACTCCACTGTCTATGCCGTTGAGGTCCTCACCGTAACCCTGGCAAGGGACCCTCACATGGTACTACCAGCCGGGCCAGCTGGCCCAAGGTTTTTTAAAGAGGTGTTACTCCTCTATCACTCGCCCTTAGTCCTGACTTGTGACAGGCAGAGCCTGGCTTCCCAAACATTGGGCCCAGGTTGGTGGGGTTGATGTTGAGTTATATTATATATTTACCAGGAAAGTTATTAAAACACGAACAGGACCTCTTGACACGGGTTCCCCTTCCTTCAACGGGCTATTGACCCAGTTCTCTCCCATCTTAATTAATAGGTAGCCGTAGTATTATATTAGGAAATGAGGGGAGGTTGCAAACAAATGTAATTTTCCTTTAAGGGGGTACAATTATCTATGTGAGGCCCGATAAACCTGGCAAACTTAGCTGGCTTTGACTGGCGCAGACCTCGGGCGTGTGTACCCGGTTCAGCTGTTGGTTGGCGTGCACTTTTATCAAACAAGTTCAATAATGTGTACTTACAGTGCTCATAGGCGATGCTGAAAATGTCCTCCCTCTCTTGTAACACACACCTGAACCATCTTGTGATGAAAGAATGTCTGTCAATTCTTTTATTATTTACGGAGCCTGTTTCCTTGAATCGTTTAGCGAGCCTCCTAATTGTACTGGCATTAGGCACAGATCTTCCTGCAAACTAGATTCGACATTTTCGTCTCGTTTCAGAACAAGATTTTCTGCTTTTCATGTACGAATTATAGATATACACACGTTCGCCCAATATGAATTGGTGTCTAGGCTTGATCAACAATCACAATAATTGCAATACTCACTAAACGTGCAACACTAACGTCTAAGCTTTGCAGATACACGTCCATATGAATGACAAAACACGTGTGAACTAACGATATGAGTCAGCGGAGCACGCCAACCACCGTCTGGACCGCGATCTGCGCCAGTCAAAGCCGGCTTAGCTTGCCATGTTTATCGGGGTGCACATTGATAATGACCCTGTATATTTTATGGAGGGAGTGTGGAAAACCACGCTCAGGATGGCCACTGTCAGTGCCGAGATTTGAACTTCGATTTCTGAACTTGCTGCAGTTCTCTATTCCAACCGTGGCATACAATTTAACACTCAAGGCTACTCTTTCTTTGTTCCAGGTGCTCTTTGCTACAGAAACCTTTGCAATGGGTGTGAACATGCCGGCACGTACTGTCGTCTTCGACTCGATCCGTAAGTTTGACGGGCAGGGTATGCGCCCACTTCTGCCCGCTGAGTACATTCAGATGGCTGGCCGAGCTGGCAGGAGAGGTTTGGACCCTACCGGCACAGTGATCATCCTCTGTAAAACAGATGTTCCCAGATTTGAAGATCTTAAGGCTATGATGCAAGGTAAGTTGCAGTGGCATTTATAACTCTCCGTGTTAATGCGAGCTTGGGATTGCATGGATAATACAATCATAAACCATACATGAAAATTACACTTTTATTTACGATCCAAATTAATTCTTTTTTACAGTCGGTCAACAATATCGTATGGCCTCGGGTGCCGGGTGCAAGCTTGCATTTCGAATTTCATCGCTCCTTGGAAAGTCAAGGAGGTTAGATATCGAAGCTCCTTGACACAAGAGCACTTTCTAGTAGAGAAATGAGGAACTTTGTGTTGGCGGAAAATTCTGAGATTAATTTTGCCATTATGAACACGTCCTACTGAATTCAAATGGGTTCCTTAACATGCCAACAACGTATGACATGCGTGTCATTATTTTTGTCGCCTTACCACGGCCAGGAGCATACCTGCAAGCTTGGGGTTGGCAGTCCGACAAGATAACCACTCACCCACCTTGGCAAGCAGGTTTAGGGAAATTGGACACCATGGATGGAATGGACTACTTTTTGCCTATTGTTAGAGAGAATAGCAAGGTCGTCTACAAACACGGTGGATTTTGTTCTTGAGAAGTCTGCCGATATTTTCTTCTTCTTCTTCTTCTTCTTCTTCCATTCTGTGTATGTAACAATAAAATTTCTGTCTTTTATGTGATTTTTTTTTCAATACTGAGATGACTCAATTTGGTATCTTTTTCACCCAAACCCCATTTTCATAGTTTGGTCCTAAGATTTTTCTGAGGATTTTTCTTTTTTGTGTGTCAATGCTTTTAATTTGTGCTCTAGGGCGTTTCTTTATCTTGTTTATTTCCCTTATTTCTACGAGTATTATTTTTTTCCCTTCTAGTGCGTAAGATGGTTGTAAGTTAGTTTTAGTTGTTGGTTTAGTTTCATCATTTTCATGGTCACCCAAACCATTAGGTGCCGATGACTTAGATGTTATTTTGTTGATGTTGTTGTTGGCGTCTTCAGTCTTTTGACTTGTTTGATGCAGCGCTCCATACCTCCCTGTCCGAGCTAATCGTTTCATCTCTTCATAACTACCACACCTTACATCCAAGGCAACATATTCAAACCTTGGCCTATCCCTACAGTTCTTGTCCTCAACCCTTCCTTCCATAACCAAGTTTGCTATTACTGGGTGTCTTAGCATGTGTTCTACCAACTTATCTCTTCTCTTCATAAGCAGTGACCAGAAACATCTCTCTTCTCCCACTCGTCTTAATACCTCTTTGTTTAGGGGCAGATGACCTCGTAGTTCCACCCCTTAAAACAACAATAACTACCTCTTCATTTGTTACTCTATTGACCCATCTTCTTCTTCTTAGCGTGTTCCCGTTGAAACGGGGTCTGCTTTTTGGGTCAATGCACGCCATTTCTTTCGATGAAGCCCTTCCTGTGGGTTTAGGCTTCTTCATCTTAGATCTGAGTTTATAGTGTCTAGCCATCTTATCTTAGCTTAGGTCTCCCAAGATGTCTCTGGCCTTCAACAGCGGGATGATAGGCTGAGCTGATGACTGAACCCTGCGGTGCTCGTACGACATGGCCATACCAACGAAGTCTCCATTCCTGCATTTTCTCATCGATTGGAGCAACACCAGATAGTTGCCGGATCGTTGTGTTGTTGATGTAGTCGAGCAGAGAAATGCCTAACGATCTTCTCAGCATTTGCATTTCCATGACATGTAGTGAGTGCTCAGCACTTTTAGGTGCTGGCCAACTCTCCGTACCATACAATGCAATTGGCCTTACCATTGAGCGGCATATCTGTGATTTTAGGTGAATGGGCATCTTCTTATCACAAAGAGCACCAGTTACATGTCTGAATCTCATCCACGTTGCGTTGATTCTTTGTTACACATCTTCATTTATACAGCCGTCACTCTGTAATCGATAATCCAAATATCGAAATGTATCCACCTGATCTTCGTCATTCTCCTGCAACACCACATTTCAAATGCTTCTATTCTCCTCTTTTCTGCTGCATCAACAATCCAAGTTTCACTTCCATAGAGCGCCACACTCTAGACAAAGGCTTTCAAAAATTACTTTGTACTTTAATTTTTTCAGTATTTAGGTGCATTATGAAAACTTTTGCTCACTCCTGTCATTTCGAAGCTGTATAATTATGTTTTATATACATACAGTTCTTCTTCAGTCTCTTAGAAAGGGATTGCTGACAGTAGTTATGTGCCCACAAGAATGTGATATAGGTATAATCTTGTTGGGGATGTGAAACACGAAGACATGCTCTATTTCAATATCTTTCTAATGAAATATACCTTAAAGTGTATAAATAATCAATTTTTTTATTTCTTTCTGTGTTTTCCTTTCCCCCCTCCCAAGGTTAGTTAGTGTCTTCTTCTTCTTCTTCCTCACCTTTTCCCTTTACACGGGAATGGATTTCTTGATCCTGAGGCGCCAGTCGTTTCGTTGTAAAGCATCATCAGCAGATAGACCAATTACTCTGTAATAAATTTAAATAATAGTAATAATGGTCAGGGTCAACCAACAACAACAAGCCTCTTACGTTGGGCAATCATTGTAACTAAATTCTTTATTTCTAATAATATAATAATCTTCTGGGTCGAGCTGATGTTACGCACATAATGAAATAAGAATCAATTCCACTCCAAAACATACCTCTGGCTTCATTCTATTCTTCTTCTTACTACATCTTACAACACCTTCTTGCTCAAACTTTCTAATTCTTTTCTTCCTTACAACATAACCAAAACTACACATATCATTATCCCAACAAGCAGACAAACATAACCATCCCCAAAACATAACATTTTTCTTCATCTTCACATCTCAACATTTCATATTCCCATTCTCCACAAACAGACACTCTATTTTATTTTATTTTTCCAACAAGAAGAAATCTGAACAACCGACTATCATAAAAGGAACATATATCCTGCAATGAAACTTCGGCGATCATTGAAACAAATCTCTTCTTATATTGGTCGGGGTCAACCAACAACAAGCCACACACGTTGGGCAATCAATGTAACTAAATTCTTTACTTATAATAATCTTCGGGGTCGAGATGATGTTAAGCACATAAAGAAATAAGAATCAATTCCACTCCAAAACATACCTCGGCTCCTTTCTTGTCTTCTTGCGTTTTCTGTCCTTCTTCTTACTATAAGTTCTCTGGCAATCAAAACTATCAATACTTGTTTATCAACATGTAAGCAAGCTTCCTTTACTTGCATCTCTCACACAGTATCCACAACTACCTTCATGAGGAAAAGACCCCTCACAAATGCTTTATATTATTCTGCTCCATTCTTATCTTCTTGCATTTTCTTAAAACATCTGTTTCTACATCAGCATACATCAAGACGTCAGATAACCATACATCCAAAACACTTCATCTTATTCCTTTTTTCATCCTAAGCTTTCTATAAATTCATTATATTCCATACGTAATATAACCCACTCCCAATAAAAGTAGCCATTCCATCTTTCTTCATCCCAATCATTTATATTTATTAATCTTCTATTCCATATAAGCCTTCCATTTTTCCAACTCAACAAGCATCTCAAAAATTACACATTATCTTAAAAGGAATATAGAATAATGAAACTTCAACAAAGAGCAAAGCCTCCCTGTTACCCATTGCTGGACCACCACAAAGAATCTAGTTGGCAAATGTACTAAACTCTTTGCAGTAGCCCATCAACAGGTGGCCATGCCTTTAACTTTAAAAAAACATAATACTATGACAAGGCTAAAACGTGATGGTGGGCCCTGTAACCAAATAATTTCGGTTAAAATTCTCATGTCCCTTTGGACATTTGTCATCCATGTTGTTAGAGGTCTGCCACTCCATCTCTTTTGTGTAGCCATGGAAAGGCACTTCTTCACTACATTTTTTCCCGGTGCTAGCCACATGGGCGAGTGGTTATCATGTCGGACTGCCAACCCCAAGCTTGCAGGTTCGTTCCTGGCCGTGGTAAGTGATTTTTGAAAGGCGACAAAAATCACGATACGCATGTCATACTATGTTGGCATGTTTAAGAACCCATTTGAATTCAGTAGGCCGTATTCATAGTGTCAAAATTTTTCTCGGGATTTTCCACCAACACAAAGTTCCTCATTTCTCTACTAGAAAGCGCTATATTGTCAAGGAGCTTAGATATCTAACCTCCTTGACTTTCATAGCCGGGACTGTTACAGGTCAGGGAAGTCAGGGGGGGAAAATCCGGTCAGAGAAGTCAGGGAAATTTTCTGCAAGTCAGGGAACTTTTTAATTTTTTTTAAATAAAATAATACATGCTGGAGCCGAAAATCTTGGGCCCTGTAAAAGAAAACGATGAATACAGGAGACGGCACAACCACGAGCTCTACACATGTGTAGAAAAAATAACTGATGTGATGAGAAAAAGAAGAATTTTATTTTATGGACACATTTCACGAATGAGCTCTGTAAGGTTGACAAACAGGATCTTTACATACTTTCTAGAGAAGAAAACCAAGGGGGCATGGTTCACTGAAGTTGACAGAGATTTGAAAGAAATTGGGATTACAAGTGATGATGTACTGGAACGTGTAAAATTTAAGGTGAAACTTACAACTCACCGGAGTTTCCTAGAGAAACCTAAGCTCAAAACAGGCAGGAAGTGGACAGAAGAAAGGAAGCGACAACATGGAGAATTCATGCAGCAGTACTGGGTGAATGTTAAAGCTCAAAGCAGAAACCAGTTGAAATAACGTGGTCCTTAGTTGGCCGTAACGCAAGAAGAAGAAGAATACATGCTGGAGCGTGAATTTGTCTATTTGGATTTAGCGCGAAGCTCCTTCACTTTGTCGGGTTGCGGCTGCAAATTGTTAAAATTGAAAAATAAGGGAGAGAGAGCAAGAAAGGAATACATTGCGGTAGCCCTGCTGCTTTCAATACGCGTCGCATCGTTTGTCCACACTACACACTTTCCTCCACTTTCGGCTCACTGCACCTTTTGCAACAAGACCTTTGACCTAAGCAACATGGGAAAAAGGCGTTGGATAACCACGTAAAAGGAAAACGGCATCAATCTAAAATCCGCAGGATGAACTTATCCTACGGCATTAAGGATTTTTCGACCACTACACCTGCGAGCACGACTGCGCCTGTTACTGCCAACGTCGGAGAAACTCAAGGTGGTGGTAATTCTTCAGTCGCACCTTCAGCAGTTCAAGTACCGGTAGCAGCAGTAAAGGAGGACAAGATTTCCCTTCCCTCAACATCCAGCGCGGTAGGAAATGAAGTGAGTGCTATGCGCGGCCTGAACAAGTACATTTTGAAAGACGAGGTGACAACTGCAGAAATTTTATGGTTAAATTGTTGCGTAAACCACATATCAATGTCAGCCGGGGAAAATTCTGTGAACGAGTTCGGTAGAATGTTCCCGATAGCCTGATACTGTAGCTTACAAAATGGAATTAGGTCGATTAAAAATGGCTTATATTCTAATTTATGGGCTTGCTTCCTTTTACAATGAAGAGTTAATTGAAGAGTTAAAAAACTGCAAAAGTAGTTCATAATGCATTCAAAAGTGAAATCGTTGAAGCAGGGTGGGGTATCCCATTATTTTTGAGATCGCCATTTAATATTTTTCATGATAGTCCAACACATAAGTGAGTCTATTCTGAATATTCAAAATCTGACAAATTTCCCCTGCCATTCAGTCCAGTAAGGTGGCTTTGCATTACTTCCGTCGCAGAAAGAGCAATGGAAATTGTACCTAATCTGAAAAAGTTTGTACAGGTGATTGAGTCAGGTGAAGCCAATGTTGCAATAATATCTGACAGCTACAAAAATGTTGTTAAAGCTTTGAAGGATCCACTGTTATTGGAGAAGCTAGCATTCTTTGCCCAGTTAGCTCGTCAACTGGAGCCTTTCATGACAGCTTTTCACTCAAACGACCCTCTTGCTCCCTTTTTGTACTCTGATTTGAGTAAATTGGTTAAAAATTGAATGGAAAGCTTTGTAAATGAAGATCTTTTATCTAACGCTACTAACCTATGCTCAATTGATGTCAATGAGAAGCAAAACCTGATCCCCCATGAAGACTTTAGTCATTTCGTTCACTCGTATTTACGGCAGACAAAGGCTAAGGAAGTAGATATTTTGCGTTTCAAGGATGAATGTGTTAAAATGTTCAGAGCTATTTGCTCTAAAATACTCCAAAAATCGCCTCTTAAATATTCTTTGTGTAAATACATTATGTTCTGTGATCCTGCCATAATTTCCCAGAGTAGAAGTGTGTGTATTTCTCGACTTGGAAATTGCCTTACTGCGTACAGAGATAGCAATCGATTGTCTCCTTCAAACTGTGACTTAATTAAGTCTGAATTCAAGAATTTTGTATCTCAAGACATTGTATGGCGCGCGGCAGCCGATTATTCGCGAAAACCATGTAGGTTAGACCAGTGTTTCCCAAACTTTATTTTGTGTGTACTACTTTAAGTGATGAGAATTTCTCGCATACCACCTAATGGTTGGGAGATATAGTAACTATAACCCCCACCACACCAAAAGATGGATTGTAAATTGTGTTTGTTAGAGTTAGACTGTTAGAATTAAAGTTCAAATAATAAACAGTGTGACCAGGTTTTTTAAAATTATTTCTTACAATAAGTATTCAATTCAAACATTCAGAAATGACACTGTACAAATAATATTAATAAAAGAACTCGTAATAATTAAACATAAAACCCAAAGTTCAACTAACAACTTCAATGTGAAGGGTGAGCTTGAAGATTAGAAGCCAACTTAGGAATGTCTGGTTTAATATTGCTGAGTCTCAAACGAAGATCGTTTTCCACTGTATTCCGGTATTTATTCTTGAGATAAACAAGTGAAGTAAATGCAGTCTCACACAAGTACGAAGTTGTGAAAGGCAGCAAAAATCTAACTGCTTTGTCAGTTATGTCTGTATAGTCTGCACGCCTCTCAACCCAAAAGTTCACAAGAGCCATTTTTGAAAAAGTTTGCCTTAGTTTGAATCACAATTCAGTTCCTAAAATTGCCCCTTATCTTTGGCCTTAAAGTCCTCCGGCAACATAGCAATGTTTTTATATTTGTAATTTTATTTATTTATTTTTTATTTTTTTCGTAAGTTCACCTCGTACCACTGCAGCAGTACGAGCGTACCACAGTTTGGGAAACGCTGGGTTAGACCATTTTTGGCGAGGTGTTCTGAAAAGCCAGGAGGGCTCGGAGCTTCTGACACAGTTCATTCTGGGTTTTCACATTCTAAGTCAAGATCAAGCGTTCGTAGAACACGGCTTTTCTACTAATAAAGAGGTGATAGTTGAAAATAAGCTCGAACGTTCTCTCATATCCTACGATGGTGTTCAATCCGAGGGAGGCTTAGGGAAAGTGACTGTCGCCAAAATATGACAATTGAAAAGTGCTTTTGCAGTCCATCGATGTAAATAAGTCCGATAGCTTTTGAGTCCAATTAAATGGTTTCGTTGTGCCAAATTTTTTTGATTACCTATTTTTAATTTCTTTCTTACCTTAGCAATAATTTTGAAAGAATCCATGCCATGTACGATACTTTCGCATCGTATTATTTGACTATTAGGTCATAGTTTCTAAGTCATTAGTTATAACAATTGCATTAACTTTTTGAATGTAAGAAGTTTCATTGTGAACTCAGTGTACTGACAAAGAAAGAAGTTAAAAATAAAGTTCCTTGAATCCATTTTTTTTATTTCTTTGTCCGTATTATTATATATTTTTCTTAGAATAACCGATTAATATATTTAAAAAGTCATATGAAGCCTTTTTTTTTTCTTCTTTTTTTTTTTTCCCCATGCTTACGGCGTCTGAACCTGGGCTAATTCTCAAAATTAGGTTTTTGTTAAAATTCTTTCTTTAAACCTTTCTTTACAATCTCTGAAAATAGCTTACAATCTCGTGTAATACAGTAGCTGAAAAAAAAAAGACGAAGAAAGGTTAGAATGGACGTGTATTTAAAAAAAAAATAATAATAATAATAATCACCGTATGTAGTGGGATTCGGAAGATGTAAATCAGTAACTATCATTTGATCAATTCGACAGGTTTTATTTATAAAATTCTGTATGTTCAGAATTGGTGGTCAGGGAAAATGGGATCCTAAGTCAGGGAAAATGTAAATCTTGGACTTGTAATAACCCTGATAGCGATTCAAGGAGCAATAGAATTCAACATGCAAGCTGCCCTCTGCGCGTCAATTAACAAAGCTTCCACCCGCCTCCCAAGGCCATACGATATTATTATTATTATTATTTCCCGATCTTCGCATAACATGTCCATACCACTTTAGCCTGAACTTTAAAAGTTTCTCAGTTAGGCGCTACTTTCAAACTTCCTCGCACATGTTCATTACTGATTTTATTTTTGAGAGTAACTTTACCTGCCCAATGTAACATACGCATTTATGTGGTATGTAGCTTTTGCTTATGTGCCTTTGTAGTAGCCCTTGTTTCACTACCATAGAGTGATAATTGTTATTCTCCTCCCAATTCGATTGGGCACGTTACTGTGTTGACCGACTGAAAAGCGATTATTTTATAGAAAGATGGTATATTGGCTTTCACGGCCAGTGAATTAAACTCAGGGATTCTTCTAGGTTTGTGGGGTTCAGCCTAGGACACCAAGCTGGCTCATCAGCGGGCTCTTAGTGTCCCTGCCCGGACCCCTACTGGAGTAGCAAACTGTGCGCTACCACCCTTTATATAAAGCACACCTGTGCCTCTTCTCTGCGAGAACTAAAAGCTCAAGCAGCCATAACCTCCCTATGAAGGCGTCCAAAAAGATGGTATATTGGCTTTCACGGCCAGTCAGGGTCATGGTCACAGTCCGGGCAGGGACACCAAGAGCCTGCTGATGAGCCAGATTGGTGTCCTAGGCGAAACCCCACACAAGACACGGCACAAGCCTAGAAATATTGCTGAGTTTTGATTATTTTTAAGATTTACTACAGTTGCAACATCATGTATGGTTTTTGCCAGGCAAACCCGAGAAGCTGACTTCACAGTTCCGTCTCACCTATGCCATGATACTACGACTGTTGAGAGTGGAGAAGATCTCGGTGGAGGATATGATGTCGCGCTCCTTCATGGAGTTCGACAAGTTGGAGAAGCGGGAGAACTACGTGGAGAGTGTAAAGGATCTGGAGAGCCAGATAACCAAGCTCAAGGCAAATGCTACCAAGTTGGGGAACGCTGATAAGCTCAGTGAACTATTCACGACCTCTTTCGAGTATATCGTAATATGGATGGAAACAAGGGTGAGTAAGATCTTATCGTCTTCATGGGATCTTGGAAAATATCAGGGTGTCTACTAGTCTGGGAGATATTGAAAACAAGAGGGAATTTAAAAATTCTGGTTAAGTCAGGGGATTATCATGAATTTTTAAATTCAGAAATATTGTATTTACTCGGCTAGAGGACCCCCCCCCCCCCTCTTTTTTTTCCTTCTAAATTTCTAGTTCTGAAATTGAGGGGGTATAGACGAGAACTTCACAAAAATCCATTATTTTGGGAAAGGGAGAGAGTAAACATAAGCTATTTTATTCATAATGTTGAATTTTGGGCTTATGCCGTGTTTTATTATATTGCAATTCGACGCGTTTCGAAAGAAACCATGTCTTTCATCGTCAGGAATAATCTGGAATACGACAATGTTGCTAAGAGAAAGCAACGAAGAACATATAGAAGGTGCCCAAAGATGGACGCCATTATAGCCCCATGTTAGGGACAATGGAAAGCAGCAGTGAATTACTTTCTCAGGGTTCTGATAATAGGTAGCCAGGATTCACTGAGATTGTAGCCGGTGTCGCGGTTGAAATTATCTGGGTGTTTACGTATTTCAACCGCCTCCCTGATGATTCTGGGACGATATTGCTTTATACGGGCAAGAACATCCACCCCTTGGAACATGACATCATGGCCAGGTGTTAAAGCACGATCGGCAACAGCTGATTTATCAGGTTGAATGAGCCTGATACATCTATTATGTTCCTTAATGCGAGTGCATATTGTTCTCGAAGTCTGCCCGATGTAAACCTTGCCACAAGTACAGGGAACTCTGTAGATACCCGGTTGTTGCAATTTAGACAAACTGTCCTTAGTTGGTCGCAGGAGTTGCCTAATCTTAACAGAAGTTCCAAATACAGTCCGTATGTTGTATCGACGTAGGATTTTAGCAATACGATCCGTTGTGTTATGTATGTACGGAAGGTAAGCAGTTCCTCTTACATCTCTTTTCTCAACTGACGTCCTATTATTATTTGTTGGTTTCAGAACCGTAGAAATCAAAGCCTTGCTATAACCGTTGCTCTCAAAGGTGGTTCGCAGGGTGTTAATTTCTTCTTGTAAAGAAGACACTTCACAAATCCTCCTAGCCCTGGTAGTTAGAGTTGTAAGGATACCATGTTTCTGGGCAGGGTGATGGTGAGAACTTGCGTGGAGATATCTATTGGTGTGTGTTGGCTTACGAAAAACGCTGTGTCCTAAAGATCCATCCTCTTTCTTGGTGACGAGAACATCTAAAAAAGGTATTTTGCCGTCAGATTCCTTTTCCATGGTGAAACAAATAGAAGGGTGCTGGAGATTAAGGTGATCCAGGAAATGGCTAAGATTTTCCTCACCTTCCGTCCAAACAACGAACGTGTCATCCACATAACGCCACCAGATCTTCGGTTTGAAAGGAGCCGACGACAAAGCTTTCTCTTCAAAGTTCTCCATGAAGAAATTAGCCACAACAGGAGAGAGAGGACTACCCATGGCCACACCATCAGTCTGCTCATAAAAATTCCCATTCCATAGAAAGTAAGAGGAGGTCATGCAGTGATAAAAAAGTCTTGTGATGTCTTCAGGAAAAAAGCCATTAATGAGAGACATAACACCATCAATAGGTACTCTCGTAAACAGAGACACCACGTCGAGACTCACTAGAATATCACCCGGCTGAAGTGTTATAGCTTTTAACTTTTCCACGAAGTGTGTGGAATCCTTAATGTACGAAGGCGTGTTACCCAGAAGCGGCTGAAGTAGTCTTCCTAAGTATTTGGAAAGGGCATATGTAGGAGAACCAATCGTACTAACAATAGGTCTAAGAGGAACATCTTCCTTATGTATTTTAGGAAGACCATAGAGTCTCCTGTATATAGGATTAATAGTCGTGATCCTACTACTCGCTACTCAAATGTCACCGTCAAATTGATCAAGCAATCATCTATTCCAGCGGATGCAGCGAAGACTCTCCTTCCAGGGGATGCTATTCCTCCGAGACTCTATGGTCTTCCTAAAATACATAAGGAAGATGTTCCTCTTAGACCTATTGTTAGTACGATTGGTTCTCCTACATATGCCCTTTCCAAATACTTAAGAAGACTACTTCAGCCGCTTCTGGGTAACACGCCTTCGTACATTAAGGATTCCACACACTTCGTGGAAAAGTTAAAAGCTATAACACTTCAGCCGGGTGATATTCTAGTGAGTCTCGACGTGGTGTCTCTGTTTACGAGAGTACCTATTGATGGTGTTATGTCTCTCATTAATGGCTTTTTTCCTGAAGACATCACAAGACTTTTTTATCACTGCATGACCTCCTCCTACTTACTATGGAATGGGAATTTTTATGAGCAGACTGATGGTGTGGCCATGGGTAGTCCTCTCTCTCCTGTTGTGGCTAATTTCTTCATGGAGAACTTTGAAGAGAAAGCTTTGTCGTCGGCTCCTTTCAAACCGAAGATCTGGTGGCGTTATGTGGATGACACGTTCGTTGTTTGGACGGAAGGTGAGGAAAATCTTAGCCATTTCCTGGATCACCTTAATCTCCAGCACCCTTCTATTTGTTTCACCATGGAAAAGGAATCTGACGGCAAAATACCTTTTTTAGATGTTCTCGTCACCAAGAAAGAGGATGGATCTTTAGGACACAGCGTTTTTCGTAAGCCAACACACACCAATAGATATCTCCACGCAAGTTCTCACCATCACCCTGCCCAGAAACATGGTATCCTTACAACTCTAACTACCAGGGCTAGGAGGATTTGTGAAGTGTCTTCTTTACAAGAAGAAATTAACACCCTGCGAACCACCTTTGAGAGCAACGGTTATAGCAAGGCTTTGATTTCTACGGTTCTAAAACCAACAAATAATAATAGGACGTCAGTTGAGAAAAGAGATGTAAGAGGAACTGCTTACCTTCCGTACATACATAACACAACGGATCGTATTGCTAAAATCCTACGTCGATACAACATACATTTGGAACTTCTGTTAAGATTAGGCAACTCCTGCGGCCTACTAAGGACAGTTTGTCTAAATTGCAACAACCGGGTATCTACAGAGTTCCCTGTACTTGTGGCAAGGTTTACATCGGGCAGACTTCGAGAACAATATGCACTCGCATTAAGGAACATAATAGATGTATCAGGCTCATTCAACCTGATAAATCAGCTGTTGCCGATCGTGCTTTAACACCTGGCCATGATGTCATGTTCCAAGGGGTGGATGTTCTTGCCCGTATAAAGCAATATCGTCCCAGAATCATCAGGGAGGCGGTTGAAATACGTAAACACCCAGATAATTTCAACCGCGACACCGGCTACAATCTCAGTGAATCCTGGCTACCTATTATCAGAACCCTGAGAAAGTAATTCACTGCTGCTTTCCGTTGTCCCTAACATGGGGCTATAATGGCGTCCATCTTTGGGCACCTTCTATATGTTCTTCGTTGCTTTCTCTTAGCAACATTGTCGTATTCCAGATTATTCCTGACGATGAAAGACATGGTTTCTTTCGAAACGCGTCGAATTGCAATATAATAAAACACGGCATAAGCCCAAAATTCAACATTATGAATAATAACACGGGCCGTGAAAGTCTA
Organism: Meconema thalassinum; assembly: GCA_946902985.2. NCBI lineage: Eukaryota > Metazoa > Arthropoda > Insecta > Orthoptera > Tettigoniidae > Meconema > Meconema thalassinum. The sequence goes on along the minus strand of OX336398.1, from coordinate 174,097,303 downwards.
AATGACAATATAAGCTATTTTATTTTGTTGCTACATAGTACGATATATATTCAATCAAAATAAACTAAGTTTACATCTTTAATCATTCCATTATGAGACTGCCATAACCTCACTTATCTACAACTACTCCCTGCTACCCCCCAATGAATTTATCCCTTGCTAAGCAAAAATCTTGGTATCAAAGAAATAGAATGGAATGGACGAAGTATCCGACATGGAAATGCGAACTTTATTTGAAAAGAGAGGGGGAATGCATCAATTAGGGAATGACTGATGATGCTGAACGATCACATCTCACTAACATTTGTAAACAACGGAGTACGTATTATTCACAAGCTTCACATTAATATACCAATAACGTGTCACACAAATGCTGACGGTTTGAAACGTTTCTACTAGCCCAGCCTTGCACTTTGAAATACATATATAAGAAGCTCCACAGTTGGGATGACAAGTGTAACTGTTTCCTTAATGACCCCACTGTTGGGTGTACAAATGTAATGTTTACTCTGACTAAGATACGTTGTATTAATGGGCGCCAAGACCTCAACGCTATGTTGAAATCTAAATTTATATTTAACAACACCTAGCTCTGGTAGAACACCTTCAAGAATCTTTACACTCAGATCGTGGTATGATTTGATCACTAACCCAACTAACAATTGTATCAGGAGAAGGAATTTGGTCTATATCTAATGCTACCTACTGAAAGCAAAGATTGCATGGTTATAAGAAATGAATTTATTATATAAAAAACAAGCATGGCAAAATTAATAATAATAATAATAATTTTAAATTGGAGCGTTACGATTTGAATATTACCACTAGAGAATTACGTGAAAATGGAGTCGGATGAATTACTGATTTTACTATTATTCCCAAGCTAAGAAGTTACTGAAATACTGAATATGAAACAAAGAAACGAGAGATTATGTAGTTCTGAGTCATTCGCGCTTACCATTGGAAATTGCCGTAGCATTTCCCTCGTACTTGATGTTGAAGAGAGCTTCCCACAGCCTTCTGGACGTCGTCATCTTCTTCGTCAGTTGTAGAAATATTTGTAGAAACGTTAAATTATGGTCCGGTCACACCGGAACCAACCACACGAGCAACCACAACGGTCAAGTTTTACAAAGATAATCGCCCTGCCTCCTCGGCGCGCAAACCATATATGCACTCGTCGCATCCCCTCTCTGGACCCGTCTCCAAGTCGCCCGGTCTCCTGAGATTGGCTGAGCCACCACGCGATACTCTCCACCTCCGGGTCAATGCACTGGGCGCGACGATGATGTCGATTACCGGTCCAGGCCATTTCGCCTTTTCTTGATGCAGCAACCCCGCTTGCGTCACGCTTCTCGACAAGAATAAGCCTGTAGCCGAATTCCCAGTGACTCATCTCTCTCTCAACAAACTCTAACTGACAAAATCTGTAAAATTCCGTAATCATATAATTTTCCGCGATAATGTTGTTCGTAATAATTCGCTTGATAGTGTTTTCTATAACATCGAAAACCTATCTGTATACTTATAATCTTATAAAATAAAACGCTCCAAAATTACCTATAATAATAAGTTACATGAAAACTTCTCTTGGCTGTACAATTTGCCGCGTAAATAAATATTGAATGGCTTCCTACTGACTTATGTCAGTGGGGTAAAATACCCTCGAAAAACACGTCACATATTCGCCTCGGATCATCGGATGATTTACCGTGACGACGGTCCATCATGCGATTATCCCAGACACGTCAATAAAATCCCCATCCAAAATACATATTACATAAAATAAAGCACCCTAAATTACATATATATACACTCATAATTTTCTTTACGCACTTTGCGTCGAAGTCCGTTGTCATTTTGGACTGCCCTGTGCAATCAGTCCAATGTTTTTCATTTAGATTAATGTTCCACGGATATTTCCGCCTCTCAAAGATCTCTATGTTGGGAAAGATATACATAAATAATGTGTGAGCACTGTGTATATATGATGTCACATCACACGCATCAAAGGTGTTCTGATATATATATATCACCACAGAACTTTCTAATATCACTGAAGGTCGCTTCCATCTGGTGAAACTTAATCTCACTGATCTCACTGAGCACACGATCACACTATTGTGGCAGCGCATCGTGACCATAATACTTAATCTCTCTGTATATTAGACAAAATCAATATTGACTTCTGAAAAAAAAAAAACAGTAAGTGCGCATTACATATAACACCAATATTTCTGTGCCGTAATCGCCCTGTCTTCTTAAGTTCCCGTAGACCAAATTCTACTTAATACTAGTTCACAACTCGGACCAGTTCTCCTCACTCAAATAATACCTTTGTACTAATTACCTTAAATTACACACTTACAACTCTTACATGGCGAGGCCATAAACAGAAATCACGTGTGCTGTTATGTATGAGTTTCATGAGGGACTGTCTCGCCTTCTGGTGGCCCATCTTTTGTCTCGTGGACGCCTTAAGCAAAAATACCCTGTTCAAGCGCTCACCCATCTCTAGGAGACAAATGGGAATTCACCAGCGCTACCAAATTCTGGCCTTGGTGTATCGAGACATTTTAGTGCTCAAGAGCCTCCGACAATCCCGTCATATTTCCCTGTACCTTAAAAACTCTCAATTACTTACATACTACCCCCCTGTGTGACTTCTGATACGCCTGCCTGGAAGACCAGATCTTCCCCGCACCAAATACCACACATACTCATTTGATAGGCTGGCTCGTCAGCTAAACACACTCACTTTATGACACATCCTTAATGTCATCACGTTGCTCCACCAGCATATTTCTCAGTGTCTGTAACGATGCCCTGTTGCTACTGTCCACACATGCTAACCCTACTTTTCTCTGGTGTCACACCTCTACTCGACACTCTATGACCTAAAAATGTCACTTCTGACTGACAGAATGACGACTTAGACAGCTTCAAAGTGAACCCTGCCTGATCTAACTTCTGCAAAACTATATCTAAATGACGTAGATGCTCCTCAAAACTGCGTGAACTAATTACCATATCATCAATGTAAATGGTTACAAACTCTCCTGTGTCATCCCGTAATGCGATGTTTAAAGCCCTAATTAAAGCTGCTGAACTACTCTTTAACCCATAAGGTGTTCTACAAAATTGATAAAGGTTATATTTATGACTAAAAGCTGTAAATGGTCTATCTTCGTACATAAGTGGCACTTGCCAAAAACTGGAACTCAAATCTACACAAGTGAAATACTTCTTCCCCTCAAATGTTTGCATTAATTCCTCTATTGACATAGATTTCAGCTGATCTGAACTAATTCTACTGTTAACCAAACGAGCGTCTAAACAAATACGAACTGTGCCGTCGGCCTTGGGTACCGTGATCAAAGAATTAACATATGGACTGTTAGAGTGCTCAGTAATCCCATCTTCAAGCATCTGGATAATTTGTGCCTCAACTGCACTCTGATAAGCGAAAGGTACAGGATATCTATGTCCTGTGAATACTGACCTATCAATAACGTTCAATGAATGTGTATAGCAATTGGCCATACCAATGCGATCCTCAAAAACTCTCCTATTACACAATAACACATCATAGAGCCGAACACATTGTTCCACCTCTATATTTCCCTGAAATGCAGCATCACGTAACGAGTCCTCTAGACCAGCGGTTCCCAAACTTTTGCAGTCCCGGAACCATTCAGAAGTCATGTTCTTTCCGCGGAACCCGAACTCTATCCCTGATTTTACTGAGGACTGTGAACCTACAACGTTCTTCCTGCTTTCATTTATTCTTATTGCCTGGGTGTTTCGTATAGGCTAACGCTAAGGTAGTAGGTTTGGAAACAAAGAAAAAACATTTTAAATATACATACAAGAATTTATTTCGGAACAAAAACATAAACAATTATTTAAGAACAATAAAAATTGGATCTCCATCTAATTTCGAATGTGATGAATGAAATTGTTTAATTTTCGTTCTTAAAATAGTTTTGAAATCGGGCTTTATGTCCGACAGCTGAATAGGTAAATCCGGGGCAGCATTCAACTTACTCCTGAATTTGTTTTGGTGTAAGCATAAGCAGAAAAGCCTGCTTCGCATCGATAGTTGGACACGAAGGGGAGCAGAGCTCGGATAGCCTTTTACGGCTACTGACGGGTATGCGTCTATCAGTCCTACCCACGGTGGGTGAGTGGATAGCGTGTCGGTCCACTAACCCCAAGATTGCAGGTTCGCTCCTGACAGTGGTAAGTGATTTTTGAAAGGCGGCAAAAATACGATACACATGTCATACGATGTTGGCATGTCAAAGAACCCATTTGAATTCAGTGGGGGTTTGCCTGTTCCTCTATCGGGCGCGTCCCAGGTGGCGGATAGGGGGGCTCGCCGGACTTGTCCGGAGGGTTTGAGGGAAATAAAATACCTCTCGCGGACCAAAAACAGGCCCCATGCCAGGGTTATGGTGAAGCTACGTTAGGCCTAGCAAGCCAGTAGTGGATATGAAACTGCTTTTAAAACGGGCCTCAGAAAGGACAGATCTAAAGGAAGCAGACCTGGCTATGGAAATGGACTACGAATCGGAACTTTGAATATAACGACATTGACGGGAAGAGTGGAGGAGGTTGTGGATATGATGGAGAGGAGAAAACTGGATGTACTCGGACTGGCAGAGACCAGATGGAGAGGGGAAGGAAGAAAAGAACTGAGAAATGGCTTGCAGCTATACTGGATAGGAAATGAGGAGGGGAAGAGAAATGGAGTGGGAATGGTGGTGAGAGAAGGGCTGAGGGAGGAAGTAAAGAGGGTAAGTGATAGAATAATTAGAGCCAGAATCACTGTGAAAGGTAGAAACCTGGACATTCTGCAAGTCTATGCACCACAGGTGGGATGCACAGAAGGCGAGAAGGACGAGTTTGAAGAGGAGTTGCAGAAGCAGTTAGTGGGGAGAGACCTGATAGTCATGGGAGACCTAAATGCCCATGTCGGAACTGATAGAAGAGGTTTTGAGGAAGTGATTGGTGGTGAAGGATGGGGAAACAGGAATAAGGAAGGAGAGAGATTGTTGGAACTGTGCAAGATAAATGGGCTAATGGTTGGAAACACATGGTACAAGAAGAGAGAGAGCCATAAAATTACTTGGTACAGCAGGGATTTGACTAGGAAATCAGTGGTGGACTATATTCTATGCGGGAAGGAGACAAAGAAGAGTATCACGGATATAAGGGTAATACCTTCAGAAGCCCTGGACAGTGACCACCGTCTGCTGGTCGCCAAGGTGAGAGGACTGAAGGAAAAGAGGAGAACTGAAAACCAAGAAAGAAGAATAAGGACATGGAAGCTGAAGGAGGATGGAAATAAGGAGAAGTTCCAGATATTAGTGAGGAACAAATTACCGAAGGATGATCCGAAAACAGGTGAAGAAGAATGGAATAGGTTCAAGGACATGTTGGTAGAAGCAGCGGAAGTCGTGTGTGGCAGAACTAGTGGAAAGAAAAGGTGGAAGGAAACACCATGGTGGAACCCCAGAACTAAGGAAGTAGTGAAAAAGAAAAATGAAGCATTCAGGAAATGGTTCCAACAGAGGACAGACAGAACAAGAGAAGAATACCAAGAGCGGAAGAAAGAAGCAGGAGAAGTAGTGAAGGAAGAGAAAAAGAAATGGCTGGAGAAATGGACAGAAATGATGGAGGAGGACTGTGATGGCAGTAAGAAAGTGTTGTATGGAATGATAAAGGCAAAGAGAAGAGATACAGGGGAAAATGTCAGAATGGTGGACAGGAATGGAAAGGAAGTCGAAAATATGGAAGAAGTAAAGGTTATCTGGAGAGAATACTTCAAGGAACTCCTAAATCCAACTAAAACCAGCGTAGTGGACATTGTGGAGGAAGAAACAGACAGTGACCAAGACATTTCAGAGAAGGAATTGACATGGAAAGAAGTGGAGGAAGCATTAAAGAAGATGAAAGGGGGAAAGGCACCGGGAATAGACGAAGTGAGTGTGGAGATGGTGAGAGCAGCAGGGGTGATAGGAACACAGTGGCTCTTTCGAGTAATGAAAGTGATATGGAGGGAGAAGAAAATACCAGAGGACTGGAAAAGAGGGATAATAATACCCATATTTAAAAAGGGAAGTAGGAAGGAATGCAAGAACTACAGGGGAATTACACTCATGTGCCACTGCGCCAAAATATTTGAGAAGGTACTGGAAAGAAGAATTCGGACAGAAGTTGAAGATGGGCTGAGGGAAGAACAGTATGGATTCAGGCCAGGAAGGTCAACAGTTGACCTCATCTTTGCAGTAAGACAGCTACAAGAACACCATTACGAATATGGGAAAGATCTGGTGATGACCTTCTTGGATATTGAGAAAGCATATGATAGTATTAATAGAAACAAGGTATGGGAAGCAATGAGAGCAAAAGCAGTGAACAAGGAGACAGTGGCAAGAGTGAAAGCAATGTACGAGGGAAGCAAAAGCTGTGTAAAGGTGGGAAGAGAGAGAACGGAATGGTTTCAACTGGAGAGTGGTCTGAAACAGGGAAGTGCCCTCTCACCCCTGTTATTTATAGTGGTGATGGATGAAATCATACGAAAAGTGGTAAATAGCATTGGGGAAAGGAAAATGAAGGCAATGTTGTTTGCTGATGACCTTCTGGTATGGGGAGAGGATGAGGAAGAAGTACAAGAGCAATTAGATGAGTGGGAGAAGGTAGTGTTATCATATGGGATGAAGTTCTCAGCACAAAAGAGTGAAGTGGTCATCACAACGAGGAAGAAGACCAGACTGGATATGGGCATAACACTTGGAGGACAGCAGTTGCAGAAAGTAGAATGCTTCAAGTACTTGGGAAGCATAATTGAAGAAAAGGGAGGCAATAGGATGGAAATAAATGAGCGGGGAAGGTGCGCAGATGGATTTTTCAAGAGTGTTAGGGGGATGATATGGAATAAAGATGTACCACAAAAATGTAAAGGAATCATCTACAAGACCTACTTTGTGCCAATTTTGACATATGGTTCAGAAACATGGGTGATGAAGGAAAGGGACAAGAATAAAATACGAGCAGTGGAGATGAAGTTCCAGAGGAGTAGGGTAGGAGTGACAAGAATGGACAGAGTAAGGAATGAGAGAGTCAGGGAGATGGTAAGAGAGCGATCTAGGCTACAATGGTATGGACATGTGAGGAGGATGCAAGAGGAGAGGATACCGAAGAAGATGTTTGGATTGGAAATGACGGGAAGGAGGCCAAGGGGAAGACCAAGGGACAGATGGACAAAAGGAGTTAAGAAGAGTGTGGAGGAAAGAGGAGTGTGCTGGGACACAGTAAATGACGAGAGATGGTGGATGGACAGGAAACGATGGAGAGGCTTATGTTCCAAGCAGACCCGACCAGCGGTTGGAAACTGCTCAAGATGATGATGAGGCCGAGTTCATAATGGCAAAATTAATCTCGGGAGTTTCCACCAACACAAAGTTCCTCTTTTCTCTACGAGAAAGCGCTATAATGTTCAAGGAGCTTAGATATCTAACATCTAACCTCCTTGACTTTCATAGTCGAGGAACAACGAAATTTGACATGCAAGCTACCCTCTGGGTGTCAAATAACAAATCTTGCACCCGGCACCCGAGGCCATATGATATTAATATTATTATTATTAGTCCTACCCAAAAGTCATTCAGCGGCACTAATTCAAATTTCGTTTTAAAAGCGGAGGTACATTGAATTTCAATAAGATCTTCATAGTAAGGCACGGACATGTGACGTTTATTTCGTTGGCAAATGGATTTTGCTGTGATAAAAGTCATAAAACGAAGTCCTAACGTTGGCGAATAGGTGTTTGGATATAACACGAACTCCACCTACCTTCGCATTGGACACAATCTGATAGTTAGCCTCGTGTGGCTTTACTTTAAAATCAGTTTTAAATTTGAGTTTTAAGATTTATCGCTGAACCCCTGCGATGCCTTCATGGAACCCCAGGGTTCCGCGGAACCCAGTTTGGGAACCGCTGCTCTAGACTACCGTTCGTAATCACACTGCCCACAAAACATGGAGAACCCCGCTCTACGGCTGGCAATATCTCATTTAAAGTACAAATCACACCTACAACACTACTTCTCTGAATATGGTCATCGAACGCTACTTCTACTTCAGAATCACCCCATTTAGATTTCAAACTCCCTACATCATAACATAAGTTACCAGACACTCTACTTAGCCACTCTGAACCCAAGATAACACTGAATACTAAATTTGGAATTACAAGACAAATCTGCTTTTCTACATGATTATTAATTTTAATGTCTACTAAAACTTGCTTAGAAATTACTTTAGACCTCTTCCCAACAGCTGTGATAACAAAAGTGCTTTTAATTGGCATCTCCTCAAAATTTACTCCAGTTCCTTTCATTTTATCATAAAATGCACTACTTATGCAACTCTTCATACAACCACTATCAATTAAAACATCTGTGTACGCCTCGGACACGTTAAATTTAACTATAGGGCTCTCACTAACCACCTCCTGAATAATACCTTCATCATTTAGTTCACGTAATAATTCATTTCTTACATTTAGGTCAAAGGGTTCCTGTAAAAGTGTATGGACAGGGCATGTTACAGACTGAGATTCTGACCTTACATCGCAGCCTGGTTCGTGTTCAAAGCATTGCTACCGCTTGGTGTAGTACTACTCACTACTGCACTGGTCTGGTTGTTCTGGGTTGTGTTAACGGTATCTCTCTGTCCGTTATTACCATTGGGCTGATTCCCTCCTTGACCCCTGTTCTGGTTATAATTATTATTGTTATTATACCTCCCTTGGTTACCCCTAAAATCATTATTTCGGCCTTGATTTCCCCTGAAATCATTATTTCTACCTTGGTAGTTCGTACCATACCCATTTCCTCTGTACTGGTTTTGCTGATTATTATTATTATTATTTTGGTTCCCCCTACTTTGGACGCTGGCCCCTTCGCCACTGTTCCCTTGAACTTCCTGATTCCTATTCTCATTAGGCCTGTTATTATGGTTACCCTGGTTCCTACCGAAATTCTCCTCGCAACCACCTCTTCCCAGAGCATCGAATGTACTCAATAAATTCTCCACTTGTGAAATAGATTTAACATTTTGGATACAGGCAGCTTCTTTGATTCTATATGGAAAATGTCTTAGTAATAGCCTGACTACATCACTTTCCTCCTTCAAACCATCCAGATATTTACACATCAATACCTGTCCTAAAAAGTACTCGGTCATAGTGTAGTTTCCTCTCGGGTTATATTTCCCACACACAATTCCCTCACGATGCTGAGACTGAAATACCTCATTCCAAAATTTCTTACAAAATTTAACTTTAAAATCTGAAATATTCTCGAAATTGTCTCTGTAGACAGCAAACCAGTTTCTTGTCTCCCCTACAAACGCTTGCTCTAAAATCTCAACTACCTGGCACCACTCAATACTACCATCTTCCAACCTCTCCCCGAATTTATTTTCTATTGCATTCATGAACTCCATTGGACAACCCTTCCGATTAATGGATTTGCCTAGTTCTATTTCCCTGTGTGTGCTATTCACATAAACTGGCCTGCTCTGACTATTTTCCTGCCTAATTCTAGCTTTCAACTCCTGTTCTAATTCAGCAATTTTCTCCTCAGCTTTTCTTTCAATATTAGTTACAGTTAACCTAATGCTCCCTTCCGATGCCTGAACTTTACCACTTAACTTAGCTTGTTTCTCATTAATCTCTTTAATGCTTTCCTTATTCCTCTCCCTTAAAGCATTAACTTCAGTGATTATTTCTGCATGTACTTTATCAATTCTTCCCCCCAGCTGTTCTTTAACCTCTTTAGTTGCTACCTGAATTTTGTCAATTTCTCCCCCCAATTGCTTTTTGACCTGCTGTGTTTCAAGTTGCACTAGTTCTTTTAAATTTTCAGCCTGTGTACTGATTCTAATTTCTAACTCCTCCTGTACTTTTCCTAATTTTCTGTCTACATCTGCAATAATCTCTTTAGCCTTCTCTTCCATCACTCCTCTGATCTCACCTCTAATCAGTTAGAATTTATCACTAATTTCCCTACTGTTTTGTTCAAGTTTAGCATTTAAACTATCGCTCAATTCCCTATTACTCTCTTTATTTTCCCTACTATTTTGTTCAAGTTTAGCATTTAGAGTTTCAGTGCTCTCTTTATTTTCCCTACTATTTTGTTCAAGTCTAGCGTTTAAAGCATCTGTGCTAATTTTATTTTGTTGCATAAACTGAAGAAGCAAACTCTCTAACCCTGCTTGACTGTTTTGATTACCCCCCTCAGTATCGGGATTTACCTCCGACATCCCTGTACTGCTTTCATTTCCAAGACTAGCCATACTACTCGTATCTTCACTATCCAACTGGTGACCACTACGCAACTTCATCTCTTCCTCAACACTACCCATGCTGATACACACCGATAAATGAAAAACCCCCAAAATACAGGCACAGAAGTATATACCCTTCTCCTTCCGCAAATGTTATTAGGTTTTCGGTCTCACGTTGGTAGCGACAAGTGAAACGTTTCTACTAGTCCAGCCTTGCACTTTGAAATACATATATAAGAAGCTCCACAGTTGGGATGACAAGTGTAACTGTTTCCTTAATGACCCCACTGTTGGGTGTACAAATGTAATGTTTACTCTGACTAAGATACGTTGTATTAATGGGCGCCAAGACCTCAACGCTATGTTGAAATCTAAATTTATATTTAACAACACCTAGCTCTGGTAGAACACCTTCAAGAATCTTTACACTCAGATCGTGGTATGATTTGATCATTAACCCAACTAACAATTGTATCAGGAGAAGGAATTTGGTCTATATCTAATGCTACCTACTGAAAGCAAAGATTGCATGGTTATAAGAAATGAATTTGTTATATAAAAAACAAGTATGGCAAAATTAATAATAATAATAATAATAATTTTAAATTGGAGTGTTACGATTTGAATATTACCACTAGAGAATTACGTGAAAACAGAGTCGGATGAATTACTGATTTTACTATTATTCCCAAGCTAAGAAGTTACTGAAATACTGAATATGAAACAAAGAAACGAGAGATTATGTAGTTCTGAGTCATTCGCGCTTACCATTGGAAATTGCCGTAGCATTTCCCTCGTACTTGATGTTGAAGAGAGCTTCCCACAGCCTTCTGGACGTCGTCATCTTCTTCGTCAGTTGTAGAAATATTTGTAGAAACGTTAAATTATGGTCCGGTCACACCGGAACCAACCACACGAGCAACCACAACGGTCAAGTTTTACAAAGATAATCGCCCTGCCTCCTCGGCGCGCAAACCATATATGCACTCGTCGCATCCCCTCTCTGGACCCGTCTCCAAGTCGCCCGGTCTCCTGAGATTGGCTGAGCCACCACGCGATACTCTCCACCTCCGGGTCAATGCACTGGGCGCGACGATGATGTCGATTACCGGTCCAGGCCATTTCGCCTTTTCTTGATGGAGCAACCCCGCTTGCGTCACGCTTCTCGACAAGAATAAGCCTGTAGCCGAATTCCCAGTGACTCATCTCTCTCTCAACAAACTCTAACTGACAAAATCTGTAAAATTCCGTAATCATATAATTTTCCGCGATAATGTTGTTCGTAATAATTCGCTTGATAGTGTTTTCTATAACATCGAAAACCTATCCGTAAACTTATAATCTTATAAAAAAACGCTCCAAAATTACCTTAATAATAATAATAATAATAATACGTTACATGAAAACTTCTCTTGGCTGTACAATTTGCCGCATAAATAAATATTGAATGGCTTCCTACTGACTTATGTCAGTGGGGTAAAATACCCTCGAAAAACACGTTACAGGTTCTTGCACCAAATGAAATATGTTTAAAATAAAACTGAGAAGAAGAGGTTGCAGTAAGGACGACTTCAAAGCGGAATACAAAGAATAACAAAAGAATGCAGGCAAGATATGAATCCACAACTTTCATTGGCAGATTTTAAACTTGGAGCTTCTACTCTGCCAATAGTGTGGCATCTTCTATTGGATATTGGGTGAAGCCTATTGGCTACACAATTCGATACCCTGCCCAATCGCGTACGCATATCGTCTGAATAACAAAAATAATATTGTAACAAGAACAATATTTTTTGTCATAAAAGTGGATGATTTTCAGTTATATATTTATTTTTTATTTTTTTAAGAATTCGTCAATTCCCAAGAATGTTGTATTCTGACTTTCAATAATTAAGAGGGGGGGGGGGGGGAGGGGGTGGTACTATAGGCGATTTCCAAGAATTTTGTGTTTTGGCTCTCGAAAATTAAGGGGGGTACTATAGGTGAGGTGGTCCTATAGCCAAGTAAATACGATACTCATTAAATTAAATATATACATATAACATCACATTCGTTCAACTCGCTGCCACAGGAATTTCATTCGCTGTCCTAGAATCACGGTAGCTTGTACTACAGACATCATAGTTTCTGACAACGTAAACAAAATACTCTTCTTTATATTGTTAGTACCGTAATGTACTTTTTTGTTGTTAAACTAAATATTGGCCCAGGAATGGATGTAGAAATCCTTAGCCAATGACGAACTAGCCTATTGTGGATGCTTGCAATAAAACATGTTGCGTTATTTGTATATATAATACACTATATGTTCAACAGCATGAGAAATTTACTCATTAGTTGAGATCTCAACCTTCAGTTTAGAGTTTGTATGTTACGTTGTTATGTATTTCCTGTCCTTCTGTACGGTTTCGAAGGTTGGATGCTCAATCCATTGATGGAGAGGCGGATTGAATCCTTCGAAATGTACTTGTACAGAAGAATACTCAGAAGATCTTGGGTGGCAAAGAAATCAATGAAGTAGTCCTCAAAATCTTTAACAAGAACAAGGATCTTCTAGTTACCATCAAGGAACGTAAGCTTTAGTTACCTTGCGCACGTCATGAGAGGCGAACGATATAAATTTCTCCAGCTTATAATTCAAGGAAAAATTGGTGAACAAAGATCTGTAAGAAGACGGAGAAATTCATGGCTTAAGACTTGCACCGATGGTATGGACGCACATCCATCGAAATCTTCCGAGCAGCTGTTAATCGTGTAATCATAATCAATTGGACCGCCAACCTTCATAGGGAGATGGCGTCTTGAGAAAAAGATACTGTATATCATTAGAAAATACACACTATATGTGCTTAATGCTATAATGTATGGGTATTTATAAAACAAGAGATATAATAAAATCCAAGTAAAGAGACATAACCTTCTCAAGAAACGACCATTAGACCAACAAATCTCAATGTGGGGTGTAGTCAATAACATGTTCAGGAAGTACCGCAAGCCAAGCTAGGGGCAATCTGCGCACCACCTTTCACTTCAGTCGGCGTGACACGCTGAGAGGTTGCATCAGGCAAGGCCACACACAGATAAGATTTCTTGAAGAACAGGCAGAAAACGGTTTCCTGTGTCTGTGCAAGTTTTTCCATGGCGTTTGCGGGAAAGGGAAGCAATAAAGTTCAAGTCTTAAACCAATCACCGCTCAGGGCATTATTTGTGGTCAAAACAAGTTTCTTCCACCCAGCAAGGATTCTAAGACAACCCCACAGAACAGTTGAAAGGGGCAATTGGCATTTGGATGTTTCAGATCATCCCAATAATTTTAAAGTGTATTTCAAGCAATGTGTACAAAGATGTTCTATAATATGTTTTAATTATGTAATGTTAATTCAAATAGGACTGAATTCTGATGTGTAATAGCACTAATTAAGTCAAGTTAACCGGTGACATAAGTGAGCCGGTATAATTTTAAGATCCGTTCGACGTTATTTCCATCTAGCGGTCTCTAGTAATACATCTAAGAGATCGTAATTTCCGCACGTCTGAAAAAGTAATGCGCCCTCGTTGGAGAACTCATCCTTGTCTAAGAAACACGCCTTCGGCGATTGTTATCGCGCCTGAATTGTTATCGCGAGGAGAATTTGATGATCGTCTGCTGTTATAACTGCCACTACCAGCAAATCTATTCTAATGTTCCGAGATGCCCTTTATAATATGCTTTAAGAAGATATAAATGTTGGGGAGACACTACGCGATTCCGGCTTTGTCTCATAGTGAAGATTTCCGTAAATATGGAGTTGTCATAAAATAAAATTATTATCAGTGAACTTCCAGAACGTCTCGGAGTATCAGCTAAGTGGAAATGGTCCTTGTAGCTATTCTGTTTTAATGTGTCATGTTTTGAAGAAAACTGATCACGATATATATATATATATATATATATATATATACTCCCCAACTTTCAGTGTTAAAAGTTCCGTAATTTAATCTGCTAAGGAAGGGTTAAACTGGAGACCGTTCATGTTTTTCTATGAAGTTATTTGGTGTTTATTTTGTCCCCAGTTTATTCATATACGCACGTAGTGGAGAATCAAATTGCTTGTTTATGAATTTATTAATTTAAATGGCGACGCGCAGTTCCCAGGGGTCTGGGGGAACTGTGAGAAGTAGGCTACCAGACACCACAAACATCGCCTTCATAAACGTGATGAGCCTAAATGGCAAGACAGAAGAATTGGTGGACTACATGGAAAAGAAGGAAATAGCAATGATGGGAGTCAGTGAAGCGAAATGGAAGGGAAAAGGTGAGAAAGAAGTCAAGAAAGGGAAGGGATATAGAATATATTGGAGTGGAGGAAAGAAGGCAATGAATGGTGTTGCAATAATATTGAGAGAAGACTTAGTGCAGTATGTTGAGAAAGTAGACCAAATTAATGACAGAATGATGAAAATTAGACTAGGACTTGAGAGTGGAACAAAGGATTTTATACAGATTTACGCACCCCAGACAGGGAAGGTAGATGAATGTTTAGAGGATTTCTTAGAAGAACTGGAAAAGTGTATAGAAGACAAAGAGGTTATAATAATGGGGGATATGAATACACATGTGGGAACAGATAGGCAGGGAAAAGAAGAGATAATTGGCCCATTTAGCTATGGAAATCAGGATGAAGAAGGAGAAATGTTAATAGATTTCTGTAGAAGGAATGGATTAATTGTTGGAAATACATGGTTTAGGAAAAAGAACTCCCAAAAAATAACTAGGTATGGATGGGGAGACAGAAAGACAAAAACAATGATCGATCTTATCCTAGTGGAAAAGGATAAACGTAGACAACTGGTAGATGTGACAGCTATGCCAAGAGGAGATTTTGAAGGAGACCATAAAGTGGTGATACCAAATTAAGGCTTGGGAAAATCACAAAGCTTGCGGAGAAAAGGGAAAGAAAAATAAAGGTGTGGAAGCTAAAAGAGAGAGAGGCAATGGAAAAGTTCCAAGAAGACTTGAAAAAGGAAATTCCCAAAGACGAAGCAAAAAGCGTCGAACAGGAATGGGCATGTTTTAGAAATTGTTTCGCGAAGTGTGCAGTAAACACTTGTGGAAGACTATCAGGGAAGAAAAAGGAAAGGGAGACCCCTTGGTGGAACAACAGGGTAAAGGAAGCTGTTAAAGAAAAACAAATGGCATGGAGGAAGTGGATAGGCAGTAAAAATGCAGAGAAATGGCAAAAATATAGAGAAGCAAAGAAGGCATGCCAAAAAATTGTACAAGAAGAAAAAAGGAAAAGTTGGGAAGGTTTCACGGAAACTTTGAAGGAGGATATCCAAGGAAGTAAAAAGGTTCTATATGGATTGGTGAAAAACAGTGTAAAAGGTAGGGAAAACACAAAATTTGTAAAAACTGAAGCAGGACAGATATTGTATCAAAGAGATGATATATTAAAAAGATGGGAAGAATACTTTTCAAAGCTACTTAATGTTAAATACATCGAACTGGAAGATGAAAAAGAACAAGAAGAAACAATGGAAGAAGAACAAGAAAAGGAGATCACTATGCTAGAAATAGAGGAAGCCATACAGAAGATGAAGAGCGGTAAAGCAGCAGGAGAGGATGAGGTGTCCGCGGAAATGATAAAAGCAGCGGGACCAATAGGTGTACAGTGGTTGTATAGATTATTTAGAATAATTTGGAAGAAGAAAGAAATTCCAGAAGAATGGGGAAAGGGATTAATTATCCCGTTTTTTAAGAAAGGTGACAAAAAGGAATGCAATAACTACAGAGGGATCACTCTTATCGCTCATGTTGCTAAGATCTTTGAGAGAGTTCTGGAAGGCAGACTGAGGAGGAAGATAGAAGGAGAGATGGAAGAAGAACAGTATGGTTTTAGGAAAGACAGATCAACATTTGACCTAATCTTTGCATTAAGGCAAATGATGGAGAAAAGATGGGAATTTGGAAAAGACATGGTGATGACATTTATTGATATTGAGAAAGCGTACGACAGTGTGCCTCGACAGGTGGTTTGGAATGTATTAAGGAAAAGGAGAGTTAACGGAGCTGATGTCCAAATGTTAAAAGCTATGTACAAATATTGTGTGAGTAGCGTGAAGACCAGTATAGGAGAAACAGAATGGTTTAAAGTGGAAACAGGTCTCCGACAGGGAAGTGTATTGTCCCCCTTACTATTCATCATAGTCATGGATGAAATTCACAAGAATGTTAAACAGAGATTGGGACAAGAGGCAACAAAGGCCATGCTGTTTCCAGATGATATAGTGATATGGTGCGAGGATGAAAAGTAAGTACAAAAACAACTAGATGTATGGAATCAAGAAATAGAGAAATATGGGATGAAAGTAAGCACAGAGAAGAGCAAGACAATGGTAATGTCAAGAGGAAGGAAGGAAGAGGAAAGATAGAATTGAATGGGAAAATTCTAGAAGTGGTTAAAAGTTTCAAGTACTTGGGAAGTGTGATCACAGAAGATGGAAGGATAACTGAGGAAATTGGAAAGAGAATACAACAAGCGAACAGTTTTTACCAGAGCATAAGGGGTATTCTGTGGAACCGAGATGTCCCAAAGAAATGTAAAAATGTATTATATTCAACCTACTACAGACCCATACTAACATATGCAGCTGGAGCGTGGACTACTACAAAAAGAGAGGAGAGTAGAATACAAGCCGCGGAGATGAAATTCCTAAGAGGTATAGAGGGCAAGACCAGAAGAGATAGAGTTAGAAATGAAGAGATTAGAAAAAGGACAGAAATCTTGAAGCTGCAGGACATGATAGAAACAACAAAGTTAAAGTGGTATGGACATATGATGAGAATGGGAGAGGAGAGAGTACCAAAGAAAACTTTCTGTGAAAAGATGACAGGGAAGAGACCATGAGGAAGGCCCCGAAAGAGATGGGCAGATACAGTGTGGGAGTGTGTAGAGAAGAGAGGAGGAAAACCTGAAGAAGTACTAAAAACAGGAGAGGAGTGGTGGAGAGACAGGAAACGTTGGAGGTCCTTAATTCACAACCCGACCCACGAAGCTGGAAACGGGAAATGAAGATGATGATGATGATAATTTAAATGGGTGCTTGTTGTTGTTTCATTTCCGTATCTAGTAGAGTTTTATTTTAGTGCGTGTTACTTGCGTTTGTTTTATGTTGTGAAACGCGATTGTATTTATGAGAGATGTTTCTTACCAGTTCCTAACCCCTTGCAGGAGTATGGGATCTTTCAGGGACCTTCAGGGACTGCTATTCTTTAGGTTAGTTCGCGATATTAATTGTGCCTAGACGTAGGAGGGTGTGTTGTTCATTGCTTTGGATGTAATATCTTTTTGTTGGAACACACACCAGTTTATTTTATGTTTCAAGGGTTTGTTTTTATCATGCTTGTCATTTGTGCACTCCAAGGATGGCCGATTAGGTTTTCTTTTTATCCTTGGAGACTGGGCAAGCATTATCTATGTATGTTTCAGAAATATGTTTCATTTACAATCACGCTTCTAGACTTATTTTTAAGGGTGGGTTTGTGTCGTTTGTTTAAGTGGGAATTTGACTGAAGGTCGAGGGTCATGTTTAGTGTTGTTCTGTTTTGTTGTGGCCTTCAGTCAGCAAGCAACGCGTGATCCCATTACGTTATTAAATCAGGTGTATTGTTTACTCTTCCGAGATGATGAAATGTGTGTTCGTTGTACGTGCCCGGGACTGCAATTGACGCTTATTTGGCATCCCGCAAGGTAACTGAACCTTGTGCTTTCGTTCGAAAGAAGTTTTATTCTACCAGCTCATGAAATCGTTTTGTTCTATCTTCATTTGGGTTTTGCTTGTTTTAATTTTACTGAACTGATCTATGTTTATTTGCTGTGTTTGTATGTCACGGCACGTCATGTGAAGTTGTGTAATTATTCTGTGTTGATTGATGTGTCATTTAAGGGTAATTGCTGTTGTTGGTTGTTTCTTTGGGTAGCTTGGCGTGACATACAGTTTAATGTAAGGGTGGTCGGATAGACAGTTCGTGGGAGACACAATTTCATGTACATCTAAGAATGATGCTTCTGACTACCTTCTTGTAGTCAGCCTGTGGTGGAACGAAACGCACTATTAACACTATTGTTAATTTCTTCCCCTCTACTGAACGATCTCCAGCGACTTAGGCATTCCCCTCGTCGTCGACATTCTCCTTTTATAGATCTTTATTGTGTGTTTTACGTTTTATTGTTTTACTGTTTTATAATACCATGTACATATTTTATTACAGGCCCATCATCCCTCATCTTACCATTCCATGCACCCCTCACGTCCCCTTTTGCTATGTCTTGTTTTTTGATATATTACATTTTATTTTACAACCTCTACTCTAAAAGTGTAGTCATTGGATGGTCAGTACTCCATCTAGTTCACCATGTGTTAAAGGTCTCGATTTTAGGTCTCAGGTCCGCGTCCTCAACACCTGCACGCCACAATAAGGACAAGTGGACTATATAATGTATATTTTAATTATAGTGTGTTTTTGAGTGATGTGAGTTGACAATAATGATCTGTGATAATAAGCTGAGAAAAGGTTAAAAAGTTACCCAAAATAATTGTGTTCAGTCAATTTTAAGTATTGATTGGGTGGAGATTTTCATTAGTTATTCAAAGTATTGAGATCTAATCAATAAGCTTTCATTTCTCAAACGCTTAAGCACATGGCATATTGGCTTTCGCGGCCAGTGAATTAAAACTCAGCAATTTTTCTAGGTTGGGCCCGTGTCTTGTGTGGGGTTTCGCCTAGGACACCGGGCTGCTGATGAGCCCGCTTCTTGTCCTAAACAAAAGCCCACACAAGACACGGCACAAACCTAGAAAAATTGCTGAGTTTTAATTGAGCACATGTTTACACATGTGGTTATAAACTGTTCATAACAATGTTCCTATACTCTGATAGGCAAAGATGAACGGTGAAAGCTGTCATCCGCTTGAAGGATGAGGTGAGGAGTGGAGACGAGAGGAGTAACGGTCTCCATAGCAACAGCGAGCAGTGTTGCAATGTATGCTGACACAGCAGTGAGCACATGGTTTGACTCTGTGTTCTACTGTGCCTTGACTCGTCACTGTCATTAGACCGCAAGGCAGGGGGGCTAACTTCCCCAGTATTTGTGTCTTCCTGCAAGCCTCTTAGAATATTATGAGTCATGATCTGCAAGGATACAATAATACAAGGATATGGGATGAAATTTAGCATAAATAAGAGTGAGATGGTGATCACAACAAGGGAGAAGATAAGAACCACAACAGAAATAACAATTGGTGGGGAACAGCTGAAGAAAGTGGAGAGTTTCAAGTATCTGGGAAGCCTGAGACAAGATAATGGAAGAAACGATAGAGAAATAAATGAGCGGGGCAGACAAGCAAAAGCATTCCGGAGGAGTGTGAGAAGCATGATATGGAGCGAGGATGTCCCTCATAACATCAAAAGATCATATATCGGACGTACTATGTCCCTATCCTGACGTATGCCTCGGAGACCTGGGTTATGAAAGGAAGGGAGAAGAGCAAAATACAGGTCAGTGAGATGAGGTTCTTGAGAAGCAGTATTGGAGCTACAAAGATGGACAGAAAAAGAAATGGGAGGACCAGAGAATTAATGAAGGAGGAACCATTACGGGATGGTATAGAGAAATCTGGACTTAGATGGTATGGACATGTAAAACGAATGGAGGAGAAGAGGATACCCAGGAGGATACACGAGACAAAGTGGAAAGGAAAGAGACCAAGAGACAGGTGGCTTATGGAAGAAAGCGTGAAGAAGAGAGGAGAAGACTGGACAAGGGTGGAGGCTGAGAGATGGTAGGAAGACAGAAGACATTGGAGAGGCTTGTGTTGCTAACAGACCCGGCCAGTGGCTGGAAACTGTGCAAGATGATGATGATGATGATGATGATGATGATGATGATCTGCCTCAATGGCAACGCAGCATTTCCTCACATGCTAACTTTGACAGCCGTCAGCGATTATTATTGGTAATACATAGCGGCTTCGGTGGCATAGTTGGTTGCATGCTGAATTGCTGTGCCCAAGATGTGGGTTCAAACCCGGCCGAAGTTGTCGGATTTTTTAAGAGCATTAAAAATCCTTCAGTATGCCTTCCTTTGGAGGGGAAGTAAAGACGGTGGTCCCATGTCATAGATTTATGGCATGTAAAAGATCCTCCCACAGTCTAAACTTCTGTAAAGCTAAATTTTTAGGTTAAATTTCGTCGGAACTCTCTATGAAAGTTCCAACATTCACCACTAGGTATCATTGATATCTGGTAGCGAAAGTTGGAACTACTTGAAATTGAACGTAACTTGTAGCTCATCCTAAGGGTGTCCGCTGGAAGCAGCTACAGACTCAGGCGAGCCAAACATGTCCTCGGACACTCCCGGCACTAAAAGCCATGCGCTAAATAAATAAATAAATAAATAAATAAATAGGTAATACAGAGTATAGTAAAGTGACTTGTATGGGGAAAATATTTCAGGTTATTTTTCACATATTTGAACTATTTTGTGTTGACCGACTGTATTTATTGATTATTCAGTCGGCTGTGCTGAGTAACCCCAAAGTGCAGAAGGATCTCCAGCCGGGCCGGGTTCTGCTCATCAGCTATATGGAGCACATCAACAAGCTAGGCATGCTACTGCGAGTGGTGCATAAGGAGAAGCAGGAGCGCGAGTACATGGTGCTTGTCCTGTGCAATGACGAAAACAGCACCGACCCATCCGGCACGGACGAGATCCGGCTCACCCTCAAGTCCCAGCCTAAGGCCCCTTCCCACAACGAGGAGAAGATGGCTGAGTGGTACAAGATACTGGCTCTGGTCTACGACGGACAGATCTTCAAGCCAGAGACCCTGGATAACCACACAATACTGAAAGTCAAGGCCGACGCTATCACACGGATCACCACGGCTACCATAAAGGGAGATCCAGAGGTTATCATCCAAGACTGGCAAGACAGGCAGCTTCCACGTTTCAGGTTTGTTTTCCCTTGTCTTAGGTTTAATTAATTACTTACATAAATAAAGTACCTGGTTAATTTTATTTTCCCCCATATTTTACGCCCTCATTGGAGCACTTTAATCAATAGAAATACAATTAAGTCTAACAACGGTATTTAGAGATTAGCAATTCAGCTTCAGTGTCTTCTGCACCCAACATTTCTTCATTCTATCTGCCCTGACGTTTGTTCATCTGTGATGGTGTAGTTTTTCCATTCAAATGTTGTTAATGTGAATCGTAAGTATTTATTCCTTAAAATATTCTTCTCTTCACTACCTTTATAATTTGGAGCAGCGTTAAATTTAACTCATCTAAATCATGCTGGATCTCCTTGAACCAGTTCTTTGTTTTACTCTTCCAGAAGTAACTGAAGAGCTGTTTTATTAGTCTGGTTTCTGGTAGACATGAGATATGGCAGAAAAAAGAGATTCTCCTTTTCCGCATTGTATCTGTTATTGATTTGCTCTCTCGATATACCATTTCATTCGGCAGTAATCTCCATTGGCGATGTACTTGGTGTTTTTTGTTAATAATTGTTCTGTCTGCTTTCAGCAGTTTGTCAGTTGTTGATTTGATGGTCAACGTGAAGAGTGTTTCACTACCATAAGTTACCTCGGGCTTAACAACGGAATTGTATTGCCGAAATTTTGCATTCATTGAGAGAGATTTCCTTTTGTAGGTTGGCCAGGTGATTCGTTCTGCTTGTTTCAGTTTGGATGTTCTACTGTCTATCGATGGTTTCTTGTTTGAGTTCCAGATGATTATCTCCCCAAGATATTTGAACTTTTTCACAATCTTAATTTGTTTACTATTGTTTAGTTGAAATGTTGGTGTGTCAATTCTGAAATTCGGCATCATTTCAGTTTTTTAATACGAGATTTGTAGACCAATTTTGCATGCAATTTTTTCAAGTTCTTCGATTTGAAATTTAGTCTCTTCCACAGTACTTGCTAGTAGTGCAAGATCGTCTGCGAATGCTAGGCAATTAAGTTTGATATTTCTGCCAATCTTAATGGTTGGTCAATGACTCAAATTAAAAAATCATCCACTACAAAATTATTATTATTATTATTAATTGTATGGCAGTACAATAATGCAATGAACAAAGGTCTAATTAAAATGCATAAATACATAAAACTACCATACTTCGTTGCATAGCACATTCGTATTCGTGCGTCGGTTGCACATGCTGTTGCAAGCTTATTACCTGACGTGACCTTTTCAGAAGAAAGTATCTCGTCTCCCTGCCTGTGGGCTATGACTCACGCTACTCGAGCGCCAGTCCAGGGGAGTGAAAATTGTATGGATTCATCATTTCCAAGAGTTGACCTCGGAATGACGAACTTCAATAAGCCGCCATACGAATCCCTGCTAGCCCCGGTTTGCCCATATGGAAACGGGCTTTACTGCTTCTGTTGGAAACTTAACAAGAGACACCCCGCGCCATTCTAGTATCAGCCACAACTTCGGCACAGAGACCCGTGCATGATGTTCACAGTGAGAAAATACAAGAATTATACGGTGATCTTGATGAAAGTAAAATACACAGGATTCAAATTAAGTAAATAATACGAGGGATGCCATGCTGTCATGCAACTCACGAAACTGATGCTTGTGCTAGGCATGCGCGACCGGTCAAGCCACTAGATGGAAATAAACAAGTACAGTAAATCTTTCTTTATACGATTAACATTTATGCGTTCTACACAAAAGTTTGGTGCTTTTCAGTCGGTCAACACGAATGTACCCAAATAGAGCTGGGTTATGCCCTAATCCTGAAATAAATTACATAAGATTAATAAATACACTAGGATGACCAGTTTCGATCGTCAAGCGATCATCATCAGATCCATTATACTTAGGCTATAACATCTATGTTTGAGACTACAGGTGAAAAATGTATACAATATGTAGAATTATTTAGTTGCAGTGTTGGTAATGCAACAGTCGGTGTATGCTAAATGTGGTATATCTAATGTTATGTATTCCTAGAGAATCTTTATTAAAAATTCTAAGACACATGGGATTACACCCCAAATTGACAAATCTCATAAAACTAACTCTTACAGGCACCAAATCAAAAGTTAAATTCAGAGGTGAATTCTCTGACCCATTTGAGGTCACAACCGGTTTACGACAGGGTGATGGCTTATCACCATTACTATTTAATTGTGCATTGGAAATGGTAATGCAAGAATGGTCTAAGAAATGCCCTCCAAATATAAAAATAGGGAGAAAAATTCAAACTGTCTTGGTTTTGCAGACGACATGGCATTATTGGCGAAAGATTTAGAGGAAGCCAAAACACAGATATCAGAGCTTCAGACAATTGCAAATAAAATTGGCCTTAAGATATCATTCGAAAAAACAGAAATCATGCCACAAAAAACCAACACCATTAAAGGAAATACAAATTAATGATACAAAAATTAAAATTGTAACACGATTCAAATATCTAGGAGAGCTAATAACAAACAATTTAAATGACGAAGCGTCAATTCAAATAAGAACCAACAAGTTATCTAGGGCACAAAAATTAACATGGGAAACTTACAAAAAGAAATGCTTATCAATTAATGCAAAAATTAAACATTACAATACAGTCATAAAACCGGAAGCCACATATGCAGCAGAAACATTATTCCATCTAAATGAACATTCTAAAACCGACAGATTACAGAAGATCGAAAGGCGAATTGGAAGAACTTGTATCAATAAAGGATATAAAAAAGATGGGCAATGGCGAATAATACCTAACAATATGGTCTATAACAACCTAGAACCCATTACTGATACCATGCGAAAGAAAAGACTAGGATTCTTTGGGCACATCATGAGAATGCCAGATTCACGTCTTCTAAAACAACTAGTGCAGTACAATCTTGCTTCAAAAAACACAACAACTGGATGCCGATGGTTAAAAGAAATCAGAGAAGACTTAAAAGAAATTGGCCTAACAACAGAAGATGCTGCAAATAAGAAAAGTTTAACTACAGCACTTAAAAATATGACGTTTCATTTTCCACTCACAAAGAAGAAAATTCCTACAAGAATATTTTCCGCCGAAGAACGGGCAAGACGATCAATACGCATGAAGAAGTACTGGGAGGACCGCAAGGCTCGTACAGTTCCTACAAGTCGGGTAAAGTGATCCTTTGTGGTCTCAAAAGAAGAAGAAGAAGATATGTAATGTTAGGTGAACTTCTAAAATAGTGATAAAAATCCGGAATTTGTCTGTTAGGGGTGATTATATGGTTATACAAAATCAACTATGGTTATACTGTAATAATGTAGGCTTATACTTATCGGGTTGTCTCCTTAACTGGAACTTGAAGCAGTTGCGTGTTCACTCTGGCCCCAGATATGGTCGACTACCCCGGGTGTTAACTGGGCGGAACTGGTTTTTCCTTTTTTTTTTCCCTTTTTCTCCCCTTTAGTTGCTATGTTTATTTCAGGATTAGGGCATAACTAGGGATTGGAAAAATTCGCGATGGCGAATTTCGCGAATTATTAAATGAAGTAATACACAGGTGGTAATGTGTTTTAATAGCCCTAAAAATGGTGAAAAAAATGGTTTTTGGACTTGCGAAATTTCGCGAATTTCACATGAAGACGCGAATTTTGCATGAAAACGCGAATTTTAGCTTTTTTCGTTTTTTTTTTCTTTACAGTGCACTTCCGATAATTCGCGGCAATTAATGCACGAATTTCCGCGAATTATTGAAAACCGCAAATTATCCACAGTAATGTTTTTAGGCCTAGCAAAGAGAAAACTATTGGTTAAAATATTGAAATGTATTTTATATCTCATTAATAGAATTAAGAGATATTCAATCACATTAATAGAATTAAGAGATATTCTATCACATTAATAGAATTAAGAGGAACCCGCAACAACAACAACAAAATCTTTATAACATAGTATTGTAAGACACGCTATGTGGATTATACCGATATTAAAACTAAGAAAAATGACTGTCATCACTTTTTGTTTCTTAGATGGTTTATTTTTTCTAATTTTAGATTGTACAGTTGCCGGCCCCGTGGTGTTGGGGTAGAGCGCCTTCCTCTCACCCGGAGGCCCAGGGTTCGATTCCCCGCTCCGTCGGGGATTTTAAAACGGACGTGAGAGTTGGAACAGGGTGCACTAAGCCTCGTGAGGACAATTGAGTAGCTGTCTGGCAGTGAGGCAGCGCCCCGATCACGAAAACCAAGATTAACGGCCGAGGGGACCCGATGCGCTGATCACGCGTCACCCCAATATCTGCAGGCCAAATGTCTGGGCAGCGGTCGCTTGGTCGGTCTAGGCCCTTCATGGGCTGTATAGTGCCAAGGGTTGACTTGAGATTGTACAGTTCTGAAGAAAACAATATATGAGAACGAGAATACATCTCGATTTTCTATTTAAGAGATAAGTGTGACTATAGACACACTAGCTTGACTGGGAACTTTTGGGATTTCCGTTGCATCACTCCTGCACTCCATATGTACTGGATCTCAGTTTACCTCACCGACAGTCAAATTCTGTACAATATCCTCATCGCTTTCATTTCTGAAACCATGATTGTCCTTATCGAAGTCAAACTACTGGATGTCACTTTCTTCTGCATCTTGACATTCACCCAGGTTTTGCCCTAATGTCATCGTAGTGAGACCACCTTGCCCGTTCGAAATAACGTCGTTGCAGAAGCCGTCAAAGGCTTGTTTGTGTGCGAGTGTAGTAGCGGTAATCTTCTCCCATGATTTGACTGCATGGAGAGCATCCAACAAACACGGAATGATTGAAAACTTAATGGTAGATAGTGGGCCTCACTTTCTGCATACAGCGATCTCTATAAATCTGGGTGGTCATCCTAGTAAGTTACAGTACTTAGTTATTGAGGTCTTAAGGACCGGAACAGCAAGGTCATCTGCCCCTTTAACCTAGTAACTACTCGACGCGTGGCGTCTTAGTGTGCCTTTCAGACATGAATATCTAGATGGCAAGTATCCAGATCAAAATGTGCCACTGTTTCTGGAACCAGTATTAACCAGGTGGTCTTCTTGGTTTCATTCTGTAGAGTATTGTGCAATTTATGAATGAAGTAGTAGGCTATGATAACTCTGATGTTGATTTTCTCAACAATGTTTCACATGACGAAATACTTGAGATTCAAAGAATTTGGCACAGACATCACTGAACTCATCCCCTTATTAGAAGGCCACATCCAACTGTTCACCTTCTAGATGGACATCTACGGAGAATTCAGCAAGCCCTTAAACTTGCTGTTTCTGGAAAGTATGGTACCAACATTAAGGAGCAGTTGGAGGGTTGTGGAAATGTGTTAAAAAGAGGGAAAATACATTCAGTTTTAGTAAACGCTGGGTCTCATGCTCTTGGAAAATTAATCTGCTTGAGATCCATTGACCCTGGGAACAGGATTTACAAATGTGTGCGTTTGATCAGCAGAAATAGTGCCAATGAACATCAATGAGGACATTGCAAAGAAAATTAAGAAGTTGCCGTTCTGTGGAACACTGGAAAAAAGTGAGGTGTTAAGAGGATACAAAGAACTGCAAACTTTAATCAAGAAGCAGATAAGCAGATGCATGACAGGAATGACATTTGTATTTCCAAAGTTCTCAGAATCTGTGTTGAAAACCATTTGGATACCCTGTTCAAACGCTGTGAACTTTTGTTTTTCAGCTTACACTAGCACATTAAGTGATATGCATCACCGTTTGTCACAAGAGAATTTGGAGCTCTTTACTGAAGTATACTTTGAAGATTGACTGAAATGTGTTATGTTATGCATGTTATCCATGATATTTAAAAAATCCCGCCTAAAATTTATGATTTTGAAAGTACCGAAAAGTGCACTTGAAACCACCGAATTTGCCACTTTAAAATACCGCTTTCTTCACTCTGAAATCACCGAAAAATTCCAATCTCTAGGCATAACCCAGCTCTATTTGGGTACATTTGTGTTGACCGACTGAAAAGCACCAAACTTTTGTTTACTTAGGCAACACTGAGAAATGGCTTCAAACCTCACAACGTTGTCTATACTTATACAATTTTTTTCCTGGTTCCGGCAAAATCCCTATACTTTCCATGTTAATTTATTTCCGATATACATTTTACATTTATTCGTTTTTCACACTTATACGATCATATTTTACGTCCCTTACAATATAAAGCATCATTTATACGTTGCGTGTTCTGAGAAAGTACGTATGTTCGAATGCAAACTTTTGGTACAGCCTGTACTTCCGCTCGCAAGGATGCACGGCGTGTTATATTATGTCACGATGGCCTTGAGCGAAACCTGTGGTCACCGCGACGCGACACTCGCTTGTCAGAGTGTCGCAAACAAGGAAGAACAGCTTGCGGAATAAGCGAGCGCTATTATTGTGTTAGCCAAGATGTTGATCTCTCAAAATAACAGGAAGCAGCCATAGAACACAGTTAGACAGCATCTGAAGCTTATGTTAAGATGAACGAAAGAAAGCGGAAGTGTTTTACAATCGCCGATATATTTAAAAAATTATTATTTCCGCTTTTATAATTTTTATTCTTGTTTTATTTTTAGGACTTCTCGTCAAACCATTAGAACTACGCGATTGATTCTGTGTTATAATAATCTTGCGTCTTCAGACAAATGAAAATCCATAAATTAATTTAGGCCTACATTATGGTATTTTATTAATGACGTTGAAGAGCCACAGAATAATACAGTGGATTTTAATGATGCTGTCAATGCTCTATGGACTATCAAACATTTTGTGACACGCCATAACGTTTCTGAGTAAATAATGGCCAAATTATATTGGTTTGAAAATACTGTTCACGCCGTGTCCGCGGCCAACAAAAAACAAGTCAAGATAACAGACTACTTCGTAAAATGACTCAATTTTCTTTGTTTTGTTGTATCTGGGTGCATTTCTCTTGTAGTTGTTTTGTTACATATTGCCGATTATAGTTAAAAATTCGTATTATTATTTCTTGTTTTACACTTCATAACGGGAACCCTCGCTCGCCCGTCCACCCGCGTTGCTAGCCTGTCTCCCGCCTGGCACTTTGCCGTAATGCTTAGCTTGCACGGCACTGAGTCAATATCATTGAGTAGACTATAGGATAGCCTATAGTTCACAGCTGGTGATGAAAATGTTTGTCATTCACTGCTACACATCGCTGGCACCTCTTTATGAAATAGTCATTTACGTTCTGAAGTTCCTCAGCACCGATTCACTGTATTTCAGCTGTAATATACCGCAGTCTTTAGGTTCATTTTCGCACAAGATTTCCTGTACTTTCTGGAGGTATTTACACACGTTCACGTAATGAAAATCATATTGAAACATCACACTGAGCACTAAACACTTGAACAATTGACTAAACTGATACACTGTTAAAGCCGTGGCACCAAAAAGCGAATTACGGCAAAGTGCTTGACGGGAACCGGCTCGCGCCGCGAGTGAGGGTCCCCGTCGGATTTAAAACAAAGTCCCGGTATAACCCATATTGTCACATACATTTTGCAGTTTTTATTTACCGACCTTCATTTACGCGTTTTTCACACTTATGCGTTTTTTCCTTTGGTCCCCTGGAAATCGTATAAGTGAAGTTTTACTGTAAACCCGAACAAGCATCTAGCGGATACTCGCGCGTGGCGGGCAATTTAAATCTTTAAAATTTGGATGGCTCAATTAATACCCGCACCTCAAATTTTCACGTCCGATTTTGTATAAAAATGTGCGGGTGGTATTCGGGTATAATATACGGTATGTCAATAAAACTTAATATGCCATGTCATATTAAAAATTATGTCACAATTAAATATTCATGTTATCAATTTTGAATAAAGTTTCGCATATAAAATTGTACGATATACTATACTTAACAAGTAGTTCCGTGACGAACTAGAGAGCCTACTTTTCTTAAAATTTAAGATTCATGCCAATCTATATAGACCTATCTAGAATAATGACGAAATCAAGTTGGTAATACTAACATTTCTGAATATAGTCTTAGTTCCATCCCTTAGGGTATAGAATGCACATACAAAATTTGGTTAAAGTCTAATGAATAGTATGGACGTTACATGCTGTTTGATATTGGATTTATCAGTGCTCGTAAAATCATGTTGGGATCAATGTCATGTATGTGATGCTCAGAATTAATCTGAAATATTACGATCTATTATAGTGCCAATTTTGGATAAAATCCGTTTGTTAGTATAGAAGTTACATGTAATTAAAAATTGATACTATCAGAAAGCTTAGAATCTTGTTGGTAGCACTGAGGTATATTGTGTTAGGTAGTCAGCCCGAAGGCTGGTTGGATCCTCAAATAGTACCGCCATTAGGTTATGTGGGTAGATACCCACAAAAACTCCAGGCAGCGCTATATTGAGGCGTACCAGGCAAGATGAGTGAAGTATATTAGTTACTCCAAATTAATCTAGAATGCCAGGTACTACACTTGTGCAAAGTTTAGAGCTGATGGCTTGCATACTTTCTTATAATATATATTATATTGATATTACGATTAAACAAATAGAGAGAGCATTTATTAACAGTTGGCAGCCCTGCTGGTTGTCACGAATATGCATAGTCCTAACTGTTACGGTACACAAAGCACAATTATTTAATCTGTTTTGCAGCTTCCGCCAAATCAATACAAATTGTGTTTACGTTGTTAAAATGCTAAGTCCGGTACATGTTTCGAACCTTACAAAAATCGGCCCTTCATCAGCCACGACATATCACATGAATGGCAACACATTAAAAACACTGAACAATATCAAAAATAAAATGCATGCACACTAACACATTCATAAACACATATTAAAACCTTCCATTAAAAACTGTACACATATTAAAAAACACATATTAAAAGCACTGCAAGTCCGTTTGACTCATTCAAACGTCAACATTTGAGTATGTGACGTTATGGTTGGAGATCTTTGTCCTGTTCCATTAAATGATTCTTAATTTCTTGTCTAAATGTGCAATGACGTCTTTCATTTTGCGAAGGGAATTCTGCTGTCATGTATAGGGAACAAAAAATGGACCAGTAGTCCCATTTGAGTAGCTCCAAAATGAAAACCTTTGGGTTGATTCCAGACACCACCAAATAGTCCTCTGTTAAAGGCGTTTGGGTTGATTCCAGACACCACCAAATAGTCCTCTGTTAAAGGCGTTTAACAGAGGACTATTTGGTGGTGTCTGGAATCAACCCAAAGGTTTTCATTTTGGAGCTACTCAAATGGGACTACTGGTCCATTTTTTGTTCCCTATACATGACAGCAGAATTCCCTTCGCAAAATGAAAGACGTCATTGCACATTTAGACAAGAAATTAAGAAGCATCTAATGGAACAGGACAAAGATCTCCAACCATAACGTCACATACTCAAATGTTGACGTTTGAATGAGTCAAATGGACTTGCAGTGCTTTTAATATGTGTTTTTTAATATGTGTACAGTTTTTAATGGAATGTTTTAATACGTGTTTATGAATGTCTTAGTGTGCATGCATTTTATTTTTGATATTGTTCAGTGTTTTTAATGTGATGCCATTCATGTGATATGTCGTGGCTGATGAAGGACCGATTTTTGTAAGGTTCGAAACATGTACCGTACTTGGCGTTTTAACAACGCAAACACAATTTGTATTGATTTGGCGGAAGCTGCAAAACAGATTAAATAATTCATATTTGTCAATACGGACCAAAAAATGGTAACTGGTCTTCCCATTACACAAAACACATACGAAATTTGGTTGAAATCCATTTGTTAGTATAGAAGTTATATGCCTTTAAAAACTGGACCTATCAGCAGGTTCAGTATTGTGTTGGCAGCACTGATGTATATAAGTTACACCAAACTAAGGTAGAATGTCACGTACAATACGTGTGCGAAGTTTAGAGCTGTTGGCTTGCATACTTTCTGATATATTGATGTTACGGTTAAAACATAGAGAGAGCATTTATTAACAGTTGGCAGCCCTGGTGGCTCTTTAGACTACGCAGTCATATCTGTTGTAGTACACATAGTACATACGGAATTTGGTTGTAATCCAATCAATAGTATAGAAGTTACATGCATTTAGAAATTGGACCTATCGGCAGGCTTAGAATCATGTTGGCAACACTGGCATGTATGGCTTTCTGAAAATTAATCTGGAATGTTATTATCTATATGTGTGCCAATTTTGGAATATTTTGCATGCATAACTTCTGAGATATCCAACATAGAGCTCAAATTTCAATTGCGATTTTTCAGCAGTTGGTAGCACTGGCGTCAATTTCAAATATGGCCGTGAGATATTCTGGTATAGATATTTACTCTTACCAAATTTGGTTTTGATAGCTGCAGCCGTTTAGGAGTTGATGGGGACACCGACAGACAGAAGGACAGACAGACATTTTCCCCTATCGATATCATAAGTCTTAATTTTTCCTCATTTTTGCAAAATGAGAAAAGTAGGCTAAAAATAGTGTACCCTGTTTCAATACAAATCCCGGCAGCTGAAAGCTCATTAACCTTTTGATCAGTGAGTTTTTGCTGACACTTACAGGCCACCAGGAGTGAGTTTTTTCGTGAAAAATTGCAGTTCTCAATTTTAAGTTATTTTGAGTCTAACTTTTCTCTATTAATAAAGTTACAAAATTTACATTGATGGTACATAACTGATACCCTCAATTTAATTGAAACCAGGGGCGTAGAAAATATTTTTCTCAAAAATACTGAAAGGAAATTGAAAAACATAATTACTTTCTATATTTGATCAAGTTTGTATCCCATACAACACGACTTAATTTTATATCAGTTTCACCTAGGCTTTCAAAATGTCTTTAGGGTATGGTACTCTTCAAAACAGGGGTGTACACAGAGGGGTCTATCACACTCAACACACATCCACTTAGTGTCTGTTCTTTTGGTCGGTCTCTTCTTTGTGTGCTGACACACAAAACATCTCCGTTGCGGCTTCTGCTTTGATTGTGTTGGAGGTACTGGTTTAGGGAAATGACGTCCAGAAAGTCTCAAGCAGTCTCCTCCTGAAGTTGGTCGACCTCCTTTTGTTGGCTTCCTCTCCACTGCAAATTCCTCTAGCAGCTGATCTATGAGGCAGAGTCGGAATTCACTAAGCTGTGGATTTTTTCCAGTCTTCATCTTGTAAATATTGTAAGAGTTCAGCACTGAAATGTCAATCAAGTAAAAAAACAACTTGACATACCACTTCAGTGTTTTCCTGACATTTGCAGTGAAACTGATTTGCATATCAGCTTTGTCAATTGGACCCATGTTCACATAAAGGTTTCATTTTCTTCTGACCTGTGGCGTGGTCTGTTTTGTCGGTTTCTACCATCACGTTTGCACCGTTAAATTTGAGTGGAAGGCTGGGTTTGGTACCCCGAGGCCAAAGTGGCCTGAAAACAATTAACCTAGTACTATTCTATGCGCTCAATGAAACATGGACTCGAACAGCAGTAGGTAAAATAAATATATATTTTCAAGGGAAAAGAATACAAGGCCGAATGGCTATGGGAGGGAACACCAATCTGCACTCCTAACTATATATTTAAAATGGAGGCCAAGCTATACCCCAAATTATATGGCAACGCTGTAAAATTAAAACAGGTTACTTTCACGTGATTTATATCACCTCATATTAAACTTTTTCCAATTATATATCCGAAACTATTTCAGTCTCATTTCGTTTCACTTCAAAGAAATTGCTCATTACATTCTTTCATTTTAAAACACTTTCTAAATAATAGCCGAAACTAAAATATCTTTAACAACCAAGAGATGCTTCATAACATATTTTCAAATTCCATTTCAAGATGCATTTATTAACAGCATGGATGCTTTGCTTTTGCGGCCATTTTAACAACCAAGCTTATGCCATTTATGACAAGCGAAAGACAAAGGGCCGTTTGTCATTTTAAACTATCTGGTTCCCATAACCAAAATCCTGACAATTACATTTTAAAAGGTTAAGTTATTATTTTCCTGTTACATAAAGATCGAAATCAGTATTATTAATTTTAACGGGAATGTTCAATCTTCAGATCCCTTAACCTACGCATGAGCTGCACCCTACATTTTAAGAGGCTTGTTCCCTAACAAACATAACAGTAAATGAATAAATAAAACATCATGGGCCCACTTTAAATAATTAAGAAAGAAATTACACATAAAAATAAATAAAATATCTTGAACAAGATATGCTCGTAACAAGCCAAATAAACTAAAGTTTATATCATGAATGTGCAGCGCGAGGAACAAAACGCCACTTGCCCTCAACAAGCTAAGCTAAGAAATACCAATATTTGCCCGGAATGCTGCAATCTTATGCCGGTCACCAACGAGTTCCCACATTTTAATAAATAACAGTTTTACCTTATGTATGGCCTAAAGAATATGGCCCGAGGCTACCACTCACGTCCCTTATAGAATTTCACATGATGTAGTTTAATGATTTCGGCAGTGGCTCCGAGACAGGCCACGCCGCAACGTCTTGCCTCAACAGAATCACATTGTGAAGTCGCTTCTCCAAGCTTGGCTTGGCTTCCTTTCTATCCGGCAGCCAGCTCGCGCATGCCCAGATCTCACCTTTTTTACCAGTGGACAACTGAAGATCGGCCGGCACAACTTCATTGCCAACTTCATGATTAATTTGTCTCTAAGACCCTTATGGCCGAATCAAGTTTTAGAACTAAAGTTAGTTTGGGACACGATCAGAACAGATGTGTCCACCTCTGATTGGCTATCCAGTCTTGTATTAATTTAATTAGAGAGCGCCAAATTTAGAAACATCAACAATGCCCAAACAGTCAACAATGGCTACATTCAATCAATGTAGATCGTAATAATTTTATTAATATATTTTCCATTAAAGATAATGGGTGTTTAAATAATTTCTGTCTTCTTCTTGTTTCCTGAAATGCTTCACAATTAATGATCAGGGCGTCGGCAGAAGTGGGGGGGTCACATGGGGGCGGCGGCGGCGGCAAAGTATTGTGAGTCGAAACCAATCGGCTCAACGTTCTCGTGTATGGTAGTAAGCATAGTAACATCCCTTTTGTCGTGCCATCTTTGCGCCAGCATATCATTGGTGTGCCGTGAAATACATTCCCCCTTCTGAATTTTCTTCGGGAAGTCTGGCATCCCTTTTCTGTTTTTTCTGACTGTGCCACATGCTCCAGTATTTTCCTTGTGTAGGTACTCAAAAAGATTTGGGCTTGTGTACCAGTTGTCGACATACAGGTTGTGGCCTTGACCAATGTAAGGTGCTGTTAGAGTTTTGACAACTGACCCAGACACTCCAAGTTTTTCATCATGTTCAATTTCCGTATCCTTTCCCGTATAAACAATAAAATCATTGATAAACCCAGTTTCACAGTCACACCTTTATGCCAAACCTGTGTCGCTTTGATGGAATGTACTGTTTCCATTTTAGGCGACCTTTCCAAGCAACTAGGCTCTCGTCAATAGAGATCTTTTGGAAGGGATAGAATATAGATCGGAATTTCTCTCTCAAATAGTTTATTATAGGCCTAATTTTATAAAGTCTGTCACCTGGGGGTTGAAGATTGTTGTCAGAAAAGTGAAGCAGTCTTAGAATGAGGGAGAAATTGTCGAGAGAGACCACTTTACCGAACATCGGAGTTTCGATCAATTTATTTGTCGACCAATAGTCTTTCATCCTGTTTTTCTTCACATGGCCCATCAACAATACAGTTGCCAGGAAAACATAAAGAGTCTCTACGGTTATGCCTTGCCACTTATGTAATTTCGACTTTTCC
Organism: Meconema thalassinum; assembly: GCA_946902985.2. Taxonomy (NCBI): domain Eukaryota; kingdom Metazoa; phylum Arthropoda; class Insecta; order Orthoptera; family Tettigoniidae; genus Meconema; species Meconema thalassinum. The sequence goes on along the minus strand of OX336398.1, from coordinate 174,062,131 downwards.
TTTACGTCCGTATTTTCCATAACAAATATGTAGTAGTTGTTCATTTCTGAAACTATCAAGTTCATAATATTACGGTCAACAACTTCTTTGAAAATCGACACTTCAATTCTTGAATCATTGTCATTATCATTCACATGAAGATTATTACTAACGCCTGAATTTGATGCATCAAAATTAGCAGAAAGCGTAGGAAGAAACCTACCTATAGAAGTCCACTTTCTTCCTTCAGTGTGAACAGCTGACAGCTTAGCCTTCTTTGCGACAGCAGGCTGCACTTCGTCCTCAATTTCTATGTCATCGTCTTCCGAGGAATGACCAATTTCACTCACATCGGACACAATACAATCACTATCACCATCATAAATATCAACTTCATCGTCAGACTCCTCATTAGTCAAAATATTACTTATATCTTGCGGAGCAAGCGCGCCTCCTCGACTCGATCCCGCCATTTAGCACGTGTATATGTTGACAATCAGAGAGTAATGGAGTTTGTTTCCACGGAAACCCGAGATGAGGGAAAAGAAACATAATGTGTATTGTCAAGAAATAGTTGTGCAGTGCACTCACAGGAAACAACAATAGAAAACAGTTCTCGTGTGTTGTACTTCGTAGCACAATCGCGTAAGAAGTTAGGTTACGTGACTGCAGATGCCAGGACAGAACTTCATCACAGAACATATGAGATGTGATAAAACACGGAATAACGTTCGCTGAACCTGTCAAACATCCTCCAACATTGTTCTAAAGACCCGCCAGTACAATGTCAGGCAACAATTTCAAACATTCCCCATGAAACGTGATTAGACGGCGGTACTGTTTAGGCGCGAACTTCGAGAACGTCAATAGACGGCAGTACTCCCGTGGGCCACGCACAACAGTGCCGTAAATAGACGGCAGTACTGCTCATTGGGTTAAAGCATATTGAATATTTAATATGCTTTAATCCTGTTTCTTTAAATAAACATATTAAAATTCATTTGATGTCAAACAGTGGTTTCCTTGATTTCGTCATCATCATCATCACCATTTCCCCTTATCCAGCTCCCGCCGGGTTGGGGTATTTATGGCACTTCTCCACTTTCCTCTCTCCTTCCACAATTCTTCTTCCACGATCTTGTCCCAGTCCAGATTTTTTTTTTCTTGTGCTGTTCTTCACTGAATCAATCCACCTTGTTCTAGGTCTTTCTCTTGCTCTCTTACCCTTGCACTTTGCCTCCAGCATCTGTCTTGGTATTCTATTTTCCTCCATCCTCTTTACATGTCCAAACCATTTTAGTTTATTCTTCTCAATTCTCTCATTTAGTTTTTCCATCCCAACTTCCTTCCTAACTTCTTCATTTCTCACTCTGAATATTTAATATGCTTTAATCCTGTTTCTTTAAATAAACATATTAAAATTCATTTGATGTCAAACAGTGGTTTCCTTGATTTCTTATTAACTTGAAAATACCGGGTGAGTTAGCCGTGGTGGTTCCGGCATGACTGATGGCAGTCGCTCACATCCGGGAGGCGAGGAGGTTCGAATCCCCCCGCCGGCAACCTTGAAGATGGTCTTCTGTGGTTTCCCATCTTCCTTCCAGGCAAATGCCGGGGTTGGTCCCTAACTATAGGCCACAGCCGCTACCTTCCAACTCCTCGTCCTTACATTCCAACTTCCCTCCTTCCCTCCCCAACGGTACTTGTAGCTCACCCATTGGGTGTCCGTCTTGAAGCAGCTACAAAAACTGGCGAGCCGAACATGTCCTCGGACACTCCCGGCACCAAAAGCCATACGCTAAAAAAAAAAAAAAAAACTTGAAAATAACATGATTTTGTGTACAAGTAAAAGCAGCTTTGAAGCTAGACAGTTTTGAAGCCAATTCAGCACACTGTGTGGCTCTTAACACAGAAAGGGTTCAGAAGTGATGGATTTAAGGGCGATCGTGCCTACATCTTTACTCATTTCAGCATTATACCACAGGTCAAAGGGAAGCTGGAATGCAACAATTTGACTCTTAATGTCTGCCGTTCAGAAAGTGGAAGACCTGAGGAAGGCTGTTGCAGATATTTCTGGACCCAAAGGGAGAATTGTGTCAGAAAAAAATGAAATTGTGCTGGATAAAAATAAGTCTTACTAGGTACTGAATGAAATAAGTCAAGTTATCGAAGGTATGACAAACACAATTCCAGCAAACATTGCAGTAAATGATGTAGCATGCTACAAATATGCTCCCATTACATCATGTGATGTGGAACGAAGCTTCTCATCATACAAAATTATATTGACCGATAGACGTTACAGTTTGCTTCCTCTAAATTTAAAGAAATTGTTAGTTGTATATTGCAACAAATAGAATATTATTTCATATGTTGAAACTTTGTCCTCTTCAAGGTTTCAGCCTTTGGCCAATTCCAAAATTACATATTGATTGCAAATAATTATAATTTACTTCATACTTTTTGTAAATTACTGGGAGTTGATTAAATAGACACAGTCTTAAAAGAAGTTTATATTTAGTAATTTTAAAGTAAAAATTTAATCTAATAATTTTATTATTGACCCGTTAATAAATATTAACGTGCATTCCAGTCGTATCCGCGGGCGGCTGCTGTTGCAAACTTGATCTTCACGGTATCTATTGGTGACTGTCCGAACTAGTGAGCCTGCAACCTTCAGCGTGTCTGTCTTGTCGATGGCTCGCTCGTGTGGCTAATGTTGGCACTTAAGTTTTGGAAAACACGAGGTCTCACGATCGGCTCCGTTCGAGCCCGAACGGCCGCCATTTTGTTCTGGTTGTTGAGATAAACAAATGCAGTTGAAGGAATTCTTGCAAGAAGGAATGATGTGAGAACAAAATCACTGGTGTAAAACGGGGATTATCTGGCCGTAGGCCAGGTAAACTTCCTTTCCCCGATATTATTTCATCTCTACGTGATTTACATTTACCGCCCACCGTTGAGAAATATCTGTCATCGGATTAAATATGTAGACATGAAGAAAACGCAATGTATGAAGTTTGGCTACAGGAATACATCTCTTTATTAAGGTTTGTTATTGGTTAAAAGTTATTGGAACTATTTGTGACCTGAAAAGGTGAATTGGTCGTCGATACGAGTATTTTGTGTTGGTGTTATTCTACATATTTTATATGTTGCAGTCTTGAGCTGTTGAATAATTATCTTAGCGCAGTTGGCATTTATTTTGCCGTTTGTAAGTCACTTGGTTTGTAGAACCGAGTAGGCCTAAGCATGAAGAGAAAGTTCCAATACCTTATTTTTAACTTGATGTAATACACTTATTTATATGTATTTTGGGAGGGTTGTGTTTTATCTTTTTTTCTGACGTGCCGAGCTGTGTAATGTTCAGATCTCATTTTGTTTTGAGCGAGGAATTTTCCTAACCTTAAATTTTTTTCGTAACAGTTAATTTTCCTTTTCCTCGTCTCGTTAGCGTGGTCTCTTAAAGACTCTGTTTAAAATATCTCCACTTATGATATGTATTTTATTTTTTTTTCCTTGGTCCGTTGCCTGGATACTCTCCGGGATTGTTATCTGATTTCGTTTTTCTCGGAAACAATGTAATTAATTTTTCATGTCGACTTGAAGTCAGTCATATTGGATTTTCATGCCGTACGCACGTACCTTGCCTTTGCTCCTGAGTAACTAAAAGATTTCAAGAATTATCTTATTAATTTCCAAGGGATATCTTCTGGGTGGTTTGAACTTGTCATTCTTCGAACCTATACGATGATAATGTATTTTTTTCTTCGGAATCTAATTCTACTGATGTAGGGTATAATTGGTTCTCGCATAATTGAACTTCTTCATTGAAATTGGGTAATTAAATTCCATCTCCTTCTTAATTTTATTGGTTCCTTGCTTCTTGATTATTAATTTGTTTGTTCTATTTATTACCTTTTATGTTACATCTTTTTTTTAACATGCATGTAAAGATGTTCTTTCCTTCAATTATATTTAATGTTATGAAATGTGATTCGTGTTTTCTTCAAGTTTAGTTTTAGTGCTCTTCTCTCAATTTAAATGCAACCTGGGTATGGTAATTTGTCCAGCCGTTCCACACACATACCCTAGTTGCTCTCTGTTTTTATTTATCGTTTTTCTGTTTGTGTTTCTGAAGGTAACTTGTGGGTACATATTTTGGTAGCAGAGCGTGGTTTTGTTTCCACCTTGTATTTTGTTGAGAGAATGTGTACTGGGTTTGACTTGGAGAAAGCATAGGCATAAAAGGGTTACTTATTCTGAAAAAATCTTGTATTAATCCTATGTGATTTTATGTTTCATGTCGACTATAAATGGAGCAACGGAATCTTAGGGCAGCTTACAGTTTGACCAAAGAAGAAATTATCTATGAACTCCTGATTAGAGGTTCTACTTCCTCTGGAAATAGGGAAAGGGATCTGATATTACTGAATGCAGTTTCGGATAATCCTGTACGTGTACCAAACTGGAGGAAATTTGACTGGACGTTAGGTAAGTCCCTTATTGTACCATCTGTTGAAAGTTTAATTGTGGTTTTTCATTCGTTAAACTCTGACTGTGCTCCGTCTAGTTCTCGACTTATCAGATTTAAGGTCCGCTGTTCACATTGGTACCATCGCCTTCGTGATTTAATAGAAGTTTGGCAGGATAGAGATCCTGAATTCCATTTAAAATTAATTTCTCTGCGTGCTAAACTTGTTGATTGCTTTTTTGCGTTATTCCCAAATAATAGTGAGAGTGCGAGTGTTAACCCTGATGTGTGTGCAAATGAAGGGGTTCCTTCTATTAGTGGATTGAACGAATTGGTGCATAATATCAGTGTTGAAAGCAATTTAGGAAGTTTTGGTGGATCTTTGTCGAATCATAGTGAACCTGCAACTATGTATAATCAGGAAAACTATCCAAGTGCGTGCAGAATATCTGAGGTTAGGTCTGAGTGTAGCAATGTCAGAACAGGGTCGACCTCATCACGTCATAACCTTGAAAATCTTGATGATATAAATGTTTCCTTTGCTAATGTGTCCATTTCTGGTGCTGCGAGCAACCAGGTTAGGGGTAATTTATCAAATGCTAGGTCGAATGATGAAAGATTATCGCCCCTATGTTCTGAAAATCCTATTAATTTAGAACATGTGTCATCTAATGTAAATAATAATACTCGTGGGGAGTTTAAAATGGGAATTAAGTTTGGTAGTGTACCTCATCCTTTAAATGCTTGCATCCAAAATCTAGAGATGTGCAACGGTAACGATGCTAACCTGTTAATAAAATTTTTAAAGCAATTTATTGAACTTGCTGACAATGCTGTAAGATTTGGGTGTCCTGATAGTCAAATTTTCAACCTGATCTTTCCTTATACCTCTGGTTTATTGAGAGAAAAGTTAATTGTAGCCATGGAAGGTTGTTATTCCATTGATCGATTTCATCGTGAAATATTAAGTTCATTTATTCCTAGTCGTGCTTTGAGTATGCTGATGCATAATTTTTTCTATAGAGTTCAGAGATTCGAAGAGTCTTTAAATGATTATGTAACTGATATCAAGTCTTATGCTAGAGTTTTTTCTGTACAATTAAGTGAACAACAAATTGTGGCTTCTATATTGGAAGGGATTAATCCAGAAAGCAGGTCATACTTGACAACATGCAGTATTCCCGTAAATTTCTCTGATTTAAACAGATTTGTGTTGAATTCGGGAATTATCAAACATTCCGATTCCTTGAGAGTTGCCAATGTTCCTCCACCTAATTTTAATTCTAATCTATCTCAGGATTCTGGAAATCCTATCTGTTATGATAGTTCGCAAGGCCCTCGTTTCCAAAATAGAAATTCCTTCGATTCGGGTAATCGCACGTCGAATAACAGGAGAAGATGTGATACTTGTGGATCATTTCAACATATTGCTAAATGGTGTACGAGGAGACCTAAACATAACCTATGACTAAATCGTAAGGAGACTTCTTCGGATTGCCATGCGTCAAATAGTTCTAAAATAAATTCTATGGAGGTAAATAATTATTTTGATGATGTCAGAAGTCTTAAACCTAAAGTGAGGTTATGTAGTCGCATTTCTGAAGTTTCTAAACATTGTTCCCCATTTATTGATATTTGGGTAAATAACGAACCTGTTACTGCTCTGATCGATTCGGGTAGTGTGAAATCATTTTTAAGTAAAAACTGGTTTGAAAATATGAGGTCAGTATGCAAATTTGGAAAACTTATTAAAGAACCGAACAATTTTGTGTCAGCGAACTGTTCTAGTCTTGAAGTTTTAGGATTGGTAAACTTAAAGATCCGCATTTTAAATTTCACTTGGAGATATGATTTTTGGGTTGCAAATAATTTATCTTGCGACGCCATTATGGGTGCTGATTTTTTGTCTCATGTTGGGTTGTTACTAGACCTTAGAAACAGGTCATGTTGGTTTCGTTTTAAGCCTAATTTAAAATTGAACTTCAAGCCTTGTCTTAGTTTTTCCGGAGTGAATTCCTCCAAAGTTATATCTGGTTCTGACACCATTGAGGAGTTTAATTTTGAAAATCTTAAACCTGACCAAGCTGATAAACTTCGTGAACTGTGTTCATCCTTCCCTGAGGTTTTGACGAATAAGTTAGGGGTGACCAATCTATTGGAATACAAGATTGTTGTTTCTGATAATATTCCAGTCAGTTCGCCACCGTATAGACTAGCCCCTCCCAAGATGAAAATCTTGAAAGAGATAATCGACGAGATGTTAGATGAAGGGATCATTAGTAAGTCTACTTCCTCGTATTCGTCACCTATTTTCTTGGTGCCTAAATCTGACGGTAAATTTCGCCCAGTTGTTGATTATCGAGCTCTTAATAAAAAGGTTATTCAGCAGTTTATCCCGCTTCCTGATCTGAGATCTTGCTTTGCATGGTTTAGGGGTGCTAACTGGTATACGATTTTAGATCTGAATCGCGCGTACTTTCAGATTCCATTAACTGAAGATTCTAAACATCTAACAGCCTTCTCCACTGACTGGAATCTCTTTCATTTTAACCGTTTACCATTTGGGATCTCCACGGGTGCGGCCATCCTAAGCCGATTGCTAGATATGGTATTTGATGGAATCAAGTTCAAGTTTGTGTATCATTATTTAGACGACGTAGTCATATTCAGTGAGAACTTTGATGATCATCTGGAACATATTGGTGAGGTTATGTCTCGTCTAAAGAAAGCTGGTCTTACCGTAAAACCATCTAAAGTTTCCTTTGCTAAACCCAAGATTTCATTTTTGGGACATATCGTAACATCGTCTGGAATTTCTGTGGATCATTCGAGAACCCAAGCGATTCGTGACTTTAAGCCCCCTAAGAATGTTAAAGGTGTATCAAGGTTCATCGGTATGATGAACTATTTCCGTAAGTTCATTAACAATTTCGCTCAGCGTGCTGCTCCTATAAATATGTTGAGGAAGAAGGGAGTTAATTTTGTTTGGGGTCCTTCGCAAGAAGCAGCATTTGAAGATTTGAAATTAGCTTTGATAAATGCACCTATTTTGTCCATCCCTGATTTCTCCAAAACCTTTATTGTGCAAACTGATGCCTCCAATAGTGCTGTTGGTGCAGTGTTACTACAAGACCATGGAAAAGGTCGATTACCTATTGCATACACTTCCCGCACTCTGAATGATGCAGAAAGAAATTACTCTGTTTATGAACTCGAAGGTTTGGCCGTCATGGATGCTCTTGAAAAGTTCAAGTTGTATATCGAACATGTACCCTTCGAGTTAGAAACAGATAACCAAGCCTTGAGTTGGGTTCTTGGCAGACCTAGGAAAACTGGTCGAATAGCTCGTTGGGCCACTCGAATTTCTTCCTTTAAGTTCTCTGTACGTCACATCCGAGGGAGTGAAAATGTCATCGCTGATTCTTTAAGTCGGATGTATGGTGACACTAATGTTGAGGTTGAGGAAAATGTGAAGTGTAACGCAATTTTGGAACATAACATGTCAAACGTAATTCTGTCTAACTGTCCCATGTTGTTTCGGGATGTATCTGAATATCAAAAGGAAGATCCAGTTCTAAGTGAGATTATAAGAAAATTAGAGGTTGGTGAAGTTGTAAAACCATATTCATTAAGGAATGGAATCTTGTGTTGTTTGGCCCGTTCTGATAGAACACCTAAGATTGTTCTTCCCACTGTTTTAGTAGGCGAGATCTTTAAATACTTTCATGAGTCTCCTATCGGTGGACATTTAGGAGTATATAAGACCAGATTAAAGGTGAGGCAAAATTTTATCTGGAAGGGTATGGATGGTGACATCAGAAGACTGGTAAATAATTGTACAACATGTAAATTGGCAAAACCATCTCCTAACACTAAGGTTGGAATGTTATCGTCTCAACTTTCCGATAAACCAATGGAAAGATTGTTCGTAGATTTCGTCGGCCCGATGCCGCTGTCGAAGCTGGGTAACCGTTTTGTACTGGTTTGTACGGATGGCTTCAGTCGTTTTAACTGGTTGTTCCCAACTCGTTCAGCTACCACTGAAACGGTAATTAAATGTCTTAACCATATTTTTGCTGTTTTTGGCCCCTGCCAATTTCTGGTATCAGATAACGCGAAATGCTTTACATCACATGTTTTCCGCAATTTTTGTTTCGAGTTATCCATTTCCCATGTGACATCTTCTATCTATTATCCTAAAGGATCGTATGCTGAGAGGGTGAACAGGAATCTTCGAGCTGCGTTAATTGCTTACCATCATAAGGACCATAGATTATGGGACAGTTGCATTCCTTGGTTGACTTATTCGTTCAACACGGCGGTGCATGAATCTCATCGTACCACCCCTTTCAATTTAATGTTCTCCTTCGTCCCAAATTCCCCTATATCTAATTTGTGGACTATTAATCAATTGTTGCCTGATAAAGTCATGAATGAGAACGTACGTTCTATTTGGAAAAAGGCCAAAACATATATGAAGGTGGCACACGAGAAACTACAGCAGAGGTATAATAAAGGACGTAAACCTACGTCACTTCAGATTGGGGACATGGTTTTTGTCAAGAATTTTTCTGTTAAGGAAGTTGGTTCTAGAGAATCTGGCAAGCTAGTCACAAGATTCCGTGGCCCTTGTGAAATTATAAGTTTTATCACTCCGGTGACATTACTTGTAAAGGACCCTCAGAAAAAGAAAATATTTAGGGTGCATATGTCTCATGTTAAGAGAGGTTGTGATGTTTCAAATTAATGATCATAAAGTTGTATTTTAAATTTGTAAAAGCAAGGAATCTCAAAATTTGATGGGGAAACCTTAGTTAAAACCTAGTTATGTATATTCTGTAGCCAAAATTTTTCCTAAATCATGTTTAAACTATGGACTTGTCGTAACTGATGTTAATCAAAAAGTGTGATGAAGAAAGAAATGGACCATTGCTGTCGGAGTACGATTTGATTTCAGATCAAATGTTGGTGATATCGTCATCCTGTTTGAAGAGCGTTGTGACTGTCGCGAATGTCCAGGGCCCGGACGTCGTGATGCTAAGCCGTGACCTCAGCACTGAGAATGACCGAGTCTCCTCCATCCTATGAAGACTTATTTCTGTATTTTATTGTATCCAAAAAAAGATTGTACTACTGCCAAGTAAGAGTTGGAATTTTACGCATGTTGGTGATTTTCAGATGCATGAAAAAACTTGGGTGTATCTAATCATGGAACGATCAGTTTGGTGTACTAGGTGTTGTGAGAACTGATGTATGTTTTCAGGTCATATTTTCTCGGTGTATCTTTTACCCCCAACCATAAACTTGTGAACAATTGTTGCCTATTGTCCAGCATTGTGTGGGGGAGAGATGACCCGTTAATAAATATTAACGTGCATTCCAGTCGTATCCGCGGGCGGCTGCTGTTGCAAACTTGATCTTCACGGTATCTATTGGTGACTGTCCGAACTAGTGAGCCGGCAACCTTCAGCGTGTCTGTCTTGTCGATGGCTCGCTCGTGTGGCTAATGTTGGCACTTAAGTTTTGGAAAACACGAGGTCTCACGATCGGCTCCGTTCGAGCCCGAACGGCCGCCATTTTGTTCTGGTTGTTGAGATAAACAAATGCAGTTGAAGGAATTCTTGCAAGAAGGAATGATGTGAGAACAAAATCACTGGTGTAAAACGGGGATTATCTGGCCGTAGGCCAGGTAAACTTCCTTTCCCCGATATTATTTCATCTCTACGTGATTTACATTTACCGCCCACCGTTGAGAAATATCTGTCATCGGATTAAATATGTAGACATGAAGAAAACGCAATGTATGAAGTTTGGCTACAGGAATACATCTCTTTATTAAGGTTTGTTATTGGTTAAAAGTTATTGGAACTATTTGTGACCTGAAAAGGTGAATTGGTCGTCGATACGAGTATTTTGTGTTGGTGTTATTCTACATATTTTATATGTTGCAGTCTTGAGCTGTTGAATAATTATCTTAGCGCAGTTGGCATTTATTTTGCCGTTTGTAAGTCACTTGGTTTGTAGAACCGAGTAGGCCTAAGCATGAAGAGAAAGTTCCAATACCTTATTTTTAACTTGATGTAATACACTTATTTATATGTATTTTGGGAGGGTTGTGTTTTATCTTTTTTTCTGACGTGCCGAGCTGTGTAATGTTCAGATCTCATTTTGTTTTGAGCGAGGAATTTTCCTAACCTTAAATTTTTTTCGTAACAGTTAATTTTCCTTTTCCTCGTCTCGTTAGCGTGGTCTCTTAAAGACTCTGTTTAAAATATCTCCACTTATGATATGTATTTTATTTTTTTTTCCTTGGTCCGTTGCCTGGATACTCTCCGGGATTGTTATCTGATTTCGTTTTTCTCGGAAACAATGTAATTAATTTTTCATGTCGACTTGAAGTCAGTCATATTGGATTTTCATGCCGTACGCACGTACCTTGCCTTTGCTCCTGAGTAACTAAAAGATTTCAAGAATTATCTTATTAATTTCCAAGGGATATCTTCTGGGTGGTTTGAACTTGTCATTCTTCGAACCTATACGATGATAATGTATTTTTTTCTTCGGAATCTAATTCTACTGATGTAGGGTATAATTGGTTCTCGCATAATTGAACTTCTTCATTGAAATTGGGTAATTAAATTCCATCTCCTCCTTAATTTTATTGGTTCCTTGCTTCTTGATTATTAATTTGTTTGTTCTATTTATTACTTTTTATGTTACATCTTTTTTTTAACATGCATGTAAAGATGTTCTTTCCTTCAATTATATTTAATGTTATGAAATGTGATTCGTGTTTTCTTCAAGTTTAGTTTTAGTGCTCTTCTCTCAATTTAAATGCAACCTGGGTATGGTAATTTGTCCAGCCGTTCCACACACATACCCTAGTTGCTCTCTGTTTTTATTTATCGTTTTTCTGTTTGTGTTTCTGAAGGTAACTTGTGGGTACAATTATATTGAATTTTTGCATGAAATCCTACCAATTTTTCATATTTTCATATATTTTATTTCATATTTTGGTAAAAATTTCTTCATATTTTTACTCGCTCTACTCATAAATAATGTAGTTTTCTAAAGAAAATTTTAATTGGAAAGTTTTCTGACAAGAAATTAAACTATTCTTCAAAGCAGAGACCATCAGATTCTATGGTCTTGAGCCATCTTTCAGCAAGGTTTCTTATCTCGCGACGGTACCAATCTCTGAGTTTTGATGCAAATAATTCGGCAAGACCCACTTCCACAGCTTCAATGTTTTCAAAATTTCTTCCGCGCAAGAAATGGGCCATGGATCGAAAAAGATGATAATCATTAGGTGAAAGATCAGGGCTGTATGCTGGTTGTGATAGCAGTTTTACTCCTCCCAATTCCTGAATATTTGCCATGGTTGTTCGTGCAGTATGAGGTATTGCATTGTCCTGCTGCAAGAGAACGCTACGGTATTTTGGTTAACTAATGCTTGGTATCTCCGTCTCAAAATTTCATGAACTCGTTCCAGTTGTTGAAAATGAAGATTCGCATTGACTTCACGCCCATTTGGAACAAACTCCCAGTGAATCACTCCTTCAAAATTCCACCAGACACACATCATCACTTTGGGGCCGAACCGATCCTTTTTAACGGTGACTTTGGCAAGTTGACGGGGACTGAGCCACTGTTTCGGGGCGTCAGTGTTGCTGTAATAGACTCATTTTTCATCACATGTGACAATTCTCCTGATAAATCTATCATCCATGGAGTTACCGATAAGCTGACGACAGATATCCACTCTACGTTGAGCCTGTTCAGGGGTATTCATGGCGTACAGCTTCTGTTTGATTTTCCAAGCTTATTATGGTATCTTCTGATGATACATTCTTGCAATATACAAGATTCTAGTCTTGGCCTCCTGTAAATAGTATTGACGAACCAAAGAAAACCAATTCTATCTTATAAAACACCAAACTTAAAATACAACGTTACTGATGATGAGACATCCTAATAGTTCCCCTTTGAAAATAATTCAAAGCCAAGCATGTCCAAACGGCTCATGCAAAAGAGATAATTAAATGTGCTTTTTAACCTTTTCACTCCCAAGTATCTTTCCTGCTTATGCATTCCCCATCCCAGGTTGGAGGTTGGGGTTTCTAGGCAGTAAAGCAAGTGGTGAGTCCCTGAGGATTAGGATGATGTGATAATTGGGGGGCCTAACTACACTTATGTTGATATTTCCTGAACCCATGGTCGGATTTTGACATGTGACATGTCGTAGGACTCAGGGTGATGCCCCCTTTCCTATGGATGACCTATTTCCACCCTAAAATTAAAGCTACCCTTACCCGGCAGTGAAATAGTGATTTTTTGTATGCATGCGCACTTAGGGCTTTTGTAAGAGGGTGGGCTTTTAAAATGATTATTTATAGATGAGTTATTTTAAAAAATATTAACTAAAGAACCCAAAACTAAAAGGTCATCGGATTTTTAGTATCTCGCTAACCAATAATCGGATTTAAACATATTGGGTGTCGTAGGACTCGTGGTGAACCCTCCTTTTCTATGGACGGCTTATTTCCACCCCAAAATAAAAACTACCCTTATCTGGAGGTATTTATTTATTTATTTATTTACTCGAATCATAGGCAGAAAAATAATATTGTACATACAAAAGCAAAGGAGAAACATGGAATTATACATATATATTTGTAATCAAACCGTCTTTGCCCAGAAACGAGCAAATGCTATAGCATTTTCTTGTGCGTTAAACAACTCCTCCTCGCTGCAAGAATCAGGGCAGCGTAAGCACTGACACAGCTGCTTTGTTGTCTGTACCTCTCCACATTTCCAAAGTGTTGATTCTTGTAGGTATCCCCATTTCATTAGGTTATCCTTAGTTTTGCCAACACCTGCTCGTAATCTGTTTAGTGATTTCCAAGTGGTCCAGTCCAAGTTGTGTCCGGCTGGTAAGCATTCTGCTGGTGTTACCGCTGTTGGAAGATGATTGATTTTGGCTGCCCACAGTTCTTCTCTTGCTTTGTTGGAGGATGTGTTAAGTGGAGATGTTGACCATAAAAAGCTCTTCTTAGATTTCAATCTATGTCTTGGAGGAGTATATCCATGCAGCGGGTGTAGCACACTTTCTTCCACTTTCTTTCTTTCGGCATTTGCGGCTACTTCCCGACGTATTTCAGGGGGAGCAATGTCTGCCATGTAGTACAGCTTGTCGATGGGAGTCGGTTTCAGGCATCCTGTAATAAGCCTTGCAGTTTCATTAAGAGCTACGTCAACTTGTTTTGCATGGGCTGATTTCTGGCATACAAAGCAGGCATATTCACCGGCGGAGAAACAGAGTGCCATTGCAGAAGTACGGACCACCAGGGGTTGGGCACCCCAATTATTACCAATGAGCTTCCGAATGATGTTATTTCGGGCTGCCACCTTCTGTTTAGTGCCAAGGCAGTGCCGCCGATAAGTTAACGATCTATCTAGGGCAACTCCAAGGTATTTGGGGGTAAAACAATGCTCTAGTTCAGATCCCTCCCAAATGACTTTCAGTTTCCTTCCTGCCTGCCGATTTCGAAGGTGAAAAGTGCAGACCTGAGTTTTCTGTGGGTTCGGCTTCAGGTGGTTCTTGTTGTAGCAATGAGAAAATGTTTCTAGAGCTGTTGTAAGCAACTGTTCTGCATCTTCAAAATCATCTGTCTGTACTGTCAAGGCAAGGTCATCTGCATATATGAAACTTTTGCATGGAAGAGGTCTTGGCTGATCGTTTGTATAGATGTTGAAGAGTATCGGTGACAATACGCTCCCTTGGGGTAGACCATTTCTTTGTTTTCTCCATCGAATGTGTCTTCCTTGGAATTCAACATAGAATTTTCGATTGTGTAGTAAGGTGGCAATTATTCTGGTGAAACCATAGTCCTTGGTCAATCCATAGATCTTGTGCACCATTGCGGTGTTGGACTGTATCATACGCTGATGAAAGGTCGATAAATGCCTCCGCTGTGATCTCCCCCTTTCAAACCCATCCTCTATGTGTTGAGTTAAGTGAGTTACTTGCGCTGTACAAATCCTTTGTGGTCTAAAACCTGCCTGTTCAGGTATGAGTAGACTATCAATCATTGGTGATAACCGGTTCAATAGCAACCTTTCAAATATCTTATAAAGATGACATAATAATGAGATAGGTCGATAGCTCTGAGGGTCAGAAGGCTCTTTCCCAGGTTTCAAGATAGCAATTATCTTGGTTTTCCTCCATATCTTTGGAATCTTGTTCTGTCTGAAGCAGTTATTGTAGAGTTCCAGAAGCCATTTCAGTGTTGTAGGTCCAAGCAGATATAGATACCTGGGGGTGAAATAGTGACTAAACTCGGGACCGGGAGAGAGCGGGGCATTTGAAATACGAGTTAACTCGTGGTTGGGACAGCGGAAAACACTCGGATGTCCGAGTTAACTCGGGCTTGAGAGTGAAAAGGTTAAACAAATACAGGGTCTGTCCTGAAAGTAGTCAAACTGAGTCAATTAAAAAAAATATTGACAGAAATGAAACATACGCTCAATATTCTTCAAAGTAGGACCCTTCTGCATCCACACACCTCGGTCAGCGGCATTTCCTACCCTCGTACGCTTTCTGGAAGATGGCAACCGGAATGCTGTCGAGCTCCCTCGTCACGGTCTGTTGCAACGCTTTCACTGAGCCGTGTGTCCTTTTAGGGTGGGGGAAGAGGAAAAGGTCTGCTGGGTCAATGTCGGGACTGCAGGGTGGCTGAGGCAGGGTTGCGATGTTGTGTTGGGCCAGGTACGTCAGCACGTGGAAGGCTGTGTGGCGCGGCGCATTGTCGTGATGGAGCCGCCAGGAGTCAGCGATCGCTGGGCGGACACGGACGATGCGTTTTCTCAGCCGTTTAAGGATCTCCACATAAAAACCTTACTCTGTGGTCATTGTCCTAAAAATTCTTCACTCTTGCCACATTTTAATCCGTTTTGGTGCTCGAAGGTCGTCCTGATCGTGCGCCGTCTTCAACTTCCTCTCTCCCCTCCCGAAACAGCTTGTGCCAGTCAAAAACCCTCAATCTGCCCATGGCGTTATCACTGTAAGCCGTCTTGATCATATCGTGAGTCTCTTTCCCGGTTTTGCCGAGCCTAACACAAAATTTGATGGCATAACGCACTATTTCAACAGACGAACAATGACGCAGCATGACGAGTGCACTTGCAGAGATTATGGAGACGAATGATTTACACTCCACTACAGCTGGGAACCAACTGTGTGGCTGGCTCCCAGCCTTCCTTACACCCCCTCCACCAACCCCAGGCGGAGAAGCCGCGGGCAGTCTGTCCATCTGCGCTGCAAAAATCCAGTCCGACTACTTTCAGGACAGACTCTGTATGTTCATTGTAGATTTATTTACAGACATGAACTGCCCTTTTCGTACAAAAATTGTTTACATTTCAATATGTTATTTTCATTCAAATATATGGCTATATAAATCATTCTATTTTATAAGATGTGCTTGTCCTCAGAGATCGGCCTCCAGGCAAGACGTGTCTTCTGGCTATTCAGGACCTGTATCGGATCTCCATGGTTCCTTCGTCGTTGGGTTATTACTTCCCTAGCATTAAGGACCCTGCGCTGACTGATAGGTTGGACCGACTATGTGTTCTCAAGCAAACCATTCACAAGATGGACTTCGC
Organism: Meconema thalassinum; assembly: GCA_946902985.2. Classification (NCBI taxonomy): domain Eukaryota; kingdom Metazoa; phylum Arthropoda; class Insecta; order Orthoptera; family Tettigoniidae; genus Meconema; species Meconema thalassinum. Next base: position 174,046,014 of record OX336398.1, on the reverse strand, counting down.
TAATGTTCCTAATTTCCAAGAGCAGGTAAGAGTTGTTTATTTTGGTCATCAGCGCCTTGTACCTGGGTATGTGACTGTTAACCTGTGTTAGTGTGGTAGCTGTAGTAGTGTCATCATTGAGAATCATGACCCTATTTCTCGTCACGTTCTTGATAAAGAGTCGTCACCCACGTCAGTGCCGCATTTTCCTTAAATTTTTCTATTCTTGTGCTGTTCTTCCTAAGCATGGTATCCACAGAATTTTCAATGTCAATTTTCCTGACTTTTCCTGACCAATTTTCAACAAAATTCCTGACTCACGAAGTCCTCGTAACATCGGAAAAAAAAAGTTTATTCAGCAAATAATATATCTTTTTTATTTGCAGCCTCCACTCTCCCCATAGCTGCCCAACGCTCGCCTCCATATTTATTTAAAATACAAAATAAAGTAAATTATAATGCAATAATACATAAATCAAAGTACTTAATAACCTAAACTATAGTGATGAGGTCGCCACATTCCTGCGCCAACGCCAAGAATGTGTACTAAAAATAGGTAAAAGAGGTTTTTACTATGATTTACTGTAAAATGGAAGCTTACCATAATGTCCTGTGAGTTATTGCTTTTTATCTTCAGAGATTAGTTGATCTAGTAACAACAAAATATGGCTGTAAAACACAAAATACTGTATGGTTAATATAAAATTCCTGACTTTCTAATACTTTTTGCCATTTTTTCGTGACTCACGCCATTTTTTCACACTTTTTCCTGACATTTCCTGACCAAAAACATAATTCCTGACTTTTCCTGCCTCTGGACACCATGCTGCGGCTTTCGGAAAAATTCAACATATCCGCGTTTCACATCCCCCAGACCAAAAACCACCGTCAGTTCAAAAGTTTATAGATAATCCTCCCTATATTATTCTGCTAAGGTCCCATTCCGGTTTTGTACCGAAAATAAATTCCTGTTAACACCAACCTATGGGTTCCGCATAACCCCATGTATGCCCGAAACGCACTCACGTCCTCTTTAAATGCCTCACAATTAAATAACTACCTTAAAAAATGTACATTTACAATGGGAGCACCGTAACCTGGCGAGCCTGCCGCTAGAGCGCAGGGCAGCTCTGTGGCGGCAGCCATCTGGCGGGTACTGCTAGGCGAGCCTGCCGCTAGAGCGCAGGGCAGTGCTGCAGCGGCAGCCATCTGGCGGGAGCGCGGCGTACTGCTAGCTGAGGAGTCTCTCAGCAGATGGCTCCGGTGTGGTCTCACCAAGACTTTCTCTAGGGTTCAATCCTTTGCAAATGTAAAAATTGCTTTAGAAGAAACTCCCGAGCAAACAATTACCGATGAATTCTTTGTAACATCGAATATTGTCTACAAAGAGGTGCTGTGACAAGTACAAAACACTGTTCTACATAATTCTTTTGTGTTCTTCTCATGTACGTATGCAATTTAACAACAATAAATACATTTCTTCAATAATTAAAACTTCGTTCTCCCACATTCTTCCCTACTACCCCATAAATCTACATTCACGTTGCGAAAGCTCGCACGGGCCCACTAATTTATATAATTATATACATATAACGTTTTCTAGTGGATGCGATAACAGGGTGTCTACTACTCTGGAAAACAGGGAATTATCAGGGTATTTTAATGACACAGGAAAATTTAGTTTTACCTTGAATAATTGGAAATTACTCATTCAAGTATAGTCTGGTGATGATTGTTCTTACTGACATTAAATCAGTAAGCTCTCATTTCTTGCAAGATTGAGCACACTGTGTATTTGTATATAAATGTGCAACTGTATTATGTTTGAGAGCATCAGTATTGACGAGCTACTTTCAATACTCACAAGTACAATAGATTTCTATAGAGCATCCAGGGTTTAGAAAAGCATGTGGGTCGTATGGGCTTTTACTTTTAACGGAACCCCCCTACACTGATTTTGTTACCTCACCTTTTATCATGAAGGAACTCTGAACATATATATTTTTCGTTATAATGGCTTCCTACAATTACCTGCCAATTGATTACTTTTGTTATTGCATACAAGTATCGTTTATATTACGTCTTAGTAATTTAAACATTTTCGAGGTTAGCACGCTGGAAAGAAGAGTCTCGTCCTGTGCTGCATGCTCGCTCGTAGTGGAGAATGTGTTCAGTTCCGCCGGCAACATAAGTTCTGAAGCACTATCCGTCATTGGTGTTATTGTTGTGATTTTATTTTCTATTCAATCAAATCAGGGCTGCCGACAGTTGGGTTCCAACCTACTATCTCCCGAATGCAAGCTCACAACTGCGCACCCCTCACCACACGGCTAACTCACTACTATATTACAAATATGAATCTAAACAAAACAACAAGAATAAAACTGAAAGTAACTAAATTATAGCCTAACTAATAACAAAAAAAAAGGTGATGATCAACAGTAGACTATTGCTGACGTAAAAGTTGTTAATATCGTCAGCATACAGTACATCTGAGAAGGAAGGAAAGGTTGCGCTCTCGACATCTGTCAATCAGTAATGCGTCATATCACAACGAAATGAATGGCGTTATTGGTTCTCTTCGCGTACGGTATCCTTAATACTGGTCCAATCCGTTAATACCTGCAAAACTGCTCCTTCCTGGGCGTGTTCTATTTCAGGTAGCTGCTGGGGTTGTGATGTCTCGCTACTTATGAAAGCGCAGTACTCGAAGCGGGTGAACATAACGTATGATGTCGGCGCTACCTCTGCCTAGAGTTAGCAACACTGCCGCCATAAGGCTCCACAGTCTTTTCTAAACGCTGGATGCTCTATGGATGAAGAATTTAGAAATTGGCAATATCTTTCTGTTTTTTCTTTTCCAACTTTGTCATGCTACCCTTTATTGTTCGATCTCTTTTTGAAACGCTCTTTAACACAATGCGGACGGGACCCGAGTTGACTCATGTTTCGCTAGCCGAACGTTGGTGGCGGGACCCGAGTTAACTCGTGTTCACGGAATACGTACATTCTATGACATCTAACGGAACGTTCTGGAACTAATTATTGGTCAAGGTTGTTTGAACTTCCGTGCTGGATGGTTTGGGTATTCTTTGCTGCTATTTCCCGCTATTTTGCGGTTCATTTGTTTCGTTTTCTAACCTCTTGTTTACACGGTATAATGAACCATGTGGTGGGTAACATGGCGCTTCCCAGACTGGCCGTGTGTTTAGATGCAGACGAGATTTTTAACGAATTGTATACGGATAAGTATTCAGATTGCCCCAGTGACGTTGAAGATCGCGAGTTCGATTTTGAAACCTCTTCAGACGAAAGTGTCTCGGGTGACAATGATGATATACGCCCTCTAAAACAACGTGAAGTAGCGGCGGCCGAGAGCGAGGCTGAAAGTGATATTGTGAGTGTAAATGGAAGTGATATTTCTATTTCTACTAATGAATGGGTTGAAAATAGTAGTGCACCGACTTTAGAAGATTTCCCTGGAGTTCCTGGCATAACGGTAAGACCCGATAATCCTCAAAACATTGACGAAGTAGTAGGCCTAATTTTCGGAGATGATTTTTTTGAACTTGTTGCCGAGCAGACGAACTTGTACCACCAGCAAACAGCTTCATCACACAAATTGTCCCCTAAAAGCTTGAAGTGGACTGATGTAACCAGTAGTGAAATGCGAAAATTTTTTGCTTTGTTTATATTGATGGCACAGGTACGAAAGTCATGTTGGAAAGACTACTGGTCAACTGATCCCCTAATTGAAACTCCCATATACTCCAAAACAATGAGCAGAAATAGATTCGAGCAGATCCTCACATTCCTTCATTTCAGTGACAACAGTCAGGCCACACCTGATACAAATAGGCTTCACAAAGTTCAGCCCCTTTTAGATTATTTCCTGCCAAAATTTCAGACATTATACAAACCCAAACAACAACTGTCATTGGATGAAGGAATGATCCCATGGAGAGGGCGCCTCAAATTTAGGACATATAACCCAGGAAAGTTGACCAAGTATGGTATTTTGGTGAGAATGGTTTGTGAGAGTGACACAGGTCATATCTGCAATATGGAGATATATACAGGAGAGGGAAAGAAACTGGAAGAGACAATTTTATCAGTCATGAGGCCTTTCCTTGGTATGTGGCATCACACATACCAAGATAATTATTATAATAGTGTGTCCACATCTCAAACCCTTCTTGAACATAAAACACGAGTTTGTGGCACAATTAGGGAGAATCGTGGTTTGCCAGGTGAAGTGAAAGTTAGATCTAAGGAACTGAAAAAAGGGGAGATGACTTTTGTACGGAAAGGGGAGGTCCTGCTCGTAGTTTGGAAGGACAAAAGAATTGTTAGAATGGTATCTACTATCCATGATGCCACTATGGAATGTACTGGTAAACGGGACAGAAAGACTGGGCAGGTTATTATGAAACCGAAGTGTATAATTGAGTACAATATGTACATGAAGGGGGTTGATCGAGCAGACCAGTTCTTGGCTTATTTTACTCTCTTGCGTAAGACGATCAAGTGGAGCAAGAAAGTAGGGTTTTATTTAGTGAACTGTGCATTATTTAATGCATTTAGGCTGTATTGTGCCTTGAACAGTCAGAGAAAGTTGAGGTATAAGCAATTTCTGATGGGAGTGGCCAGGGCCTGGATGACTGAAAATCGAGGTGTTTCTGATCCTCAACCATCCACTTCATCGAACCTGTCCAAGAGGGCACCAAGTAAGGACCCTCCTGGTAGGCTTTCAGGGCAGATAAAGGACCACATTCTAGTTGAAATTCCAGCTACAGGACTGAAAAGAAATCCAACAAGAGTGTGCAGAGTGTGTTCCAGTAAGGGCAAACGAAGTGAAACAAGGTACACTTGCAAAAGTTGCTGTGTGCCCCTTCACAGAGGTAATTGCTACACAGCCTACCACACAAGGAAACATTATTAGGACTATTGCAGGAGACTTCCAGCAAATTTTACCAAAATCAGTACAAGGTTAGTAAAGCTAGGCCCATTTATTTATGTGCATGCGCTGTAGCACTAAGTTACTCAGAAAATGGCCGGCCACAGGGGTTGAGCAGTGTGATGAGCACCCGGTCAGCAATGTGTTAAGTACAAACTCTGTTTTATATATTTATCATGGCCGCTACTGTTTCTCAGGGAATTTTCTGATTTATCCTGGAAAAATCAGGGAATTGTCAGGGAAATCTGTTAGTTTGTTTTGATAGACATCCTGGATAACGACCGTCACTTTGCACCAATCACTTTCAACTTTATATTATTATCATTATTAATCTTGATTGGTCACATTGGTCCACTTGAGTCGTCCCACAATCACTTCTTCTTTGAAGGTACTTTTTCATTCTTTCAGATCGGGATTTTCTCAACTCATCTGAAATCTCCATAGGCTTTCTATATGTCATTTCTGCAGAAAATTTGTGAGTTTTAAGAATGGTGTTAATTTTATTTTTCTCCTCGGCATCTGTTATCTTGAGTCCAACTGCTTTGAGATCTTGTTGGATTTCTTGGATCCATTTTCCTCCAGTTTTCTTTCCTAGATTTCTCATCACCAGTTGGTGTACAATTCTGGAAGCTGTAGGATGTGAAAAAAAATCTGAAATTCTTTTCTTCTTCATTGTGCTGGTGATTGGATCAATCTCACGATAGACAGTTTCATTTGGGAGAATCCCCCAGACTCCCTCAACCTGATACTTTTTATTTATGCGCGTTCTAATGATTCTTCTTTCCGTTTTGAGGAGCTGATCAGTTCTTTGTTCATTTTTAATTTGGAACAGTGTTTCACAAACATAAGTGGCTTCTGGGAGAGTTACAGTTTTATATTCAAAATGGCGGATATGTAAAAGGTTTATATTCTAAACGTAAGCAAAATTAAGAAATTACGCAGGTTTACCGAGGATTACGCGAGTGACTAAAGTGATAAATATTGTGTGAACAGTGTAGGTAAAATACGTAAGAGAAATACAATAAATAACTTGCTAAAAGAGAAGTCATATAACATTTAATATCATGACGGTCAACTGTGCTCCATGCGGCAAAAAGATCAAGAACAATCAGCAGGCTGTAGGATGTGATGGTGAGTGTGGACGCTGGTTTCATGTAACATGCATGAAAATGAGTAAAGACACATACCAACAATTCCGGAAAGATGATACTTTCAAATGGTCATGCAATCGGGAAGACTGCCTCCCGCAACCTAACCTCAAAGAGGTTATGGCATCTTTCTCCCAGAAACTTGAGGAATCCCTTTCGGCGATGAGAGAAGAAAACCACGAGGTAAGAAAACTAGCAACTTTCTTATCAGAAAAGTATGATGAACTCCACCGGGAAATTGAAACTCTGAAGAAAGAGAGAAAAACCGTCAAGGACGCAGAAATGGCAGCATCTAGAGCTATCAACGAATTGGAGGAACTAAAACAGTACCAGCGCAAGAACAACTTGATAGTGTATGGAATACCCACGGAAAGAGAGGAGGATGTATTTCACAAAATCTCGGACATTGGCAAGACGTTAGGAGTTGAAATCACCAGGGCAAACATAGACGCAGCTCACCGCCTCCCGTCAACAAAGCCTGGGCCTCAACCGATAATTGTGAAATTAAATAATAGGTGGAAGAAGGAAGAGATTCTCAGTAGCAGAAGACAAAAGAAGACCCTGAAGACGAGTGAAATTGGTTACAGTGATGGTGGTAATATATATATCAATGAACACCTGACCCCAAGAAATGAAACCATCGCCAAAAAGTGCCGTGAATTGAGACAACAGGGAAAAATCTTTGCAACTTGGGTCAGAGACTGCAAAATATACATTCGGAAAAATCAAAATGGACCCTCAAAGCTTATATCAAGTGCTGAAATACTGGATGAACTCGCCCTCTCAAACTAAAATCAATGTAATAGTAAGATATCTACTAAGTATTATCCCATATGGAACTAGAATTACAGAAATTAATTTTTTTAGGTAATGCTAATAATAATACACTAGAATTAACCGAGTGTAACTGTAATACACTTAGCGATTATTATAAGATTAAGGACAGTAAACAGATAATAACCGATACCAGTACACTAAAATGCGTACACATAAATGCACATAGCATAAAAAACAAGTTCGATGATATCCAAATAATGTTAGACAGAATCAAAGGTGTAGATGTCCTAGCAATCTCAGAAAATTGGTTAACAGAACAAACAAAAATGTTTTTCAATATTAAGAAATATGTTGCATATCACATAGTTAGAAAGCAAACTGGCGGGGGAGTATCTTTGTATATTTCAAACAAATGTAGCAGTACCCTTGTAAAGGAAATAAATTCCACCCACAGCATACTGCACATTACTGTGAGAAAAGGCCATCAAGAATACAATATAATCACTGCTTATAACCCTCATAAAAGCAACATTCCACACTTTCTAACTGATCTCGAAGTAATTATTAGTTCTTACTCAACGAATCCTGTTATAATACTAGGTGATATGAATATCGATCTATTATTTGGGGACAGATATACTAGTAGTTATATTAACCTAGTCAAATCATACGGTCTAGTCTTATGTAATACAAAATATCCAACTCGTGTAACACAAACTAGCTCTACTCTAATTGATCATGTATTGGCGAACGACTGTGACAAAATATGTAATTTCTATAATATTGATAATGATTTGAGTGATCACCATTTACTCATCTGTGAAATGAGAAACAAAAAGATAAACAGGAACTCAATATGTGATGATAGGCCAATAGAAAAGGATAAAATAAACTACAAAAAACTTAATAAATATTTAATAACTCAAGAATTTGTATGCAATGAAACTAACATCAATGACTACTATAATAAATTCTGTGATTTTATTAATAAAGGAATAGAAGCCTGTACTATGAAATATACGAATAAGGAGCCAAGTGCCCCACCAATAAAGCCCTGGATCACACAAGATCTTTTAGCACTAATACACAGGAAAGATAAGATATATACAAAAACCAAAGTTAAAAATCCATCTGCAGAAATTTTAGAAGAATATAAAATTATTAGCAACCAAGTTACAAAACTTAAGAGAAACCTACAAAGAAACTACTTTGACCAAAAAATTCAAAATGCAAATAATCAGAGGGAAGTGTGGAGTGTTGTTAATGAGATGTTAAATAGACCAAAGAAGGGGAAAAATGAAATTGTCAAACTTATAGTCGACGGCACAAATGTCGAAAAAAAGGAAAATATATGTGATGAAATTAATAAATATTATGTCAATATTGCTAACAGTATATGGGAAAATCAAGGAAACAGTTCTACCTCGGGCATTACAAGCTATAAAAATACTACTAGCACTAAGACAATCTTTATGTTACCTACTGATGCTAATGAAATACAATCAATTATAAACTCCCTGAAACACAAAAACAATATAAGTGAGGACAACACTACTAATGTCATGCTACAATTGTGTCTTGAGGGCCTTACACCATATCTTGTCAAAATAATAAATCTTTCACTGATGACTGGTATATTCCCCGATGCCTGTAAAGTCTCTAGGGTGGTCCCGATCTACAAAAAAGGGGACAAAACCCACCCATCAAATTACAGACCCATTAATATTATATCTGCCATCAGGAAGGTTCTAGAAAGCGTTGTTAAACGAAGACTTATGAATTTCTTCATGAAAAATGATTACTTTGCAAACTGCCAATATGGGTTTATTCCAAATAGAGGAGCTGATAGTGCTATATTTGAAGTAGTAACTGATGTAGAAAAGGCATTAGATAAAAAAAAAAATAACTGCTGGTGTACTAATTGACCTTCAAAAAGCCTTCGATCTGGTTAACCATAAGATTCTCCTTAATAAACTAGAATTTGCAGGCATCAGAGGAATGGCACATGATTGGTTCAAGAACTACCTCACTAACAGAAAACAATATGTTGCAATCGATAATGTAAAAGGATCTCAAATGAGAATTGACACAGGAGTACCTCAAGGTTCTGTCTTAGGACCAATTCTTTTCTTGGCCTATATTAATGATATAGTATTATTAGAATTGAAAGGCAAGCTTAAACTATTTGCAGATGATATTTTTATACTCTATCTGGGAACATCTGAACAGGAAATTATGCTAAATAGTAATTATGATCTCAATAAGCTGGTGGATTGGTTGAGAGCACACAAAATGGTTATCAATATCACTAAAACAAAATATTTGTTCTTGCATAAACCATCATACAAGATTGAGACCACAAACATAGTCTACATAGCCAACAAAGAAATAGAAAGGGTTAAATCGGCAACATACTTAGGTATCACACTAGATAGTACACTAACCTGGGAAAATCATGTAGAAAATGTAAAACATAAAATCAGCCCTTTAATTGGTATTATTTTCAGATTAAGATATAGCTGTCTTACTAGCCAACAATTGAAAAATATATACTTTGCTCTGATACATTCACATCTAATGTACATGAATTTCATATGGGGATATTGTAAGAAGGAGCTGATAAAAGAACTTGAGATACTCCAGAAACGTGCTATAAAATCTATCTTTGGATTACCTTGGCTCACACCCTCAAATGAATTGTACTCAGGAACTAAAATTATGCCACTGCAAAAACAAATAGCTATGTCAGCAACAGTATTTGTATACAAATTAGAAAACAAATTGATACACACACACACACATCCATTTTACCCATGCAAATGACATTCATCATTATGCAACAAGAGGAGTAAATCAAATATTCACCAGCCATTCCCAATCCATTAAATTTGGAACTAAAGGAATTATGTCCTCTATAATAAAAGAATACAACTCGCTACCATTAGGCATAAGGGAAAGTTTCTCTATAAAAACATTTAAGAGGAAAACAAAAGACTTCCTATTAAGGAATGAATAACCAATGTACAATAGCCTTAAGCAATGCAATGTATCATACCGTATTATCTCTGTAAAGTTAGTCACTAGCAATCTAAGTTACTATTAAACTAAACAATAATGTTACAATAATTATATATATGCCATGCTGTAACTATGTTACTTGATTGTCCCTAACACGAGCTCAGGCTCATTGGGACCTATGTAAATAAATAAATAAATAAATAAATAAAAATAAATAAATAAAAATGTTGGATCTTAGTAGCTATTGATAGGCATTTTTTATTATATGTTGACCAGGTTAGAGATTGTGCCTTTTTCATTTTATTTGTTCTATTTATCCAAGTTCCTTTTTCGTTTAAGTTATGTGTTATAATTTCTCCAAGATACTTAAATTGAGAAACTAGGTTAATTTTATGATCATTTATATAGACTTCATTTATATCTAACTTTATATATAAAATATAACCATTTAAAATCTCAGTAAAGTTCTTTAATGGGCAAAATCGGACCAAGGAGTTGGAAATAGGGGCCTTTTTCAAGAAAGTGAAATACAGTATTGCTATAACTTTCCTATTATGTGAAAAATTGAATCCATTCAAAGTTTGTACTATTCTTCGGATAAGGGCCAAAAAGTTTTTGATAGCACTAACTATTGACCAAAGGGGTTGGGAATATGCAGTTTTGAGAGAAATAAAAAAACATATCGTTTATACCCGAATACCACCCGCACATTTTTATACAAAATAGGACGTGAAAAATTGGTGTGCGATTATTAATTGAGTCATCGAAATTTTAAAGATTTAAATTGCCCGCCACGCGCGAGTATCCGCTATTATGGTGCTTGTTCGGGTGTACTTGTTTATTTCTGTCTAATGGCTCGACCGGTGACGCAAGCTTAACACAAGCGTCAGTTTCGTTAGTTGTGTGAAAGCATGGCATCAGTAAAGGCTCGGTTGAACAGGAAGCGGGCTGCCCGCACAAACTCGGCCATCCGACTGCTGCGAACTCTGTATTGAGTAATATTGCATCATCCTGGTTAAACAGAAGGCAAACTACCGCGGTGGGCAAGTGAGCAATTGTGATTTTCCACGAAGTCCGCGCGGGCTGGAAGCATGGCCCACGAAACAGAGAAGTTATTTATTTATCGTATGGCTTTTAGTGCCGGGAGTGTCCGAGGACATGTTCGGCTCGCCTGAGTCTGTAGCTGCTTCCAGCGGATACCCTAAAGGGTGAGCTACAAGTTCCGTTCAATTTCAAGTAGTTCCAACTTTCGCCACCAGATATCAATGATACCTAGTGGTGAACGTTGGAACTTTGATAGAGCGTTATGATGAAATCTAACCTAACAAATTTTGCTTTACACTAGTTTAGTCTGTGAAAGGATCTTTTACATGCCATAAATCTATGACATGGGACCGCCGGCTTTACTTCCCCTCCGAAGGAAGCCATACTGAAGGATTTTTAACGCTCTTAAAAAATCCGACGACTTCGGCCGGGTTTGAACCCGCTATCTTGGGAATAGCAGTTCAGCATGCTACCGACTACGCCACCAAAGCGGCTACAGAGAAGTTAATTGACCTGGTGCGAGAGTGCGTTCTACAGTCATTCGAAAATATACGAAACATCGGTCTGGGAATGACCTCAACTCACAGCATAGTTTGTGATACTCGCAAAACTCCTGTCTTTTTTCATTAGTATCATACACCCAGTTTCTTTTTCATCTCACTTGACTCAAAGTGAACAGAAGAAGCAATTCTTCTTCGTCTGAGGAGCTGCTGGACATGTTGAATTAACCTCACCAACAGAATACACTGTGATATGCACTTGATCGCAATTGCTTTCACATTGGTTCGCCTTGACTTGTCCGTATTCAGTTTGACCACCCCAGTCTGCGACGGGTTGTGGTCGTTCCGTTCGCGGGGGTAGCCCGTGTTCTGTTTGACCGAGCCAAACTCGGCGCACACACTGGAATGTTTAAACTTCACTGCTGTTTGAACCATACCAGCAGATCTTGTTCTACGTTGTCGTATTTCCCAGTTTTAATTTTCTTGCCATTTGCGGAAGTATTCCCGGCAGAAGCTAGTTAATGTAAATCTACCTTAATCTTGTTCTTTAATGTATTTTCTAATTTTTTTGTGAATTTTCATCTATTTTCATTCTAATGCTTTTGTACGAATATCCATTTTCTCTTTGTATTTGTTATTATAGCTTTTAAGATTCTTTTTATTTAATTTACGCTGATGAAGGTATCATTGTATAGCGAAACATGTCCGTTTTAATTTAATTATGAAACTTCTTAGTGTTTGACAAGGCGGATTTTATAATTGGAGATTAATATCAGTCAATATTGATAATATTTAATACCATATTCATTATGGTTAATGTCTATGCATTTTACATTAAAGATCCCCTTCGGGGCAAAATTCTGTCACCCCGGCGTCTCTAAACGCCGCAGTAGTTGAAGGGGACGTAAAACAAATAACATTATTTATTTGCAGTTTGAACCTGTGTTTGAATACAAGCTCCTGGAAGCGAGGAGGGACAAATTCATATATTTACAGTCGAACCAGAGCATGCAGCTGTACCCAGACTATCAGGGCAAAGTGGGGGTGCTGCGAGACATGGGCTACATCGACAAGAACAACGCAGGTGAGTGATTATTAGTGCCACGAGGTCCGAAACCTAGATTTAAGTTTGACTAGGTGGTAAGATAAGAACTCCCAATAGAAATTTAATGTTTTTCAGTCAGTCAGCATGATTGTACCCAATTGTAATAGGTGATTCTCTAATTCTGAAAAAGATTTACATGAGATTAATAAATACAGTGAGATTTTTGTGCTGGAGCGGGGTCGGCGGCCGAATGCCGGGTGCGCATGCCAACCGAGCTCTGGTTGCGCAAGGCGGAGGCGAGCTAGCCAGGGTTATTAAAGTCATTAAGTCACTAAACTTTCACCAACGAGGGTGTGCAGTGTCAACGCACAGATAAGAAGGTAACATAAACAACAGCTACAAGATTTAATTAAAGAAGCACAGATGTTCTTTTTATTTCTTGGGAATATGGATGACCTCACGTCACCAGTTAAAGGTTAGAACTTATCTTTTCACTGATGATACTAAAAATGTTCTCCTTCAGCTGACAGACAGTAACTTTGGAAGTTACATCGTTACATTATGTAGCTACTCCTGCACCCCCTACGTGTTTTCTGTGATTAGTCAAAGCATGGACCTAAGCCCGTGGGTTCATTTAAAATACAAAGTGTACAGATCAATTACCCGCACTCTAGTGGAGCTGGAGAACAATATACGGCAGCAGATATCCCTCACAACACAAGGAAATCACAACGTGTTAACGCTAATTTATTTACACGGTAGGCAACAACGCCTGTCTGTCAGCTGAAGGAGAACACTCAGCATCTTCTCTGGATAGGAGTTCTTTAATCATGATTTGCTGGTGAATATACCATTAATTAATGTATTTTGTTATGGAATCCACCTGCCGCAATCCGCGGTGCGAGCTCGGTTGGCTGGCGGTAGGTGTGCATGCCCCGCCGCCGGCCCGCTCCAGCAAAAGAATCACCCTGTACATTGCTTGACAAACACAGGCTGGTAGGAATGCGGAGGGAAAGGCCAAGGAAGTTAAGAGATAACGTAACAAGACAGGAAATACAGAGGTGTGCAAATTATTGGAATCAACTAGAGAATTTAAAGCAGTCACAACTTTGTATTCAAAATCATTTTATTGAACAAAGGCTGACATATTTTATCACCCTACTTAGTCAAGTTTTCTCCCCTGTAGACTTATAACTTTCCCCACAAGGAATTGTGACTGGAAATTTTCAGAATTGGGTGTCCCGAGGGATACCTGAGCTGGGTGCGTTTTCTCTTGTTTCATTGACTTTGGAATTTACCCTCTAAATCAGGTGATTTCAATACATGGTCCATGAATCTTTGTATAGTTCAAAAGCGGATGATTAGTATAAAAGACTATGAATTCCTCAGCTCTAAATTCACATGAAAAGTAGAATATAGTAAGCAAAACAAAACGTGTGGCATTTTGCATTAACGTGGCCCCTCTTTTAGTGGAAATTCTATATACTCATTTTATTATAAATTTCTTAAAACTAAATGTAATTTAGACTAATAGTACTGCTGCAATGTCTGTTAACAGACAGAGAAGTAAAGGTAATATAATGCTGGAGGGTGTACAATTGGAAACAGTAAACCAGTATCAGTACCTTGGATGCTTAATATCAAGTGACAACAGAATACAGCTTGAATTAAATAACCGTATTCAGAAATCAAGTCAATTCTATCAGCAAGTTCGATATCTACTCTGGAATAAGCAAGTGCCACTAAGATCAAAACAAACTCTGTGTCGAACATACTTTGTCCCTATATTGACTTACGGGTTGGAAATACAGTAAAACTCGGTTAAGAAGTTCCCGCATAAAACGTTTTTCCGCTTAAGACGTCCGATATTCTCGGTCCCGTGATTCGTTCCATAAGATACATGTATATTTTTCCCGTATAAAGTGTTCGTGCATAAAAGGTTTTCCCGGTTAAATAGTTCAGATTTTGTATTCCCTTAGAGTATAAGACGTTCACTGAGAGACAACTGACTTAGAATCAAAACTCGCCAATCTCCGCGGAAGATACATCGGGTGTTCCGAATGAAAGAATACAAGAGTTCCGAGTGTTCGCGGGTCTCTGACCGGGCCCGGTGTTCCGAATGAAAGAATACAGCCGTTTTGAGTGTTCGCGGGTCACTGACCAGGCGAGCATTTCAAGGCTGAATGACGTCACGCTATGACGACACCCGCTCAAGACCGACTACAATATACAGCATCATGCTTTCATTCGTGGCCTCCTATATTCTTTGTTCGTGGCTTTTATCGCTGTTCTGTGTGATCTAACTTGTTAGCCAAGCATTGCCAGACGTAGCATAACATTATTGAGATTACGAGAATTGCGTCGTCAGTGAAGTAAAGTTTTCAAATCATTGTGAAAATGAGTGGTTCTCAGATGAAAGGCATCAAAAGAAAGGCACTTTCTATTAAAGATAAAGTGGACATTATAAGAAGAGTAGAGTCGTCTACTCTTTCACGTGTTGCTCTTGCGAAGGAGCTCGGAATGCCGCCGTCTACTTTGAACGGCATCATAGCAAAGAAAGAAGGGATCTTGTCTTCTGCCGGGAATACTTCGGCAAGCTGCAAGCAGATTAAAAGCAGGAAATACGAAGACGTAGAACAAGCTCTGCTCGTGTGGTTTAAACAGCAGCGAAGTTTAAACATTCCTTTGAGCGGGATTATCGTGAAGGAGAAAGCCGAAGAAATCGCGTGTCGATTACAAGTGCCTTTTACTGCGTCGAATGGGTGGCTGGATCGCTTTAAAAATCGGGCTGGCATAGTTTACAAGACTATTAGTGGCGAAGCTGCAAGTGTAAGTACAGAGGAAACGGAAGCGTGGACGGAAACACTGCTGCCGGCAAAAATCAGTAATTACAAACATTGTGACGTTTTTAATGTTGACGAATTCGGACTTTTTTATCTGGTTGTTCCGGATAAATCTTTGGTTTTGAAGGGAGAATCTTGCCTAGGAGGCAAATTAAGTGAAGTGCAAGCGACGGTGCTAGTTGGTGCGAATATGGAAGGGACGGAAAAGCTGCCACTACCGATCATAGGAAAATCGAGAAAGCCCCGGTGTTTCAAAAACGTCAGAACTTTGCCTTGTACTTACAGAAGCAATAAATCAGCATGGATGACAAGCTCCCTATTTGAAGAGTACATTCAAGCACTAGATGCCAAAATGGGGAGCCAAAACAGGAAGATTGTGGGGTTTATGGACCACTGCCCTGCTCATCCCAAACAGTGGCCTCATTTAAGAAACATTAAAATTGAATTTTTTCCACCAAACACTACATCGGTTCTGCAGCCCATGGACCAGGGGGTGATTAAGGTTCTGAAGCAGAGGTACCGAAAAGCAATAGTGTGTCGTATGCTGTCACGCATGGAAGCAGGTGGACCAATCTACAGGCCATCTCTTTTGGACTCCATGCATTTAATTGCCTCATCTTGGGATTCGATGGGGTCGACCACCATTGAAAATTGCTTCAAGAAAGATGGTTTTGATGGTGTTACTAGTAGCAGCATTTGTGCGGAAGTCTGCAATGAAGAGCCAGGGTGGTGGAAAGCCGTGCAGGAGAAGATGGAGATAACCAGCAGTTTCAGCGACTTCACTGCTGTTGATGATCTGGTGATAACTTGCGAGGAGCAGACCATTGACGACATATGCAAGGACATTCAGGCAGGAAATGAGGATTAAGAAGAAGAAGAGGAGAATTCTCCAAGGCCTTCTTGTAGTGAGGCAAGTGTCCATCTTGGAAAACTACGGAAATTCATAGAAGGTGCTGCTGGAGTGCCTCACAGCACATGGATAGCCGTGTCGGAAATGGAGAGATTTATAGAACTAGAAAGCAGTAAAAAGCCCAAACAATCTACACTGGACAACTTCTTTTCTAAGTAGAGGCCTATATTTTTGTGGTGAGAAACAGCACTTTTGATGGTGCACAGGTCAATTGACGTAAGCCACAAAAAGCCAAATTTTTCAGGACGGACAAAAAAGTGTTTTCAATTCAGTCTTAGTTGTTGTTTATTTACATTCTAAAATGTGCCTATAATTGTAGTTTGCTGGAATATATGGTGTGTACTCAAACAATTATTGAAATTAATTCTATTAATATGAATTGTGATGGTTATGCCAATTAATTTCTCTTAATCTCTGGTCTGATAGTCAGATTTTAATATTGTTGCTTCTCTTTTTCTGGCTTTTATATAGGCCTATGTACAGTATATTGTAGGATCCTTCACAAACAACAAAAATGTGTGCATTTCACATGCATTTCAGGCCACTACCCTTTTAAGAAGTTTCCCTGTTAAGAAGTTTTTTTTTAATGGTCCCTTGAAAAACTTCTTAACAGAGTTTTACTGTATGCACAACTACCAAAAAGATGACAGCAGACTTCAGGCTTCAGAAATGAAGTTTCTAAGAAGCATGCTTCAAAAAACTAGGATAGACAAAGTAAGAAAGGAGAAGATAAGAGAACAAGCTGGAATAAATCAGTCCCTGAAGGAGACCATAACTAGGGCACGTTTGCGATTGTTTGGTCACGTGAAACATATGACAGAAGGAAGAATTTCAAAACAATGGTTACATACTGAGATTACTGGAAAGAGACCTGTTGGAAGACCTAGGAGGAGATGGCTGGACCAAGTGAAGGAAGATATCACATCCAAGGGAATCAACTGGGATGAAGTCTTGAAGGAGCAGTGGTACATGAATCGACTAAAATGGAGAGCGCTCGTAAACCACACCCGGGAAACTGGAGTGGAAACTTGATGATGATGATGAGTTAGATATTTGAAATAGCTTCAGCACCTTTTAAATATATTTAGTGCATTAAATCATGAAAAGTATGAATGAGATTTTGGAAAACTGGCGTTGAGTCTGATAATTTGCACACAGGCAGCGATAGCTATGCGGAAATGGACCACACAGCCCTCAAACAGCTAAGTGCACAATCCACAATAACCCGACCATTTCATAATGATGACATAGTCACACTAAGCAGGCAAACTTGAGGGTCAATCACCAGTATCAGTAGCTTTAAAAAACTAGTTTAATTACTGCTCGGGTCCAAGCTCCGTAAACCTGAGAGGAATGTGGATCGCGGGCCTTGATGATTTATGATTATTTATGATGGTCCAAGTGTAGTAACAGAACCAAATACATTGGCTCACTCACTCATTCGCAATAACACAGTGGTTTGAGCATCGATCACTAGATAGGACTAAAAGTCGTTTCAGATTTTGATTTTTCTCCTTGCATACCCACATGTCATTTTGAATTTTAAAAATCAGTGCTGCCTTCATAAAAGCTATGTTAGCAGTATTCGAATAGTCAGGAATACCAGATAACACTGTGGGCTGTTCACAGGCCCTTCCTTTCTCACCTACCCCTTGCCCTCACCCCGCAAGTTCACAGAGCTTGGACCCGAGCAGTACTACTGTAACTAAATAAGTATATATAACCCATACGTGTAAACATAGATTTAATATGGTATATTGGCTTTCACGGCCAGTGAATTAAAACTCAGCAATTTTTCTAAGTTTGTGCCGTGTCTTGTGTGGGGTTTTGCCTAGGACACCAAGCTGGCTCATCGGCGGGCTCTTGGTGTCCCCGCCCGGACCCCCACAGGAGTAGCGAACTGCAGACTACCTCCCTTTTTATGAAGCGCTCCTGCGCCTCTTTAATGCGAGAACTAAAAGCTCAAGCAGCCTTAACCTCCCTATGAAGGCTTCCAAAAAGATGGTAATTGGCTTTCACGGCCAGTGAAACCCCACACAAGACACGGTACAAACCTAGAAAAATTGCCGAGTTTTATTAGATTTAATAGCCTAAGTGTAAAGGATCTGATGATGATCGCTTGACAATCCAAGTGTATTTTTTATGTGTAACATCTTTCCACTCGGTTGCTGGATATTTTTGTGGGAGTGATTTTGAAAAATGGGATGGAAGTGTGTAAGACGCACTGCCAAGCAGCCAGAAGGGATGTGATCCAGCTGGCAGTGGTACCATGTGGAATGTTTACAACATACGGATTACTTTGTAACAGCACAGTATCAAGAAGGCAGTGCGAGAGTAGAAATATCAAGTAGGCAGTGAAGAAAGAAAAGAGTGTCTTGGAATTGTTATGTATTATGAGAGTGTAAAAAATAAAAAGATTCTTTGTGTGTTGATGAATGTCAAGGATAATAAAAACGGTAACAACTTCAAGGTAGGATAACTTTCAGATGTTACACATCATATGCGACTACTGTAAGGCTTGTATCTTTTTTTTGGCATGTTTGTCTGTGATTAGTGTGGCCAATGTTGCTATAAGAACATCTTACTTACTACTATTATTGAAATTTAAGTACACCCATCGGTCGCCAGATAGGACTAAAAGTCCCTAAAGTTACTAAAAGTCGTTTCAGATTTTGATTTTTCTTCTTCTCCTAGCATTTTCACATGTCATTTTGAATTTTAAAAATCAGTTCTACCATCATAAAAGCTAAGTGCCAACAAAGATTCCCTAAGAAGTTACTACAAATTTGTTAGAAAGAGTTATTTTGAGTGTGCAAGTGATCTTATATGGTTACTAAACCATATGAATAATTTCAAAATATACACATAAGCTATCCATTTAATTAGCATATTTTTTCAATACTATTTAACCCCAATTTCTATTGTTTCTAATTCCCATACATAAACTTGTCCCCCCCCCCCCCGAAAGGGTTCATATCTAGTGGGACGTGAGTTGGCGACCACGAGACCCCAGCTGAGTCTAGCATTGCTTCCACTTACTTGTGCCGGGCTCCTCTCCGGCTTCTTTCCTGTCGACGTCTCTTGATCTCTTCTGACCCCAGCGGTATTAGGATACCCGAGGCCTAGGGAGTCTTTCACTTTCCTGCCTTAATTGGCCCTTGTCTCATCTTTCCTGATACCCTCATTCTTTGAGGGGTCAGCCTTCTTTTTCTTTTCATGTTATCTCCTGCCTTCTGCACAAGGCCCTCAAGGAGGTGGGGTGTATGTAGCCGAGGGATTTCTGAGCTGGGTTCGTTTTGTCCCCTTTCTACTCTGACTTTGGGGCGGGACCTCTCCTCTTTCCCTTTTCTATCTGCCTTTCATGGCTCTCCTTCCTTCCAAGTCCCTCAATCCTCATTCTTCAAGGATTGAGGGCATTTCTTTTCTTCCTGTCTATTTGCCTTATCCTTTAGTTGTTGACCATTTCTTCTTATAGTATGGAAGTCTTTAGTTAGTATTACCATAGTTATAGTTTTCATTCTCATATCATCTTTCACTATCACCCAAACCATTAGGGGCCGATAACCTAGATGTTAGGCCCCTTAAAACAACAATTATCATCAAACTTGTTGGCTTCTGCTATTTTGATGTCTTAATTCTTTCTTCCAGATACATTTACATGAATATAAGAACCAATAGCTTATCCGTAAATGACGACCATCAACATAACCTATCATTTTTCTGATTCTTATTTTATGTAGAACACATCTCCATTGTTTTAGTATATTGTAAAAGATTTATGTGAGGATACCCATTTAATTTCAAGCTAACTTATATACAGTAGAACGTCATTTATCCGGAAGTCCAACAACCGGAACGTCAATTATCCGGACGAGCCATAAAAAAGACGGAACAACGCGCGCTAACTACAGTAGTGAGTCGGTTCTCGTTTTCAATTGTTGTCTCTGCTGTCTCCGTCCTATGTGAGTGTGTGTACTGTATCACGTTGTGATAATGGCTTCTCATCATCATCATGTTTTTCAGTCGAGCGACTGGTCTGCCCCTACAATGAGTCTTTTCCACGCTGTTCGGTCTTGTGCTGTCCTTTTGACCATTTCATAACTTCGTAGGCCAGAGCTATCTAGGAAAGATCTCATGAAAGTGTTCCGTGGCCTCCCGCGAGGGCGTTTTCCAGGTATTTTGCCTTCTAGTATGTCGATCATGAGGCCACCATGTCGTAACCTGTGGCCAAGCCAGGTGGATCTCCTTCTATATATCGGGCGGATCATTTGCTGTTTTTCCTTTATTCTAACCAGCACCGTTATATTGGTCATTTTCTCTACCCAGCTGATCTTTTCCATTCGGCGCCAACACCACATCTCAAACGCTTCTAGTCGTTTAATGTCACCTCTATTCATTGACCTGGTCTCACTGCAGTACATTGCAACTGGCCATATGTAGGTCTTAACCAGTTGTTTTCTAAGGCTGAGGGACATCGAGCGTTGACAAATTAGAGAATGCTTTTCACGGAATGCCTGCTTGGCCATGGCTATACGGCTCCTGATTTCAACTTCACATCGTAGGTCTTCTGTGAAGATCTGACCAAGGTATTTAAATCGACTGACCTGTTGTACTGGTTCTTTATTTATGGTTATATTTAGTTGGTGTTGATGCTTACTTATCACCAGAATCTTGGTCTTCTTAAAATTGATTTTCATTCCATATTCTGTAGCTGTATCATTTAAACATTGCAAAATGTTTGTTAATGTATGCGGATTTACTGCAAGTAATGCCACATCATCAGCGAATTTAATATTCTGGATAAGTCTTCCACCAACTTTCACTCCCAAATTAGAACCTTTAAAAGCCCACTTAGTTATAGCTTCAGCGAAGGCATTGAACAGTCCAGGGGACAGCAAACAACCTTGTCGCACACCTTTGCGGATCTTAGCGGGTTCTGATACGTCATTTCCAAGCCGAACAACAGCAGTTTGATTTATATACAGATCAAATATTAATCTGATTAATCGATGGGGACATCCTATTTGATTCAGAAAAGGAAACGGCTTGTGCCAGCTGACTTTATCAAATGCTTTTTCGAAGTCCACAAAGCACACGTAAAGGTTTTATGATTACACTTAACATCTTTTCTCCAAGACATAGCAAGGACCCGATAGCATCACGTGTAGACATATTCTTTCGAAAGCCAAATTGAGAGTTGTCTAGATACTGTTCGATGTATATTTCCATCCTTTTCCGTAAAATCTGCAGAAGTATCTTTGATGCATGAGGGATGAGACTAATGGTCCGGTAGTCACTACATTCAACTGGTACAGTCTTCTTTGGAATTGGAATGATGACGCTGGTGTAAAACTTCTGAGGCCATTTACCTTCTTCGAAAATTCTTGCTACCAATTTGAATATCCATTCAAGTGTACTATCCCCACTATTCTTGATTAGTTTGGCAGGAACATTGTCAATACCTGGTGTTTTACCCATGGATATTGATTTTAGAGCTTCATTGAACTCTGATCTAATAATTCTATCTTCTGCAATTGACCTGTCTTCCTCGCCACGTGTTGGCAAAACGAATGGAATTGGTTCTGCGTATAGATCTTCAACATACATCCTCCAGTGTTCCTTCTTGTAATTCAGGTCTGATATAGGATTCCCATGTGTATCACGGAACTGACTAGTGTGGAATCCTTTTTGTTTCTTAGTAGTTTCCCTGATCTTTTGGTAGGCTAAATCTGTTCTTCCTTGTTTTTGCAGAAATTCGATCTCTTCGCATTTTGACTGCCACCACTCCATTTTCTTCTCCCGACAGAGTCGATCAATCTGGTTCTTTAGCATTCGGTAATTATTTCTGCCTACTTCTGAAGAGTCGTTTTTAAATTTTCTTCTTTCGTCCATCTTTAAGAGAATGTCCTGTGTGATCCATGGTTTGCGATTCACTCTTTCCACAAATCCCACATAGTCTTCAGCAGCCTTTTCGATGGAGAATTTGGCTATTGACCATAAATGATCAACAGTTTGTGAGTTGTTTGCATATGATGATATGTTGTCATCAGTGGCTTTCTGATATTGCTTTTTAGTCCGCTCGCTTTTAAATGCTTCAAGATTCCACTTCTTTGTTGGTTTTCCCTGAATCCTGCGTTTAAATTTCAGTGCCGTACGCATTACTAGTAGGGAATGATCAGAACAGATGTCAGCACCCGGATATGCCATGGA
Organism: Meconema thalassinum; assembly: GCA_946902985.2. Classification (NCBI taxonomy): domain Eukaryota; kingdom Metazoa; phylum Arthropoda; class Insecta; order Orthoptera; family Tettigoniidae; genus Meconema; species Meconema thalassinum. Next base: position 174,023,583 of record OX336398.1, on the reverse strand, counting down.
TTTCTTCACTTGATTTTTGTATCTTTCCTTGACAAGAATATAGTCAATCTGGTAACGTTGATCATCACCTGGCTTTTTCCAAGTATATCTCCGCCTCTTTGGTGAGGTAAACCAAGTGTTACTTATAACGAACCTCTCTGGTTCACAGAATTCGAGAAGACGTTGACCACGTGAATTTCTTCTACCAACACCATACCCTCCTACTGCAAATCCTTCTTTTCCCTCACCAATCACTGCATTCCAGTCTACCATTATAATAATGTTCTCGCTAGCCTTTGTCTTACGCAGTAATTCTTCCAGCTTCTCATACATTTCTTCGACCTCATCATCATCACTGCTGGACGTAGGCATATATACCTGCACCACAACTAAATTTACGGGTGTTGCCAGAAAACGTGCTATGATAATTCTGTTTCCAATAGCTTCAACATCCAGTAGGGCTCTTGAAGAGTTAGCATTTAGTACCAAACCTACACCGCCTTGACCATTCTCACTTCCGGAGTGCAAGACTTTGAAGTCTCCGCTTGTGAACTCTCCTTCTTCTCTCCAACGTGTTTCAGCTAATCCTAAAATATCTAATTTATGTCGGTCTATTTCTCTTTTCAAGTTCTCTAGTTTCCCAGCTTGTAACATAGTTCGAACATTCCATGTTCCAATTTTAAAATAGGGATTTCTCCTGATAACGACCAGAGAGGCCCCATTTCCTCTCCTGCCGGGCCCGACATCATTCCTTTGAGGTGTGATCCCGCAGTTGCCAACTTCACTAACATTTGTCTTTGTACTCATCATAGGTTTTCTTGGGATACACATAAAGGTCTTTAATGGAGTGGTTTCCCATTGCCTTCTCCATTCTTATGCTGTTGACCTAATCCTGCTGGTTCATCCACCTTTAGGAGCGATTTCTCACTCCAAGGACAAAAGAGTGCCCTGACCCTATCTGCAATTTGCGAAAGAGGGGAGCCACTTATACCGGCGGCTGTTCGGTCCCCTTTTAGTCGCCTTTTACGACAGGCAGGGAATACCGTGGGTCCATTCTACAGCCCCAACCCACAGAGGTCGTTACACTACTTAACAGTAATTTATCGCTTTTTATCATGTAAACTTAACTGTCTTCAACCGAGAATTTGATAATGCTTCAGTATTCTTTCTATTCTGCATTGTATTCACTGACAGAAAGAATATTAATAGGAATACTCACAGAAGGCGAAATGAGATATCTTCATGAATTCATCTCATTGGTTTAGTCACAGCTGATCATAACCTGTACTCCGCTCATGCAATTTACATAAGGGAACAATACACTTATTTGCTGTTTTAACATTCATGTTATTTCACTATGATTTGGTGCCTTAAAATCAGGCATATCACTTTCAAACACTATTCAGTGTGATCATTCAGAGAGAAGTGTACATACATCCAACTCTAGAATATATCCTACCAACATGAGGTTATGTAAGTGAACAATGACCGTGTACTATAACGTTACCAAAAACTGCGAAGTGAGTCCTCGCTATCACAATAACTTAATATGCACTATGAATAGCAACCTATTAACACTATATAAACTGTAAAATATTATAAAAGAGACGAAATGTCCATATAAAATACATAAAATACAGGATCAAAAGTCTTCCCAGACTCGCTGAGTCACGGCCTTCTGGATTCTACGAGTGACAAAAAAGAAAAACGTAATCGCAATGTTTTATCCATTGAGAAGAAGGTGGAGATCATTAATAAACTGGATAAAGGTGAGAGTGTGCAGTGTCTAATGAAAATCCACAATTTATAATTTGAAGGAAGGAAAGTTCAAATTCTGAATTATGCATCGAAGTTAGATAGTGAAGAAGGGTCTAAACAGAGTGGAACCATGAGATCAGCTGGGGATAAACATTGGAAGAAGCGGTGTACTTATGGTTTATTCAGACAAGAAGTAAGGGAGATCCCATTCCTGGACCTTTGTTATGTGAGAAAGCGTTGCAGTTAAATGAGAAGCTTGGAGGTTATTACCATAATGTTCTGTGCATGTTTTTTCCTATGAAATAAACGCATGTTTGATTATCCGGAAAAATCGTTAACCAGAGCACTTTTGGTCCCAATTAGTCCGGATAAACGACGCTCTACTGTATAACTTTTTAGAACATTCCTTATACAGGGCGCCCGAGAATGTTCTCCGCAGTGGTTACGTGCAGCTGTAAGTGGTTGCCTCATCGGTTTAGTTGGTAGCACGGTGTGAATCCCACACGTGTGAGTTGTAGCCTGTCGAAATCGTCACTGTGTATTGCAATTAGCGAGCATATGTGTCATCAGCACTTCCAGCATCTGTTATGAATGGCTGTGGTGAGTACAAAGTATACTGTTTGCTTGTTATTAGGGAACCGAGCGATGACAGAATGCATTCTACACATAAGTCAAGCAGCATTGCCCGTCATAGGAGCTCATGTCACGACGGGCAGAGGCTACTTGAGCTGAGTCATATCCTACACGCGCAACTGTGCCTGTCAACGAAGCAGAGTGACGTGTGCCACAAGTAAACAAAGAATAGTTCCCATGTCGACCGCTGGCAATCATTTCGTGAAAGGGTAATATGATGCAAGCGGCAGCCGTGCTGCCAACGTAACTTCTGTAGCTAGCTCTCGCAGGCGCATGTAGGTGCTGCAGAGAATATTCCCGGACTCACTGTATTTAAGATATTACTTATTTCATAATTATTGAAATTTAATGTTTTTCAGTTGGTCAACACAATTTTACCCAATTTTAATGGATGGTTCCCTAATGCTGAAATAAATTTATATGAGAAATCTGGAAAAGTAGATAAGGGTGAAAAATGGGGATAAATGACCTCAGAATGTGTGCGGGAAAGGGTTTATGTACATAGCTCAATCGGACATATACCATCCTGTTTCCTTTGGGAACAGATATTTCCAATATGGATTAGCAAGGTAAGCTAAGTCTATTTTGAAAGGGAGTTTGACTTCCGTAGTACATTGGCGCTGCTCGTGGCGACATTTTGTTTCTTGCAGCAGCCTTCACAGTATGTACTAGCCACGCGTCTTGGAGAGGTGTACCATACCAACTGAAGAGCCCAATGGTACACTGGGGCGAAACGCTGGCAATTGTTTTGAGCTAGCCACACCATTTTATCAAATTTCATTTGTGAATTTGTCAACTTAGCTGTTTGAGTGATGTATGGTCCATTTGGCTGTATTTTATCCCCATTATTATTCAACATCTATTCGGGAACTGTTTTTCGGGCAGTAGAAGATACAGAAGTGCGAATAAAGATCAATGGGGAATTAATACGCACACTTAGATATGCTGATGACACAGTACTTCTTGCCAGTAGTATAGAAAGTCTACAACTATACATTGATAAGCTTAATATAGTTGGAGAAGAAATGGGTCTGACGATCTACATCAAGAAAACAAAACTTATGGTTTTCAGTCGAAGAAGAGATCAAGTAATTCTAACACTGAAAGGACAACAAGTTGTTAATTTAAGTACCTTGGTTGTTGGTTGCCAGAGGATTTGAATCCAGACCTTTGAAATTAAGACCCGTATAGAAATGGCAAGATCAACTTTTAAGAAAATGAGACCTTTATTGTGCGATGCTGCCTTAAATTTAAAACTAAGACAGCGTATTGTAGAATGTTTTGTTTGGTCCATTTTGCTTTATAGAGTGGAAGCCTGGACTATGAAATCGTCCATCATTAAGAGGCTCGAAGCTCTGGAAATATGGTTTTATAGAAGGATGCTGAAAGTCTCTTGGATAGATCATGTCTCTAATGACCAGGTACTACAGAGGGCAAATTCTCAACGAGAGCTACTGATCACCATCAAATGCAGGAAAATTGCTTACCTGGGTCATGTGTTGCGTGGTGAAATATATACAATATTACATCTCATTTTAAAAGGGAAAATTGATGGGCAACGAAGAGCGGGAAGGAAATGGACGTCTCGTCTTCGTAACCTTCAAGATTGGACTGGAACAAGATCTATTGAACAGCTCTTCCGCTCTGCTGAAGATAGACAAACACTATCCACATTGATCGCCAACGTCCGGGAGACTGGGTAGGGCACGTAGAAGAAGAAGAAAATGGTCCATTTCCATGCAGCTAACTGACCATTTAACTAACAAATCTGAACAAGTTGTGCTAGTTTATAATAACTGCTACAACTATTGTAAATTCCATCACCCACAACAACCCCTTCAATTTTAGATTCACAAGTATTGACAGGAACTTGCATATCATAACAGATAACATTTGTCATAACATTTCCCATGATGTTTACACTCATGAAAGATATCAATCTATTATTTATAATAGCCCACCATATTGGGTAAGCCTGTCGATAAACGTTTGGTGTTCTCCTGTCGTAGTGGACATGAAGGGGCGTGTGGCCATCAAGATGAGGAACAACGAGCTTATCATCACGGAGCTTGTTCTCCAGAACATCCTCAAGGACATGCCGGCTCCAGAAATAGCAGCACTGCTTTCCTCCCTCGTGTTCCAACAGAAGACCAAGTCCAAGCCTACTCTCAATGAATCCTTGAGGAAGGTTTGTTTCCTTATATTTATTTATATGCATGCCTTTTCCTGTTTCGTCCATTATAACCCTTCTGCCTTTCAGAGGGTCTTAGTTAGTTATTGTTGTTTTAAGGGGCGGAACTACAAAGTCATCTGCCCCTCTTAACACAGATTAAAGTATACAAATTTGGAATGGAATTTAAAATTTAGAGGTGGACACCTAAATTTGAAAAGACCGAAAATTAATAAAACAAAAAATTAAATAAAACTAATAATTATAAAAATAAACAAAAAATTATGGAAAAACAAAAATCATCATTCAAAAACGAACAAGTCGTTTCTCCTTATTCCTGAACCCTTTTATTTGTATTTATTTTAATTTAATTTTAATTGTTTTACCCTATTATTATTAACTACAATTTTAATTGTTTTACCCTATTATTATTATTAACTACAATTTTAATTGTTTTACCCTATTATTATTAACTACAATTTTAATTGTTTTACCCTATTATTATTAACTACAATTTTAATTGTTTTACCCTATTATTATTAACTACAATTTTAATTGTTTTACCCTATTATTATTAACTACAATTTTAATTGTTTTACCCTATTATTATTAACTACAATTTTAATTGTTTTACCCTATTATTATTAACTACAATTTTAATTGTTTTCTTTAACATTCTTAAAATTAAGATTATAAAATAATAGAATTTTAATTTTTATGTTCAACGATGTCGAAATGTAAGTATTATACTGTATGTCAGAAAATTGTATCATAATGAGGGTCATTATAGTACTATTCTTCATTATGAAACAGTTTCTCCAGCCAATCAGAGCTCATTCATTGACCAATTAGGTAAGGATAGCTTCGCGCATGCGCTCAAAATCCAACATGTTGGACATGAATTACATGATTTGAAAGTTCAAACTGGATATTGGATCAACCATTGTAGTTACAATCCCAAACACAAAGACAAAATCAGCACGAACCTTTACGGTAACAAGAAAATACTATTACATATGCAAGAAATGTATGAATCCACGTCCAGAAGTTAGCAACACAGCGTCCTTCTATATAAATTACCGACATGGAAAGTGCACTCTCCTATATGTTCGCGTGAATAAACTGGCGACTATGAGGCTAGAAATAGCATTGTACCTTAATATCCCCAACTCCAATTTGTACACAGCACATTGCTTTCAAACGACTTCGGTGACAATATTAGTGAATGCTAGTTCTGATCGGCACTACTAGTCATCACGAAGGCTGTAAACCATAGCATTGCCCAGGAAAGTAAATGGTCTCTGCTTTCAAAATTCTTTGACCCACGCATGCGCTCAGTCCAGTTAGCCAACCACCCAGCGCGCTCTGTTCACTAACTGAAGTAACTGAATCCCACAGATGTTTATGAATATTTATGTTAAAACATATAATAAAGTTATAATTATCGTTGAACATAAACAGTCGTATGCAACTCATCTATAATGGTAATAAGACACTCATATAAAAATTATAAAATGAGCTTTCGTGTCTTAATTATTGCCATTATAGGCTCGTTGCATAATGAACTATTATAAGCTTATTTATTTTTAATTCTAATTTTATTATCATTTTTTTTTTTACTTTTTAAATTTAATTGTTTCACCCTAAATATTAATTAATAATATTATTTTTTATTTTCTTTAATATTTTTATGAGCTTATTTATATGTAATTATAATTGTATTAAGCCTACCATTTTTAAAACGTTTTAATTGTAGTTGTTTTTATTTTAAAAAAATGGTTTCATGTACTTTAGGTCAAGAAGATAAAGAGAGAATATTTGGTTTTCAGTAATACAGTGAAACCCCTCAAATCCGAAATCCCGGGTAATCCGAACGAGTGAGTTTCGACAATTTCAAGTTTGAAAAAAAAAAAATACTTATTTTAGTCATAAAACAATTATATATTCTACAATATAACGTTATTTTAAATAATTTGTTGAAAAATTGACAAAGACGTACAGTTAGCTTACCTAACAGGGTGTAAATGTGCCTAAGCAAAATAGGCCTACTTATCTCCTCCAGGATTGAAAAACGGAAAAGTTGGTTATTGTAATCCCTTAGGTTAATCACTTTGCAAAAACAAATGAAATAACAATAGATAAACACAAAATATCACTTAATCTTTCACTTGAAATCAGTTATCTTCAATTGTCGAAGTGATGAAAACATTTCCGCGGTGGCAATCGTGCACCAGCGTCGCATGAACATGGCATCGTTTGGCGTGACTACTGCGTGTTGTTCTACGAAGCGCAATGCGATGTCAAGAGCAGATGCAGCTTCAGTATAGGTTACATTGTCTGTCGAAGTTTCTTCTTCCTCACTGTCGCTAGCTCAACGTACAGTCCTATACCGTAGCGAGGGCTAGTTATTATGTTATGGATATTTTCGGCTAATCCGAACAAATTGAAATCCGAACAGGCTACAGCCCCAATTAGTTCAGGGGTTTCACTGTATTAACACTGAAACGTTTTGCTAGCTCCTAAATGTTGGGTGAGAAATGTAACTGTTTACCTTTGCCTAAGCTATGTTGTTTTAATGGGCGCCAAGACCTCAACGCAATGTTGAAATCTAAATTTGTATTTAACAACGTCTAGCTCTGGCAGAACACCTTCAAGACTCTATTCACTCAGATCGTGGTATGATTTGATCATTAACCCAACAAACAATTGTATCAGGAGAAGGAATTGGTCTATATCTAATGCTACCTACTGAAAGCAAAGATTGCGTTGTAAAAGAAATGAATTTATTATATAAAACAAGAATAGCAAAATTAATAATAATAAGTATAAAATTTAAATTGGAGCGTTGTGATTTGAATATTACCGATAGAAAATTACGTGAAAACGGAGTCTGATAAATTGATTTTACTCTTATTTCCAAGCTATGAAGTTACTGAAATATGAAATGTAAAACAAAGAAAATGAGAGATTGCGTATTTCTGCGTCATTGGCGCTTACCACTGGAAATTGCCAAAGCATTTCCCTCGTTCTTGATGATGTTGTGAGCTTCCCACAGTCTCCTGGACGTCGTCATCTCCGTCGGAATTTGATGATATTCTGGTAGATTAGATAATTCTATGGTCCGTACCTCGGACCCAAACACTCGTACAACCAAGTTTTACAAAAGTTCGTCGCTAACTCCACTGAACATCGGAGCGACACGCACGCGCATCCATACTCCTCAAGTATTTCACAGATAGTCACTAACTCCACTGAACATCGGAGCGACACGCACGCGCATCCATACTCCTCAAGTATTTCACAGATAGTCACTAACTCCACTGAACATCGGAGCGACACGCACGCGCATCCATACTCCTCAAGTATTTCACAGATAGTCACTAACTCCACTGAACATCGGAGCGACACGCACGCGCATCCATACTCCTCAAGTATTTCACAGATAGTCACTAACTCCACTGAACATCGGAGCGACACGCACGCGCATCCATACTCCTCAAGTATTTCACAGATAGTCCTTGTTTCACGGCGCGTCGGACGATATAACCACACGCCGGCTCCCCACTCTTCAGTCCCAACTAGCTTACGTCGTCTCCCCTGATTGGCTGACCCACCACGCGATCTTCTCCTCCTCCGGGTCATTACACTCGGCGGGAGGGTTCCGTTCCAACAATTCGTCTTTTCTAGACCTTGCGACCCAAGATTGCGTCATGCTTCTCGACAAGATTAAGCGTGTACTTGAAATCCCAGTGAGTCACGTCTCTCGATATACCCTAACTGACGAAAACTCCGTAAAATTCCGTAATCAGATAATTTTCTATGATATCGTCGTTCGTAATAATTTGCTGGATAGCGTTTTCTAAGACATAGAAAACCTATCTGAATGCTAATAATTTTTATAAAATGCTCCGAAAATACCTAAATAATAATTATAATAAATTAATAATAATAATAATAAATTACCATGAAAAATTCTCTTGGCTGAACAATTTGCCGCGTAAATAAATATAGAATGGCTTCCTACTGACTTATGCCAGTTGCATAAAACCCCTCGAAAAACACGTTACATATTCGCCTCGGATCATCGGATGATTTACCGTGACGACGGTCCATTATCCGATTATCCCAGACACGTTAATAAACCCCATCCAAAATACATATTACATAAATGAAATCACCCTAAATTACAGATATATTCACTCATATTTTTTCTTCACGCACTTTGCGTCAAAGTTTGTTGTCACAATGGATCGCACTTTGCAACCAGTCCAATGTTTTACATATGGAATAGTGTTCCACGGATATTTCCGCCTCTCAAATTTCTCTATGTTGGAGAAATAGACATAATTAATGTGTGAGCACTATGTATTTACGATGTCATATCACACGCATTGAAGGTGTTCTGATATATTTATATCACCATAGAACTCCCTAATTTCACTGGAGGTCCCCTCCTTATGGTGACATTTAATTCCACTTATCACTGAGCACACGATCACACTATTGTGGCAGCGCCTCGTGACCATAATACTTAATCTCTCTTTAAAGATGATTAAATTAATATTGACTTCTGAAAAAAAAACAGTAAATGCGCATTACATATAACACCAAATATTTCTGTGCCGTAATCGCCCTGTCTTGTTAAGTTCCCGTTAACCATATTCTACTTAATACTAGTTCTCAACACAGACCATTTCTCCTCACACAAATAATACCATTGTACATATTATCTTAAATTACACACTTACAAATCTTACATGGCGAGGCCGTAAACAGAAATCACGTGTGCTGATATGTATGAGTTTCATGAAGGACTGTCTCGCATTCTGATGGCCCATCTTTTATCTCGTGGACGCCTGAAGCTAACAAGCCCTATTCAAGCGCTCCCCCATCTCTTGGAGATAAATGGGAACCCATCAGCGCTGCCAAAATGGCCTTGGTGCATCGAGACAATTTAGTGCTCAACAGCATCCGACAATCCCGTCATATTTCCCTGTACCTTAAAAACTCTCATTTACTTACATACTACCCCCCTGTGTGACTTCTGATACGCCTGCCTTAAGACCAGATCTTCCACGCACCAGACACCACACTTATTTGATAGGCTGGCTCGCCAGCTAAACACACTCACTTTATGACACATATTTTCGTAGACTATGTATATTATACGTCCCGTATAATCTGTTTCCCTCACTATTCTCCAGCACATATGCTGTTTTGCCAATACGTTTGGAAACTATAAATGTTTCTGCGTCACCTGCTTCCAACCTTGCAAGTGGCTCCCTTTAAATGAACGTCATCACGTTGCTCTACCTACCTATTTCTCAGTGTCTGTAACGATGCCCTGTTGCTACTGTCCACACATGCTAACCCTACTTTCCTCTGGTGTTACACCTCTACTCGACACTCTATGACCTAAAAATGTCACTTCTGACTGACAGAATGACGACTTAAGACAGCTTCAAAGTGAACCCTGCCTGATCTAACTTCTGAAAAACTATATCTAAATGACATAGATGCTCCTCAAAACTGCGTGAACTAATTACCATATCACCAATGTAAATGGTTACAAACTCTCCTGTGCCATCCCCTAATGCGATGTTTAAAGCCCTAATTAAAGCTGCTGAACTACTCTTTAACCCATAAGGTGTTCTACAAAATTGATAAAGGTTATATTTATGACTAAAAGCTGTAAATGGTCTATCTTCGTACATAAGTGGCACTTGCCAAAAACTGGAACTCAAATCTACACAAGTGAAATACTTCTTCCCCTCAAATGTTTGCATTAATTCCTCTATTGACATAGATTTCAGCTGATCTGAACTAATTCTACTGTTAACCAAACGAGCGTCTAAACAAATACTAACAGTGCCGTCGGTCTTGGGTACCGTGATCAAAGAATTAACATATTGTATTGTATCTGTTATGTTAAGGGTGTTGTTGGTTTGACTAACCCGCGCCTCCCACCATTTGTATTGTATCTGTTATGTTAAGGGTGTTGTTGGTTTGACTAACCCGCGCCTCCCAACATTTGTATTGTATCTGAGAGGGATGCCAATACAAATACTAAATCTAGGGGATGAAATTAATCTAAATTGGGGTTGTAGCTTGGCGAATTTGTAAGAGGTTGGGATTGTTTTAGGAAGAACTGCGGACACGTTTAGAGAGCAATTTACATACAGGGGAATTGGCGGGAGGAATGAATACTCACCTAGCTCACCTCTAGGCCGCACGCTGGCGGTGCAGCGCCTCCTGCATGTCAGCATTCAATGTAGATCTTAAAACTAGGTACTAATCTAAAGGGAAGGGCTTCTTAACCTAAACGAAATAAAAAGGTAGTCAATAGACTGTTCAGAAAGGGGGTTTATTAAGAAATAGTGGCAATTGCAATAGGGGAGGATGGAAATAATAATCTAGGGGGAAAAAGGAATTATGCAGGCACGATGTCACTCACCCCACCGTTAATACCGGTCTTCCATGATGATGGTGGCGTTGGGACTCGATATGGGGCCATCCCCCATATCGGTCCGACGTAGCACAACTCCTATAGAGTGTAGGACTGTCACTGCGTCCCAGTTCAGAAGAGTCCACGTTCCTAAGAGACCGCGGCGCGTGTTCGTACCTCTATTTATAAGTAAAAGGTGCGATGTCAGTCCAGTCAGCGGTATGTTGGGAGTGTAATGTCCTCGGTGTCCTGTCCAAGTGCTTGCTATTGGAGCTAGGTCTATGACCTACGGTCTACTCCGTAGTCGCGTTGCCATGTCGTCTTTTACGTAGTTATCTCTTATTATATTTTATGTATTTATAGGTACAGTCCTTTCCTAAAGGGCTGGGGCCAGGACAAGTCGTCTTCCTGTTTTAATAATCGTCCTCGATTATTGGACTAGACGTGGGGGCGGAAACTTTTATTTTCTTCTTTCTTCTTCTTTTCTTCTTTTTCTTTTACTTTCCTTTCGTCGATGTGAATTTGTTTTCGATTCGTCGTATCGTCCTTCGTCGCTTCTGGTCTTCTTCGTAGGTGGGGGATGAGCGAAATTGTACCGTGCTAAGGGTTGGAAGGCGTGGCAAGAGTGTTGGGGTGGTTTGTTTTACAGTCATTTCATGGCAGATAGTTCTCTGTATCTGTCTATATCCCATATTGTATGTTTTACATAATCTGTATTGCCCATTTGGCAGAGTTAAAATTTTCATAAAAGTGTTGACATTGTTTTGTTAAAATTGAAGAAAACTAATAAATGGAATTTCAGCGGAAATATAAATTGAAAGAAATGAAGCTGAAAGATATATCTTGAATGAAAGCGGATAGGAAATTTACATTATTAGCACCGTACTCGGACTAGTGCGTGACTTGCGTACGACGCCGTCAAGTCGAGCCCTGCCGCGAGGATGCATGCATACTGTAATTTTCCTACGATGGAAAATGATGCTGTAAGGAGCTTAAATAATGGCGATCCCTTATGAACTAGCACGCGCCCTTTGTAGCGTGTGTAAAAAAGGGAAAGAAAAAATGTAGTGTATTGTACTCTAGGCCAAGTGTAGCTATGAGGGTGCGCTACTATGAATAACCTCCTTACAACGTGGGGGATGATGAAATAAAATTGTAAAAATATCCTAGAAAACGTGAAATTCCGTCAAAGTTACTTGATGAAGTGCGTAAAAAAAACATGTAGTTAAGTTATTAAGAGAAAAAATTAGCATTGAAGTATTGTTAATAAATAGCTGAAGGCTCCTGCCTAAATCGGCTGACATTCTAGTATGGTTTGTAGGTTTTGACTGCTGTTGCTGCCATGCGTGTCGTAACTTTGGTCTTGCGTCACGTTCGTCCGGGGGGCATCCTGCATGAATGTCCTACTGGGGGATTACAGGATTGTACACCGTATAATTAGTCTGAAATCAGAAATCTCTCTTAACGTTTTGTACAGAGGGATTGGTTTACCCTGGTACCGTTATTTTTTTTCACTGAAGTTCGTTACGTCGTACGCGGTAATCTCGTTACTTAATGTCTGCATTATGACATAATATACTAATATCCTTATAAACTAACGTGCAATATGTATTCATTGACATATTGGCCATTGTGGTTATACACTATACCCCGTCTTATATGCGTCGTTGTAAAACTGCAACATGCTTCCTTAAGCATTTAGCTGCGTATATCCTCTTATATTTCGTAGAACTTGAATCCTTTATATTTGTAAAAAACTTTCTTATATATCGACGTATATCTTTGCTATAGCTGAGAATTAATCCTTAAGTTTTACATTTACACTTTCTCAGCGTGAATTAAGCGACGTATTCGCTTCTTAATCTATAGATATGCAGACATTATGTAAGGATACTCGCACTACGTGTACACTCGATCGTTAAGTTTAAATAGAGTATTGTTAAAATGGCGACTGTTTCGTCGGGAAGTTATTGAAATTAGAAATTATTTGTTGCCTCTCCGGGCTAACTTGGAAATTCTGTGCACTGTATAGAACTTCAGGAAATATAAATTAACAAGATAATACTATCTGAAAAAATATTATCTGAAAAAAATGACATTTATTATTGACATGTGATAATTGCCTGTAAAAAATAACACTGTTAACGACATGGTATGTAAGACCCTTTTGTAAAACTTGCCACGTTATATAGGGGGGGGGGGGTGATTTACTATCTAACTTAATTCTTAATGCTAAACCTAATAATACTATCTTTTCTTAGCTAACTATGCTATATACATGGGGTAAAGTGGAATAACGTGCCTGGACAGGGGTGAAAAAATCTCTTGAAGGGGGGGGGGGGGCGATATATATTAAAGGTATTTCTTAAATATTTAAGCTCTCTCTATATTGTATCCGCAGCCATGAAAATTTTCTAAAGTGTGCCTTCAATGAGGTGGCTACCTTGCTCCTTAATAAAATAATAGGGCTGTGTCTTCACTGAAATGCATATCTTTGCTCCGTAAGAAAAATAATGGGGTTGTAACTTCACTGAAATAGCTACTTTTGCTCTTTAATAAAGTTAATGGGGGCTGTATCTTCAATTAAATGCCTATCTTTGCTCCGTAAGAAAAATAATGGGGCTGTAACTTCACTGAAATAGCTACTTTTGCTCTTTAATAAAGTTAATGGGGGCTGTATCTTCAATTAAATGCCTATCTTTGCTCCGTAAGAAAAATAATGGGGTTGTAACTTCACTGAAATAGTTACTTTTGCTCTTTAATAAAATTAATGGGGGTTGTATCTTCAATTAAATGCCTACCTTTGCTCCGTAAGAATATAATGCGGTTGCTCTATATGGAATGACTAATATTATGCCTGAGTTGCACAGTTTTATTTCTTTTACATATCCTGTTGCCTTCTTGTCATAGAAAATATGGATGCATGTGATTATGACTTTTAACCAAGTGGTGTCACTCTTTATATAGAAAATCAGCAAATGTGTCCAGCGATGTAGGTTTCAGTACCTACTATGCTACAATATCATAAAACGTGTCACTATATTCTCATGTTAAACATAATACCAAAGAGATATCGTCTGTTGGTAGACTGTCCGTACTTCGATACAGGACGCATTCCATCGGACGTTAAATCCATGCTGTATTGGGTTTATTTTAATATAAATATCTCCTAACATCTTATCAGAATACTATAAAGTTATCGGCTGTTGGCAGGCTGTCCGTACTTCGATACAGAACGCATCCCAGTGGCCGTTAAGTTCATTATGTATTAAGTTCATTTTAATATAAATATCTCCTAATATTTTATCAGAATACTATAAAGATATCGGCTGTTGGCAGGCTGTCCGTACTTCGATACAGAACGCGTCCCAGCGGCCGTTAAATTTATTATGTATTAAGTTTGAATTGACCGCCACAAGATGTATAACGTGGAGGGTTTAATTCCCTGAAAGTATTAAAACGAACGTCATCTAGGCGAAAGGGTTGGCTATGTCCTTTCAAAGTTCAGTAGCGTTCTAATATCTGGACTACTTCTTACGTGTTCAGCGGGTTGGCTAGGTCCCTCGGTCGCCGGTTGTCATTATTATATTGACCAATATACCTGTAGCTAATTAATTCCCTCTGGGTGTGACGTTTCTACCCTTAAGCACTTGGCTTGCGTAAATTGTGGACTTTGGGGCCACGGTGTGGACACTAATCTTATTTATTAATGGCATTTGTTATCAACGTAGGTGTGTTAATATCTCCTTAATCTCCTCCATACTACCCTTATCTCAAAGCGATGTCCTCCCTGGGACCTGCTGCATGATATCAATAACGTCGTGTTCTTGAGGCTGTGCGAACTATTGTGCCAGCTCAAGATATCTATAATATATTTCTTCAACTTCACTTAATACTTCCCTTATCTCAAAGCGAGGTGCACCCATGGACCTGCTGCAAGATATCAATAACGTCGTGTTCTTGAGGCTGTGCTAACTATTGTGCCAGCTCAAGATATCTATCAACTTCACTTAATATTTCCCTTATCTCAAAGCAATGCTCACCTTTGGACCTGCTGCAAGATATCAATATTCCTTCAACTTCACTTCAACTTCACTTAAATTACTTAATACTTATTACTAATATACTAACGATGATACTCTTGATAACAATTGTCGTACGTTGCGATGTTGCCCTGCTGTGCCCAAGTTCGTGCTTACGCATTTATGTTATACTGATATCGCCGTGCCTTTGTCGGCGTTTTTCATAAATTCCTACTGGATTGCTTTCTCACCTATGTTACTTCGTGAGGGAACGGTGTTTTCTTTGCTAACTGAATGTTCTGTTTGAAATGTACTGCTGGAAAAAGAATTCTACCTTAAGAGTGTACTTTACGCTTACATCTTTAAAATCATTAGTGCGTTTTTTCTACTATCGCACGCTTCGCATTGAAAACAAAAATAATACAGGCAAACTTATGCAAGGTCATCTGGCGTGTGAGTGAATAGTGCCAGGAATTGAACTCAAGGTGTCTGGCTTCCGCTCGAGTGCGTCTGCACGCTGAGCTAGCGAGATAGTGTCAGGTTTAATGTCCTTGCGGCGGACGGTGTGCTGAGCACGTGTTAGTCATATGGCATATTGGATTGTGTTACAATGGACAAATAAGCATTTCCTCTGTGGTCGGCTTTCAGAACAAAAGAGAAACTGTAGTACGTCTTGACTGAATGCGTGTACAAACTAATTAATGCGGCACCTTGCAGAAATGTGATTGCAAGGTCTCCTAACTCTATGTAAGCATCTAGCCAATACTACCTTCCGCTAAGTTATACTAAAATGGATTCAGAAGAAAATATTTTAGCCTACAATCATATACAATGTATAGTTGCACTGCTGTAAAAAATACAAAGTTATTTATTTATTCCATTTATCCTATGGGATATCACAATCTTATTCCTAATAGAGCTTCATTGTGGGGGGTTTAATCTGAAATAAGGAGCAATTTTCTCTGAATATAGTAGGGTAGTTATCAATACGTCTTCCTACTAGGCTTCCATTAATATTCCTAGTGACTTATTAGATAGGGGTTGTTAATATTCAAATCGCTTGGCGTAAGAGGTGTTTATCGCGAAATCTTAAAAGGGTGGGGGTGGGGGGATTATAATTATTGTGTACTAAAAATATTCTCTAACTTAATCTACTAAAAAAATTCTGTTCGGGGGGGGGGATTTAAATTGTCTCACTCGCTTGGCTAATGTAATGAGTATAGGGGGCGTTTACATATGTATTAGTTACTGGGGCGGGTGTGGGTGGGTACCAAAAATAATATTTGACCCGTACTTCAAAAAATTTTCCTTAATTTTGGGTAAATTTTGCTTGGCTGCATAAGAGGGTTTTTAGGGACCTGTATCGTAGAAATTCGTTGTCTGAACTCCTGTAGGCGTTGTCTGACGACAACGTCACGATACCCCGGGCCTCCTCCATTTGTATTGTATCTGTTATGTTAAGGGTGTTGTTGGTTTGACTAACCCGCGCCTCCCACCATTTGTATTGTATCTGTTATGTTAAGGGTGTTGTTGGTTTGACTAACCCGCGCCTCCCAACATTTGTATTGTATCTGAGAGGGATGCCAATACAAATACTAAATCTAGGGGATGAAATTAATCTAAATTGGGGTTGTAGCTTGGCGAATTTGTAAGAGGTTGGGATTGTTTTAGGAAGAACTGCGGACACGTTTAGAGAGCAATTTACATACAGGGGAATTGGCGGGAGGAATGAATACTCACCTAGCTCACCTCTAGGCCGCACGCTGGCGGTGCAGCGCCTCCTGCATGTCAGCATTCAATGTAGATCTTAAAACTAGGTACTAATCTAAAGGGAAGGGCTTCTTAACCTAAACGAAATAAAAAGGTAGTCAATAGACTGTTCAGAAAGGGGGTTTATTAAGAAATAGTGGCAATTGCAATAGGGGAGGATGGAAATAATAATCTAGGGGGGAAAAAGGAATTATGCAGGCACGATGTCACTCACCCCACCGTTAATACCGGTCTTCCATGATGATGGTGGCGTTGGGACTCGATATGGGGCCATCCCCCATATCGGTCCGACGTAGCACAACTCCTATAGAGTGTAGGACTGTCACTGCGTCCCAGTTCAGAAGAGTCCACGTTCCTAAGAGACTGCGGCGCGTGTTCGTACCTCTATTTATAAGTAAAAGGTGCGATGTCAGTCCAGTCAGCGGTATGTTGGGAGTGTAATGTCCTCGGTGTCCTGTCCAAGTGCTTGCTATTGGAGCTAGGTCTATGACCTACGGTCTACTCCGTAGTCGCGTTGCCATGTCGTCTTTTACGTAGTTATCTCTTATTATATTTTATGTATTTATAGGTACAGTCCTTTCCTAAAGGGCTGGGGCCAGGACAATATGGACTGTTAGAGTGCTCAATAATCCCATCTTCAAGCATCTGATTAATTTGTGCCTCAACTGCACTCTGATAAGCGAAAGGTACAGGATATCTATGTCCTGTGAATACTGACCTATCAATAACGTTCAATGAATGTGTATAGCAATTGGCCATACCAATGCGATCCTCAAAAACTCTCCTATTACACAATAACACATCATAGAGCCGAACACATTGTTCCACCTCTATATTACCCTGAAATGCAGCCTCACGTAACGAGTCCTCTAGACTTCCGTTCGTAATCACACTGCCCACAAAACATGGAGAACCCCGCTCTACGGCTGGCGATATCTCATTTAAAGTACAAATCACACCAACAATACTACTCCTCTGAATATGGTCATTGAACGCTACTTCTACTTCAGAATCTCCCCATTTAAATTTCAAACTCCCTACATCATAACATAAGTTACCAGACACTCTACTTAGCCACTCTGAACCCAAGATAACACTGAATACTAAATTTGGAATTACAAGGCAAATCTGCTTCTCTACATGATTATTAATTTTAATGTCTACTAAAACTTGCTTAGAAATTACTTTAGACCTCTTCCCAACAGCTGTGATAACAAAAGTGCTTTTAATTGGCATCTCCTCAAAATTTACTCCAGTTCCTTTCATTTTATCATAAAATGCACTACTTATGCAACTCTTCATACAACCACTATCAATTAAAACATCTGTGTACGCCTCGGACACGTTAAATTTAACTATGGGGCTCTTACTAACCACTTCCTGAATAATACCTTCATCATTTAGTTCATGTAATAATTCATTTCTTACATTTAGGTCATAGGGTTCCTGTATAATTGTATGGACAGGGCATGCTACGGACTGAGATTCTGACCTTACTTCGCAGCCTGGTTCGCGTTTAAAGAACCGCTACAGCTGGCCGTAGTACTAGTTACTACTGCACTGGTCTGGTTGTTCTGAGTTGTGTTGTCATTGTTTGGCTGTATATTACTACCACTAGGCTGTCCTCTTCCTTGACCCCTATTCTGGTTGTAATTATTGTCATTATAATTTCTCCCTTGATTTCCCCTGAAATCATTGTTTCTCCCTTGATTTCCCCTGTAATCATTGTTCCTCCCTTGATACTGATTACCATAGCCATTTCCTCTGTTCTGATTTAGCTGATTATTATTATTTCTATTTTGAGCATTGGCCCCTTCGCCACCGTTCCCTTGAACTTCCTGATGCCTGGCTTCATTAGGTCTATTATTATTATTACCCTGGTTCCTATTGAAATTGTCCTCATAACCCCCTCTCCCTAGTGCATCAAATGTGCTTAACAAATTTTCTACTTGTGATATAGTCTTTACATTCTGGATACAAGCAGCCTCCTTGATCCTATAGGGAAAGTGCCTAAGTAGCAACCTTACCACATCACTTTCCTCCTTCAAGCCATCCAGATATTTACACACTAATACCTGCCCTAAAAAGTATTCGGTCATGGTGGAGCTTCCTTTAGGGTTATATTTACCACACACTACTCCCTCACGATGCTGCGACTGAATAACCTCATTCCAGAACTTTTCACAGA
Organism: Meconema thalassinum; assembly: GCA_946902985.2. Classification (NCBI taxonomy): domain Eukaryota; kingdom Metazoa; phylum Arthropoda; class Insecta; order Orthoptera; family Tettigoniidae; genus Meconema; species Meconema thalassinum. Next base: position 174,004,618 of record OX336398.1, on the reverse strand, counting down.
ATTTCATTTTAAAATCATTCATATCAGTAAACTTGTCTCTGTAGACAGCAAACCAATTCCTCGTTTCCCCCACAAACACTTGTTCTAAAATTTCAACTACCTGGCACCACTCAATACTACCATTTTCCAACCTCTCCCCGAATTTATTTTCTATAGTGTTCATGAACTCCATTGGGCACCCCTGTCGATTGCTGAACTTACCCAGTTCTACCTCCCTGTGTGTGCTATTCACAAAAACTGGTCTATTCTGACTATTTTCTTGCCTGATCCTAGCTTTTAATTTTAATTCTAATTCTGCGATTTTCTCCTCAGCCTTCCTCTCAATACTGTTTACTGTTAATTTAATGTTTCCTTCTGATTCTTCTACTTTATCATATAGCTTTGCTTGTTTCTCCTCAATCTTGCTAATGCTCTCTTTATTACTCTCTCTTAAATCATTTACTTCTGCAACTATTTGTGAGTGGACTTTCTCAATTCTACCCCCCAGCTGTTCCTTAACCTCTTTAGTAGCTACCTGAATTTTGTCAATTTCTCCCCCCAATTGCTTTTTGACCTGCTGTGTTTCCAGTTGCACTAGTTCTTTTAAATTTTCAGCCTGTGTACTGATTCTAATTTCCAACTCCTCCTGTACTTTTCTTAATTTTCTGTCTACATCTGCAATAATCTCTTTAGCCTTTTCTTCCATCACCCCCCTGATCTCACCTCTAATCAGTTCGAATTTGTCACTCATTTCCCTACTGTTTTGTTCTAATTTAGCATTTAAAGTTTCAGTACTCTCTCTATTTTCCTTACTGTTTTGTTCTAATTTAGCGTTATTCTGTTCTAACTTTGCATTTAAAGCTTCTGTACTTTCTTTATTTTCCCTACTGTTTTGTTCTAGTTTAGCGTTATTCTGTTCTAACTTTGCATTTAAAGCTTCTGTACTTACTTTATTTTCCCTACTGTTTTGTTCTAATTTAGCGTTATTCTGTTCTAACTTTGCATTTAAGGCATCACTACTAACTTTGTTCTGATACATAAACTCGAGAAGTAAAGTTTTTAATTCTGGTTGGCCGCCTACACTCCCTGTTTCAGTATCGGGATTTACCTCCGCTACCCCGGTACTACCATCACTCGACATACTGCTCGTATCATCACTCTCCCGTTGATGACCACTACGTAACCTCATCTGTCTTTCTTTCTCATCCCCCATAATGATATACACTGATACAGACAAATAACCCCCAAAATACAGGCACAGAAATATATACCCTTCTCCTTCCACAAATGTTATTAGGTTTTCATCCCCACGTTGGGCGCCAAGTGAAACGTTTTGCTAGCTCCTAAATGTTGGGTGAGAAATGTAACTGTTTACCTTTGCCTAAGCTATGTTGTTTTAATGGGCGCCAAGACCTCAACGCAATGTTGAAATCTAAATTTGTATTTAACAACGTCTAGCTCTGGCAGAACACCTTCAAGACTCTATTCACTCAGATCGTGGTATGATTTGATCATTAACCCAACAAACAATTGTATCAGGAGAAGGAATTGGTCTATATCTAATGCTACCTACTGAAAGCAAAGATTGCGTTGTAAAAGAAATGAATTTATTATATAAAACAAGAATAGCAAAATTAATAATAATAAGTATAAAATTTAAATTGGAGCGTTGTGATTTGAATATTACCGATAGAAAATTACGTGAAAACGGAGTCTGATAAATTGATTTTACTCTTATTTCCAAGCTATGAAGTTACTGAAATATGAAATGTAAAACAAAGAAAATGAGAGATTGCGTATTTCTGCGTCATTGGCGCTTACCACTGGAAATTGCCAAAGCATTTCCCTCATTCTTGATGATGTTGTGAGCTTCCCACAGTCTCCTGGACGTCGTCATCTCCGTCGGAATTTGATGATATTCTGGTAGATTAGATAATTCTATGGTCCGTACCTCGGACCCAAACACTCGTACAACCAAGTTTTACAAAAGTTCGTCGCTAACTCCACTGAACATCGGAGCGACACGCACGCGCATCCATACTCCTCAAGTATTTCACAGATAGTCACTAACTCCACTGAACATCGGAGCGACACGCACGCGCATCCATACTCCTCAAGTATTTCACAGATAGTCACTAACTCCACTGAACATCGGAGCGACACGCACGCGCATCCATACTCCTCAAGTATTTCACAGATAGTCACTAACTCCACTGAACATCGGAGCGACACGCACGCGCATCCATACTCCTCAAGTATTTCACAGATAGTCACTAACTCCACTGAACATCGGAGCGACACGCACGCGCATCCATACTCCTCAAGTATTTCACAGATAGTCCTTGTTTCACGGCGCGTCGAACGATATAACCACACGCCGGCTCCCCACTCTTCAGTCCCAACTAGCTTACGTCGTCTCCCCTGATTGGCTGACCCACCACGCGATCTTCTCCTCCTCCGGGTCATTACACTCGGCGGGAGGGTTCCGTTCCAACAATTCGTCTTTTCTAGACCTTGCGACCCAAGATTGCGTCATGCTTCTCGACAAGATTAAGCGTGTACTTGAAATCCCAGTGAGTCACGTCTCTCGATATACCCTAACTGACGAAAACTCCGTAAAATTCCGTAATCAGATAATTTTCTATGATATCGTCGTTCGTAATAATTTGCTGGATAGCGTTTTCTAAGACATAGAAAACCTATCTGAATGCTAATAATTTTTATAAAATGCTCCGAAAATACCTAAATAATAATTATAATAAATTAATAATAATAATAATAAATTACCATGAAAAATTCTCTTGGCTGAACAATTTGCCGCGTAAATAAATATAGAATGGCTTCCTACTGACTTATGCCAGTTGCATAAAACCCCTCGAAAAACACGTTACAACACTTCCTAAATAAAATTTGTAGGTGTATGGCTGAAAGGTTCAACCATCAGCATCATTGACAACATAAATTGTCCTTATTGTAGGTGCTTAATATACAGGGTGTCTCTTATTAACGTTTAAAACTTCCTATAGCTACGTAGATGGCATTGAGACAAGTAATTTGATATAGGACACTTAGGGTCGCAAGTGTCCGGAAATACCTTAAAGTGAACCACAACTGTTAAACATATGACGTCAATAGGTGACGGCGGTCAGGCCTGTGCTCCCTTATGCACACCATAGCAAACGTTGAATATCATATCACTCTGGTTCCGAGTCTTAATGTCAACAAACAATCTGCTTCCACTTGAAAGGAGGAGAGAGAGAACAAAGAAAGCTGATGCATAGGCCCCGGATTTGAACCTCGAACCCCATGGGCCCGAGTCGCACACGTAGACTCGGAACCACAGTGAAATGATATTCAACGTTTGCTATGGTGTGCGTAAGGGAGCACAGGCCTGACCGCTTGAGCTGAGCCGTCATACGTTTAACAGTTGTGGTTCACTTTAAGGTATTTCCGGACACTTGCGACCCTAAGTGTTCTATATCAAATTACTTGTCTCAGTGCCATCTACATTGCTATTAGGGTGATTTAAATGTTAATAAGAGACACCCTGTATAGACCACTAACCTATAAAGGGTTAATTAAATCATCATTGACTTTCCTTGCATTGAGGAAGTTAATTTTCGTGGGCAGTGGGTTTACATTGTGTGATATACACAAAAAGATCCCTTAAGTCTCGCCAAATAATATATCAATAAGAGCAATCTGCAAATAAAACTTGGGCCGATAACCTAGATGTTAGGCCCCTTAAAACAACAATTATCATCATCACATCAAATAAAACTTGAACCACTCTGTATGCCAGTCAACCCCATTGAATATATACAAGTAACTACAGATCTTACTTTGCTAGAAGAGGTCTGCAAGAAAGACTCTTCACCACAAGATCTAAAACAGCTGGCTCTCTGTACAATAGAAGAAAGATATCCGTCTAATCAATGGCTAAAACTATTTACAGTTCGCTCACAAGACAAAGAAAATAGAACTGGAGCAGGAATACATTCATCTCTCTACTCACTCTACTTCCCAGTAGGCCAAAACAAAACAAACTTTGATGCTGAGATAAGAGCAATTTCACATGCACTCCATCAGTTATTAGGCAGAAACATTGATTATCAAAAATGTGTTATCATTAGAGATTCAAAAGCAGCCATCCAAGCCATCTCGTCAAATTATAAGCCTCAAAATAAAGAACCGAAAGAAATTTTTTGTATGATAAAAGCCCTTCAAAGGCTCCACAAAAAGATCTCATTTCAGTGGATCCCTTCTCATGTTGGAATAGCAGGTAAACAAAACAAGTAAAGCAAAAAAAAAAAAATACCACACTACAACAACCTGTCAGTCAGACTGATTTTATGTCAGCAAAAAGGACCTTGAAAAATACTATCAAAAACAGGTATGAAGAAATGGCAAAGAAAACAGCAGAAACCAAATTATGGAAGGACATTGATGCTAAATGGGATCAATATAAATTAACACCAAGAAGAGAAGCTGTAGCCTTCTTCAGACTTAACACTGGCCATGACTGCTTTGCAGCTCATCTGAAACGAATCAACATCCTGAGATCTGAAGAATGCACACTTTGTCACGAACCTGGAAGGTGTTTTTTTTTTTCGTGTAGCCTCCTGAGAGGCCGAGTGCAGGTCTTTCTAGTCGACGCCCGTGGGCGACCTGCGCGTCGGAAAGAGAGGTGGAATGGATGAAGATGAATGAAACTGGGCAAGGATGTGGAAGGAAGCGGCCGTGGCCTGTCAGAAGGTACTGTCCCAGCATTTGCCTGGTGTTGAAAATGGGAAACCACGGAAAACCATTTCAAGGACAGCCGACGGTGGGGCTCGAACCCACTCGTCTACCGAGTCATCAGAGAGCTTGGCCCCTTGTCCTAACGCAGCGCTTTAGCCCGCATAGCCACTACTGTCGGTTAACCTGGAAGTAAAATGGATAAGGGGCACCTGCTACATTGCAACAAACTTGATGTGACTGCTAGAACTTCAGGAAACCTCACAGAACTCTATTGGAACGCAAGAAAGCTGATGGATTGGAATCCGGGCTAGCCATAGGAAACAACAACAATATACCTAGTTTCTTCTGTAGTTATTCAGTTGTTGTTGATTCTTTCAGGGCCTTTGTGACATCGTGGTCATGCAACCCCATGTACTTGGGTATGTGTAGAATATGTCTGATAACCTGTGTAACTGTGATGACTGTACTGTGATTGAGATAGGATTTGGGTAGGAAACGATCATGGCCTTAAGTTAGGTACCATCCCGGCATTTTCCTCGAGTAGAAGTGGGGAAACCCCGGTAAACCACTTCCAGGATGGCTGAGGTGGGAATTGAACCCAACTCCTCTCTGTTTAGCCTCACGAGGCTTAGTGCCTCCACGGTGACAGCCAAGAATGCTAGGCCCTACGCAGTGAGGCGTTATGATACAGCGGTCAAGCTGCTTGCCTCTCACCAGGGTGGACTGGGTTGGATTCCCTGTTAAGAATGTGCAGCACGTACAGCTGTGCGGTGGCAAACTGAGAATTATAACATAGTCGCCAGCCGATAGCCACAGTTGGTCGTTTCTCTTAAGGCGTGTCCAGACTTGCAACTGAACCTTATAACGTAACTGTGTCGCGTTCCTATCTGGAAGGTACTGTGTAATCTCAGCCCGCAACATGACCGATGCGGAACGAGGTTTGCTGCATTCCATTACGTGTCGGTTTTTCCGTGTCACATCAAGGGCTGCGTGTGTGCAAGTTACAGCAAGCTTGGACATACACAAATTGCGGCGCATAACACGCTTTCGCCTTTGTCGGCTTGATCAGTGGACCGAGCAAAATAGATTGCAGTTTATTGAAATGTACAGAGCTAAAGGAATTTTTGTGGCTAGTGAGACATCACAGACATTAAAACAAAATTTTAAGTAATGATGGTTGGGAGGAGCTGAACACAATGGCGAGGAATGACGGAAGAAAATTACGTCCTTGCTTTCTTCACTCCGAAGAAAGAAAGCAGGAGTACGATAACAATTATCAACTGGATATTTGGAAAAGATACTGACAAATGAATCACCGGTTGCTAGAAACTGTACTGTCACTGCCCAAGATAGCACTAAGATAGCCCCTCTAAATGTGGTATCGTTCTTTCCAACTGTAGGACCTATCAAATTGATGAGGTATTCAAAGTCTTAGGGTGACATTATGCAGTAAAATTTTTATTATGTCCACTACCTGTCTGAAACTTCATGTCGTCCAGCAAATTTGAACCACCGGGTGTAGTTCTACGTGTATATAACTGAGTCTCCTACTATCGCCTGTGTTTCCATTCGGTTTGCTTACATAATGCAAATAAATATAGGCTGCTGCACTATCTCAACTGGCAGAACTCTTAGGTTAAGCATTATGGGCTATGGTATGCGGTGGAAATGTTTGCCTTGCAATTGCAGTGCGTAAACCTTGGCGCATGCTGTAGTTACGTTACAGAGTTCAGCACGCATGTTTGTACATGAGTGTAGTTTGTGGTATGTTGCCAAATGTCAGGTGAGAACAGCTGAGGTAGGCCTATACAGCTTGGGGATCAGCAGATATTGGCTTTATACCTGAGAATAAATTAATTTATTTTCGACCCTGACTATTATATGTTGGAAAACTGTACTATAATGAGGCTCATTATAACACTATTTTTCATTATGAAACAATTTCTCCCACCAATCAGTTGCTTGACCAATTAGATGCGCTGAGTTCCACGGCCTTCTAATTTAAATTTCACTGCCTGGCTTAGTGTCATAGTAGGGTAATCGAGGAGGCCATGGTCAAATACAAAGCATTCTCTGCGTCTAATGTGCTCTGCTCAGTACATAAAACTGGCAAAATCTCGACAGATATTTATGAATATTTATGTTCGAACATAAAATAGTTATAATAATTATCGTCGAACATAAACAGTCGTATGCAACTCGCCTATAATGGTAATTAAGACACTCTTATGTAAATTATAAAACTCGCATACGCTCGTTATATAAACATACTCGTGTCTTAATTATTGCCATTATAGGCTCGTTGCATAATGTACTATTTAAGTATCAAAGTCTAAGAAATCTGACGATTACCATTCAGAAATGACTTACACTCATTTTAAACAATAGTTTACTGAACAATTATTATTCCTATATCTCCATCCACGTTCAATTATTGTTGAGAATAGTGCGAGCATTCACTCGGAGCAAATTAACGAAGCTCCGAGTTTGAATACCAGAAGGACTGACATTATAGAGTGGTTGTCCGCTAATAAAGGGTCATTATCTGTGTGGGCCCCGATAAAGACGGCAAGCTAAGCCAGCTTTGACTGGTGCAGATTGCGGGCGCGCGTACATGGTTCAGCCGGCAGTTGGTGTGCTCCGCTGACACAGATCGTTAGTTCACACGTGTTTTGTCATTCATATGGACGTGTATCTGCAAAGATTAGACGTTAGTGTTGCACGTTTAGTGAGTTTTGTGATTACTGTGATTGTTGGTCATGCCTAGACACCAATTCACATTGTGCGAAAGTGTGTATATCCATAATTCGTAAATGAAAAACAGAAAATCTTGTTCTGAAACGAGATGAAAATTTCGAATCAAGTTTCTGTGAAGAACTGTGCCTAATGCCAGTACAATTAGGAGGCTCGCTGAACGATTCAAGGAATCAGGCTCCGTAAATAATAAAGGAGTTGTCAGACAACATTGTGTTCTTACAGAACAAAAATTAGATGAGAATGGTTGGTTGGTTCCTCAGTTTAGGGGCTGCGACAACACGGTCATGTACTTTGGGTTTGTGTAGAATCTGTCTGATAACCGGTGTCAATATTAGTGTGTGTATCTGTTTTTTTAATTTAAGTACTGTACTGCAACTTAGAATTTTCAAATAGTTCCTACTTTTGCCGCCAAACGCCACCATCAACGATTACTAGGCCTAGTTCAGAACTTAGCTACTAGACGCCACCGCAGTCGGCTCTTGGCAACGAACGTAGAAACCTAAGAGCGTTGTTTACATTCTTAACCTATACAATTTTGCTTCACACAGGTGTAATTAGTGGAAGGTTCTTTAACATGCCATAAATCTATGACATGGGACCGCCGGTTTTAATTCCCCTCCGAAGGAAGGCATACTGAGGGATTTTTAACGCTCTGAAAAAATCCGACGGCTTCGGCCGGGTTTGAACCCGCTATCTTGGGCATAGAAGCTCAGCATGCTACTGACTACGCCACCGAAGCCGCTTATGAGCACTGTATGTACACGTTATTGAACTTGTTTGGTAAAAGTGTAAAAGTGCGCACCAACCATCGGCTAAATCGTGTACACGAGCCCGTGATCTGCACCAGTCACAGCCGGCTTAGCTTGCCGTGTTTATCGGGGCGCACATAGATAATGACCCTGTAGTATAGTGTTCGCCATCGTTTTCAGCCGTACAGAGGACAGTCCGCAAGCCTCTAAATATGAGAGTTGTCAGTAGCTCAGAAAGCTAGGCAGTGTCATTGTTAGAGACAGTCAAAATTCTTGAATGAAAGGGGCTAAAATTTTTGGTTAGTAAGGGTAAAAATTCTTTAGTGAAACTGAATTTTTCACACTGCTTTATTAAGTTATTATGGAAGTATACAACAACAAATTTCCTGACTTCGTCATGCCATCTTGAGAAAATGGTTTCAGTCGTTCTTCCAAACTTTTTCGGAGGCATAACTGACCGTTCTAGATTACTCAAGACACAAAACAAAAATGGCGATGGCAATGCAAACCAAGATGCAACAATTATGTGGGCAACAAGTATGAACACGGCTACATATCGATAGTCTTATTCCTCTCGTATATCATCTGCTACCTAACAAGTCGTTTACGAACCATTTCTACTCATACCATCTAGCGACAACATTCCAAACCTTGTGGAATTTTTCAGATATGACAAGGCAGAAAACTGTTCTGTTTTGGTCAATAAATATTATGAAAAACAATCTAAAATGTTTAAATTCACTTTATTTATTAATTGCCGAAAATAAACTTTTTTTTTTTTTTTTTTTTTTTTTTTTTTTCAAATAACGACAAAAAAAAAGATGCTAAATTTGTGAGTCATAGATTTTTTTGCGATTTTTCGTGAGTGTTCTGCGAATCGAAATGTGTATGATAATTTTTTATGTAATACATGTTCTAAATCAATGTTTATTTGTCTTAATTTTTTGAGAGATTTCACGAGTCGTGAATTTTGACTGTCTTTAGTCATCGTGTATTATCATCTAGAGACAAACTCTTAATGCTTGGCGATTTCAACGCTAGAGTTGGTAAAGATCATCAATTATGGAACAATGTGATGGGAAAACAAGGACTTGGCAACTGCAATGCCAATGGCCTATTACTCCTTGGTCTATGTGCTGAACATGAACTCTTTATTACCAACACTCAGTTCCGCCTGCCGAATCGCTACAAAACCACTTGGATGCATCCTCGCTCGAAGCACTGGCACATCCTTGACTATATCATCACCAGGCAATGTGATAAAAAGGACATCCTTGTCACCAGGACCGCAAGAAGTGTCGATGACTGTTGGACAGATCATAAGCTCCTTTTTTGCCGGTTGAGGATCTCAATCTGCCGCAAACCGAAACGATCCATCCACAACCTTTCGAGACGGAAATTTGACACTTCAAAACTCCAAGTAAAATCAATTGCTACAGATTACAGAAATGAAATCGCAAATAAGCTGTCTAGTCACCCTGTTAGCACAAATAGTGTTGTACAGGAATGGACAACGCTTCAGAAGGTCATTACTGAGTCAGCTGAGGAAACAATTGGTTTTGTGAAGAACAAAAGACAAGACTGGTTTGATGAAAATAATGATGAAATTATGTGTCTCATCAATGCCAAACGGGAAGCCCATCTATCCTTTCTTCAAGATCCGTCTTCCAGTGTGAAAAAATCACAATTCGTGCAACTTAAGGGGAAATGTCAGGCACAAATCAGGGAAATAAAGAACAACTGGTGGCAGCGAAAAGCTGAAGAACTGCAAAGACTATCTGATGCCCGTGACCTGCGAAACTTCTATGCAGGCGTAAAGGTGGTATACGGCCCAATCCGATCATCATCGGGTACATTGAAAACTGCTGACAATTCCGCCATTTTAACTGAACAAGGACAAATTTTGGAGCGTTGGAAGGAACATTTCTCTGCACTTCTAAATCGTGCCTCCAATGTTGCCGAGGACTTTCTTCGAAACATCCCTCAGCAGCCCCAACAGCCATGGATGGCGGTTCCGCCGACATTCCGAGATTTCACCAAAGCGCTCAATCAACTAAAGCCGAGAAAGGCTCCTGGTCCTGATAACATCCCTCTGGAGTTGTTACAAAGTGGAGGTATGGCCTTGAAGACTCGACTTTTTACACTTATCCTGTTAATTTGGGAAACTCGAGAAGTACCTGACGACTTGAAGAATGCTGCCATCATAACTATCTTCAAGAAAGGCGATCGTAGCGTGTGTGGGAACTACCGAGGTATATCGCTATTATCCATTGCAGGTAAAGTTCTAGCAAGAATTCTCCTAAATCGGCTCCAAAGTATCTCGGAGAGGATTTTGCCCGAGTCTCAATGTGGTTTCCGAACCTCCAGGGGCACAACAGACATGATATTCTGTGCCAGACAACTCCAGGAAAAGTGCAGAGAGCAACAGGAGCCCCTGTATTTAGTTTTCTATGACCTGGAAAAAGCCTTTGATTCAGTACCAAGACCTGCTATGTGGAAAGTATTAACGCACTTTGGATGTCCAGATCGCTATGTGGAATTAGTTAAAGCTCTTCATGATGGAATGTCTGGGAAGATTCTTCACGGTAACTCTGTATCCGATCCATTTCCAATCACTCACGGTTTGAAACAAGGCTGTGTGCTTGCTCCAACACTCTTTGCATTGTACATGGCTGCCATGATGTATGAATCATCTTCCAACAACCCAGGCATAGAGATTAAGTTTCGCTTCGATGGAGGTCTTTTCAATCTGGCAAGACTTCGTTCACAGAGACATACCCAAGTTAACCGGGTGACAGAACTGCAGTATGCCGATGACACCGCATCTCCTGCTCCGACAGCTGCAGAGCTTCAACAATCGGTCAATCGCTTTAGCACTGCGTGTGATCTCTTTGGTCTCACCATCAATGCAAAGAAAACCAAGGTGCTTGCACAACCTCCCCCAGGATTACCTCTTCCTGAGTTCAATATCTCCATCTTAGACTCAACACTGGAGCAGGTTGATCATTTTTCATATCTTGGCAGCATCTTGTCTAAACGGTGCACTTGCGAACAGGATGTTGACAAAAGAATTGGGGCTGCCCATGCAGCATTTGGCCGTTTAATGCACAGAGTCTTCATGAATAAAGACCTAAAGATGCATACCAAACTCATGGTGTACAAAGCTGTCGTCATCTCAACGCTACTGTATGGCTGTGAAACTTGGACACTCGATCGCCGTGATATCAAGAAACTTGAGCGTTTCCACCAACAAAAGATGAGATACATCTTGAACATCAAGTGGGAGGACTACGTGACCAACACTGCAGTTCTCGAGAGAGCGCATCTCGATAGCATTGAGACAACTATCATCGCTCATCAACTGAGATGGTTAGGCCATGTTCACCGTATGAGTGATACCAGGCTTCCGCGTCAATTCCTTTATGGTGAGCTTTGCTCCGGCACTAGACCTCATGGGGCCCCTTTGAAGCGTTTTAAAGACCAGTTAAAACACATCATGACGACGACTGGTATAGACATCCACTCATGGGAAACATCTGCTGCGGACCGTTTACTGTGGCGGAACACTACATCGACGGCTGTCAACTTCTTTGAAGAAGAACGTCGCAGACATGAAGAGGCCAAGCGACAAGCAAGAAAGCTTCGTCAATTGCAACCCCGCCCTCCCCCGACCATTGAGTGCAATTTATGTGGGCGCATGTTTTATGCCAGGATTGGCCTGTTTAGTCATCAGAAGCACATCCACAGGCTGGTCTGAAAAGCTCTATGCAGGAAGAAGTATGTTTACTCGGAATCGAGTTACAGCCGACGACGACGATTATCATTGCCACCACTCGCGGTATCTAGTGGCCCTCCCTCTCAGGTAACAACACTCAGTATTCCGGACTGTGATGATCACCACCCGGACTTCTTTCATCTTGAAGGATAATCATTAATAACACTTGCTTATTACACGGTGCTTGCCACGGAGGGTGAGTGTTATCGTGTCAGACTTCCAACCCCGAGCTTGCAGGTTCGCTCCTGGCCGTGGTAAGTGATTTTTGAAAGGTGACAAAAATCACGACACGCATGTCATACGTTGTTGGCATGTTAAAGAACCCATTTGAATTCAGTAGGCTGTGTTCATAATGGCAAAATTAATCTCGGGATTTTCCACCAACACAAGAAAGTTCCCCCTTTCTCTACTAGAAAGCGCAATAGTGTCAAGGAGCTTAAATATCTAACCTCCTTGACTTTCATAGCGCTCTTAAGAATGACAAAATTCGTAATGCAACCTGCCCTCTGGGCGTGAAATAACAAAGCTTGCACCCATCACCCGAGGCCATACGATATTATTATTATTATTGCACGGTGAGTGTTGATAGCTGTAGAATGTTTGCTCTTTTTGTCATACGTATTGAATTGAATACCGGTGACAAAGGTGGCCAGGTAACATGGCTTCAGCCTGTGATTTATTTATGTATTTCTCTATTTGAATGTACTTGGCTTTGACTCAAGATTGACTTCTAAAATACAGGGTGGACCATAAGTCAGTTAACAGTAGCAGTTTGAGGCAATGTTGTTTGTTGTCATCTGAGAGGCAATGAATAGAAAGTTAACTACAAAACATGTTTTGGAAACATGACCATAATTACAGTGCTGTTTGTGATTTCTTTCTGGAACATTTTCCAAACATCCAACCTCCATCTCGACAAGGTATTTGCAAATTAAATTTTAGATTTGAAGAGTCAGCAGCAGTACCGGAGCTTCCTCATTCTGTTTCTACAGAAGAGAATCTTTAACCACTATGCTGCCGAATTACATTTTGAACTGTCTATGTGTGTGTCGCCTCCCCCCCTAATAAAATCTAAACGGCTGGACCGATTTCAATGAAACTCGATAAGGTCATAGCACTATTTTGTCCGACCCCGACCGTGCCCTTGAAATTTTATTTCTTCGCACCAATCCAACATGGCGTCTGTGCGAAATATTTCACCGGCATTTTATCTCCAAAACTATTACTGATATCACCCTGAAATTTTGCATGGTAATAAAGGGCACTACTAGAAGTTCACCTATGACGTCAGAAGAGCGTTCTATCAAGCGGTTATAAAATTCTGAGGCTGTGGACTAAAGTCAGATACGGCAGTGGACGGAGTGTGATTGCCATTCGACTACAGTCGAACATGGCAGCATAGGGGTTAATGTCGCATAATGATTTTTGCTCTCACTAACAAAATATCAAAGAAAAGCTTCCAAGGAGTATAGAATAGCAAAAATAAGCCTACGAAGGATTCAGAAACGGGTGAAATTGAGACCATATAGGCCTACTTTACTTCAAAGCCTGAGATGATCCGGACAGATGGAGCACTCCCTCATTATGCAGTTATTGTGAGACACTTTCTAAATAAAAACTTTGATGATTGGATTAAGTGGCCTCCATGATATCACACCAGGGCCGGTCTTAGGGGTGTGCGACATGTGCGAACGCACAGGGCGCCAACGGTTTGGGGGGCGCCAAACGCGTCCCCCAAAGATAGGCAAATTTCGATTTATTTCCCATTGAACAAATGGCAAGATAGGAATGTGCGAGTTTGCCAAACAAATAGGGGAATCAGGTATTTTTAATGTTCAATTGGTGTTGTCTCTCACGACTGAAAACCCTACGCGCACCTTAGACTGTGACGGACCGAAGTTAAACTCAGTGAAGTAGTGATTAGCAAACACTATATCTTTCTCTCCCTTGCCTTGCCTTTTCACTATCGCGGAAACGCAACCCGGCTTGACTTCCGGGCCCAGGACCAACCAAATCGCCCTTCGGCAGTGCTCGGGCATTTCCGTGATATTTCGGTTCGGTTCGCTGTTGTAGCAGAGCTGTAGCAAGGCGAAGGAGAGATAAAGAAAGCGAGGAAGGCAGGGTGAGAGGAGAGTGAGGTTGGAGAAAGGGGTGCGGGAGTGGTACGAGCTGGAGACAGAGGCAAAGAAAAAGAAATCATAACAAACGGCACGTGTGGCTGGGCGAAATCAGTGTCGACCCGCTTGTAGATGGCAGGACGTATTTGCACAATACACGGGAGTGTTATGGCCCTTGCCAATTGTCGTTCATTCGAGTGCGTGGTGCGGATGGTGTAAAGTCGGGACGAAGAACGAGAAACCCTAGAACAATGGCCTCCTCCGGTAAAGCTAGTGGAGCTGCAAACAAACAAAACGAAGGTTGCAGCATGCAGAAGAAGACAAGGAGGCAGCAGAAGCTTTTAAAAAATTCGTCCGACCTTCAACATCAATAGACGGGAGATCTTCTCAAACAAATCCTACTGATCAGTCCAATAATGTACCCGTCAAAGTTGCAGAGCAAGATGAAGGTATATATTTTAATCTCAACAAGAACATTTTCTTACTCTCATAAAAGCGTGTTACACTGTATATTTTCCTTAAAGCACAGTCTACATTGGTCGTAGTCTAGGTCATAGTCGTAAGGTCGCAAAGACTGTTTTAAGCACTGCTTGTGCGGATAACGCTAAGTAAACGCTATTTTAGATCCATTCGGTAATTCTTGTTTAAGCAATCATAAAAGCTAAGTAAAATTACGTTTTTAGACCGGTCCTAAAAATTGGAAACATTTCCCTTATTACCACTAAAACCTCCAGTGTAGAATGTGCTTATTAATCTGTGTAGGCTGAAATGTATTTTGACTTGGTGCCGGCCTTTTTGTTGATTTCTTTTCAAGTGCGGTGACGGGTGCGAGCACCTTAATAGGAATTGGCTCTGACTGTGGAACTGCTGGTGGTAGGGACGGTGTTGGATCTTGTGACAGGGATGAAGGCGGGAAGGATTCGAGAAAACCTTTCGACTCTGGTGATTTTGCTGGCGATGCACATACAGTCGAAAGTGGTGAACGTGGTAGTTGTGGTGCTGATTTAACTTGTGACGGTGAAGTCGGTGAAGGTTCTGGTGTCGGTACTGGTGCTGGGTATGGATTATGCATTGTGCCCTTCAGTAGTGATAGCAGCCAACTTCAAGACCCTGACTATTGGCCTCAGGTCCGAAGCACGGAATGTACTGATAAAATTATCGTTCAGGGCCAGTTAAAATAAAAGATCGGAATTTTAAAAAGATTCCGGAGGTGGCCGTCATTTTACAATGTTTCATTGTTATCGCGAGTTGCGAATGACGAAAAAGTACTAAGACGTTGGCTCCAATATTCTGACTCATTAAAAAAAAATGCTTTTGTTGTAAGCTCTTTGACAGAAAGTCCACAGCAGCTCTCGTAACTTCGGGATTCTGTGATTGGGCACAACTTTCTCAAGCCTTAGAGTCTCATGAAAGATCCCCTTCTCATTTTAAATGTTCTCAATTATGGGCCGAAACAGAGTTCCGTTTATCCTCGAAAAAGGGCGTTGATGTTGCTAATCAACGAATTATGTGTGCTGAGGTAGAACATTGGAGGCCCGTACTCGGAACGATTGTTATCGATAACAATGTTTCTAAGTAAAAACAATTTGTCGTTCAGGGGTTCATCTGACAAATTTTTCGAGAAAATCAATGGTAATTTCCTTCAACTTGTTGAACTTTTGGGCAAATACGATCCGGTTATGAAGGAGCACTTACGAAGGGTGATGGGTTCTAAAACAAGTGATCACTACTGCAGTAAAATAATTCAGAACAAGCTCATAAATTTGCTAGGCGATGCGATTTTGTCGGATATTTTAGCCCAAGTGTCTAAAGCTAAATATTTCTCGGTTATTGCCGATTCCACACCAGACCTTTCTAAAAAAGAACATTATGTCGATCACTTTGCGGTTCGTTCAAAAATCTGATGACGGTGTAAATCCGACCGAACACTTCGTTGGTTTTGTGGTGGCCAAAAAAACTGATGGTGAGGCGATTGCCGATCTGATCATTAATTGGACAGAATTGGGGTTAAAGCTAGAAGACCTTAGAGGTCAAGGCCTCGATAACAGCGCGAATATGAAAGGTAAACATAAAGGAGTTCAAGCTCGTATTGTAAAACAGTTCCCGCGCACAAAATATGTTCCATGTGGTAGCCATTCCTTAAACCTAGTTTTATCTGACTCAGCCGAATGCTGTCCTTACTGCGTTGCTCTATTTGGCATTATTCAACGCATACAGTACCGTATATGTTTTATTTTCTTCGTCTCCCGGCCAGCGGTCTATTTTGTTGGCTCATACTTGTAAGTTAACTCTAAATGATTTGAGCGACACTCGCTGGGAGTGTCGCATAGATGCAGTGAGGCCTTTTAGATACGATGCGAATGGGGTAGTGGCAGCCTTAGGGGCCATTAAGGAGAACCCTGCATTTGATTTGGGGCTACGCCATGAAGCTGAATACTTGCCGAAAAAAATTGTGACATTCGAATTTGTCGTTGCTGTTGTAGTATGGAACGACTTTTGTTTCAAGCAAAGCCATTCGAGCAGAAGCAATTGATATACCAAAGCGTCTTCTTTCGCGGAAGGTTGCATCGCGTACCTTGAAAAATATTCCCGAGAAGGCTATGAAAGCGCTATAACTTCGGCTAAAGAAATCATTGCGTCTGTGTCTCTTGAGGTCGAAGAAGGTAGACGGAAAAGGAAGACTAGACCCCCTAAACGGTTGATTGAGGAAGATGGCATCGAGTCAGGCACTGATAGTGACAGTTCTGAGCCAGAGTCGGAGCCGGAGCTGACAGAGCTGAAGCTCAGGCTAAGGTTAAGCGCAAACAAGTGAAGCTACAAGGACTCTTCAAGAAAGTTTCTTTGACGAACTCCTAACAGTAGTTTTAAAGTCTGTAAGGAAGAGATTCTTTTTCTTTAAAGAGCATTCCGATACATGGGGATTTTTGTTCGATCTAAAGGCACTGCCTGGGTCTATTAAAGATAGTAGTCCACTCCTGGATCGTTGCTTGAACTTGCAAAAGCAGCTATCCAGAGGAAATAATGAGTGTGACATAAGTGGGATGGATCTATGTTCTGAGCTGCAACATTTGAGCCCATGACAAACGCAAAAGAAACCTCGTGCTGCGTTGCAGTACATTTTCAGCACGAATATGATTGACGTTTTTCCAAACGTCAATGTAGCTTTGCGAATTCTCTTAACCTTGCCGGTAACTGTCGCTTTGGGTGAACGTAGCTTTTCAAAATTGAAGTCGATTAAAACCTCCCTGCGTGCTACAATGGGCCAAGAGAGACTGTCAAAACTTGCTTTAATTTCAATAGATAACGATGTTGCGCGTTCACTCGATTTAGCCCAGTTAGTAAAACAATTTGCTTCAGTCGAAGCACGGAAAGCTCCCTTCTCATAAGGTTTTGGGTTTTAGTGCGTTTATTCCTGTGTGTAGACGTTTGAATTAGTAAAGCTTCATTCCTGTAAGTGAATTTTGCCGGTGATTTTCTTATGTTGACATTTTGCATCACCTATTAGATAATAAAGTCCAGTATTTTAGCATTATGCGAGTGTACAGCCGATATTATGTACGTTGCCTTGACTATCCGCTTATTACAACGCAACTAAAGCATGTTCAAGTAATATAGTAAATGGGTAAATGTACTTTAGGTTCATTTTATTTAATTTCATCCGATAACTTGGTGCCTTGCCTTTGCCTGCATTTCATACTTGATATTTCCATGATTCCTTTTTATGATACCGCATAATTTTTGCCAGAGTTAGGCAACCCGCCTCGCACAGAGGGGCGCAAAATTGAATTTCCCACAGGGCGCTGAAACCCCTAAGACCGGTCCTGTATCACACCCATGGTTTTCAGTCTGAGATATACTCTCCATCAAAATTCGTGATGTTGAACATAAGATGGCACGAATCCAATTAGAATGTGAAAAGCTCTAGTCCTGGAAGATTTGCGACAGAATTTGTAAATCAGTGTTGAAAAGATGCACTGCTTGGTTAGAACAGTATGGAAACCATTTTGAGCATCTTTTAAAGGTTCATTGAACCTTGTATTTCTGTGTTGATAATAAACTTGTATTTTCATTTGTTTAGTATTATTGCATCAAACGCATTTTTGACTACTGACTTATGGCCCATCTTGTATAATTGTACCAACATAATGTCCGAATTGTAGCCTTGTGTATTATTCAAATCAGCTGATTTACAAAATAAAAACTTGACAACACAGCTCAGCTGTTCCAAGCTCCCGCCATATCCTCCACATACTTTCTTTCGAAATACAGGGTAGACTGACGAGCTTCAAAACTACTTTAAGGCCCATGACAACTCACTCTATGGCGAGGGGACTGGAAAGCTCGTCCACGTGCCTCAGTTATCACGGAGATTATTGTAACCATGTTTGTACTCAAGTTCTGGTAATACATTTGTTTTGTTATTTAAGGTTGTCCTTGTATTTTATGAATTGATTCTCTCATTTCAGGGCATTGAGATTTTCAAGCAAATAGAAGCCGATATTGAAAATTGCGAGAAGGATAATTGTGTTTCCCCAAGTGTGGACAATCAAGGCCTCAACTTTGGCCTTGTTCAAGTTGTCTATGAATGGGCCAAGGAAAGGGTAAGTACTTATATCAGACGTTTAGGGTCTAAAAAGTCAAATTAAGATACTTTTGAGAACCGTTTGATGAGTGTTCTGTTTCACCTTAACTCCGGTGATTATAGGGCTCATGATCAGAAACATTTTTGCGATGTCCCTGCTAAACGTTTTCATTTGAAACCGTGTCAGAATTATTTTTCTAACTTAAATATATTTCTAAAAATGTTAAAATGTTGCCTAAAAATAAGCGTGTATCAGGGAGTCTACAGGTAACGAAAGTATAATATAATTTGTGAGATCCGCCTGATCAATACATAATTACATATATAGGGCTATATTAATCCCATATGGTACATGTTTCGGGGCCTATTATGATAGCCCCTTCATCAGCCAAAAATACAAATCATCAGTAAAATCATAGGATACCGTATTTACTCGAATACGACCCGCCCCCGAATAAGACCCGCACCTTGATTTTGAAGAGCAAAATTAAAATTAAAATAAAATACTCAAAATTATGTACAATCTTAACTAAATAAACAGAATAGCATTTATCCAAAATAGTTTCCAACAGTATTGAAGTCGTCCTAAAATAACACACATCAAACGATTAAAAATACAAATAAAAGTACACAAACACTTCATTCATCGTCATCAGAAGTACCAACTTCGGAACTTTTATCACCATCCCACTAAATGTCGTCATCACTGACATCCATAGCATTCGAAATACTACATTTCTTGAAGCTCTTCCGTATGAGATCTCCCGAGATACGATTCCATGCCGTCAAAATGCACGAACATAGCAGCTGAACTTCCGGGCGCTGAATACGACCAGTTGGAGTCAGTGTGTGCTTATCGGCCGCCATCTGCTCCGTATACAGCTGTTTCAAGGCTGCTTTGAACGGGCGGTTCACGCAGACATCCAGTGGTTATAGCTTAGACATCATCCCGCTCAATCACGAATACATGACTCGTCAATATCATATTTCCTACCGGGCACGATTTCCAATAACTTCAGCTTCCAGCTTCTCACTCACATTAAACGACCGCAAACGCTTCGTACAACTCATGTTTACACTCGGAAAACGTGCGCGACACGTGCGCGAGACTGTAAGACGCCGCCTGCTTACGGTAAAACAAAGTGATAGCCGGAAGAAGGCTAGCACCATCTAGCGGATACTCGCAACACCCGATATCGCGCGTGGCGGGCAATTTAAATCTTTAAAATCAGGATGACTCAAATAAGACCCGCACCCCAATTTTTCACGTCCGATTTTGTTTAAAAATGTGCGGGTGGTATTCGAGTATATACGGTATATCATAAAATGTAGATTAACATGAAAAAGAATGGATAAAAATGAAACATACTAAAAATGAAAGACGAAGTGGTAAATAAAACACTCGAATGTAACAAAAATAGAAAGACGCTTAAAAATGTTATAGGCGACAGATGAAAAAACACATTAAAATAACATATTAAATGGGCACTTTAAGTGCTTGTCAAAACAAATCTTTTGTGAGTCCTTATAATAATACCATCAGGGTATCGTGTCTAAATATTCCATGTTAAAACGTTGAAAATATTGTTAAAAACTCCAGTCTATTGGACCTGGCTGTTTGCTACTCCTGTTAAAAGGAGAAAGTTGCTGTTGAAAGACCAATACTTCTCAGCTGTTTGTTATTGCACTTCCAAGTCTGTTGGACGCAGCGCTTCCTGCTTCGGACACCCGGTGTTCGTTGCATTATACTGACCTCTCTAAGGCCCATTTGCCGCTTAGAAGAAGGAACATTTTTGGACTAGTCAATATGTCAACAAGTTGTTAAGGATTTCCCCTTGATTCTATCCTCAAGAGGCTCTGTCCAACTTGGCTTGTTCGATCGTTGTCATAAGAGAAGTATTGGTCTTTCAACAGCAACTTCCTCCTTTAACTTTATTCTCTTTCTGTACCGGCCATAGGGGCGGTAGGAGATACGGGCTTCAATCATGCTCTCGCTACCACTCTGTACCGCCTAGGTAACGCAGGTCAGAACGACCTTAGAGTGGTGGTCTGGAACTTATCCAGGGGGTGGGTTTTACTCTGGATGTCCCTCCCAAATAATGGTAATGTTTAAAAACAAATAACAAAACAAATGTATTCTTCAATAAGGGATTTACACAGGGATCTTGGGGCACAAGCAAAATAACACATGGGGCCTAAATAAAAATGTTGGAGGAACTCCTTAATGCGGTTGAATATGGGCGATGCAAGCCCAGCAAGAATTAATGTGTTCAATACCCAACAAATATCGAGGCTCTGGAGAGCGGGAACAAGAAAGTAGGAACTGCCAACCGTGGCAGCAAGAGGGTGGAAATTCGTGGTAAGAGACGCCACTGAAGCTACATTATAGCTCGGGCACGAGCTTGCAAATCAAAAGGCGAATTTAAATTGAGATGCCCTGGAGGGCTTACTGAGCTCCAAAGGCTCTTAAATAAAAAGGAAACATTGTGGCAATGAAATGAGAAAGCATGAAACTATAGGCCTTAACACAATGTGCCACGAGGCACTTAACAATGGCCTGATCAGCTATCGACATTGTAAGGTTATGCCGATAATAACTACGTTAGAATCCTCATCCAAAAGGTTTACAAATCAGCATATAGAAAACACATATCACAGTTGTCCCTCCTAACATTATGCCCGTTGCTCACGGTAAAATTTTCCTTCAAATTTATTGTACAATAATTTAATTTTATAAAATTTATGTTGCTCACGGTCAAATTCAAGTTTTATAAAACCTTTGATAAAACTTTCCATAAAATAGGACATGTTGTATTCCGTAAAATTAATTTTACGAAACGAACCAATCAGGGAAGCAGACATGAAGATGATGCTGGCGCCACGTGGTGAGAAGATTGTAAAGCTCGCTTGTAAACAAACTCTTGGAAAATAAAACATGGAGGACGGTTGTCGTTTGGGGGTAAAATTTACAGTCGATTCGCATTATTAACGCAAAGTGGTCATGAAACTTGCTTTGAAAATATGCGTGGTACTGAATGAATTCATTCCAATCAATATTTAGGATATATTTGTAATAATTGGATTTTTAACCATACGCACTGATAAGAAGCGCAACAAATTGCGTTAGAGTCAGTGGGAAAAGTGTGCTCGTGGTATCGCGCTCACTTGCTGAATTGAAGATCCCGGGTTCAAGTCTATCCAGGGGCGGAGATTTTTACTTCCTTTTTATTATTTAATAATTTCCTGCTTACGTCGTACAGCAATATTGCAACTATGTTTTGTATTTTCTCCCATTTAAAATTCTTATTTTCCCTAAATACTGTAACCATGGACGGATACCATTCGTGATAACTATTAGAATTTAAATAGTTAAATATTTATCCCATAATAATAATAATATGACACGTTCTGTATTTACTGGATATAGCTAGCGCTTATCACACAGACGCCGTTTAAAGAATATATAGTTTAATTCTGATGTATTTATTCGTAGGCCTACCCACATAACAAATCTACTTGTTTATGTTGCCCCTAGGATATCTACCTGAACGAGAAAAGCAATCCGATTGGTTGTTGTACTCAAACTTCCATGAAAACTGCCAGGAAAAATGGCACCTGTTCAATTTCGTGAGTTGTATCTGGTAGAAGCTTTCATACTAACTAGTGTCGTGTGATACGGGCTCCCAAGCTGTTAGTGTTTTACTGGACGAGTACCAGAAATATCAGTGTTTGTATGAGGTTAAAACGCCCATATGCCACAATATAAATGCAAGAAGGGAGGCAGAAATCTCAATCGCCGAATATGTTTCACAAATTCGATCGAACACAAGCCTGGCTGATGTGAAGGCGAAGATAAACGGGTTTCGAACTCACTTGCAGTCTCATTTCAGGAGAAATGCCTTGCCTCATGTTAAGTGTCCTGTCGAATAATTTTGGGACCAACGAGATCTAGGAGTTTTTTTTAAACTGCTTTCCTCCATTTTTAGAAAATTACTATATGAATTCTGATTTCTAACCTCAACTCATTTTCGACCAAGGAGAGCATTCCTCTACTCTTCTCTTCTTTTATCCATTCCCGAGTCCAGGACTTCCTAGCATTTCTTTTCTTCCTTTTTACCACTGTACGACATATAATTGTAGCTAAAGCAGCAATGTTTGCTTTGTTTGTTGGAGCCATACTCTCAAACCAATGCGTGTTGAACAGCTGATTCTTGGTTCAGAAGTTTATCGGTAGATGGCGATCCTGATACATCCACGGATTTTATAAAATAATTTTACCGTGAACAACACAGCTTGCTTTCGTCAAATTTTTATAAAATTAGTTGTAAAATAAATTTTAAGAAACATTTTACCGTGAGCAACGGGCATTAGAATAATAAATCCCTAACCGCAAAATAGTTATGGTGGCGTCCTTTCTTGGTACTTAGAAATCACGTGGTCAACCACTAAGGCAAGTTCGACGTAATAGTTAATGTAGGAATTTGCCTAAGCTCAAAAATATAGTAGTAGGAAACACTGCTTGGTATATATAATAATATCCAGTGCGAATATTGAAAATAACTCAATTTAGAAAAGATAGACCATGATATTTGGCCTACCGCGTGGTACCACCGTTACAAGTTCAAAATGTCTAAGGACACAAAGGCATCTTATACGCGTACTGATGCGAACAAAATATTAATCTAGGGGAAAAAAAACTCCATCGGGAGAAGACAACTAAAATAACTCAAGCACTTTGTATAACAGTTTGTAATCAACAGTACCTTGCATTCGGGCGGCCACTAGCCGCGATGAATTCGGTCCGGGATCCGAGACCCCGGCCATGCTTCCAGTAAGCGCTACATTTTGCTTTCCGCACAACCATCTAGTTCAAACGCCCGGAGTAGAAAGATATCGTCAGTTGGACGCACGAGCTCATATTGGCTCTCGCGCATGCGCACACATATTGACCAATCATACCGCGGCGAGTAGATGGAAGGTTCGGGAATGTTCTCGCTACATCTCGCAGCTTCTCGCCACTCGCGTGGCCGGAAGTACACGTTGCATGGCAGAGGAGGGAACGGCGGGAGTTTGAAATATTTGAAATACAGAGTTCAAGAGCCCAGAGAAGGGGGAGGGGTGGGGACAAATTATTGTGGCAGTCGTTCGACTGGCACACTTTCATTGTGCTGTACTGAAATGTAGCTTTTCCTTCCCATCGGATACAACATTGGACAGTCTAGATTTAACAGATAGGTAAATCAAGATGTTTAATTTTGCATTTAAATATCATTTTATTTTTACTATCAAGTGTCGAGGACAGTTACTAACAGAGATATTTTAGCATGTAAGTTCAATGGTTCAATCCTTATAAAAATGATGTTAGACACAAGAAGACCTGAACTAGGGAAATCCTATTTATTGTATTAATGTTTCCTTGCAGTGTGTTTTCATTTTTATCTGCCTCAATGAAAACTTAATTTGATCAATGTGGACTTTCCTTACTAGTTATTGCTTATGGAACATAATCTAGGTCTGTTGTGGGTGAAACTTGATCTAGATTTACACACTGCATATGTTGAAAGATCAGTAAAAACATTTTCTTTTCCTATCTGTTATTGATTAAGAAATGCAGGTTTGTGATCAGTATTCAGCTTGTTCAGTATTTGTTGGCTTAAGTCACTGCTTGCCAGCTCCTTGCTAATGTACTGTTACATTCTTGTTGTGAATGAATGAGATGTTATTTGCCAGAGCAATGCTTTGTATACACTTTATCAGCTGCATCTCCTCATACCACAACTGAAATTCTCCATGGCAGAAATGCGAATGGGCTCCTTTGCTTGTAGATCACAGAGACATGGTGAAATAAGAGGTGGCTAAAAAGTAGTTTATGGTAACTAAAAAGTAACTAATTTTTACTTCATGCTTCCAGTAGAAGCATTTACATTTAGTAAAGAAACGTTTTCTTCAATGTGTAGAAATTCTTTTTAATCTTGACCCTCTTAAACGATTTTGCATTTAAATGAAATAAATGTTTCTGACAGTATGGCTGATTCTGAGGGAAGTGTTACGAGGTTTCTCAGTTCACAAGTCTAGCGTGAGGAATAAATCCACCATCCGGTGTGAAACCGCTCAGGCATAAAAGCTGATGAAAGGAAAGTGTTTATGTTACAGACATTATCAGCCATCAAACCCGTGGCTTGGACGGCAGCACGCCGGCCTCTCACCGCTGGGTCCGTGGTTCAAATCCCGGTCACTCCATGTGAGATTTGTGCTGGACAAAGAGGCGGCAGACAGGTTTTTCTCTGGGTACTCCGGTTTTCCCTGTCACAATTTCATTCCAGCAACAGTCTCCACTATCATTTCATTTCATCTGTCATTCATGTAATCATTGCTCTAGGGGAGTGCGACAGGCTTTGGCAGCCGGCACAATTCACACCCTCATATCCTGACCCGGTCGGTCGACTGGAAGCAGGCTGTGGATTTTTTTTCAACAGCCGTCAAACACAAAATATCATTATGTTGAGTTTATTAAAGTAAGGGAACAAAAATGGAATACATTAAAAGCTTAAGAAACAAACTTAAGCAAAAACTAGTATGAAAATCAATTCATCTTTAAAATCTGAATTTGAAATTGACTAGTTCTACTCTGATAGTGGTGTATCAGGGTGTCTACTGTAAGGATGGAGTAAAAATTAGTTACTTTTTAGGTACCTTTTAGTTACCTTTTAGTTAATTTTAGTTACCTTTGAATTCAAGTTACGTCTGCGGTCTACAAGCATAGGCGCTCATCACGCGGTGAAGAAAAACAACAATGAACTGTTTTTAAAGAAGTCTTTTATATATCGTATATATGTCCGAGGACATGTTCAGCTCGTCTGAGTCTGTAGCTGCTTCCACCGGACACCCTTAGGGTGAGCTACAAGTTCCGTTCAATTTCAAGTTGCTACCAGATATCAATGATACCTAGTGGTGAACGTTGGAACTTTGATAGAGCGTTCCGACTAAATATAACCTAACAATTTACCTTCACACAAGTTTTGTTTGTGGAAGAATCCTTTACATGCCGTAATCCATGACATGGGACCGCCAGCTTTACTTTCCCTCCGAAGAAAGGCATACTGAAGGATTTTTAATGCTTTTAAAAAATTCGACGACTTCGGCCGGGTTTGAACCCGCTATATTGGGCACAGCAGTTCAGCATGCTACCAACTACACAACCGAAGCCGCTTTAAATGAAATTCACATGATGTTATAAAAATTTTAAAAATAATAAATATATACTAGATATTTAATATCCAATGAGTTGTTTCAGCTAATATGTCGTCTTGTCCACAATATGTTGTTATTATTACTGTACCAAGAGGTTGCTCAGCTCTTGACCATTTGGCGAGATTTCCTTCGTCCCCGCGGTAGGTCACGAAGAAATGTATGCGATGTTACGCGATCGTCACCGAATTCTGTCTTCGCAGTCAAATGCGGAGAAATATCGAGATGTTACACGATCAGCGCTGGTCTCAGTTGTTTGGTGAGCTTCCCGTAGTTTTCACGATAGAACACGGAGAAAAATCGGGATTTAGATAATCAGCGTCACTTTTAGTCATTCGACGAGATTTCCATGGTCCTTGAGTTCGGGCACAAGAAAATATAGCATTATTACGCAATCGGCGCCACTTGCTGTCCGTTTGACAAGAATACAGTTGTCCTCGTCATTGAATGCGGAGAAATATCGCGATGTATCACAATCGCTGCTGCTCTCGGCCATTTTACGTTGTCCTCAAGATATTATGCAATCGTCGCCGCACCCGGCCGTTCAACAATTGTCTGCCTATCTGTCCTGATAGAATGGCGGAGGCAAGCTCAAGGTTGGGCATGGTTAAAATTCACACGTAGTTATGAACATGTTGTTCGGTCGGAGCCGTGATTCCCTTTGTCCCTATGCTGTAGATGGGAGTTCATGAGTTCAGGGTGGATCACGAGGAGGATTTAGTATTTCGATGCTACGTAGGCTGCCATTTTTAAGTGGGTTGATGCACTTCTCGCTCCCCGCACGCTTTTAAGTATACGGTCATGGGAAAAGTGGCAAGTAGGTTTCGTGATGGGTGCCCCATGATGGGTGCCCAATCACCTTTGACAGGATTCCCGCAGTCCTCGTGGTCACAAGTTCACGATAGGGGACGGGTTTTATGATTTTACGCAACTGACGTCGATCTCGGTCCGTTTGACGAGATTCCCGCAGGCAAGTCGTGCGGTCAGCCGGCCGTCTTGAGGATGCGATTTTGGAGGATGAACGTTCGAAGTAGGTACGGTATCGAATATTACGAATTGTTCTGAGAGGATTGCACGAATAATACGACAAGAGGGCAAGTTTTATTTCGATTGAGAACCACGAATTATCAACAAGTTATCGAAATAATCGGTTAGATTATATATCCGATGGAACGAAAGTTCAAAGGAAAATCGACTTATAACGGAATTTCCAATTAACCATACTGAATGTCGCAAATTTATTTGACATATTTTTTAAATAAGTTATATGTATTTCGAAGATTTTTCGCATTTTTTTTTCGAAACAGTAACATTTCGCAAGATTGCGACATTAAATTGTTTAGAGTTATTTCTGGACTCAATTTGACCTAGTTTCCAAACAACAGAAATGAGAGATTTCTTTTTAGTTTCGGAAGTATTCGCGAATAAACGTCTCGCGAAAAGTCAGGTTTCCTAATACAGTAACACAGAAAAATATTTCACACGAAACTTAAGACTTCTTGATGCCGAAAATATAAGTTGAACCGATGTATACCGCTCAAGGTATCCTCGGTATGTATTTCCTTGAGGTCGGGCACGGAGACATATAGCTTAGTACTACGCAATAGGCACGGCGCCGCTTGCGTGAAACTCGCTCCATCGAAATCTCTGAGCCTAGCGGCGCGAGTTTAAATGATTCAACCCGCCTTCAGAAAATTTTCGTTACCCGTTTGTAAAATTCGTTACTTTCGTTGCCCATTTGTAAAATTCGTTACTTTCGTTACCGGTAGACACCCTGTGTATTCAAGGCCCTGTTAATAAAACTTATATATGAGGCGCCTAGAATCAAAACCCGCCAAATCCATATTTTATGAACATTGAGATAAGCATGGTTTCATATAGCTTTTGCTGCGCTGAATTCATTAAAACTATTATTTTGATACAAAACCCGCTACATCCTACTGTAAAACGAAGTCAAAGTTGAGGCTTAGTTGCAATATCCGCCAAGTCCAACGACAGTTTCACTATTTTTGGTCACAAAACCCGCCACATCCACATCAGCCAATAGGAGCACCCAGATCCGCCATCTTACCTTCCATGATGCTTTGCGAAGTGTGTACTCTTTACCTACGTGCATTAGTCGGAGAATGTACCCCTACCTGACATGATTAGAATGGTTTATGTTGTTGTACTTTCTGATAATAACTTGTTTTGGATAATTTTGACAAAGAACGAAAAGAACAATAACATTCTGGTCTGGGTGATGTTTTCCATAGAACTGACATTTGCGAACACAAACGTGTCACGAAACCTGATTTTGATATGACTCACGTAAAGCCAGAAGCCATAAACAGAGGGATTGTCCTTCAGGCACAAGAAGTGAAAGATGTTTCGAGGATGTTTCAAGACTGCTTTCGAAGCATTCTGGAGAAAGATGGAGGGAAAATGTAGAGCTGCAGTTTTATTGCAATCTGCAAAGTCGTGGCGAACACGAAGAGAATGATGATGATTGAGAAACTACTATTGAGGATGAGGTAGAAACAGAAATTGTGTAGCTATAACTTCCAGTAAAGAATGGGATTTAATAGTTGAATGACGATAGTTTTGTCTCTAAAGGCCTGGATCTTAGTAATAGAATATTAATTTGATTTGACGCTTTTCCTTATTATTATTGTTCAGTACTGTAGGCTACAGTATTGCCGGCCCCGTGGTGTTGGGGTAGCGCGCCTGCCTCTCACCCGGAGGCCCCGGGTTCGATTCCCGGCTCCGTCAGGGATTTTGGAAACTGACGTGAGGGCTGGAACGGAGTGCACTCAGCCTCGTGAGGACAATTGAGTAACTGACAGTGAGGCAGCGCCCCAATCACGAAAACCAAGATTCGAGCCGAGGGGACCCGATGCGCTGGTCATGCGGCACCCCAATATCTGCAGGCCAAATGGCTGGGGATTAGGCCCTTCACGGGCTGTAGTGCCAGGGGTTATTTACTTTACAGTATTATTACCCTTTCAGGAATTGATTGCCGGCGGTGGAGATGGGAACTACTCTTTATGTAATTGTGTCACACGTCAGCTTGCTTCGTTGACAGGTACAGTTGCGCGTGTAGGATATGACTCAGCTCCAGTTTTGGATTTAACTGTCCATGGTGGCATGAGCTCCTGTGACGCTTATCTGACGCAATGTAGCGTGACCTATGTGCAGATTGCACTCTGTCATCACTGTGTCCTCCGCTTCGCCCTGCAGAACTCGTGCTACAATAAACATAAACGCTGGCACAGCCACACTCAGCGGCAATCAAATCTCGAATGGGTAATATGAGTTTTATTATTTTTCTTATTCTAATAAAACACAACCGCCCCTTAAAACAACAATAACAACAACAACAACAAAACACAAAAATTATACGTTTTATTTTATTTTATAACCTATATTTAGTTCAATTTCATTCAAATATCAATTTCTGAATAACGCTTATGCAGTTTCTACAATCTCTTCGCAACTTCAAATGTATTAGGGCTCTTTGGTATCAAAACCTGCCAAATCCTAATCTTAGTAACAAACCCCGACAAATCCGAATTATTGCTTTATATTTTTCTACATACATTTTTAACTATATCGGGGATCAGCTTCGTACTTCGTCACTGTTTTTAAAAATAATTCATTAATTTTTTAGTGAAAAAAGTATTTCGTTTTGGGTATTGGTTCGTTTGTGACAGTTTTTGCCACTTTGCCGAAAAAGTTAAGGAATGGATTTGGCGGGTTTTGATTCTCGGCACCTCATATATAATAATATAATAACCCCTGGCACGACAGCCCATGAAGGGCCTAGGCCTACCAAGCGACCGCTGCCCAGCCATTTGGCCTGCATGGTCAGTGTATCGGGTCCCCTCGGCCGTTAATGTTGGTTTTCATGACCGGGGCGCTGCCTCACTCTCAGACAGCTACTTATTTGTCCTCACGAGGCTGAGTGTACCCCGATCCAGCCCTCACATCAGTTTGCAAAATTCCCTGACTGAGCCGGGAATCAAACCCGGGGCCTCCGGGTGTGAGGCAGGCGCACTACCCCGACACCATGGAACCAGCATAAAACTTATATAAACATCTCTTTTATGGGAGGTTAGAGTCTTTATGCATTACGGTGTTGGTTTGAGTAGGTTCCCTGTAGATATAATATTGCAATTGCTGGTTTGCTCTGGTGATTGTTATGTCCAAGTAATTAATAGATTTATTGATTTCTTTTTCTGTAGTAAATTTAATTTTGCTATCCAAGCGATTAAGTTCTGCTTATATATACTTCATATCTTGAATTGTCCGTATCGTAGACAACACATCAGGAATGTTTTAATTTTAAGTTTTAAGTTGTTTTTTTTTAGTCATTTTTAGATTTATTTTAATGTGTTGCAGGTTTTTACCTACCTGTTCTTTAATGAATGTCTTTTTTAGTATATTTTTCAATGTTCTTTGAGGGGTGTGACAGTAGATACATTTTCGATGAGTGGTTGATGTTGTTGTTGTTGTTTGAGTCTTCAGTCTTTTGACTGGTTTAGTGCAGCACTCCATGCCTCTCAATCCTGAGCTAATCGTTTCATCTCTACATAGCTACCACACCCTACATCCGAGGCAATCTGTTTAACATATTCTAACCTTGGTCTACCCCTACAGTTCTTGTCCTACTAACCTATCTCTTCTCTTCATTAGCAGTCGCCACAAACATCTGTCCTCTCTCACTCCTCTTAATATCTCTTCGTTTGTAACCCTATCTACCCATCTGATCTTCATCATTCTCCTGTAACACCACATTTAAAACGCTTCAATTCTCCTCTTTTCTGCTGCACCAATAGACCAAGTTTCACTTCCATAGAGCGCCACGCTCCAGACAAAGGCTTTCAAAAATGACTTCCTAATACCTAAATCTATATTCGATGTCAACTGATTCCTTTTTTGTAGAAATGCTTTCCTTGCCTGAGCCAATCTACTTTTTATATCCTCTTTGCTTCGTCCGTCACTGATAATTTTGCTTCCTAAGTAACAGAAGTCTCCTACTTCCTGCAGCTTTTATGAAGGGAGCTGATATGCCCTGAAACATGTACCACCAGATGTAAATTATATATAAGAATGATTTAAATGTATTGATTTGACGGAAATTTCACAAATATATTGTACTAATTAATTTGTCAATACGGACCAAGAATGGATTCAAGTAATCCCAGATCCTATCTCAATTCCAAATAGACACACTAGTACAGACATCACATTGACACAAGTTATCAGACAAATTCTACACACACACCCAAGTGCACGGAGCTACATGACCACTGTGTCACAAAGCCCCTAATGAATCAACAACTCTCAAAATGAAACTGTTTTGTTACCTTTGCATTTATATTTTTCAGCCATTTGCAGACATCATTGGCTTAACAGATGTTCAGGAGGGAATCGTGGTCCGTTGCATCCAGCAGTTAAACGACACGCTACGTGACGTTAAAGACGCTGCGGCCAGTGTCGGTGACACCATGCTGAGCACTAAGATGGAAGATGCTTCCCAAGCAATCAAGCGAGACATCGTATTTGCCGCCAGTCTATACACCAGCGAGACCAGTGATAAAGTCTGAAATGTTACACACCTGTGCAAATTATTGGACAAAAGTTGTTTTGATTTTATGCATTTTGTGTTCCCTTGTTAATTAATAAGCAAACATTAATACAGCCAGGTTAACTTAACATACAATATCATAATAATGAGGATATGTGCACAATGTGCAAATTATTTATTGGTGCCTTTATTGTGGCGAAGTTACGTCTCTTGGCCCTCTCTTACACTTAACCGCTCACAATGCAACTTCATCATCATCATCTTGTACAGTTTCCAGCCCTAGGCTGGGTCTGTTTGGAACATAAGTCTCGCCACTTAGTCCTTTCTTCCCACCACCTCTCTGTTGTCACTCTAGTCCAGTCCTCGCCTCTCTTCTTGACACATTCCTCACCTCCTTTCAGCCATCTATCTCTTGCTCTTCCCCTTGGTCGTTTCTTCTGCATCTCATGTATCCTCTTGGGAATCTTCTTCTCTTCCATTCTCTTTAAGTGTCCATACCACCTCAGTCTTTATGTTTCTAATCAACAGTGTGTTTTCCAAAGGAAAAGTAAAGGCCATGGAGCAGTGGAAGGTAGAGGCCTCCACCTTTCATGGCTTAGGCAGTAGATGGGATGGAATTGTCAGCTCCATGCCTTTGCACCCACGAGTTACCCTGGTACTTATTTCTGTGAGTATTTCTCAAAGTGATTTTGTTTCTGAAATCCACTACTTGGATGGGAATCGAAGTTAGATGATCGGCGGACCCTTAATGTGTCTTTCCACTTTAATATCAATGTTTTTTTATAAATTTATTTTGTTTTAGAATAGTCTCCTTGATGCAATGATGAGATATTGCACAACAGTTAATATCTTGAATGAACTATACAAGAAAACATGAAATGCATAAATATACATGCTTGAATGAAATAAATTTACAGATTTGTTTGTGTTATGTTCCTGTTTTGTATGTGTTTGCTTTGTAAATAATGACGTTTGTATATTGACGTGCCGTTCGTATTATTTTGCTTGACCTAATCCCTAGTGTATAAGATGTACTAGTCATGCGAGATGGCACCTCTCAAGACTTCCAGCAAAGTTTGTTGACGTCTTTGGTTCTGGTCCATCACCACTCATTTTTATACTCGTCATGGGCACCAGTAGCGGTTCCTCAGGGTAGTCAAAGCCTATCTGGACATTAAAGAAAAAATCACAGTCTGAAAGACTAGACGTTGTATCATTTCAAATAACGCATGCTACAAATGCTACACATGTTAGAAAGGCTCAGGAGGGCTTCTCGCTTTGCTCGAAGCCCCAGGACTCTTTCAACTGACTGCATTACCCATTAACTTAGGCTTCCCGCGCGGGCACCTCTTTAAGGGTCACGGGAGGAAATATGTTTCTTGTACTTGTATTAGAGATGTGTTTGGTTGAATAAAGCATAAATTGTGTACTTTTTGATAGCGGTTTTGTGGCCCATCATCCCAGGCAAGCCGGCGGAAACCTTTGCCTCCCTGTCAGAAGGATCATTTGGCCGTAAATTTGAATTAGTGTAAGGATGTAGTATGAGTGTCCAGATTTAGACAATAGCCTACTCCATGAAGGGGTCATGACTGTGCCATATATGTTTGTTTAATGAATAGTGGATCTGAAATAAGGGAAGAATACTGATTTACAGATTTGTGGAGTGAGTTTCTGATTTTTAAAAGGTCGCTCGACGCCAGGCCTCTTTCAATAGACTCCAATAATCATTAGCGTCTGGTTCTCGCTCCCCGCGTGGGCATGACGTCACGTTCCCGCGTGGCTACATGACGTCACGTCCGTCACCGTGTCCGTAATGCATAACGATGGACCCCAACCATAACGACGAAGTCGACAAGATCATTTGAAATGATAAAACATAAATTATATTTAATCTTACAGAATATATGAGATCGGATGGAGAAGAAATTGACGACTTTACTTGTGGCGTGGCTTTGAGGTTCCTGAAGTGTTTCACAGAGTGCGAAGGTGGTCTTGTGGGCGAGAGACGAATGTGGACGAATGGAGGCACGTTGTCTTGTGCCAGAATGTTATTTACCGAGTTGAAGTGTCAACGATTTGCGTTTGGTAATACGTATATATTACCGTAATTCGTATTAAATATACCTCCAATATAGGCGTAATGATGAGGGTTGTAAAATGTAGTGCATGAAATTACCAGAACCGGTTTATGTTCTTATAGTTAAGGCACCGTGTTCGTAGATATGACAGTTTCATTGTGCGAAACTTTATTTCTAAAGCAGCTGACATGGAACAAGTTGTTACAGAACCTCAAAACGTTCAGTTTGAACTGTGCTACAAAGGTGATGATGGTTCTCAATGACTAATGAAAGAAGGCTATAATCAGTGCATACATGAATTATTGAAGATGTTTGGTGTGCCTATCAAGGTTATCTAATGACTTTTAAGGCTGACTGTTTTGCTAGACAGAGGGAAATCTCCAAGAATACTTTATTCGTGGTGTGACGGCTAGCTTTGTTAGCTGTCACCCCGGAGGTCTGGGTCTGATTCCTGTCTCTGTCAAGACATTTAATTCTGGTCAGAGGGCTGGAATGGAGTAGTCTACACTAAGCCTCGCAAGGCAAAACTGAGAAGCGGTGGGTTCGATTTCCACCTCAGTCATCCTAAAAGTGGTTTTCCGTGGTTTCCCACTTATACCCCAGTCAAACGGCCGTTTCCGTCCCATATCTCACCTGAATTATAAATACACACACTACTACAAATACCACAATAACAAAGGTTATCAAACAATCATCCCACATTCGTTCAAGTACATGGGGCCGTATGATCACGATGTACAAGGCCCTCAAATGAAACAACAGCAAAAGCCACTTTATTTCCAAGGGTATGAATAGACTGACGTGTTCAACGTTCTTAGGTCGTACTGTTCGTGCAGAGCTGGGTGATTTTTTCGCGTGAATATTTCCAATTTAATAGGAATTGGCTGTCTGGGAAGACATTAACCCATATTTTTTTAGCTAAGGAAATGCATTCATCTAATGGGGTTGTTTTACCTCATCTTTGCTGTACTGGAGCCACTGAAATTCTTGCTAAAATATCCTGCACATCTGTTGAGCAGCAATGGTATAGGCTAAACCTAGGGGAAAGTGCATAGATCCAGAACCGGTGATGAAACCTAACAGGAAGAGAACTATTCTTAATTCTGTCAATTTTCCAAATTCCACAGACATACAAGTAGACTTCTTAAAATACAGCTGTAAATTTTAATTTATGTCCGAATTTACTGCTGCTAGTTAGTTAATGTTGTTTTAAGGGGCGGAGCAGCAAGATTATCTGCCCCCAATTTACTGCAGTTGAGGATAATAGCAACCTAGGCCAAATTCCATGTGATGTCTTTTTACAAGCAAATAAGAGTGTAGAACTGTACAGAATACTTTTGTAAGCTGCTTTATAAATCATACTGGTATTTACAGTAGGCCTAGATCTACATATAGATATATTTCATCCTCAGTTTTTGACTGACGACCTGGATTTAAGGCCACATAGCTCTTAGGCCTATACACCAATCTTCCTCTTTTCATTATTTTTACCCTGTTAATTGCCAAGTTCATAAAACCTTTGTAGGCTACTACCTGTACAATACTGGTATGTCTAATTTAAAAACTGATATTAAAGCAACTCAACCGGTATATCTTTTTTAAATAAAAACGACTTGTATCGGAAATCAGATACCGTATTTTGAAAGAAAGGTTACCGTACCTTAAGCCAGTTCATTTCAAAAATGTCTACTAAAGATAACGCCCAAGGTAATCCTCCAGAACTGCCATAGGCCTACCGGTATGTGAAAGTAACAAAGCGCATAATCCCCACCTAAAATATCGGTATTTTTCCTTAGAGTTTTCAATATGTTAGAATAACTAGAAATATAATCTTAGGCTATGTCTACAGCTGCGAATTGCACTTATTTTACTCTGAATTATGGCTTGTAGGCACTGCACAGACACCGTATTCATCAATAGGAAGATAATTAGTTAAAAATCAGAAATTAATCTCGTTCGTTTATTTCTATACTAGCCTGTTATTTTAACATATCATACCAAGCGTTTAACAAAGACAGTGTGAATAATACCGTGTTATATCTATGCGAAGGCCTAGGCCTAATTTATATGCCAGCTTAGGACGTGGTGGCTTCAATTTAATGGAGAAGAAAGCGGGAAATACATTTGGCACAGCATCATCACTTAAAAATTTCCTTCCAGGCAATACTGGTTTCGTGGCTTGTAATCTAAAGGTAAGAAATTGGCTAAACATACTCTCATGTGGGCTGATGTGTGTGATTTCCTTTCAGCACGAAGAATTTTGAAAAGCCACTATTTCCTCAAAATACGACCAATGACAAGGAAGTAAACGCTACTTTGTAGATGCCACATCTGTTTTTGCACTGGGGAACAGCACAGTATTGAACCATTATTCAATAATGTATAAAACAACGAATATTTAAGCGTAATTCATAACTACAACTCACACAAGATAGTCATGGCTGCCCACAAGATCGGTTTGTAAACAAAGTCACGTGATAGCGTGACGTCAGAGGGCGGTGCTGTTCTAGTCGTCCATTGGAACAATCCAAGTCAACGGCGATGATCTGCCTCGAACGACAAGTATCTTGGCTCTACGATAACTGCTGAAGGTCGTCTCACCGAGGAGGTCAAAGTAAGAATTAATGCTGCATGGATGAAGTGGCGAATAACGACAGGTGTCTTGTAAAAGACCACCTAATTGAAGATTTACCGCACTGTCATTCGTTCCGTGGCGCTTTATGGTACTGAATATTGGCCGACCACGAAGGAAGCAGAACGTCGGCTAAGTTTCATGGAGACCAAGATGCTTAGATGGACAGCGGGCATTACTAAGTTGGATCACATCCCCAATGAAAGAATAAGGGAATGATTTGGTGTCGCGGCAATCGACAATAAAATGCGTGAGGGTCGTCTGCGATGGTTTGGGCATGTGTGCTACGGTCAGGAGCGGACACTATTGCAAAACAGGGCTACACACGAGAGGTCACCGGGAAAAGACCAAAGGGGCGATCGAGACAACGTTGGGCCGTTACACTGCACAGGGATCTGAAAAGCGTCATTCTACATACGGACATGGCGCATGACCAAGTAATGTGGAGACAGCGGATTCACATAGCGGACCCTGCCACGAGGCGGGACAAATGCTAAAACAAAACACTAAGAAGAAGAAATTATATTTAATCTTCTCTCCTTATAAATATTTTACGAAACATTTTACATTGCATGGTGTTTCAAATGTCATTTTGCCTCCAAACCATTCATATTGTCTGGTCTTGCTTTTCATAATTGTTATAAATAGGCTGTTCCAATTTGCATGCACATTGGTGTATCAGTGCAAAGTAAGCCTACATACGTACGTGAACAGTGGAAATGACGTGTGCAACGCATGCGTATGTGGAGTCGACGACTGATTTCAGTATGCTGCCCATTCAGTCTAAATTTTACAGGAATGTTAGATTGTCATTGCCTTCTTTGTTCAATTAATAAATGGGGTTCATTGCCGCAAAGCATTCTCCATCATTAAGGGCGTGTATCACTCATCAGGGTGTCTACTACTCTGGCAAACAGCAAATACTCAGGGAATTTTTAAATCCTGGAAAACTCATGGAATTATCAGAGTATTTTAATGACACTCAGGGAATTTTAGTCTTACAAGACCCAAAATTGAATAATTGGAAATTAAGCATTTAAATTTTGATGGGGGAAAAGTATATTCGGGTGATGATTGTTGTAGGTTCGTACGGACGTTAAATCAGTAAGCTCTCATTTCTTCCAATAATAATATAATATCGTATGGCCTCGGATGCCGGGCGCAAGCTTTCTTATTTGACAACCAAAGGCTAGCTTGCATGTCGAATTTCGTTGTTCCTTGAAGCACTATGAAAGTCAAGGAGGTTAGATATCTAAGCTCCTTGAACACTATTGCGCTTTCTAGTAGAGAAATGAGGAACTTTGTGTTGGCGGAAACTCCCGAGATTAATTTTGCCATTATGAACACGGCCTACTGAATTCGAATGGATTCTTTGACATGCCAACATCGTATAACATGGTGTCGTAATTTTTGCCGCCTTTCATAAATCACTTACCATGGCCAGGAGTGAACCTGCAAGCTTGGGGTTAGTAGACCAACACGTTGACCACTCACCCACCGTGGCAAGCATTTCTTGCAATATAGAGCACACAGGGAATTAGACTGTATATTTGTATATAAATGTGTAACAGTATGATTTTGATAGCATTACTATTAACGAGCTACTTTCGATACTCGCAAGTACAATAGCTTTTCTGGATGAAAAATTTAGAAATTGGTGAAAGTTTTTTTTCTTTCTTTCTTTTTATTTTTGACTTTCCTTTATTTTTATTTTTTGGGCTTTTCAACTTTGACATGCTACCCTTTATTGTTCAAGCACTTTTTGAAATACTCGATGTACATACTCTGTTTTATATATTTATTATGGCCGCTACTGTTACTCAGGGTATTTTCTGGAAATATCAGGGAAATCTGTTACCGTAGTTGGTTTTGGTAGACATCCTGACTCTGCACCAGTGGCAGAGCGAAATAATAAAAAATATGTAATTCAATGAAATGTTGTTGTTTCCTATGGCTAGCCCGGATTCCAATCCATCAGCTTTCTTGCATTCCAATCGAGTTGTGTGAGATTTCCTGAAGTTCTAGCAGCCACATCAAGTTTGTTGCAATGTAGCAGGTGCCCCTTATCCATTTTACTTCCAGGTTCGTGACAAAGTGTGCATTCTGTGCTGCAAGGCAGTCATGGCCAGTGTTAAGTCTGAAGAAGGCTACAGCTTCTCTTCTTGGTGTTAATTTATATTGATCCCATTTAGCATCAATGTCCTTCCAATTAAATGTTTATTTTGAATAAAACCAATGTT
This sequence comes from Meconema thalassinum, assembly GCA_946902985.2. Classification (NCBI taxonomy): domain Eukaryota; kingdom Metazoa; phylum Arthropoda; class Insecta; order Orthoptera; family Tettigoniidae; genus Meconema; species Meconema thalassinum. Next base: position 173,966,152 of record OX336398.1, on the reverse strand, counting down.
TGGATTGATGACATGACACCCCTCCTGCATTAACAAAATCAAAAACACGAAACCAAAAATTTGAAACAGAACAAAGCTAAAATCAAAAACAAAAGTTAAAGTAGAAAACAGCAAACGTGAAACCTAAATCAAAAACACAAATCAAAAAAGCCAAATCAGAAGATAACAAACACGAAACCATAAACAAAAACACATCTTCTTCTTCATCCTCGCCTTTTCCCATTACGCGGGGTCGGCTTTCTTACTCCTGAGGTGCCAGTCATTTCGTTGTAAAGCATCACCAGCGGATAGGCCCAATACTCACATGTCCGTTTGGACATTCGTCATCCATGTTGTTTGAGGTCTGCCACTCCCTCTCTTTTGTGTAGCTATGGAAAGGCAGTTCACTATATGATTTTCCGGTCTTCGCATAACATGTCCATACCACCTTAACCTGGACTCTAAAAGTTTCTCAGTTATAGGCGCTACTTTGAAACTGCCTCACACATGTTCATTAAGGATTTTATCTTTGAGAGTGACTCCACCAGGCCAACGTAACATACACATTTCTGTGGTACGTTGCTTTTGCTCATGTGCCTTTGTAGTAGCCCTTGTTTCACTACCATAGAGTAAGATTGGTCTTAAGGCAGTTTTATAAACTTGACCCTTGTTAAAAGAGCAAACACAAAGCATTAAACTAATAAAAAAACTAAAGCTAAAACAGGCACAAAACTAAATTTAAACAGAAGAAAACATTTGAAAGAAATAAGTCTATCCTATTTCGAAAGGGAGATAATTGGCAAGAGACCAAGAGGTAGACCTCAAGATGGGTGGATGAAGCTTTGACTAACAGGAGTGTAGAATGGAGGGCAATGGTGGTAGAAGAATAGTGGCAGGACAGTCAACTATGGAAGGGGCTTGTTCATTCCCACACCCGGCCTGATGGAGTGGAGAATCGAACTCTGGCAGCTTCGGTGGCATAGTTGGTAGCGTGCTGAGCTTTATGCCCAAGGTCGCGGGTTCAAACCCGGCCAAAGTCGTCAGATTTTTTAATAGCGTTAAAAATTCCTCAGTATGCCTTCCTTCGGAGGGGAATTAAAACCGGCGGACCCATGTCATAGATTTATGGCATGTTAAAGAACCTTCCACTAATTACACCTGTGTGAAGCTAAATTATAGGTTAAATTTGAAAAACGCTCTTAGGTTCCAACGTCCGTTGCCAGGAGCCGACTGTGGTGGCGTCTAGTAACCAAGTTCTGATCTAGTAGTCATTGACGGTGGTGTTTGGCGGCAAAAGTAGGAAGTACTTGAAAAATCAATGTCTGCAGTCCTTACTTGAATTAAAAACATATACACACACTAATACAGTCATCACAACACCTGTTATCAGACGGATTCTACACACACCCGAAGTACACGGGGCTACATGACCGCATTGTCGCAGCCCCTGAACTGAGGAACCAACCAAATTTTTATTAACAGAATTAATTTGGGAGAGGAATAACAAATATTTTATCACCCTAACCTTGAAGAAATTTTACATGAATTCTTCTTCTTCTTTTAGTTTTGGCCATCGAAGGACCATGAGGCTCTTTTTAAATCTTTACACGGGTCTTGTGTTTCTTCTTAGCCCAGAAGGCTTTAATTTTCCAGCTATGAGCAGACTTCCTTTCCTCTGTCCACTTTGGTCTGGTGGCTCCTGTGGTCTTCCTGCTGGTATCGGATACTGGAAATACCCCTTGAAGAATGAGCTGACAGAATTTGGTCCGATCATGTGAGGTGTCGGGAGAAATTTGAATCTGCTCCAGGTCTGATTTCACTGTGGTGATCCATTTGTTCTTGGAGGCTTTTTCTCTACCTGTTGTGGTGAAGATCCTGTTCGTGAGTCTGCAGGGGTTCATGCGGGTTAGATGACCATCGATGTGATTACAGTAAGTCCTCTTGGAGAGGGTACAGCTCATTGTTGTGTCTGATCCTATAGGTAAAGCCCTGCGTGGATGCGGATATCCGCAAAAATTTTCGCCATAGCGGATAAGCTGCGGATAATGTTTGGAGTAAATTTGCGGATAGTTTTTAGAATAAAATCCCAACTTGTTGAATATTAATGCTGTGACCCGGATGTTAATGGCATATTTTTCTGTTATGTTTGTTTTTCCTGACAAATGTAAGATGATGATTTAAGCTAATGTCATTCAGATTATGTCATTAAACATAATTAACACTCCGAACTGAAAAGGGTTGCAATTCTGGCTGTATAACATTCTTTTTAAACAAAACACATGGCATACATATCCTTAGGGAAAGACTTTCTCCTCAAATGTCTCAATGTGTTGCTTTAATACTTTATCTAATTATTAAAATATTATTGTAATGCCTGTAGATTCGGATAACAAATGTGCGGATGCGGATAACGTTTTCTCGTATTGGCCCTAGTATTCTCCTTAGGATTTTTCGTTCCTCGAGCTCAAGCCTCCTTAGTGGACCCTTCCTGTTCAGCAAGAGGCATAGAGTACGGAGGACCTTACTACTGAGTTATAATGTTTGAGCATAAGATTCTTGGAAAGGTACTTGGAGATGTAAATGTTCTTGCATTAATGTTACCCTCTCCAACTTGACACACCTGGTCTCTATAGCCAAGTTCTCGCTTTCGTTTGTTGAAATCCACTCTCCTAAATACTTAACTAGCTGCAGGAACCTTATGAATGGTTGTGCCTTCTAGTGGAATTGTGGATGGGACTTCCTTAATATTAATCATAAACTCTGTTTTTTGTGTGCTAACCCTTAAACCTGTCTTGGCTGCTATGTTGGAGAGAGACTGTAGTTGATAAGTAGCCTCCTCTATATTGTTAGATTACAAGACCTGGGGCCTGTGCCACGAATGAACTTTGCAACTTTTCACCTTGCACTTTTCAGTTCAGATTTTGTTCCACCATCACTTTTCAGATTTGTCTTGCAAAGTGAAAAGTTAGGACTCTTTTCACTTTTGAAGCCTGTTATGTTCCTCCATTGGTACGGAAATGCAAAGTGCATAGGAATGAATTGAAAAGTTTTCAGAATCTTTGCAAAGAGATGATTCCCTTTTCAGCTGTTAATGAACAAGTCTTTACACTAGTTTGTCGGCGCAGAATTTGGTTTAGTGTTATAAATATGTTACGACGAGAGCTTTTGTTATCATCAAATGAGGATAGTGATGAAGAATCCAACAAGAGGACGTGCAAAGACAGGATGAATTTCCATAACCTTACTTAGACGGAATTTCGTGAGTGGTTTCGTATTACCTCAATGCAAGCTGACTATATTCCTGAAATAATTGGCCATTTATTGAAACCTGCAACAAAAAGAAGTCGATCTCTTTCCGAAAAAGAGCAAATTCTTATATGCTTACATTGGTTATAAAATGGTGCCCAGCAAGGTATAGCAGCAATGCATGGGACATCAAAATCAACTATTTGCAGAACTGTTACTAAAGTCCTCAAGTTCACCACGAAAAATAAAGCATTAAATCATGGAGTATTATACAGCTTGTTCATGGAATAAACATGATCGGATCATTCCTATGCATAGACTTTTCACTTTGCAAAGAAATTGAAAAGTAATACATAGATCATGGTGGAACAGAAAGACTTTGCACTTTGCAAGAATTGAAAAGTGCAAAGTTCATTCCTGGAACAGGCCCAAGGTCATCAGCCAAAGCTAAACAGGATACATTGACGTTATCTTTCTTATGACCAATCTGTATTTCAGTTCCCGGTAGTAGTGTACGAGATCATTCCCTGATAATCTTCTCCAGTACAAAATTGAATAGTATACAAGAGAATGGCTATCACCTTGTTCAACTCCGGTTTGAATGGCAAACTTGACTTTGGAAGTCGTGTTACTCAAAAGTGGCCTGAACTAGTCCGGTTGTCTTCTCTTCTAAGCCCAATTCTCGTAGGGTTAAGATCAGGGTCTAACGGTCTACCGAATGATGAGCCTTTTGAAAATCCACTAAGATGACTACCCAGTGATGTCTGCCGCGACTCCTATATGAAAGGATGTTCTTGAGATTCTGTATTTACTCCGTGCATGATCTACTAGCTCGAATGCCAGCCTTATTCACCTAGTGGGGACTCAAGTTGGCTGGTGACGCTAGTTAACAGGGCTCTAGAGAAAATCTTATAGGTGACAGATAATAGAGATATGCATCTGTAGTTGTCGAGGTCTGTCTTATTACCCTTTTTTGCGAAGAGGATAGATCACACCTGAGGCCTTGTTGTTCTTAAGGTTCTCGATAATCTCCTCTAATTCTTCCTTAATTGGCGGGAAGGAGTCTGAATTTCTGGAGAGGGGCTCGTGGAAGGTAAGCCTCTCTTTAGGTTCTTCAACATTGAGGAACATTTGGAAGTACTCGGCGAGAGTACAAATCCAGTCTTCATTATTTAACTGAAGCTTGCCATCAGGTTCACGAAGATGAAGAATGGAGGCTGCATATAGCGTAATCTGCTTCTAGAGTCCCCTATACAGGTCTCTCGATTTCTTCTTCTGGAAGTCCTCCTCATATGCTTTATTAGGGACCTGGTGTAGTTTCTCTTGGTATTGAGGATAATGTTCGCATTTATATTCCTTTGAGTTAAAATAGCCGGCTTTGTGTCTTTCGTCAATAGCCTAATGGCCCACCAGGGATGGTTTCTTCCACAGCGTTTGTAGGTTGGGCCATCCTTGTTTTTGTGTTTTTCCCTAGGGTTGTCTGGAAAGTACAGTCCTCATCATTCAGTCGTGAAATGTTAAAGTTTGGAATCTTAGATCTTCTTTGGGTGTTAGGTAATCTCCTCAATGGTTGCAGATTCGTCTTTACTAACGAGAGATAATGGTCAGAATCTTAGGTTACCTCCTCTCAGGACCTTTATATTTTATATCTCCCTGTGGTACCTCTTGTCTATAGCCACATTGTATATCTGGAATTCACCTACCATGGGATTTGGACTCTTCCAAGTCTTGGACTTGCTAGGTAGATGTTTGAATGCTGTTGACTTAAGAACCATGTGATATTTGTCACAAAGGTCAATAAGACGCTCTCCATTCCTGTTGGTCCTCTTATGGACTGGATAGTAGCCAACTATTCGGCGATATTTCCGCTTTGCCAACTTGTGCATTGAAATCTCCCATGAGCATAATAGTGTGGTGTTGTGGGATTTTATCGAGGGTTTCTTCGAGAATGCTCCAGTATGTTCAACCAATTGTACATTTTTTCTGTTAGTGTCATTTGTAGGTGCATGAAAGTTCACTATAGTATACGCTCTGTTGCGAGACCGTAAGGATAACGAGGTGGTCCTAGCATTAGATAGTGAAACCTATTATGTGATCGACCATCCTTTTATGTACAGCTAAACCAGTGCTTAAGTGTGGAGCTGTCTCTCATGCCTGGTTTGCCTTTATAGATCCTGTATCCGTTGGATTCTATCGCATCTTCGTCCATGAACTGAGTCTCTTGTAATGCCGTTATCTGTCTAGCACATTCACAGATTGCTTATGTTTGTCTACTTTAAGCAGCTAGGTCAGTAATATTTCTTTGGTTTTTCCGTTGTTATGTAAATGTTGGAACACATGAAAGTTTAGGCTCCCCAGATTCCGAATGCCTATTTGCCCCATCATACGTGGGGGTGGATTGGGTACCAAGTAAGGTAATCGCTCTTTTTTTTTTTTTGTTCTTTTCGGATTTGGCCAACTATGGACCGCAAAGAACTTGAAGACTTTTCTCCTCCCAGAATCTCTTCATGCGTTCGCTTCTTTTCTTTCTCTCCTCATCGGAAATTATCTGTTTGGGCCGCCTCATTGTTGGTTTCTCCTAAAATGCTTTTACACTGCCTACTCTCCTTCTAAACTCTCTTCTGTTGTGGACCATCTGTAGTGTGATTCCAACTTCTGCTGCATCCCTTTTCACCTCACCTACCCATTTAGATGTGGCCTTTAACCCCATGATGTAGTTGAAGATCCTTTTGGTCAGTCTGCATTCATCCATTCTTAGTATCTAAGGTAATCACTCGGTCATTAAGAGTCCTTCATGTTGAGTCCTACGAGTAAGTAAGTAGAACCACCTTAATAGGTGACGGGTTATTTACTCTCAAGGTTGTTCGCCCTGAAGTTTATAATACCAGCCACTCCTAACATGGAGAAGAGACGCTGTTTGCCGCTTAATCCGAGGCAGACGCTGCTGAAAACAGTTCTTCCACCTTCGTCGTCGTTGGGACCAGTCTTCATCCGGCGTTGAAGCTGTTGACCATTTCCATCTTCCCCTCCTCCTTTCCTAACCAGGCTTGGGACAGGCTATGGCAGAATTACATGAGTTATTTATCACTTAACACACTTCTTAATCAAAATGTATGGGGAATCAAATAACTGAAGAGTGTGGTAAGCCTCACTTGCTATGTCATGCATGAAATGTTCCGGAATGGACCCCGTCAATCTTCGTATTCTGTTACCTTATGTAAAATGGTAGCAATCTTTCCCTCACTGACATGCTCCTGCAGGGAAGTAGCCTTCTCCTGATTCCATGATGTTTGTATAAGTGTTTAAAACAGTAGACACTGCTGAGGTGGGATGACTGCCAGGGGATCCCGTGATATTGTATAGCCTCACTCTGAAATTCTCACGAGCAGGCAACCGGCCACGAATGGCCAGTGTCCACTTCCTGGTGTAGTGGTTAACATTCTTGGTTTAGGGAGCGTGGTGGCACAGCGGTCAAGCTGTTGGCCTCTCACCAAGGTGGGACTGGGTTCGATTCATGGTCAATGCATGCGATATTTTCGAAGTGAAATGCTGTGTCCTGTGGTTCGGATTCCGCATAAAAAGGAGGACCCATGGCTCATGATCGCACGATTAACGGTCACATAAAACTAAAAGCTTCTTCCCTTTTAACATTCATGGTTATCACCTTGGAGGTCTGGGTTCAATTCTCAGCTCTGCCAAAAAATTTAATTCTGGTCTGAAGGCTGGAACGGGGTTCACTCAGCCTCGTGAGGCAGAACTGAGAAGAGTTCGGTTCGATTTCCACCTCTGCTATCCTGGAAGTGATTTTCCATGGTTTCCCACTTCTACTCTGGGCAAATGCCGGCATGGTTCCTAACTTAAGGCCACGGCCGCCTCCTTCCCAATCCTCACCTTCATTACAAATACCCCACACACTACTACAGTCGGCTGGCTGTGTGGCTCAGCAGTAACATTCTCACCTGCTGTTCCCAAGGTTGCAGGATCGAATCCTGGCACAGCACGTTGGCATTTGAGAAGGCGCAAATGCGAGGGAGCACTTGCACTGGCACTTTAAGATCCCCTTTAGGGCACAATTCCGTCACCCTGGTGTCTCTAAAAGCCGCAGTAGTTAAAAGGGACATAAAACCAATAACATTATTATTATAACTACTACAGCCATCACAAATAACACAGGTTATCAGACACATTCTACACTGGGCTGAATGACCAAGTCGTCACAAACGGCCCTAAATTATTAGTTGCGTACATTCCCCTTTAAGGAGAGGGCTAAAAACACAATAATCTAGCTTTTGGCAGTGGCTCTTTTCCTCTTTATCCTCCCAGAAACCTTTCATCCGTTCACTGTGTGCCTTCTTCATCTGTCCATTTACGCCTATTTCTTTTGGGTTGTGATCTAAATTCAAATTTCTGGTTTATGAAATTTTTGTCTACCAATGCTGCGGTCGTGGATGTCTTCTAAATGATTTAACAAAACAAACAAATGGCCAGCCTTAATACACTTCCTGCCCAATCTAATTGGCTCACTTGCATTGACCAACTAAAAACCACCATCTTGTTTTTTGTCGTGTCTTTGGCACGGAGGTTTACCTAGGTGCACTGAGTCGGGCTCTTCAGCGGGCTTAGTACAAAAATGGCATGGTCAATGGCTTATGTGGATGCTATGGAAAGTGGCCTGAACTAGTCCGGTTGTCCGGTTGTAGTTCCTTACTCTGCAACAAAGGCACAACACAATTTCGCTCTCTGACAGTCACAGTGTCGTCATGTGTACACGTTCCATGTTATGTCAACTAACTGCAATAAGGGCTATTTATGAGAGGAGACAATAAAAAGGAGTGGCAAGGAGAGCAGAAATCAAGATAATATCAAAGTACTGGTACGTCCCCATATTTATTGATCTAATCTGGTACAGACAGAAACATATTAAAGGTGAAACTGCAATTGCAAAACAGCATTATGGCAAGAGAGCAAATGATGACTAAACTTGACTCCAACAAGCATATCAACCTGTACATAAGAAACAAATTTCCCTGCAAAAATGGAATAGGAATCACACCTGATAATCAAAACAGTCTAAGTCACCATAGGACATGGAAAAAACGCCTTAACTTATAAAAATAACAGAAGTTATCTTACATTTATAACAGAAAGAAAAAGGAATGTGATGTATAATGAGATAAAAGCAAATTAATACAACGTATGCAAGCATCAATTCTCACAAATGGGCAAATCAATCGTTGCTTCCATCACATTGCCTCCAAGTTCATGAACTTCACGAGTGCTTCGTGAACAAGTATTAGACATGGTATTTTTCTAGGTTGATGAGCAATCTGTATTTTTCACAGTAAATTGGTCTAACTAAACCCTACCTGAAACTGAAACTTTGCATAAACATAGATACAAAAATCTTACCCACTCATTTTAATCAACAGGCCTCGAGACCTTACGGAGAAGGAATGGCTGCAGGGCCCCTGCCTTCAGCTATTCGGTCATGTAGGTATTATTGTCTATTCGTTGGCGTAGTTGGTAGCATGCTGAACTGCTGTGCCCAAGATCTTGGTTTCAAACCCAGCCGAAGTCGTTGGATTTTTTAAGAGCGTTAAAATCCTTCAGTATGCCTTCCTTCGGAGGGGAAGTTAAGCCAGCGGTCCCATGTCATAGATTTATGGCACGTAAAAGATCCTTCCGCTAACAACTTGTGTGAAGCTAAATATCTAGCTTAGATTTCGTTGTAACTCTCTATCAAAGTTCCAACGTTCACCACTAGGTGTCAGTGACATCTGGTAGCGAAAGTAGGAACTACTTGAAATTGAACGGAACTTGTAGCTCACCCCATGGGTGTCCACTTGAGGGAGCTACAGCCTCTGGCGAGCCGAACATATCCTCGGACACTCCCTGCACTAATAGCCATACGCTAAATAAATAAATAAATTGTCTATCACATTGAGCCTTCAAAAAGAGTTCATACAAAGTTTTTGGTATACCACACTGTTGTTGTCTGTATGGCTGCGAAACTTTGACCCTTTATTGCAAGGACATTAAAAAGCTTAAGCGCTTTCACTAACGGAAGCTAAGATCCATCTTGAACATTAAGTCACCAACACTGCGGTTCTGCAGAAGACGTATGTTATTAGCACCAAAGCCTCGATCCATTGAATTGTTCCACGATACCTCGCCAAGCTGTTTACGTGAAACTTCCCTCTGATACAAAATCTTGTGGAGCTCCTTTGAAGGCATCAAGAATAAACCCACAAACCCAAGACCGCTTTGGCAATATCATCTCTGCTGCTACTGATCATTTTGAAGAAGGTCAAAGACATGAAGTGGTTAAGTGTTACGCTAGGAAGTTCCATCAAACTCAACCACGCCCTCCTCATCTATTCAGTGCGATATATCAGTCTTTCAATCACTCAGAGGACTTGCAGGAATAAATCTGTAAACTCGGATATGAGCAACAGCTGCCACTGCACCGAGCACAAGTTAAATACAGCAGATTAAAGAATATCTGATGAATACGGAGTCAAATGAAAGACCATTGGTTTATAATTGTTTGAATATAATAATACGGTATACTGTACCATTTATTATGACTGGCCATGGTGGCAGAGAGCGCTAATGCGCTTACTCGTGCCTCGCTAGCATCATGAGAGCATGGGTTCGAATCCCTCCTCTGCCATCCTGAAAATGGTTTTCTTAGATACCCATTTTCACCACCAGGCAAATTCCAGGACAGTTCCTTTCCTTTCCTTTCCCCGTCAATATATGTGAGATTTTCAAAGTGAAATGCCATGTCCTGTGGTTCGGATTCCATGTAAAAATGGAGGTCCTGTGGCACATAATCGCAAGATTAGCGGTCACGTAAAACTACAATCTTCCTTCTTTCCAACAGTTCCACGGCCGACTTCATTACAAAATCCCTTCCCTAATTAGACCCACGTTAGTGGCCTGTCACCATCCCCAGTTGTATCTACTGACAAAGTGTGATCAGCTCCCAGACACTTTCCTTGCAAAGGTAGAGGAATGATCCCTCACAGCATCCGTGGCTGAAGCCAACCTGGGAGGATAAGGGATTTTTTTTTAATGATCATGTACCAGTATCCTGTACGAGTGGAAAAATAATTTTCCTGCTCCATTCCATTGCGTGCTATACATTTTACAAGTGTTTGCTTGAAAACCTGTGCAGTTAACAAGTGTAAATAAATATATTTTCACAGATTATGCATCTATGTTTATGAAATGCTTCAGTTTGGTTTCGACCTGAGTGCCGTGGTGGTTCTCTGGTCAGTAGAACGATGTTGCAACAGCCAAGTACAAATGTGATTTTAGGTTGAACTGAAGGCAGATCTTCCTTTGAGCATAACAATGCAGAAATTATCACAAATCACGTTACAAACTATCGACTAGCAGAATACGAGGGTTGAGGCAAAAGTCATGGCAACTATTTGTTTTCTTGTAGATATGTGAACGGATCACAAACGTATATGTGTCGTGTGGATGTTCTGCAGGCATAGCGTGTATGCAGACCAACAGATGGCTCTGTGATAGCTGGTAGTAGCGCAGCGAGGGCTGTGAAATCAGTCAGTTGGTGAGTGTCGTGCGAGATGGAAGTAACCCGTGTTGAGCAGCACGCTTACATCAAAATAGCCGTTCTCTGAAGGAGAAATGTGATGGAATGTCGCAGTGAATTAGTGGAAGCCCTTGGGAATAATCCCCTACCATACCGTACAGTAGCACAGTGGGTAGGAAAGTTTCAGCAAGGACGTGTGTCAACCAGTGATGAGCAACGTTCGGGACGACCTGTCAGTGTGCCGTCATCGAGCAGCTCCTGGATGAAGACAGACGATGGACGCTACTGGAGTTAAGAGAGGGCAAGTGGCATCGAGAAACGCACCGTCCACGGGATATTGCGTAATGAGCTGTAATTAAGCAAAATCGCATCGCGGTGGGTACCGCATGCGCTGACGGGAGTTCAAAGGTGGGTGCGCTATGCAATATGCTCCGACCACCTTGCACGCTGGCAACAGGACGGCGATCAATTCTTGTTATGAATAATCGCCATAGATGAATTTTGGGCCAGGGCATAAGAACCAGAAATGAAAAGTCAGTCCGCGGAGTGGCGACATGCTGGATCATCAAGGAGGCAGAATCCTTCCCCAGTCAAATTGATGGTGATTGTCGCGTATAACGTCAGGGGTGTCATTGTTTGCCACTTTGTTCCACATGGCAGAACAGTGACCACACAACACTACAGGGACTTCCTGGTGCGACAGGTATGACGTGGCATTCGGGAGAAACGTCCAGATCTTGTGGACAGTGCAATAATCCTGCACGACAATGCAAGACCACATAAAGCAGGGTGTGTAGGGCAGCTACTGCGATGTTGGGGATGGGAAGAATTGGAGCACTCACCGTACTCTCCCGACATTTCGCCCTGTGACTTTGATATCATTCGAAAGATTAGGGAACCACTACATGGTAGGTGGTTTGCAACACGAGAGGACATTGCTAATGCTGTGCGCCAACAGGTGACCCGATTCACACATGGTGCAGCAAATATTCAGCGCCTCCCACATCGTTGGCAGCGTGTGGCGACAGTAGCAGGGAACTACTACGAGGGTCTTCAGGCCCAGGTTTGTCATGTCAACTGTATGCGTACTGTGTTGTCATTCTTTTGCACCGTGAACGCCATATTGCCCTGTATACAACCGTAATAAATTAAATTAGTGTGTTACGATATTTCAGTGCTATTCATTGTCCACACATGTAGTTAACACCTTGTCCTTTCGTCTGTATATGTCACATTTTCCATTTTTCTTCATGGAAAAAAAAATAAAAATAAAAAATGCCATGACTTTTGCCCCAACCCTCATAAAACTTCCAAAATTGCCAAGGTTTATAATTATCAATGATATTATGTTCATGCTTTTTAGCCAGGTCCTGCCTGACAAATTTATCCATATGATTAAGCTTAATATTTACAACAGAATTATAGAGTGAATAGCATTATGATCAACGCATCAATCATAGAGTATTTAGAAATTGGCTCAATTATCTTATCCACAGAAACCAACAAGATTTCAGTTTCACATACAATAGAAATCAAACATACACAAATTAGGAATGCTAACCTGAGGCTGTTTCGTCTGTAAGAGTCGAAGCTCTCCTGATAGCCTAGGCAGAATCGCTAGTGATCAGAATGGTGAGAAGTCTTCGGTTGTTGCAGCAAAGAATATGAGTTGCTCATATCCAATAATTTGAAAAATATCGGTATTCACAAAGAGTTCAACATAGCAGAAATGTATTCGTCTCCTTATTTCAATGTGCAGATTGTCGGATAAATACTTGTCTAATTATTTGTTCCCCTGAAATGCAACATGTAAATAAATCTATCTGTTTATTGTTCCAATAATAACTTTCCTCTTTAACTGAAAACAATCACTGCGTTTCTCTCAAAAGAGAGATCCTATAGAGCGGACTTGCCGAGTCTTGAATGCTCGCATGTATCCATCTCCTACTTCTCGTGCACGAGAGCAGCAATTGGGTACCTACATGGCTGCACCAAAACACACGAGGCTCTTCCAGCAGCCTCAGTTTAGCACTCCCACAAAAATAAAAACCTACTCAATCTTGTTGGTTATAAAATGCACCATGGCTCAAGTCTCGTGATGGACTGCTTCTTGACTGGAGGGAAAGGTTCTTATTTAAATTTAAAATATGCAAATTTTAATTTCTATTAATAGCAAACTGCTCTCCACATGTAGATAACCTGATTTGTGGAGTATTCATGCAACGATGAAGATAATCATTTTGGATGCTGGTGTGTGTTGCAATGCTGTTCCATCCCTATGTATTATTTTAAATTTCTTCCTGCACACGAAAAGAAAGTTGCCACACCTAATATTTAGTCAGTAAATGCACTATTAACAGTAGTTCATTGCAGAAAAAGTTACAGCATATGCCATCCTAAGACAGGATAATTTTTCTGACAATTTACTTTTATGTACATAGTAATGTAGAAAAATATATAAAATAAAATTAGTTTCATCTCATGTTTCTTGGTTGTGGTGGGGAAAGAAAGAGAAACATTGTTGAAATTGACTGGTTTCTGAGCAATACAATAGGCACAAAATGATAGCCCAGTACTGAGAGTGAAGACTATGTCCGCACCTTACCTAAACAGTCATGTAAAATGTTGTGATAATCTCCGCAACAACACTGCGACGAACTTCGTAATTTCAGATTTGGACAGACATTTTGTTACCAGATACCAACTGAAAAGATTGTACTTCAATTTTAAAATACTCTGTATATGGAATTGAGAGCATAGGGTGGCAGAAGTAAATCGAGAGTCCAATAACATTGAGTGTAACTTGAACCAAAACATTCATGCTTTCCACTTTCAGGGTAAAGTGCAGCCTAGAAAATACAGTGAAAATCAAAGAGGATTTGTTGCTTCAAGATGTAAGGTATATAAAATTTGTGGACACAGAAAAAATACTACAATTCATAAGGATGGTTCTTGAAGATGTCGCTGAAGAATTCCGTTTGTTGATACCGAAGTACCTTTTCCCTCCAGATTTGCACATATATTAAACAGATCATTATATAACATTAACAATCCTACTAAAGAAATGCACACAATTTAATGGAACATGTGAAATATTCACCTGTACTTACTCACTGTGATTCATTGTCGAAGATAAAACATGGGAACATTGATTATCTACAATCACCACATTTATAGGATCTTGGGAAGAGGTAAGCCGTCTAGTCTGGTTGTGGATACAAATTCTACGAGGCATGAGGGAGCTGCTTTCCCAGCAGTTTATAAGAATATGGTCACTCTCAAATAAACCGTCTATAAAATACGACACAGTATGCACTTTTAGACGACATGAGGCATCTAGTTTCAAACACACCCAAGTTTTTTATTTTTATTTTAATAATGCAAAATGATTGATTATTGATCAGTTTCTCTACATCACATAGTAATAATTTCAAAATATAATATAGTTACCTGCAAGAGTAAAGAGACTTAAACTGATAAAGTCACAAATTGGACCCAAGCCTAGCTGTCGTGTTCCCCTATTAGTGGAAGGTTTTGAAAGAGACATAGGCTATCAATATTCATCACAAGAAGTAAAACCTACCACTCTAGATGGCTGGTGTTCGGTAAAAGGAAGAGGAGGAAATAACTTCCAGACTCGGAAAACTTACCAGAAAAAAGTATAGTAACTAGAAGCAGTTATTTGCTGAAAATTGTACCAAATTACAGTGACTCGAAATGTAACTTGAGTAGTTAGTTGTTATTATTATTATTGATGTTTAAAGGAGCAGAACAGCAAAGTCATTTGCCCCAGTTACTGGTTATTTTTAAGGTTAAACAAATAAAAAGCCATTTTGTAATAGGGGAACTTTATTTTAAATCTTTGTTCAATTTTAACAATAACTGGATTGGAAAATGTTTACCAGCAATTCTCCCTCTGTGGTGTGAGGTAAGGAGCCCTGTAGCACTAAAGAATATTTTACAATGGCACAAGAAGGCACACTTGTATTCTATCAATGCAATGAGCCCCTCATTTCATTTCATTAATAATGAAGATTCTGTGCCAAATCTTGAAGGAATCTTTACCTTGGTCGTCCTCAAACTTTCTTCCCCGTGACCAAATAATTTTCTTGCAAATGGTAATAAAATCAACATTTTTTTGTGGTACTGTATACAGAAATGCCACAATCTCACTTTTTGCCTCAACTTCCAGTACTTCATTCCTCGACTGCCTGGACTTACCTGGATTTGTTGTTAATGTTAGTCATGCACATCAGAAAATAGTAACGCCTTGTCACATTGCAATCGTTACATGATATTTGAAACAATTAGACTTTACAGAATTTTTAAAGTTGTTGGTGTTACAAAGTTAGTGAAATTTTGTAATGATCACAGTCACAGCGTTGCATTGGAAGCTACAATGATAGTTTCTAACTGACAGAAAATAGAAATATTACTGATTGGAAGTTTGACCATTGGACAAAATATTTACAAACTAATCAACACTGAGCGATTCATAAAATTAAACACACTAATGGGACATGTTTTGACTACAAAACTAGTATTTGTCGGCCAAAACATATAATGGTTGAAACGTCAAAACATTAGCAAGCCAAACATCACTGGCATTTGAAAAAAAGGATACCAAAATTACTTTTCCATCTTACTTCTCTTACCCTCTGTAGCGAAGTTCATTAACCCCTCAGAACCAGTCATTTCTCCTACCTCTTCGATTCCCGGTCAATGCAAGTGAGATTTTCGAAGTGAAATGCAATGTTCTGTAGTTCGGATTCCACGTAAAGAGGTCCCGTGGCTCATAATCACAAGATTCACGGTCACGTAAAACTACAATCTTCTTTTCTTCTCTTACCTCAGTCTCTTCACTAGACTATAAATACAGTAAAACTTCACTTATACGATTTTCAAGGGACCGAATGAAAAAAACGTATAAGCGTGAAAAACGCGTAAATGAAAGTCGCTAATAAAAACTGCAAAATGTATGTGACATTATGGGTTATACAGCGACTTGGTGTTATATGCGACGCGGGCCCTCGCTCGATCCCGCCGCGAGCCGGTCCCCCGTCAAGCACTTTGCCGTAAAGCGCTTCTTGGCGCCACAAGTTTCCCTCCTTTGCAGTGTGCTTTAGCAGTGTGGGGTTCAGTTTAGTCAATTGTTCACGTCTTTAGTGCTCAGTGTGATGTTCCAATGCGATTTTCATTACGTGAACGTGTGTAAATACCTTCATAAAGTACAGGAAATCTTTCGCGAAAATGAGCTTAAAGACTATATTACAGTTGAAATACAGCCAATCGGTGGTGAGGAACTTCAGAACGTAAATGACAATTTCATAAAGAGGTGCCAGCGATGTGTAGCAGTGAATGGCGAACATTTTCAGCACCAGCTGTGAACTACAGTATAGGCTATAGGCCGCGCGAGCTAGGCATTACGGCAAAGAGCCTGGCGGGAGACAGGCCCGCAGCGCGGGCGAGCGGCGAGCGATGGCCCACGTTAAGTGAACAACAGCAATCGTAATGCACTTCCTCTTCCTTTCACCCATGTTCACTGCTATCAAGGTTAACCACAACTGAAGCACCGAAGCAAGTGATGTTGTATTTCGCAACACACGCAATTCCGGCTGAACATAGCTTCAAGGTCGCTCTCGCTACAACATTGCGCCGCGCGAGGGATGGTTTCCGAGAAACGTACAGTGCGTGTCATAAGTTTCTGTCTCCAATATTTTTAGAGATTTTAGGTAGGGAAACCGTTGTAAACGTATAAACGACGCATTTTTCTCTCGGGGACGTAAGATATGATCGTATAAGCGTGAAAAACGAATAAATGTAAAACGTATATCGGAAATAAATTAAGATGGAAAGTATAGGGATTTTGCCGGGACCAAGAAAAAAATCGTATAAGTGTAGAAAACGTATAAGTGTGAATCGTATAAAAGAAGTTTTACTGTATACAGAAAACTTTCTAGCAACTGTTTTTTGCATGAATTTATAATACAAAAACGATTGCTAAGGGATCCACGTTTGTTGGGATTAAGATTTCTGGATGACAAATGAGGGAAAATGACACTCTGAGGAACGATCGATGAGGGTTTTGTTAACCCCAGGCTCAATAGAAAGAGTTTGGGGAAAACTATACTTTCAGGAACGGATATTTTCCTGCCGTGCATAATCATAGTCACTAATACATAGCTTGAATCGTTCCACTCAATAGTTATGCGGAGTGGTGTTACTTACCTCAACCGTGCACAATGAAACAATCGCTCGAGAGTTGCACCATTTCCTTTCACTCCAACATAATGCCATAAAATAACATCCAATACAAGGTGTGCATTGACAACTAACAGATGGCATGCAAGTGAACATGTCCAAGTGGTTAATGAGAATTTGCTACATCAGAGAAAACTCTTTTTTTAAATAAATCACTTCACAATGATTTACAGTATCATACATAAAGAGGGAGCTTATGTTGATGGAAGACCTTAGATTGACTTGGGCATGTTTGTGAACCAACTGCTTCACAAGATTTTATTAAAGCTACAAAACAGACCTACAGAAAAAAAAGAAAAAAAAAAACTTAGAAAACAGGTTTGTATCAGTCTGCTTGGTTTCTTTCTTTTTCTGGCTACAGTCAGGTACTTTCTCTTTTAATGTGCGTAAAGAATTTTGTTCTCATAAAAACATAATATTAAGCCGTGCAAAGTGCTACAATTAGTTTATCACATGAACATCCTTAGTTCCCAGCCAAGGATTAGGTTGGGATATAGCTCGCTAAATACCTCTCCCGTCACCAGTACAAGACAACATTACAACTCGCTTTAATTTCTCTACAAGACAGCAGATAAAATGTTAGATATTATCACCTTCATCGTGAGATCTCAACTGTTTGCTCACCAGGTTTTCATCCTTTTGGAGTGTTCATCAGAATGAACATGCTTCGTTCGAATCCTGAATTCTTTTTGATAAGCCTGTTTAAGTTTGCGTTTGAGTAGTGTTTGGAGTTGAATGTCTGTTTCTGAAATTTCATACTTTAAAAGGTCCTTATTGATCTCCACCAACCAATGTTGGGCTCCAGAAGAGTTATCCAGGGAAAGATTGCGAAAATATTACATATCTGAGTAATCCTTGTCAGCGCCATCTTGGTTATTATGTATTGATTTACAATAAATCTTTAAAGATGACAATGAAAGCCTATCATGGCGCATAACAGAATCAATATATAATTTAATACCGGCCGCGGTGGCCGAGAGTGCTAACGCGCTACCTCATGCCTCGCTGGCATCGGGAGAGTGTGGGTTCGAATCCCACCTCGGCCATCCTGAAAATTGTTTTCTTGGTTTCCCATTTCACCACGAGGGAAATGCCAGGACGGTTCCTTTCAATAGGTCCACGGCCGATTTCCTTCGAATATCCCTTCCCTGACCCATCCTGAAAAGAAAAGTACTTGGCTGCATTAATAAAATTATATATAATTTCATGTTCAATGTCACCTTTCTATCTATTCACAACATTAATATACAATAACACAATTAACTACACAATGGATGGCGACACTAAATCAAGCTTATGCATTCATAAAAGAGTTCACTAAATGTTGCAACCCTTCACATGTGAGAACAGGTGATGTAGCATCATCAACATACTGCATTTCAGTTATCTTGTTGACAATGAGAGTGAGATAAAGTCAATTAATAAAGAAGTCTACTGTTAAATCGACGCCTAATTTCCACGTCAGGATTGGTTGTAAAAGTCTTATTGAGTTTCAAACAGATGAATTAACCTCTCATTCCAATACCTTTGTCCCCAATGTCAATTGTCAATTTGAAAATATAGCCAACCCCGTGGTGTTGGGGTAGCGCGCCTGCCTCGCACCCAGAGGGCTAGGGTTCGATTTACAGCCCTGTCAGGGTTTTAGAAACTGAATTGTTGGCTGGAATGGGATGCACTCAGCCTTGTGAGGACAATTGAGTAACTGTCTGACAGTGAGGCAGATTAACGTTGGAGGGGATCCGACGCACTGACCACGTGTCACCCCGCAATCTGCACGCCAAATGGTTGAGCAGCGGTCGCTTGGTACGCCAAGCCCTTCATCGGCTGTAGCGCCACAAGG
Organism: Meconema thalassinum; assembly: GCA_946902985.2. NCBI lineage: Eukaryota > Metazoa > Arthropoda > Insecta > Orthoptera > Tettigoniidae > Meconema > Meconema thalassinum. The sequence goes on along the minus strand of OX336398.1, from coordinate 173,947,262 downwards.
TTTGGTTTGTTGAAAACATATCGAAGCATTAAAGAAGATGAAAGGGGGAAAGGCACCGGGAATAGACGAAGTGAGTGTGGAGATGGTGAGAGCAGCAGGGGTGATAGGAACACAGTGGCTCTTTCGAGTAATGAAAGTGATATGGAGGGAGAAGAAAATACCAGAGGACTGGAAAAGAGGGATAATAATACCCATATTTAAAAAGGGAAGTAGGAAGGAATGCAAGAACTACAGGGGAATTACACTCATGTGCCACTGCGCTAAAATATTTGAGAAGGTACTGGAGAGAAGAATTTGGACAGAAGTTGAAGATGGGCTGAGGGAAGAACAGTATGGATTCAGGCCAGGAAGGTCAACAGTTGACCTCATCTTTGCAGTAAGACAGCTACAAGAACACCATTATGAATATGGGAAAGATCTGGTGATGACCTTCTTGGATATTGAGAAAGCATATGATAGTATTAATAGAAACAAGGTATGGGAAGCAATGAGAGCAAAAGCAGTGAACAAGGAGACAGTGGCAAGAGTGAAAGCAATGTACGAGGGAAGCAAAAGCTGTGTAAAGGTGGGAAGAGAGAGAACGGAATGGTTTCAACTGGAGAGTGGTCTGAAACAGGGAAGTGCCCTCTCACCCCTGTTATTTATAGTGGTGATGGATGAAATCATACGAAAAGTGGTAAATAGCATTGGGGAAAGGAAAATGAAGGCAATGTTGTTTGCTGATGACCTTCTGGTATGGGGAGAGGATGAGGAAGAAGTACAAGAGCAATTAGATGAGTGGGAGAAGGTAGTGTTATCATATGGGATGAAGTTCTCAGCACAAAAGAGTGAAGTGGTCATCACAACGAGGAAGAAGAACAGACTGGATATGGGCATAACACTTGGAGGACAGCAGTTGCAGAAAGTAGAATGCTTCAAGTACTTGGGAAGCATAATTGAAGAAAAGGGAGGCAATAGGATGGAAATAAATGAGCGGGGAAGGTGCGCAGATGGATTTTTCAAGAGTGTTAGGGGGATGATATGGAATAAAGATGTACCACAAAAATGTAAAGGAATCATCTACAAGACCTACTTTGTGCCAATTTTGACATATGGTTCAGAAACATGGGTGATGAAGGAAAGGGACAAGAATAAAATACGAGCAGTGGAGATGAAGTTCCAGAGGAGTAGGGTAGGAGTGACAAGAATGGACAGAGTAAGGAATGAGAGAGTCAGGGAGATGGTAAGAGAGGAACCATTGCAAAATAAAATAGAGCGATCTAGGCTACAATGGTATGGACATGTGAGGAGGATGCAAGAGGAGAGGATACCGAAGAAGATGTTTGGAATGGAAATGACGGGAAGGAGGCCAAGGGGAAGACCAAGGGACAGATGGACAAAAGGAGTTAAGAAGAGTGTGGAGGAAAGAGGAGTGTGCTGGGACACAGTAAATGACGAGAGATGGTGGATGGACAGGAAACGATGGAGAGGCTTATGTTCCAAGCAGACCCGACCAGCGGTTGGAAACTGCTCAAGATGATGATGACTGCACGAGATGGAGGAAAACAAAATACAGTATGGTTCCTCAGTTTAGGGGCTGCGACAACGCAGTGTACTTTGGGTGTGTGTAGAATCTGTCTGATAGGGCAAAGGTATCCTGCGAGCAAGGATGTGCTCTGGTTTAAACTTGTTAGGCGAGCAAGTCCTAACGAGTTGTTGGAATAAGGAAAGAAAAATTCAACAACAGAATGTGCGAACATCTCGGCGATCTGTTTTGATAACAGTGCAACAGACATTTCAGCAACAGAGTGTTGGCGATTCTGTGGAGGTTTTTGTGAGCGATCCCAAACAAGCAACAACCCCTTCCAAAACTGAAGTTACCATGGGTTCACCAGTTTGCACTGCCACAGAGCACACAGCTACACTTCTGTCGGCATCATTTTCAACACTCCGATCTACTTTCTCCATGTCCGCATTATTGTCATGATCCAAGTCCTCAGGCGACGTACACACACCACTATCCCGGGAACACTCGCAGTCTGTGCTGAAAGCATTGCTTATTTTTCTTACGTTAACACCAATATCCCGAAAAATTTCATTTTCTCATATTCGATATACCCCCATCGGTATTTCGAGAAGATGTCTGCTCTATGCCAGCATCACTTATAACCAATATACCCTCATAACTATTCTGAGAAGATGCACTATGATGCTCTATGTCAGCATCACTTATAATCAATATACCCTCATAACTATTCTGAGAAGATGCACTATGATGCTCTATGCCAGCATCACTTATAACCAATATACCCTCATAACTATTCTGAGAAGATGCACTATGATGCTCTATGTCAGCATCACTTATAATCAATATACCCTCATAACTATTCTGAGAAGATGCACTAACAGCCCTTAATATACCCATATTATTATTCTGAGTATATGCATGCTCTTTGCTAACGGCACTTATAGTTGATACACCGATATAGTTATTCTGAGAATATGCATGCTCTTTGCTAACGGCACTTATAGTTGATACACCGATATAGTTATTCTGAGAATATGCATGCTCTTTGCTAACGGCACTTATAGTTGATACACCGATATAGTTATTCTGAGAATATGCATGCTCATTGCTAACGGCACTTATAGTTGATATACCAATATCGCTATTCTGAGAATATGCGTGCTCATTGCTAACGGCACTTTTAATTGATATACCGATATCGCTATTCTGAGAATATGCGTGCTCATTGCTAACGGCACTTTTAATTGATATACCGATATAGTTATTCTGAGAATATGCATGCTCTTTGCTAACGGCACTTATAGTTGATATACCAATATCGCTATTCTGAGAATATGCATGCTCTTTGCTAACGGCACTTATAGTTGCTATACCGATATCGTTATTCTAGAATATGCATGCTCTTTGCTAACGGCACTTATAGTTGCTATACCGATAACGTTATTCTAGAATATGCATGCTCTTTGCTAACGGCACTTATAGTTGCTATACCGATATCGTTATTCTGAGAATATGCATGCTCTTTGCTAACGGCACTTATAGTTGCTATACCGATATCGTTATTCTAGAATATGCATGCTCTTTGCTAACGGCACTTATAGTTGATACACCGATATCGTTATTCTAGAATATGCATGCTCTTTGCTAACGGCACTTATAGTTGATTCACCGATATAGTTATTCTGAGAATATGCATGCTCTTTGCTAACGGCACTTATAGTTGCTATACCGATATCGTTATTCTAGAATATGCATGCTCATTGCTAATGGCACTTATAGTTGCTATACCGATATCGTTATTCTAGAATATGCATGCTCTTTGCTAACGGCACTTATAGTTGATACACCGATATAGTTATTCTGAGAATATGCATGCTCTTTGCTAACGGCACTTATAGTTGATACACCGATATAGTTATTCTGAGAATATGCATGCTCTTTGCTAACGGCACTTATAGTTGCTATACCGATATCGTTATTCTAGAATATGCATGCTCTTTGCTAACGGCACTTATAGTTGATACACCGATATACAGTAGTTATTCTGAGAATATGCATGCTCTTTGCTAACGGCACTTATAGTTGATACACCGATATAGTTATTCTGAGAATATGCATAATGCTAACGGCACTTATAGTTGATATACCAATATCGCTATTCTGAGAATATGCGTGCTCATTGCTAACGGCACTTTTAATTGATATACCGATATCGCTATTCTGAGAATATGCGTGCTCATTGCTAACGGCACTTTTAATTGATATATCGATATAGTTATCCTGAGAATATGCATGCTCTTTGCTAACGGCACTTATAGTTGATATACCAATATCGCTATTCTGAGAATATGCATGCTCTTTGCTAACGGCACTTATAGTTGCTATACCGATATCGTTATTCTAGAATATGCATGCTCTTTGCTAACGGCACTTATAGTTGCTATAGCGATATCGTTATTCTAGAATATGCATGCTCTTTGCTAACGGCACTTATAGTTGCTATACCGATATCGTTATTCTGAGAATATGCATGCTCTTTGCTAACGGCACTTATAGTTGCTATACCGATATCGTTATTCTAGAATATGCATGCTCTTTGCTAACGGCACTTATAGTTGATACACCGATATAGTTATTCTGAGAATATGCATGCTCTTTGCTAACGACACTTATAGTTGATACACCGATATAGTTATTCTGAGAATATGCATGCTCTTTGCTAATGGCTCCTATAGATGATATACTGATATCATTATTCTGAGAATATGCATGCTCATTGCTAACGGCACTTTTAATTGATATACCGATATAGTTATTCTGAGAATATGCATGCTCTTTGCTAACGGCACTTATAGTTGATATACCAATATCGCTATTCTGAGAATATGCGTGCTCATTGCTAATGGCACTTTTAATTGATATACCGATATAGTTATTCTGAGAATATGCATGCTCTTTGCTAACGGCACTTATAGTTGCTATACCGATATCGTTATTCTAGAATATGCATGCTCTTTGCTAACGGCACTTATAGTTGATACACCGATATAGTTATTCTGAGAATATGCATGCTCTTTGCTCACGGCACTTATAGTTGATACACCGATATAGTTATTCTGAGAATATGCATGCTCTTTGCTAACGGCACTTATAGTTGCTATACCGATATCGTTATTCTAGAATATGCATGCTCTTTGCTAATGGCACTTATAGTTGATACACCGATATAGTTATTCTGAGAATATGCATGCTCTTTGCTAATGGCACTTATAGATGATATACTGATATCATTATTCTGAGAATATGCATGCTCATTGCTAACGGCACTTATAGTTGATATACCAACATCGCTATTCTGAGAATATGCGTGCTCATTGCTAACGGCACTTTTAATTGATATACCGATATCGCAATTCTGAGAATATGCGTGCTCATTGCTAATGGCACTTATAGTTGATATACCGATATCGTTATTCTGAGAATATGCATGCTCTTTGCTAACGGCACTTATAGTCGATATACCAATATCGCTATTCTGAGAATATGCGTGCTCATTGCTAATGGCACTTATAGTTGATATACCAATACCGTTATTCTGAGAATATGCATGCTCATTGCTAATGGCACTTATAGTTGATATACCGATATCGTTATTCTAGAATATGCATGCTCTTTGCTAACGGCACTTATAGTTGATACACCGATACCGTTATTCTGAGAATATGCATGCACTTTGCTAACAGTACTTATAGTTGATATACCGATATCATTATTCTGAGAATACGCATGCTCTTTGCTAACGGCACTTATAGTTGATATACCAATATCGCTATTCTGAGAATATGCGTGCTCATTGCTAACGGCACTTATAGTTGATACACCGATAGTTATTCTGAGAATATGCACGCTCTTTGCTAACGGCACTTATAGTTGATATACCAATATCGCTATTCTGAGAATATGCGTGCTCATTGCTAACGGCACTTATAGTTGATATACCGATATCATTATTCTGAGAATACGCATGCTCTTTGCTAACGGCACTTATAGTTGATATACCAATATCGCTATTCTGAGAATATGCGTGCTCATTGCTAACGGTACTTATAGTTGATATACCGATATCATTATTCTGAGAATATGCACGCTCTTTGCTAACGGTACTTATAGTTGATATACCGATATCATTATTCTGAGAATACGCATGCTCTTTGCTAACGGCACTTATAGTTGATATACGAATATCGCTATTCTGAGAATATGCGTGCTCATTGCTAACGGCACTTATAGTTGATATACCGATATCATTATTCTGAGAATATGCATGCTCTTTGCTAACGGCACTTATAGTTGATACACCGATATAGTTATTCTGAGAATATGCACGCTCTTTGCTAACGGCACTTATAGTTGATATACCAATATCGCTATTCTGAGAATATGCGTGCTCATTGCTAACGGCACTTTTAATTGATATACCGATATCGCTATTCTGAGAATATGCGTGCTCATTGCTAATGGCACTTATAGTTGATATACCGATATCGTTATTCTGATAATATGCATGCTCTTTGCTAACGGTACTTATAGTTGATATACCGATATCATTATTCTGAGAATACGCATGCTCTTTGCTAATGGCACTTATAGTTGATATACCGATATCGTTATTCTGAGAATATGTATGCTCTTTGCTAACGGCACTTAATAGTTGATTATCAGATATCGTTATTCTGAGAATATGCATGCTTATTGCTAACGTCACTTATAGTTGATATACCAGTATAGTTATTCTGAGAATATGCATGCTCTTTGCTAACGGCACTTATAGTTGATATACCAGTATAGTTATTCTGAGTGAAACGTTTTTTTAATGCCCCACGTTGGTAGCGAAGTGAAACATTTATTAATGCCCCAGGTTGGTAGCGACAAGTGAAACGTTTTGCTAGCTCCTAACTGTTGGGTGAGAAATGTAACTGTTTACCTTTGCCTAAGCTATGTTGTTTTAATGGGCGCCAAGACCTCAACGCAATGTTGAAATCTAAATTTTTATTTAACAACGTCTAGCTCTGGCAGAACACCTTCAAGACTCTATTCACTCAGATCGTGGTATGATTTGATCATTAACCCAACAAACAATTGTATCAGGAGAAGGAATTGGTCTATATCTAATGCTACCTACTGAAAGCAAAGATTGCATTGTAAAAGAAATGAATTTATTATATAAAACAAGAATAGCAAAATTAATAATAATAAGTATAAAATTTAAATTGGAGCGTTGTGATTTGAATATTACCGATAGAAAATTACGTGAAAACGGAGTCTGATAAATTGATTTTACTCTTATTTCCAAGCTATGAAGTTACTGAAATATGAAATGTAAAACAAAGAAAATGAGAGATTGCGTATTTCTGCGTCATTGGCGCTTACCACTGGAAATTGCCAAAGCATTTCCCTCGTTCTTGATGATGATGTGAGCTTTCCACAGTCTCCTGGACGTCGTCATCTCCGTCGGAATTTGATGATATTCTGGTAGATTAGATAATTCTATGGTCCGTACCTCGGACCCAAACACTCGTACAACCAAGTTTTACAAAAGTTCGTCGCTAACTCCACTGAACATCGGAGCGACTCGCACGCGCATCCATACTCCTCAAGTATTTCACAGATAGTCCTCGTCCCACGGAACATCGGAGCGACTCCCGCGTATATCCACACTCGGCAAGAACTATACAGATTGTTCTCGTTTCACGGCGCGTCGAACGATATATGCACACGTTGGCTCCCCACTCTTCAGTCCCAACTAGCTTACGTCGTCTCCCCTGATTGGCTGACCCACCACGCGATCTTCTCCTCCTCCGGGTCATTACACTCGGCGGGAGGGTTCCGTTCCAACAATTCGTCTTTCCTGGACCTTACGACCCAAGATTGCGTCATGCTTCTCGACAAGATTAAGCGTGTACTTGAAATCCCAGTGAGTCACGTCTCTCGATATACCCTAACTGACGAAAACTCCGTAAAATTCCGTAATCAGATAATTTTCTATGATATCGTCGTTCGTAATAATTTGCTGGATAGGGTTTTCTAAGACATAGAAAACCTATCTGAATGCTAATAATTTTTATAAAATGCTCCGAAAATACCTTAATAATAATTATAATAAATTAATAATAATAATAAATTACCATGAAAAATTCTCTTGGCTGAACAATTTGCCGCGTAAATAAATATAGAATGGCTTCCTACTGACTTATACCAGTTGCATAAAACCCCTCGAAAAACACGTTACATATTCGCCTCGGATCATCGGATGATTTACCGTGACGACGGTCCATTATCCGATTATCCCAGACACGTTAATAATCCCCATCCAAAATACATATTACATAAATGAAATCACCCTAAATTACAGATATATACACTCATAATTTTTCTTCACGCACTTTGCATCAAAGTTTGTTGTCACAATGGATTGCACTTTGCAACCAGTCCAATGTTTTACATATGGAATAGTGTTCCACGGATATTTCCGCCTCTCAAATTTCTCTATGTTGGAGAAATAGACATAATTAATGTGTGAGCACTATGTATTTATGATGTCATATCACACGCATTGAAGGTGTTCTGATATATTTATATCACCCTAGAACTTCCTAATTTCACTGGAGGTCCCCTCCTTATGGTGACATTTAATTCCACTTATCACTGAGCACACGATCACACTATTGTGGCAGCGCCTCGTGACCATAATACTTAATCTCTCTTTGAAGTAGATTAAATTAATATTGACTTCTGAAAAAAAACAGTAAATGTGCATTACATATAACACCAAATATTTCTGTGCCGTAAGCGCCCTGTCTTGTTAAGTTCCCGTTAACCATATTCTACTTAATACTAGCTCTCAACACAGACCATTTCTCCTCACACAAATAATACCATTGTACAGATTATCTTAAATTACACACTTACAAATCTTACATGGCGAGGCCGTAAACAGAAATCACGTGTGCTGATATGTATGAGTTTCATGAAGGACTGTCTCGCATTCTGATGGCCCATCTTTTATCTCGTGGACGCCTTAAGCTAACAAGCCCTATTCAAGCGCTCCCCCATCTCTTGGAGATAAATGGGAACCCATCAGCGCTGCCAAAATGGCCTTGGTGCATCGAGACAATTTAGTGCTCAACAGCATCCGACAATCCCGTCATATTTCCCTGTACCTTAAAAACTCTCATTTACTTACATACTACCCCCCTGTGTGACTTCTGATACGCCTGCCTTAAGACCAGATCTTCCACGCACCAGACACCACACTTACTCATTTGATAGGCTGGCTCGCCAGCTAAACACACTCACTTTATGACACATATTTTCGTAGACTATGTATATTATACGTCCCGTATAATCTGTTTCCCTCACTATTCTCCAGCACATATGCTGTTTTGCCAATACGTTTGGAAACTATAAATGTTTCTGAGTCACCTGCTTCCAACCTTGCAAGTGGCTCCCTTAAATGAACGTCATCACGTTGCTCTACCTAGCATATTTCTCAGTATCTGTAACGATGCCCTGTTGCTACTGTCCACACATGCTAACCCTACCTTCCTATGGTGTCACACCTCTACTCGACACTCTATGACCTAAAAATGTCACTTCTGACTAACAGAATGACGACTTAGACAGCTTCAAAGTGAACCCTGCCTGATCTAACTTCTGAAAAACTATATTTAAATGACGTAGATGCTCCTCAAAACTGTGTGAACTAATTACCATATCGTCTATGTAAATGGTTACAAACTCTCCTGTGTCATCCCCTAATGCGATGTTTAAAGCCCTAATTAAAGCTGCTGAACTACTCTTTAACCCATAAGGTGTTCTACAAAATTGATAAAGGTTATATTTATGACTAAAAGCTGTAAATGGTCTATCTTCGTACATAAGTGGCACTTGCCAAAAACTGGAACTCAAATCTACACAAGTGAAATACTTCTTCCCCTCAAATGTTTGCATTAATTCTTCTATTGACATAGATTTCAGCTGATCTGAACTAATTCTACTGTTAACCAAACGAGCGTCTAAACAAATACGAACAGTGCCGTCGGTCTTGGGTACCGTGATCAAAGAATTAACATATGGACTGTTCGAGTGCTCAATAATCCCATCTTCAAGCATCTGGTTAATTTGTGCCTCAACTGCACTCTGATAAGCGAAAGGTACAGGATATCTATGTCCTGTGAATACTGACCTATCAATAACGTTCAATGAATGTGTATAGCAATTGGCCATACCAATGCGATCCTCAAACACTCTCCTATTACACCATAACACATCATAGAGCCGAACACACTGTTCATCCTCTATATTTCCCTGAAATGCAGCCTCACGTAACGAGTCCTCTAGACTTCCGTTCGTAATCACACTGCCCACAAAACATGGAGAACCCCGCTCTACGGCTGGCGATATCTCATTTAAAGTACAAATCACACCTACAACACTACTTCTCTGAATATGGTCATTGAACGCTACTTCTACTTCAGAATCTCCCCATTTAAATTTCAAACTCCCTACATCATAACATAAGTTACCAGACACTCTACTTAGCCACTCTGAACCCAAGATAACACTGAATACTAAATTTGGAATTACAAGGCAAATCTGCTTCTCTACATTATTATTAATTTTAATGTCTACTAAAACTTGCTTAGAAATTACTTTAGACCTCTTCCCAACAGCTGTGATAACAAAAGTGCTTTTAATTGGCATCTCCTCAAAATTTACTACAGTTCCTTTCATTTTATCATAAAATGCACTACTTATGCAACTCTTCATACAACCACTATCAATTAAAACATCTGTGTACGCCTCGGACACGTTAAATTTAACTATGGGGCTCTTACTAACCACTTCCTGAATAATACCTTCATCATTTAGTTCATGTAATAATTCATTTCTCACATTTAGGTCATAGGGTTCCTGTATAATTGTATGGACAGGGCATGCTACAGACTGAGATTCTGACCTTACTTCGCAGCCTGGTTCGCGTTTAAAGAACCGCTACAGCTGGCCGTAGTACTAGTTACTACTGCACTGGTCTGGTTGTTCTGAGTTGTGTTGTCATTGTTTGGCTGTATATTACTACCACTAGGCTGTCCTCTTCCTTGACCCCTATTCTGGTTGTAATTATTGTCATTATAATTTCTCCCTTGATTTCCCCTGAAATCATTGTTTCTCCCTTGATTTCCCCTGTAATCATTGTTCCTCCCTTGATACTGATTACCATAGCCATTTCCTCTGTTCTGATTTAGCTGATTATTATTATTTCTATTTTGAGCATTGGCCCCTTCGCCACCGTTCCCTTGAACTTCCTGATGCCTGGCTTCATTAGGTCTATTATTATTATTACCCTGGTTCCTATTGAAATTGTCCTCATAACTCCCTCTCCCTAGTGCATCAAATGTGCTTAACAAATTTTCTACTTGTGATATAGTCTTTACATTCTGGATACAAGCAGCCTCCTTGATCCTATAGGGAAAGTGCCTAAGTAGCAACCTTACCACATCACTTTCCTCCTTCAAGCCATCCAGATATTTACACACTAATACCTGCCCTAAAAAGTATTCGGTCATGGTGGAGCTTCCTTTAGGGTTATATTTATCACACACTACTCCCTCACGATGCTGCGACTGAATAACCTCATTCCAGAACTTTTCACAGAATTTCATTTTAAAATCATTCATATCAGTAAACTTGTCTCTGTAGACAGCAAACCAATTCCTCGTTTCCCCCACAAACACTTGTTCTAAAATTTCAACTACCTGGCACCACTCAATACTACCATTTTCCAACCTCTCCCCGAATTTATTTTCTATAGTGTTCATGAACTCCATTGGGCACCCCTGTCGATTGCTGAACTTACCCAGTTCTACCTCCCTGTGTGTGCTATTCACAAAAACTGGTCTATTCTGACTATTTTCTTGCCTGATCCTAGCTTTTAATTTTAATTCTAATTCTGCGATTTTCTCCTCAGCCTTCCTCTCAATACTGTTTACTGTTAATTTAATGTTTCCTTCTGATTCTTCTACTTTATCATATAGCTTTGCTTGTTTCTCCTCAATCTTGCTAATGCTCTCTTTATTACTCTCTCTTAAATCATTTACTTCTGCAACTATTTGTGAGTGGACTTTCTCAATTCTACCCCCCAGCTGTTCCTTAACCTCTTTAGTAGCTACCTGAATTTTGTCAATTTCTCCCCCCAATTGCTTTTTGACCTGCTGTGTTTCCAGTTGCACTAGTTCTTTTAAATTTTCAGCCTGTGTACTGATTCTAATTTCCAACTCCTCCTGTACTTTTCCTAATTTTCTGTCTACATCTGCAATAATCTCTTTAGCCTTTTCTTCCATCACCCCCCTGATCTCACCTCTAATCAGTTCGAATTTGTCACTCATTTCCCTACTGTTTTGTTCTAATTTAGCATTTAAAGTTTCAGTACTCTCTCTATTTTCCTTACTGTTTTGTTCTAATTTAGCGTTATTCTGTTCTAACTTTGCATTTAAAGCTTCTGTACTTTCTTTATTTTCCCTACTGTTTTGTTCTAGTTTAGCGTTATTCTGTTCTAACTTTGCATTTAAAGCTTCTGTACTTTCTTTATTTTCCCTACTGTTTTGTTCTAATTTAGCGTTATTCTGTTCTAACTTTGCATTTAAGGCATCACTACTAACTTTGTTCTGATACATAAACTCGAGAAGTAAAGTTTTTAATTCTGGTTGGCCGCCTACACTCCCTGTTTCAGTATCGGGATTTACCTCCGCTACCCCGGTACTACCATCACTCGACATACTGCTCGTATCATCACTCTCCCGTTGATGACCACTACGTAACCTCATCTGTCTTTCTTTCTCATCCCCCATAATGATATACACTGATACAGACAAATAACCCCCAAAATACAGGCACAGAAATATATACCCTTCTCCTTCCACAAATGTTATTAGGTTTTCATCCCCAAGTTGTCGGCGACAAGTGAAACGTTTTTTTAATGCCCCACGTTGGTAGCGAAGTGAAACGTTTATTAATGCCCCATGTTGGTAGCGACAAGTGAAACGTTTTGCTAGCTCCTAACTGTTGGGTGAGAAATGTAACTGTTTACCTTTGCCTAAGCTATGTTGTTTTAATGGGCGCCAAGACCTCAACGCAATGTTGAAATCTAAATTTTTATTTAACAACGTCTAGCTCTGGCAGAACACCTTCAAGACTCTATTCACTCAGATCGTGGTATGATTTGATCATTAACCCAACAAACAATTGTATCAGGAGAAGGAATTGGTCTATATCTAATGCTACCTACTGAAAGCAAAGATTGCATTGTAAAAGAAATGAATTTATTATATAAAACAAGAATAGCAAAATTAATAATAATAAGTATAAAATTTAAATTGGAGCGTTGTGATTTGAATATTACCGATAGAAAATTACGTGAAAACGGAGTCTGATAAATTGATTTTACTCTTATTTCCAAGCTATGAAGTTACTGAAATATGAAATGTAAAACAAAGAAAATGAGAGATTGCGTATTTCTGCGTCATTGGCGCTTACCACTGGAAATTGCCAAAGCATTTCCCTCGTTCTTGATGATGTTGTGAGCTTCCCACAGTCTCCTGGACGTCGTCATCTCCGTCGGAATTTGATGATATTCTGGTAGATTAGATAATTCTATGGTCCGTACCTCGGACCCAAACACTCGTACAACCAAGTTTTACAAAAGTTCGTCGCTAACTCCACTGAACATCGGAGCGACTCGCACGCGCATCCATACTCCTCAAGTATTTCACAGATAGTCCTCGTCCCACGGAACATCGGAGCGACTCCCGCGTATATCCACACTCGGCAAGAACTATACAGATTGTTCTCGTTTCACGGCGCGTCGAACGATATATGCACACGTTGGCTCCCCACTCTTCAGTCCCAACTAGCTTACGTCGTCTCCCCTGATTGGCTGACCCACCACGCGATCTTCTCCTCCTCCGGGTCATTACACTCGGCGGGAGGGTTCCGTTCCAACAATTCGTCTTTCCTGGACCTTACGACCCAAGATTGCGTCATGCTTCTCGACAAGATTAAGCGTGTACTTGAAATCCCAGTGAGTCACGTCTCTCGATATACCCTAACTGACGAAAACTCCGTAAAATTCCGTAATCAGATAATTTTCTATGATATCGTCGTTCGTAATAATTTGCTGGATAGGGTTTTCTAAGACATAGAAAACCTATCTGAATGCTAATAATTTTTATAAAATGCTCCGAAAATACCTTAATAATAATTATAATAAATTAATAATAATAATAAATTACCATGAAAAATTCTCTTGGCTGAACAATTTGCCGCGTAAATAAATATAGAATGGCTTCCTACTGACTTATACCAGTTGCATAAAACCCCTCGAAAAACACGTTACACTAACGGCACTTTTAATTGATATACCGATATCGCTATTCTGAGAATATGGGTGCTCATTGCTAATGGCACTTATAGTTGATATACCGATATCGTTATTCTGATAATATGCATGCTCTTTGCTAACGGTACTTATAGTTGATATACCGATATCATTATTCTGAGAATACGCATGCTCTTTGCTAATGGCACTTATAGTTGATATACCGATATCGTTATTCTGAGAATATGTATGCTCTTTGCTAACGGCACTTAATAGTTGATTATCAGATATCGTTATTCTGAGAATATGCATGCTTATTGCTAACGTCACTTATAGTTGATATACCAGTATAGTTATTCTGAGAATATGCATGCTCTTTGCTAACGGCACTTATAGTTGATATACCAGTATAGTTATTCTGAGAATATGCATGCTCTTTGCTAACGGCACTTATAGTTGATATACCGATATCGTTATTCTCAGAATATGCATGCTCTTTGCTAACGGCACTTATAGTTGCTAGACCGATATCGTTATTCTAGAATATGCATGCTCTTTGCTAACGGCACTTATAGTTGCTATACCAATATCGTTATTCTGAGAATATGCATGCTCTTTGCTAACGGTACTTATAGTTGATATACCGATATCATTATTCTGAGAATACGCATGCTCTTTGCTAATGGCACTTATAGTTGATATACCGATATCATTATTCTAATAATATACATGCTCTTTGCTAACGGCACTTAATAGTTGATAATCAGATATCGTTATTCTGAGAATATGCATGCTCATAGCTGACGGCACTTGTAGTCGATATACCGATATCGTTATTCTGAGAATATGCATGCTCTTTGCTAACGGCACTTATAGTTGATATACCGATATCATTATCCTGTGAATATGCATGCTCTTTGCTAACGGCACTTATAGTTGATATACCAATATCGTTACTCTGAGAATATGCATGCTCTTTGCTTATGGCACTTATAGTCAACATATCCACATCATTATTTTGAGAATACACAGGCTCTTTGCTGCCAAAATTTGTTGATGTATGCACACCATAGTCCTGTGAAGATGTAAATTGTTGGGATAGCTGATACACAGATTGGGAAATTAATGCATGGCTTTACATGTGTCTACTGTGGTGGACTCTTGACACAAAGTAAGCCATGCCTATCGAACACTTATAATGACTCCTGTTGATAACATGACCATATAAAGTGGTCTTATCCACAAACCTCTCTCCACATGTTTCACAGACGTGACAGCCGACGTCCTTGGAATTGTCTGGGCTCGGGGAAGAATGTTTCCACTTGATGCCATGACCCTGTCTGACGAACTCCACATCTTTCTCAGTCTTCACTGTGAGGACAGGGAAGGTGATGTGCACAGCCTGATACCTCATGTTGCTCCTGTTCCCTCCGACAGATCTCTTGTAGACACAGCAGCTCAGGTGTGGCCATTCTTATCAGATTCGATTGCAAGCAATAATCATTTCTAAATAATTTTTTGACGCAGTTGAAGCAGTCTGTATTTATATTTGTCCCGATGTGAGGCCAATGCATTATAAGATAGGATGTCTGAAATCTAAACGTGAATAGGCTAATTTTAACATTACTGCTTGCCACGGTGGGTGAGTGGTTATCATGTCGGTCTACTAACCCCAAGCTTGCAGGTTCGCTCTTGGCCGTGGTAAGTGATTTTTGAAAGGCGGCAATAATTACGACACGCATGTCATACGATGTTGGCATGTCAAACAACCGATTTGAATTCAGTAGACCGTGTTCATAATGGCAAAATTAATCTCAGGACTTTGCGCCAACACAAAGTACCTCATTTCTCTACTACAAGGCGCTATAGTGTTCAAGGAGCTTAGATATCTAACCTCCTTGACTTTCATTGTACTTCAAGGAATAACGAAATTGGACATGCAAGGTACCCTCTGGGTGTCAAATAACAAAGCTTGCACCTGGCACCCTAGGTCATACAATATTATTATTATTATTAACATAACTGGGAGCCTCCGTGGCTTAGGCGGCAGCACGCCGGCCTCTCACCGCTGGGTCCGTGGTTCAAATCCCGGTCGCTCCATGTGAGATCTGTGCTGGACAAAACGGAGGTAGACAGGTTTTTCTCCGGGTACTCCGGTTTTCCCTGTCACAATTGCATTCCAGCAACACTCTCCACTATCATTTCATTTCATCTGTCATTCATTTAATAATTGCCCCAAAGGAGTGCGACAGGCTTCGGCAGCCGGCACATTTCATATCCTCGCCGCTAGATGGAGGCTTCATTCATTCCATTCCTGACCCGGTCGGAGACTGGAAGCAGGCTGTGGATTTTCATTTCATTTTTCATTAACATAACTCAACATCATATTTTCAAACAACAGATAGAAGCATTTCTTTTCTTTTATTTCAATTAATGCATATACAAAAGCCGAAACAAACACAAGAGAAACTCACGGTTTAAAATGCGTTACATGTGGTTGTCGCATTATTCGTATGTGTGCCGCAAATCCTCAATATGGTACAAAAATAATTTCGTCCTTATAATGTATGCAAAACAAACCTTTATGCCCACTTAAAATAACTCGTGCACAGAAATTCGCTTTCGGATTCAGGACTGTCTGATAACCGGTGTTAATTGTGATGGCTGTATTAGTGTGTGTTAATTGTGATGGCTGTATTAGTGTGTGTTATCTGTGATTCAGGAAAGGCCTGCAGGCGATCAATTTCTAGTAGTTCCTACTTTTCCTACCAAATGCTACCATCCACATCACCTAGTTGCGGACTTGGCTACTAGATGCCACCGCAACCAACACCTGGCGGCGAATGCTGGAACTAATATAGAGCTAATCAAATCCAACCTACAAATTTAGCTTTACACAATTGTAGTTAGTGGAGTTACAAGAGGAGTGGAAGATCCACAGTGGACCTAATCTTTAGCTTGAGGCAGGTGATGGAAAAGAACTGGGAATATGGAATGAATTTGGTCATTACTTCCATAGATCTAGAAAAGGCATATGATAGTGTCCCCAGAGAGAAGGTATGGGAAACCATGGTTAAGAAGGGAAATGTTGGAAATGGTGCAAGCAATGTACAACAACTGTGTTAGCAGGGTACTGACCCCTGTTGGAAAGACAGATTGGTTTAGGAACAAGACTGGACTAAGACAGGTGAGCGTGCTGTCACCTCTTTTGTTCATAATGGTAATGGATTAAATTGTAAAGGAAACAAAGGAAGCCTATGGAAATAAAGAAATGAAGTTACTGTAATTTGCAGATGACATCGTGGTCTGGGGAAGGAACACCGAAGAAGTACAAGAACAACTAGTACGGCATGAAAATCAGTATAGAGAAAAGCAAGACCATGGTGATGAGAAGAGGGAAAAGACAAGGAAAGGGCACTGAGAAAATTGTAAGTTAGAGTTTGGAAATTGTGGACAAGTTCAAATACCTAGGAAGTGAATTCATGCAAACTGGTAGGTTGGACATGGAGATTGGCAGGAGGGTACAGCAGAGCAATGCATTCTATCAAAGTGTAAGAAAACTTGTTTGGGATAAGGAAGTACCAAGGAAAAGCAAGGAGGTAATGTATAAAGTGTACTATGTTCCCATATTAACTTATGCAGCTGAGACTTGGACCCTGACAAGCAGGCAAGAGAGTAGAATCCAAGCCAGTGAAATGAAATTCCTAAGAAGTATGATAGGAAAGACAAGGAAAGACAGAGTGAGGAATGAAGATGTTAGGAAGGAAGTTGGGATGGGAAAACTAAATGAGAGAATTGAGAAGAATAAACTAAGGTGGTTTGGACATGTAAAGAAGATGGAGGAAAATAGAATACCAAGACAGATGCTGGAGGCAAAGTGCAAGGGTAAGAGAGCAAGAGGAAGACCTAGAACAAGGTGGATTAATTCAGTGACGAACAGCATAAGAAAACGAAATCTGGACTGGGACAAGATCGTGGAAGAGGAATGGTGGAAAGACAAAGGAAGGTGGAGAAGTGCCATAAATACTCTGACCCGGCAGGAGCTGGATAAGGGAAAATGATGATGATGATGAGTTAGTGGAAGGTTCTTTTACATGCCATAAATCTATGACATGGGCCCGCCGGCTTTACTTCCCCTCCAAAGGCATACTGAGGGATTTTTAACACTCTTAAAAAATCCGACGACTTCGGCCGGATTTGACCCCGCGATCTTGGGCATAGAAGCTCAGCATGCTACCAACTACGCCACCAAAGTTGCCTAAAAAAAATAATTACAGTATAAATAAAAGCTTGTTTCAATAGCACTTCAAAACTATGTTTATAAAACGAGCGTTAGCGAGTTATATAATTTCCATACGAGTGTCTTAATTACCATTATAGGCGAGTTGCATACGACTGTTTATGTTCGACAATAATTATAACTTTATTATATGTTTTAACATAAATATTCATAAATATCTGTTGAGAGTCAGCCACAAGAATTTTGTGATCGGAGTGCGAGCGCTGGGTATGATATCTCTGTCTTTCAAACTCTTTGACCGATCGATGCATGCGCTCTGTGTGCTTGCAATGCCATAATATGCAGGCCATATGTTTACATCTGCCGTCCCTCACTAATATTGTCACCGGAGTCGTTTGAAGGCAATGCGCTGTGTAGAAATTATAGTTGGTGATATTAAGGTACAGTGCTATTTCTCGTCTCATATTCACCAGTTTATTTACACGAACATATGGACGGTGTGTATTCCATGTCCGTAATTTATATAGAAAGATGTTGTGTTTATGTCCGACATGTTGGATTTTGAGCGCATGCGCGAAGGTATCGTTATCTAATTGGTCAATGAATGAGCTCTGATTGGCTGGAGAAACTGTATCGTAATGAAAAACAGTGTTATAATGACCATCATTATGATAATGTTTACATTTCGACATCGTCGAACATAAAATTTGGTAACGTACTCTTATCCCCCTGCATGTGATAAACTGACATGTTAGCACTGTTGCAAATACTTCACATTTCTTTAAACTTGTATATAAAAATCTGACAATGCAAGTGTGCAAAAGAAAGGAAAATCATTTTAGAGAAATTCCAAGAATGTCAGAAAAGAAAAACAATTACGATTCAATGATTAGAAAAATCATTAGACATTCTCACATACACACAGAATCTCTTTTTTTGTTACAGTCACCACTCTGTAGGAATATATACAATTATCATATGGGCACGGATTTAGGTATCGGGGACTCATTCTGAACAGCCCACGATGCCACTCCACGGTCTGTTACGTGTCGTCATTCGTTTCGATTGTTTTTCTCCTACTAGCTTTGTGCTTTTAGTTGAGTGAGCAGGGCATCGCACATCTTCTTGGCATCTCCGAGCAACATTGATGTGTTTGGGTTGTAGAAGATGGGATTATCCACAGCAGCATAGCCGACACCGAGGGATCTCTTCATCACAATCACCTGCAAGAAAACAGTTGTGGCTTTAGAAATGCTGTGGTGACAGAATTTTGCCCTGTGTCAGTAAATGTCATATCAAAACATCCTTAAATGGCACCAGACAGTTTCAAGAACTCTTTAATTATGTATCTCACAGATACCTACACACAGAATACGTGGAATCAAACAGTGAACACTTAAGGGGGCCCAGAATCCGATTTTTGTTGAAAAAATCCCTTTTTTAAATTTCGAATTTGGAATCTGTTACATTTCACTTTCCAACTGTTTTCAAATTTTGACAATATTCAAACCAAAGGTGTTTTTATTTAATTATTCTGTAATATTATGCATAACCTTTATGCATTAGTGTTGCAACTTGAAATTTAATTTCCCATAATTCTTTAACACTTAAGGAACATATTCTCAGTTTGTGTAGAATGTAGGAACTTGTATCTTTCTGGTGACATTTATAATATTTGTATCCATGTGCAGAAATTGCACTTTGGTGGTCGGTAACATTTTTCTGGTTTTATGATCCTAATATCTAGGGAAAAAGTACTGAAATGTTTGGACTTCATACATGAAAAACCAATTACATTGATTCAAAACTAGTTAGTTAGTTATTGTTGTTTTAAGGGGCAGAACTACGAGGTCATCTGCCCCTCTTAACACAGATTAAAGAATACAAATATGGAATTGATTCAAAACTGTCATTTCAGTAAATGTACCAATACATGCATATACAAACTGGGAAAATTACAAATAGATACCTTGAAACGATTCTGAGAAAATGTTCCTTAAATTTCACATGATTTAACATTGTAACCATAGGATGTTCCATATCCCCTTAATGACATTACAGCAAAAACGTTTGCTTTCTCATCGCGAGCAGAAATGTATTGAGGGCTTATACTGCAAGCAACCGATTAGGAGACAAGAAATGTCTCTGCCTGTTACCGAATATGGATGAGCTGCGCATGGATGCTTAGGGACAAAGTGCGCTGTAGTGCCTCCGGTAGCAGCTTTCTCTGTCCCATTTGGCAGGATTCCCACTGCCCTTAGGGTTTAGACTATGCAATTAAAAATGGAAAAATATAAGAATATTACGAGATAGAAGTAAATCTCAGTCCGTGTAACTTTTTTGCTGTCATTCATTCATTAGTTTGTGCTGGAGCAGAGGGGAAACTTGCCATCAGTATATGCTACACTCTCGGCCCATCGGACAGGATTCCTGCCGTCTTCGTCTGCGGTAACAAGCTGCAGGCATATTGAGCGAACCACCAGCCATTTTGGTGGTTAGATGCTAGAAGTAAGCACTTAATATTTTGTACAATAAGGGCAGAATTGTATGCCACTCATTAGCGGCACACTCACACTTGCGCCCTCAACTAACACAACTACATCACCCTGGGTCCTCACAACCTCCTTATTAATTTCTAATTTAAAGTTATGCGCCTACATTTCATAAACAGGAAGATGAACTATACTTATCAACAATATGATTTCTAGTGAATATTGTCGCCAATAATCTGCGGCGTAATAGCGGGCATTGTCATCAAGGTTGCATGTTTTACGTGAGCAATACTGTATGGCTATGGAACAATCTGGAAGGATTTCAAACGCGTTGTTGTGCTGGTATTTCTTAGAGGACTAGCTACCATTTTAAACGGTTTTGATATTGTGCCTATTAAAGACAGTATGTTTTTTTTTTCTTTTTCTTTTCACTCGAAACTTTCACTTTTTCCAGAAAAAATAAGTCCCCTCATTTCCACCCCCTTGGTCCGAATACGCCCATTAAAGAACTCGACCAAGATTTTGCATGGTTATATTTTATGCATAAATGTCAAAGTGATTGCTGCAAAATGATGGTAGATATCACGTTCACAAGAAAGTGATACATATAAACTTTCTAACTGACGGTAGTTTTGGGGTCTGGGGGATGTGAAACACGAAGATAGTCGATATTTTCTGGAAATCGCGACATGGTACACATTGTATGAAATCTACCTAAGACTAGGGCAAATTCACCTGCAGTTAAGGGTTATATTAAGTGTACATACCTGTTGTGCTTTCCAAACCCTCAACACAGGCATACCAGCAATGATAGAGTTGGGATCATCTTCAGCTGCACTGTTGACAGTGTCGTTGGCTCCAATTACGAGAACCAAGTCTGTGTCGGAGAAGTCGTCGTTTATTTCGTCCATCTCCAGAACGTCATCGTAGGGCACCCCAGCTTCGGCCAGCAGAACGTTGAGTTGGCCCGGCATTCGACCTACCACCAGAGGTTTAACATGTTAACATTCACACGTACATTAAACCCTTGATTTAGCGGACCTCGATTCAATGGACGGACTTGGATTTAACGGACAGAATTAGATCAACTGAGATTTATTCTTCTTTTGACATGACAACATCAAATAAATTGTTGGAATACAGTGGCATTCGTGAAAAAGTGTTACAGTGAAAGGTGATGATATCGTTTTATCTGCAACGCTCTCTCTCTCTCTTCTGTTGCTGCGCTCGAGTGTCGCTACTGTCGTTTTTGGATGTCACGGGTGAACCTCTGGATGGATCTTGATGCGGTTTTCACCATTCTGTAAAAGATATCTCAAGGAAGATTTCTGAAGAAAATAATTTATTTATGATCAAAGGAAGCCAAGCAATAACGATTTCAGTGAAAATGTCGAAAGAAAACACATGGTGTCCGTGCGCTATTTAAGCCTACGCTGGACAAACCGTCAAAAATATCTACTGTATATACCACGAGTGTAAGAATTGTTCAGCATGAAAAGTTCTACAAAAAAGTCCCGGAGAGCATATCTCTATCTTCAATACATCGCCCACCATAAGTGTTTTCACCCCGACGGTATTAGGGTATCCGAGGCCTAGGGAGTCTTTCACTTTCTTGGTTAGTTGGCCCTTGTCTCATCTTTCCTGATCCCTCATTCTTCGAGGGGTCAGACCTCTTGTTTTTTTTTTCATTGCCAAACCTGGCAAACTAGGAGAGAACCAACGGCTTTGGGCAGAAGAATTCTTCCTTAGGAGGTTTGATGAAACCTTTGTGGAGGAAATGCTGCATAAATTCATTTGCTGCTGCCTTGTAGTTGTGGCAGGGGACTGCCAAAGGCTAAGGGAGTAAACCCCAAAAGAAAATCCTCCTATGCGTTAGGCCTAGCAAGTCAGCAGAAGAGTTTTGTGAAGATTGCTTTCAACGAGAAAAAGAGCCTTGGAAAGAGAATAACCCGGACTTACGCATCCTCTCAGACAATCGTAAAGTATGATGACCGTAAGGCTGATGATATACAATATTCTGAGAGGAAACCCAAACCTAATAAGAGACACAAATACCGAATTGGAACTATGAACATTATATCAATAACGGGAAAGACAGAAGAACTCATAGACATGATGGATAGAAGAAAAATATCGATATTGGGATTAAGTGAGACCAAATGGAAAGGGATAGGAAGTAAGACTCTTCGGGGAGGATACAAGTTGTACTGGAGTGGACAGGAGAAGGAAGCAAAGTATGGTGTTGGATTCTTAATTAGCGAGGGGACTGATGCCACAGCCGAAGATATCTGCAAAAGTGATAGAATCATAAAATTGTCCATGCAACTGGAGACCACTAAGTACATAGTCATACAGTATATGCCCCACAGACAGGCTGCAGTGAGGAAGACAAGGAGAAATTCCATCAAGACCTGGAAGATGCAGTTGATGAGGAAACCGTTATTATTATTATTGGAGATTTGAATGCGCAAGTTGGTGTAAGCAGATATGGATACGAGAACATCATTGGCCCACATGGATTTGGGAAAAGAAATCCAGGAGAACAACTATTAGATTTGTGTGGAAGAAATGGTCTTACCATCAAAAATACATTTTTCAAAAAAAGAGACAGTCACAGGGCAACACAGTACAGTTGGGATGGCCAGTATAGAACACTGATTGACTACGTAATCACGAATAAGGATGGTGCTAGATATATCACAGATGTAAAGGTCATCCCTAGTGAATGTATGAACAGCGACCATAGACTGCTGGTAGTAGACTTCAAACATTCGACCAATGAAACACAGAAAATTATTATGAAATCACCAAGGGTAAAAACATGGAAATTGGAAGAAGCTTAACTAAAGGAAGAATATAAACTAAGAATTCAATAGAATCTGCCAAAGGGTGAAGAAACCAACGTTAATGAAGAGTGAAAGACCTTCAAAGACACCTTTGTGGGAGAAGCCAAACCCCTATGTGGAGTTACAAGTTCCATCAAAAGAAAGAAACAGACACCATGGTGGAATGATAGGGTTAGAACAGTTGTGAAAGAAAGAAACCAAATAAAGAAGGCACTAGACAAGGAAAAACAAAAAACAGGGGCAGGAACGCATTGAACAAGAAATACTAAGACTGCAAGGAATGTACAGGAACAAGAAACTTGCTGTTAAGAACATTGTAAGAGAAGAAATGGAATGAGTTTTCAGACAAACTGGAAGAGAATAGCAGAGGAAATATGAAACTCCTACTCCTATATAAAGTAGTGAAAAACAAGAGAAGGGATCAAGAGACCATAAAAGCAATAGAACGTGATGATGAAACTCTGGCACAAGAAGAGGGAGAAATCCAACAAGAACTCAAGATTTTTTTTGAAAAGCTGCTGAATGGAGATACAGAAAACATAACAAACAGAGAAGAGTCAAGTCGAACAACCACGACTGAATCAACAATCACATGGCTGGAGGTTAAAAGGCGCTCAAGAGCATGCAGAAAGGAAAGGCAGTGGGCATAGACGAAGTGCGTGCGGATATGCTGAAAGCGGCGGGAATTCCAGCAATCCAATGGTTATACAGACTGCTCAACAGGATACTGTTGCACTTAGGATGCTAATGGAAAAACACTGGGAGAAGAACAAACCTTTATTTCTAATATTTTTGGACCTTGAGAAAGCCTATCATAGTGTACCAAGGGAAACACTTTGGCAATGCATGACAGAACTTCAAGTGAGAGACAGCCTCATAGACAAAGTGAAAATGCTGTACAACGGGAATAGAAGTTGTATTCAAGTAGGACGTGGTTTGTCAGACTGGTTTGAAACAAAGAGAGGAGTGCAGCAGTGCAGCTCATTGTCACCGCTTCTGTTCATCATTGTGATGGATGTGGTAATGAAATCTATTAAAAGGAAAGAACATGGAGATATTAGAGCCTTCACATTTGCAGACGATGTTGCGATCTGGAGTGAATCAGAGGAGGAACTGGGTGAGAGGCTGCAAAGCTGGAATGAGGAGTTTAAGAAATATGATTTAAACATCAGCGAGAGCAAGACGGTGGCGATTAAAGTGTATGAGGAAGGAGCAGAACCAATAGTCATGCTAAGTGAAGCCAAATTGGACAGCGTTCCAGTTTTCAAGTACTTGGGTAGTATTCTATCAAGTGACAACCTAGCAAAACATGAGGTAAACAATCGAATTAATAAGGCAACACAATTTTACCACCAGGTAAGACACCTGCTGTGGGATGAGCAAATACCGATGAAAACAAAGATGACATTGTACAAGTCCTATTATACACCGATTCTTACATACAGTCTCGAAACCACAACACTAACCAATGGAGATAACTCTAAACTCCAGGCAGCCGAAATGAAATTCCTCCGTACCATGGTTCAGAAAACCAGAAAAGACAAGATCAGGAATGAGAAGATCAGAGAAGAAGTAGGAATAGACGATTCTCTCCTCAATAAGTTCCAGATCTCAAGACTGAAGTGGTTTGGTCACATGAAGAGGATTCAACCAAACAGAACTGCATGGAAGGAATTTGAGAGAAAAGTAGAAGGAAGACGACCCGTAAGGCCATGAAAGAAGTGGATAGATAGTCAAGAACGATGTAATGCAGAGAGGTCATGATTGGGATAAGTTGGGGGAGGAATAGTGGTACAAGGACAGGATGAAATGGAGGGGGCTCATATACCACACCCAGGTAACTGGAGTTGGTTCAGGATGATGATGATGATTTCTTCCAACAATCTCCATTCAAATACTGAGTCAACAGTTTAAGGGGCGAGTCCATCACCCCAGTTATGGCCTAGCCAGCGGGCGAGCATATTACCCCAGATACAGCCAGCAGCAAACTGTCGAGTTGTGTTGAGTTAAAACTTCAGAGAAGAGTGGTTGTGTTTGGAGTTTCCCTAGAAGTGCAACTCGGCTTTTCTTCATTTCGCTGCGAACTTTCTGTTCCGCAAAATATATAATTAAAAAAGAGGAGAAAAGAGGAGAATTGAAGCGTTTGAAATGTGGTGTTACAGGAGAATGATGAAGATCAGATGGATAGATAGGGTTACAAACGAAGAAGTATTAAGATGGGTGGGAGAGGAGAGATGTTTCTGGAGACTGCTAATGAAGAGAAGACAAAGGTTGGTAGGACACATACTAAAAAGACACCCAGGAATAGCAAGCTTAGTTATGGAAGGAAGGGTCAAGGACAAGAACTGTAGGGGTAGACCAAGGTTAGAATATGTTAAACAGATGGCCTCAGATGTAGGGTGTGGTAGCTATGATGAGATGAATCGATTAGCTCAGGACAGGGAGGCATGGAGTGCTGCATCAAACCAGTCAAAAGACTGAAGACTCAAACAACAACAAAAGTAATATTATTGGATTATGGAAATTAAGGAAGATATGAGAGAATTACAAATTACTATTGAGAATTTTAAGAACAAAACAGACACAATTAACAAACTCCAAGATAAACAAAGCACACTACAAACTAACAAGGGGAGGATACGATGCATGGGTCACCGATTCAAACCATCTTTTGTACACGTGTAGGGCATGACCAGGTGTATACCAGGTGCAATTTAGTAAGGTGCGCTTCTCAGCCGTTTCCGAGAAATTAATTAATTGCAATTACAGTGCGGTGTCCATGTGCCTTGTATGCTAGCAAGAATTCAACGACCGCGTGGTGCAGCGGTAAGAGCCCTGCTTCGTAAGCGCGCGATCACTGCATCGAATCCCACCTGTGAGCTTTTGCAGTGTGTTGGTTTTTTGTATGTTTGTTTTTTTGTTTTTTGTTTGTAACCATTGGCAATTTCCAACCAATACCCATAGCATGAGTCACTGCTTGCGGGGTACCGGATGGTCTGATGGTTCACAGACGTGCAATGAACGGAACTGACTGGGCCTTCAATGAATAAATGTATAGAAATAATACAATACACCTGACCGTGTGTAGAATAATACCAATGTATTTGCAATGCCGATACTGTACATTATGTAATGTCACAAACGTTGACCCCCCCATACGATGATTTCAGAATCTCTTTTTCCGCTCACATAACACGTTATTACAATTGACTGCAAAATAAACATTATTCAAGACACATACAGTTGTACGAATTGCCAATGTTTACAAAAGAATGAAAGAAAGAAAGAAACAAAAGAAACACAACACACTGCAAAAGCTCACAGGTGGGATTCGATGCAGTGATCGTGCGCTTATGAAGCAGGGCTCTTACCGCTGCACCATGCGCTCGTTGGCTTCTTGCTAGCGTACAACACACATAGACACCGCACTGTAATTGCAATTAATTAATTTCTCGGAAACGGCTGAGAAGCGCACCTTACTACTTGCACCTGGTATACGCCTGGTCATGCCCTACACGTGTACTAAAGATGGTTCGAATCGGTGACCCATGCATCGTATCCTCCCCTTGTAAGATCAACAAACGAACAATGCGAAGGGTGATTTCAGATGAAGAAAGTAGACTGTGATCCGGCAGAATGAAGAAGTACTGGGCTGATAGAGAAACCAAAAATCATTTTTATAGAATTGACCAAAGTGGTCAAAAGTATTATCATTTTACTATGAAGAGTAAAGAATAGACGACACTTCTGTCCTTTAGTTGGAATTTACATGCCAAGAAATCAACTGAGCCAAGATTGGAAGATTAAAAGAGCTGTACTCCCTTGGTTGTGTCAAACCATATGATTTAGTTGATGTTTTGATGAGAAATACAAAGCTGAAAATATACAATACCATCACTAAACCAGTTCTAACTTATGGCACAGAATCATGGAGTTTAACAAGACAGGAAGAATACCAGTTGCAAGTTTTCAAAAATAAAGTGTATAGGAAAATGTTTGGACCATTTTTTGACCCCGCATCTCAAAGCTGGAAAAAAAGATCAAATAAAGACATACACTCACTTTCAAAGCAAGCGCCAACACTCAACATCATTAACTCCAGAAGACTTCAATGGGCTGGTCCTTTACCAAGGATGGGAGATGATAGGATGGTCTTACAAATCTTGAACAAAGAACCAAGAGGAAAAAGGCCAGTATGAGGACCATGAAGTTCCTGGAAAAATGAAATCTCCAAACTTTGTAGACATCTGAATGTGGACAACTGGCAAAAACTCGCCCAAAACAGAGTTCAGTGGAGGCATTTTGTGAGATTGGTGCGGGATCTTTGTGTCCCATAGAAGCCTTCTGAGTGAGTGAGTGAGTGAGTTGATGTATTTGGCAATGTTTATCCACAGTGCCTCAAAAATAATCACTAGAATAATATTAAGGAGAATGGAAAACAAAGTAGCAAACAATTATCTGAAGATCATTTGGGTTCAGAAAAGGAATGGGAACACAGGAAGCGATATTAGCATAGAGGAGTGATAGAAAAACAAATAAAGAAGGATAAAACAAACTTTCAAAGTATTTCTTGATCTGGAGAAGGCATGTGACAGCGTAAACTGGGATGTGTTATTCAGTATTCTTCAACAAATAATTATCAGCTTTAGAGATATGAGAATCATATATAACATTTATGAACAGGAAATTGGTGTAATTTGATGCACTAATGAAGAAGAAACAGTTCACATTGAGGGTTAGAGAAGGATGTGCCTAATCTCCATATCTATTCAATCTACAGTGGAATCTCGTTAGTACGTTTTTCAAGGGACTGAAAAATTTGGACGTCCTAAGCGGGAAAACGTACTAACGAAAAACGCCATACTGCATTTACAACGTATAAGAAAGAACGCGGTGTATATATGCACGTCAAATCGCCGACCTTAGTAAGTGATTTGGGAATATTTGGTGTCATTTTGGTCCGTATTGACAAAGTACTAATTTGATTTAATGTTCAATCTCTGTCAATCAATACATTAAATACTTAAATACATTTAATGTATTGATTGATGGAGATTGAACATTAAATCAAATTAGTAAGTGATTGTATGCACTACTACAGTCACGACATAAACATAGGTTATCAGTAACTTACACGGAATAAATAACATAAAAATGAATTACTGTACCTCTACACTACAGTATAATACAGGGTCTTTATTTCTGCTTAGCAAGGACATTCTCGCTCCGCCAGTGACGGCTCAGTTACCGGCGACCGCGCACGCATATGTTTGAAGCACGGGCTTGCTTGAACCACTTCAATAAAGCGCTTTCTAGTTGAGGAAACTGTCCCTCTCGCACAAGTTTCCTTTTGCCGCTCATTCCTTCTTCAAATGCACGTTCGATTTCCTTCCTTTTGCCGAGAATCGTGTTCAGTGTAGACGGAGGAATGTTCCACTTTCGCGCTATATCCACACGCTTCATGTGAGGATTGCATTCCACGTCTCGAATGTATTTCATCTTCTCATCATTAGTTATCTGCCGTACTTTCTTCTTATCCATTATGAAACACGCAATAAAATAGGTCATAACTGGACGAGAACACTAAGAACTAGAAGACAATAGTGCGGAATACGAAGACAATAATGCGCCTATGTGAGAAATAAACAAAGGGAAAGGGGTGGAGGGCAACGGGAGAGAGACACGTCACCTGTGTTGCGTCATAGCTATAGCCACTTCTACGCCGTCAAACACAATAAAATCATCTACACTGTCAATAACTATCAGAGAATATGCGGCAATATCGCGTCGTGTGTCCCAGAAGCCGAATTTTTTAATGAAATAAGAATAAAATACGGTTCACTAACAAATAGTTCAACGGAAATTTGATCGTTGTAAGCGGGAATAGAGAACGTATTAAGGGGATATATCAACATGAATTTAGTAGGATAGGGACTTGAGAAAGGGCAGGGGGCGTGGTGGCGCAGCGGTCAAGCTGTATGCCTCTCACCAAGACGGACCGGGTTCGATTCCCGGTCAATGCATGTGAGATTTTCGATGTGAAATGCCATGTCCTGTGGTTCGGATTCCACGTAAAACGGAGGTCCCGTGGCTTATGATCGCGAGATTAACGGTCACTTTAAACTACAAGCTTCCTTTTTTTGAGAAAGGGCAGCGGGAGAGAGACACGTCACCTGTGTTGCGTCATAGCTATAGCCGCTTCTACACCGTCAAACACAATGAAATCATCTACACTGTCAATAACTATCAGAGAATATGAGGTAATATCGCGTCGTGTTTTCCAGAAGCCGAATTTTATAATGAAATAAGAATAAAATCAGGTTCGCTTACAAATAGTACAACGGAAATTTGAATGTCGTAAGCGGGAATAGAGAACGTATTAAGGGGATATATCAACATGTATTTTGTAGAATTGGGACTGGGACTTGAGAAAATCATCGCGCTAAACGGGAAAACGTCGTAACCGAGAACATGCTAACGAGATTCCACTGTATATGCACAAAAAGCAGTGGACATAATTGGATACGAACTGGAAATCGGAGTAACTATTTACGGGAATGATGGGGTTTGCTGATGAAATAGCATTAACTGCCGACAGTGAGAGAGATTTACAAATGATCCTCAATAATGGAAGACGAATATAACAAGACAAAACATACATTTTAGTTTGCAGCCGACAAAAACTAAAACGTACAGATTTAAAATTGGGGAATGAAACATTATGGGAAGTGTCTGAATTTACTTACTTAGGAAATAAAATCACAAATAATGGAAGAAGTTGTAGGGAGATAACAAGTAGGATTGCTCAAGCTAAGAAGAAGAAGAAGGAGGAGGAGGAGAAGAAGAAGCTGTTGTTTACAGCAAAAACCATAAGTCTTAATGTGAGGAAACACTATGGAGTATCGTTTTCTATGGACGTGAAACTTGGACAATAAGTGAAAGGGAAAGAAAGAGACCCCTTGCATTTGCAGCTTGGTGCTACAGGAGATTAGTTGGAGAGAAATGGTCATGAATGAAGAGATATTTAGAAGAGCGGGAGAAAGGAGAAGTTTTACAATACAAATAAAGTCAGAAGGGTGACTTTACATATTCCATATTAGGTTCAGATATCCGGGTGAGGACTACTCGAGAAGGGGTTGGCATCATGTAGAGATGAAACAATTAGCTCAAGACAGGGAGGCATGGAGTGCTGCATTAAACCAGTCAAAAGACTGCAGACTCAAACAAAACAAATTAGATATGATGGATTATTGTGGAATATATTTCAGGGTTCCATAGATGGCAAAAATTATAGAGAAAGACCAAGACGAGAAGACATGAGATGTGATTCCTACTACAAACTGAAAAGGAAAGCAGAAAAGTGAGAAGGTTTGAGAGCTGCTGCCAACCAGCCACAGAGAGAATGATTATCTTGTGGTATTCAGACATCCAGAGAAAAGGAATATTTGTTGAATGGGAGTTCAAAGGCCAACAGAATACTGTATTTCACTCTGGAAAAAATAAAATTCAAGAATTATCAGCATTACAAACTTACCAGCCACAGGATGGATGCCAAATCGCACGTTCTTTCCCTGTTTCTTGAGAATCTGGACCATTTCAGCGAGAGGATACTGAGCCTTGGCCACACACAAGCCGTATCCTGGAACAAATAGCAAATATGAATGCAAAAGATTTTATAGAAACGTGTGACCTTCACATCCAATGAATGATGCAAGTTATTGTGATATTTCATCTTATCAACTTTAACTCGACTTGCCTATTCTTTTTTTTTTTTTTTTTTTTACATACCATACATATATTATAATGGTAAATTTGAATGGTTATTACTGTAATTTTGGAATTTCTATTACATATTTAGGATTATGTTAATCCATTATGTGTTATTATTTTGGTATTTACAGTGCCATGTGATTTAAAAAAAATTATGTGTATTGTAATTGGGCATAAAGCCAGTTCAGAAAATAAATAATTGATATTCATACCATTTCAACAGACTATACAATAACATGATGGATAATCTAGAAATAATTCCTACTTTTTACCCCTGGTCTAAGGAGCAGATTAAGTGTTCAATATATATTCTATATTCTCAACAAAGGGATACTGAGGAAAACTATTTTAAATATCTGTGGCTTTTACACTTGCAAAGGTGTACCTCCCCTGTTAAGATATATCGTTATTTTCTCCACTAGTCCATAACAATATAAAACCTAATCATCATCAAATTCCAGCTCCAGTCGCCCAGGTTCTGTTAATGAGCCCTCGCCACCTTTTCCTGTCCATGGTCTTCATGGGTCCTTCTCCAGTCTAGCCCTTTGCCTTTAAGATCATCCTTGATTTGGTCCAACCATTTCTTCTTTGGTCTTCCTACTGGGCTTTTTCCTGGGATAATCTTGTTGAAATAAGCTTTTGGTGTCCTCTCATCTCCCATTCTTTGAAGATGCCCATACCATCCTAATCGTAGCTTCTGCAAATATTTTGTAGCACTGATATCTATGCAAGCCTCTGCCCTGTTTGTTTCGTTCCTTACTTTGTCTCTCCTTGTCCTTTGAAGCATTGTACTTATAAACGTCATTTCGGATGCCTGAATCCTACTTTCTTCTCTTCTGGACAGGGTGCATGTTTCTACTCCGTAAGTTAGAATTGGGATATAGTATGTCTTAAACAGTATATGTTTACACTTCCTGGGCACTTTATTATCCCACAGTAGTGTTCTAACTTGTGCATAGAAGGAGGCTGCATTACTAGTTCTATTTGTTACTTCACTGTTGTTGTTATCCTTACACACTGTGCTACCAAGATCTTTAAATTGATCAACAATTTGTAGAGGCTGATTATTCAAGAAAATGCTTGCATTAGACAGTCCTGTTGTCATCACTACTGTCTTGCTTTGGCTCATTTTCAACCCATACTCCTTGAACAGCTTAATCACATGTAATTTATTTTTTTACTATCGAATTTGGCCAACTATGGACCGCAAGGAACTCAAGACTTATTGGCTTTCTTTCTCTTCTCTTCCCAGAACTTCTTCATCCTGTCACTTCTTTGTTTTCTCTCCTCCTCGGAAATGATCCGATTGGGCCTCCTGCTTGGTGGTTTCTCCTGAAATGATTTTACTCCGTCAACTCGACTGCGGAACTATCTTCTATCGTAGGCCGTCGGTGGAGTAATTCCAACTTCCGCTGCATCCCTCTTCACCTCATCTACCCATTTTGATGTAACCTTTAACCGCATGATGTAGCTGAAGATCCTTTTGGTCAGCCTGCCTTCATCCATTCGTAGTAAATGTCCGTAGAACTTTAGCCTCCGCTTCTTCATTACGTCAGTGATCTTTTCAGTACACTTGTAAAGTTCTTCATTTTTCCTCTTCTTCCATGTCCCGTCAGTAGTCTTCTGTGGTCCAAGTATTTTTCTCAGAATCTTCCTTTCTCTCTTTTCTAGCACTTGAAGTTCTCCCTTTTTACTTAAAATAAGACACTCTGAAGCTTACAATCCTTCAGGTTGTACTAACGATTTGTAGTGCCTGATTTTGGCCTTGTATGATAAAGCTCGTTTGTTGCATTTATTCTGGGTTAGTTTGTAATTTATTTCAAGTTATTTTTTCAAATATTCCAGTAATTGGAATTATTTGTGTTGACGGACTCAAAGTTACAATATTAATAAGGCAACACTGAAAAATTGCTTCAAAGCTATCTTTGTGCCAGGAAATATGGTTAATGTTCACAGGGCTGTACATACTATAAGTGTTTGTAACAATGTACAGATGGGGAGGATGAGGAAATGTACTATCATCCATACCTGGTGTTATGATGATATTCTTGGAGTTCTGTATCATCTCGACAGCATTATCCACCGTGATCTCCGTGTGTGTTCCTACGATCTCCTTGGGCTTGCCCTTGCCTGTTGAACTGGTCCCGTATCCACCCAGGATCACATT
The DNA here is from genome assembly GCA_946902985.2 of Meconema thalassinum. Classification (NCBI taxonomy): domain Eukaryota; kingdom Metazoa; phylum Arthropoda; class Insecta; order Orthoptera; family Tettigoniidae; genus Meconema; species Meconema thalassinum. The sequence goes on along the minus strand of OX336398.1, from coordinate 173,913,807 downwards.
TACCAGAGAACGATTCATAGCCTGAAAACACAATTACCGTATATACCGGAATGTAAGACGAGGTTTTTTCCCACTTTTTGTGTTATAAAAATTTGGGGTCGTCTTATATTCAGGGTACCGGTACTATTTTTTTTTTTTTTTTCAAATTATTATTATTATTTGCAAAGTAGCATGTGGTGTTGGCATCTTGTAACTCGCAACAAATCAATGTGTTAATGAAGATTAAAATATGGTTTGTTATGTTTAACTACCATGCATATACGAATAGCGTACATTTTGAGGTTAGGATTTACGCATACACGTCATTTTAAGCGGATAAATTATATGTTCGAAAGCATACGGAAATATGTTTTAAAACAATCTTTACAAGAACAACCAGTCTGTTTTACGAGCAGTAATTGAGTGATCAACGAATCTTAATTTAATAAAGTCTCCCATTCTTGAACAAAGAAATTATAGAGTATGTCTTGGAAAAGCGGGCAGAGGGATTTCCGATAACACGAGACGTTATAAAAATGAAAGCACGACCTTAAGGGCATATATTGTGCAAGTTATGAGTTAGCGAGTATTTTTTTGAAAAAATCTGTAAGAGGCAGTTGATAACTGGGCCTCGTCTTATATTCGGGGTCGTCTTACATTCGGGTATATACGGACTCTAGGAAGTCATTTATTAATACAGAGGGTATTTTTTTATTAAACTTGTGATGCTGCCGTCACGTGAACCGTGAAGCGACATAAGATCCATAAATCCTATAAGTAACATAAGAATCTCTTCTCAACACATATTGGTGACCTAATGTCTGAGCATGTGGACCAAACATTTTCCTGCCGAGAACACTCGATTATAAGAACATACATAAATGTTGAACTGTACATTTAAAGTTGGTATGAGTATACACTAATATCCCAGTAACGCTCAAAGAGTGTGATATATTTCAAACCTTGACCCTTTGTACAGTGGCGCATTACAGAAAGAGCAGATGGTATTTGAGGATAGAGATTTAATGCTTTTCAGTCGGTTAACACGATTGTACCCAATTGTAATAAGTTTCCCTAATTACATGACATTATTAAATACCGTACACTTGGTTAACCAGTTTTGATTGTCAAGTGATCATCATCAGATCCTTTACACTTAGGCCAATAAATCTATGTCTACAAGTATCTGGGTGATAGTATTTACAATATTTACATAGTTACAGCATTTGTTATAAACTTACACAACCAATCAAGATTTGTTAGTTATATGTATTTTTGTTTTCTAAGATATTGTTAGTGGTTATTGACCGTCAAGTTTGCTTGTTTAGTGCGATTGTTCATGAATGGTTTGAGCGATGTGTGATCCATTCTCGTGCAGCTGCTATCACTAACATTGTCAGCACTGAACTAGTTCATAACAACTTTAAAGATAAAATATGGGCTATTTCAACATTTATGTTTGTCTTTATAATCAAGTGCACTCGAGTATACCCAGCAGAAAATGTCTGGTCCACATGCTGAGCACAGTTAAGATGAAATTCTTATCTTACTAATGGGAAATATGGGCCTAGTGCCACTTCACAGTTCAGCGTAGACAATGTTAGTGATAGCAGCTCCATGATCTCCCACATCGCTCAAACAACCTAACCATATACTATTACAGATATCAAACTAGCATTGACTAGTTGTGCAAGTTTATAATAACTGCTGTAACTAAATAAGTGTATACCAGCGGACCTGAGCGAGAAATCTCGCATGTTCATAAACCACACTTTCTTCAATAGGTTTATAATGAGACACTTAAGGAGAAAGGTTGGTATGTTTTTATTTTAACCAAATGATTATAGAACACTATTCACATTTCAGTTAGAATTCCCAAAAAGGCAATCACTGAAAATTGGATCATCATAACACTCACCAGTTATTTGATATTTATGAAATTATACGATTTGAGTAGTCATTCCCTTGATTTACTGTTTCTGAAATCCATGCAAAATGATAAAGGAAAGACCTCAGAATGTTAAAATTATATGAAACAGCAGCCAAAATGTGAAGTGGACAGCAATAATGTTATGGAGCATATTTTCTTATCTGCAAATCACACACTTTGTACATTTTTTTAAAGTCATCTTTTAAAGAAATTATAGAAATTTATGAAATTAGAGTGCTAATGTCTATTCTCTTTCATTCGAATGCTCATTTGTCACGATCGGTCGCTTGTGAGCGCCGCAGGAGGGATCTATACAACTGAAATAATATATATGTTGATATTGTAAATAATATCACCCACATAATTGTAAACATAGATTAAACAAGATCTGATGACGATCGCATGACGATGAAAACTGCTAATCCAAGTGAAATTATTAAGCGGCTTCGGTGGCGTAGTTGGTAGCATGCTGAACTGCTATGTTCAAGATCGCAGATTCAAACCCGGCCGAAGTCGTCACATTTTTTAAGAGCGCTAAAATCCTTCAGTATGCCTTCCTTTGGAGGGGAAGTAAAGGAGGCGGTCCCACATCATACATTTATGGCATGTACAAGATTCTTCCACTAACTAAACTTGTGTGAAGCTAAATTTCTAGGTTAGATTTCGATGAAACGCTCTATCCAAGTTCCAACGTTCACCACTAGATGTCAGTGACATCTGGTAGTGAAAGTTAGAACTACTTGAAATTGAACGGAACTCTTAGCTTACCCCATGGGTGTCCGCGTGAAGCGGCTACAGCCTCTGGCTAGCCGAACCTGTCCTCGGACACTCCCGGCACTAACAGCCATACGCTAAATAAATAAATAAATAAATAAATAAATAAATAAATAAATAAATAATCAAAAAAGTGGTGGTCTGAGCAGCTTGCAAACTTTCCACAATTCAGATAAGTCCCCATATCAGATCTTTCACCACACTAATAGGCCTAGTAGACAAACACTGCTTTTGTGTGTTGTAGTTCTAGCCTTTTACCATCATCTCAGCAGAGTACTCGTAGATCATTTCTGCATTAATTTACAATTCTACAGTAGTGCAACTATTCCTTTTTGCCTCATATGCTGTTAAACAACGCTCTTAAGGTTCCTACGTTCGTTGCATGGAGCTGACTGCGGTGGAGTCTAGTAACCAAGTTCTGAACTAGTAGTTGTTGACGGTGGCGTTTGGCGGTAAAAGTAGGAACTACTTGAAATTCAATGTCTGCAGTCCTTATTGAATTAAAAACAGATAACACACACTAATACAGACAGATGCTACACACACCCAAAGTACACGGGGCTACATGGCCGCGTTGTCATCATTATCATGCACAGTTTCCAGCCACTGGCCGGGTCTGTTTGGAACACAAGCCTCTCCAACGTCTTCTGTCTTCCCACCATCTCTCAGCCTCCACCCTTGTCCAGTCTTCTCCTCTCTTCTTCACGCTTTCTTCCACCCCCTTCAGCCACCTGTCTCTCGGTCTTCCTGTTGGTCTCTTTCCTTCCCACTTTGTCTCGTGTATCCTCCTGGGTATCCTCTTCTCCTCCATTCGTTTTACATGTCCATACCATCTAAGTCTAGATTTCTCTATACCATCCTGTAATGGTTCCTCCTCCATTAATTCTCTGGTCCTCTCATTTCTTACTCTGTTCCTCTTTGTAGCTCCAATACTGCTTCTCAAGAACCTCATCTCACTGGCCTTTATTTTGCTCTTCTCCCTTCTTTTCATAACCCAGGTCTCCGAGGCATACGTCAGGATAGGGACATAGTACGTCCGATATATGATCTTTTTGCTGTTCTGAGGGACATCCTTGCTCCATAACATGCTTCTCACACTCCTCCGGAATTGCTTTCATCTTTCCTTCTCCAATTAGTTGTGCCACCCGGGTCATTATGTCATCCATCACCACAATGAAAAGTAACGGTGACAGTGCACTTCCTTGTTTCAGGCCGTTTCTCTGTTCCAACCAGTCCGATCTCTCTCCTCCCACTTTCACACAGCTCACGCTTCCCTTGTACATCTCCTTTATCCTCCTTATAGTCCATTTTTCTACTCCTCTATCCTCCAGGGACTTCCATACTTTGTTTCTGCATATACTGTTATATGCTTTCTCAATGTCCAGGAAGGCCATCAGTAGATCTGTTCCATACTCATAGTGCTGTTCTTGTAACTGCCTTACAGCAAAAATCAAATCCACTGTGGACCTTCCTGCTCTGAAGCCATGTTGTTCTTCCCTCATCCCTCCTTCTATCCTTGTCCTAATTCTCCTTTCCAAAACTTTCTCAAACATCTTTGCACAATGACTCATCAGTGTTATTCCCCAATAGTTTCTGGATTCTGTTCTACTACCTTTCTTGAAGATCGGGACAATTATTCCCTTTTTCCAGTCCTCTGGGGTCTTCCTTTCCTTCCATGCTGTCTTCACAACTCGGTACAACCATTGTATCCCCACCTCTCCTGCTGCTCTCACCATCTCCACACTCAACTCATCCACACCCGGTGCCTTCCCTCCTTTCATCTTCCTCACTGCATCTCCCACTTCTTTCCATGTTAAATCCTTTTCTGTTTGCAGTTCATCTTCCTCTTCCCCGCTTTCTTCCTCCTCGCCGTGGTTTCCATTTGGGTTCAAGAGTTCTTCAAAATATTCTTTCCACATTTTCTTCAGTTCTTCCCTATTTTCTATCTTTTGTCCCCATTTGTTCACCATTTTAACATAATCCGTAGGATCCTTCCGCCTCTTATTCTTTACCATCCCATACAGGACCTCTTTTGTACCTTCACTATCCTCCATCATCTTTGTCCACTCCTCCATCCACTTTCTTCTCTCCTCAGACCCTACTCTCTTTGCCTCCTTCTTTCTTTCCTGGTACTCTTCCCTTGTCTCTACCGTCCTATTTTGATGCCACCTCCTAAAGGCTCTATTCTTTTCCCTTACTATTTCTTTTGTCTTCTCATTCCACCATGGTGTTTCCTTCCACCTCTTCTTACTACTTGTCCTCCCACATACTGCTTCTGCTGCACTTACTAGTGTCTTCTTAAATCTAGCCCATTCCTCTTCCACCCCTCTTTCTTCATCTGTTGGAATTCCTTCCTTTACCATTTTGGCCCTTCTATCTCCTTCTTTCAGTTTCCATATCCTTATACGTCTTTCCTGGTTCTCAGTCCCTTTCTTCTCCTTAGTCCCTCTCAGGTTCATTACCAGCATTCGATGGTCGCTATCCAGGTTCTCCGATGGTATAACCTTGATGTCCGTGATGTTCTTATTTAATTCTTTCTCATACAGTATATAGTCGACCACCGATTTCCTGGCCGTGTTGTCGCAGCCCCTAAACTAAGGAACCAACCAACTGGCTTTTCATGAAGTGCCTATGATTTTCATGAAATAACGGATTTCACTATTTGACTACGACATATACATTTTAAATGCTCATGTAAAATGTTGATGATTTTAATTTAAGTTTTATTTAATGTGTTTTAAGAAAGATTAGGGAAGGAACTAACAATGAGAGGCTGAAGAAGAGAGCACACATTTCTCTCGAACATGTACCTCTAAATGTAAAAAATAAATCCAAACCAGGCGGACTATCAGTTAAAATTTTCCTCAGATAAATAATCCAACTTACAAAGTATAATTAAATACTTCTGTAGCTTAATATTTGTAAATACTGTTGTGCATAAGTGTTATAAACTTACCTGCTTAACCTAAATCTCTACCTAAAGTCCTCGATTCTTGGATGTCACGGGTAATCTCGAGAACCACTGGATGGATTTTGATGCGGATTTCACCATTCTATAAAAGATACCTCGAGGAAGGTTTATGTAGAAAATTATTTATTTACGATCAAAGGAAGCCAAGCCGTTAAGATTCCAGTGAAAAAGTTGAGAAAAAGCCTGGTGTTCGTGCGCTTTTTAAGCTTATGCTGGGCAAACCGTTAAAAATATCAATATACTATGAGTGTAAGAATTGTTCATCATGAAACGTTCTACAAAAAAGTCTGCGAGAGCATATCGCTATCTTCAATACATCACGCACTATAAGTGTTTTTACGTTTTCATTCCTTCCAACAATCTCCATTTAATAACCGAGGAGAGAAATGACGAGCTAGTTAGGAAAAAAAAGCGCTTATCACGTAATGCATTCATAACTGTTCCTGGGCGAAGCCGGGTAGGGTTGATAGTTAATAAATAAATAAATAAATAAATAAATAGTAAAACTCTGTTAAGAAGTTTTTCAAGGGACCATTAAAAAAAACTTCTTAACAGGGAAACTTCTTAAAAGGGTAGCGGCCTGAAATGCATGTGAAACGCACACATTTTTGTTGTTTGTGAAGGATCCTACAATATACTGTACATAGGCCTACATAAAAGGCAGAAAAAGAGAAGCCCCAATATTAAAATCTGACTATCACACCAGAGATGAAGAGATATTAATTGTCATAACCCTCACAATTCACATTAATAGAATTAATTTCAATAACTGTTTGAGCCCACACCATATATTCCAGCAAACTACAATTATAGACACATTTTAGAATGTAAATAAACAACAACTAAGACTGAATTGAAAACACTTTTTTGTCTGTCCTGAAAAATTTGGCTTTTTGTGGCTTATGTCAATTGACCTGTACACCATCAAAAGTGCTGTATTTCTCACCACAAAAATATAGGCCTCTACTTTGAAAAGAAGTTGTCCAGTGTAGATTGTTTGGCCTTTTTACTGCTTTCTAGTTCTATAAATCTCTCCATTTCCGACACGGCAGTCCATGTGCTGTGAGGCACTCCAGAAGTACCTTCTATGAATTTCCATAGTTGTCCAAGATGGACACTTGCCTCACTACAAGAAGGCCTTGGAGAATTCTCCTCTTCTTCTTCTTCATCCTCATTTCCTGCCTGAATGTCCTTGCATATGACGTCAATGGTCTGCTCCTCGCAAGTTACTGTATTTGCTCGCGTATATCTCGCACTTTTTTGACCGAAAATATGTGTAAAAATTTTCGGTGCGAGATATACGCGGGGAATGACCGTATTCCCAAAAAAACACAAAATTTGCGATGTAACAGTAGGCCTACTTGCGCAACTGTTGTGGCGCGCTAATCGCTAATTCGAACGTGTTTCAAGGCGGTGAATTTAGCCAATCGCGGCCGAAGACGCGGCGAACGATGTACAGCGTGCTAACACTCATGCTGCGCCGTATGCTTGCACGCGGCCGAGCTCTGATGAGACGCAATGCGTAAAGACGAAATCATTGAGATTCGAGAAGACTGAACTGCGTTTCTCTGCGATGTAACAGTAGGCCTACTTGAGCAACTGTTGTGGCGCACTAATCGCTAATTCGAACGTGTCTCAAGGCAACGAATTTAACCAACTGCAGCCTAAGACGCGGCCAACGATGTACAGCGTGCTAACACTCACGCTGCGCCGTATTCTTGCACGCGGCCGAGCTTTGATGCGACGCAATGCGTAAAGACGAAATCATTGAGATTCGAGAAGACTGAACTGCGTTTCTCTGCGATGTAACAGTAGGCCTACTTCCACAACTGACGTGACGCGCTAATCGCTAATTCGAACGTGTCTCAAGGCGGCGAATTTAGCCAGCCGCGGCGAACGATGTACAGCGTGCTAACACTCACGCTGCGCCGTATTCTTGAACGCGGCCGAGCTTTGATGCGACGGAATGCGTAAAGACGAAATCATTGAGATTCGAGAAGACTGAACTGCGTTTCTCTGCGATGTAACAGTAGGCCTACTTGAGCAACTGTTGTGGCGCACTAATCGCTAATTCGAACGTGTCTCAAGGCAGTGAATTTAACCAACTGCGGCCGAAGACGCGGCCAACGATGTACAGCGTGCTAACACTCACGCTGCGCCGTATTCTTGCACGCGGCCGAGCTTTGATGCGACGCAATGCGTAAAGACGAAATCATTGAGATTCGAGAAGACTGAACTGCGTTTCTCTGCGATGTAACTGTAGGCCTACTTACGCAACTGACGTGGCGCGCTAATCGCTAATTCGAACGTGTCTCAAGGCGGCGAATTTAGCCAGCCGCGGCCGAAGACGCGGCGAACGATGTACAGCGTGCTAACACTCATGCTGCGCCGTATGCTTGCACGCGGCCGAGCTCTGATGCAACGCAATGCGTAAAGACGAAATCATTGAGATTCGAGAAGACTGAACTGCGTTTCTCTGCGATGTAACAGTAGGCCTACTTGCGCAACTTACGTGGCGCGCTAATCGCTAATTCGAACGTGTCTCAAGGCGGCGAATTTAGCCAACCGCGGCCGAAGACTAACGATGTAAAGCGTGCTAACACTCACGCTGCGCCGTATGCTTGCACGCGGCGCCTCGATCCCTAATCAGCTCGTATCGAAGTTCGGATCGACTCGTTGTTGCTCGCTCTTCCTGTTAGTAACGCTTCGGGTAAGTTCCTGGACAATGACGACTGTTGTGGCGCCCTAAAACGAATGTGTTTCTACCTTAAGGTTATTACGGTCATTTATATGATGGCATCAGTAAAAAATGCGAAATATATGCGAGTACTTTTTTTCCCCCTGAAATTTCAAATAAAAAAATGGGGTGCGAGATATACGCGGGGGCGAGATATATGCGAGCAAATACGGTATTACTAGATCATCAACAGCAGTGAAGTCGCTGAAACTGCTGGTTATCTCCATCTTCTCCTGCACGGTTTTCCACCACCCTGGCTCTTCATCGCAGACTTCCGCACAAATGCTGCTACTAGTAACACCATCAAAACCAGCTTTCTTGAAGCAATTTTCAATGGCGGTTGACTCCATCGAATCCCAAGATGAGGCAATTAAATGCATGGAGTCCAAAAGAGATGGCCTGTAGATGGGTCCACCTGCTTCCATGCGTGACAGCATACGACACACTACTGCTTTTCGGTACCTCTGCTTCAGAACCTTAATCACCCCCTGGTCCATGGGCTGCAGTACCGATCTAGTGTTTGGTGGAAAGAATTCAATTTTAATATTTCTTAAATGAGGCCACTGTTTGGGATGAGCAGGGCAGTGGTCCATAAACACCACAATCTTCCTGTTTTGGCTCCCCATTTTGGCATCTAGTGCTTGAATGTACTCTTTAAATAGGGAGCTTGTCATCCATGCTGATTTATTGCTTCTGTAAGTACATGGCCAAGTTCTGACGTTTTTGAAACACCGGGGCTTTCTTGATTTTCCTATGATCAGTAGTGGCAGCTTTTCCATCCCATCCATATTCGCACCAACTAGCACCGTCGCTCGCACTTTACTTAATTTGCCTCCTAGGCAAGATTCTCCCTTCAAAACCAAAGATTTATCCGGAACAACCTGATAAAAAAAAGTCCGAATTCGTCAAAATTAAAAACGTCACAATGTTTGTAATTACTGATTTTTGCCGGCAGCAGTGTTTCCTTCCACGCTTCCGTTTCCTCTGTACTTACACTCGCAGCTTTGCCACTAATAGTCTTGTAAACTATGCCAGCCCGATTTTTAAAGCGATCCAGCCACCCATTCAACGCAGTAAAAGGCACTTGTAATCAATCGACAGGCGATTTCTTCGGCTTTCTCCTTCATGATAATCCCGCTCAAAGGAATGTTTAAACTTCGCTGCTGTTTAAACCACACGAGCAGAGCTTGTTCTACGTCTTCGTATTTCCCGCTTTTAATCTTCTTGCAGCTTGCCGAAGTATTCCCGGCAGAAGACAAGATCCCTTCTTTCTTTGCTATGATGCCGTTCAAAGTAGACGGCGGCATTCCGAGATCCTTCGCAAGAGCAGACAACTCTACTTTTCTTATAATGTCCACTTTATCTTTAATAGAAAGTGCCTTTCTTTTGATGCCTTTCATCTGAGATCCACTCATTTTCACATCATCATCATCATCATCATTTCCCCTTATCCAGCTCCTGCCGGGTCGGGGTATTTATGGCACTTCTCCACTTTCCTTCCACCATTCTTCTTCCACGATCTTGTTCATTTTCACAATGATCTGAAAACTTTACTTCACTGACGACACAATTCTCCTAATCTCCATAATGTTATGCTACGCCTGGCAATACTTGGCTAACAAGTTAGATCACACAGAACAGCGATAAAAGCCGCGAACAAAGAATATAGGAGGCCACGAATGAAAGCATGATGCTGTATATTGTAGTCGGTCTTGAGCGGGTGTTGTCATAGCGTGACGTCATTCAGCCTTGAAATGCTCGCCCGGTCAGTGACCCGCGAACACTCGGAACGGCGGTATTCTTTCATTCGGAACACCGGGCCCGGTCAGAGACCCGCGAACACTCGGAACTGCTGTATTCTTTCATTCAGAACACCGGATGTATCTTCCGTGGAGATTGGCGAGTTTTGATTCTAAGTCAGTTGTCTCTCAGTGAACGTCTTATACTCTAAGGGAATACAAAAACTGAACTATTTAACTGGGAAAACCTCTTATGTATGAACACTTTATACGGGAAAAATATACATGTATCTTATGGGACGAATCACGGGACCGAGAATATCGGACGTCTGAAGCGGAAAAACGTTTTATGCGAGAACTTCTTAACCGAGTTTTACTGTAATGTTATTGAATTTACAACTCTTTTAACTGCTGCAGCTTTTAGAGATGCCAGGGTGCTGGAATTTTCACCAAAGGGGATCTTTAACATATCAGTAAATCTACTAACACAGCTACCTCGCATATGCGCACCCTCAAATGCCAACTGACTACGCCTGGATTTGCTCCTGCAACCTTGAGCACACCAGGCGAAGAACTTTACCGCAGAGCCACGCAGCCAGTCAAACCTAAATTAAGCCTAAGTGAGCAGGTTCTGATGATGTCTCCCCTTGACAAAGTCATCCAATTTAGTTCCCCCGTTTGTGTGAGAAGTGCTTCATTAAGCGAATAAATAATTCAAGTAATTTATTTCAGGCACTAGGAAATTACTGCAATTCCCCAGTAATTAAAATTGGGTACACTCGTGTTGACCGACTAAAGAGCAAGAGCAACACCCCAAAATCTATTTAATTGTGTATTCAATCCCATATTAACTTGCCGTATTTACTCCCCTTAATTTTCGAGAGCCAAAATTCAAAATTCTTGGAAATCACTTATAGTACCCCTCCTTAATAATTAAGAGTCAAAATATAACATTTATAAAAATTGAAGAATTGTTAAAAAAAAAAAAAAAAACTGAAATTCAACCTCTTTTATGATAAAAATATTTTTCTTGTTACATTATTTAGTTATTCAAATGATATAACCGCCATTTTGCATACATATATCACGTATGCGATTGGGCAGGATATCGAGCCAATAGGCTTCACCCGATATCCAATAGAAGATGCCACACTATTGGCCGAGTAGAAGTGCCAAGTTTTGAAATCCGCCAATGAAAGTTATGGTTTCATATCTTGCCTGCATTCTATTGTTTTGCATACGAAGATGTATTGCCCTTCGAAGTGGTGCTCATGGCAGCCTTCTTCTCAGTCTTATTTTAAACACATTTCATTTGTTGCAAGAACCGTCGGCGTTTGTGTGACACATTATTGGTATATTAATGTGAAACATGTGAATAATACGTACTCCGTTGTGTTTACAAATGTTAGTGAGATGTGATCGTTCTGCATCGTCACTCCCTGTGTTCAAATAAAAATAAAGTTTGCATTTCCATGTCTGATACTTTGTCCATTCCATTCTATTTCTTTGATACTAAGATTTTTGCTTAGCAAGGGATAGTAGTGAAAGTCATTGGGGGATAGCCAGGAAAAGTGAGGTTATGGCAACTTCGTTTATTTTGATTAAATATATCGTACTATGTAGCATCAAAATAAAATAGCTTATTTTTACCCTCTCTCTTTCCCAAAATAATGGATTTTTTGTGAAGTTCGCGTCTATAGTACCCCCCTCAATTTCGGAACTAAAATTTAGAAAAAAAAGGGGGTCCTATAGCCGAGTAAATACGGTATTTTATTATTGCAAATTTGAAGTAGGCTAATTTTGACCGTCTCCACTCGTGACTAAAAACTCACCTTGCACATGATATAAGAGAGAATGGCACCGGAGGATCCAATGAGAGCTCCTACGATGGTCATCAGAGTGTTGTTCAACATGAAGCCTTCAGCACACAAGGCCCAGCCCGAGTAGCTGTTGAGGACTGTGATGACTACAGGCATGTCAGCTCCTGCAAGACGAGAAACACACCTCGAGAGAAAAGCCTTATTTATAACCCTCCACGAGAAGAACCATACACAGGGTCCATCAAAAACATGTACACACGCCTTAACAGACTGATTTCAGAGTTACATTGAATTTGGATTTGGTAATGGTGTTTCTGGACATAGAGAAGGCATATGATAGCTTGGATAGAGGAAAGGTGTGGGAAACCCTACAGAAAAAGGGAGGTAAAAATCAAACTGTGGCTAGAATATAGGAGATGTACCAAGGAAGTATGAGCTGTGTGGAAGTTGGGGGAGAGGGGTCGGACTGGTTAAAAGCAGAAGAGTGGGTTGAAGCAAGGGAGTGCACTATCTCCACTGCTTTTCATCTCTGTGTTGGATGAGGTAATAGTAGAAAGTGGCAGCACAAATAGGAGAACATATAAGAGCAATGATGTTTGCCGACGATCTAATGATATGGGGCATACTGTATACCTTGTAACTAACGGCGAAATTCTCTCTTCTTTGTTCTTCAGATATTCCAGCCTTAAAGTTCCACATACCATAAAGTGTTATTTTCCCTTGAGAAACAAAAAAAAAAAAAAGAGAGAGAGAGAACAAACACAGAACTTGGGAGCGCCAAGCAATAGACTGAAGTAATAGTCTGTATGCATTTTTTGTGTGATGAAATTATGTTAGTTTCATTCAAATTTTTAGGTCATTATATGGGATTTTTGCAGTCATTTTCTAGGTCATTTTTAAACATTTTTAGGTCATCAAAATCTGGGCCCTGCTTATAAGGCAGTGAGTTCAGTCAAATTACAGTAGCCTGGTATACAGCTGAGTCAGGGAAACATTCGAATTACGGTAGTTTTGTTCTATGAGTACCATGAGCAGTAGCGTTAATACCAGTAAGCGTAAGAGTATTTCTGCTTCTTTTAAACTATTTCAGACGCAGTGAATGCGAAATTAGGCCTACCTTACCATGCACGTATAACAGTACTTGCCGCGATCGTGGGAGATTTATATAAGACTAATATTGTATAATGGTCCATAATTGTATCTTTCAAACCTGAATAATAAATTTTCTGTTTTGAAATGCATTTTCGAGGACGTTGGCATGTCATCATCATCACCTTGAACATTTTCCAGCCTCTGGCCAGGTCTGTTTGGAACATAAGCCTCTCCATCGTCTTCTGTCTTCCCACCATCTCTCCGTCACCACCTTGATCCAGTCTTCTCCTTTCTTTCGCACGCGGTCCTCCACACCCTTCAGCCACTTATCCCTTGGCCTTCCTCTTGGTCATTTTCCCTCTATTTTCATCTCGTGTATCTCTTCCTGGGTATCCTCCTCCCATCCATTCGCTTAACATGCCCATACCATTTAAGCCTTGATTCCTCTATCCTATCCTGTAAGGCTCCCTCCTTGACTAATTCTCTGATCTTCTCGTTTATTAACCTGTCCACCTTTGTCACTCCTATACTGCTCCTCAAGAATTTCATCTCACTAGCCTGTATTCTGCTTCGCTCCCTTCCTTTCATAACCCAGGTCTCTGAGGCATACGTCAGAATTGGAACGTAGTACGTCCTACGTAGTTATTTGATGGATATCTTGATACACTATTAATTTTTGAGATATCAGCATATTGAGACCCTCCTCAATATTTGAGTATTAAATAGGATAAAAAACGGGTTTTATATGCGAGTAAATGAGGTACTAATTATTTTGCTACAGTACTTGAATTAGTAAAGCCTCCGTGGCTTAGGCGGCAGCGCGCCGGCCTCTCACCGCTGGGTCCGTGGTTCAAATCCCGGTCACTCCATGTGAGATGTGTGCTGGACAAAACGGAGGTAGACAGGTTTTTCTCCGGGTACTCCGGTTTTCCCTGTCAAAATTTCATTCCAGCAACACTCTCCACTATCATTTCATTTCATCTGTCATTCATTTACTCATTGCCCCAGAGGAGTGCATCAGGCCTCGGCAGCCGGCACAGTCCATATCCTCGCCGCTAGATAGGGGCTTCATTCATTCCATTCCTGACCCGGTCGGAGACTGGAAGCAGGATGTGGATTTTCATTTCACTTGAATTAGTATTTAAAAAAGTCTATTCCTCCAGAAGAGACCACACTGCTTTTTTTTTTTTTTTTTTTGTAACCATTGCTAGTCACTGATTGCAGATTCTTGTTTCCCTTTTCATTTCCTCCCATTGTATGTCATAATCAGTGAAATCAGTCATTTCATGAAAATGCTAGGCACTTCACGAAAAGCGGGCGAATGATGTAAAATGGTATAGTCACTATCAGACGCGTGGTTTCATGAAGTGGCTGAAGTTTGCCGTCACATAGTGTAACCCTTTTTGTACATAATCTGACGGGAAGTCCAGCTTGTCACTTCATGAAGAAGTGGTCTCCTCGCGGTGAGATAAGTGCGCTTTCCAAGAATTAATAGTGGCAATGTGCGGTATGGAAGTCACCGTGGTCATTAAAAGGCTGTTGTTTCCTAAAGAGTATTTTTTGCCAATTAACGATTTCTGTAATTTTGTTTTGTTCAGTCTGCACATTTTAATATAGGACTGTTCTATTGTTGTTGTAAATTCATTTTAAACCATAATAAAGAAGCATTAATTTATTTCTTGGAATAGTTGGTCTTCTTCTTCTTCCTAAAATGATTCTGCTTATGCAAATCGTTCATAAAGCCTCCTCCCATCTTCTCTTTCCTCCCACTAGATCCTCTTCAGGTCACATCATCCTTCACCTGGTTTCTCCATCTTGTTCGTGTGTCTGGCTGCGTGGCTCAGGGGTAACATTCTCACTTACTGAGCCCAAGGTTGCAGGTTCGAAACCTGGCGCAGTCAGCTGGCATTTGAGGGTGCGCAAATGCGAGGGAGCCGTGTCAGTACATTTACTGGCACGTTAAAGATCCCCTTCGGGGAAAAATTCCGGCACCCCGGCGTCTCTAAAAGCCAGTGTAGTTAAAAGGGACGTAAAACCAATAACATTATTATTATCTCGTTCGTGTCTTCTTCCAGCTTCTGTCCATTCCAGAATTCTTCTTGGTAATCTCTCCTTTCCCATTCTTTTTACGTGACCAAACGATTTCAGGCTATTTTTTTCCATAGTTTCTTATAAGGTCTTGACGTGAAGCGTGTGTTGTATCGTCTCATTTCTTATCCTGTCTCTTCTCTCTCGAAGAAAACGCATCTCGGTAGCCTGTAACTATTTAGATCTTTCTTTGTCCATGTCCATTATTCTGATCCGTAGGTCAAAACTGGCATATAATATGACTTGTATATCATTATCATTACTTTTGTAGTTTGTGTATGATGGCGAAAAGTTAATGTATGAGTCCATCGCGTCAGTCATTTCATGAAGAGCCGAATCAACAAACACCGGTTCTTCATGATGTGCATCGGCTGATATTGTAAAATCGATCAGTCGCTTCGTGAAAAACACACGTCAGATAGTGCAGCTATCCCTTTCCACATTATTTGCCAGCTTTTGAGAGCCTAGGATTTTCATGAAATGATGGATTTCACTATCTCATCATCATCACAGTTTCTTCACTCCAGCAAGCCGAGTGCGGTTATAAATGAGCCGTCTCCAATTTGTCGTGTCCATCCATAACTGTTGTTCCTGTATTTGATGCCAGTTCTTATCTCTAGCTTCAAGGTCCTTATAAATTTGCTTCTCCCACACATCAGGAGGTCTTCTTCTTGGTCTCTTCCCGGGGACACACTGGCCAAAGTACACTGGAGGTATCCTGTGGGGAGCCATCCTCCTCATATGACCATACCATCTCAATCTCTTGAGTTCCGAGTGTGTCCAGCAGGCTCCTTTCCAATCCCAGTTGTTGTCGGATATCCTCATTCCTTATTTTGTCCATTTTTGTCTTTTGGAGGCAAGAACGGAGGAACTTCTTTTCTACTGCCTGGAGACGACTGTTTGTTGGTCCAGTAAGGGTTGCTGCTTCCAGTCCACACGTTAGTATAGGTATTAGGTATATCTTGATAAAACTAATCTTGGAAGATTGTGGAAATGTTTTGTCCCAAAGTTATTGACGCACTGCCTGATAGAAATTGGGAGCTTTCTGTATTCTGTTGTCAATCTCTTGATTTATGGTATTGTCTGAGGAAAGAATACTACCTAAATACTGGAATTTGTCTAAAACATTTCTCTAACTTTCACTATCTATGACATATACATCAATTCATTTCTAATATAAACTCTGTGCAGAACGTACCTCCAATGGCAGATGTCAATGTGATACCCATGGCGGCAGACAGGCCAGCGGTGGTGCCGAGACAGGTGAGTCCTGCAGCCAAACTGGGATCCACAAAGTAATAGCCCATGGCTGCCAGGCTCCCAATCCCAAGACCCGTGTTGATGGCATTCCGGCCGGGAAGCAGGAGAGGGTTGGAGCTCAGCACGCCCTGCAGCTTGCCATAAGCCACCAAGGAGCCACTACAATCACAGGTATCACATCTTAGTACTCCTTGATAATACTACTATGCCAATCAACACAAATTAACCCTTTCCTTCTCAAACCGCTCGAATGTGCCCGGATATGAAAGTCACAGTTCCCTGGTAAAGCGCCCATGTATGTTCTGGCATTCTCCTGCCTACTTTCGTATTGGTATGGAATTAAAACTAATTGTGAACTATAGGTAATGTGTCAGGCAGGCATAGGACAACATTTCGAAGGCATAGTGTTGCTTTTAGCAGATTACGAGCAGGCGTTGGCAAAACTAAGGATAACCTAATGAAATGGGGATACCTACAAGAATCAACACTTTGTGAATGTGGCGAGGTACAGACAACAAAGCAGCTGTGTCAGTGTCTATGCTGCCCTGATTCTTGCAGTGAGGAGGAGTTGTTTAAAGCACAAGAAAATGCTATAGCAGTTGCTCGTTTCTGGGCAAAGACAGTTTAATTACAAATATATATGTATAATTCCATGTTTCTGCTTTGCTTTTTTATGTAAATTATTATTTATCTGCCTCTGATTCGAGTAAATAAATAGCGGTAACAATAAATGTTTGTTCCTTGACCTTTCTCCCAGCTGTTGCTAGGAAACATGGCTGGTCACTCAGATGTCGATCAGGCGCGGATCTAGAGTTTGGTTTTGGGGGGGGGGGTCAGAGAATCGAAATTGTTAAGAAAAATGGTATCACTAAAAACGCAATCACAAAATAACCAAACGTACAAAACCAGACCAAATTTTTAGCAAGCTTCATGGATAGAAATTTGATGCGTTTAGCGCACCAAAAATATTCGTACAAATTGCAACGGCTTGTTTTGCGACTCTTACATCGAGCTTCGAGAAAAGGATCAAGGTACGTTACAGTTTCGGCAAGTCGAGTTGATACCGACAAAGGGAGAAAGTCACAGCTTAAATTGCCAACCAAGCTTGCAGTTTGGACGTCGGCAAAAATTTTTGGTGTGAAAAAAGACCCAGTTTCCTATCCGTGCATTGCTGCACATTCATCGTGACATCACTATAAACATCGATTCGGTAATCACAAGGTTTGCTAAACAAAATAGACGAGTTGATTTTGTTGTATAACTAATAGTTATTATACAAGAGGTTTGAAGTTGTAAATATGTACAGTTGTAACAGAACATAATAATTCCAATAAAGATAATTCAGTATTGAATAAAATGAAACAAAACTGTTTTTCAGTTAAAATTCGTTAAGTTTTATTTGTCTGGTAATTGTGTTTTCGTTTTTTGAGTTTGCAAAAAAATTTGATCTCCGTTTGGGGGGGGGGGGGTCATGACCCCCGTGACCCCCCCCCCCCCCCCCCGTTGAATCCGCGCCTGATGTCGATGTCCTAGAAGCGATGTTAGTGATTCGGAAAGCTCGCGTGGAAGTGATTTTCTGTGTGATTTAGATTTAAATGATCAGTTAAATGATAGTGACAGTGATATTGTTGAGGATACAGTAAACCAGCATACTGTCAATGCTGTGGTGATGGTGGCCTACAACCAAGCATTCAACCTTCCCTGCCTTTTACTCTGCCAGATGATTTTACTGGCAATAGCTTGCCACGGTGGGTGAGTGGATAGCGTGTCGGTCTAATAACCCCAAGTTTGCAGGTTCGCTCCTGGCCGTGGTAAGTGATTTCTGAAAGGCGGTAAGAATACGACACGCATGTCATACGATGTCAAAGAACCCATTTGAATTCAGTAGGCCGTGTTCATAATGGCAAAATTAATCTCGCGAGTTTCCGCCAATACAAAGTTCCTCATTTCTCTACTAGAAAGTGCTATAGCTAACCTCCTTGACTTTCATAGTGATTCAAGGAACAACGAAATTCGACATGCAAGCTACCCTTTGGGTGTCAAATTACAAAGCTTGCATCCGGCACCCGAGGCGATACGATATTATTATTATTATTATTACTGGCAATGGGAGTAGACATTGAGAACTAAGGACCCCATGGAGCAGGCTACCGAGATGTATATATTAGCATATTTAAATTAGGATTTGTCATTTTTTTAGTATGGACCAATGTGACTAATTCTGGGAGAAATAAAAAGATGCTGAAGGTGTTCCGAACCAGGGACCTCAGGAAATAAAACAGTAAACAATGCAAATATGTGTACTGATTGTGAAAACTGTGCAAATTCCAATACGTACACAATTCTTTAAACTTAGTTTCCTAATTGTTTATGTGGCCAGATCATATAGTTTTAAAATTGTGACCAGATTATACGAGGGCAGATTTACTGTGGGTCATTGCAAGACTGTTGGTAAGACGTGTAAATGTTATTTTATGTTCGACCCTGGGGAAATGTAAATATTATATGTCAGAAAACTCTACTATAATGAGGCTCATTTTCATTATGAGACAGTTTCTCCCACCAATCCGAGCTCAAGAAACAGTTGTGTGACCAATTAGGTAAGGATAGCATCGCACCTGAGCTTCATCCACGGCCTTCCTATTTTAAATTTCACTGCGTGCCTGGTGTCAAAGTTGGGTTATCCAGGACGCCATGGTCAAATACAAGGTATTCTCTGTGATCCATGCGCTCTGTTCAGTACATAAAACTGGCGAAATCTCGAAAGATATTGATAAATATTTATGTTCGAACATAAAATAGTTATAATTATCGTTGAACATAAACAAATCGTATGCCAACTCGCCTATAATGGTAATTAAAACACTTGTATGAAAATTATAAAATTCGCTATGCTCGTTTTATAAACATACTCGTGTCTTAACCCTCTCAGTGCCACGCGCGGATTAGATCAGCTCTCGCTGCTCGCGCCAAAAGTGCCAAAGCCGATTCAATCGGCGCGCTGTTTATCTTATATTTTGTAGATTTCTGTAGGCATATGTCCGTGATTGTTTCATACTGTTGGAAAGGTGAGGGTTCAAGCTTCCCTGTGCGGTGTTTACTTTTTTTCCTTCGTAGTGCGTGATGCGAAAGGTTTGAGTTGTATTCACGTCTTCCCTTTGTGCTCCCCCAATCTCGCACGTTCCCACCAAAATTGCAGTGCAGTTGTTTTCTTCCTGTTGTAGTTTTCTGCCTACAAATGTATCTAAGAACTTTCTACAGCTGGAAACGTAGTGTTTCTTTATGACTCTTAGGTGTCATTAATTTAGGATCAAAACTGATTTTTTACACACAAAAAATTGAAAAATTGAACCATTATCAGAATAACCCACTGATCACTATACATGGATGGCTGGTAGCTAAGGCAGCAGTAAGCCGAATAGACGATGACAGGTATAGCAAGATGGCAGCGAGCGCATGGTGCAATATTGCAAATCCGGCTCTGTGATTGGTTACTGGTAGTTTGATGTTATACATGTATTTATACTGGCAGTAAATATTTTGTGTTTCTTGTAGTTGTAAAATGGGCTGAATTTGGTTATTTAAAGCGTAAAATCTTAGTTTTAAGTACCGGTTTGGTGACCCATCATCCCAGGCAAGCCGGTAATACCTTTACTTCTCAGGCAGATAGGTCGCTTAGCCGTAATTTTGAAGTTATTGTGAAGTTAAGTATACATATGCGGTGGTGCTGAAGCAGACGTGATCGGGCTAGACTATTGCGTGTTTAAATTTGATCCCATTTCAGGGTTTTTCGGTTCTGGGTGCGAATAGTTCGCTTAATAGTTGTAAAACGGTGGGGAGTATATTTTGAGTAGGTTTTTAGTTGTGTTAAGTTTTATGTGGAGCTGAGGAGTGAAATTGGTTTGGCTTCAAGTGCATTTTTGGCTTTGATCTACTTCCCGTTATTATTATGTTTATTGTGCTGCTAGCGTGATTAAAAGCTGTAGTATTTGATGTAGAGTGCTGGGATTACTTGGAGGAAGTGTTGGTTATTTCATGGAAACAGGAATTCATTACCAATTACCGATTACGATATGTCGAATCTAGGCCTATATAGTGAGCTACGCTTAGGCCTATAGGTACATCATTTGAAGAATGCATAATTTTGTGGCATATATACCGTATATACAATTTACAAGAATGTTTCCAGAAATTGTTTTTCACTCGTTACTCTGTTACTGATCGCTAATTGTGTGTACTCAGCACCTAAGTTGATATTTGTCAGCCGTTATTATACATTCATTTTTATTGATATTCCGGAGATTTACTGACCTCGGAATGACGTGTCAGTGATCCCAATGCTCTTATGCTATGAGTGAACATATCTCTATATTTTTATGTGTTCCAAAGCACCATTAATTACGATTTAAAATTGACTAGATTATCATTGCTTGCCCATAAGGAGGGCTCGAGAATGGGTAGACCAACATGGCGGACCGCGCGCTCAACCTGGCGTACTTTCTCGTGCAGCGGAGAGCTGCCATCAGCGATCCATGTATAGAGATCAGTGGAATAACCTCAATTAAAAAGGTTTAGATGTCGTATTCACTTTTATGATTATAATATATGAAAGAATGAGGTATTGGTTAGAATGCAAATCAAAAATAATGTTTCTATCGTTGGAAATTTGGTAGTTATGATCTTTTTTCGAATAGTCTGCATGACCATTGAAAATGGCTTGGCATTCTTGGCAAGTATTTCAGGAAATGGCTTGGCACTGAAAGGGTTAATTATTACTATTATAGGCTCGTTGCATAATGTACTGTATTATAGTGTACCAATGTTATGTGCAAGAGTTTATACCCATGTCCACACAGTACTTCATATTCTAAAAAATAGGGTGATTTCTTGGCATATCATGCCTGGAATTGCAACAAGGAAATGGTGAAGAAACAACTACTCAATTGGTGCACATATTTCGGCTTCACTATGAAGCCTTCCTCAGCTCAAAGTTCAATTAAGAATATTAAGATATTGAAGCGTGAGCTGTGTGAAAGTGGGAGGAGAGAGATCGGACTGGTTGGAACAGAGAAACGGCCTGAAACAAGGAAGTGCACTGTCACCGTTACTTTTCATTGTGGTGATGGATGACATAATGACCCGAGTGGCACAAGTAATTGGGGAAGGAAAGATGAAAGCAATGGTGTTTGCAGATGATTTGGGGAAACAAGGAGGAGGAGGTACAGGAACAGTTGGACGTGTGGGAAGGAATAATACAAGGATATGGGATGAAATTTAGCATAAATAAGAGTGAGATGGTGATCACAACAAGGAAGAAGGAAAGAACCACAATGGGAATAACAATTGGTGGGGAACAGCTGAAGAAAGTGGAGAGTTTCAAGTATCTGGGAAGCCTGATACAAGATAATGGAATAAACGATAGAGAAATAAATGAGCGGGGGAGGCAAGCAGAAGCATTTCGGAGGAGTGTGAGAAGCATGTTATGGAGCAAGGATGTCCCTCAGAACAGCAAAAAGATCATATATCGGACGTACTATGTCCCTATCCTGATGTATGCCTCGGAGACCTGGGTTATGAAAGGAAGGGAGGAGAGCAGAATACAGGCAGGTGAGATGAGGTTCTTGAGAAGCAGTATTGGAGCTACAAAGATGGACAGAATAAGAAATGAGAGGACCAGAGAATTAATGAAGGAGGAACCATTACAGGATGGTATAGAGAAATCTAGACTTAGATGGTATGGACATGTAAAACGAATGGAGGAGAAGAGGATACCCAAGAGGATACACGAGATGAAGTGGGAAGGAAAGAGACCGAGAGACAGGTGGCTGAAGGGGGTGGAAGAAAGCGTGAAGAAGAGAGGAGAAGACTGGACAATGGTGGAGGCTGAGAGATGGTGGGAAGACAGAAGAGGTTGGAGAGGCTTGTGTTCCAAACGGACCCGGCCAGTGGCTGGAAACTGTGCAAGATGATGATAATGAAGATATTGTAGTGTCAAATCTATAAATTACTGATTACAAACAACAATAATTTGCTATGACTAAACCTCTGAAGTAACTATTAAAAGAAATGGATATCCTTACAAAGACTGAATTAAAATATAAGTAGGGTGTACTTACGTGAAAGTGACTCCACCGATGAAAGTACCCAGGAAGATGGCCGACTTGACGACGTTAGCAGAAGGATCCGTGGCAAAGTTTGGGAAGTCATGGAGATACGTCGCAACACAAGTGAGGACTGCGGCTAGACCCACCAAACTAGATGGGAAAAAAGAGGTGTGAGACAAAGAAAAAAAATTAAATAGAATAAAACTAGATGGTATATTGGCTTTCACAGCCCTGTGGGGATCCGGGCGGAGACACCAAGAGCCCGCTGACGAGCCAGCTTGGTGGCCTAGGCGAAACCCCACACAAGACACAGCACAAACCTAGAAAAATTGCTGAGTTAATTCACCGGCTGTGAAAGCCAATATACCATCAATTTTTGGAAGCCTTCATAGGGAGGTTATGACTGCTTGAGCTTTTAGTTCTCGCAGTAAAGAGGTGTAGGTGCCTTTTTTTTAAGGGAGGTAGCGCGCAGTTCGCTACTCTTATGGGGGTCCGGGCACAAACACCAAGAGCATCCTGATGAGCCAGCTTGGTGTTCTAAGGCAAAACCCCACAGAAGACATGGCACAAACCTAGAAAAATTGCTGAGTTATAATAAAACTATTTATGTTCTTACAAATAATGTTTTGCCACAGATACAGATCCAAGACATCAACATGGTGTTATTCACGTCTTTATACACCATTTACAACATAGATAATAGGTGAGATTCACGTCCTCAAATGCGCAGCTCTTGACCGATAAAAATATTGATGTTGTACTAATGAATAATCGATATTTGTGAATTATCTAACGATTGTATTGTTCGCAGAACGGTCGATTAGATCTGTTTTATTTCAAAAATCGCTGTATTTTGTTCTTGCATCCACGATTATGGCCGATAAAACAATGTTTTTTGTGAAATTATTGCGTAGTTTCATTTGGTTGCGCTAATTAAATGGAATGTTCTACGTAGTTGTATTTATCGAATTTCCTCGCATAATCATTGCATATTTATAGCCTAAGATTCGTGAAAAAAAAACGGGTGAGACGATTATACGAAGAATATTTAAGTTCAAAGAAGAAAACCACAATTTTTAAATATACAGTAGAACCTCGTTAACACGTTCCTCATTTTCAAGTCCCAATTCTTATCTGATGACAATAATGAAAAAGTACCTCGTTTATCACGTCGCACATTTTGCCACGCATCGCTTAGTACGAGAGCATTTTCGTCAGCCCTGAAAGCATTCTTTGTCCACCCCTAGTGGAATGTGAGACCGACCGCTCTGAGATAACATTCCTTGCCAACAAGCGGGCGAGGGTTGCGACTTAACAGGTATAGGCGACTCTTAAAAGTAAGACAGTAGCACGCGCCGCGCATCGCTTAATACGATCGCATTTTCGTCAGCCCTGAAAGCATTCTTTGTCCACCCCTAGTGGAATGTGAGACGACCACTCTGAGATAACATTGCTTGCCAACAAGCGGGCGAGGGTTACGACATAACAGGTATAGTAAGTACTTCTGATTAACGCGTTTTTTACATTTCTCTTACTGAAACAAATTAATGAGGTTTAGTAATCATTTTCCATTGGTACGTTCTCCCGCTTTTGACGTTCAAATTTTTCAGTCCCTTGAAAAACGTACTAACTAGGTTCCACTATATACTGTATCATTATTTGCTGCACGCTTGTGCGTTTTCTTAATATTATTATTATTATTTGCTTATTGCCACCTCAGAAGATGAATTACAGCATTCAACGTATAACCTGAAACTAGTCTCAGAAAACTACTCAATGGAAATATCTCTTGAGAAAACTAAGATAATGGCCTTCTGTGGCATGGAACCAGTAAGAAGGAAGATCTGCTTGGATAATCACATTTGGAATGAGTAAACGATTCTAATTACCTTGGTTACAAACAATCTTTCCTTGAAGAAATGGATATACCCGAGAAAATCTTCAAATTCAACAGATGTTTAGGTATCATCAATGAAGTTTTTAGACCATCATTAGTTCAGAAACATACCCAAACAAAAATCTACAATGCCTTAGCAAGGGCAGTACTTTGCTATGCTAGTGAAGCGTTGACCCTGAGGAAATGCGATGAGAGACAAATAACTACCGCCGTAATGAAATACCGTATTTACTCGAATACGACCCGCCCTCAAATAAGACCCGCACCCTGATTTTGAAGAGCGAAATTTAAAAAAAAAAAAATCAAAATTATGTACAATCTTAACTAAATAAACAGAATAGCATTTATCCAAAATAGTTTCCAACAGTATTGAAGTCGTCCTAAAATAACACACATCAAACGATTCAAAATACAAATAAAAGTACACAAACACTTCATTCATCGTCATCAGAAGTACCAACTTCGGAACTTTTATCACTATGACTATGGATGTCATCACTGACATCCATAGCATTCGAAATACTACATTTCTTGAAGCTCTTCCGCATGAGATCTCCCGAGATACGACTCCATGCCGTCAAAATGCACGAACATAGCAGCTGAACTTCCGGGCGCTGATTACGACCAGTTGGAGTCAGTGTGTGCTTATCGGCCGCCATCTGTTCCGTATACAGCTGTTTCAAGGCTGCTTTGAACTGGCGGTTCACGCAAACATCCAGTGGTTGTAGCATAGACGTCATCCCGCTCAATCACGAATACATGACTCGTCAATATCATATTTCCTACCGGGCACGATTTCCAATAACTTCAGCTTCTCACTCACATTAAACGACCGCAAACCCTTCGTACAACTCATGTTTACACTCGAAAACGTGCGCAACACGTGCGCGAGACTATGACGCCGCCTGCTTACGGTAAAACAAAGTGATAGCCGGAAGAAGGCTAGCACCATCTAGCGGATACTCGCAACACCCGATATCGCGCGTGGCGGGCAATTTAAATCTTTAAAATCAGGATGACTCAAATAAGACCCGCTCCCCAATTTTTCACGTCCGATTTTGTTTAAAAATGTGCGGGTGGTATTAGAGTATATACGGTATGTGCGCTGAACAGCAGGAGTCACTAAGTGGGATCACAAACGAAACACAGAAGTACTGAATGATCTAAACAGCAAACCTATATTAGAAAACATCCAAGAATACCAGAGAAATTGGCTAGGACACCTCAACAGGATGGACAGAAGCAGGATCCCTAAAGCAGTCGTCAACTACTGCCCCTGTGGGAAGAGATCTCTAGGTCGCCCCAGGAAAAGATGGCGTGAAAATGCAAATCTTTTGTATGGACCGTAACAGTTCTCTTAGGACTAATACATGAAAGGATGATGATGATGCTTATTATGTAACCCCTGGTATTTCACTTTCATCAAGATCACCGTATAATTCTTATATTTTCTCGTTTTGGACACCACGTGCGTAACATCACGCACGGGTCTCTGTTGAGATGTTTCCATGGAAGTGACTGATGCTAGACTCTGCTAGACTGGTACGAGGTGTCCCTTGCGCAAGATTCCGCCAATAACAGTCAGGCCTGTTTTCACGTCGGAGAATTGGGGCTAGCAACACTTCGTACGGCGGCTTATTGAATCTTGTTATTCCGAGGCCAACTCGTGGAGGCAACAGGTCCACTCAAGTTTCACTCCCCTGGAGTAGCATTGAGCACGATCATTGTTTAGCGTGCCATAGGCCAGCCGTTCGCGTAGCGCGAGTCATAGCCTACAGTCAGACAGGCTTCTTTCTTCTGACAAGGTAACGCCAGGTTATAAGCTTGCGGAATGTGCTAAGTGACGAAGCTGGCCGCTCGCGTTGCGGTCATAGCCCGTAGGCATAAAGACGAGATTACTTTCTTCTAAGTCAGGCCAGGTGATAAAATCGTGGCAGCATGTGCAACTGACTGGCGCACATATACGAATATGATATGCGACGATTATGCATGAAATTTTATAAACCTATTTTAGTGTTTGAAAAGTGAGGTGCAACGATTATGCGAGGAAATACAGTATTCTTTTTACAGTAAGAGCAGTAAAGTTATGTTTATTTTGGTTTATATCGTGTCGGCCAAGAATTTCTCTTCCCGCTTGATCACGATTACAAAAACATTTTGATAAGCACTTTTCATTATATGAAAAATATAATGTATATTTTGCGTTCTCCAATGATTTATTTTCATTTTGTAAGATTCTTCAATACGATAAAAGTTGCTTCAACGGAGTGTTATGCTTCACGCCGTCCAACGATTTCTACTTGTATACGGTACCACTGCGTTTGAATATGATTCGGATGCCAATGGATAGGCTATTATTAATCATAAGTTGCTAAAAAGAGTATCAGTAAATGCATGTTTCCACTGATCACAATGTTTGGGCTTTTGGGTGATTTTGTCGAGAGGGGTAGGTTGGTTCAGTTAATTAAAAAAATATGAAATTCGAAGTCCACTTTTTCTGTCCCAATCACTTTGAATGTTACTGTATTTCATTTTCTTTGAAATATGATGTGCTGAAAATTATTGTCTCAAGGTTTAATTGCATACGACATCTCTACTTAGTACAAAACAAAGTCCCCGATTCTGAGATGTCAGGGGTCATCTTGAGAACCACTGGATGGATTTTGATGCGGATTTCACCATTCTTTAAAGGATATCTCAAGAAAGGTTTCTGAAGAAAATACACTGACCGGCAAAAAAAGTGGAACACTTTAATTTTTTATGTAATTTCTTAATTTATTCCACTAAAATGTATCGGTTTTCCAATATTTGCATTATTCATGTAAATTTAGATGGTTGGCAACAGAAAATACCGAATCATGTTTTACAACACGCTTTAACTCACAAATTTTGTTACACTTTGCAAATCTTACAATTTTCTATTTTTTAGTAATGCTCTTTTGGGCTGGTGTTTATCAAACGTATTGCCAAACAAAACAGTATTAATGTTTGCACTGCACTGCAAGAGAACACTGGTCACTAAAAACGGGTGTTTCCACCTTTAGCGTCTATGACAGCTTGTAAACGCTCAGGCATACTGTTCACAACTCGTCGAATGGCATCTGCCGGGATGCGATCCCATTCCTCCAGCAGCGATGTTCTCAGTTGTGCCAAGGTGGTGTGGTCACGCTGTCTGACGTTCCTTCCAAGCGTATCCCATACATGTTTGATGGGGTTCAAGTCAGGACTGCGAGCTGGCCAGTCCAGGGTTTGAATCTCCACTTCCTGCAGATATTGAACAAGACAGCGAGCAGTATGAGGGCAGGCATTATCCTGCATCAGCATGAAGTTCTGACCAATGAAAGGCACAAAGGGCATCACATGGTTCATCAGGATCTCTTCGATGTACCTTTGGGAATTGAGCGTCCCGTGATCGATGCACACCAACTCAGTGCGGGCCATAACGTTGATGCCACCCCACACCATAACCGAGCCACCTCCAAATGGAGTCCTGGAGGAAAAAGCAACAGGGCTGTACCTCTCCCCGCGCCTTCTCCACACTCTTTCTCTTCCATCAGGAGATCTAAGGTTAAAGCGACTCTCGTCAGTGAAGAGAACAGAGGCCCACTGCTCGTGGGTCCATCCCAGATGCTGCCTTGCGAAGCGAAGACGCGCCTCTCTGTGATGCCGTCCGAGTGCGGGTCCACGTGCAGGTCTCCTGGACGAAAGATGAGCTTCTTCAAACCTTCTTCTTACTCTTCGCTCACTCACTCTCACATTTCTGACATTTTCCAGTTGATTTCGTGCCTGAACTGCTGTGGTGTGCCGATCACGCAGAACTTGGAGGGTGAGAAATCTGTCATCCCTGGCACTTGTGCTCCTTCTACGGCCTGACCCTCGTCTCCTGTCGTATGTTCGGAGCTCTCTGTAACGTTGCACTGCACGATGTATGCTACCGAGAGATGATCCAATGACCTCAGCAACATAACGGAAGCTGCGGCCATCCTCCGCCAATGCAACTGCCTGTGCAGCTTCTTTACGGCTAAGAGGCATGTTTTAGTGTGAACTGCAAATGGATAACTTGCTAAAATGTGTGACAATGGTTCACACGTGTTCAACAAGTGCCAGTTGTTATCCCTAGAACAACAATAAGCGAGCGGCAACACTCATAAACCTTAAACGCTTCCAGTCCGCTTCCCGCCATAAAACCATTAAGATAGGCTCATCGAGGATTGGGGGTAATTGGTGGTAATAAACCACCCTAAGAAATGTCATATTATCAATTTCTATTCACGGATGTTTCAGATGTTTGTTCTAATGCATGAAAAGCTTTTAAAATGTGATTAAATCTTTTTCAAGGCTAGATTTATACTATTTATATTACTTTTTTAACTGTTCTACTTTTTTTGCCGGTCAGTGTAGTTTATTTATGAGTAAAGGAAGCCAAGCAGTAACGATTTCAGTGAAAAAGTAAAAAAAAAAAAATACCTGCGTACGTGCGCTTTATAAGCTTACGCTGGGCAAACCATTTTACGAGTGTAAGAATTGTTCGGCATGAGAAGTTCTACAATGTCCACGAGAGCATATCTCTATCTTCAATACATCGCCCACTATAAGTGTTTTTACGTTTTCATTTCTTCCAACAATCTTCATTTAATTACTGACGCGACAGTTTACGAGCTAGCTAGGAACGATTCTATCTCCCCAGTTACAGCCTAGCTAGCGGGCGAGCCTATTACCCCAGATACAGCCAGCAGCAAACTGTTGAGTCGTGCTGAGTTAAGACTTCAGAGAAGAGTGGTTGTGTTTGGAGTTTCCCTGGAAGTGCAACTCGGCTTTTCTTCATTTCGCCTGTTAACATTTCGTTCCGCAAAATACACAGTCAAGTTAGGGTTGGATGGAAGGGGATTTGTGTTCCATGCACCTCGCCATTCTTAAATTACGTCACAGAAGATTTCGTTGCACATGCATCTCCATGATAATATAATTAATAGTCCAGTCAGTGATTTTAACCCATCATGCCGAGACGCATATAGGTCATAGTTCGTTGACATCGAAAAACAAAGAAAAAGAGCGCTTATCATGTAATGCATTCATAACTGTTCTCAAGCAAAGTCGGGGCGGGTTGCTAGTTCAAAAATAAAATAAAGGACCAAAATATATGAGGTAGAAAAAAAGCCTTCTACCTGTGGAAAGCAGCAACCAACTGAGGCAGGTCTGTAATCTCTATCTTCTTGGCGATGGCAGTGCCTAGAGCTCCACCAGCAGCCATAGCGCCCCCCATCTGCGCAATAACCGGTAGACTAGGTGCCATCTGACCCAGCGTCGCTGCAATACCACCACTCACACCGAGCTAGAACAATCATCCATACAAAGTGGACATATGAATAATCAATTGACAGGAAAAGAAGGACACAAACACGATGGAAGACAGGTCGAGTTGGACACAGAGGATATCCAGCATAATCTCATCACATACAATAGGACCGATATTTGCAGGAGAAACGCAGAATGTAACAATTATGGTAAGAATATTAAATGTTCAAATAAAAAAGTGCTAAAAAGCAAGAACATTCACCATGCTGGGAAATGTAAGATATTTTTCGTATTGATTAATAGGTAACTCTTAAAAATACTACGCCTATCAATACATCTATTCAATCAAAAAACTGATGAATATTGTCGAAAGATTACGTGCAAATCGATATCAAAATGAGAGATTTCTTGAGTTATTATCCAAACAGTGACTCCCAATTATCTATATGGAAAACATCTTCTGATTTAGAACTTCTGATGCATTGGGTTGCATTGCATTGCACATAATTTTTCAGCAATATTCATCATTTTTTGATTTTTTAACTCAATTAAAAATTATATTGCTTCTATTCATTTTTAAATTTAATGTTTTTTGTGTAAGGATATCTTATTTATTTATTTATTTATTTATTTCCAGTTTAGTCATTTTGACTCTTATTTTGAAATTATCGGTGGCAGCTTCGGTGGCGTAGTTGGTAGCATGCTGAGCTTCTATGCCCAAGGTCGTGGGTTCAAACCCGGCCGAAGTCATCGGATTTTTTAAGAGCGCCAATACTCAACATCATTAACTCCAGAAGAATTCATTGGGATGGTCCTTTACTAAGGATGGGAGATGATCAAAGACCCAAGAGGTATTGTATATTTTCAGTTTTGTATTTCTCATCAAAAATTTGGATCCCAATTAAAACTGCTGAGAGTAGTACACTTTGTTAGCATTCTGTATTCTAACTTTAATTTCCACTTCTCTATGATTCTATTCATAAATCAAGACTCCCAAGAATTTGAAATGTTCAACCCACTCAAAACTATTATTGCCAATAAGAAGAGGTAACGGATTCCCAAACACGTCAATATTCCTCTTCATTACCATGTACCGAGTTCTTTGGTCATTAATTCTGAGGCCTAATTTTAAAGCTATTTTCTCAAGTTCAATAAACAATTTCCTTATCTCAATTTTATTTCTTCCTACGAGCACAATAATCTGCGTATGCAAGCACTTTATGATACTGTCCAAGATGCATGCCAGCCGGAACTAATTTTAGTGATCTGATAAATTTTTTGAGAGCAATGTTGAAGAGAAGAGGGGACAAAATGGTTCTGTTTTGTGAAAGGGTCAGATCTTTTCCCATTCAGGAGAACTTGACCTATATTGTCGTCCATACACAATCTACACAGTTGAATAAGTTTAAGAGGGAAACCAAACTTTGTCATGACATTCCACAAGCTCTCTCTATGAATTGAATCATATGCTCTGAGGAAATCAATAAACAACTAGTGTATATGGTATATTGGCTTTCACGGCCTGTGAATTAAAACTCAGCAATTTATCTAGGTTCATGGAGAAAAATTTAAAGTGGGAGTGAAGATTCAAGGAGAAATAATTTCAACTCTGATATCTGCAGATGACATAGTCATCTTGGCCGACATACCTGAGGATTTGAATGAGTTTTTGAATGGTATGGACTCTGTCTTGAGGAAAGAATTCATGATGAAAATTAATAAATGTAAAACAAAAATATTGGAATGCAGCCGAAATAAATCAGAAACCTCTATGGACATCAAATCGGCAGGTGAAAAACTAAACGAAGTAGGAGACTTCAGTTACTTAGAAAGCAAAATAACCAGTGATGGACAAAGCAAAGAGGATATAAAAAGTAGGTTAGCTCAGGCAAGGAAAGCATTTCTACAGAAAAGGAATCTGTTGACCTCGAATATAGATTTGTCTGGAGCATGGCACTCTATGGAAGTGAAACTTGTACTATTGGTGCAGCAGAAAGGAGGAGAATTGAAGCGTTTGAAATGTGGTGTTACAGGAGAATGATGAAGATCAGATGGGTAGATAGGGTAACAAATGAAGAGGTATTAAGACTAGTGGGAGAGGAGAGAAGTTTCTGGCGACTGCTAATGAAGAGAAGAGATAGGTTGGTAGGACACTTACTAACACACCCAGGAATAGCAAGCTTCGTTATGGAAGGAAGGGTTGAGGACAAGAACTGTAGGGGTAGACCAGGGTTAGAATATGTTAAACAGATTGCCTCAGATGTAGGGTGTGGTAGCTATGTAGAGATGAAACGATTAGCTCAGGACAGGGAGGCGAGAGCTGCATCAAACCAGTCAAAAGACTGAAGACTCAAACAACAACAACAAGATGCCGTGTCTTGTGTGGGGTTTCACCTAGGAACACCAAGCTGGCTCATCAGCGGGCTCTTGGTGTCCGCGCCCAGACCCTTACAGGAGTAGCGAACAGTGCACTACCTCCCTTCTTATGAAACTTACGTGTGTTTCTTAACTGCGAGAGGTAAAAGCTCAAGCAGCCTTTCACCTCCCTATAAAGGCTTCCAAAAAGATGGTATATTAGCTTTCACGGCCCAGTGTCCGGGTGCGGACACCAAGAGCCCGCTGATGAGCCAGCTTGGTGTTCCTAGGCCAAACCCCACACAAGACATGGCATAAACCTAGAAAAATTGCAAAGTTTTAAATAGTGAATACATCGATTATATTCCCACACTTTCCAATGAAGACTAAAATAAGACTCACTATGCCCAGAGTATTTCCAAGACGGGAAGTCTTCTGCGAGCTGAGGCCAGCCAGAGCGCCGACGCAACACAGCGAGGACACCAGGTATGCCGTGTTATGGATCTCGGGATATTCTCCCACAGCTCCCAGTGCGTACGTGCCAAGAAACGTTACACCTGGGATGGCATACAGATAGTTGAACTCGGGAGGATCTGTCGGCCTGGATGTAACAACAACAACAACAAAAATGTCTATTGAGACCTATCTGTATATTAACTCATTGAGAAAAATTAAAAAATTGATTTAAGCCACGATTTGCCATTAGGAACGAACTCATCACTTAGATTCATAATGAAGTAAGTCTTAGTTACACTGTTTCCCACTAGAATACAGCACTGCATATCAGTTGTCAATAACTTGAAGACCACCTCGTGGTGTAGCGGCTAGCATTCTTGGCTGTCGCACCGGAGGTCCGGGTTCGTTACCCAGCTCTGCCAACAAATTTTAATTCTGGTCTGAGGGCTGGAACTGGGTACACTCAGCCATGTGAGGCAAAACTGAGAAGAGTAGGGTTCAATTCCCACCTCCATCATACTGGAAATGGTTTTCTGTGGTTTCCCCACTTCTATTCCAGGCAAATGCTGGGATGGTTCCTAACTTAAGGCTACGGCCACCTCCTACCAAATCGTATCCCAAATTTACAAATACACGCACTAGTACAGCCGTAGCCTCCGTGGCTCAGGTGGCAGCACGCCGGCCTCTCACAGCTGGGTCCGTGGTTCAAATCCCGGTCACTTCATGTCAGATTTGTGCTGGGTAAAACGGAGGCAGACAGATTTCTCTCCGGGTACTCTGGTTTTCCCTGTCACAAATTTCATTCCAGCAACACTCTTCACTATCATTTCATTTCATCTGTCATTCATTTAATCGTTGCTTCAGAGGAGTGGGACAGACTTCAGCAGCCAGCACAGTTCATATCCTCGCCACTAGATGGAGGCTTCATTCATTCCATCCCTGACCCGGTTGGTAGACTGGAAGCAGGTTGTGGATTTTCATTTACACAGGTACAGCCACCAAAGTGACACAGGTTATCAGACAAATTCTACACATACCCAAGTACATGGGGCTATATGACCATGATGTTTCAAATACCCTAAAGAATCAACAACATACTGTATTTACTCGAATACGACCCGCCCCTGAATAAGACCCGCACCCTGATTTTGAAGAACAAAATTTTAAAAAAATATTTTTTTACTCAAATCTATTTACAATCTTGACTAAATAAACAGAATAGCATTTCTACAAAATAGTTTCCAACAGTTCTGAAGTCGTCCTAAAATAACACGCAGAAACAATTAAAAATACAAATAAAAGACACAAACACTTCATTCATCGTCATCAGAAGTACCAACTTCGAAACTTTTTTCACCATCACTTTCACACAAAATGTCGTCATCACTGCCATCCATAGCATTGGAAATACCATTTCTTGAAGCTCTTCCGTATGAGATCTCCCGAGATACGATTCCTTGCCGTCAAAATCCACGAACAGAGCAGCTGAACTTCCGGGCGCTGAATACGACCAGTTGGGGTCAGTGTGTGCTTATCGGCCGCCATCCGCTCCATACACAGCTGTTTCAAGGCTGCTTTGAACGGGCGGTTCACGCAGGCATCCCGTGGTTGTAGCATAGACGTCATCCCGCTCAATCACGAATACATGACTCGTCAATATCATATTTCCTACCGGGCACGATTTCCAATAACTTCAGCTTCCCTCACAACTTTCAATTTCTCACTCACAGTAAACGACCGCAAACGCTTCGTAGAACTCATGTTTACACTCGGAAAACCTGCGCGAGACTGTATGACGCCGCCTGCTTACGGTAAAACAAAGTGATAGTCGGAAGAAGGTTAGCACCATCTAGCGGATACTCGCAACACCCGATATCGCGCGTGGCGGGCAATTTAAATCTTTAAAATCAGGATGACTCAAATAAGACCCGCACCCCAATTTTTAACGTCCGATTTTGTTTAAAAATGTGCGGGTGGTATTCGAGTATATACGGTATTTATAAAATTGTTGTTGTTTCTTATGGCTAGCCCGGATTCCAATCCATCAGCTTTCTTGCGTTCCAATAGAGTTGTGTGAGGTTTCCTGAAGTTCTAGCAGTCACATCAAGTTTGTTCCAATGTAGCAGGTGCCCCTTATCCATTTTACTTCCAGGTTCGTGACAAAGAGTGCATTCTTCAGATCTCAGGATGTTGATTCGTTTCAGATGAGCTGCAAGGCAGTCGTGGCCAGTGTTAAGTCTGAAGAAGGTTACAGCTTCTCTTCTTGGTGTTAATTTATATTGATCCCATTTAGCATCAATGTCCTTCCATAATTTGGTTTCTGCTGTTTTCTTTGCCATTTCTTCATACCTGTTTTTGATAGTATTCTTCAAGATCCTTTTTGCTGACATAAAATCAGTCTGACTGACAGGTTGTTGTAGTGTGGTACCTTTTTTTTTTGCTAATCTGTCGGCTTCTCCATTACCTGCTATTCCAACATGAGAAGGGTTCCACTGAAATGAGATCTGTTTGTGGAGTCTTTGAAGGGTTTTTATCAAACAAAAAATTTCTTTCAGTTCTTTATTTTGAGGCTTATAATTTGACGAGACGGCTTGGATGGCTGCTTTTGAATCTGTAATGATAACACATTTTTGATAATCAATGTTTCTGCCTAATATATTTACAAAATTATTAAATTAATAAAAAGAATAAAACAGTTTAGGACAGGGAGGTCTGGAGAGCTGTGTCAAATCAGTCAAAAGACTGAAGACTAAAACAACAACAACAAACTACTCCTCTTCTACTTCGTAGCATTTATCCTGCTCTTCTGCACTTTACTTCCCACTTGATGCGGTCTTGTGCATCTTCAGGAGAGGCTTTAGCCAAATGCATATTCTCCCGCAGTGTGTCAAGCCTCTTTGGTCGCCTCAATATTTCTTCTAGCCAGTGCATTTAGATGCAACAGATGTTTCTACCATCCGACTTGTTGCTGCAAGCCTGATGTTGAACCCTCCTCCTTTACCTGGGCTTGGGACCGGCAACAGCAACTATTAATATAATCAACCGTCAGCCGTCCTTGAAATGGTTTTCCGTGGTTTCCCATTTTCAACACCAGGCAAATGCTGGGACGGTACCTTCTGACAGGCCACGGCCGCTTCCTTCCACATCCTTGCCCAGTTTCATTCACCATCATTCATTTCATCTCCCATTAACTCCTCTCATGAGGAGGCATCCGGCCGTAAAAACCTTCGCCACAAAGACTTCCATCGCATCCCATCCCCGACCCCGTTGGAAAACCGGAATAATAAGGGGTAGACATACATACTCAGCAGGTACTGCAGGCGGATTATGTACGATTATGCAAAATTTCAGTTTATTCGGTTGAGTAGTTTTTATATTTTCAGACAGATCGATAAGATTTCTTGACAATCCTAAATGATTGATAGTATAAAACAAAAGTCCCCAATTCTTGGATGTAACGGGTAATCTCCAGAACCACTGTATGGATTTTGATGAGGTTTTTACCATTCTGTAAAGGAAGGTTTCTGTAGAAAAACATTAATTTATGACCAAAGGAAGCCGAGCAGTGAATCGAGTCTAAGAGAAATCTACCGTCCGTGCGCCTTACGCTGAGCAAAACGTTAAAAATATCTATATACTATGAGAGTCCAGGATACTCAAACAGCTATTCCAATACTTTTATAAAAGTCATCATCATCTTGCACAGTTTCCAGCCACTGGCCGGGTCTGTTTGGAACACAGTCCTCTCCAACGTCTTCTGTCTTCCCACCATCTCTCAGCCTCCACCCTTGTCCAGTCTTCTCCTCTCTTCTTCAGGCTTTCTTCCACTCCCTTCAGCCACCTGTCTCTCAGTCTCCCTCTCAGGCTCTTTCCTTCCCACTTCGTCTCGTGTATCCTCCTGGGTATCCTCTTCTCCTCCATTCGTTTTACATGTCCATACTATCTAAGTCTAGAGTTCTCTATACCATCCTGTAATGGTTCCTCCTTCATTAATTCTCTGGTCCTCTCATTTAAAACCAAAAATCATTGGTTCAAAGAAGTGCTAGATCTAGATGAATTAGGCTTGACAATGCAACAAATTGAACACTGGGAAGAGAAGAGGATCCTGAGAAACAAAGACGTGATACTTAGTCTAAAAACTTCCACACGCAAACAATACACCATAACGGACGAAGACAGGTCAGACAGAATGAAACAGTTCTGGGAGAAGAAGAAGCCAAATTTGTAACTAATATTCCTAAGACTTGACTGTTTATAGATTATAGTGCCCGAATGTGGGTGTAAAATAAATGAAACAAATACTATGAGTGTAAGAATTGTTCAGCATGATAAGTTCTACAAAAAAGTCCAAGATAGGATATCTCTATCCTTAATACATCGTCCAGTATAAGTGTTTTCACCTTTTTATTTCATTCAACAATCTCCATTCAGTGGAAATTTAAATTACTAGCTTCGGAGCGAATTTACGAGCTAGCCAGCGAGCCTATCACTCCAGCTTCGGCCAGCATCAGACCTGCCATCCGTGTGCCTTTTAAGCTTACGCTGGTAATGGGAATACTAGTTGCCATTTCTGGTCCGTATTGACGTATATAAATAGTTTAATCAGTTGAAACTTTCCGTCAAATCAATACAAAATATTTTGCGCTATTATTGCGCTAAGTTAGGTACATGTTTCGAACCTTGTATGCCGGTCCTTCATCAGCCTTTCACACAAATGGCAACACATCAAAAAGCACTGAACAAAATCCAAAAATGCATGCACACTAATAATACATATTAAAAACATTACATTAAATTTTTTTTGTACGAAACATATTAAAAACACATGTTAAAAGTTCTGAGAGTCCATTTCACTTGTTCATAAGCACATGTCTTCCTGATAGGAGATCTTATCCTATTCTGTTGTCTGCTTCTTGTCATGTGGGAAACGGAAATAGAATATTAATCCTATTTGAATGGTCCAAATGCAAAAGACTTTTAGGTACTCCCTTTTGATAGGAGACTTGTCCTGTTCTGCTTCTTGTCATATGGGGAACGGAAATAGAATAGTATTCCCATTTGAATGGTCCAAATGCAAAAGACTTTTAGGTACTCCCAGACTAAACAAGTAGTCCTCTGTTGAAAGAAAAATTAAATTGATTTAGTGAATGGACTGAAGTAATGAATCTAATATATGATCAACCAGAAAACGATTGCTATAAAATCCTTACCTCCCAGTGTGTGCAGTGAACCTGTGCGCTTGAAACAGCTGTTGCAACTCAAGTGCTGAGTCTAGGCGAGGCGAGGCGAGGCCACGTGAGACATGTAGGGGTGGAGAATACCATTGGTGGAAGCAAAGAGCGGAGGGGCGGGGAGGCAACTTGGAGCGGGAGGGGAAAAAAGAAGTTTGGGTGGTGCTACGAACCCAGATCTAATATTATGGATGTTTTTTATGTTTGTTACTGGTGACAAAGTTTGTCAATGTTTCGTATAAAACATTGCTATCGAAATTGATTTCATTCAGATTGTGTGACGGGTTGTTTCTCAAGGCCTGGTCTATCTCTAGCTGTTCCAAAATATTAAGCATAATGCCTTTGCCGCAATAATGCAAAATTTCCAAGTCTTCCTCAATTTTCGAAAAGTTGTGGTTGCGTTCCTGCATATGATTATTAATGGCTGAGAATTTTTTGTGCCTAGCAGCGTTGAAATGCTCATTATATCTTATTTTAAAACTACGCCCCGTTTGACCTATGTAATCCGCATCACAATCCTTGCACTTTATTCTGTAAATACCGGATTTCTGGAATTTGTCTTGTTTGTTGATCGATTTGGAGTTAAATAAGTGTTTCATAGTGGTGTTGTCTGTTCTGTATGCTATTCTAAGCTCTTGTTTCTTGAAAACGTTCGTGATGTTGTGCGTTAGTTGATTTGCGTATGTGAAAACTGCAACTGATTTCTTATTTTCAATTGGTTGCAAGCTTGTGACTGGTCTATTTTTAATTTTGCTTAAAATGGAATCGACGTACATTTTGCTAAAACCATTAGCTATGGCTATCTGATATATGGTGGAAAGCTCTTTGTTCCAATCTTGTTCTGAGAGGGGTACGTTAATAGCTCTGTTAATATATGCCCTGAAAGCAGCTTTTTTATGGCTGGCCGGGTGGTTTGAATCCTTCCTAATGGTGGTGTGCGTTTGGGTTGGCTTCCTGTATATTTTCACATACACAAATCAACTAACGCACAACATCACGAACGTTTTCAAGAAACAAGAGCTTAGAATAGCATACAGAACAGACAACACCACTATGAAACACTTATTTAACTCCAAATCGATCAACAAACAAGACAAATTCCAGAAATCCGGTATTTACAGAATAAAGTGCAAGGATTGTGATGCGGATTACATAGGTCAAACGGGGCGTAGTTTTAAAATAAGATATAATGAGCATTTCAACGCTGCTAGGCACAAAAAATTCTCAGCCATTAATAATCATATGCAGGAACGCAACCACAACTTTTCGAAAATTGAGGAAGACTTGGAAATTTTGCATTATTGCGGCAAAGGCATTATGCTTAATATTTTGGAACAGCTAGAGATAGACCAGGCCTTGAGAAACAACCCGTCACACAATCTGAATGAAATCAATTTCGATAGCAATGTTTTATACGAAACATTGACAAACTTTGTCACCAGTAACAAACATAAAAAACATCCATAATATTAGATCTGGGTTCGTAGCACCACCCAAACTTCTTTTTTCCCCTCCCGCTCCAAGTTGCCTCCCCGCCCCTCCGCTCTTTGCTTCCACCAATGATATTCTCCACCCCTACATGTCTCACGTGGCCTCGCCTCGCCTCGCCTAGACTCAGCACTTGAGTTGCAACAGCTGTTTCAAGCGCACAGGTTCACTGCACACACTGGGAGGTAAGGATTTTATAGCAATCGTTTTCTGGTTGATCATATATTAGATTCATTACTTCAGTCCATTCACTAAATCAATTTAATTTTTCTTTCAACAGAGGACTACTTGTTTAGTCTGGGAGTACCTAAAAGTCTTTTGCATTTGGACCATTCAAATGGGAATACTATTCTATTTCCGTTCCCCATATGACAAGAAGCAGAACAGGACAAGTCTCCTATCAAAAGGGAGTACCTAAAAGTCTTTTGCATTTGGACCATTCAAATAGGATTAATATTCTATTTCCGTTCCCCACATGACAAGAAGCAGACAACAGAATAGGATAAGATCTCCTATCAGGAAGACATGTGCTTATGAACAAGTGAAATGGACTCTCAGAACTTTTAACATGTGTTTTTAATATGTTTCGTACAAAAAAAATTTAATGTAATGTTTTTAATATGTATTATTAGTGTGCATGCATTTTTGGATTTTGTTCAGTGCTTTTTGATGTGTTGCCATTTGTGTGAAAGGCTGATGAAGGACCGGCATACAAGGTTCGAAACATGTACCTAACTTAGCGCAATAATAGCGCAAAATATTTTGTATTGATTTGACGGAAAGTTTCAACTGATTAAACTATTTACGCTGGTAAACCGTTAAAGATACCAGGCGAAGCCGGGGCAGGTTGCTAGCTGTTAATAAGACAACACTGAATGTGAATAGGGTGAACCCATATACTCACCGTTTGAACATATCCAGCATGCGCTTGGTCACTATGAAGCCACCAAAGATATTGATAAAAGAGATGAAAGCTGCAGAAGCTGCCAAAGCCTGTAAAACAAAGAGGAAATGAGTAATTACAGTAAAGTAAAGAAACATATAAACTGTATTCTTGATAAACAAATAAACAAATAAAAGAAAGGAACATGAACATGTGAAACTAGAAACAATGTGATTAGCCTAATGGCCGTTGCTCACGGTAAAATTTTCCTTCAAATTTATTGTACAATAATATGATTTTATAAAATTTCTGTTGCTCACGGTCAAATTAGAACATGTTCTATTCCGTAAAATTAATTTTTTGAAACGAAACAATCGGGGAAGCTGACATGACGATGATGCTGGCGCCACGTGGTGAGAAGATTGTGAAGCTCGCTTGTAAACAAACACTTCGAAAATGGCAGGCTCCGGCTGGACTAAGGATGCAGTTAGTGTTTTACTGGACGAGTACCAGAAATATCAGTGTTTGTAAGAGGTTAAAACGACCATATACCACAATAGAAATGCAAGAAGGGAGGCAGAAATCTCAATGTTTCACAAATTCGACCGAACACAAGCCAGGCTGATGTGAAGGCGAAGATGAACGGGCTTCGAACTCACTTGCAGTCTCATTTCAGGAGAAATGGCTTGCCTCATGTTAGTGTCCTGTCGAATAATTTTGGGACCAACAAGATCTTCCGAGTTTTTTAAAACTGCTTTCCTCCATTCTTAGAAAATTCCTATATGAATTCTGATCTTCTAACCTCAACTCATTTTCGATCAAGGACAGCATTCCTCTACTCTTCTTTTTATCCATTCCCGAGTCCAGCACTTCCTAGCATTTCTTTTCTTCCCTTTTACCACTGTACGACATATAATTGTACCTTAAGCAGCAATTTTTGCTTTGTTTGTTGGAGCCATACTCTCAAACCAATGTGTGTTGATTCTTGGTTCAGAAGTTTATCGGTAGATGGCGATCCTGATTCATCCACGGATTTTATAAAATAATTTTACCGTGAACAACACAGCTTGCTTTCGTCAAATTTTTATAAAATTAGTTGTAAAATAAATTTTAAGGAACACTTTACCGTGAGCAACGGGCATAACAACCCCCGGGTCGGGAAAATAATACCCGTGATTAAATAGTGAAAGAAAAATATTAACCAAACCAAATTAATAAAAATCAAGTTAAGGAATGAGCAACCAAGACAAAATGCTTGGTTAAACTCTACGTACCCAACACACAACTTCACGAGGAACAAGGACCACGTTCTAATACACCCCAAACCTCATTGCAAGAAACACAAGGGAATAATAAAAATCCCTCACTTGAAATTATGCTGTGTACCAAATAAATAATGTGAGCTCCACACGGCTCAAAAGGAATACACATACTACCTAGCTTGTAAGTTATTAAACAAATAAGCCAAGCAAAGGCCAAGGCAAACTTGACCCGCGCAGAGCGCGCCAACACACAACAACGAAGCGAGCAGATGACAATGGCAAAGGATATGCCGCCTATTATTAAAAACAAGTTACCCACACTAAAATCAGATTTAGAATTAGATAGTAATTCTTTATTAATGGAAGCCTGAAATACACACTATAATCTGTACTCGAGTACATTAGTTAAAGTTGTAATGTCATTTGTCAGAGTAGGTAAAGC
The DNA here is from genome assembly GCA_946902985.2 of Meconema thalassinum. Classification (NCBI taxonomy): domain Eukaryota; kingdom Metazoa; phylum Arthropoda; class Insecta; order Orthoptera; family Tettigoniidae; genus Meconema; species Meconema thalassinum. The sequence goes on along the minus strand of OX336398.1, from coordinate 173,872,004 downwards.
TAACATGGAATAATACTTTTGTAAACAAATGATTTAAATATTCATCAACATCATTTGCAGTTTTCCAGCCTAAGCTGGGTTGAAGCAAATATGACACCCCTCAACTTAACTCTTAGTCTCTCCATCAATGAACTCCACACCAGGTTCCGTTCTTTCACACTGTCTTTCGCAAGTTCATCCACCGTACTCGAGGTCTTCCTCGTCCTCTCTTTCCAGTCATCCGTGTCTCCATCACTTGTTTCGGCATTCTTTCACCATTCATCCTTTTCACGTGTCCATACCATCTCAATCTGTTCTGCTCCAGCTTCTGTACATTCACTTCCTTTCGAATGTCTTAATTTCTCACTCTCTCTGGTATATTCTCCTAATATACTGTTAACGTAGTTTCAATCTGTTCTGCTCCAGCTTCTGTACATTCACTTCCTTTCGAATGTCTTCATTTCTCACTCTCTCTGGTATATTCTCCTAATATACTGTTAACGTAGTTTTTCCCCGGATTGGGAATTTCTATTCTCATTCTTTTCCCCATTCTTGTTTCCCTTTAAATCATCAACAAAGGCTCTTATTATGTTTGCTTTCTCTTAGTGCTTTGTATTTATTTTGTAATTTAGTGTGTTTCAGTGAATTATTATATGTTTCCTGACTTTTACCATCGAAATCTAACACACTCATGTGCCTCAATCTCCAGGCAACATGATACACTTCCTATGCCACGTATAATGCTGGAACTTCGCCCACCTGATAACAGATGTCGCTCAAGAACATTCATCAGCACTCTCTGACATCCCAATAAGAAAGATGGTTGGTTCCTCAGTTTAGGGGCTGCTACAACACGGTCATTTAGCCCCGTGTACTTTGGGTGTGTGTAGAATCTGCCTGTTAACCGGTGTTTATTGTGATGGCTGTATTAGTGTGTGTTTATCTGTGAGTCAGGTAGAAGAACTGCAGACGATTAATTCTTTTTTCAAGTACAGTGCACTCTCGGTAATTCGCGGTAATTAATGCACGAAATTCCGCGAATTATTGAAAACTGCGAATTATCCGCAGTTATTTTTGTTAAGCCTAGTAAAAACAAAACTATTGATTAAAATATTGAAATTAGCTTGAAACCCAAATTAATAATTAAAACACTTGATTGTAGTGTCTTATAAGACATGCTAGGCTAGAGGCAGGCCTATGTGGATTATGCCTACAATGATATTTAAAAAAAAGAGTCATCCCTTTTTGTTTCTTAGATCGTTTATTCTAATTTTCGAGTGCACATTTCCGAAGAAAACGTTATAAGAGAACGAAAATTAATTTCGTTTTTCTATATAAGAAATAAGTGTGACTAGATTCTGTGGGAAACTTTCGGGATGTCCGTTGCATCACTCCCGCACTCGATATCAACTGGATCTCAGTTTTCCTCACCAACAATCAAATTCCGTGTTATTTCATCTTTGCTTTCATGTCTTAGATCATAATCGTCTTTATCGGCGTCTGACTTGCCCGTTCGAAATATCGTCGTTACAGATGTCGGCAAGAGCTTGCTTTTGTAGCGGTATTTTTCTCTCAAGACTGGTTGACTGCATGAAGAGCATCCAACAAACACGCTCTCGGTCTCGCGAAAGTTTACGTCACTAAGCAATAATCGCTGTTTACAATACGCTGTCCGCGCATTCACCCTTCACAACTCACAGGTCAGCGACCTTGGAGTGTGGCTGTTGGGAAAGGGAAGGTAGGTTCCCAGTGAAAGCGCATTCCGCTTGTATTGTTTGGGCATCGAAGATAAAGGAAATCAATGCTATGGTACCACTCGCGGCAACCTGCTCGTATGTTTCGAACATTGCGCAAGTAGGCCTACTGTTCCATCACAGAGAAACGCAGTTCAGTCTTCTCGAATGTCAATGATTTCGTCTTGACGCATTGCGTCGCACGAAAATTCTTTTAAATGACTGAGAGATTGCTTTACTTAGCATGATGATTAGTTGCCGTGAGAATTTCTATTTAAAATATATTTGGAGACCCGCGAATTAACCGCAAAGCGAATTATCCGCACGCGAATTATCGGGAGTGCACTGTAGTTCCTACTTTTGCTACCAAATGCCACCATCCACGACACCTAGCTGCGGACATGGCTACTAAATGCCATTGCAGTCAGCACCTGGCGGCGAACGTTGGAACTAATATAGCGTTATCAAACTAACCTACAATGATGTGATTAGTATTCCTCTAATGACAAATTGGTGATAGATCTTTCTGACATGCCAATAAGAAAGAAGAAATTTTCTTGTTATGAGTGCTATTTATTTCTGTCATGTTGGTCACTGTGTTCCCCTTACTCTCTTACTCTCCTACCTCCAATTTTCAGCTCTCCCAGCTGACAGCAGCCACACTGGTCATTCACCTTCTGGGTGTTCTACTGTGTACTTGTGTCTCTTCCTGAGGCAATCGCTCATCCAGCAGACATCTTATAATGGTTTGACACCTTTCTTCTTTCGCCATGAAATTGCTTGTTGGTGCAGGCAATCAACCGCTTCTTCAAAACCTATGATGCTTCTAAGATAAGAACTATATCAGTGCCTTACCACACCAATTTTTAATGGAGCCCTTTTTGAATTTAACCTAGACATTTTTAAACGGATTTTTACTTTTTTTTCCTGTGTGATTGGAACGCTTTTATAAAGGTTTTATTCACTCAAGGGATTATTCTCTATTGCTTGAATGGGATATACCCGTTGACAAATAATTGGACTTATTGTGAAGACAGGGTATTCCCTGAGGTCTGAGAGTAGCAGGAAAGAAATTACAAGGCCCAATTAAGGTGGGTAAATGAAAGACACCCTAGGCCTCAGATACTCCAATATTCTCATACTCTGAAGAGAACAACAAGTGACTCAGAGAAGTCAGCAGGAAAAATGAGCTGCTGTAGTTTCATTTAGGAGCCTGGACATCGGTGTAATTTCAGCCCCGTATTCTTGGGTGTGTGTACATTTAGTCTGATAACCTGTGTTATTTATTGTGTGTATTTGTAATTGAGCTGAGGATTGGGGGTCTTAAGTTAGAAACCATCCTAGCATTTGCCTTAAGGAGAAACGGGGAAACCATGGAAATCCACTTCTAGGGTGACCGAGGTGGAAATCGAACCCACCAATTTTCAGCTTTGCATCACGAGGCTGATTTTTGTACTCCGTTCCAGGCCATAGACCAAAATTGCATTTCTTGGCAGAGCCAGGAATTGAACCTGGATCTAGCAGTCAGGAAAGATGAACGATGGGAGCCCTGCACAAGTAAATGGACTCATGGTTGTGAGTCAATGAAACTGACCTGGGTGGTGTTCTGAGGTAAGAATTCTCCACCCATGAGAAGCATTCCTCCAACGGCAGTGATACCGGAGATGGCGTTGGTGACGGACATGAGCGGGGAGTGCAGGGCAGGAGTCACGCCCCACACCGTGTGGTACCCTGCGATGCCCGCCAAACTGAACGTCGTCAGCATCGTCGTGAACTCCGGGTTGGGGGATATCATACCCACCGACAGCAGACCGGTCAAACCTGAACACATAACAGTTGCAGAATAATTCAGAAAAACTCAATTGGGTTGTAATAACAATCTACTTCACCCACAGTTACTCACTAGGCGAGTGTCAATTCCGTAAAATTATTCTCATCGTTACAATAACTCTTAAAAATATTACGCCTATCAAAACAAATTACAGTGGAACGTGGCTAATTCGAACTTCTTTAATTCAAAATATTCTTTAATTCGGATTTTTCCCTTGGTCCCTAGCATTTTATATACAATCAATGCTAAAAAACGTGGTTAATTAGAATTATACTTTGGATAATTCAAAGTTTTTAATGTAAAAAGCCGGTCGGAGGCCAAACAGTTGGGCCAGTTCCCGAAAAAACTGTTCCGAGTGCAGCCCAAGCAACAAACCACATAACAGAACTTAGGCGTTTTTTTTGTAAGTAGAAATGACGTAAGTGATTCTGTTTTCCGTTCCTTAAATTTGTTAGATTCTTTTGTGATGGCCGAGAGACTTCATTGTAGAAAACAGGTAAAAATCTCAAACATTTTTGAAAAAAAGTAGATTTCTCTAAGACCAAACTAGATTTCTGGATTACTACTGTCGTTAAATAGCTGAATAGTACATTTTGGTTTCATTTTTCATTTGAAACTTTTGAGGTTATTCACGATACAGTCATTATAAAGTACCGTTGTCTGTTAATCTGATTTGTTGAACGAAAATCATTATGTAAACGTAATACAATATATTTTCTCTAATCTTTTCAAAGAACTTTCTTAATTCGAATTTTTGGATAATTCAAATTTTTCTACTGGTCCCTTGAGGTTCGAATTATCCAAGTTCCACTGTATAAAATATCTATTCAATTGTAGTGAAAAAATAAATAGATAAATACATAGATTGATAAATAAATAAATAGACAAGACAGGCTGTGAGGCGTGCTTTGAAGGACGTTCGTGGTTTTCAGGAGAAACTTCGGAGGGTACTCCCTGGACTCCCTGAAAGAAAGGAGTTACACTGGCAGAAAATGCGTCAAAACTGGGCGAAGATCAACACCCTCCAGTTGAATAAGCGTAGTCCTAAGTAGGCCAACTCGAGACAAGAAGAAATAAATAGATACATAGACAAATAAATACATCCTTACACATAAACATTAAATTTAAAAATAAACAGAAAAAGTAATTATGACCTGGGAGAAAAAAGTTAAAGGAATAACCCTTGGCAGACTACGTAATAACAAAATTCATTTACGGTGTTTGGCCTTCGCTGATGATCCCGCAATCTTGGCCAATAACAGACAGGAAGCGATTGCCTCCACGGAAAAACTTCACGAAATTGCATCCAGAACAGGACTCCAGATCTCATACCAGGGATCTCTTCGGCACCTAGATGGACTACCAATGACAACTAAATTCGGCAAAATATTTCAAGTGTCTAAATTCAAATACCTGGGAGAAGTCATCCAACCTTCCGGACTAAATCGTGAAGCAAACAAAGAAAGGATCTCTAAACCGCAAAAAGCTTACAGACTCACTTGGAACAGATATAATAAAAAGTCAATATCCAGAAATGCAAAATTACGGCATTAGAACACTGTAATCAAGCCTGAAATTGCTTCTGAAACGCTGATTATTGGGGGCAGATCATTAATTAAAGATGTGAAGAAGCAAGAAAGGAAAATCTGAAGAAAAATTTTTGGATCAGTCTGTAAAGGGGGAATCTGGATGAAAGGAAAATCCCAAGACTCATACCAGCACTCGGAGAAAATCCCAGACACATTTAGGAAAAGACGAATTAAATTTTACGGGCATATCCTCAGGATGGGCAATCAGAGACTGACCAAAAGGATTCTTAACCTTGCCCTGTCAATGATAGTTAAAAACACCTGGCTGCTTGAAGTTGGAAAAGATCTTCAGGAAATTGCTACGGTACAATTTTACGATCCGTTCGACGTTATTTCCATCTAGCGGTCACTAGTAAAACATCGAAGTGATCGTAATTTCCGCACATCTGGAAAAGGAAAGCGACCGCGATGAAGAACCCATCTTAGTCTAAGGAACACGCCTTCGGCGATTGTTATCGCGACTGAATTGTTATGACGAGGTGAGATATAAGATGTTGAGCCGACATAATGCCCACTACCGACAGTTCTATTGAAAATGTTACGTGTTAATTATTATCTGTTGATCCTCGAGGTTATAAACGTTGAGGAAACACGGCGGGATTCCGGCCTCTGTCTAGCAGTTGAGATTTCTTGTTATATGAGATAATTATTAAAATGGAATATCATCAGAGACCTTCTAGAACGTCTCGGAGAAAAAGCTAAGTGGAAATGGTCGTTGTTGTTATTCTCTATAAAAGTGTCATGCTTCGAAGAAAACTGATCATCGATATATATACTCCCCAAGTTTCAGTGTTAAATGTCCCTTCATTTAACCTACAAAAGGGTAGGGTTAAACTGGAGATCTTTCATGTCTTTTCTTGAAGTTTACTGGTTTTAATTTGGTCCCTAGTTATTTGTTATATATACGTACGTAGTGGAGAATCGACTTGCTTGTTTTGGGGTTTATTCATTTTAAGGGATTCTTCTTGTTGTTGTTGTTTCATTTCCGTATCTTGTAATGTTTTATTTTTGTGCGTGTTCTTGCGATTGTTTTGGTCACGAAACTTGATTGTATATCTGAGAGATGTTTCTTACCAGTTCCTAAGCCCTTGTAAAAGTATGGGATTTTTCGATGACCTTTAGGGACTGGTATCTTTAGGTTAGTTTCGCGGTTTGTATCCTGACGAGGGTGGGTGTGTTCGTTCAATTGCCTTGGATTTTCTTCTGTATGGTCAGAACGCACACCAAGTTTTATTTAATTGTGTTTTGGGTTTTGATTATGTGTCTTGTCATTTGTGCAACTCTAAGGATGACCGATTAGGGTTTCTTTTATCCTTAGAGATTGGGCAGACACTAATTATGTATGCGTCTGAAATATGTCTCATTTATAATAACGGTTCTGGACTTATGTTTAAGGGTGGGTTTATGTTATTTGTTTAAGTGGGAATTTGACTGAAGGCCGAGGGTCATGTTTAGGTTTGTACTGTTTTGTTGTGGCTTTCAGTCAAGAAGCAACGCGTGATCCCATTAAGTTATTAAATGAGGTATATTGGTTACTCTTCCGAGATTATGGAATGTGTGTTCGTTGTATGTGTCCGGGACTGCAATTGATGCTTATTTGGTATCTCGTAAGGTTACTGAATCTTGTGCTTTCGTTCGAGAGAAGTTTTATTCTACCAGCTCATGAAATCGTTTTATTTTATCTTCATTTGGGAGATTGTCTTTGTTTATTTTATTGAACCGATCTATGTTTCTTTGCGGGGTTTGTATGTCACGTCACGTCATGTTTTGTGAAGTGTTGTCGTTTTGGATGTCGTGTATTAACTTTGTGTTTCTTGACGTGCCATTTAAGGGTCGTTTTTATTGTATAGGTTTGTTTCCAGGGTAGTTTGTTGTGACATGCATATTAATATAATGGTGGACGATTAAGCGGTTCATGGGAGACACGATTTCATGTACTTCTCAGAATGATGCTTCTGACTACCTTCTTGTAGTCAGCCTGTGGTGGAACGAAACGTACTATTTACACTATTGTTAATTTATGCCCCTCTACTGAACGCTCTCCAGTGACTTAGGCTTCTCCTCGTCGTCAACATTCTCTCTTTAATAGTTCTATTTACAGAGTTTTATATTTTATTGTTTACTGTGTTATAATTATGTGTATATTTTATTACAGGCCCTTCATCTCTCATCCTACCATTTCATGCGCTACTCATGTCCCCTTTTATTTTTTATATTTTTTTTTTATATTAAATTTTATTCTCCAACCTTTACTTGAAAAGTGTAGTCATTGGATGGTAGGTGCTCCATCTAGTTCGGAATGTACGAGTGAGCTCGATATAAGGTCTCAGGTCCGCGTCCAAAAACATCTGCACGCCTCTCAATTGGTAGCAGAGCCTGCTCTTGGCACTTTCACATTTTGAACATTGGAAGATTGATTATGTGATGACTGTATTTTTCTTTTAATGGTTGTGTTGACCATTTTTATCTTAAATTTATTATTTTGAAAATTTACTTCTATTAGGAGATATCCTAAGTCAGCCGGTATTTCCTGTTTCTTAACTTGTGCGGAACGTATTACTATACCTTGGTTGATAGAAATGAGCATTACTGGCAAGTGTAGTGGGGGACTTAACTACTAAACTGCGTAAGATCTGTTTGACACGAACATTCTCTACCTCGACAATACATATGACTAATATTTAAAACGTTATTCTACCTTCCTTGAAATCTACTTCTATGGACTCCGTACTGTCATTCCTTACTATCTCCTTGGCGAGCTATTGCAAATCAGCTGTGACTGGTTCTGACGTCTTGACATTGATACTACCCCCAAATCCTCTCTGCTCCGTGTTACGTCAGGGCCCGACTATCACGTAATGCAGACAAATGACAGTCACGTTACCAGCTGATTAATGTCAACATGAATCCATGTAGTGATTGCCTTTTTACATTCTACGTTGGACTTGTAAGCTCAAGATTGGGGCGGTGGAGAGATGATATGGTACAATTTTAAGATCCGTTTGACGTTATTTCCATCTAGGGGTCACTAGTAAAACATCTAAGTGATCGTAATTTCCGCACATCTGGAAAAGGTAAGCGCCCGCGATGAAGAACCCATCTTAGTCTAAGGAACACGCCTTCGGAGATTGTTATCGCGACAGAATTGTTATGACGAGGTGAGATATAAGATGTTGAGCCAACATAATGCCCACTACCGACAGTTCTATTGAAAATGTTACGTGCTAATTATTATCTGTTGATCCTCGAGGTTATAAACGTTGAGGAAACACGGCGGGATTCCGGCCTCTGTCTAGCAGTTGAGAATTCTTGTTAAATGAGATTTTTTTTTTTTTTTTTTTTTTTTCGTGTAGCCTCCTGAGAGGCCGAGTGCAGGTCTTTCTAGTCGACGCCCGTGGGCGACCTGCGCGTCGGGATGAGAGATGGAATGGATGAAGATGAATGAAACTGGGCAAGGATGTGGAAGGAAGCGGCCGTGGCCTGTCAGAAGGTACTGTCCCAGCATTTGCCTGGTGTTGAAAATGGGAAACCACGAAAAACCATTTCAAGGACAGCCGACGGTGGGGCTCGAACCCACGCGTCTACCGAGTCAGCAGAGAGCTTGGCCCCTTGACCTAACGCAGCGCTTTAGCCCGCATAGCCACTACTGTCGGTGTTATATGAGATAATTATTAGAATGGAAAAAACGGAGAAAAAGCTAAGTGGAAATGGTCCTTGTTGTTATTCTCTATAAAAGTGTCAAGCTTCGAAGAAAACTGATCATCGATATATATACTCCCCAAGTTTCAGTGTTAAATGTCCCTTCATTTAACCTACAAAAGGGTAGGGTTAAACTGGAGATCTTTCATGTCTTTTCTTGAAGTTTACTGGTTTTAATTTGGTCCCTAGTTATTTGTTATATATACGTACATAGTGGAGAATCGACTTGCTTGTTTTGGGGTTTATTCATTTTAAGGGATTCTTCTTGTTGTTGTTGTTTCATTTCCGTATCTTGTAATGTTTTATTTTGTGCGTGTTCTTGCGATTGTTTTGGTCACGAAACGTGATTGTATTTCTGAGAGATGTTTCTTACCAGTTCCTAAGCCCTTGTAAAAGTATGGGATTTTTCGATGACCTTTAGGGACTGGTATCTTTAGGTTAGTTTCGCGGTTTGTATCCTGACGAGGGTGGGTGTGTTCGTTCAATTGCCTTGGATTTTCTTCTGTATGGTCAGAACGCACACCAAGTTTTATTTAATTGTGTTTTGGGTTTTGATTATGTGTCTTGTCATTTGTGCAACTCTAAGGATGACCAATTAGGGTTTCTTTTATCCTTAGAGACTGGGCAGACACTAATTATGTATGCGTCTGAAATATGTCTCATTTATAATCACGGTTCTGGACTTATGTTTAAGGGTGGGTTTATGTTATTTGTTTAAGTGGGAATTTGACTGAAGGCCGAAGGTCATGTTTAGGTTTGTTCTGTTTTGTTGTGGCTTTCAATCAAGAAGCAACGCCTGATCCCATTACGTTATTAAATGAGGTATATTGGTTACTCTTCCGAGATTATGGAATGTGTGTTCGTTGCAATTGACGCTTATTTGATATCTCGTAAGGTTACTGAATCTTGTGCTTTCGTTCGAGAGAAGTTTTATTCTACCAGCTCATGAAATCGTTTTATTTTATCTTCATTTGGGAGTTGTCTTTGTTTATTTTATTGAACCGATCTAGGTTTCTTTGTGGGGTTTGTATGTCACGTCACGTCATGTTTTGTGAAGTGTTGTCCTTTTGGATGTCGTGTATTAATTTTGTGTTTCTTGACATGCCATTTAAGGGTTGTTGTTATTGTATAGGTTTGTTTCCTGGGTAGTTTGTTGTGACATGCATTTTAATATAAGGTTCGACGATTAGGCGGTTCGTGGGAGACACGATTTCATGTACTTCTCAGAATGATGCTTCTGACTACCTTCTTGTAGTCAGCCTGTGGTGGAACGAAAGATACTATTTACACTATTGTTAATTTATGCCCCTCTACTGAACGATCTCCAGTGACTTAGGCTTCTCCTCGTCGTCAACATTCTCTCTTTAATAGTTCTATTTTCAGAGTTTTATATTTTACTGTTTACTGTTTTATAATTATACCGACAGTAGTGGCTACGCTGGCTAAAGCTCAGCATTGGGTCATGGGGCCAAGCTCTCTGCTGACTCGGTAGACGCGTGGGTTCGAGCCCCGTCCTTGAAATGGTTTTCCGTGGTTAACCATTTTCAACACCAGGCAAATGCTGGGACGGTACCTTCTGACAGGCCACGGCCGCTTCCTTCCACATCCTTGCCCAGTATTATTCACTATCATTCATTTCATCTCTCATTAATTCCTCTCATGAGGTTGGCGCCAGGAAGGGCATCCGGCCGTAAAATCATCGCCACAAAGACTTCCATAGCATCTCATCTCCGACCCCGTTGGAAAAACGGGAATAATAAGGGGTAGACATACAATACTGTTTTATAATTATGTGTATATTTTATTACAGGCCCATCATCTCTCATCCTACCATTTCATGCGCTACTCACGTCCCCCTTTATTTGCCTTGTTTTTTTTTTTGTTTTTTTTTTTTTAAATTAAATTTTATTCTACAACCTTTACTCGAAAAGTGCAGTCATTGGATGGTAGGTGCTCCATCTAGTTCGGAATGTACGAGTGAGCTCGATATAAGGTCTCAGGTCCGCGTCCAAATATTCTGCACGCCTCTCAGAAATAAGCATCACAGATGACATTGTACTAGACAGAGCTATGTTCAGAGAATTAGTCGATCATCACTGCTTTGCAGACCATCCAAGCACTATCACCAACAAAACCTGGTCAGAAGATCGCAAGAGAAGCCACAGCGAGAAGATGAAGAGATTTTGGGAGAAGAGAAAGGCAATGCCATCAGCTAAAAAAGTTCAATTGTGCTCCTTAGTCGGGCATGACGAAGAAAGAAATAGGAACAATATAATTCTGAATAGAGTTTAAAAAATTAAAAAACTGATGGATATTGTCGAAAAACAAGGTGCAAACTGATATCAAAATGAGACATTTCTGGAGTTAATTATCCAATTATCTATATAGAAAACATCTCCGATATAGAACTTATGATGCATTGGGTTGCATTGCATTGCACGTAATTTTTTGACAATATTCATTTAGCTTTGCCAAACTCTGTTTCTAGGGACACTCATCATCATCATCATCATCATTTCTCCGCACCAGCAGGCCGGGTACGGGTATAAATGAGCCTCTTCCAGTCTGTCCGGTCCTCCCACACACTGTGCTCCAATTTCTTCTGCCAATCTACATCCCTCTTGGCCAAGTGTCTCCAGATTTGCTTCTCCCAAATGTCTCGAGGCCTTTCTCTTGGTCTCTTGCCTAGGATGGCCTGGTCAAAATACAGGGTGCGGCAGAAATAACTGATGAATTTCAAAAGTAAATAACACAGCAATGCAACACGATATTCACAAATTTATTGCGCAGTTTAAAAGACCAGTGTTTGCTATTTGCATCATATACACATACACACTAGGTTTTGTCGACCGCCCCTTTCGATGCATTTCTGAAGCCTCTCCCTGAAATTCTGCATGACCCTCCTAGTCATGTTTAGTGGTATTGCCTCGATTTCCTCACAGATAGCAACTTTCAGGTCGTGCACTGTTCGCGACTTACGTTGGAAGACGCGAGCCTTCAGGTATCCCCCAGAGAAAGAAATCGCAAGGGGCGAGATCAGGGGAACGGGCTGGTCATGGATCGTCACCCCGTAAGGAGACTAAACGTTCTGGAAACACCTCTCTGAGGAGATTGCGTAAAGGCATGTCTCACTGCACGGATATTCTCTGGTGTTGTAACGGTACGAGGCCTACCAGGCGGTTTTGTTTTAACACTTGAACAAGTTCCTCTCAAATTATTCACCTATACCAGAATGGTATTCCTGCTTGGACCTTTCGCATGTCTATGTAACCTAAAGTGTCTACGAAATAAACGCTGTGATGTGGTAACGGAGTCAGCATTTTTGAAGTATACGTTTCAATCACGAAACCTCGCTGCTCATCACTCCACGCCATGCTAGCGACTTACTAGCCCTGACAAAGTGATGCAAGTGTTCTCCCAGGTCGCGCGCACATCGACAATAACACCTGCTTAAGCGCTGTGGCCAATACAGGTGTTAGATCTGCCGCTCCAATCTATGTAACAAAAATGGCAAACACTGCTCTTTTAAACTGCGCAATAAATTTTGTGAATATCGTGTTGCGTTGCTGTGTTATTTACGTTTGAAATTCGTCAGTTATTTCTGCCGCACCCTGTATAATCTTGGTGTTCTGTCAGGGGCCATTCTCTTTACATGCCCATACCATTTCAAACTAGATATTTCTAATGTGTCAAGAAGACTTCTCTCCAAATTGAACTGTTGTCTAATTTTATCATTTCGCATTTTATCTCTCCTGGTCTTCTGGGGACAAGATCGGAGGAACTTCATTTCAACTGCTTGAAGTCTGCTACTGTCAAGTGCTGTTAAAGTGGCTGCTTCAAGCCCATAAGTCAATAGTGGCATGAAATAGGTTTTGTAAAGCGTGATTTTGCATGCTAAAGGAAAGGCTTCATCCCTCAGTAAATTGCATACAGAGTGATGAATAATTGTTGACGATTTTAAATAAAATCATCTTCTCCTTCTTCATTTCCCAAATTCCAGAGTTTTGGGCCAGGGTGTGAATCAAGGACCTCCATACTTTTCTGTCTCTCCAACACACTCGACCTTCTTCCAGTATAACTTCCACTTTCATTCCTCTTTTCTCAATGCTCTTCCTCACTGTAACCATCCACTTCATCCTCGGCCTTCCCCTTTGTCACCATCCCGTGACTATCTCAGTAAATAATCGCTTTGGGACTCTGTCTTCTCCCATTCGCATCACATGTCCATACCATTTTAGTTTACCAATCTCACCTTGTCTTGCAACTTCGTGAATCTTGTTTGTCCTCCTAATTTTTTTGTTTCTGATTTTGTCTCTGCGAGTCTATCCAATTATAACTCTAAGGAACTTCATCTCTGCTACGTGGATTCTACTGTCATCCTGTTTAGTTGTTGTCCACGTGCCTGCTACATACACCAATATAGGTGTGTAATATGTTGAATACAAAATATCTTTACATTTTTCGGGAACTTCCTGATTCCACACCGGACCCCTCACACTCTGGTAAAACCCACTTGCTTATCCTTCCATCGTCAGTGAGGACACTCCCTAAGTATTTAAAGCTTTTCACAACTTCTAATGGTTTTCCATCTGCTGCAATATTCCCCCTACCATCTCGCACATTTCTCATCATCACTACCATCAGACTCTTCTCCACACTGATTTTCATTCCATGCTCTTCTATCTCCTGGTTCCAAACATTACCGTATTTCCTCGCATAATCGTCGCATTTTTTTGGCCAAAATTTCGTGGAAAAAAGCAGGGTGCGACGATTATGCGAAGAATATTTAAGTTCAAAAAATATACTGTATCATTATTTGCTGCATGGGCCAGTCATTCGCGTAGCGTGAGTCTTAGCCTGCAGTCAGAGACAGGCTTCTTTCTTCTAACAAGGTCACGACAGGTTAACGCTCGCGGAATGTGCTGACGAAGCTAGCCATTCGCGTCGTGGTTCATAGCCCGCAGGCATAAAGACGAGATTACTTTCTCCTGACAAGATCACGCTAGATTAGGCCTATAAACTCGCGGAATGTGCGCTGGCCGTTCGCGTCACAGTTTATAGCCCGCAGGCATAAAGACGAATTACTTTCTGCTGTCAAAATCACGCCAGATTAGGCCTATAAGCTCGCGGAATGTGCGCTGGCCGTGCGTGTCGCGGTTCATAGCCGGCAGGCATAAAGACGACGCGGTATTACTTTCTCCTGACAGGATCACGCCAGATTAGGCCTATAAGCTCACGGAATGTGAGCTGGCCGTTCGCGTCACAGTTCATAGCCCGCAGACATAAAGACGAGAGTACTTTCTGCTGACAAGATCATGCCAGATTAGGCCTATAAGCTCGCGGAATGTGCGCTGACCATTCGCGTCGCGCTTCATAGCCCGCAGGCATAAATACGATATTACTTTCTGACAAGATCACGCCAGATTAGGCCTATACGCTCGCGGGATGTGCGCTGTCCGCTCGCGTCACAGTTCATAGACCGCAGGCCTAAAGATGAGATTACTTTTTGCTGACATGATCACGCCAGATTAGGTCTATAGTTCGCGGAATGTGCGCTGGCCGTTCGCGTCATAGTTCATAGCCCGCAGGCATAAAGACGAAATTACTTTCTGCCGACAAGATCACGCCAGATTAGGCCTATAAGATCGCGGAATGTGCGCGGGCCGTTCGCGCCGCGGTTCATAGCCGGCAGGCATAAAGACAAGATTACTTTCTCCTGACAAGATCACGCCAGATTATACGCTCGCGGAATGTGCTAAGTGACGAAGCTTGCCGCTCGCGTCACAGTTCATTGTCCGCAAGCATAAAGACGAGATATTTTTCGTCTGACAAAGTCTCGCCAGGTTATAAAGTCGCGGCAGCATGTGCAACTGACTGGCGCACAAATACGAACATGCTATGCGACGATTATGCGATAAAATTTTATAAACCTATTTTAGTGTTTGAAAAGTGGGGTGCGACGATTACGCAGTGGCGACGATTATGCGAGGAAATACGGTACTTGTTCTTGGACTTCTTACACCAGTCTTTTAAATTCTTTTAATTGTTATTCAAAAGAACTTTTATTCATTCAGCAATCAGTGTCATTTCATCCTCATTAATGTATTTTAACACGGTTGACCATCACCAACAAGGGGAATATTTTAGACCATAATTTACTGAACTAGGCTGAAGAAGGACTGCTTGGAAGTCCGAAACATGTTCCTAAAAAGGAGTTAGCACCTCAAGGAAAGTAAGATGTGGTGTACAGAGGACAAAAGTAAAGTAGATATTCCAATTCATCGTCCCCACTATATCAATACATCATCAGCAAACAGGACCAATATCAAATGCCTACGATTCAGAAAATTACCAGGAAGTATCGTCTTCACAACCAAACACACACTTCGGAATAATATAAATGAGAACAGACCATCTATCGGCTGCCTACAGAAGTTCGTCTTAGCACGTAGAATATTAAGGTTTAACTGTAAAAACATAAAACACACTGACATTTTACGGATGAACTGAAAACGTTGGCAAGCATGGGCTGCTCGTTACTTGAGGATGGGTTCACCAGTCCTTGAAGATACTTCCTTACCTCCAGTATAGAGCAAGGCATCGTTCATAGTTCTCTTGAAGTAGTCAGGAGGTGCAACTTCCACGGGCTCCTTTTCTTTCGGTGGGGCAGCGACGGGAGCTCCGACGGGAACAGCTGGTGGCGGGGGAGGCCACATCATCTCCCCGTTGTGCAGGATGATGGCACCCCTCACCACCTCATCCTTCAGGTCAATGAAGAATTTGGGGTTCTTTCCATCCCCTATCGCCAGCAGGAACTTAGAGATGTTGTTACCATAAAGCGTCGAACTCTGAGTGGGCAGACGGCTCGACAGGTCAGTCAAACCGACGTGGGTCACATCGTTGTACGTATACACCTCACCGGGTCTTGTCGTCTCGATGTTACCACCTGTCTCTGCGGCAAGATCCACCACCACACTACCGGGCTTCATGGCATCGATATGTTCCTATGGAAGGGCATTTAATATTCATCATCTGGCATGGTAAAAGATCCAGAGATCTTGCAATCACAAAACATACAGTACAAATTAGCAAACCAAATAGGTAATTATAGCCTATTACCAGGGCTAGTGTAATAGAAGTGGTAGAAATGACAAGATCAGTGAGAGAGGAAGGCAAGCCCATGGATTTCTGCAGAACAGGAGAGCTCTGGTATGGAGCAGGGATGTACCCCAGAAGACCAAACATATTATGTCCCAATAATCACCTACGCCTCAGAAACGTGGATTATGAAGAAGAGACAGGTGAGCAGGATCCAAGCTTGCGAAATGACATTTCAACGAAGCAGATGAGGAATAACAAGAAGTGATGGAGTAAGAAATGAGAGAGTGGGAAAGATTGTGGAAGAGAATCCCTTACAAGAGATTATAAAGAAGTCAAGAATGAATTGGTACGGACATGTTAGGAGAATGCAGGAGAGCAGGATAACAAGGAGGATGCATGAGATGGAAATGGAGGGCAAGAGACTAAGAGGAAGGCCAAGACATAAGTGGATTGTGGGTGTGGAGGAAGGAGTGCAGAAAAGAGAAGAGTGGGACAGAGTGAGGAGTGAAAGGTTGTGGGAGGATAGAAAATGATGGAGAGACTTATGTTCCAAGTAGACCCAGTCAGGGGCTGGAAACTGTAGAAGATGATGATGATGATGATGAGAGACTACGAAAATACATTAAAAATCATAAATTATTGAATTCTTTCTTCAGTTCACTTACCTTTTACGAAGGTAATTCCAAAAGTAAGGTTCGATTCGCCGTAAATATTTGAAAGCGGTGCCAAGGGCAAAACACGCATGTGCGCCGACTCCTCGCATGCCTTGCGCGGCAAAAGCCGCCAGTAGCGTTGTTACTGTTGCTGTGTGCTGTTGATAGTGTCAGTTCACAATGTTTAAGACAAGTAATCAGCCCGCCGATTGGGAAGTAAGGGCAGTGATACGGTTTCTGTCTGCAAGAAACATTTCTGCGGCAGAAATTCATCGGCAGATTACTGAAGTGTACGGTCCTAACATAATGAGTGACAGTAAAGTGCGCAAGTAGGTGCGAGCCTTTAATGAAGGACGGGAAAATGTGCACAATGAACCCCGCTCTGGCAGACCATCAGTGATTTTAGACGAGTTGGTTCATGCGGTTGACTACGAAATTCGTGAAGATCGACGATTCACTATTTCAGATTTAGAGGTGAAGTTCCCGAATGTGAGTAGTACAACTTTGAACAGAATTGTGTCTGAACATTTGCATTTTCGAAAATTGTGTTCCCGTTGGGTTCCCAGGCTGCTTACAGAGTCCCATAAAATGAAAAGGATGGCTTCTGCTCTTGCATTTTTGGAGCGTTATCATGTGGAAGGAGACAGTCTTTTAGATCATATTGTCACTGGGGACGAGACATGGGTTTCTCACATAACCCCCAGTCTAAACGTCAGTCAAAGGAATGGCGTCACACGTCATCGCCAGTCAAGGTCAAGGCAAAGCAGACAATCTCAACAGGCAAGCTTATGGCGACCGTGTTTTGAGATAGGCATGGAGTATTGTTAGTTGACTTTATGGAAAGAGGGACAACGATCAATAAAGCCGTCTACTGCGCTACCCTGACTAAACTTCGACGTGCAATCCAGAATAAGCGACGTGGTCTTTTGTCGTCTGGAGTGTTGTTGTTGCATGACAATGCCAGACCCCATAATGCGAATGACACGCAAACTCTAATCAGGAAATTTGGATGGGAACAGATGGACCACCCACCGTACGGTCCGGACTTGGCGCCAAGTGATTTCCACCTGTTCCGCTACCTAAAGGAGTTTCTTGGTGGCAAGCGCTTCGACACCGATGATGAAGTGAAAGAAGCTGTTAAAGACTGATTAGCTTCGCAGGCGGCCGAGTTCTACGACTGAGGCATTCAAAAGCTTGTGGAACGATGTGACAAATGTGTAAATAAGTATGGAAATTATGTAGAAAAATAGAGAAAGATGTAAGGAATGTCAATAAAACAATTGTTTTGGAAACAATTTTTATTCTGGATGTTGCTTTTTTTAACCGCACCGTAGTTTTGGAATAGCCTTCGTACTTGTTCATTGATTATTTCTGCTACCAATACAGTATGCAATAAAATGTTGTTTTAAAAATAGTCAAACTTGAAGCTTCTCCTGTTGTCTCGCAAAAGTGATTTGTATTGGCTGAAGCTTGGCTCTACCACACATGAAGTAACTGGTGCATTCACAGTATCAGCAGGAGATACCGTATATCTGATTCTAGTTTTACATTACACATTTCTTCAAAACTTGGATTTCTTGTAAACTTGCACATCTCAAGGTCCAAGTCTACTTTTATAAGCACTGGTACCTGCCTCAAAGGGATGCTTGCTATTGATACAGCCATGTACTTAAGAAATCTTTCTTTGCTCAAATACAATTTATGTATATAACTGTAAACGTATTATAAACTTACGCCACTATTATTTATTATATTGATTGATGAAATTTTAAAAAGTGTAGAGCATAATATTGGACAAACTGATGGGATAAATGCTTGAGTTTTTGCGGTTGATGTAGTGATTTGGGGATAAGGAGAAAATTAAATACAAAGAAGAATGGATATTTGGAATGAGAATATTAAGGCGTTCGGAATGAAAATTAGTAAATAGAAAACTGTGGTAATTCACTGTGGAAAGGAAAATAAAGTTCGAATAAACGTAGATAGGGAACAGTTAGAGAATGTGGAAAAATGTACATATTTGGTCAGTGTTATTAACAGGAATAATCAAAATTAATTCAGAAATTAACAACAGATTAAGTAAATGTACCTCATTTTATCATCAAGTTTGACAGCTGTTATGGGATGTTAAAGCACCACAAAGAAAAAAATTAACATTATATGAACAATATTTTATCCCAATTGTAACCTATGGCCTAGAAACAATGGTTACTAACAAAGGCAAAAGATACAGTCAGTCTGAGAGACTAGACTTTATATCATTTCAAATAACGTATGCTACAAATGCTACACATGTTACAGGCTTAGAAGGACTTCGAGCGAAATGACGTCACGCACTCGCCGTCTCCGTTCGCATAACGCCAGACCCCAGGTGTAAACTCAGACTCAACAGACTCCATTACCCTTTAACTTAGGCTTCCAGCGCGGGGGCTGCATGACGTCAAGCACTCGCCGTCTCCATTCGCATAACGCCAGACCCTAGAAGTAAACTCAGACTCGGTGCATATACACTCAACAACATGATGTCATACACGCCGTAACCATGACGCATAACGGTAGACCTAAGCATAACGATGAAGTCGACATGATAAAAGATACAGTCAGTCTGAGAGACTAGACTTTATATCATTTCAAATAACGCATGCTACAAATGCTATACATGTTAGAAAGGCTCAACAGGGCTTCTCGCTTCGCTCGAAGTCTCAGGACTCTTTCAACTACTCCATTACCCATTAACTTAGGCTTCCAGCGCGGGGGCTGCATGACGTCAAGCACTCGCTGTCTCCATTCGCATAACGCCAGACCCTAGAAGTAAACTCAGACTCGGTGCATATACACTCAACAACATGATGTCATACACGGCGTAACCATGACGCATAACGGTAGACCTAAGCATAACGATGAAGTCGACATGATAAAAGATACAGTCAGTCTGAGAGACTAGACTTTATATCATTTCAAATAACGCATGCTACAAATGCTATACATGTTAGAAAGGCTCAACAGGGCTTCTCGCTTCGCTCGAAGCCTCAGGACTCTTTCAACTACTCCATTACCCATTAACTTAGGCTTCCAGCGCGGGGGCTGCATGACGTCAAGCACTCGCTGTCTCCATTCGCATAACGCCAGACCCTAGAAGTAAACTCAGACTCGGTGCATATACACTCAACAACATGATGTCATATACGGCGTAACCATGACGCATAACGGTAGACCTAAGCATAACGATGAAGTCGACATGATAAAAGATACAGTCAGTCTGAGAGACTAGACTTTATATCATTTCAAATAACGCATGCTACAAATGCTATACATGTTAGAAAGGCTCAACAGGGCTTCTCGCTTCGCTCGAAGCCTCAGGACTCTTTCAACGACTCCATTACCCATTAACTTAGGCTTCCCGCACAGGGGCTGCATGATGTCACACACTCGCCGTCTCCGTTCTCATAACGCCAGACCCCAGGAGTAAACTCAGACTCGGTGCATATGCACTGAACAACATGATGATGTCATACACGCCGTAACCATGACACATAACGGTAGACCTAAGCATAACGATGAAGTCGACAAGATCATTTGAAATGATAAAATAGTAAGATCGAAGAGACTGAAATAACATTTTTGAGAAAATCTCACCAGAAGACTAGAAGAGATAAAATCTGAAACTTGAAAATTAGGCAAAAACTAAATACAGTCAAACCTCCGTACAACGATTACCGATACAACAATGATAAAGCCGGGTACAGCGATATTTTTATATGGCTCCGGCTGATTTCCTATATTTACTATGATAATCACCCCTCGTTACAACGATGAGGTAATTTTAGCAACACCCTGTTATAACGAAGACAAAGTTTCAGGGATCTTACTATGTTTTGCTCCTAAGAATGTGACCATAATATTACGTATTGTTTGTTAAACTTCTCGACCTTCAGCGCTGAATTTTCAGAAGATTCACTACATACTGTGCTGACGTTAAGCAGGTAGCGAATAGGGTATATCCGCGGGCAAGCTCTGCTAGGCAGCAAAGTACGAGTAGAAAGAGTCATAGAGTTCCGTGTTTAAAATAGTGTTAACTGTTTTAGTCTGTACATTGTTGAGCTTGAGTTGCAGTCAGAAGTATTGTGTTGGGGTCATATGCAGTTTATTTCCGTGATTTTTGCAATCTGTGATAATTTTCAGTACAACTAACGGTTCTTCTCTGCAGCAACGCGACAGGGACACATAAGTTGACACCATTGATGATCGGACGATCAACAAATCCCCGATGCTTGAGTACATACGCTACATTTAATTTTACCTTTAATTTATACGCTGATTCAGTACCTTCAGCTGTAATGGCATGAAGAGTACAGTACTCTACCAGATTAATTTTGTATTTTTTTTCGTTATTCTATTATTTCTCATCAGAAAAGTACTGCTGTATATACTGACCTATAAGTAGTAGTCATTGATAACAAAACCTCATAACAACAACCCTGCTATATCAATATAATTTTCATGGTCCCATCAATATTGTTCTATCGAGGGTTGAGTGTATAACGGAACCATTAGTACAGCGAATACTTAGGTCGAGATTAACCCTCTTAGTGCCACGCGCCGATCAGATCGGCTCGCGCCAAAAGTGCCAAAGCAGATTCAATCGGCGTGCCGTTTATCTTATATTTTGTAGATTTCTGTAGGCATATGTCCGGGATTATTTCATACTGTTGGAAAGGTGAGGTTCCAAGCTTCCCTGTGCGGTGTTTACTTTTTACCTTCGAAGTGCGTTACGCGATAGGTTTGAGTTTGCGCTGCCCCAATCACGCGTGTTCCCACCAAAATTGCGGTGCAGTTGTTTTCTTCTTGTTGTAGTTTTCTGCCTACAGATGTATCTAAGAACTTTCTACAGCTGGAAACGTAATGTTTCTTTGAATATGACTCTTAGGTGTCATTAATTTAGGATCAAAATTTATTTTTTATAAAAAAATATTGAAAAATTGAACAATTATCGGAATAACCTCATTTAAAAAGGTTTAGATGCCATATTTACTTTTATGAATGTAATGTATGAAAGAATGAAGTGCTGGTTATAATACAAAGCAAAAATAATGATTCTATCATTGGAAATGTGGTAGTAATCATCTTTTTTCGAATTGTCTGCATGACCATTGAAAACGGCTTGGCATTCTTGACAAGTATTTCAGGAAATGACTTGGCACTAAGAGGGTTAAGATGGTTTGGCCATGTGCAAAGGATGGAAATGGATAGAGCTGCAAAGAGGGAGATGGTTTATTTATTTATCGTGTTACTTTCAGTGCCGGGAGTGTCCGAGGACATGTTCGGCTCGCCGGAGTCAGTAGCTGCTTCCAGCGGACACCCTTAGGGTGAGCTACAAGTTCCGTTCAATTTCAGTAGTTCCACCTTTCGCTACCAGATATCCATGATACCCCTGTGGAGAACGTTGGAACTTTGATAGAGCGTTCCGACAAAATCTAACCTAACAATTTAGCTTCACACAAGTTTAGTCTGTGGAAGGATCTTTTTACATGCCATAAATCTATGACATGGGACCGCCGGCTTCACTTCCCCTCTGAAGGAAGGCATACTGAAGGATTTTTAACGCTCTTAAAAAATCCGACGACTTCAGCCGGGTTTGAACCCGCTATCTTGGGCACAGCAGTTCAGCATGCTACCAACTACGCCACCGAAGCCGCTAGAGGGAGATGGTGAGAAACATTGGCGGTATTAGATTGGCTGAAAGACCAAAGAATGGACCAAATCCGACAAAAGACATATGTAACATTGGACTGGATGTGGCAGAAGTAATGGAGCAGGAGAAGTGGAAAGATAGACAGGAGTGGTAGAGGCTAGTTTACAACACCCAGGTGTCTGGAGTTGGACACAGATGATGTTGATGATGATGATGAACTCTGTTGCCATATTTTCTGTCACAGAAAACGACAATTCTATATATTTTTACCCCTAAGAATAAAATATATACAATTATTGCATTAAAAATCACTAAATAAGGCAAGATATTTATTTTACATATAACCATGTAACAATGTAAAAAATATGTAAAATAAATTTCTCTATAGAGGACAACATAGTCGATGGTGATAATTTCAAAAAAAATATGTCCCTGCAATAAAGAAATATGTAAATACATATAAATCCTAACCCTGATTATTACATTTTGAAATAAAATAATTTCTTCCACAGCGACTGAAAACTATAATAATGACGACACTTTAAACAATTCTTATTGCAAAATTTTAGCCGTTCATAAAATTAATAAAAGAAATTTTGATTTCCGGTATTTTTGAAGAATATTTATTTTTCAGTTCCTGCTGATTTAAAAATTCCCACTAAATTTTTGAAAAATTTTCACTTCTGGGAATTTTTGGGGAAGTATTTCCAGGAATATTCTCAAAGTACCCGGAACTTACCCATCACTAGTCACAAGCACTGTCGATGCAACGAAGCTTTCAAGTAGGGGATGCCGGAGCACCACAGCACTACCGGTTTCTAGTGAAACTACATGGCGCGTAAATTTGAATTTAGTAACTGGAGCACTTTCGGTTAACCAATGTTTCAGTTGTCTATTTCATGGTGTCCACAGAATTTTCAATGTCAGTTTTCCTGACCATTTCTCAACAAAATTCCTGACTCGCGAAGTTATCGTAACATCGGAAGAAAGGTTTATTGAGCAAATATACTGTATTTTTTTTTTTTTAAATTTGCAGTCTCCACCATCACCATAGCTGCCCAACGCTCGCCTCTTCATTCATTTAAAATCCAAAATAAGTTTGTTATAATGCAATAATACATAAATAAAAGTACTTAATAACCTAAACTATAGTGATGGGGTCGCCACATCGATACGCCAACGCCAAAAAAGCGTACTAAAAATAGGTAAAAGAGGTTTTTACTATGATGTACAGTGCACTCTCGGTAATTCGCGGTAACTAATGCACGAAATTCCGCGAATTATTGAAAACCGCGAATTATCCGCAGTTATTTTTGTTAAGCCTAGTAAAAACAAAACTATTGATTAAAATATTGAAATATACTTGAAACGCAAAATAATAATTAAAACACTTGATTGTAGTGTCTTATAAGACATGCTAGGCTAGAGGCAGGCCTATGTGGATTATGCCTACAATAATATTTTTTAAAAAAAATCATCCCGTTTTGTTTCTTAGATCGTTTATTCTAATTTTCGAGTGCACATTTCCGAAGAAAACGTTATAAGAGAACGAAAATTCATTTTGTTTTTCTATATAAGAAATAAGTGTGACTAGATTCTGTGGGAAACTTTTGGGATGTCCGTTGCATCACTCCCGCACTCGATATCAACTGGATCTCAGTTTTCCTCACCAACAATCAAATTCCGTGTTATTTCATCTTTGCTTTCATGTCTTAGATCATAATCGTCTTTATCGACGTCTGACTTGCCCATTCGAAATATAGTCGTTACAGATGTCGGCAAGAGCTTGCTTTTGTAGCGGTATTTTTCTCTCAAGACTGGTTGACTGCATGAAGAGCATCCAACAAACACGCTCTCGGTCTCGCGAAAGTTTACGTCATTAAACAATAATTGCTGTTCACAATACGCTGCCCGCGCATTCACCCTTCACAACTCACAGGTCAGCGACCTTGGAGTGTGGCTGTTGGGAAAGGGAGGGTAGGTTCCCAGTGAAAGCGCATTCCGCTTGTATTGTTTGGGCATCGAAGATAAAGGAAATCAATGCTATGATACCACTCGCGGCAACCTGCTCGTATGTTTCGAACATTGCGCAAGTAGGCCTACTGTTCCATCACAGAGAAACGCAGTTCAGTCTTCTCGAATGTCAATGATTTCGTCTTGACGCATTGCGTCGCACGAAAATTCTTTTAAATGACTGAGAGATTGCTTTACTTAGCATGATGATTAGTTGCCGTGAGAATTTCTCTCTGAGGTTAACAGCCGTGAGGCTGGTTGGCAGCAGCTCGCCATTCTTCCCGTCTCTCAGTCTTCCTCTTCAGTTCACAGTATGAGCCACAACCCATATCTTTCAGTATTTGACTCATGTACTCCAGTCTGGGTCTTCCTCTACAATTCTTGCCGTCTACTGTTCCCTCGATTACAAGCTTAATCAGTCCATTGTGTCGCAGTATGTGGCCCACGAGATGATTCCTTCTTCTTTTTAAATATTTAAGGAAGCATCTTCTCTCTCCCACTCTTCTAAAGACTTCCTCATTTGTGACCATTTCTTTCCAACTGATTTTCATAATCCTTCTATAGCACCAGGTTTCAAATGCTAGTAGTCTTTTCCTCTCTCTCTCTCCGATTGTCCAAGATTCGCTGCCATATAGCGCGACGCTCCATACATAGGTCTTCAACATTTGTTTCCTCACATCAAGACTTATGTTCCTTGCAGTAAATAGGTTCTTCTTTTTATAGAAAGCGTTCTTGGCTTGGGCAATCCTACTTAATATCTCTCTGCTGCTTCTTCCATCATTCGTTATTTTACTTCCCAGATAATTCAACTCATTAACTTCTTGTATCTTTTCATTTCTTAACTCTATTGATGTCTGGTTTTCGCCATGTCTACTGCAGACCAAAATTTTTGTTTTATTTGTATTTATTCTCATATTAAATTCTTCCTCCATTATTTTGTCCATCTTGCTCAGGATCTTTTGTAAGTCTTCTTCACTTTCTGCAATTAGCGCTATGTCATCAGCAAACCTTATCATGTCAACTTTTTCTCCATGAATATTCACTCCTGTGGCAAATGTTTCTCTTACTTGGTCGATCGCCTATTGTACATTAAATTGTATTTAAAATATATTTGGAGACCCACGAATTAACCGCAAAGCGAATTATCCGCACGCGAATTATCGGGAGTGCACTGTACTGTAAAAATGGAAACTTACCATAATGTCCAGTGAGTTAGACTAATGCTTTTTATCTTCAGAGATTAGTTGAACTAGTAACATCAAAATATGGCTGTAAAACACAAAATACTGTATGGTTAATATAGAATTCCTGATTTTTTCTAATACTTTTCGCCATTTTTTCCCTGACTCACGCCTTTTATTCACACTTTCTCCTGACCTTTCCTGACCAAAAACAAAATTCCAAACTTTTTCTGTCTATTCCTGACTTTTCCTGCCTATGGGCACCATGTATTTAGTACTGTGCACTGGTCAATATTTTAAAATGGAAATTGCATATCCCATGCCTGTGACAGTTCTTAGGTTGACTTTCAACCTATCTGAGATAAGCTGTAGTTTTGACAGTGCCGGTCTTGGTAGCGTTGAGGTCAGATGAGTTAACTATTTTATTTGTTGTTATCCTACTCTATGAAAGCACAGAAATCCACTACCTTAAGAATAAGTTTAGGAGCCGCTCTGCCGGGAATGAGAGCCGTTGTGATGATGACGTCAACATCCTGAGCCTGCTTGGCGAAGAGAGCCATTTCAGCGTCAATGAATTCCTTGGACATCTCCTTGCTGTAACCACCGGCAGTCTGGCCTTCCTCCTGTAAACGAGTAATATTTAACACATCCAGACATTTGCTTCTCCAAGTTACCATTAATTACCAAAAATAATAACTGTATAAAACTATAGCTGCTTATCATCATGTATATAAAACGCTAGGTGTATATTTTACAAAACTCAAGAGGTGTGATTTGTGCCAAATTCTTACAAATAGTCTCAATACTACAGGACAAATCAAGCATTATTTGAAAAGTCAATGGAAATATACTTATTTGTTTATAATTTATTTATTTAGCGTATGGCTTTTAGTGCCGGGAGTGTCCGAGGACATGTTCGGCTTGCCAGAGGCTGTAGCTGCTGCAAGTGGACACCCATGGGGTGAGCTACAAGTTCCATTCAAATTTTAAGTAGTTCCAACTTTCACTACCAGATATTACTGACAACTAGTGGTGAATGTTGGAACTTTGATAGAGTGTTTCAACGACATCTAACCTAGAAACTTAGCTTCTCATAAGTTTAGTCCGTGGAAGGATCTTTTACATGTCATAAATCTATGACATGGGACTGCCGGCTTTACTTCCCCTCCGAAGGAAGGCATACTGAGGATTTTAACGCTCTCAAAAGTCCGACAACTTCGGCCGGGTTTGAACCCGCAATCTTGGACACGAGCATGCTACCAACTACGCCACCGAAGTGTGTTTAAACAAATAAACAAGATGAGAGCCCTGCCAGAAGTGTGTCGCGTCGAGCATGCGTAACAGTAAAGATTAGTTTAGGTAGTAAATTAAGTATACCTTATTAGTTTAAAACTTGTTAAGCAACCCGTTGAAGACGGAGCAGAATGCTCTGTACAGGTAATTGTCATTCATCCCAGAATTACAGTACACCAGTGCCCTTACTGTAAACTAACAAACAGGATATAAATCTAAAGTATACTATGTTTTACAAAGCCCAACAAGCTTATTTACAGCTTTCAAACAATTGAATCGCTCGTTGTTGAAAGGCACTAAGTCCACATTTTTGATAAATCCTTTTTACCGCGATTTTGCATCCTAGGAAGCAAGATGCTTGTTTTGGTGGCGAATGGAACCATGTCCTGGCAGCGCTTGTTCTATTACCACAGTCATCAAGTTAGTTATTTCATGTTGAAAGGAACTTAGTCCAGCAGTTAGTGCGTTTCAACACAAAGAAAATAACAGTTCTTACTACGGCCCGGATGTTGATGCCAAAAAAAAAGTTTTAAAAATGCACTTAAAATTTTCAAAAATGACTGTAATAAATGACCTAAAAATTCAAAAAATGCACTATACAATGGAGAAAATGTTCTTATAATAATAAACTCACTAATATTTCAAAAATGACAGCTTAAGCTCAAAATGAAAAGTCAATCAAAATAGATTTCTAGCACTTAACACATGGAAGACATCTTTTGCATTCAAGATTATTTTTTTTCTACTAATAGCAATACTGAAATATTTTATTTCAATATTTTAAATTATCTTGTATCAGCTACCAGCTTCTTCTTAACTCTGAGAGACGTAAATGAGTAAATTGAAAAAAAAAAAATGACCTTAAAAGGCCAATTTCTCTAAAATATGACCCCAAAAAATCAACCAAACTTTAAAAAATGCTCCTAAAATGGAAAAATAGCAAATAATGCAAAAAGAAAAAATGACATATTTGCATACGGGGGCCCGTCCAAGGTTTCTATGTACTTCAGCATTGTGTTAGACAGCTCAGTAATAGTATGATATGTCATCAACATACGGGCCCTAGTTATTACATTCATGTTACCTTTTTTTCTCAGGCTTCCGAATACATATGTTCATTTAGAAATAAAGGAAATAAACAAAGAATGCAAATGATATTCCTCGTTCAAAGGTTCTGCTCGTTTCATGTTGAAATGGACTAAGTCCAGTTACGTATTTTGACAATAAAAGTGCTAGTAACATACGGAACAATGCTATTTTGGCTTTATTATATCGGCGTGTGTGTGCACTTTCAATACACAAAAAACTACGTCTCATATTTCAGAACAAAAGCGGAAAAACAGTTTTTTGTGTTTATCTCAAAACTTTAAAGATTGGACTTAGTGCCTTTCAAAAACGAGCGATTCAATTATATTTACCATTTCTGTAAGTCCCTATGCATAACAAATACATTTGATGAAATACGTGATCACGCGTAATTCCTACATCCAAATGTGAATGTTACCTTGATATTTATCTCGAGGAACTCAGCCCCAAGGGACTCTACTTGCTCTTTGACGGCAGAGCGAGTGTCGAATGCCCGTACGATAGCGCCCATGTTCTTGGCTTGGCCTATAGCTGCCAGCCCTGCCACTCCTCCACCAATGACGAGGATCTTGGCAGGAGGAACCTTACCAGCCGCAGTGATCTGACCTGGAAATACAATAGCGTACACGTCTATCACTGGTAATTTAATTTGCAAACAAACAAACATTGTATACCACTGGGCTAGGAATGCTACACCTCACCAAGACACTAGGGCAATATAAGCATGGTGGCCACTCAAATCGGTCAACAATTTTCCAGGAGTAATTCTCATTTTTCCAGACTTAAAAATAAGCGCGAGTCCCAGGGTGGGCCTTATTGGTTGCCTACTTCAAGACCAAAATAAAGCAGTTTTGTTTGATTTACTTATACAGATGTTGACAAAAATTAGTGGTGATTGCGTTATTGATACGCAAGCCTACACACAAATGATTTAATTGTTGTTTTAAAAAAGCCTTTGTGACTCAAATATCCGTATAAAAAAAAGAGAAAAGAATGCAGCCTGCAATTTTACTGTGGTGAAGTTGTCTATACTCAATATGTTTTACAAAAAGACTATCGCGTGTTCTCCCACACGGAAACAGGTAGCCTGAGGAAATTTCTTTCGTTAACGATAAGAGTGCTCACCCAAAACCACAGCGGGAGTATGATTTAGGATGGAAAGAATTTTATAATTGATCAACAGTGGCTGTTTTCCAGGAGTTTTCAAATTTTTCATCATTTTCCAGGAGTTTCCCAGACCTAATAAAAATCCAGGAGTTTTCCAGGATTTCCAGATTTTCCAGGAGTAGTAGCCACCATGTATAAGAGACAGAGACAATACTACATCAGAGCATGAAAACTCTCTTCAGAAACATAAAACTTTCACTTGGATCTTTCAGGAAAGCATCTTTTTGAAAAAAGATGGCTATTTCTCCTGCATTGCTTGTGGCTCGAGCCTATGGCGAATCTAACCACCAGCATCCAGTGTCGTACGCAGGATTTCTTTCTGAGAGGGCTGGCTGCGTGGCTCAGTGGTAACGTTCTCGCTTGCTGCGCCCAAGGTTGCAGGTTCGTATCCCCGTACAGTCAGCTGGCATTTGAGGGTGCGCAAGTGCAAGGCATCCATGTAAGTAGATTTACTGGAACGTTAAAGATCCCCTTCGGGGAAAAATTCCGGCACCCCAGGGTCCATAAAAGCCAGAGTAGTTAAAAGTGACGTAAAACCAATAACTTTTTTTTTCTCGGGGGGGGGGGGGGGGGGGAAGGCGGTTCATTTATACAGTACTGTAGTTGTGTACGTTATTAAAATGATATTTCGATTTATTTTTCTTAAAGAGCAAAAATTAAATAAAAATTAAATGAAAACTTTTTAAATTATATTTTGCATAATAAGCGAAAATATTTGCCATAATAGCAAATTGTGTAAATCCGTATTGATAGCATAATTAAAACTCTTATGTTACAAGGGAAGCATGAGCTGTGTGAAAGTGGGAGGAGAGAGATCGGATTGGTTGGAACAGAGAAACGGCCTGAAACAAGGAAGTGCACTGTCACCGTTACTTTACATTGTGGGGATGGATGACATAATGACCCGAGTGGCACAAGTAATTGGGGAAGGAAAGATGAAAGCAATGGTGTTCGCAGATGATTTCATGATTTGGGGAAACGAGGAGGAGGTACAGGAACAGTTGGACGTGTGGGAAGGAATAATACAAGGATATGGGATGAAATTTAGCATAAATAAGAGTGAGATGGTGATCACAACAAGGAAGAAGGAAAGAACCACAACGGGAATAACAATTGGTGGGGAACAGCTGAAGAAAGTGGAAAGTTTCAAGTATCTGGGAAGCCTGATACAAGATAATAAGAAACAATAGAGAAATAAATGAGCGGGGGAGACAGGCAGAAGCATTCCGGAGGAGTGTGAGAAGCATGTTATGGTGCAAGGATGTCCCTCAGAACAGCAAAAAGATCATATATCGGACGTACTATGTCCCTATCCTGACGTATACCTCGGAGACCTGGGTTATGAAAGGAAGGGAGAAGAGCAAAATACAGGCCAGTGAGATGAGGTTCTTGAGAAGCAGTATTTGAGCTACAAAGATGGACAGAATAAGAAATGAGAGGACCAGAGAATTAATGAAGGAGGAACCATTACAGGATGGTATAGAGAAATCTAGACTTAGATGGTATGGACATGTAAAAAGAATGGATGAGAAGAGGATACCCAGGAGGATACACGAGACGAAGTGGGAAGGAAAGAGACCGAGAGGAAGATCGAGATACAGGTGGCTGAAGGGGTTGGAAGAAAGCGTGAAGAAGAAAGGAGAAGACTGGACAAGGGTGGAGGCTGAGAGATGGTGGGAAGACAGAAGACGTTGGAGAGGCTTGTGTTCCAAACAGACCCGGCCAGTGGCTGGAAACTGTGCAAGAATATTACAACTGAAATGATGCAGTTAAGAAGCCTCACTAGCAATAGTGTAAGACATTTATCAGGTGATAACAGGGTCTTTTTTTTAGTTTGCTCCGAGTATCAGGGGAACATGCACGGAAGGCGACAGCCCGGCCGGGTGACTCATATGTCGAGAGATATATCCCGTCATGACAGCTAAGATGATCTAATGCAGTACGGTAGCAATAATATCTGTGGTACTGGTAGCGTGTTCAACGTGTTCGCTTTAAAATAGCGTAGTTTCTGTAGGAATACACAAGTTATCATGTGTTTAACGAGTGATAAATACAGTGGAACAGCGAGTATTCATTGTGTTGTGCTATGCGAAGCATTCTTCTTATACAGAGTGCCGCTTTCAATTCATTCGCAAATTTCCTGGCATCCTCCCTCCCCATAGGAGTACGGTACGTAAATTAGTAAAGAAGTTCCACACCACCGGGTCCAGTCTTAACAAGAAATCACGCAGAAGACAAACCGTTTTAACAGAGGAAAAGCTTGACGAAATAGGAGTTCTCTTGGAAAGAACTCCAACAAAATCCCTGTCACGTCTTGCAGTACAAGCTAATGTGTCACTATGTTCTGCACACAAAGCAACAAAACTGTTAAAAGCCAAACCGTACAAACCCACCCCTGCCCAACAATTAAGAGGACCTAACAGCTTCGCTACGGTTCAGTATTGTGACTGGTTGCTTCAGTCAGTTCACGATGGATATGTTGACCCAGAACTTTTTTTTTCTAGTGATGAGGCATGGCTACACTTAAGTGGGTATGTAAATAGTCAAAACAATCGCTAATGGTGTGCAGAAAATCCTCACCAGCTGCATGTCCGTCCACTTCATGATGTAAAAATAGGAGTTTTGTGCGCAGTAAGTGCTCGTAGAATTATAGGGCCTATATTTTTCCGTGAAACGATAAATGCTGATCGATATATAAACCTCATTCTCAGACCATTCTTTCAAGAGCTGACGGAAGAAGAAAGGAGTAATGGTTACTTCATGCAAGATAATGCGATGGCACACACTGCTAATCGGTCTATGGAAGTAATAGGGGAAGTTTTCGAAGATTGTGTGGTTAATTATCCCCCTAGATCTCCTGATTTAAATCCCTGTGGGGGATGCTGACGGGAAAAGTGTATGTGAACAACCCTCACACAAGAGAAGAGCTACAAGAGAACATTACACAAGTTATTTCGAACATCACACTGGCTGAGATTCACCGAGTGTCTGCAAACCTGTTTACAAGATGTCAGGCGTGTTTGACAGCTGAGGGACAACATTTTGAACATCAAATGTAATGCCAGGTAGGTTTTAGACTAATAGTTTCACTAGAAATGGCTTTCTATAAGTGTGAATTGCCGCGATATAGTGGGGAGGAAAAGCGCGCATTATACGGCTAGGGACGGAGTGTCATTGCGCCAGCAGTGCCGTTCTCTGAGTGGAGCTGCGGAGCAAACTAAAAAAAGGACCCTGATGGGACAAAATAAGGATTCAAGTAAAGAAATGTCTCTGGACGAGTTAAACCCTAAACCAGCATCCACTGGAGTCAAGTATCGCAACATTATTGTGTGCACATAATTGAAGATGCGGTCAGCTCCCTTTCACGGTATATCGCATGTCACGGATTACTGAAATACTTATGGGAGTTCGGTATTAACCTCAAGTCAATTAATGCCCATAACCAAACTTTTCACCTCTATTTTTTTTTTTAAACACATTCGGGAGGTTTTCATGAATATGGGTCACACATTCACAGAAAGGATAACGGATGTCAATACAGTAGAACATAACAATATCTCGTTATGGCCATTGAGTAAAGGTATCATAAATTTACAATATCATAATCACTTGTGAAAAACGTGGTATGCTTTTACTAAAAGCTGGCAAATCTTAAAACTTTGAGTGTAGCAAGTGTCTTGCTGTGGAACGGAACTTCACAAGCTTTACACATTTCTGCTAGAATTATGAGACATTTAATGTCTGTTAAATGAGCTGGAGGTTATTTCACAATTACTGAACTGGAAAAGGCACCAAATCTCCTATTAATTATTGTTTGAGTAGTAGATTATACAGTATAAAGAAACATACCACAGAGAACAACACTTACCAGCAAAGAACCTAGGAAAGTGACTAGCTGCTTCGATAACAGCTCGGTAGCCGGAAACGTTGGCCATTGAACTGAGTGCATCGAACACTTGTGCTCTTGAGATTCTAGGGATACAGTCCATGGCTGCAAAACAAATAAAACATACATTTTACACAACACAGCCCACTTAAGTCAACATCCAGTTTGAGAGTTTTGGCATTTGCGATACAGGCAAAATTCATCCAAAACTCGACTGTTGATGTTCTATGAAAAGCTTTAAAATAAACCATGCCACAAAAACCAACACCATTAAAAGAAATAAAAATTAATGGTACAAAAATTAAAATTGAACACAATTCAAATATCTAGGAGAGTTAATAACAACTTAAATGAGGAAGCATCAATTCAAATAAGAACCCAGGGGCCGATAACCTAGATGTGAGACCCCTTAAAACAACAATTATGATCATCATCATCAAATAAGAACCAACAAGTTATCTAGGACACAAAAATTAACATGGGAAACTTACAAAATGAAATGCTTATCAATTAATGCAAAAATTATACCTTACAATACAGTCATAAAACCGGAAGCCACATATGCAGCAGAAACATTATTCCATCTAAATGAACATTCTAAAACTGACAGATTACAGAAGATCGGAAGGCGAATTGGAAGAACTTGTATCAATAAAAGTGCACACCAGTGCACAAACTCTACCCTATTGTTGGAATAGCCCCACCCAACATCCGGAGGGCCACTGCTGCGGACGCCGAGAGAACAAAGCAGGAGAATGACCATCGACATCCACTATATGGTCACCAGGCAGCAAGGTCTCGCCTCAGATCCCGCAAGAGTTTCCTTGCTAGGACTACGCCGCTGGAGAGAACACCAGAGACAACTCGTCTTAACAGATGGAGGAGATCACTGCCCACAGACATGACACCAAAGGAAGAACTGGCTCATGGCGCCGACTTACCTTATCCTGTGTGGAGGTCCCTCACCGCTTAAGAGTGGGTGTCCCTCGATGCAAAAATGGGGGGTCCTTCCAGCAGACGCAGACACCTCTTGTGAATGTGGAGCTGAACAAGACCCAACTCACCTACTTACCTGCCCCCTCCTGGAGAATCCATGCAGAATGGAAGATGTTTTTAGAGGAAGTAACAAGGCCATCGCAGCTGCAATTTTTTGGAAATGTTGACCAGACATGGAAATGAATGAATGAATAAATAAAAGTTTAAAAAAAATGGGCAATGGCAAATAATACCTAACAATATGGTCTATAACAATCTAGAACCCATTACTGATACCATGCGAAAGAAAAGACTAGGATTCTTTGGGCACATCATGAGAATGCCAGATTCACGTCTTCTAAAACAACTAGTCCAGTACAATCTTGCTTCAAAAAACACAACAACTGGATGCCGATGGTTAAAAGAAATCAGAGAGGACTTAAGAGAAATTGG
The DNA here is from genome assembly GCA_946902985.2 of Meconema thalassinum. Taxonomy (NCBI): domain Eukaryota; kingdom Metazoa; phylum Arthropoda; class Insecta; order Orthoptera; family Tettigoniidae; genus Meconema; species Meconema thalassinum. Next base: position 173,837,673 of record OX336398.1, on the reverse strand, counting down.
CCTAACAACAGAAGATGCTACAAATAAGAAAAGTTTAACAACAGCACTTAAAAATATGACTTTTTATTTTTCCACTCATAAAAAAATAATTCCAACAAGAATATTTTCCGCCCAAGAAAGGGCAAGAAGTAGTCGGAGGGCCGCAAGGCTCGTACAGTTCCTACAAGCCGACGAACTAATGGTTTGTTAAAGTGATCCTATGTGGTCTCAAAAGGCGAAGAAGAAGCAGAAGAAGAAGAAGAAACCCTGATGGCTTACTTGGAAAATTTGTTTCCGTATTGACTTACAAATGCAATAAAACAAATTTGTTAGGTTCTGTCCACCCAGTCAATACATTTATCCTGATTTAATTTGAACATGTTTGGAGCTTGCTCCTTAGCTTATCTTCAGCAATATACAGCAAGAGCCTTCCCTATAGAACGGAGCTTCGCCGGCCCGTGTGGCGGGCAGAGAGTGATTAGTCATCACCAGTTGACTGGCATTTACCGATTACACAAGAGTGGAGTGGGAAGCCCTGAATGCTGCTATTGCATTTATTACTAAGATCCCTTAATTAAGATAATTGCGACCTGTGGTGATGTACAGTAGAGCGTCGTTTATCCAGACTAATTGGCATTGAAAGTGTTCCGTATAACGATTTTTCCGGATAGCCAAACATGCGTTTATTTCATAGGAAAAAACATGCCCAGTACATTATGGTAATAACCACCAAGCTTCTCATTTAGCTGCAACGCTTTCTCACATAACAAAGGTTCAGAAATGGGATCTCCCTTACTTCTTGTCTGAATAAACCATAAGTACACCGATGTTTATCCCTAGCTGATCTCATGGTTCTACTCTGTTTAGACCCTTCTTCACTATCTAACTTCGATGCATAATTCAGAATTTGAACTTTCCTTTCTTCAAATTATAAATTGTGGATTTTCATTAGATAACTGCACACTCTCACCTTTATCCAGTTTATTAATGATCTCCACCTTCTTCTCAATGGATAAAACATAGCGATTTCGTTTTTCTTTTTTGTCACTCGTAGAAGCCATTTTCACAACGTAATACAGCACAGTACAGTACAGTACACACTCACATACTGTAACACATTGAGACAGTATAGAGTAAACTAACGGTAGAGGGACAACAGAGACAACAATTGAAAACGAGAACCGACTCATTAAGTCTTTTATTTTTATTTAATTTTTGCTCGTCCGGATCCGACTCACTATTGTAGTGAGCGTGCGCTGCTCCGTCTTTTTTTTTTTTTTTTTTGCTCGTCCGGATAATTGATGTTCCGGTTGTTTGACGTCCGGATAAACGACGTTCTACTGTACTGTAGGCTATCTCGTATCCCGTGAACATGGTTAGATATTGAACAGAACATTGAATTTCCCTAGTAGAAACTTAATTTCTCAAGAAGAAGTCCTCCAGTAAAAGTGTTCGTAAGTTTCAGAGCGGTGCGATTTTTACTTGTGGGTGAACTTCAAACAAAAGGTATACCGTACACAAACAATCCATGCACTCCGGAGGCTCTCTAGAATGAAATAACTGCACTGATAGTAAATATCAGTGAGGATGAATTACAGCGAGTGTATCAAAACTTACTACATTGGTTCAGTGTGTGTTTAGAAAATGAAGGACAGCATTTCCAACAACTAATCTGAAATTCATGTAAGTCATCATCATCTTGCACAGTTTCCAGCCACTGGCCAGGTCTGTTTGGAACACCATCTCTCAGCCTCCACCCTTGTCCAGTCTTCTCCTCTCTTCTTCACGCTTTCTTCCACCCCCTTCAGCCACCTGTCTCTCGGTCTTCCCCTCGGTCTCTTTCCTTCCCACTTCGTCTCATGTACTCTCCTGGGTATCCTCTTCTCCTCCATTCGTTTTACATGTCCATACCATCCAAGTCTAGATTTCTCTATACCATCCTGTAATGGTTCCTCCTCCATTAATTCTCTGGTCCTCTCATTTCTTATTCTGTCCATCTTTGTAGCTCCAATACTGCTTCTCAAGAACCTCATCTCCCTGGCCTGTATTTTGCTCTTCTCCCTTCCTTTCATAACCCAGTTCTCCGAGGCATACGTCAGGATAGGGACATAGTAAGTACTGATGGTTATTACCGTAAATACGAGGGCTGATTTTTTTTTTCAAGTTCCGATGGACTGTATAAAGAATAGATTGACATACCAAACTGATTTTACTACTAAATGTTTGCTTGTTTTATTCTTATGTCTCAACATAATCGCCAAAATGATTGATTGAAATATTTGTCATATCATTACACCAGCTTTCCAATGCCCTCGGCAACAAATTCTGCGGCCACTGAGAAGGGTACGTCTTCACAGACTTCTGAAGTGTTTCTTTTTTGGCGAGGCGTGGCCGCCCAACCATACCTTCAATTCACGAAAAAGGTGAAAATCATTCAGTGCTGATTTGGACTAAACGGCAGATGGCCCAAAACTTCACACTTTAATTCTTTGAAAAAGTCTATCGTAACGTTGGCACAGTACGGTCGTGAATTTTCACATTTTTCAAGAATTGAAGGTATGGTTGGGCAGTAACGCCTCGCCAAAAAGGAAAACTTCGGGATACTCTCCACACGTACCCACCTCAGTGGCGGCAGAATTTTTTGCTGAGGGCATTGGAAAGCTGGTGTAACGATACGACAAATGTTCAGACATAAGAATAAAACATTTTGTAGTAAAATCAGTTTGGTACGTCAATTTGTTATTTTTATACAGTCCAACGGACCTTGAAATAAAAAACAGCCCTCGTACGTTAAAAACTGTCAATGTGTTGAACTAGTTGGGCGCTATGTTGCTGCTATCGCTAGAGCCTTGCTCGACAGGCGGTGCATGCAAACTGCTGTTCTGTAGAAAAGACTCTCACTGTATAATTCTTCTTCTTCTTCATTTCCCGTTGCCTGGGTCGGGTTGCGAATCAAGGACCTCCACAGTTGTCTATCCCTCCACCATTCATTTCCTTCTTTCAATACCTCTTTTTCTTTGATTCCTCTTTTCTCTATGCCTTCCTTCACCGTATCTATCCACCTCTTTCTGGGCCTTCCTCGTGGTCTTCTTCCTGGTATTTTCTCCATAAATATTCTTTTTCGTACTCTAAGATTCTTTCATTCTCATATGTCCGTACCACTTCAGCTTAATGGTTTCTATCTTGTCTTGCAGCTTTGGGAACCCAGTTCTCTCCCTAATGTCGACATTTCTGACTTTATCCCTCTGTGTCTTCCCAATTATTCCTCTAAGGAACTTCATCTCGGCTGCTTGGATTCGGCTTTCATCGCGTTTTGTTGCGGTCCAAGTACCTGTCAAAATTGGTGTGTAATACATTTAGAATAGAACTTTCTTGCATTTCTCTGGGACTCCCTGGTTCCATATTAAACCTCTTACACACTGGTAAAACCCATTAGCTTGTTGGATTCTCTTTCCAATTTCTTCATTTATTGTACCATCTTCTGTGAGTATGCTCTCCTAATACTTAAAAGCTTTTTACCTCACTGTATAATTAAAACATTAAACTTCTTTATATAGAAAAGCTGTTTAACAGTTGCCACAGGGCCAGGCACACACATTAGGGTATTGCCGTTGATGCCTTTAACCATAAAATTGTATCCACATTGACATCTCTGCAATGGAAATACGGTAATAGGAAATAATAAGCTTGTTTGCCAAAATCAAATATATACAGCAAACCCTGCCTAAAGCGGAACACAATCATTCCAGATTTATTTTTCCGTTATCGCAGGTTTCCGTTTTACAAATGATTGAGTTCTGATAAGACAAAATACTCTACAAGGAAATACTGTATTATTGCAGAGGATTACTATGGAATAATTTGAGTTTTCCCACTTTAAACAACACAATTAATTTTTCAGCCAGACGTTTGTGTTTCTCGTGTTCTTCAATAACTTAAAGTTTCTCCTCCAGTGTAAGTGTCTTATGTTTAGAAGTCATTTTCACTGAATTACAGTATGTAAATAAATGCAGTATACATTAAAAAGAACACCTTTAATAGTACATTATGCAACGAGCCTATAATGGCAATAATTAAGACACGAGTATTTTTTATAAAACGAGCGAGCGAGTTTTATCATTTCCATACGAGTGTCTTAATTACCATTATAGGCGAGTTGCATACGACTGTTTATGTTCGACGATAATTATAATTTTATTATATGTTTTAACATAAATATTCATAAATATCTGTTGAGAGTCAGCCACAAGAACTTTGTTATCGGAGAGCGAGCGCGAGACATCTCTCTGTCTTTCAAGATCTTTGAACGACCGACGCATGCGCTCTGTGTGCTTGCAATGCCATATGCAAGCCATAAGTTTACATCTGCCGTCCCTCAGTAATATTGTCACCGGAGTCGTTTGAATGCGCTGTGTAGAAATTAGTGTTGGTGATTTTAAGGTACAGTGCTATTTCTTGTTTCATATTCGCCAGTTTATTTACGCGAACATATGGACGGTGCGTATTCCATGTCGGTAATTTATTATAGTTCGATGTTGTGTTTATGTCCGACATGTTGGATTTTGAGCGCATGCGCGAAGGTATCGTTACCTAATTGGTCAATGAACGAGCTCTGATTGGCTGGAGAAACTGTATCATAATGAAAATAAGTGTTATAATGACCATCATTATGACATTGTTTTCTGACACATAATAGTGAGGGTCGAACATATATATTCATAAACATCTGTGGGATTCAGTTAATTCAGTTAGTGAACAGGGCCGTGCTGGCTTTGCTGACTGAACAAAGCGCATGCGTGGATCAAGGCACTACGAAAGTAGAGACCATTCACTTTGCTTGCCATCACAGAAATATGTTGGGTTTTGAGCGCATGCACGAAGGTACGTCATATCGCTCATATTGGCCCGTATTGACGCAAATTGAATTCAGTAAAGTTTATTTTATTCCGCCCTATTCAATACAATTCAAAGACTTGGTTCATGGAAAACTAAGATACATGTTTCGGGAACGTATGGTCCCTTCTTCAGTCCTTATAGTGACCCAAATTTAACGTTTGAACATCATAAGAAATCGATATAATCCTGGATAGAGTAACCATTAAAATTCTAAAACTAATAATACTATCAAAGAATGCGCTATGTTATATGCCTATGTGTAAAGGATAATTATTGTATTAAAAACATGTAGGTTATTATACTAAAAAACAACATTGATTTATATGGCCTTGTGTAGCCTAGTTATATACATAGTGCACTGTGAATTTAAAAATAGAGGACATATTGAAACATGATTAAAATGACTCAGACAGTATTATATTATAGACTTTTTGGTTTGGGACTGCAATGTGTCCGTTCGTTGTGCAAATGTAATGACTCAGACAGTATTATATTATAGACTTTTTGGTTTGGGACTGCAATGTGTCCGTTCGTTGTGCAAATGTAATAGTCCAAAAAGTCTATAATATAATACTGTCCGAGTCATTTTAATCATGTTTCAATATGTCCTCTATTTTTAAATTCACAGTGCACTATGTATATAACTAGGCTACACAAGGCCATATATATCAATGTTGTTTTTTAGTATAATAACCTACATGTTTTTAATACAATAATTATCTTTTACACATAGGCATATAACATAGCGCATTCTTTGATAGTATTATTAGTTTTAGAATTTTAATGGTTACTCTATCCAGGATTATATCGATTTCTTATGATGTTCAAATGTTAAATTTAGGTCACTATAAGGACTGAAGAAGGGACCATACGTTCCCGAAACATGTATCTTAGTTTTCCATGAACAAAGTCTTTGAATTGTATTGAATAGGGAGGAATAAAATAAACTTGACTGAATGCACGAAGGTATCCTTACCGAATTGGTCACACAACTGTTTCTTGAGCTCTGATTGGTGGGAGAAACCGTGTAATAATGAAATATAGTGTTATAATGACCATCATTATGATACAGTTTTTCTGACACGTAATGTTTACATTTCAACATCGTCGAACATAAAGATTACTCCAGTTCAGTGTTTTCTTCTACGCGTATTTCTACTCTCATTTGTCAGAAGGAAACTGTGTGTATTACAAGAGAACCTGCTGCATCCTTGAGGAAAAATTAGAATTAATGTTTCCTAGGACTTTGGTGAAAGTACAGTCGTGCTCAACATTTAGTACATAGCTTTGTATTATGGATAAGATAATCCGTCTTGGTCTGGTTATTTATGCTTATAGTTCCGGAATTTATTTCTGTTTCAGCGTTAGAAAGTTTTCCGGTTTACAGTGTCATTTAAACACAGGAAATACGACCGTTCCAAATTCTTTTTTCCGTTTGTCCAGGTTTTCGGCATATAAAGGGATCGGTTTAGGCAGGTTTTTATGAATATATAAATACAACTAAAATAGGCTGCCGACAATACCCTAGGCGAAATGTTAATATTTTAACAAAGAAGAAACTGACGATAAAATTCATATTACAATTTTCAGCCGGCCAGCACAATGTAATCCCAACTACAGGGACATGCAACAAATAACCTGCAAAAATAATGTCATGTAAGTTAAAACAGAGTGGTTCACCAGCACCGTATTTCTTTTAAAGAAAGGCAACCCAACTATCACGTATATCATAAAAAATAACAACAACAAGACATTAGTACCTGCTCCTTTACGGCCTTAGTACAACTTTACCATTGAGTTCATGTTCGCGAATATAGTAGAAATCAAAAGTGGCAGTGTTACTTCAATGACCTCAAATACGATTACTGTATAACGATCACAGTGCCGAATAACACCGCCTTACGTCTGGACAGCAAGTGTCTACGAATAGATTTGTAACCTAACATTTGTAGGTTACAGAGACTCTATCTAGGTAGTTTCTTTCTGTTTGTTATTATTTTTTATTCATCATCATCATCATTTCCCCTTATCCAGCTCCTGCCGGGTCGGGGTATTTATGGCACTTCTCCACTTTCCTCTTTCCTTCCACAATTCTTCTTCCACGATCTTGTCCCAGTCCAGATTCCTTTTTCTTACGCTGTTCTTCACTGAATCAATCCACCTTGTTCTAGGTCTTTCTCTTGCTCTCTTACCCTTGCACTTGGCCTCCAGCATCTGTCTTGGTATTCTATTTTCCTCCATCCTCTTTACATGTCCAAACCACCTTAGTTTATTCTTCTCAATTCTCTCATTTAGTTTTCCCATCCCAACTTCCTTCCTAACATCTTCTTTCCTCACTCTGTCTTTCCTATCATACTTCTTAGGAATTTCATTTCACTGGATTGGATTCTACTCTCTTGCCTGCTTGTCAGGGTCCAAGTCTCAGCTGCATAAGTTAATATGGGTACATAGTACATTTTATACATTACCTCTTTGCTTTTCCTTGGTACTTCCTTATCCTTATCCTACACTTTGATAGAATGCATTGCTCTGCTGTACCCTCCTGCCAATCTCCATGTCCAACCTACCAGTTTGCATGAATTCACTTCCTAGGTATTTGAACGTGTCCACAATTTCCAAACTAGACTTCCGATTTTCACAGTGCCCTTTCCTTGTCTTTCCCCTCTTGTCATCACCATGGTCTTGCTTTTCTCTATACTGATTTTTTATTATTTTTATCTGGTTGCCAGCCGTGGCCACAATTGGTAGACCACCACAGAGTGTCTTATGTGTTCTGGGCCATAGAGATTCTCGGTGGTGGTCTGGCTGTTGCTGGTAGGTTGCTTTGCAATATAACTAGGTGGCTTTGACTTATTGGCAAAGGTTCCTTGATCTTAGGGCAAGGTTGCCATGGAATGTTGTTGAGAATTGCCATGCAGAATGGGTGCTTGTTGGTTTTATGCAGAATGGGAATGGATATTGATAGTTGATGTCATGGGGAATGATCTTGAGGGTATGCTCTCTGGTCTAGGATTTTTAGTGGTGGATAATGAGATGTTATGTGCTGTGGTATGTTAGTGAGGATTTAAAAAAAAAAAAAAAAAGATGTTACTTCTAGTATGAAGACGATATGGCATTATTGGCGAAAGATTTAGAGGAAGCCAAAACACAGATATCAGAGCTTCAGACAATTGCAAACAAAATTGGCCTTAAGATATCATTCGAAAAAACAGAAATCATGCCACAAAAACCAACACCATTAAAGGAAATACAAATTAATGATATAAAAATTAAAATTGTAACACGATTCAAATATCTAGGAGAGCTAATAACAAACAATTTAAATGAAAAAGCGTCAACTCAAATAAGAACCAACAAGTTATCTAGGGCACAAAAATTAACATGGGAAACTTACAAAAAGAAATGCTTATCAATTAATGCAAAAATTAAACATTACAATACAGTCATAAAACCGGAAGCCACATATGCAGCAGAAACATTATTCCATCTAAATGAACATTCTAAAACCGACAGATTACAGAAGATCGAAAGGCGAATTGGAAGAACTTATATCAATAAAGGATATAAAAAAGATGGGCAATGGCGAATAATACCTCACAATATGGTCTATAACAACCTAGAACCCATTACTGATACCATGCGAAAGAAAAGACTAGGATTCTTTGGGCACATCATGAGAATGCCAGATTCACGTCTTCTAAAACAACTAGTGCAGTACAATCTTGCTTCAAAAAACACAACAACTGGATGCCGATGGTTAAAAGAAATCAGAGAGGACTTAAAAGAAATTGGCCTAACAACAGAAGATGCTGCAAATAAGAAAAGTTAACTACAGCACTTAAAAATATGACGTTTCATTTTCCACTCACAAAGAAGAAAATTCCTACAAGAATATTTTCCGCCGAAGAACGGGCAAAACGATCAATACGCATGAAGAAGTACTGGGAGGACCGCAAGGCTCGTACAGTTCCTACAAGTCGACGAACTAATGGTTGGGTAAAGTGATCCTTTGTGGTCTCAAAAGAAGAAGAAGAAGAAGCATGAAAAAGGTTATAGTTGTTGCTGGTGTGATTATGTGATATGAATGTGATGGATTGGAATAAATAGATCTGATATCTTGAAGAATGCTGAGTTAGAAAAATATGTTTTAAGAAAATGCAAGAAGAAAAGAAGGATCAGAAGAATAGTAAGAGTTGTGAGGCATATTTTTTCCCCTTATGAAGGTGGTTGTGGATAAGGAACAAGAGATGCAGGTAATGAAAGCTTGCTTATATGTAGACAGACAAGGTATTAAAAGCATTGTATTTCTGATTTCGTCTTGACCCCAGAGATTATTATGAGAATGAAGATAAGCTTATAAATTTGGAAGAAGTAGAAGAAATATGAATCAGAATTGTTTCAGATTCAATACGCGCCAGAAGTACACCATGGCTCTCGGTAGCTAAGGTGGCTAAATCAAGCATTGCTGGAGAAGCATCAGCAAAGCAGCCTGGCAGCAGGTTCGAACGCCGAGCAAGAACATATTTTTTTGCTTAATATCGTTTATAGTGGATGTATTATGGACACATATCTACCTGTTCCAACAAGTGATTTTTTATTTGGTCCTGAGAAGGACCATATTTATCCGATGGTACGTAGCCAGATTGGATGACGACATAATGATCTGTAGAATGGAAGCAAGGTACTCTGTATATTGAGGGTAGCAAGTGTTGGAAATGTTGACCACCTTGGCTTAAAGCAAAACTCAGACTCACTTAGGCCACCACATATGTCAAGTCAAAGCCCTCTGTAACACCGGCCTTCAGTTAGAAACCGTCCCGGCATTTGCCCGGAGTGGAAGTGGGAAACCACAGAAAACCACATCAAGGGGGATTGAGGTGGGAATCAAACCCACCTGTTCTCAGATTTGCTTCACGAGTCTGTGTACCCCGTTTCAGCCCTCAGACCAGAATTGAACCCGGACTCCGGAGTGACTCTTCGATATGTTAATATCCATGTCAGATTTTTTAACTTTCTGCCATTACAGGTCTCGTGGCATAACCTACTACCGGTAATTCGATCGTATTCTCCTTATGAATTAGCAAAATTCAATCACCGGAATACATCGTAAGTGAATAAATGTGGTAAAGTATTACATCCCCACTAAAATGAAGCAAGGGCTGTTGTTTAAAAAAGTATGCCTACCACTGGATTCAAAGCACCATTCTATCCGTTCTCGTCCACCATGTACGGCCGGACTTTAACCCTCTCAGTGCCTCTCGTTGCTTGTGCCAAAAGTGCCAAAGCCGATTAAATCGGCGCGCTGTTTATCTTATATTTGTAAATTTCTGGAGACATATGTCCGTGATTATTTCATACTGTTGGAAAGGTGACGTTACAAGCTTGCCTCTGCGTTGTTTACTTTTTTCCTTCGAAGTCCGTTACGCGATAGCTTTGAGTTTGTATTCAAGCTCTCCCCCAATCACGCACGTTCCCGCCAAAATTGCGGTGCAGTTGTTTTCTTCGTGTTGAAGTTATCTGCCTACAGATGTATCCAAGAATTTTCTACAGCTGCAAACGTAGTGTTTCTTCGATATGACTCCTAGGTGTTATTAATTTAGGCTCAAAACTAATTTTTTACAAACAAAAAATTAAAGAATTATCAGAATAAACTCAATTAAAAATGTTTAGATGCCGTATTTACATTTATGAACATAATGTATGAAACAATGATGTATTGGTTATAATGCACAGCTAAAATAATGATTCTATCGTTGAAAATGTGGCATTTATGATTTGTTTCAAATAGTCTGCATGACCATTGAAAATGGCTTGGCATTCATGGCAAGTATTTCAGGAAATGGCTTGGCACTAAGAGGGTTAACCGATTCAGCCACCAATACCAGGTAGATTCCGTGCACTGCACATGCACTAGTTACTGTGGCCATCCCACCTCAAACGTTAAAAAAGTCCATGTCAATGTTTTGAATCATGGTTTATGGTGCTGATATAACTTTCCACTACTACAGATCATATTACGTGTACATGTCTTATCTCAAGGAGCAATAAAGTCACATGTTAGTAGAATGTCCTTAGTATTTGGCGGGGAAATGTCTACGGTCGGTTTTTCTTTGCTAAATCGATGACTCAATTACATTGCTGTCACACAGGCAGAGTGTAGAGTAATATCGACCATCAGGAGAAATGTAATGTTAGTTGGGTTTCATAAAACTAAATAATAAGGGGCTGGTGAATCACTCTGTATATATTAGTTTTGGATTGCATAAGACGGAGAAGACTAAGGGATGACATGTTTCGCTCATGATGCAAGCATCGTCAGGTACAAATATACAAGATAAATAGCTCTACAAAACACTACCAAACTTACAATGACACCCACTTACTGTCACTGCCCTCCAAAAACAAAACAAAATATCAAACATTTAGAAATACTGCAGTTTCCAACATAATAGATACCGTATATAAATAGTTCTTTTTCGGAAGCTTAATGCTTTAGTATTTTTCCAGTAAAAGTTGCCACTTCGAGTATTGAAAGAGGCCTGCATTATCTACCTTAGGTTGCGAATCACAGCAGAGCCTTCAGTAACCTCGAGGAATGAAGGAGCAGTGCTTGAACTACCTTGGGCTGTGGCTCCCAGCAGAGCCTAGCGTAACCTCGAGAAATGAAAGAGGCCTGCATTAACTACCTTAGGTTGCGAATCACAGCAGAGCCTAGCGTAACCTCGAGAAATGAAAGAGCAGAGTTTAAACTACCTTGGGCTGTGGCTCCCAGAAGAGCGTAACCTCGAGAAATAAAAGAGCAGAGCTTAAATTACGTTTGGCTGTGGCTCCCAGCAGAGCCTAGCGTAACCTCGAGGAATGAAAGAGCACTGCTTAGACTACCTTGGGCTGTGGCTCCCAGCAGAGCCTAGCGTAACCTCGAGAAATGAAAGAGCAGAGCTTAAACTACATTTGGCTACAGCTCCCAGCAGAGCCTAGCGTAACCTCGAGAAACGAAAGAGCAGAGCTTAAACTACGTTTGGCTGTGGCTCCAAGCAGAGCCCTGCGTAACCTCAAGAAATGAAAGAGCAGAGCTTAAACTACCTTTGGCTACGGCTCCCAGCAGAGCCTAGTGTAACCACGAGAAATGAAAGAGCAGAGTTAAACTAACTTTGGCTACGGCTCCCAGCAGAGCCTAGTGTAACCTCGAGAAGTGAAAGAGCAGAGCATAAACTACCTTTGGCTACAGCTCCCATTAGAGCCTAGCGTAACCTCGAGAAATGAAAGAGCAGAGCTTAAACTACCTTTGGCTGTGGCTCCAAGCAGAGCCCTGCATGAGAAATGAAAGAGCACAACTTAAACTACCTTTGGCTACGGCTCCCAGCAGAGCCTGGCGTAACCTCGAGAAATGAATGAGCAGAGCTTAAGCTACCTTTGGCTGTGGCTCCCAGCAGAGCATAGTATAACCTCGAGGAATGAAAGAGCAGTGCTTCAACTACCTCTGGCTACAGCTCCCAGCAGAGCCTAGCGTAACCTCGAGAAATGATAGAGCAGAGCTTAAACTACCTTTGGCTGTGGCTCCAAGCAGAGCCCTGCGTAACCTCGAGAAATGAAAGAGCACAGCTTAAACTACATTTGGCTACGGCTCCCAGCAGAGCCTAGCGTATCCTCGAGAAATGAAAGAGCAGAGCTTAAACTACATTTGGCTACAGCTCCCAGAAGAGCCCTGCGTAACCTCGAGAAATGAAAGAACACTGCTCAAACTACCATTGGCTACGGCTCCCAGAAGAGCCTAGTGTAACCTCAAGAAATGAAAGAGCAGAGATTAATCTACCTTTGGCTGTGGATCCAAGCAGAGCCTAGCGTAACCTCGAGATATGAAAGAGCACAGCTTAAACTACCTTTGGCTGTGGCTCCAAGCAGAGCCTAGAGTAACCTCGAGAAATGAAAGAACACTGCTTAAACTACCTTTGGCTACGGCTCCCAGCAGCGCCTAGTGTAACCTCAAGAAATGAAAGAACACTGCTTAAACTACCTTTGGCTACGGCTCCCAGAAGAGCCTAGTGTAACCTCGAGAAATGAAAGAGCAGAGCTTAAACTACCTTTGGCTGTGGCTCCCAGCAAAGCCTAGCGTAACCTCGAGAAATGAAAGAACACTGCTTAAACTACCTTTGGCTACGGCTCCCAGAAGAGCCCTGTGTAACCTCGAGAGATGAAAGAGCAGAGCTTAAACTACCTTTGGCTGTGGCTCCGAGCAGAGCCTAGCGTAACCTCGAGAAATGAAAGAACACTGCTTAAACTACCTTTGGCTGTGGCTCCCAGCCGAGCCTAGTGTAACCTCGAGAAATCAAAGAACACTGCTTAAACTATGCTTGGCTGTGGCTCTAAGCAGAGCATAACGTCGAGAAATGAAAGAACACTGCTTAAACTACCTTTGGCTACGGCTCCCAGCAGAGCCTAGTGTAACTTCGAGAAATGAAAGTACACAGCTTTAACTACCTTTGGCTACGGCTCCCAGAAGAGCCTAGTGTAACCTCGAGAAATGAAAGAGCAGAGCTTAAACTACCTTTGGCTGTGGCTCCAAGCAGAGCCCTGCATAACCTCGAGAAAAAAAAAGAGCACAGCTTAAACTACCTTTGGCTACGGCTCCCAGCAGAGCCTAGCGTATCCTCGAGAAATGAAAGTACAGAGTTTAAACTACCTTTGGCTGGGGCTCCCAGCAGGGCCTAGCGTAACCTCGAGATATGAAAGAGCAGAGCTTAAACTACCTTTGGCTACAGCTCCCAGAAGAGCCCTGCGTAACCTCGAGAAATGAAAGAACACTGCTTAAACTACCATTGGCTACGGCTCCCAGAAGAGCCTAGTGTAACCTCAAGAAATGAAAGAGCAGAGCTTAAACTACCTTTGGCAGTGGCTCCAAGCAGAGCCTAGCGTAACCTCGAGAAATGAAAGAACACTGCTTAAACTACCTTTGGCAACGGCTCCCAGCAGAGCCTAGTGTAACCTTGAGAAATGAAAGAACACTGCTTAAACTACCTTTGGCTACGGCTCCCAGAAGAGCCTAGTGTAACCTCGAGAAATGAAAGAGCAGAGCTTAAACTACCTTTGGCTGTGGCTCCAAGCAGAGCCTAGCGTAACCTCGAGAAATGAAAGAACACTGCTTAAACTACCTTTGGCTATGGCTCCCAGCCAAGCCTAGTGTAACCTCGAGAAATGAAAGAACACTGCTTAAAATAAGTTTGGCTGTGGCTCCAAGCAGAGCCTAGCGTAACCTCGAGAAATGAAAGAGCAGACCTTAAACTACCTTTGGCTGTGGCTCCCAGCAGGGCCTAGCTTAACCTCGAGAAATGAAAGAGCACAGCTGAAACTACCTTTGGCTACCGCTCCCAGCAGAGCCTAGCGTAACCTCAAGGAATGAAAGAGCAGAGCTTAAATTACCTTTGGCTGTGGCTCCAAGCAGAGCCTAACGTAGCCTCGAGAAATGAAAGAGCACAGCTTAAACTACCTTTGACTACAGCTCCCAGCAGGGCCTAGCGTAACCTCGAGAAACGAAAGAGCAGAGCCTAAACTACCTTTGGCTGTGGCTCCCAGCAGAGCCTAGCGTAACCTCGAGAAATGAAAGAGCAGAGCTTAAACTACCTTTGGCTGTGGCTCCAAGCAGAGCCTAGCGTAACCTCGAGAAATGAAAGAGCAGAGCTTAAACTACCTTTGGCTGTGGCTCCCAGCAGAGCCTAGTATAACCTCGAGGAATGAAAGAGCAGTGCTTCAACTACCTTTGGCTACAGCTCCCAGCAGAGCCTAGCGTAACCTCGAGAGAGCACAGCTTAAACTACCTTTGGCTGTGGCTCCAAGCAGAGCCCTGCGTAACCTCGAGAAATGAAAGAGCACAGCTTAAACTACCTTTGGCTACGGCTCGCAGCAGAGCCTAGCGTATCCTCGAGAAATGAAAGAGCAGAGCTTAAACTACCTTTGGCTACAGCTCCCAGAAGAGCCCTGCGTAACCTCGAGAAATGAAAGAACACTGCTTAAACTACCTTTGGCTACGGCTCCCAGAAGAGCGTAACCTCGAGAAATGAAAGAGCAGAGCTTAAACTACCTTTGGCTGTGGCTCCAAGCAGAGCCTAGCTTAACCTCGAGAAATGAAAGAGCACATTTTAAACTACCTTTGGCTACGGCTCCCAGCAGAGCCTAGCGTATCCTCGAGAAATGAAAGAGCAGAGTTTAAACTACCTTTGGCTGTGGCTCCCAGCAGAGCCTAGTATAACCTCGAGGAATGAAAGAGCAGTGCTTCAACTACCTTTGGCTACAGCTCCCAGCAGAGCCTAGCGTAACCTCGAGAGAGCACAGCTTAAACTACCTTTGGCTGTGGCTCCAAGCAGAGCCCTGCGTAACCTCGAGAAATGAAAGAGCACAGCTTAAACTACCTTTGGCTACGGCTCCCAGCAGAGCCTAGCGTATCCTCGAGAAATGAAAGAGCAGAGCTTAAACTACCTTTGGCTACAGCTCCCAGAAGAGCCCTGCGTAACCTCGAGAAATGAAAGAACACTGCTTAAACTACCTTTGGCTACGGCTCCCAGAAGAGCGTAACCTCGAGAAATGAAAGAGCAGAGCTTAAACTACCTTTGGCTGTGGCTCCAAGCAGAGCCTAGCTTAACCTCGAGAAATGAAAGAGCACAGCTTAAACTACCTTTGGCTACGGCTCCCAGCAGAGCCTAGCGTATCCTCGAGAAATGAAAGAGCAGAGTTTAAACTACCTTTGGCTGTGGCTCCCAGCAGAGCCTAGCGTAACCTCGAGAAATGAAAGAGCAGAGCTTAAACTACCTTTGGCTGTGGCTCCAAGCAGAGCCTAGTATAACCTCGAGGAATGAAAGACCAGTGCTTCAACTACTTTTGGCTGTGGCTCCAAGCAGAGCCCTGCGTAACCTCGAGAAATGAAAGAGCACAGCTTAAACTACCTTTGGCTACGGCTCCCAGAAGAGCCTAGCGTATCCTCGAGAAATGAAAGAGCAGAGCTTAAACTACCTTTGGCTACAGCTCCCAGAAGAGCCCTGCGTAACTTCGAGAAATGAAAGAACACTGCTTAAACTACCTTTGACTCCGGCTCCCAGAAGAGCCTAGTATAACCACGAGATGTGAAAGAGCACAGCTTAAACTACCTTTGGCTGTGGCTCCAAGCAGAGCCCAGTGTAACCTCGAGAAATGAAAGAACACTGCTTAAACTACCTTTGGCTACGGCTCCCAGCAGAGCCTAGTGTAACCTCAAGAAATGAAAGAACACTGCTTAAACTACCTTTGGCTACGGCTCCCAGAAGAGCCTAGTGTAACCTCGAGAAATGAAAGAGCAGAGCTTAAACTACCTATGGCTGTGGCTGCCAGCAGAGCCTAGCGTAACTCGAGAAATGAAAGAACACTGCTTAAACTACATTTGGCTACGGCTCCGAGCCGAGCCTAGTGTAACCTCGAGAAATGAAAGAACACTGCTTAAACTACCTTTGGCTGTGGCTCCAAGCAGAGCCTAGCGTAACCTCGAGAAATGAAAGAACACTGCTTAAACTACCTTTGGCTGTGGCTCCCAGCCGAGCCTAGCGTAACCTCGAGAAATGAAAGAACACTGCTTAAACCACCTTTGGCTACGGCTCCTAGAAGAGCCCTGTGTAACCTCGAGAAATGAATGAGCAGAGCTTAAACCACCTTTGGCTGTAGCTCCAAGCAGAGCCTAGCGTAACCTCGAGAAATGAAAGAACACTGCTTAAACTACCTTTGGCTGTGGCTCCCAGCCAAGCCTAGTGTAATATCGAGAAAAGAAAGGACACTGCTTAAACTACGTTTGGCTGTGGCTCCAAGCAGAGCCTGGCGTAACCTCGAGAAATGAAAGAACACTGCTTAAACCACCTTTGGCTACAGCTCCCAGCAGGGCCTAGCGTAACCTCGAGAAACGAAAGAACACTGCTTAAACTACCTTTGGCTACGGCTCCCAGCAGGGCCTAGCGTAACCTCGAGAAATGAAAGAGCAGAGCTTAAACTACCTTTGGCTACAGCTCCCAGCAGAGCCTAGCGTAACCTCGAGAAATGAAAGAACAGAGCTTAAACAACGTTTGGCTTTGGCTCCCAGCAGAGCCTAGCGTAACCTTGAGAAATGAAAGAGCAAAGCTTAAACTACCTTTGGCTACAGCTTCCAGCAGAGCCAAGCGTAACCTCAAGAAATGAAAGAGCAGAGCTTAAACTACGTTTGGCTGTGGCTCCAAGCAGAGCCTAGTGTAACCTCGAGAAACGCAAAAGCAGAGCTTAAACTACCTTTGGCTACAGCTCCCAGCAGAGCCTAGCGTAACCTCGAGAAATGAAAGAGCAGAGCTTATACTACCTTTAGCTGTGGCTCCCAGCCGAGCCTAGCGTAACCTTGAGAAATGAAAGAGCAGAGCTTATACTACCTTTGCCTGTGGCTCCCAGCCGAGCCTAGCGTATCCTCGAGAAATGAAAGAGCAGAGTTTAAACTACCTTTGGCTGTGGCTCCCAGCAGAGCCTAGCGTAACCTCGAGAAATGAAAGAGCAGAGCTTAAACTACCTTTGGCTGTGGCTCCAAGCAGAGCCTAGCGTAACCTCGAGAAATGAAAGAGCAGAGCTTAAACTACCTTTGGCTGTGGCTCCCAGCAGAGCCTAGTATAACCTCGAGGAATGAAAGACCAGTGCTTCAACTACTTTTGGCTGTGGCTCCAAGCAGAGCCCTGCGTAACCTCGAGAAATGAAAGAGCACAGCTTAAACTACCTTTGGCTACGGCTCCCAGAAGAGCCTAGCGTATCCTCGAGAAATGAAAGAGCAGAGCTTAAACTACCTTTGGCTACAGCTCCCAGAAGAGCCCTGCGTAACTTCGAGAAATGAAAGAACACTGCTTAAACTACCTTTGACTCCGGCTCCCAGAAGAGCCTAGTATAACCACGAGATGTGAAAGAGCACAGCTTAAACTACCTTTGGCTGTGGCTCCAAGCAGAGCCCAGTGTAACCTCGAGAAATGAAAGAACACTGCTTAAACTACCTTTGGCTACGGCTCCCAGCAGAGCCTAGTGTAACCTCAAGAAATGAAAGAACACTGCTTAAACTACCTTTGGCTACGGCTCCCAGAAGAGCCTAGTGTAACCTCGAGAAATGAAAGAGCAGAGCTTAAACTACCTATGGCTGTGGCTGCCAGCAGAGCCTAGCGTAACTCGAGAAATGAAAGAACACTGCTTAAACTACATTTGGCTACGGCTCCGAGCCGAGCCTAGTGTAACCTCGAGAAATGAAAGAACACTGCTTAAACTACCTTTGGCTGTGGCTCCAAGCAGAGCCTAGCGTAACCTCGAGAAATGAAAGAACACTGCTTAAACTACCTTTGGCTGTGGCTCCCAGCCGAGCCTAGCGTAACCTCGAGAAATGAAAGAACACTGCTTAAACCACCTTTGGCTACGGCTCCTAGAAGAGCCCTGTGTAACCTCGAGAAATGAATGAGCAGAGCTTAAACCACCTTTGGCTGTAGCTCCAAGCAGAGCCTAGCGTAACCTCGAGAAATGAAAGAACACTGCTTAAACTACCTTTGGCTGTGGCTCCCAGCCAAGCCTAGTGTAATATCGAGAAAAGAAAGGACACTGCTTAAACTACGTTTGGCTGTGGCTCCAAGCAGAGCCTGGCGTAACCTCGAGAAATGAAAGAACACTGCTTAAACCACCTTTGGCTACAGCTCCCAGCAGGGCCTAGCGTAACCTCGAGAAACGAAAGAACACTGCTTAAACTACCTTTGGCTACGGCTCCCAGCAGGGCCTAGCGTAACCTCGAGAAATGAAAGAGCAGAGCTTAAACTACCTTTGGCTACAGCTCCCAGCAGAGCCTAGCGTAACCTCGAGAAATGAAAGAACAGAGCTTAAACAACGTTTGGCTTTGGCTCCCAGCAGAGCCTAGCGTAACCTTGAGAAATGAAAGAGCAAAGCTTAAACTACCTTTGGCTACAGCTTCCAGCAGAGCCAAGCGTAACCTCAAGAAATGAAAGAGCAGAGCTTAAACTACGTTTGGCTGTGGCTCCAAGCAGAGCCTAGTGTAACCTCGAGAAACGCAAAAGCAGAGCTTAAACTACCTTTGGCTACAGCTCCCAGCAGAGCCTAGCGTAACCTCGAGAAATGAAAGAGCAGAGCTTATACTACCTTTAGCTGTGGCTCCCAGCCGAGCCTAGCGTAACCTTGAGAAATGAAAGAGCAGAGCTTATACTACCTTTGCCTGTGGCTCCCAGCCGAGCCTAGCGTAACCTCGAGAAATGAAAGAGCAGAGCTTAAACTACCTTTGGCTACAGCTCCCAGCAGAGCCTAGCGTAACCTTGAGAAATGAAAGAGCAGAGCTAATACAACCTATGGCTGTGGCTCCAAGCAGAGCCTAGCGTAACCTCGAGAAATGAAAGAGCAGAGCTTAAACTACCTTCGGCTGTGGCTCCAAGCAGAGCCTAGTGTAACCTCGAGAAACGAAAGAGCAGAGCTTAAACTACCTTTGGCTGTGGCTCCCAGCTGAGCCTATCTTAACCTTGAGAAATGAAAGAGCAGAGCTTAAACTACCTTTGGCTACAGCTCCCAGCAGAGCCTAGCGTAACCTCGAGAAATGAAAGAGCAGAGCTTAAACTACCTTTGGCTGTGGCTCCCAGCAGGGCCTAGCGTAACCTCGAGAAATGAAAGAGCACAGCTTAAACTACCTTTGGCTGTGGCTCCCAGCCGA
Organism: Meconema thalassinum; assembly: GCA_946902985.2. Lineage (NCBI taxonomy): Eukaryota > Metazoa > Arthropoda > Insecta > Orthoptera > Tettigoniidae > Meconema > Meconema thalassinum. The sequence continues at coordinate 173,818,091 of OX336398.1, read as the reverse complement.
GCCTAGTGTAACCTCGAGAAATGAAAGAGCAATGCTTCAAGTACCTTCGTCTGTGGCTCCCAGAAGAGCGTAACCTCGAGAAATGAAAGAGCAGAGCTTAAACTACCTTTGGCTGTGGCTCCCAGCAGAGCCTAGCGTAACCTCGAGAAATGAAAGAGCAGAGCTTAAACTACCTTTGGCTGTGGCTCCAAGCAGAGCCTAGCGTAACCTCGAGAAATGAAAGAGCACTGCTTAAAGTACCTTCGTCTGTGGCTCCCAGAAGAGCGTAACCTCGAGAAATGAAGTGCAGAGCTTAAACTACCTTTGGCTGTGGCTGCCAGCAGAGCCTAGCATAACCTCGAGAAATGAAAGAGCAGAGCTTAAACTACCTTTGGCTGTGGCTCCCAGCCAAGCCTAGCGTAACCTCGAGAAATGAAAGAGCAGAGCTTAAACTACCTTTGGCTACAGCTCCCAGAAGAGCCCTGCGTAACCTCGAGAAATGAAAGAGCAGAGCTTAAACTATCTTTGGCTGTGGCTCGCAGCAGGGCCTAGCGTAACCTCGAGAAATGAAAGAGCACTGCTTAAACTACGTTTGGCTACGGCTCCCAGAAGAGCCCTGCGTAACCTCGAGAAATGAAAGAGCAGAGCTTAAACTACCTTTGGCTACGGCTCCCAGCAGAGCCTAGTGTAACCTCGAGAAATTAAAGAACACTGCTTAAACTACTTTTGTCTGTGGCTCCCAGAAGAGCCCTGCGTAACCTCGAGAAATGAAAGAACAGAGCTTAAACTACGTTTGGCTGTGGCTCCCAGAAGAGCCTAGTGTAACCTCGAGAAACGAAAGAGCAGAGCTTAAACTACGTTTGTCTGTGGCTCCAAGCAGACCCTAGCGTAACCTCGAGAAATGAAAGAGCACTGCTTAAACTACCTTTGGCTACGGCTTCCTGGACAGCCTTGCTTAACCTCCAGAAACTAATTTCTATGAATCAGACTCTTACTTACCAAACACATTCATGTACCGAGCAGCCAACTTCGTCACCAGATCCTTGTTCTGGCCAGGGTAAATAAAGGAAATGAGTGTCCCTCTATCGCGAAAGTTGGCTATTTCTTCTTCCAAAGGCTGCCGGACCTTCAGCACGATATCTGAACAATGAGATAAATTAAAGTATATCTTAACACATTTATACAATCAGTACAAGAACACAGTCAGCTGGCCAAAGATCAAACATAAAAATCAGTCCAGTAGTAATTGCTGATTCCAGACAACAACAACAACAAAAGAGCCTTATTATAGCCTAAAAACTTCTCTGCATGGCCTTTACTGGGGGAAAGGAGGGAAACTAATCATTCAAAAGATACACTAGCATTGCTTTAATGATGGTGAAATAATGGTTGGTTCCTCAGTTTAGGGGCTGCGACAACGCGGTCATGTAGCCCCGTGTACTTTGGGTGTGTGTAGACTGTGTCTGATAACCGGTGTTAATTGTGATGTCTGTATTAGTGTGGGTTATCTGTTTTCAATTCAAGTAAGGACTGCAAACATTCGATTTTCAAGTAGTTCCAACTTTTGCTACCTAACGCTACTGTCAACGACCAACTACTATCGGATTTTTTATTATGGATACTCGAGTTTTTAGGCCTTAATTACAACCAAACCAACAGACCTATTGAAAAACGAGTTATACCAATATTTTCCTTGTTTAATTCTGCGTTAGACTATATAAGCCAATTATTTTAAAATTTTATTAATTATTTATTTATTTGTGGTTGTATGAAAAATTGTCCGTGTTTTTGACGTATTTTCTAGGAACCGCTCACTTAAAACTATATACTTGGAAAACTACTTGGCTGAGGGTAATGCAATTTTTATATGTGATAAGCAGAAGTATTGGTAGTGCAAATCTCAAGTTTCAATTTTTTTGAAAAACCCAATAAAAAGTTCTTATACTTTTTCTGACGTAACGTTTTCTCAGCCCAGGAAAAACGTACAGCAGGAAACTTGGTCTCATTTTTAAGCTCTCATTCGTGATTATCGGAAACTACGACCACTGAAAACGTACAGTGTGATGACGAATTTATGAAGAGTAATATTAATGGAAGGTTTTGTGCGTTGTAGCCTGTGCGATTATAAGCGGGCGAGGTGGTGAATTCGAGTGCAGCGTTGCTGACTACCCTCGCCCCGGGCAGTTGTGAATGGAATGCGAGTGACCTGGCTGGCTACGTCCTCATGCTATTTCAGTCTTCCTGTTTACTGAATATTGGCCACATCACTTCCAGATGCCTCCGAGACCACCATTGTCTGAGGGCGAACTTGCGCTAGTTCTCAGTGCTATTTGTTTCTTTTGAAATGAGGGGGAAAAATTAGGGGACAAGAGGTTTCCTGTGTATCGGAAAGTGGCAGATTGTCTTGGATTATCAGTGTCATCAGTACTATGTCCCTATCCTGCCGTATGCCTCGGAGACCTGGGTTATGAAAGGAAGGGAGAAGAGCAAAATACAGATGAGGTTCTTGAGAAGCAGTATTGGAGCTACAAAGATGGACAGAATAAGAAATGAGAGGACCAGAGAATTAATGAAGGAGGAACCATTACAGGATGGTATAGAGAAATCTAGACTTAGATGGTATGGACATGTAAAACGAATGGAGGAGAAGAGGATACCCAGGAGAGTACACGAGACGAAGTGGGAAGGAAAGAGACCGAGAGGAAGACCGAGAGACAGGTGGTTGAAGGGGGTGGAAGAAAGTGTGAAGAAGTGAGCCATGTTTAACATCTCTCATTTCTTTATTTTCTTTGGCGGCCGTCCCGGTAGACTCAGACGCCATGTGAGATACTTTCTGTCCGGACGTGCCTTGAGGCTCTCCGCCTTATTATTTAAAATGTAATGTTTTTCCTTTTTATTTAACATTGTTATTATGCCGAAGCCTTCCATTTACTCATGTAAGTAATACATCTAACCTTGTGTCCACTATGCTCATTTCCTAAATTTAACCTTTCTTTTTGATCTTCGTCGTGTGCTTGGATTTGCTGTGGAACCAATCGTAATGGCGGTCTCCTGTTTTATTTTGTTTGAGTCTTCGTTTAACCTTTTATTCGTGCCGTGAAATATATCTGCGAGTGATTTTGTGAGTGTATGTTTTTCTTGCTGCCAGGTGCATTGATGCTGTTTTGATTGGGCATATCTTCGAATGGGTCTCCCGTGGTTTGTGGACGTTGGCGTTTCGACCATTCTCCCAACACGAGGCATGACACCATATATTTTAGCCCTTATGTTTTCCCTTCATTCCATGCTTCGGGCAACTGGATCACGGCGGTAACTTTAAGTAGGCCTTACCGTATTCAGCTCGAACTCGGAACGTAAGTTGGGGACCATATAGGTTTAGCATGTTTTGCTAGACTACCTACAAGCACGAGTTGCTTTGTGTTTTATTTCTGCATCGTCGGCTGGCATTTTGTGTGTTTGACTGCGTGTATGTATCTTGATAAATTTCACGGACACCTGACGTCATTTGTTTCTTCTTATAGTATCTTTGGTTTTGCTTTTCTTTTCTCTGGGGACTGCCAGCTCGATCGCATCCCCATTTGCTTGCCACAGCCTCTGCGACACGCACACAGTCTCTTGCTTTATCTTTGCTATGCTTGTTATTTGTGGTCGTCATGACAACCATCCATCTCTAGGCAGAGAAGTGATTGTTGTTGACCAGCGACCGGCTCGATTGCCTCTTGATCTTTTACTTCCTCCCTTTTTACATCGTTTTCACCGAAGTGAGCACAGGTATGAATTTAATTTGTTAACGTTATTTACTATCGTAAGTTATTTATTGTTATTTATATTTATCTTCCCCGTTTGAAAGTGACTTTATTTGACCCCTAGGTGAAGGGTATTCTTTTCTTGTGTGTGTAATTCTGGCCGGGTTTCTTTGTGTGTTCGGTTTCAATTCATTAAATTTCCATTTCTTTATCCATGTGTCTTATTTAGTAGTGTTTGGCGATCGGGCTGCTCTCTCTCTCTCTCTCTCTTCAAACCTAGGCCTAACTTATTCTAGCTTTCTAGCACCAGGAGGGTATTCCTACCACTCGTCGTGGGACCACCTTCACGGAGTCTGGAGTCGCTCGGCACATCTGGCCTGCAAATACGGGCCCAGCACAGGTCAGAAATTAACATCCATTTCCACTGCGTACTCCTTTCTTTTCTAGTTGGTTCCAGTGATGCAGCTAGGAGGCACGCCAAGAATATGTTTATTTTAATAGGGCGGTGCAGATGGTAGCAGAGCGTGGTTGAGTCTCCTGGTCGCTTAGCCATATCCATTGGATTTTAATATTTCGCTGCATATTTTTCAATGTTGTTTTTATTCTGTTTCATGTTCCTTATTGCATACTATGCAAACAAATATTAAGAGTCAATGTGAACTTCCAAGGAGTATGGACCATAAAAATAACAAACTGTAAGGAGAGTGCAATGAGTTGGACCCTATCAACGAACCCCAGCATTGGTAATGTACTAAACAAACCTACTTCTTGTTTCGTACTCATTTCAGGCGCAGGACGGAGGCAAGACATTTGTAGTTATTGTTTTGAATTGTAGCAAGCAGTAATTCTGTAGTTTAGCCATGTATTCTCTCCCAGGTCGTAACGTGAAGAAGGAGCTCATCCAGTCTGACGATGATCTGCTATCGTTTGAAAGTGTCTGTGGGAAGGACACTAATCCATTGACTGAGGTGAAAGGCCATCGCAAGGGAGGCGTAGCCAATATAGTGTCCAAGTGGGGAATTTCATTTTCTGGTGAACTGGGAGTTTCGTCTGTATTTGAGTTCTTAGACAGGGTGAGTGAACTCTGCCATTGTTATGACCTCGAACCAGACGACATTGTTGTCTGCCTACCGTTATTGTTGAGTGGTTTAGCTTTAAAATGGTATCGACTTACCAACAGATCTTTCATCTCGTGGGTTGATTTCTGTAAGTCAATAAAGGAGCGGTTTACGACTTATGATTTTGAACATGACTTGAAGGCTGAAATTCATCGCCGTACCCAGGGTTTGGAAGAGCCTGTAGACGATTTTGTTACTGGGCTAATGACTTTAATAAGTAGGTTGTCGCAGCCCCTTCCCCTTATTGAAACTGTTGATATTGTGTATAGAAATCTAGCACCTGAGTACAAGTCTTTCATACGCCGGTCCAGTGTGTATAGTGTGGCTGACATTGTTGATCAAGGACGTGAATGCGAGTTCAATCGGCGCCTGCGCAAGTCATATGTACCCCCACCCCTCCCCTCTGACAGTTTGTTTCCAGAGACTGCATGCGCGGAATCCCAGATTCAGAGGACTGCGCACCCATCTTCAATATCTCGTCAGGAGGACCGGGCAGTTAACCGTCCCCACTCGCATATTGTCGGGAGTATTCCCAATGCTACTTCTTCTGCGAATCCCGCTCCTCAGGATCAACAGTTACCTCGAAACCCGAACATGTATAACCGTATAAAATGTTGGAATTGCGATCGTTTGGGGCATCATTTTAATTCCTGCCGTGCGCCCTCTCGTGTGTTTTGTCACACATGTGGTCTTCGTGACGTGACGCACATAGCCTGTCCTAGATGTGCTTCGCGTCAGGGAAACGAGCATGGGTCCCCGGTTTAGACCCGCCGGAGTGGCCATGCAATGAAGTTCGCCGGGAAATGAACATTTCCACGACTGGAAACTTCTGTCCTTGGGTCCCTGTAAGTGTTAAGAAATTGTCGATACCCGCTTTACTGGATTCTGGTGCTTCACGTTCATTTATTAGCGCTCCATCGCGGAACAGCTTCCTGTTACTCAGATCTGTCCACAAGATGGGGGTTTAAAATTTTATTCTGCGGTGAAGTCATCTATTTCTGTTTCTAGCGTTGTAACGTGTCATATTAAGATATGTGGTTATTCTTGGGATTGGAACTTCCATGTGGTGGATGACTTATCTACGCCTATGATCTTAGGTTCTGATTTTATGCACAAAGCAGGGTTGAGGCTTGATTTTTCGGATCATTCCTTCAGTTTTTTGTTTAAATCCAAGGAGCGGTTTCATTTTAATACTTGTGAAGCGAGTGTTCCTTGTAATTTTTCTGGTATCTCTGCTGTTCTAATCCCTCCTACTTTATTCACGAGTCAACGTGACGCTTTATCTGATTTGGTGAATGAATTTCCAGATGTTCTCACATCGGAATTGGGTTCCGCTATCGGCTACGAGTGTCATATTGATTTGACTGATGAGGTTCCAGTTAGGTCGGCGCCATTTTCTCTCTCTCCACCCAAACTCATTGCCATGAGAGAATATATTCATGATCTTAAGGCACGCGGTGTTGTGAGCCCTTCTAAGTCTTCTTATGGTAGTCCAGCATTCCTGGTGCCTAAGAAAGAGGGTACTTTTCGTTTAGTAGTTGATTATCGTCGACTCAATTCTAAGGTGGTGTTCGACAACTTTCCCCTTCCAACTCTGGAGAGCGCTTTTCAGCATTTTCACGGGGCGAAGTACTATTCCGTCCTAGATTTGAATTGTGCATATTATCAAATTCCTCTCGATCCCGAGAGCCGTAAGGTAACTGCGTTCTCCACTCCGTTCGGCCTTTTTGAGTTCAATAAGTTACCCATGGGCATTTCTATCGGCGGACAAGTATTGAGTAGGGTTTTGGACGAGTTATTTGGAGATTTAAAGTATTCATCTGTGTTTAACTATCTAGATGACCTCGTGATTTACAGTCAGTCTTTTGAGGATCACCTGATCCATTTACGTGAAGTCCTATGTCGTCTTCGCAGAGCCGGACTCACTGTTAACCCGGACAAAATCTCTTTGGCTTCGAAGCAAATCAAATTTTTAGGTCACATTCTTTCGGATGTGGGCATAGAAGTGAACCCTGAGCGTGTGCAATGTATCCAAGAGTTCCCTACTCCCACGAATGTGAAAGCAGTCCGACGTTTTTTGGGAATGGCAGGCTTTTACAGTAGGTTCATTAAGGGCTTTTCGGACATTTCTGCGCCCCTGAATTATTTGAAAAAGAAGAATGTACGATTCGTGTGGGGCCCCGACCAGTGTCTCGCCTTTGAGAAATTGAAAGAATGTCTTTCTTCTGCTCCCGTCCTTCGAACTCCGGATTTTGGGAAAGATTTTATGTTACATTGTGATGCGAGTGATGTCGCAGTTTCTTGTGTGCTTAGTCAGCAGGTGAATGGTAATTTGGCACCCATCGCTTTTGCCAGTCGGATGCTTAATGATTGCGAACGCCGGTATTCCACTTTCGAGAAAGAAAGTCTGGCTGTCGTATTCGGCTGTGAACGTTTCAGATCTTTTCTAGAACATCGGCATTTCATAGTGTATACCGACAATGAAGCTCTGTCCTGGATGCGCTCGCATGTCAAAAAATTGGGACGTATAAATCGTTGGATTCTTCGTCTATCCTCTTTCAGCTTTGACATCATTCACGTCAGAGGCAGTGAAAATGTTGTAGCGGATTGTTTGTCACGCATGTTTGAGGAACCTCCTCCCATTGTTGAGATCCCCGAGCCAGTGAATCTTCTCCAACACATTCCATGGTCTTTTACTGACATCCGTACGTACCAAGCAGATGACCCATTTTGTGTCACATTGCGTGAAAAAATTCTCGGGAAAGATCCTGGTGTATCTGAGTTTTCATTGCGCAATGATGTTATAGTGCATACCGCTCCTCGATCTTCGAAATGTAGGATTTTCGTGCCAGAGAATATACGAAGTATGCTCTTGGCGTATTTCCATGAATCCTGTTTTGGATTACATTTAGGTATGACGAAGACTTTCCATAAAATCTCTCAGGAATTCTTCTGGCCTCATTTGAAAGCGGATGCTTTTGCTTTCGTCCGAAAATGTGTTACGTGTCAACGTTCTAAGCCAGCAAAGAATTCTCGCATTGGACTTCACCACGCTGACACGATGTCATATCCTAATGAGCGCCTGTTTATAGATTATTTTGGTCCCCTAGTTAGGTCATCTTCTGGTCATCAAGCTATACTTACTGTCGTTGATGGATTTTCAAAATTTGTATGGTTATTTCCTGTCAGGGAAATCACGACACGTACCACTGTTAGGCTTTTGACCAATCATATTTTTGGTGTTTTTGGTCCTCCCAAGTTTTTAGTGTCCGATAACGCGAGCGATTTCCGGTCCAAGTCTTTCAGATCAATGTGTTTTTCTTGGGGAATTGATCATGTCTTTTTGGCACCCTACCACCCTCAGCCAAATCACGTTGAAAGGTTTCATCGTAACTTGAAGGCTTGCTTGAGTGCGTTCCACAACGCAGATCAGTCACGTTGGGACGCAAATCTTCAGTTTTTCTCCTTAGGATTTAACACTGCTCTTCATGAATCGACGAATTCTACCCCTTCGGAATTGTTTTTAGGAAGGCGTATTGTTGATCCACTTCAGCTTCAGTGGAAAATAGATTATCTGGCTGCGCCATCCCGCCGTACCTCAGTCAAAGAAAAATGGGAAGTTGCTGTACGGCATCTGAAAAGGGCACGAGATCGCGTGGCGTCTCGCTATAACAAGGGTAGGCAACCTGTTTGTTTTCAGGTGAATGACGACGTGCTAGTGCGCCTGCACCCACAGAGTTCGGCCAAGAATAAGGAGTCAGCTAAGCTAATGCTTCGCTGGAGCACGCCCAAAACTATCACTAGATTTTTAACCCCTGTCACTGTTGAATTGATCTCCAAGGAGAATCCCACCGACGTATCCAGAGCTCACATATCTCAATTGAAACCATTTATTGTGTAACCTTCTTATTTGCTGTGATTAATGTTGTCCTTTTTCTGCGTAGGTTAGCCAATCATAATTTGCTTATGTTATTCAAGGAAGCTAGTATCCATATGGCGTCTCCTTGACCTGCCTATTATTGAACCAATTTCGACCGAGGCAGAGTCAAGTACAAATTTACGAGCTCAAGAAAGAAAATAATACAAGAAGAAATAGGCCTACTTACTCTGTGTAACTTAATATTTATTGTAAAAATATGTATTTTTGCGAATTCGGCCAGTAGAGAATTTATATTCTATAAATAATGGACACATTATATCGCTTCTTTGTTATTTTAATACGTCACTTTCATGATGGGTATAAGGAGAATGGCAGACTTCGGCGTCAAAGGGCGAAAGTCTTTTGTTTATGATTTTCGTCCGTGTCTCTATCTACTTTTCTTGTCATTGTAACGCGCAGGCGAACCGTAATACCATTATGACAAGCCCAGGGATCGTCAAAGGAACGCGCGCCTTTGGGGACCCCGAAGGAGTTCTGTCCTGTTATTGCGATCGCCGAAGCGATCTGATTATTTTTATATATTACTTCATTTTATAACTGTATTCTTTCTGATATGGCTCAATTGCTTAAGTGACTGTTATATCGATCACCCTCCCCCCTCATATTTTGTGTACTGTTATAGTTGTTGACAAACCACCTGTGTGATAAGGATGTTGTGTATTTTGGAACACTTGGGACATGATTGATTTCAAAGCGGTAGTGCTTAGTGATGTAAAAAGAAAAATCTTTTATGATTATAAATAATTTTTCTTTTGGGGGGTGGTGTGGATCCTGAGCCATGTTTAACATCTCTCATTTCTTTATTTTCTTTGGCGGCCGTCCCGGTAGACTCAGACGCCATGTGAGATACTTTCTGTCCGGACGTGCCTTGAGGCTCTCCGCCTTATTATTTAAAATGTAATGTTTTTCCTTTTTATTTAACATTGTTATTATGCCGAAGCCTTCCATTTACTCATGTAAGTAATACATCTAACCTTGTGTCCACTATGCTCATTTCCTAAATTTAACCTTTCTTTTTGATCTTCGTCGTGTGCTTGGATTTGCTGTGGAACCAATCGTAATGGCGGTCTCCTGTTTTATTTTGTTTGAGTCTTCGTTTAACCTTTTATTCGTGCCGTGAAATATATCTGCGAGTGATTTTGTGAGTGTATGTTTTTCTTGCTGCCAGGTGCATTGATGCTGTTTTGATTGGGCATATCTTCGAATGGGTCTCCCGTGGTTTGTGGACGTTGGCGTTTCGACCATTCTCCCAACACGAGGCATGACACCATATATTTTAGCCCTTATGTTTTCCCTTCATTCCATGCTTCGGGCAACTGGATCACGGCGGTAACTTTAAGTAGGCCTTACCGTATTCAGCTCGAACTCGGAACGTAAGTTGGGGACCATATAGGTTTAGCATGTTTTGCTAGACTACCTACAAGCACGAGTTGCTTTGTGTTTTATTTCTGCATCGTCGGCTGGCATTTTGTGTGTTTGACTGCGTGTATGTATCTTGATAAATTTCACGGACACCTGACGTCATTTGTTTCTTCTTATAGTATCTTTGGTTTTGCTTTTCTTTTCTCTGGGGACTGCCAGCTCGATCGCATCCCTATTTGCTTGCCACAGCCTCTGCGACACGCACACAGTCTCTTGCTTTATCTTTGCTATGCTTGTTATTTGTGGTCGTCATGACAACCATCCATCTCTAGGCAGAGAAGTGATTGTTGTTGACCAGCGACCGGCTCGATTGCCTCTTGATCTTTTACTTCCTCCCTTTTTACATCGTTTTCACCGAAGTGAGCACAGGTATGAATTTAATTTGTTAACGTTATTTACTATCGTAAGTTATTTATTGTTATTTATATTTATCTTCCCCGTTTGAAAGTGACTTTATTTGACCCCTAGGTGAAGGGTATTCTTTTCTTGTGTGTGTAATTCTGGCCGGGTTTCTTTGTGTGTTCGGTTTCAATTCATTAAATTTCCATTTCTTTATCCATGTGTCTTATTTAGTAGTGTTTGGCGATCGGGCTGCTCTCTCTCTCTCTCTCTTCAAACCTAGGCCTAACTTATTCTAGCTTTCTAGCACCAGGAGGGTATTCCTACCACTCGTCGTGGGACCACCTTCACGGAGTCTGGAGTCGCTCGGCACATCTGGCCTGCAAATACGGGCCCAGCACAGGTCAGAAATTAACATCCATTTCCACTGCGTACTCCTTTCTTTTCTAGTTGGTTCCAGTGATGCAGCTAGGAGGCACGCCAAGAATATGTTTATTTTAATAGGGCGGTGCAGAAGAGAGGAGAAGACTGGACAAGGGTGGAGGCTGAGAGATGGTGGGAAGACAGAAGACGTTGGAGAGGCTTGTGTTCCAAACAGACCCGGCCAGTGGCTGGAAACTGTGCAAGATGATGACAGAGGGTACATTCAGGAAATTTATGGATGGCGTGGAGGTTTCAAGACACCGTCTGGAGCTGGGAAACGCATCATAATTTTACATATAGGAAGTGAAGAAGGATTTCTTGACGGTGCAGAACTTTGTTTTATCGGCAAGAAAGGGATTGGTGATTACCACAACGAAATTAACTCGACTCATTACGAAGAATGGTTCACGAAAGTGCTGAGTTTATTGCCTCAAAGGTCGGCAGTTATTATAGATCAAGCCCCATATCATACGATGGTCGATCCTGCAACTAAAAACCCGAACATGTCGTGGCTGAAACCTGACATTATAACCTGGATAACATCAAAGAATATATCGCTACCACTTGGAGTTGTCAATTACAACAAGCTGACTAAATCAGAGCTAATTGTCCTTGCCAGGCCTTATTTTCAAACTCCAGTGAAGAAGCTGGAACAACTGACGAAACGACTTCAACTGGATGTAAAGCTTGTTTGGTTACCAGTGGCTCATTGCGAGCTCAATCCAATTAAACTTATTTGGGCTTACGTTAAAGGAAAAATAGCAAAAACAAATATGGCTAACGTATTACAAAATGGTAGAAGTATGGAAGCAATGAATGTTTTATGCAGAGAAGCCTTGTGTACCGTTACTCCCGAACTCTGGAAACAATGTATTAAACACGCTAAAAGAATTGAAGACCACTACTGGGAGAAAGATGGACTCTCTGAAAATGTCCCTCATTTCGAGGCAGTCATAATTAACATGAATGACAGCAGTTCTGATTCATCGGAACAGAGTGATTCTTCAGACAAAGAATACTGATTGAATTTAATATTGTATAGGTATGTAATAATGTAAATAACCCATGTAAAAATTGTGTAGGCCTAGTATGACATTTCCAAATTAGGAAGCAAACCATTTTTAAACCTGCCATTGAAGGTCCAAAGCCCTTATGTGAAAAAGGTGATGGAAAATGACATTTGTACGAGGAAAGAAAATCAAAGGTTGAAAGTAAACTTAAAGCAGTGTTCGTTCGTTGCCAGCCGCGACACTGCACTTAACGTGGCAACGCTGCATCGGATTTCACAAGCCCGCTCGCTTTTACTCGCACGGGCTACAACACACAAAACCTCCCATTAATATTACTCTTCATAAATTCGTCATCACACTGTACGTTTACAGTGGTCGTGGTTTCCGATAATCACGAATGAGAGATCCAAAATGAGACCAAGTTTCCTGCTGAACGTTTTTCCTGGGCTGAGAAAACGTTACGTCAGAAAAAGTATAAGAACTTTTTATTGGGTAGTTGAAAAAAATTGAAACTTGAGATTTGCACTACCAATACTTGTGCCTATCACATATAAAAATTGCATTACCCTCAGCCAAGTAATTTTCCATGTGTATAGTTTTAAGTGAGCGGTTCCTAGAAAATACGTCAAAAACACGGACAATTTTTCATACAACCACAAATAAATAAATAATTAATAAACTTTAAAATAATTTGCTTATATAGTCTAAAGCAGAATTCATCATCAAATTCCAGCTCCAGTCGCCCGGGTGCTGTTAACGAGCCCTCGCCACCTTTTCCTGTCCATGAATAGTTGGTCTTCATGGGTCCTTCTCCAGTCTAGCCCTTTGTCTTCAAGATCATCCTTGATTTGGTCCAACCATTTCTTCTTTGGTCTTCCTACTGGTCTTTTTCCTGGGATAATCTTGTTGAAATAAGCTTTTGGTGTCCTCTCATCTCCCATTCTTTGAAGATGCCCATACCATCCTAATCGTTGCTTCTGCAAATATTTTGTAGCACTGATATCTATGCCAGCCTCTGTCCTGTTTGTTTCGTTCCTTACTTTGTCTCTCCTTGTCCTTTGAAGCATTGTTCTTATAAACTTCATTTCGGATGCCTGAATCCTACTTTCTTCTCTTCTGGACAGGGTGCATGTTTCTACTCCGTAAGTTAGAATTGGGATGTAGTATGTCTTAAACAGTATATGTTTACACTTCCTGGGCACTTTATTATCCCACAGTAGTGTTCTAACTTGTGCATAGAAGGAGGCTGCATTACTAGTTCTATTTGTTACTTCACTGTTGTTGTTATCCTTACACACAGTGCTACCAAGATATTTAAATTGATCAACAATTTGTAGAGGCTGATTATTCAGGTAAATGGTTGCATTAGACAGTCCTGTTGTCATCACTACTGTCTTACTTTGGCTTATTTTCAACCCATACTCCTTGAACAGCTTGTCCCACGAATCCAGTTTTTCTTGTACCTCTCGGGCACTTTCTCCCCAAATCATGACGTCATCTGCAGAATTAAACAAGGAAAATATTGGTATAACTCGCATTTCAATAGGTCTGTTGGTTTGGTTGTAATTAAGGCCTAAACTCGAGTATCCATAATAAAAAATCCGATAGTAGTTCTGAACTTTGTTACTAGATGCCACAATTTACGTACGGATACACCAGACATTAAAGGTAAAACAGACAAAAATACATTAACGCTAAAAACATGTGCAACAAACTAAGCTTATCATCACGACAGGAACACAAACAGTAACGAAGAATATGGGCAGAAAGTAAAATAAGCGATTAGAGAGTTCGGCGACAGACGAGAGTAGGCCTAAATTAGTTTAAAAATGTAACTCTAGAGCGCGCAGTATCGCTTTCAATACTATACGCGTTTACAATCACGTTCCTGAACACCAGTTTGGATACGGTCCGATTCCACAATTTTACCGTATCGACCTTGAAACTCAATGCGATCTGATTCACGCAAATACGCATTACACTACCGAAGAAGTTGTGAAACCTAGTGAAAAATTTGTTGCCTCATATTGAAATAATGAAATGAAAATCCACAGCCTGCTTCCAGTCTCCGACCGGGTCAGGAATGGAATGAATGAAGCCCCCATCTAGCGGCGAGGATATGAACTGTGCCGGCTGCCGAGGCCTGACGCACTCCTCTGGGGCAATGACTAAATGAATGACAGATGAAATGAAATGATAGTGGAGAGTGTTGCTGGAATGAAATTTTGACAGGGAAAACCGGAGTACCCGGAGAAAAACCTGTCTGCCTCCGTTCTGTCCAGCACAGATCTCACATGGAGTGACCGGGATTTGAACCACGGACCCAGCGGTGAGAGGCCGGCGTGCTGCCACCTAAGCCACGGAGGCGTTCGTATTGAAATAATAATAATAATAATAATATCGTATGTCCTCGGGTGCCTGGTGCAAGCTTTGTTAATTGGCACCCAGAGGGTAGCTTGCATGTCGAATTTCGTCGTTCCTTTGAACGCTATGAAAGTCAAGGAGGTTAGATATCTAAACTCCTTGACACTACAGCGCTTTCAAGTAGAGAATGGAGGAACTTTGTGTTGGCGGAAAATCCCGAGATTAATTTTGCCATTGAACATGGCCTACTGAATTCAAATGGGTTCTTGAACATGCCAATAACGTATGACATGAGTATCGTGATTTTTGTCGCCTTCAAAAATCACTTACCATGGCCAGGGGCGAACCTGCAATCTTGGGGTTGGTAGTCCGACACTATAACCACTCACCCACCGTGGCAAGCATTGAAATAATGGATAGGTTTAAGAAAGTCGTTAAATCGTTCTTCTCTTGAAGAAGTAGACAGAAATCCTTACCTTAAGCGCGAGGAAGTTTTTTTTTTTCTGTACATGCGCGAGTATGTTTAACCTCAAAATAACTTCGGTTATATCCAATCGTTCACGCCAAAGAATACGGCACTTCTTTTCCACAGAATATCAATAAAAACATGTATTTAAGCCGAAATCAATTATAGAAAGTTAAATATTTCAACTCGTACTACAGCACCGGTACTTGAATTAACCCTTACCCCTCGAATTAAAATTCCCTTAGCTCTCCCTACAGCTCGTATTTAATTTCTGAACTTTTACCTTCTATTACTTGTATTTATTTAGCTCTGCTTTAGAACAATAACTAGCTCTTAAATTACACATATATGCCTACACTCTTCTACTTAGGTCATTATTAAGCCAATAAAAGCAGTAGGCAAAATAAATAATTAATTAATTATTGTATAATTTTATTAATAATAATAATAAATTATACTTGTCAAATTCAGCAAGCTATGTTTACCTAGATATTCCATCAATAAGAACAATTATACATGGAGTAGTTTTGCCATAAACATGTAGGTCATCAGCCCTAAGTGAAAACAACTTCAGCATCAACTTCACGTTCCGGTCCATTATTTTCGTCAATATCAGAGACATTCTGATCAGTGTCACTGCTATCACTGTGTGTGTTATCACCTTCACTGCTTGTCGGGGCAGAGACGACAGACGAGCTGTAGAGGACACAATTATGATGTCGGGGCTCGCCCGACACACGACCGGAACGGGAAATTCGTTATGTCGAGGCTCGCCCGACTGACGAGGGGTAAGGGTTAAGAGTACGGTACCGGTATACGGTAGTACATTTTTCTCTTATTTTCATTGCTCTCGTTTCTCTGTGCTGTGTTAACTAGTTCTGTAATACAATAATTCTGTAGGTTGTTTAAAATTGTATATTCGACAGTACGTACTTCCGATTAACACGTATTTTTACTTTTCCCTTACTGAAACAAGTTAATGAGGTTAAATTTTCATTTTTCATTAATACGTTTTCCGGCTTTTCACGTCTAACTTTTTCAGTCCCTTGAAAAACGTACTAACGAGGATTCACTGTATATAATATGCTAAGGTGTATGTTTCACTAAACTCAAGCTCCTAACTAGAGGGAGTTAGAAGGTGCGGTTGGTACCAAATTCTTCAAAATTGTCTCGATAGTACAGGAAAAATCTTGCATTTCTTGAAAAGTCAACGGAAATATATTTATTTGTTCATAAAGTGCTTTTAAACAAATAAACGAGATGGTAGCCCCTGCCTGAAATGTGTCGCACTCAGCCTGCATAGCACTAGATCCGGGCGGGTAGTCTGTACACATGGGAGGCATACAACCCACAATATTTTAAAAAAGTGCGATTAAACAAATATACGTATTTATAGAAGCCCGCATAACAGTAAAGCCAGGCGGGTGGTTTATACACATGCGAGAGTTCTCGCACGGGTCCGCTAGTTTAAATAAATGTACAAAGGCAGGGTGTCTACTAACAGTAAATGCCTAACAATTCCTTGATTTTTCTAGGTTAAATCAGAAAATTCCCTGAGTACCAGTAGTGGCCATAATAAATATATGAAACACAGTTTGTACTTATAAAGCATTTCAAAAAGTGCTCCAACAATAAAGTGCAGCATGACAAAGTTAGAAAAGAAAAAAAAAAGGATCTATATTTTGCCAATTTCTAAATTTTTGATCCAGAAAAACTATTGTACTTGCGAGTATTGAAAGTAGCTCGTCAATAGTAATGCACTCAAAAATCATACAGTTACACATTTATATACAAATACACAGTCTACACATGTAATTAGTGTGCAAGAAATGAGAGCTTACTGATTTAATGTCAGTACGAACATACATCTATAACAATCATCATCGGAATGTCCGGCTCCGTGGCTAAATGGTTAGTGCACTAGGCTTTGGCCCGAAGTGCCCCGGGTTCGATTCCCGGCCGAGCCATCAGGGATTTTAATCTCCTGGGGTTTATTCCCATGGCTCGGGGACTGAGTGTATGTGACGTCTTCATCATCACTTCGTCCTACTTACGACGCACAGGTCGCCCAAGGGCGTCAACTAGAAAGACCTGCACTAGGCCTCTCCGGAGGCTACACTATCATCATCATCAGAATATACTTTTCCCCATGAAAATTTAAATGCTTAATTTCCAATTATTGAAGGTTGGACCTTGTAAAACTAAAATTCCCAGAGTGTCACTAAAATACCCTTGTAATTCCCCGAGTTTTCCAGGATTTAAAAATTCCCTGAGTATTCCCTGTTTTCCAGAGTAGTAGACACTCTGAAAGGGGTAGATGAAGTTTATTGCTACATAATAACTTTTCCTTCTGCATAAAAGTGATCTTAGCTTGGGCAATACAGCTCTTTATTTCTGTCGAGAACTGCAAGTTACTAGGAGCCAAATGAAAATCAATCAAATAAATCGAGTGTCTGCAACAATTAATTGATAGCTCAAATCAAACGTGATCATTACTGAGAAGTGGATGGCATGCATCTACTGCATGGGAGCGTTCTGTGGTTGGATGCTACTTACCAGATGTAAAAGCAGCTTCCTTATTGACCAGCTTGGCTCCAGCCTTGACATAGTCATCGTTTCGGAACTTGGCCTCAGTACCCGCTCCCTCCTCCACCTGTACGGTGAACCCCTTCTTGGTGAGAACCGCTGCAGCAGCTGGAGAGATGGCCACCCTGCAGTAACATCATATACAGTACCACACTTCACTTCCAAGTTCCAAATGGTAAGACTCCATGTTTCATAATTTGTATTGATACACATAAGAGTTTGGGGTTAACATTGTTCATGATTGGTCCGTATTGACGAATGATAGTTTAAAAAAATTTAAATACACTATGTTCCATCTAGTCAATACTTTGTGTGCTTATTTACACACTAGGACAATCATGTTTTGGGGCATAGTATTATTGAAAATCTGCCCCTTCATCAGCCAGTATAATTAATGGCCAGTCATTGTGACATTAAAATTGATGAGAAATGGATGATTTGGACGAAATGTGATGTAAACATATGATTGTTGCACTACTTCTTTTTTATGCGACGTCCCCGCGTCGAAGATTGGCGATCCTCATTGCAATCCCTTGCCTCGAGGTTGCCGTTCGAAACAGAGATGCCGAGTCAAGTTCAAACATTCTTCTTCTTCTTCTTCATTTCCCGTTTCCAGTGTTCTGGGTCGGGGTGTGAATCAAGGACCTCCATAATTTTCTGTCTCTCCACCACTCTCTTCCTTCTTCTAGTATATCTTCTACTTTTACCCCTCTCTTCTCTATGCTCTCCCTCACTGTATCCATCCACCTCTTCCTAGGCCTTCCCCGTTGCCTCTTTCCTGTTACTTTCTCTGTAAATACTCGCTTTGGGACTCTGTCTTCACCCATTCGCATCATGTGTCCATACCATTTCAGTTTACTGATCTCTATCTTGTCTTGTAGCTTTGGGAATCCAGTTCTTTCCCTAATTTCTGTGTTCCTGATTTTGTCTCTTCGTGTCTTTCCAATTATTCCTCTAAGAAACTTCATCTCGGCTGCCTGGACTCTGCTTTCATCCCGTTTTGTTGTTGTCCATGTGCCTGGTGCATATGTCAATATAGGTGTGTAATATGTTGAGTACATGACTTTCTTACATTTCTCTGGAACATCCTGGTTCCACACCATACCTCTCACACACTGGTAAAACCCATTTGCTTGATGGATTCTCTTACCAATTTCCTCACATATCTTTCCATCTTCTGTGATTATACTCCCTAAATATTTAAAACTTTTCACAACTTCTAATGTTTTCCCATTTACTTCAATATTTCCCCTACCATCTCTCTTATTTCTAGTCATCACTACTGTCTTACTCTTCTCCACACTTATTTTCATTCCATACTCTTCTATCTCCTGGTTCCATACATCAACTTGTTCCTGTACTTCTGTTTCTGAGTCAAGTTCAAACCATTCCCGCAAATTCTTGAACCAGGAGATCCTCCTCGTCCCTGGTCTGTGCTGTCCTTCAATCTTGCCTTCCATGATTAGCTGCTGGAGTCGGTACTTGTTATTTCGGATAACGTGGCCAAAATATTGTAGCTTCTGTCGCTTGATGTTGTAGAGCACCTCCATCTCCTTGCCCATCCGATCCAGCACCTCGGTGTTTCTCACCTTGTCCACGATATACGAAACATGCGACGATACAGCCACATTTCAAATGCTTCCAACTTCTTCTCCAAGGTTTTGGTTAACGCCCACCCCTCGTGTCCATACATTGGTATGGGAATTATGTAGCAAGTAGTCTAATGCTCATACTAAGATCTCAGTGACACAGCAGATTCTTCATTTTGATAAAGACACCCCTAGTTTGCTCAATGCGAGCTTTGATTTCATGGCTGCAGTCCCATTTGTCATTCAGGTAGCACCCTAGATATTTATACGAATGAACTCGTTCGATGGCACTTACACGTTATTAAAAACTATAATGGTTACAAAGATAGCTAAAACACTGTAGGTATACTCAATTTTCAGCAGCAAACAATAAAAAGCTGCTCTAGTCCATAAAACTCCCCTAATCAATATTCCCTTTCATTCATATCTGCGTCCAACTGTGGAGCCTTTTGTTGTTGCTTGTCAATTTACACCTTGATGTTGAAAATGTGTTGAAGATGTGTTAAAATAACTCAGCACAGGGGTGTTTATTCATTTGGAAATACATAGCAGTTAAAAAGTTAAGTGGGGATCAGCGTTCCCCAAAAAACTAGGCGCTGGTTGTATAGTCCCTAATATAATATCTAATGTTGTGTCACATACATTACCTCCTTTCGTTCTGCCAGATTTCCTTGGGTACGCCAACGGTGAGCTTTGAGTAAGGCCTCTCATTAGTATAAGCATGTGACGTTACTTCCTCGGCCACCTCCTTTTCCAGGAGACGGGGCGTGCAGGAGAGCAATCGGCGATGCAGTGGGGTCTTGGAGCTCCTGGTACATGGTGTTAAGTGCTTGAGAGCAGTCCTGCAGGGTTGAGTCACCAAAATCAGTACGCCCCGCGCCATGGCTCACGCACTGCAACAAAACACAATATTAAATTAAGGGAAGTCGTAAAGGTCCAAATCGGTCAATTTTTACATTTTCACTTTTTTACACATTAAAAATATATGCTTGCAAGCGAGACCCGTAATGATCTAGAACACTTGGTCAACCTCTGGAATGCGAGGCTCTGTGAATTTGGACTACGGCTCAACCTCACTAAAACTGAGTATCTTGAATGTGGTTCCCAGACAGATGGGACCATCATAGTGGATGGCACCCCACTACCAAAAGCTTCACATCTCCGATACCTTGGCTCCGTTGTGAGACCTGATGGTGATACAGTCTCGGATGCCCGTGCAAGAGTGAATGCTGCATGGATGAAGTGGCGCCAGGTCACAGGCGTTCTCTGTGACCGCAAGATCCCTTTGCGCCTCAAAACTAAGATCTATCAATCAGTCGTCCGCCCTGTTGCTTTGTATGGAGCTGAATGCTGGCCTAATACAAAGAAACATGAACAAGCTTTGCACTCAATGGAGATGCGGATGCTAAGATGGTCCTTGGGAATTACACGGCTGGATCATATTAAGAACGAAGACGTCCGCAATACTCTTGGAATTGCCCCTATTCCAGCCAAAATGAGGGAGACTCGGTTGCGTTGGTACGGACATGTAGCTCGAGCAAATACAGAGTCCATTGTAAGCAAGTCACTTGCTCTCGAGCCTGATGGACAAAGACCTCCAGGACGACCAAAAAGGCGTTGGATGGATACCCTACACGACGATATGCGCATCGTAGGTCTTTGTCCTATAGATGCAGCAAACCGCAACAAATGGAGAGCGAGGTGCAGAGTGGCGGACCCAAAACCATAATTGGGAACAACGCCAGGAAGAAGAAGACACATTAAAAATATACAACCTGTGACAATAAAGTTCGGTGAATAGTCCTGTACTAAAAACATAGATGAACAATGCACGACAGTGACCCTACTGTCCTTCGAAATAGTCCCCTTCCGTAACTATGCAATGCTGAGATCGGCGATACATGTCCTGGAAACTATCCAAGAAGGCGTCCTTTGGGATGGTGTTCAAAAGCCTCGTCACGTTGCGTTCAGTGAATAAAGTCAGAACAGTCGACCTGGCAACATTGGCGACACACAACGTAATGTGTAAGACCTCTTTGACACAGTGCGTGATTAAAAGCGTGAATTGATGCAACCTACCATGCACACCTCTTCGGTGGGTGGCAGTGAGAAGGATGAATTTATGCAACCTAACATACACACCTGTTTGGCGGGTGGCAGTTAGAAGGGTGAATGTTCTGTGGAATGTAATGGCACTGAAAACTATAGTCACGGGCGATGAGACCTGTCAAGCGTCAAAGTATGGAGTGGCAGGGTCCAGGTCCAGGGTCACCAAAAAGTCCTGAAGGGCCAGAGGTTTTCGGACATTTCGGACATCCAACGTAATGTGACGACCCAACTGAAGGCTATCTCAGAAGTGCATAACCATCCACGGGGATTACTTCGAAGGACAGTAACTGCTGTTTCAGATAAGCCAACAATCTGTTCGTAATATAGACCCATTCACCGATCTTTTCGATCAGAACGCAACGTGACGAGGCTTTTGAACACCATCCCAAAGGACGCCTTCTTGCAAAGTTTCCAGGACATGTATCGCCGATCTCAGCATTGCATAGTTACGGGAGGGGACTATATCGAAGGACAGTAGGGTCACTGTCGTGCATTGTTCATCTGTGTTGATAGTACAGGAATATTCACCGAACTTTATTGTCACAGGTTGTATGATTCATTCTGATTAATCTGGTATGTGTTTTATTATAATAGTCCAATATTTACTATTTTTAATTTAATTTTATTATATTACTGTAATCCTAATTTTTCTTTAAAAATTCTTGCAAGGTTTTATCAACAGCATATCTCACAAACTATTTGGTCTAGAAGGCTGTGGTTTGGCTTATATTTCGAAGGAAGAAGAGTGTCAGCAGTCGATTGTGCCCCCAACATCCCTGTCTAACAGGCACAATACATTTATATAGTTGCTACTTCTAGTGCAGCAAAATACATTCACCCAAACATTTAGACATAGATTTAATAGCCTACTGTCGACCAAAGTATTATGTGCATTCGAGTTTGAAGGTTGTTTGTTAAGTAACCAATAGACTTACATAAAATCCAATAACATCATCATTTTCGTCATTCTATTTTACGTTAGTTTATATAGGATTGGAATTTTTAATTTATATTTTAACATTTTTTTTACTCAGTTGGAACATTTTAACGCCATGGCGCGCCTCGCTCGGAAGTGATGGGCTCCATCTCAGCAACGCTGTACAGCTTTCCGCGGAGCGGCTAGCTGATGAACCATACCTTATTTCCCCGAACAAATACAAACCTATATAAAATAAGTGAATTAATTTACGTATTTCACAGTCATACAGCATACCTTTTTGATGTATAAGGATTACAACGCGACCAAGAACTACATTTTCAAACCACCTCGAGCCGAGAAAAAGTTACCTTACAAAAATGATAACAACTCTGTTTCTTGGGCACACAAACTTTTGAAATTAATAAACCAGTTATACAACATTCCAATGTATATTGTGTTAAAATTTGGATTCGATCTGATGACGGTTTTTTGAGATAATAATTCTTAAATGTGACGCATGGTTGAAACACGCTTAAAAACGGGCACTTTTTGTGTTCCAACTGCGATAAAAAATATTAAAATATAAATTAAAAATTCCAAACCTACATGAACTAACGTAAAATAGAACGATGAAAATGATGATGTTATTGGATTTTATGTAAGTCTATTGCTTACTTAACAAACAACCTTCAAACTCGAGTGCACATAATACTTTGGTCGACAGTAAGTGTAATGGATCTGATGATCATCGCTTGACGAAACTGGCCATCCAAGAGTATTTCTTAATTTATTTATTAATCTCATATTTTTTTATGATTAGGGAATAACCCATCACAATAATTTGTAAAAAATATCAACATATTAATTAGTTATATTGAATTCTGTTTTGAGTGACACTGTTAGTTGTAATATTTCCAGGGGTAAAGTAAAACTGTGTGAAAAAGCTACGAAACAAGTTGGCCTTACTTTAACATCAATTTTCTCAAAATTACTTTTTTCAAAATAAAAGCCCCCTTTTTCTCAGGAACTACTGGTGGTATCTCCACAATTATTTTGCCACATAATGTATATTGCACACCGATACTGTTGACCTTCGAAGAGTCAATTTGTTCAAGTAGATAGTTAAAAAAAGAAGAAAAAAACTCCAAATATTTAATTAAAAAACTAGAGGTTCAATGAGAAATATATTTAAAAAATTCTATTAAAGTTTTCCATATGAATGAGGATCAGTACACTGAGGAAGAATCATTAAACAGACTGTAAAAAACATTAATTCATATATCTAATAGATGCTGAGAAAATGGGGCATTTATATTGTCATTTTAATATTGGCAATATAGGGCTTTACGACTAGGGCTCGGATTGTTAGGTAAATAAATATTTTTTAATGTAAATAAATATTTTATACATGTTTTTTATAATTACATAAATTCCTGCTTTTCACTTATTATAACATAAAAAGACATACTATTTACATTTTTTAAAATCTCAATGCTAGATCTTTCAGTTTATTGCATTCTTGTTCTGTGTTACTTCAATGGGGAAGAACCTGTGTGCTATCTAATCTTCATGCAGAGCGTATGTCAGCTTGCAGCTGTGTTTTTCTTATCTTGTCGCCCCGTTCCACTCACTGTGGAAGTCGGGGATTTCCTGGTCCATAGCCATATTGCACCACCTGCTAGACCTCCCCCGTCCTCAGCTACCTGGAACCAGTGCACTCCCATCCAGTTCATTTCTGACACTGCGAAGTGCAAGGCAGTTCTATGATGCCTAAAGTAAAAGCAACTACAAGTTATCGTCTGCAGCAGTATGTTGCAGAAAATTTTACTTCTGATGGGGGCATTCTGTTCTTCCAACCCTGTGGTAAAGCAATCATGGCTGAACAGCGATCTCAAGTTACACAACACCTCGAGGGCAATAAACATATTTGCCGCAGTTTCACGCCTTCAGAAAAAGTGTTTCGCGATAATCGTCGGTCATTTGTGATGGACAACCTGAAGATAGCCTTGGAGGCTGGATGCCTTGGAGGCTGGATGCCTTGGAGGCTGGAGGCCTTGGAGGCTGGATTTAGACAGCTCCTTAACCCGGTCCATGAGTCAATCCTAATTGGCTACATGGATAATTCTTGCCAGGCGCGTCCACGTCGCGGGGGTGGGCAACGGTACTGTAATATACCATGGAACTACAGTACCGGCTAAGTTCTGGTGAGGACCCAGTCCTATGGGGTATAACATAGGCCCCGTGCACAGGGTTACGTGCGAAGACCTCAACGGAATCTACAGCGGAGAAGATGGACTTCAGAACGGTGGAGATTGCGGAAGAGGCAACCCAGTACTCAGGGAATAGTATGAGTACAGCATCAATCGGCAGCGTCTGTTTCCCATGTTAGGGGCGGCTGCAAGGGCGTCTGTTCTCCATGTTAGGGGCGGCCTGAATAATAGCTGGCAGTAGCTTCATAAAATGCCTTTGGGAGTGGCGACCCCATCGTAATAATAGCCTAAAATGGATATGGCACTTCCAATGATTCGGAAAAGGTTAGGGCGTACCCTGCAGGCGACGCGCAGTTCCTTTGGTACTGGGGGAACTGTGAGAAATGGGCGACCAGTAACCGAAATGAAAGTGGGAATCATGAATGTCATGACCCTGACAGGCAAGGTGGAGGAGGTGGTAGACTTCATGGAGAGGGAGAAGGTTGGAATGATGGGGCTGAGTGAAGTGAAATGGAAAGGTAAAGGAAGGAAGAAATTGAGGAAAGGATATACATTATACTGGAGTGGTGGCCAAGAGGCAAAAAATGGCGTGGGACTGATAACCTCGAAACAACTGGAGGAGTATGTTGAAGTGGTCGAGTGTGTGAGTGACAGAATAATGAAAATTAGAATGAAGATGAAGAATGACGTGATGGACTTCATACAAGTGTATGCACCACAGACTGGAAACAGAGAAGAAGATATTGAAGTATTCCTGGAGGATGTAGAAAGAGTAATCTCAGATGTAGAAGTAGTGATCATGGGAGATATGAATGCACAAGTCGGAATTGAGAGACAAGGAAAGGAAGAAGTCGTTGGACCATATGGATATGGGAAAAAGAACCGGGAAGGAGAGGAACTTGTAAACTTTTGTGAAAGGAATGGACTGATAGTGGGTAATTCATGGTTTCGGAAGAAAAACAGCAGGAAAATTACGAGATATGGGTGGGGTGATAGAAGAACAAAATCAGTAATTGACTACTTCCTGGTGGAAAGGACAAATCGCAGAAAGCTGATGGATGTGACAGCTTTACCAGGTGAAGCATTTGATGGGGACCATAGAGCTGTGGTGGCAAAATTTAGATGGGGAAAATTGGAAAACCTAAAGGAGATCAGAGAAAGTAAAATAAAAGTATGGAAATTGAAAGACAAAGCTGTACAGGAAGATTTTCAGGACAGATTGAAGCAACAAATCCCAGTTACTGAAGTGGAAAATATAGAAGAGGAATGGTCCCACTTTAAAAAGGCATTTGCTGGTGCAGCAGAGAGTGCTTGTGGTAGGACGTCAACAAGAGTGAAAGAGAAGGAGACACCGTGGTGGAATGAGGAAGTGAGGAAAGCAGTGAAAGAAAAGAAGTCTGCATGGAAAGAATGGAACCGAGATCAAACAGAAGAAAGCAAAAGGAAGTACCACGACAGCAAACGGAGGTGTAAGAAAGTGGTAGGAGAAGAAAAGAAGAAAAGTTGGGAAGAATTTACACGAAGAATGGAAACAGATGTAAGTGGCAGTAAAAGGATGCTGTATGGGCTTCTAAGAAGTAAGAGGAAAGAAAGAGTTACTACAAAGCTGGTGAAAAAGGAAGATGGAGAGTTGTTAACACACCCAGAAGAGATACAGGGACGATGGAAGGAGTATTTCGATAAGCTATTGAATGTGAGCAATTGTACTGGTGAGATCGAAGTGACACAGCCTGACGACTCTATAACAGAAGATGATATAACAATGCTGGAGGTGGAATTAGCAGTGCAGAAAATGAAGATGGGAAAAGCAACAGGGGTGGATGAAATCAGTGTAGAGATGATAAAGGCTGCTGGACCTGTTGGTATGCAATGGCTGTATCGACTGCTAAAGTGTGTGTGGAAACGGAAATGTGTACCAGAAGACTGGGAGAAAGGGCTAATAATACCAGTGTTTAAGAAAGGGGACAAGAAAGTGTGTGATAACTATAGAGGGATCACCCTCATATCACAGATAGTAAAAATACTGGAAAGGATATTAGAAAGAAGAATGAGAAGAAAGGTGGAAGGAGAGTTGCAAGAGGAACAGTATGGCTTCAGGAGTGGAAGATCCACAGTGGACCCAATCTTTAGCTTGAGGCAGGTGATGGAAAAGAACTGGGAATATGGAGAGGATTTGATCATGACTTTCATAGATCTAGAAAAGGCATATGATAGTGTCCCCAGAGAGAAGGTATGGGAAACCATGGTTAAGAAGAGACTGGGAAGAGAAATGTTGGAAATGGTGCAAGCAATGTACAACAACTGTGTTAGCAGGGTACTGACCCCAGTTGGAAAGACAGATTGGTTTAGGAACAAGACTGGACTAAGACAGGGGAGTGTGCTGTCACCTCTTTTATTCATAATGGTAATGGATGAAATTGTAAAGGAAACAAAGGAAGCATATGGACATAAAGAAATGAAGTTACTATTATTTGCAGACGATATTGTGGTCTGGGGAAGGAACACTGAAGAAGTGCAAAAACAACTAGATGCACTGAACGAAAATATTCAGAAGTATGGCCTGAAAATCAGTATAGAGAAAAGCAAGACCATGGTGATGACAAGAGGGGAAAGACAAGGAAAGGGCACTGTGAAAATTGGAAGTCAGAGTTTGGAAATTGTGGACACGTTCAAATACCTAGGAAGTGAATTGATGCAAACTGGTAGGTTGGACATGGAGATTGACAGGAGGGTACAGCAGAGCAATGCATTCTATCAAAGTGTAAGAAAACTTGTTTGGGATAAGGAAGTACCAAGGAAAAGCAAGGAGGTAATGTATAAAATGTACTATGTACCCATATTAACTTATGCAGCTGAGACTTGGACCCTGACGAGCAGGCAAGAGAGTAGAATCCAAGCCAGTGAAATGAAATTCCTAAGAAGTATGATAGGTAAGACAAGGAAAGACAGAGTGAGGAATGAAGATGTTAGGAAGGAAGTTGGGATGGCAAAACTAAATGAGAGAATTGAGAAGAATAAACTAAGGTGGTTTGGACATGTAAAGAGGATGGAGGAAAATAGAATACCAAGACAGGTGCTGGAGGCCAAGTGCAAGGGTAAGAGAGCAAGGGGAAGACCTAGAACAAGGTGGATCGATTCAGTGAAGAACAGCGTGAGAAAAAGGAATCTGGACTGGGACAAGATCGTGGAAGAAGAATTGTGGAAGGAAAGAGGAAAGTGGAGAAGTGCCATAAATACCCCGACCCGGCAGGAGCTGGATAAGGGGAAATGATGATGATGATGATGATGATGATGATGAACCTGAAGATGTATCTCGTTGTGTATTGTAATTCTTCAGTAGACAGTGAGGCATAGCATAAATCGCATTTGTGAGTACTGCAATTAGTTTATATTCAGATTAATAAACTAAATTATAATTAAATATTTCTACTTTTTTGGTCACATATTTCAGGTATTTTTAATATTGTGGTGTTTGAAGCCATATTTTCAGTGTTGCCTTAGTAAACAAGAGTTTAGTGCTTTTCAGTCGGTCAACACGAATGTACCCAAAAGAGATGGGTTATGCCCTAATCCTGAAATAAATTACATGAGATTAATAAAACACATTTTTAATACATAAAAAATAGATATTTTCCCGATTTTTAGCACCTAACCCTATTTATGACTCCCCATATGTCACCGGCTAGGGAAGAGGTGACAAAGGGTTGCTGGTATTACCAGCGAATTAGCCCCCAAGACTAGTAAGTGAAACGTTTGAGGGAATCTGGACTGTTCAATCTCTAGAATAGTCTATTACGCTTTTGTTTGATTTTAACTTGGAACCGTTATTTCTTATCCTTGGTGATGGTTTTGGCTGTTATTAATCTCATGTAATTTTCTTCTTCACGATTAGGGAACCATCCATTATAATTGGGTACAATCATGTTGGCCGACTGAAAAATATAAAATTTCATTTACTGAGGGAACATTTAAAAAATTCGCTTCCAACACGATAATTACATGTCCATCCCCTTGACATTATTATTATTGTACATTATTTTATTATTTATTTATCGTATGGCTTTTAGTGCCGGGAGTGTCCGAGGACATGTTCGGCTCGCCTGAGCCTGTAGCTGCTTCCAGCGGACACCCTAAAGGGTGAGCTACAAGTTCCGTTCAATTTCAAGTAGTTCCAACTTTCGCCACCAGATATCAATGATACCTAGTGGTGAACGCTGGAACTTTGATAGAGCGTTCTGACGAAATCTAACCTAACAATTTTTGCTTTACACAAGTTTAGTCTGTGAAAAGATCTTTTACATGCCATAAATCTATGACATGGGACCACCGGCTTTACTTCCCCTCCGAAGTAAGGCATACTGAAGGATTTTTAACGCTCTTAAAAAATCCGACGACTTCGGCCGGGTTTGAACCCGCTATCTTGGGCACAGCAGTTCAGCATGCTACCGACTACGCCACCGAAGCCGCATTGTACATTATGCAACGAGCCTATAATGGCTACACTCGTTTTATAATTTCCATACGAGTGTCTTAATTACCATTTGAGTTGCATACAACTGTTTATGTTCGACGATAATTAATTTTATGTTCGAACATAAATATTCATAAATATCTGTCGAGATTTCACCAGTTTTATGTACTGAACAGAGCGCATGGTACGCAGAGAATACCTTGTATTTGACCATGGCCTCCTGGAATACCTCACTATTGACACTCGCCACGCAGTGAAATTTAAAATAGGGGGCCATGGAAGTGAGCGTAGGAGCGATGCTATCCTCACCTAATTGGTCACACAACTGTTTCTTGAGCTCTGATTGGAGGGAGAAACTGTATCATAATGAAAACTTGTACTGTAATGAGCCTTATTATAGTACAGTTTACTGACATATAATATTTACATTTTGCCCGGGTCGAACATAAATATTATTATGAATTTAATAATAATGCCTTACTATTTTATATGGTTCTTTATACTTTAAGAAATATATTTTCACCTTTACAGATAAATACTAATTTCTGCATTGCCTGGCATATTCGTCACCTTGGCATAATTATCTGGAAGAAGTGTAAATCACTACACAAGCAACACAATGAGAAGTGTGGGGAAGTAATCCTCACTTCATTATGTCTCGAGGAAGTCTCAATATTGACTGTCAGACAACACAAGACTTGACAATACAATAAGGACCCTGTCCTGCTAGACGAAATTGAAAATCGTGAATAAACAATGATTCAAGGCCACATCTTGGGAGTTAGGGAAAAAGAAAAAGACAAATAAGCGATGATGTTATAGTCGAAGGCCAAGGCCCTTGGACTGTGGTGCCACGGGATTATATTGCCTACAAAACAACACCCCCATACAAATAGAAGAAAATCCACATTGACTACAATAGGCAGCATAAAAGGCACCATTAACAATAATCATAACACGCCAAGGAATCCAGAACACTGCACCGGTGTGACAGCAACTTCACGTATAACAGGAGACGAAATGGCAAAAGGAAGACAGACCACATAGATGAGTTTGCAAATACACCGTATACCATACCGATTCGTGTCGGAACACCTGAGAAGAGAAACAAAGGCCAGACTTCAACATTGAACTAGCAGTGAGGCGAGTGTAAGCAAGCTCTCCCTATTCCTTCCCTGCAAATAGTCCCAGAATCACTTCCAAGTCAAAATAAATCATTCCGAACACTCAGAAATTCACTTTGTTAATTACCCCCGGCAGTTCGAATTCTCTTCCCCGTGCCCGCAAAGCGGTCATTGGTTTACTGCCACTACCTCGATGCATCAGATTCCTAACTCCACAGTCAGCCAATCACCTGCTCGCAGCACAGTCCCCTAATCAACACACTCGCACCCTCAATATACATACACCCCCAAGTTTGACTCCCCTTCTTCCCACCCCCAAATCTCACCAAGCACTCACAGCAGGTGCTGACATCTAGGAGAGACTCAAAACAATATATATATATGTTGGCAGGAATACAACCAATCAGCATGTGGTAGGCCAATCAGCTGATCCACCGTCTCAAGTTCCCAACGAAGCAATGAATAATGGCAAAAATTACATAAACTTAACACACGAAACCAAGGTTGCACAAATCATAGAAGCAATTATGACATTCTTCTTCTTCTTCCTGGCGTTGTTCCCAATTATGTTTTGGGGTCCGCCACTCTGCACCTCGCTCTCCATTTGTTGCGGTTTGCTGCATCTATAGGACGAAGATCTACGGTGCGCATAACGTCGTGTAGGGTATCCATCCAACGCCTTTTTGGTCGTCCTGGAGATCTTTGTCCATCAGGCTCGAGAGCAAGTGACTTCCTTACAATGGACTCTGTATTTGCTCGGGCTACATGCCCGTACCAACGCAACCAAGTCTCACTCATTTTGGCTGGAATAGGGGCAATTCCAAGAGTATTGCGGACGTCTTCGTTCTTAATATGATCAAGCCGTATAATTCCCAAGGACCATTGTAGCATCCGCATCTCCATTGAGTGCAAGGCTTGTTCATTTTTCTTTGTATTAGGCCAGCATTCAGCTCCATACAAAGCAACAGGGCGGACGACTGATTGATAGATCTTAGTTTTGAGGCGCAAAGGGATCTTGCAGTCACAGAGAACGCCTGTGACCTGGCGCCACTTCATCCATGCAGCATTCACTCTTGCACGGGCATCCGAGACTGTGTCATCATCAGGTCCCACAACGGAGCCAAGGTATCGGAGATGTGAAGCCTTTGGTAGTGGGGTGCCATCTACCATGATGGTCCCATCTGTCTGAGAACCACATTCAAGGTACTCAGTCTTAGCGAGGTTGAGCCGCAGTCCAAATTTACAGAGCCTCGCATTCCAGAGGTTGACCAAGTGTTCTAGATCATTATGACATTCTCCTTGAGAAATTATTTGCTGTGTCATTTTTTATTTATTAACTCTTTTTAACAATATACCTCAATATATGCCCCATTATAGTGCTACTTTGAGATTTTGTGGGTATCTACTGACCTAAGCTCTGGGCTGACTACCTAACAACACCACAGGGGGAGGGAAGGGTGAAACATTCTGAAGAAATGAGAGTAATTAAGAAGATCGGAAGACGAGGTGAAAATTCAGAAAGCTTCAAATGTGATTGCATAGTGTGAATATGTGATTGTTGTTAAATGGTCAGGTCAGAGTGGATTGTATGCTGACCGGATGCGATCAGTTGACCTTGTCACTGCCTGCACTGAACTGACTAGTTGCGTTAGTTTTTTTGTTTTCATTTTTTTTACACCTGGCACTACAGCCCATGAAGGGCCTAGGCCTACAAAGCGACCGCTGCCCAGCCATTTGGCCTGTAGATATTAGGGTGATACGTGGTCAGCGCATCGGGTCCTCTCGGCCATTGTTCTTGGTTTACGTGACCGGGGCGCTGCCTCACTGTCAGACAGCTACTCAATTGTCCTCACGAGGCTGAGTGCACCCCGTTCCAGCGCTCACGTCAGTTTTTAAAATCCCTGACGGAGCCGGGGATAGAATCCGGGGCCTCCGAATGAGAGGCCGGCCTGCGTTAGTTTAACTACTGCAACTAAGTGAGGCGCACGGTTCCAAAATCCGCCATATCCAGTTTTTAGGAAAATTGAGTTTTTCGCTTATCTCCATAGCTCATACGATTTAGCATTTCTACCAACAAGAAAATAGTTCCTAAAGCCACCTTATTCCATCTAAATGTAACATGAATTCAGGTGTCGTTTCGAAAACCCGCCTTATCCATATATGTGGCACTGAAAGTGGAACCTATCTCAAAGAATACTCTATGGAGAAGGCGTCAGCATGATATTTATGAAGTTCTATATACACTGTGTAAGTGTGTATTCTTTGCAACTGTTGGCAATGCTGTTCCCCATTATTTCGCGCCAGTTTTTTACATGCACATTACTTATTTTCTGGATAAACATTTCTTCATTTTTAACATATTTTATGACTATAAAGAACATATACAATAAAACAATTTTGATTATAATATCACTTTATGATGAAAGTTATCATTATAAAGTTTTAGTTACGTTCCCAAAATCCGCCCTTATCCACCATGACAGTTCCAGAATTTTCCGTATCATATATATTATTTCAGTAGTATAGATCCCTCCTGCGGCGTTCACAAGCGACCGATCGTGACAAATGAGCATTCAAATGAAAGAGAATACACATTACCAGTGACGCTTTGCACTCTAATTTCACAAATATCTATAATTTCTTTAAAAGATGAATTTAAAAAACTGTACAAAGTGAGCGATTTGCAGATACTGTTGCTGCAGGAAGATACGCTCCATAATTGCTGTCCACTTCACATTTTGGCCGCTGTGACACCTGTTTCATATCATTTTAACATTCGGAGGTCTTTCCTTTATAATTTTACATGGATTTCAGAAACAGTACCGTAATTTAAAGGAATGAGTACTCAAATCGTATAATTTCATAAATATCGAATAACCGGTAAGGGTTACTGCTAAGCTGTCCATCAATGTATTCGGCACACAAATGACATTAGCAGTGACGAATAGCATTCTATTTCATAAATATCAATTTTTGTAAGAAGTGTGTGATTTGCAAATACTGTTGCTGTCTGAAAATACGTGACATCATTGCTGTTCAGTTCGCATTTTGGCCGTAGGGATGCCTGAAACGTAAATAGTGTTCTATAATCATTTGGTTCAAATAAAAACATAACAACCTTTCTCCTTAAGTCTCTTATTATAAACCTATTGGGGAATGTGTGGCTTATGAACATGCGAGATATCTCGCACGGGTCCGCTAGTCCAATTTTAATTTGTTAATATCTTCCTTGTATATCACGAAACAAATGCAGATCGCAGGTATATGATAAACGTGAATAAATACACTATTTTTACTGAAGTTGAACAAAAATGTTTTTTTCGTCTCCTGCAAAATTCGCCAAGATGGATAAGGTGGATTTTGGAACTGAACGCCTCAAGTGTACATATTGTAAATATTATCAGCCATACTTGAAGACATAGATTTAATAGCCAAAGTGTAATGGATCTGACAATGATCGCTTGACGATTGAAACTGATCATCCAAGAATATTTTTTTTTCAGGATTAGGGAACCACCCATTACAATTTTGGGTACAATCGTGTTGTCCGACAGAATAACATCAAATTTCAATTCAGGCTACCGTGAGCGAGTTGACTGGAAGAGGAACTTATCTCACAGGATTTCACATCTGGAAGAAAGAATGTGAGTACCCAATCCATCACTCAAACTACTGCCTGCAAACACACATGTTTCTATAAATGACTGCAAACACCAATTGAGATACATGATACAAGAACAGTTTTAGAATGCTTGATTGAGCCTGCAGGCTTGGCCCCATTCCTGCTTGTTCACTTGATATGGCTAACCTGCCCACTTCAAATGCTACAAAATTAGCTACTCCACAAGGAGATGACTTACATTCCACATACAAATCAAGCAGATGTACGTGGTGTCTTCACTGGAACACTGCTCCTCGTAATAGACTGCTGTTGTAAAATCAAAGTTAGAATTTAGATGATTTTTTTTTTAAATATACAATAATAATAACTAATGGTTCTAAAATTACATTAAATATACCATTTTAGTTTAGCCTATTAGGAACCGTGTGGTGTGTTTGTTTTTTTGGTGGGTGGGGTCTGTACAATATTCAATTTTAGGCTGAGTGGTCGGCAGACTTCTACAGGGTTAGAACCATTGACCTAATAGGACTTGTTCAAGGTCCACACTGTAACTGAAATTATTTTGGTTACAATAGCTCACCCTCAGTTTTTCGCCTTGTGCTCAGGGCCGGATTTAAGAGTATGCCGCCTATAGGCTTAAGTCCATTTTCCGGCCCATCATATTTTGTTTTATGCAACAAAAGGATCGAGTTCATTGGCGTTTTCATCTTTTTTAAACATAAAGTTAATTTAGTTTACATAAAACTACAATTTTAATGGTTTACATAATAGATTATACTAGCAGGTACCCGCGGCTTCGCTCGCGTCATAGTCGTGTCATATTGTTATTCAATGAAATGCAGGTGTACCCCCTTAACACCCCTTTAGAAACTGAATATCCAAAAACCCTTCCTTAGTGGACGTTTTCGACTTACAACGAACATATTCCCAAAATTTCATGTTTCTAGCTTTAATAGTTCTGGCTGGGCGATGATGAGTCAGTCAGTCAGTCAGTCAGGACACTTAGTTTTATATAATAGATAAGCATCGGCCCTAGTGGAAAATAATTCTATCACCTGAAACCAAAAATGCATGGGACGAAAAAAAACATCAAAATATCATATTGGTTCCGGACCCTAAAAGACGTGAAAAATATAATAAAAGTATTAAAAAAAACTATTTTTCGAAATTTCATTCGAATCAATTTTTATGCCATTCCTGGGACTTAGAAAATTCCGGCCAAAAAGTACAAAATCATTAATAACTCCCTAAGTATTCGTCGTATGATGAAATAGCAAGAGACAAAAAATATGTAATGTGTTATTGTCTACAACATAGGCCATGTATAACTTTACACTCAGACATATTACGTTTCCTCCCCCCTCCCCATATTTTCACCCCTCCCCATGGGCCCCTTATATTGGATTTATGAAAAAACGGTCAAACACCTGTTTTGTTATTTTTTATGCTGATTTTTTTCCGCCGAGATCCAAACTCCTCGCCTATGTCGTTTAAGAGATACACGCTCGGTTAGGAAACCTTCAACCCCCACTTTTCACCCCTTTCACCTCAAAATATACACCACATCGAAAAACCCTCAGACACGTATCTTCTTATTTTTAATGATGAGTTTATATGCCGAGTATCAAATCCCCCAATGAAAGCAATCTGGAGATATTGTTATTCAATGAAATGCAGGTGTATCCCCTTAACACCCCTTTAGAAACTGAATATCCAAAAACCCTTCCTTAGTGGGCGTTTTCGACTTACAACGAACATATTCCCAAAATTTCATGTTTCTAGCTTTAATAGTTTTGGCTGGGCGATGATGAGTCAGTCAGTCAGTCAGGACACTTAGTTTTATATAATAGATAATGAAATTAGTTACCTACTTGTTATCTTTACTTACTTCTTTTAAGATTCGTTAAAAATGAAATGAGTTTCGAACTTAATTAATTTGTTCTTGGAGATCAGTGATCACTATTTTACACATAGTTTCATATTTTAATGCTAATGACTATCTTTTGTGTAATTGAAGACCTGTGTACAATTGGAATTAAGTTACGTCCTACACGGAGAAATGAAACTACACAAAATGTACTTGATTACTGGATTATTTGTTGAAAAATACACAAACTTCTCTAAAACAACTCACCGCAAGTAATCTTGATGTTCAAATTTACATAGCTTTCTTATGAGATTTCTTAATGGCAAACTCGTTAATAATGTCCTCATATGAAAGTTTTTTTGTTGTATTTGCCTCAATACAAAGTAATGACCGTATTTCAGAAATACTAGTTCGCAGATAGTTCTTTACTCTTCTAACGCAGGAAGAACTGTAGAAGGACTAAAACATATTTTTAAGTAACATGCATTCTTAAGTTCGTACGGAAAATATTATTAACGTCTGAAATACCTCAATTTAACTTTTGAGTAAATTGCCAAACTGCCGCCCCT
The DNA here is from genome assembly GCA_946902985.2 of Meconema thalassinum. Lineage (NCBI taxonomy): Eukaryota > Metazoa > Arthropoda > Insecta > Orthoptera > Tettigoniidae > Meconema > Meconema thalassinum. The sequence goes on along the minus strand of OX336398.1, from coordinate 173,782,218 downwards.
GAAAATATGCCACTCTAGGCTGCAGCCTACTTAGCCTATATAGAAATATGGCCCTGCTTGTGCGGTTTGTATTTTTTATGAGGTTACCAACCATGGCCACCTATTGGTGGGGCACCATGGAGAATCTTGTGTGTCGTGGCATAGAGATTCTTTGTGTTGGTCCGGCAGTAGGTAGCTTTGGTTTAGGGCAAGGTTTCTATGGTGATGGGATATTGATATAGTTGATGCCATGCGGAATGGAGGTGATCTGATGGTCGGAAAAAATGTTTGAAGAGATGAGATGATGATGATATTCTCTCTGGTCTGGCAATTGGTTTTGATGTTGGAAATAATGTTATGTTCGGTGCGGGCAATTTGTTGGATGATTGAAGATGATGGTGATGTTTGGTTTTGGAAGTGAGATAGTATCTTCCTTGGGCTTGGAAAGAAAAATAGAGTTTTTGTGGTTGGAACGAATGATAGTGAGGATATGTTTTAAAATGGATTGGGTTATCTTTGAAGGAATCTCACGGTATATGAGAATGAAAAGGAGAGATTCAAAATGTTCTGATGTGAAGATGGATTTTATTAGAGGAAAATAAAGAAAGGAGTTATATATGAATTGAGGGAGTGTCAAATATTATGAATTGGTTTGTCCATGCAGACAGATCAGTATTAAGGGTTGTGTTACCCACAAAAGGTGGAATAATGATAAAGAATGGAGTAGAAGAATATTAAGCTTTGTAAGTGGAGAAGAATGAAAGTTGTAGTGGACACTGTACAAGAGATGCAGGTAATGAAGATTGCTTGTTGTTGTTTGAGTCTTCAGTCTTTTGACTGGTTTGATGCAGCTTTCCATGCCTCCCTGTCCTGAGCTAATCGTTTCATCTCTACGTAGCTACCACACCCTACAACCGAGGCAATCTGTTTAACACATTCTAACCTTGGTCTACCCCTACAGTTCTTGTCCTCAACCCTTCCTTCCATAACTAAGCTTGCTATTCCTGGGTGTCTTAGTATGTGTCCAACCAACCTATCTCTTCTCTTCATTAGCAGTCGCCAGAAACTTCTATCCTCTCCCACTAGTCTCAATACCTCTTCGTTTGTAACCCTATCTACCCATCTGATCTTCATCATTCTCCTGTAACACCACATTTCAAACGCTTCAATTCTCCTCTTTTCTGCTGCACCATTAGTCCAAGTTTTACTTCCATCAAGTGCCACGCTCCAGACAAAGGCTTTCAAAAATGACTTCCTAATACCTAAATCTATATTCGACGTCAACAGATTCCTTTTCTGAAGAAATGCTTTCCTTGCCTGAGCTAACCTACTTTTTATATCCTCTTTGCTTCGTCCATCGCTGGTTATTTTGCTTACATATTTATAGACAAAAGGGTAGTAATAGTATTGTATTTCTGATTTTGTTATGTGTGCAACATCATCTCGACCCCGGAGATTATTATAAGAAAGAAGTTTACCAATTTTTAAAGAACTACCAGTATTAGAATTGTTTCATTGATGCACCAATGTGTGGCTAGAAAAGGAAGTACCAATCACTTTTCCCGACATTAAAGTACTACTAGTAAATAGAAATGTTTCAACACCGGGAGAAGTTGGAGCTGTTAGCAGGTCCTCGTTTGGACATTCTATGACTACCTCCAACAGAGATCCTCCATCCCATCCATATCTCACGAGGGGAAGTTGTTTCAATTGAGGGCCTTGAACATCAAGGTCATTTAGCCCTGTGTACTTAGGTGTGTGCAGAATTTGTCTGATAACCTGTGTTATTGTGGTGTCTGAAATAGCATGTACAATTGTAATTCAGGTGAGGATGGGTAAGGAGGCTGCCATGGCTATAAGTTAGCAGCCATACCACCTGGAGTAGAAGTGGGGAAACCTCTGATAACCACTTTGAGGATGGCCAAGGTGGGAATGGAACCCAACTCTTCTCAGTTTTGCCTAACGAGGCTGAGTACCCTGTTCCAGCCCTCACACCAGAATTAAATTTCCTGGCAGAGCCGGGAATTGAACCCAGACTCCCGGACCAACAGCTAAGAATGCTAACCACTACACCAGGAGGTGGATTATCTCATGAGTACCGTAGCTGATAACCTAATAAGACTTGTTCAAGGTCCACATTGGGAGAGGTTGGAGCTGATACCACTGACAGATCCTGTGCTGTATGTCTGCCACTTATTATCCCCATTTCTATGAGTCAGTCTAAGTGGTGGATCATTTTTATGGCTGGATGCCCTACCTGATACCAACCTCATGTAGCTGTTTGAGTCTTCAGTCTTTTGACTGTTTTGATGCAGCTTTCCATGCATCCCTGTCCTAAGCTAATCGTTTCATCTCTACATAGCTACCACACCCTACATCTGAGACAATCTGTTTAACATATTCTAACCTTGGTCTACCCCTACAGTTCTTCTTCTCGACCCTTCCTTCCATAACCAAGCTTGCTATTCCTGGGTATCTTAATATGTGTCCTACCAACCTATATCTTCTCTTCATTAGCAGTCGCCAGAAACATCTCTCCTCTCCCACTCGTCTTAATACCTCTTCGTTTGTAACCCTATCTACCCATCTGATCTTCATCACTCTCCTGTAACACCACATTTCAAATGCTTCAATTCTCCTCTTTTCTGCTGCACCAATAGTCCTAGTTTCACTTCCTTAGAGTGCCACGCTCCAGACAAGGGCTTTCAAAAATGACCTCCTAATACCTAAATCTATATTCGATATCAACAGATTCCTTTTCTGTAGAAATGCTTTCCTTGCCCGAGCCAACCTACCTTTTATATCCTCTTTGCTTTGTCCATCACTCGTTATTTCGCTTTCTAAGTATCAGAAGTCTCCCTATCCTTAAGCTTTACACCTGACAATTTGATGTCCATAGAGGTATCTGATTTATTTCGGCTGCATTCCAATATTTTTGTTTTACATTTATTGATTTTTATCATGAATTCTCTCCTCAAGACGGAGTCTATACCATTCAAAAACTCATTCAAATCCTCTGGCGTGTCGGCCGAGATGGCGATGTCATCAGCAAATCTCAGAGCTGATATTATTTCTCGTTGAATCTTCACTCCCACCAACTTCATAGAAGGGGTTAATGGGGCAGGGGGATGAATGAAACTGAACAAGGAGTTGGAAAGAAGCAACCGTGGCCTATCATCCTGCTCCTCTGTGTGGCTAAACAGCCCTCACATGCAGAAGGTTGATGTTGAAACAAACAATACTATGCGGTTGGTCTTGGGAATCATGATGTGCACTCCCAATCACTGCCAATCTTGAGCCATATTCCTCTGACTCACCTTCGCAGGTGTAGTGCCCTTATTGGGACCTTCCAATCCATGCTGACGTATCTGCTGCTTGCCTCAAGATACGATTTGGAACCATACCACCACGGCAGCAGAAGCTCCCAACCGCTCCACGTGTATTTAGGTGGAATCATATATTTTGCCAACACTGCTTAAGCAGAAATGACTTTTCTCTATCACATGATGAAAAACCCTGAGTTTTTATCAAAATGTTCAGTTTTATATGATGCACAGAAAAGAAGTATCACCAGCCAAACTTAAACTGCGTGTGTATTTTATGTAAGAGATATCATGTATTAACATGCAGCGAACGTCAGATGTCTCTTACAAAATTTTGTACCGAATGAGCTTGTATGGAATTCCTATTATTATGGCCATTGGCTGAAATAAAATTTATTATTAAAAGGCAGTTTATAAATACGCTGTAAAGCAGACCATGAAAATGTGAACCGACATAATGATTATCACTAACCACAGTGCTATGAAACATTTCTGATGGGTACTGATTCATTTCCATGTTATAAATGGCATTAAATCCTCAGCAACCAATCTCAAAACTATCTGGAATGGGTCAATTCAGTCTCCTGTTATGTCTAAACATATTTTCGTATCTTTTCAGATGTCTACCAATAAATAATTTAAAGAAACCTTCATTCTTTCTGTTTTGTAGATATATTTTGTGGCCTTCCTATTTCCTTTTCCCACCAACAAAGTAAGGATCAAGTTGTAAACATCTTCCTTGTATTTTTCTTGCTGTAGTGGTGACAACCTCTATGTGAACAGCCTGCTGCCCAGGCAGCGAGGTTCCGAATACCTTTACAAGGCTTTGGCAGCCCTTTGAAAACAGCTGCGACACTACTCAACAAAAACTTTCACCTAGTGCACCAATGGTCACATGATTGGACATTTTTTGCTCCTGTGCAAGATTGTCAAATTCGTGCCTACAGAGGAGACGTGTTGAACTTAACCTTCGTGACTCCTGCATCACTGGACTTATGACTACAGAACAACCCCTGTAATCCGTCACCTTTGGGACCGAGGGTGTGATCGGAATGCAAGAAAGGTCGGATTATCATAAAGTATAGAAAATATGGATTTACATTAAAATCAACAATCTCTGAACTCAAGATATCGGGGTTCCTTTCCTTCTTTCTTGGCAGAACAACATCCACAATGCGTTGTCAAGCAGTTCCCATTTAAGCTTTTCCAATGTTTGCGTTTGCCTATCGTCACTGTATCATGACTCAATGCCTTTCCGATTTATTTACCAATTTTTTTGAGTGATTCTCCTTCGTCCAGTCTTCGTAGCACAAATATTTTTTCATTTAATGAAAGAGTAACGTGTTTACGTTTCACTTCTGCCATGTTGAAGAGCCATACACAACTGTACAGCAAACAAATTACTGTACAGTACTGTAAGGAACACAGAAGAATAATGTCGTAAAACCAACGAACAGTAAGCACTAATAACTTCACATTGCAGTACATACTGTACAAAACACGGACGACAGAAACGATACGAGAGATGACGAAGCACTAAAACAGACAAGCGATAACAAGTACCTTATACAACAATGGCGCAACGGGTAGCGAGTCACCGCTACGATTCGGGACAAATTCGGCTCGAGCACGGTCGGATCAAACGGAGCGACGGACCAGCCGAGGCCGGACAAGAGGGCTTCTACTGTATAATGATTTAAGCTTGTTACATGTGTACCATACACTTAATAAAAAATCCTGACTTTTGTCTGGAGTTGAATATGGGAAACTAGGACAGCAAATGCCACTCATCTACCAAGTCTGGACCCACTTTAATCGATATTATTATGATCATCACAGGACCCAAATCAAATGTGCACAGGAGAAGGCCACATATTTCGGCAAACCAGGATCAGAATCTGCAGTTCTAACCACTCCCTCGATGAACCTTGAACAATTTAGATCGTAGGCTTTTGCGACCGGTGTATAGTATATCAGCAACGCACCTGCTGCAATGACAGACGAAACGTCAGGAAACAATCACCGATACACGACGCGGTTCCATCCTGTAAGCCTAGATGAGAAACCTTGAACATGTCCTACTCGGTTATCAGTTAATCTTTCCTTCTTAGAGTTTAAACGTTGTTTCCACGTAAAAGATATGTCAAGGCTGAAGCAGATACATATTTTTATCTGATTACTGATAAGAGTAAAATTTCATAAGAAGTTTTAAGTGCTCTGAGAGTATAAGTTATATCATATTAAGAGCTGTACTCATGCGAATTTACAAAGAAGAACGCTGTATATTTCATTGATTCAAAAGGCACAAAACCCCTAATTATACTAAGGGGAGCAAGAACATCCCAAAAATTACTCATCATCATCATCTTTCACGTATTAGGCCTGGTGGCCTGTTACGGTCTCTTACCAGCGGTGTTCCCAGGTTTCCTCGACCACTTGGAGCATACGGAAGAATCTGTTTAGGGACTCAGCTAGAACTCATCCTGTCCACATATTCTTTCCATTTTTCCCTATGCTGTTGTAAATGCTGTAGAACTGGGGTGACTTTCAGTTCTTGCAGGATGTCTTCATTCCTCCGATGATCGAGTAAGGAGTAACCAGAAGTTCGGCTCATGAATCTCATTTCTGCTGTTAGTCTTATTTCATCTGCCTTCCTGTTCGCCATGGTGGGTGAGTGGTTATCGTGTCGGACTGCCAACCCTAAGCTTGCAGGTTCGCTCCTGGCCATGGTAAGTGATTTTTTTGAAAGGGGACAAAAATCATGACACGCATGTCATACGTTGTTGGCATGTTAAGGAACCCATTTGAATTCAGTAGGCAGTGTTCATAATGGCAAAATTAATCTCAGGATTTTCCGCCAACAAACAAAGAAGTTTCTCCTTTCTCTACTAGAAAGTGCTGTAGTGTCAAGGAGCTTAGATATCTAACCACCTTGACTTTCATAGCACTCGAAGGAACAACAAAGTTCAACATGCAAGCTGCCCTCTGGGCGTCAAATAACAAAGCTTGCACCCGGCACCCGAAGCCATACGATATTATTATTATTATCTACATTCCTGATGGTCCATGCCTCACTTCCATATACGAGAACTGGTATAACAAGAGTTTGATATACAGTAAACTCCCGATTATCCGCGGAATTGACTGGCGCGAATACCACGGATAATCGAATTTCGCGGATAAGCCACAAAAATGCTGGTAATGGTTAAACAAAGGTCGAAGGCACTAAAAAACAACACACAAGTGCTTTAAATAAGTTTATTATACAATAAAAGGACGTACATGATAACAAAGCTCAGTCGATGTTATGTGTGTTATTAAAAAGTCTTGTTTACTGTTTAACAAAAACATCGGTCATTTGCTTTTTTGCTTTTTCGTAGTGAAACACTTTTTCTTTACTTGTGATTTGAGTTTTCTCAACACCATCTTGTCACAAAGTGATGTGTCGTCTTGCTCTTCAAGGTATTGAAGAATCCTGTCAATGTGCCCTAATGCTGCATCATGAGTAACGGTCCTCTGCATCTGCGTACACACGACGTACAGTGTGTATACCGCTATACTGTACAGTAATGCTGAACTACTGTACACATTTTGTACTGTACATTATTAAGTGTACTGTACTGTATTTGCGATTTACGATTTTTATTACGTTTAAGTATTTAGTAACTTTATTTCAATAATAATTTTCGGTTTCAAAACCTTCCTTTTTTATAAAAATGTTCTCCTACAGGCACCGCGGATAATCCGCAAAGCGGATAAACCGCCCGCGGATAATCGAGAGTTTACTGTACTTTCAGTCTAGTGTGTCGTACCTGAGATGGCTTGAAAACGCAATTGATTACTCCTGTAATTTTAATAAATTTTGTGATTTTCACTGCCATGTCTTTTTCATCCAGGAATGATAAGTTGTAACCAAGAGTTGACCCATTCAAGAATTACTAAAAGTAATAAAGGATCAGAGGATGGAATCTTCTTCATAGCGTTTGTTCCACCTGATGGCAGGATCTGCTGTCTCCATTTCCCTCTTTCTTGAGCGATGTCTGGATAAAGGTTCACAGTCTTCAGGCTGTTGTGCACTGTAGCGGCCTATAACTGCCTTGGTCGCCCCTCTTTCCCACAACTTCCATTATGTATACTGACTTAGCCACATTGTCCTCTGCATGCAACACATGCCGAAACGGCTTTCCAGCAGTTTCTTCTAGTCAAAATAAGTGATTTTTTGTTTAGATACTGATAGTAGTGACCTTTATGTGGTTGTCATTAAATGGTCAGGTTTTGGAGAGATATGTGGTCCGTTCCCATGCTGCTGCCGGCACTGAAATCCACAATAACCTGACCATTTAATTACAATCAAATAATCACACTAGGCCTGTTCTTACAATCTCCGGTTCAATCTTTACTGGCACTTTTACAGCAAGGTTACTGGAACTCGATTCTTACAATAACCGGTCAGCGACAAACTGACAGTAAAATAAGCCTTAACCAGCAGTGAACTTTACCGGAGGATTCTCCTCCCGTAAACTGCTTTACTGCCAGATTTTCTATTATAATCTCAACGCCAGCTGATTACATACATCGTCAATATGCCTAGAATTATCCGTAATTTCATGGGTTTCGTAAATGCTGATGCTGTTCAAAGAAGGAGACGAAAAGTATATAAGAATCGAAGTGATTATTACGAGGAGTTAGATGATCAAGACTTTTTTAGACTATTCCGTTTGAAGAAGCTTTTCTTGAGGCCTTTAACTTATTTGTCTCATTTGGAGATAACTGTCCTTCCATATCTAATATTTCTCTTTATAATCATAACGTAACAAACAGATTGCGCCAACAACACAGATCAAGATCAAGGAGTATAAAATATATATTATTATTTACTCCCTGACGCAGAACCTCTCATGCCAACTATTGAGAGGTATCAAGAAATCTGCAAAATCAAACCAACTGTTGAAAATTATGCGCAGATCTGCTAACCTACCGTAAACATTAACCGGAACATGGTAAGAAGAATCGAATGTTTACCGGGACTTTACTCCGACTGTAAAACCAACTGTCAGAGTTTACTGTCACTTTACTGGAGATTGTAAGAACGGGCCTTAAGCAAGCAAACTTGAAGGTCAATCACTACTATGAGTATCTCAACAACAAAATCACATATTTTGACTATATCTCATCCACGGAATCTGTGAAGTAGGTTTGCACATGACGTTACACAGAGGAAGTGAAAAGAGAATGCTATGGGTGGAGCTTGGCAGTCCAGCCGTTGCGAGAGTTGTTTGAAGCCAAGGTTGCGCCTCCCTCCTGCACTTATTATTCAGTGGCATCGCCCCTCATTGGCCAGTCAGCTGAGTCACTCTTGTGTGCAGACTAACTGTTTTCACACTGGCACTTCGCAGATTGCTCGGATGGAGTTTCTTGTGCTAATTTAATCACTACTGCAACTAAATGTGCATACAGTATATTATAAATAGCATCACCCATACTTGTAGACATAGATTTAATAGCCTAAGTGTAAAGGATCTGATGATGACAGCTTGACGATCGAAACTGGTCATCCATGTGTGTTTATTAATATTTCATGTAATTTTCTTTTCAGGATTAGGGTACCACCCGTTATATTTGGGTACAACCATGTTGACCAACTGAAAAACATTAAATTTCAATTACTATGGCAACACTGAAAATTGGCTTCCAACACAATGAATAATAATAGGCTTTATTTTTATTTAGCGTATGGCTTTTAGTGCCAGGAGTGTCCGAGGACATGTTCAGGTCGCCCGAGGCTTTAACTGCTTCAATTCGGATACCCATGGGGTGAGCTACAAGTTCCAATCAATTTCAAGTAGTTCCAACTTTCGCCACCAGATGTCACTGACACCTAGTGGTAAATGTTAGAACTTGTTTGGAGTGTTTCAACGAAATCTAACCTTCAATTTAGCTTCAACAAGTTTAATTAGTGGAAGATTCTTTTACATGCCATAAATCTATGACATGGGACCGCCAGCTTTACTTCCCCTCCGAAAGAATGCATACTGAAGGATGTTTACGCTCTTTAAAAAATCCGACGACTTCGGCCGTGTTTGAACCCTTCAATCTTGGGCATAGAAACCCAGCATGCAACCGACTACTCCACCAAAGCCGCTAATACCGTAATAGGCTAATGAGTGCCAACTATTCTAGAATTTAATACTTGATGGCTGAATTGAAGGCTTTGGGGGATGTTATACAGCATCATATTTATGAACTGGCCGACGTATTGCCCTAGTACTAAAGTAGACTTTATCAAAGATAATGTCCAGCCAAACACTCAACTCGTGTACCATTATGCGTGCTGGCTCGAGGCTCGGCTGCGTCTCAACAAACAATACTGAAGGAAGATCAAGAAGGAAAGAAAGACTTGTATCTCAGTAACAAAATACAGCTCCCCTGTGATGGTAATGTAAAGTAAACAAAGCACAGACACCATGAATATATGATTTGCCAACTTGTTCTATGTTCCGTACTCTGCATATTTAGATGTTTATTTGTGTACTTTCAATTGTATTCATTTGTCATTGCCAAGATTATCCTTCCGTCTGTCTGTCAGGTAGTCAGCCCAGAGGTTGGTTGGATCATCTTATTTCCCATATTCAACTGCCCAACTAGTAAGTATTGTCATGACTGTATTGCAACAGATGGAAGCTTTCAGCTAACTATTATAATATGCTACATTCATCCGACAAAAAACTCAAGCTCCTGAACCGGAACAAGTTAGAAGGTGAGTTTTGTGCCAAACTCTTACAAATCGTCTCAATACTACACGAAAAATTTTGTATTTCTTGAAAAGTCAACGGAAATATATTTATTTGTTTAAATAGTGCATTTAAACAAATAAACAAGACGATAGCCCCTGGCAGAACTATGTCGCATCCAGCCCGCATAACACTAGAGCCGGGGGGTAGTCTATACACATGGGGCGCACACAACCCATTGTGCATTGAAAAATATATTCAAACAGAATTACCCACAATAGTGACCAATCACACTTCAGCTTTGGTGGCGTACTTGGTAGCATGCAGAACTTCTGTGCCCAAGATTACGGCTTCAAACCCAACCAAAGGCATCGGATTTTTTAAGAGCGTTAAAATCCTTCAGTATGCCTTCCTTCGGAGGGGAAGTCATAGATTTATGGCATGCAAAAGATCCTTCCACTAACTAAACTTGTGTGAAGCTAAATTTCAAGGTTAGATTTCATTGGAACACTCTATCAAAGTTCCAACGTTCATCACTAGGCATCAGTGACATCTGGTGGCGAAAGTTGGAACTACTTGAAATTGTACGGAACTTGTAGCTCAACCTCCGGGTGTCCACATGAAGCAGCTACAGCCTCTGGTGAGCCGAACATGTCCTCGGACACTCCCGGCACCAAAGGCCATACGATAAATATTTAAAAATATCCGCAACAGTGACGAATCGTACCTGATTTCATAAATATCGACAATTTTTAAAAAAAAGTGAGTTTGAACAAATTTATAGAAGCCTGCATAACAGTAAAGCCGGGTGGATGGTTATGAACATGTGACATTTCTTGCACAGGTCCCCTAGTAATTTAATTTTATTAATACAGCCAATGGCCATGTACTTTTCTTTTCAGGACGGGTCAGGGAAGGGATCTTCTTCTTCCTAGCATTAATCCCTTGCGGGGTCTGCTACTTTGCTACATCTCCTCCACTTCTTTCGGTCGTTGACATCTTCTGGTGTTAGACCAACAGCGTGCATGTCAGCCCTGATGTTGTCAGTCCACCGCTTTGCAGGTCTTCCACGTGGTCTTGTTCCACCTGGGTTGATGTGGAGTGCTCTTTTGGCAACTGAGTTGTTCTGTCTTTTCATGATGTGACCGTACCAGCGTAGACGAGCCTCCCTCACCTTCCCGACAATTGGTGCAACACCAAATCTTCGCCGGACGTCTGTGTTCCTTGCGTGGTCAAATCGGGTCAGCCCCATCGACCATCGGAGCATCTTCATTTCCATCGTATTCAAAATTTGCTCATGTTGTTTGGTCATAGGGCGACATTCAGTCCCACAGATGGCTGCTGGGCATACCACAGACTTATAGACCTTTGCCTTTAAATGCAGAGGCATCTTTTTATCACAGAGAACTCCAGTGACTTGTCTCCACTTGAGCCAGGCTGCGTTTACCCTCATCCGAGTATCAGGAGTGGCGTCACAATTTGAAGTGACAGTGGACCCTAAGTACTTAAAATGCATGGTCTTCTGCAGATTTTCTGTGCTGATACTGATGGTACCTCTAGTTTGGGGGCCACATTAGAGGTACTCTGTCTTCTGGATATTGAGGTGTAGTCCATTTTCAGCCAGTCTGTCGTTCCACGTTTGAACCCTGTGCTGGAGTTCAGGGCGTTTTTTTTTTTTTTGGGCAAGTACCACATCACCCGCATACAGAAGGGTCCAGGGATGTGAGGTCTGTATGTCCGCCGTTGCTGTATCCATGCAGAGGATGAATAACAGTGGAGATAGAGCAGAACCCTGATGAACACCCACAGTGATTTCAAAAGGTGGGGAGACTCCAGCTGGACTCCGAACCACACTAGTGGCATTGCGATACAGAAGTTGCACCCAGCTTACATATTCCTCAGGGACTCCATGGCAACGAAGAGCTCGCCAAATGAGATCATGAGGGATACGGTCAAAAGCTTTCTCTAAATCGAGAAATGCCAGGTGTACGCTCCGCTGTCTCTCTCTGTGCTTTTCCATTAAAAGGCGTGTGGCATGGACAGCATCGATGGTACTGCATCCCTTAACAAACCCACACTGGTTGGGTGTTACAGAGACAATATTTCTGAGTCTACAATCAAGCACACGCTCAAATATTTTAAACGTATGACAGAGGAGTCGAATAGGGCGATAAGGTGAGCAGTCACCCACATCACCTTTTCCCTTCCAGATTGGAACTGTTATGCTAGTTGTCCATGCAATGATCCGGTTAAAGAGTGTGGCAAGGAATTCTGAGGCAGGCCTTCCTAGAATTTTCCATATTTCCGTCGGTAAGTCATCTGGGCCAGTTGCTTTCCCACTCTTCATCTTGCTAATGGCAAGCATTACTTCCTCGGATGTAATTGGAGGAACGGGTCCTAAGGTAGGATCAGGACTTGCAATTGGTGGGTGTGGAAATTCTTCGTTGCAGATGCCAAAAAAGTAGTCTGCCCAACGTTGGAGGATAGATTGCTGTTCTCGTAGTAGCTTATCGTTCGCATCCTTGATATGCATGACATGTCCAATGTCCTGAGTTGAACGATTACGGGACTTAGCAAGACGATATACATTGTTTTCTCCTGATGGTGTGTCAAGCTGGTCGTACAGGTCTTGATAATAATTGTCCTTTGCAGCAGCTACTGCTCTTTTTGCTGCTGATTTCAGGTTACGGTATTGCTGGAGGTCAGTATCAAGACGCGAGTTCCACCAAGTCTTGTAGGCCATCTTTTTCTCCCTGATAACTTGCTTGACTTCATCACTCCACCACCAGCTCTGTTTATCAATGTATTTTCGTCCGGGTATGGTTTTTCCCACAGTTTCTTTCGCCGCCTGATGTATCTGTTTCACAGCATCCCTCCACATGCCATCAACTGAGTGATCAGAATTCTCGGAGAAGTTTGCCAAGGCTGTGACCAACTCATTGCGGTGGGCATTCAATCTCCACCACTTGATACGCTCAGGCCCAGTTTTAGGTTTTGTTTTGGGTCGCTTAACGTTTTTATGAATATCAAGGACAAACAATCTGTGTTGAGGGGCAACGCTGTCATACGGAATCACTTTGGTATCTATCACCAGCTTCATATCTTGTTGCCGAACTAGCCCGTAATCGATCTGAGTAGCATGTCCTCCACTGGTATAAGTAGCCAGATGTGTTAGACTCTTTTTGAAATATGTGTTGGTCACAATCAAGTTATGAGCTTCTGCACAGTCAAGTATCCGACATCAGTCATCATTGCACACACCAAGCCCATGTCCTCCATGGCATCGCATATATCCTTCACGCTGAGACCCAACATGTCCATTAAAGTCTCCTCCAAGAATAATGGACTCATCCTGGGGCATTGCTCGAAGGTGGGTATCCAGACTGTTCCAGAATTCATCTTTCTCATCCTCTGTACATCCAGTTTGAGGTGCGTAGCAAGATATAATGTGGGCAGCGATTTCTGTTGAATCAATCTTGATAGACATAAGCCTATCTGACACCCTGTTGACATTGGTGACACTGTTGTGGTAGTGCTGGTCTACGATTATTGCTACACCGTTTCGTGCTGCGCTGGTACCGTGATAGATGAGTTTGTAGCCATCTCCAATTTCTTTCGCCTTTGAACCCCTCCACTTGGTCTCCTGGATGCAGGCAATGTTGACACGCCTGTGTTTAAGCATTTCTACTAGCTCACGATGTCGGCCAGTCAACGTTCCAATATTGAGGGTAGCGAATCTTAGTCTTAGTTGTTTTGGTTGAACTAACTTCTTTAACCTACCCCGTTCATGAGTAGGTAACCCTTGCTCATTTCTCACGTCACTCGGGCACAAGTGGTGCGCGTAGCTTTGGGGGAATGCCCTAGCATGTTCCGAATTTAGAAGAGACGTAGCCATTGATGCGACAGGAAATACCTCAACCGGCGGGTCGCTTCGTCTGTCGTTGAGGGCATTTTAACGCTACTGCCAGCATATAATTCGGCCACCCCTAACATGGGTTACAGACGCCCTGTGTAGCCGCCCGCTCCGGGTCAGACGCTACAACTGATATCTACCCCCAAAATGAGCATGATACCTTTTACTCAATCCCGAGCACTGGGCTGCCACATCCGCCATCTACACTGTACCGAGGATTATCCTCTCCACTGTAACTGCCGTTGAGGTCTTCACGGTAACCCTGGCAAGGGACCCTTACAGGGGACTACCAGCCGGGTCAGCTAGACCAAGGTTTTTTAAAGAGGTGTTACTCCTCTATCACTCGCCCTTTGTCCTGACTTGTGACAGGCAGAGCCTGGCTTCCCAAACATTGGGTCCACAGGTCCCCTAGTAATTTAATTTTAATAATACAGCCAATGGCCATGTACTTTTCTTTTCAGGACGGGTCAGGGACAGGGAAGGAAATCAGCCGTGGACCTATTGAAAGGAACCATCCAGGCATTTGCCTGGTGGTGAAAATGGGAAACCACGAAAACCATTTCACGACGTCCGAGGTGGGATTCGAACCCACTCTCCCCGATGCCAGCAAGGCGCGAGGTAGCGTGTCAGCGCTCTCGGCCACCGCTTTCATCTATTAGGTTGTGTATTATACAGAAAGTACAAGCCATTTAGTTGGTAAATAGAAAATAAAATGGGAACTTCAGAAAAATTTCATGCGAAAAATCTGATCCGAGGTAGCCTCATGAGGCAAAACCGAGAATAGGCGAGTTTGAATCCCACACCGGCCATCATAGAGATTCATTTTCCATCATTTTGCACTTCTACTCAAAGCAAATGCTGAAATGGTTCTCAACTTAAGTCCATGACAGCCTTATTTCAAATCCTAGTGCCAATTATAAACACACCCACCACAATAACACAGGTTATCAGACCTAATTTATTTGTGTTCATTTGTCATTGCCAATATCATTCTTATATGCTATGCTTATATTCAACTAGTTCACAGTTGGACTTTCATGACCGTATTGCTGACTTGTTGTGTTTATTTATATACATACCCAAGCACACAGGGCTGATGACTACAATGTCCAAGCGCCTAATAAATAAAATGATAACTCATGTGACATATGGTAAAGAAAAAAATTTAAAAAAAAACTAAATTTAGAAATATATTCTCAAAACAAACAAATAAATAAACAAAAACTCGGTAATTTTATTGAACTGGACAGTCAAACTTTTTTTGTAGCAAAGTATAATTTATTTTTTTAAAAATCACAGTCAGTCTGCAAGACTAGACGTTGTATCATTTCAAATGACGCATGCTACAAATGCTACACATGTTAGAAAGGCTCAGGAGGGCTTCTCGCTTTGCTCGAAGCCCCAGGACTCTTTCAACTGACTGCATTACCCATTAACTTAGGCTTCCCGCGCGGGCACCTCTTTAAGGGTCACGGAAGGAAATACACACATCAAAAAAAGTTTTGCATCACCTCGGTTCCCAGATCTCCGGCATATAGACGTTGACTGTGTATATTGTATCCAAGATACAGTCCCTTTGACTGTTCATAGATGTCACTAAAACTGCTCAAAGATGTAAACAACCATGCATGAGCAGGGCCTATTAGACGGAGGGGGTACGACAGCCGATCAGTTCCAGTCATTCCACCAGGACGAAGGTACGCTGCTCATGTTGTCTGTAGTTCTACCATGCCTAGAAGGTCAATACCGCAGTTCGATCGCGTCCGCATTGTTACTTTGTGTCAAGAAGGGCTCTCAACAAGGGAAGTTTCCAGGCGTCTCAGAGTGAACCAAAGCGATGTTGTTCGGACATGGAGGAGGTACAGAGATACAGGAACTGTCGATGACAGGCCTCGCTCAGGCCGCCCAAGGGCTACTACTGTAGTGGATGACCGCTACTTACGGATTGCCGCTCGGAGGAACCCTGACAGCAATGCCACCATGTTGAATAATGCGTTTCGTTCAGCCACAGGACGTCGTGTTTCAACTCAAACTGTGCGCAATAGGCTGCATGATGCGCAACTTCACTCCCGACGTCCATGGCGAGGTCCAGCTTTGCAACCCCGACACCATGCAGCGCGGTACAGATGGGCCCAACAACATGCTGAATGGACCCCACGGAATTGGCATCACGTTCTCTTCACCGATGAGTGTCGCATATGCCTTCAACCAGACAATCGTCGGAGACGTGTTTGGAGGCACTCTGGTCAGGCTGAACGTCTTAGACACACTGTCCAGCGAGTGCAGCAAGGTGGTGGTTCCCTGATGTTTTGGGGTGGCATTATGTGGGGCCGACGTACGCCACTGGTGGTCATGGAAGGCTCCGAAACGGCTTTACGATACCTGAATGATATCCTCCGACCCATAGTGCAACCATATCGGCAGAATATTGGAGAGGCATTTGTCTTCATGGACGACAATTCTCGACCTCATCGTGCACATCTTGTGAATGCGTTCCTTCAAGATAACGACATCGCTCGACTACAGTGGCCAGCATGTTCGCCAGACATGAACCCTATCGAACATGCCTGGGATATGTTGAAAAGGGCTGTTTATGGACGTCTTGACCCACCAACCACTCTGAGAGATTTACGCCGAATTGTCGTTGAGGAGTGGGACAATTTGGACCAACAGTGTCTTGATGAACTTGTGGATAGTATGCCACGGCGAATACAGGCATGCATCAATGCAAGAGGACGTGCTACTGGGTATTAGAGGTAGTGGTGTGTACTGCAATCTGGACCACAAATGCTGAAAGTCTAGCTGTATGATGGTACAACATGCAATGTGTGGGTCTCATGAGCAATAAAACGAGCTGAAATGTTGTTTGTGTTGATCTCTATTCCCTTTGTATTTAACGGTTCCGGAACTCTTGGAACCGAGGTGATGCAAAACTTTTTTTGATGTGTGTATGTTTCTTGTACTTGTATTAGAGATGTGTTTGGTTGAATAAAGCGTAAATTGTGTACTTTTTGATAGCGCTTTTGTGGCCCATCATCCCAGGCAAGCCGGCGGAAACCTTTGCCTCCCTGTCAGAAGGATCATTTGGCCGTAAATTTGAATTAGTGTAAGGATGTAGTGTGAGTGTCCAGATTTAGACAATAGCCTACTCCATGAAGGGGTCATGACTATGCCATATATGTTTGTTTAATGAATAGTGTATCTGAAATAAGGGAAGAATACCGTACTGATTTACAGATTTGTGGAGTGAGTTTCTGATTTTTAAAAGGTCGCTCGACGCCAGGCCTCTTTCAACAGACTCCAATAATCATTAGCGTCTGGTTCTCGCTCCCCGCGTGAGCATGACGTCACGTTCCCGCGCAGCTGCATGACGTCACTTCCCGCGCGGCTGCATGACGTCACGTCCGTCACCGTATCCGTAATGCATAACGATGGACCCCAACCATAACGACGAAGTCGACAAGATCACTTGAAATGATAAAAATCATTTATGCTGATTTTCCATGTTTATATTATTTCAAACAAGACAGATGTTGTGTATTAAGATAGGCCTAGTATTTCACAGTTCTAAGTGAAAATTCATGCTTTGTTTCTGTATATGAATATTTTAAGAAAGTATAACCGAATATGTGAATCGGTCAATACTGAAAGGGCCTCAGTCCAGTTGAGTTGGTTTTGAGTAAAATGAAAGAAAGAAAAGAAAACCAACCAACAACACGTTTAATTCTCTTAAGTTGTATCTTTAGTTTTGAAAAGTAATTCTGTATCATAGGCACCATTATGTTGAATACAATTTCATAACAAAACTTGACATTCAAATGTTCACCTAGTGTGGGTGATGAAATAAAGACGAAGGACTGAGGCCCTTTCTGCATGATATGATATATTTTGATACACCATTTTTATCTTTAGTTTTGAAAAGTCATCCAGTATCATAGCAACCAGTATGATGAATATAATTTCATAACAAAACTTGGCATTCAAATGTTTACCTAGTGTGGGTGTTGAAATAAAGACGATGGACTGAGGCCCTTTCTGCACGATATGATATATTTTGATAAAATTATCTTTTATTCTATGCCAGAATACAGAGAAAGTCCACCGAGATCCAGAAGATGTGGACCTTACACATTCACAATTAGTCATCATCATCTGTTTTCTACTCCAGTTGCCCGGGTGTAGTTTACGAGCACCCTCCACTTGCGTCTGTCCATGTAAGATTCTTCTTTCAGGATTCTATCCTAGCTAACTCCCCTTGTTCCTATGTCCTCCTTCACCTGGTCTAGCCATCTCTTCCTTGGTCTTCCTACCGGCCTTCTACCAACCACATCTGTGTGTAGTCTTTGTTTTGCTATCCTTCCCTCGTCCATTCGCTTGACATGGCCAAACCATCTCAAACGGGCCCTTGTCACTTGATCATTCAAAGTTGGGTACACTCCAGCTTCTTCCCTATTTTTTTCATTTCTTACCCTATCCCTCCTAGTTTTTTGGACCATTGTTCGTAGAAACTTCATTTCTGCAGCTTGTAGTTTGCTGTCTATCTGTCTGGTTGTTGTGCAGGTTTCTAGGCCATATGTTATTATGAGGGTAAAGTATGATTGAAAGAGCGGCTGTTTTGATCTCAAGGGGACTTGTTCGTTCCAGAGTAGGTTCCGAACTTGATGGTAGAACTGGGTTGCTTTTTGGGTTTGGCTATTGATCTCATGCTGTATCCTGTTATTGCTTGAAATAATGCACCCAAGATAGTTAAACTGGTCTACTGTTTCAAGCTGTGTACCTTCAAGCCTTATTTCTCCTTTCTTGTTCTGTCAGTTGACTGACATCGCTACTGTTTTTGATTTGTTTATTGTTAATCTGTGTGCTTTTAGACAGTTATTCCAGGTGGCCAACCTCTCCTGTACTTCTTTCTCTGTATTACCCCAAATTACTACATCATCTGCAAATGCACTGATTTCTGCCTTTGGTCTTGTCTATGGTTTGATGCAGCTCTTCATCCCTCCCTGTCCTGAGCTAAAAGTTTCATCTCTACATAGCTACCACACCTTACAACCAAGACAATCTGTTTAACAAAGTCCAACCCTACAGTTCTTGTCCTCTGCCCTTCCTTCCATAAGTAAGTTAGCTATTCCTCAGTGTCTTAATATGTGCCTTACTAACCTATCTCTTCTCTTCATTAGCAGTCGCCAGAAACACCTCCCCTCTCCCACTCGTCTTAATACCTCTTCATACACTATCTACCCATCTGATTGTCTTCTCTTGCAACACCACATTTCAAATGCTTCCATTCTCCTATTTTCTGTTGTGTCAACAGTCTTAAGTTTCACTTCCATAGAGCACCATGCTCCAGACAAAGGCTCTCAAAAATGCATTTTTAATACCTAAATCTATATTTGATGTCAACAGATTCCTTTTCTGCAGAAATGCTTTCCTTCTCTGAGCCAACCTACTTTCTACATCGTCTTTGCTTCGTAAGTAACAGAAGTCTTCTTCTACTTCCTTATCTTTTCGCCTGCCAAATTGACGCCCATAAGTGTTTCTGATTTATTTTGTCAGCATTCCATTATTTTTGTTTTACATTTGTTGATTTTAATCATGAATTCTTTCAGATTATGTTCTACATTTTGAATCACAGTGTCCACCATTTCATAAAAAAATATTTTTTAAATCTAATAAAATATCAATATTGATGTCATATCTATTGCCAAGGTAATTGCATTGTGCCAGCTTTGAATTACTGCTCCTTTTTAAATTATGCTTCCATATCTGAATTAGTTTTAATGCTCAGCCGTCAGCAGCAGCTTGTGATAAACTTTTCAGGGTAGGCTGTAACTTACTGGTAACACTTGTTCAAAACTCACAGCTAGCACAAATACAGGTAGTAAGTTAATGCTAACAAACATAAGTCACAGAACACGTTAAATTTTATATGTAGGATTGTTGACAACACATGACAGCGTTGGGGTCGGCAATTATTGTAAGAGAAGACAGGCAGCGTCTCAACTAGCAGGCTCCATGTGTTATACGCATGCGTTGAGTAAGGACGAGACTGGGATGTTTGTTCGTATACTCATTCAAGGGCAAACCACTGTAGCTGGTCAGCTAGGCAAGCTCTCAACTTGCCTGCCCTACGAAGATATATTGTTGTGAAAAAGTGTCACTCTCGAGTCAGACTTGGTGGATTGGCGCTCAGTGTAAAAGAGCAGAGAGTCCACACTAACAGATTTTCTTGAAAGCAGACGATTTGAACCATTCTTAAGACAAAATACTCTTTGAAACACAATAAGTAGATAAATATATGGATATAAGGAAGTTTAATATAAGTATAAGGGACATTTGTTTCTCAAAATGCCCAGGTAGGCTTATTGTTAGCCTACATTGCCCACCATGTGGAGCCATGCCTGACAGCTGTCATTGTAAAAGAACTAAGTGCCTCAACCCCCCCCCCACCTTCCACCCCTCGCCTAAAAGTAATGTTTAATTACTACAATTTTGTGAAGTAACTGTAATTTTACTGATTCCATTTTGAAGAGGTAATTTGTATGTAAGTAAAATGCTTCTCAGGTACTGGTAATTGTAATGTATCCCAATTGCTTTCCTTTTACCATCACTGGAGTATTACTGAAATTCAATTAACAGGTGAAACAATAGAAAATCTTTCCGTCTACGCTTTGTCCTGAACAATTTTCACATGCACAGACCGAGATTCGAACTCACGATGCAGCGGCGAACAGCGGCGTCCAACAGCCTGAACCGCGGAAACTCCAGACGCCACAACTTTTGTTTATTGCTGAATAAAATAACATGAAGCTATACAGGCAGCTCTTAGCCTGCCGAGCTTTCACTAAGGGGCTAGGGACATCTATTCATCACTGGGGGATGTGTTTATTTAGACTGATAACTTGGGTTGTGATGCCTGTACCCGTAAATATTTTGGGCCTAGGATTGGACTTGAATCAAGCTATCAACCCGACATTTGTCCGGGGTAGCCTATGTGTTGACCTGAGAGAAAACCACACTCAGGATGGTCGCTCTCCGCGCCGGGATCCGACCCTTCGATCTCCGGACTTGTTACAGAAACCATCGCAGATCGTGCGGCACAGGGCTTTCTTTCGATTAGTCTAAACTAGGGAGAGCAAAATGCCTTCAAAGGCTGCGTGACCAAACGTCTCCAACCTTATAAGCCTTCTTACGCCTGCCATAATAAAATGTACCGGTATAACTTACATTATTAATAGAGACACCCACAGGTAGCGGAGGAGCTGATAAGGGATGGGGGTGATATAATTCATAAAACCCTATAGGCACATACTGTATTCACATTGCTCTCGCTTGTCGCCATAAGAGCATTTTAGCAATAACATACTCAATATAAATTCTACAACATCTGTATGGTAATGATGTCATTTTACTTTAACTTGAAGCAAATACGGTACGGTACTGTAGTAACAATGATTTAAAATATTGCCACTGTCATACTATCAGACAAGTTACTGAATAATTCATATATGATGACTTCTCTTATTAACCAGCCATTCCAAGCATCTTTATTTTAGATCCTTGTGACAGCTACGTGACTTGGAACTGATCTTTGGCCGGGTCAATCTGCCGGTGGCAGCTATCTTTCACTGTATGCGAAGCAAACACAGGCAAGCATACTTCAGAAGCGAGATCGTACAATATAACTGGTAAAACTACGAATTTCTAAGCTTCAAAACTACTTCTTTAATATTTACCCAAGTGCTCCGGAGTGCTGTTTGGAATTTGTACAGTTTCGTGGTTGTTAAAACTGTTGTTTCACTACATACGATCGTTTGGCTCTCCGCACCATTCCATATGCAAGCCGTATTTTGGTCCTGCTCCTGCTCTCTGCTAGATAGGGCACAGAGGAAACGAACTGAGGAGCAGGAGCCGACACGCGCAAAATAGACAAACGACGTACGAATACAGAATGCCAACATAAACTATGTAAGGGAACTGTATTTGCTGAGGCTCTATCTCAAAATTAAGTTGTATATACTTACTAAATAGCATCTTAATCATAAAAAACACTATTAAACGTATATATTTATTACAATAACATGTCTTTATAGGTTGATTATTGAATTATATTTATTACTTTATTTTGGTGCTGTGCGATTACGTGTGAGGACATTGAACCACAACAGCTTCAGTCAGGAGCCAAGAGAGCGCGCCAACATCAAGTTCTCAAATTATTAGTAGCAGCTGATTATTGTTATACTCAGTGGTGGCACAAGTTGGTTACATACCATGTCTAGCACGTTGACAAAGTTATACAAGGCTTTGGGGCAGATCTCCTCCAGATCATCTAATTTCACAGCTCCAGTGTGTATAACTCACCAAAGAAACTGTAAGTACTCATTATTTTCTTCCGTTTAATAGCCTTTGTAGATCAATACATGCGTCTCTTCCCTGACGCGAATCCCACGAGATGAATCATGCCGGCGTCTGTATAAGTGCACAAAAAGTTCATTTGCTACGATTTAATGACATAAAACTTCAACCTGGATCCTGTATATATATTATATCGTCCCTGCCAATTTCCCAGGATATAGTGTATTTCCTATTGCTTTATGTCTAAAATTTGCAATACATTTTGACAGCTGGGAGAGACGCGTAGGTAACGATGCTTTCAAGTACGGTAGGCTTGCTGCAATGCCAAATATAAAAGAGTCTGGGTCGTCCCTTAAATTTGTGTGCGACTGTAGACCTATGCCAATATGACTTCGTACAAAATATGAGAGCTTAATTTCAAACATTAAATCTATTTGTTGGTGTTGCGTTGTTTTCTTTATGTTATGACCTCGCAGTGCTGTATGTGCGCTGTTGCTCACTGGTAGGCCTACTATAGTTTAGTGACACCGGCGGATGCCAGTGATTCTTCTAGTCCCTAATAGAGGTTAGTAGGTTTAAAATACCATTGCCTATTCCATTCTGTACGTCAGATTGTATTGCGATCTGGCACAGAAAGAATTGAGTGGAGTGAATTCATAATACTACTTTCAGTCGGCCAACAAAATAGAATTATTATAGGTCGGTCCAGTATATGATTATATTTATATTTCCATGTCCGGGAAGCACACTAAATTCTTCCTTTCCAGAACTCTGCAGCTCTTATACCTCACTGTGGCAAACATAAGGTCTTTCTGGGTGCAGTAGGCTATGCGTTAATAGGACTTCTTATGAAAGGATTAATGCCGCGACTTTCTGCAACCACCTCAAGTTTCAATCCTCAACGATTTTTCCCACTCTCTATCGTGCTTGCAAGGCCCGAGGCACCTTTCCCCGTTGCTACACATACTATCTATCGCAATATGGGCTTGCGACATCGTGGTAATGTAGAATATGTCTGATAACCTATGTTATTGTAGTAATTGCACAAATGTTGCCTGGAGCAGAAGTGGAAAACCATAGAAAATCACTTCTGAGATGGGAATAGGACCTATCTTACTCATGAGACTAATTACAGGTCAGAATTACAATTCCTTAGTAGAGCCTTATTGCTAGATGTTTTGCCCGGTGACAGTCGGGAGTCGGGTGGCCTTTTTAATAAGCAAGAGATAAACGAGTGCATTATAAGGAAGTACCTGTAGTTACACTATGAGATTTTAGTCTTTTCATTTCAACGAGACTTTGCAACATCACGGTCGTATAGTCCCGAGTGCTTGAATTTGAGATTTTAACAACAAACGCTGCAATAATAGGAAAGGAGTCGAAATATCCGTAAGTTACTCTCACGGCGACACATCGTCATATAAAACGCTAGTGCAGGGCCGCCAGAGATGGGGTGCAAATGCATAGGGGCCCGTTAGTTGTGCACGTTAGTTTCAGTTTATACACTGACCGGCACGAAAAACGCAACACCCAATAAATGATGTGAAATTATTGTGTAATTTATCTATTTAATCAAAGCGAAGCACTTTAACGTATTTTTTAGGCGCTTAGTGTTGTACTTTCAATTGTTCCCTTTTCAATCACATGTGTTTGTGGGATCTTTCTGTGATTGTCGTAATTAGCTTTCTGGAGCAAACAGCCCTTAAGCCCTGAACAAGCTGCAAAAGTTGTTGCTTTGGTGGAAGATGGTCGCAGCATGCATTACATTGCAGAAGTGTTGAGGATTACAGCTTCCACGATTTCCAGAACCGTGCGAAGGTACAGGGAAACTGGAGGCTTTGCAAGGAGACCAGGATCAGGCCCGAGAAGAACAAAATCGAAGAGAGATGTCCGCTTCTTACAACTTCAAGTTCTTCACGACCGTCACTCCACCGCCATTGAAGCACGAAATCGACTCCACCAAGTTCGAGGGGTCGATGCTAGTGAGAGAACCGTCCGAAGAAGATAAGAAGCCAATCTTCAATCCAGAAGACCAGTTACAGACCCAGAACCTACCAGAGAACATCGCACAGCTCGACTACGTTTTGCAAGGGAACATCATGGCTGGACAGTACAACAATGGGAACAAGTGTTGTTCGCCGATGAGTCGCGGCTTGGCCTCCGATCACCTGACTGAAGAGAGAGGGTCTGTAGAAGGCCAGAGGAAAGGTATTCCCCTTGCACATCCTCATCCAGGACGCCATTTCAGGGTGGTTGTGTGATGGTGTGAGCCGGAATCAGTATGGCTGCAAGGACGGATTTGGTTTTCGTGGAGAATGGGAGCCTCACTGCACATCGGTATGTGGAGGAAATCCTTCTGGAGCATGTTGTGCCTTTCGCTCCATTTATTGGTGATGATTTCACACTAATGCAAGACAATGCACGCCCACATGTTAAGAAAGTTCTTGGGTGAAGCAGGGATTCATGCTATGGCTTGGCCTGCTCGAAGCCCTGATTTGAATCCTCTTGAGCACGTTTGGGACCGGCTGGGGAGAAGAGCCCGTCAGTGCTATCCAGAGACCCTACAGGACCTACGGAATGTCCTCCTGGAAGAATGGGAGATGATTCCTCAACAGGGCATTACAGCATTAATCAGGAGCATCTCTGAAAGGTTGAATGCCGTTATTGGTACAAGAGGTGGCAAAACACGTTTTTAAAGATGCGAACAGAGGTCTCCGAGATCATCTCCGAGGTCTGTGAAGTGTATAAAATCAATACAGACACCACAATTAACACCAGTTATCAGACAAATTCTACACACACCCAAAGTACACGAGGCTACATGACCGCGTTGTCGCTTGTCGCAGCCCCTAAACTAAGGAACCAACCAACCAAAGTATTTTCAGAAACCATTCATTTGGTAGAAGAAGTTCCTCGATTCTGAAAATTACAAAAAACATGCAATGTACCTTATTCTACCCTAGAAAAGTATTATCGCCGGACAATCTATATACCTTATTGAGATGAATTTCCCAGTGCTTTAAAGGAGCGATTTCAATCTCATCTGGAAATCAATTCCTTACAGTGCATGCTTCCTGAATTCGTGTTAATCATGTTTTTCAGTCTATTCATCCAGCTGTGAAATTCTGTCAAAAACTACTTGTGTTACGAAGACGCGATTGAAGGTGGATATTCATTATGGCGAGAAAAGTAGTCCCGTGAATGTGTTCTATGGAATAACATTTGTATGTATTTTTTTTTAATTGTGACCGGTTGCCCTGGGTGTATGTTTCACAAAACTCAGACTCTTTAAACCAGAGGGAGTTAAAAGGTGCGGTTTGTGCCAAAATCTTCCAAATAGTCTCAATACTACAGGAAAAAACTTGCATTTCGTGAAAAGTCAACGGATATAGAAGACGATTGCCCATATCAGAACTATGTCGCGTCCATCCCGTGTAACAGTAAATTAGGTCGGGTGGTCTAAACACATGGGGCGCTCATAAGTAACCTATGCTAATGCTATTTGTTTTAGTCCCTTTTTACCTCTGAGGCGCTTAGGGACACCAGGGTGCATGATTTTTGCCCCGTACGGGATCTTAAACGTGCCAGTAAATCTACCGACACGGCTCCCTCACATTTGCTCACCCTCAAATGCTAACTGACTGCGTCAGGATTCAATTCTGTAACCTTGGGCACAGCAGACGAGAACGTTACCTCTGCACCACGCATCCAGTGATACAAGTAACCGATCTTAACAAATGAGCATGCAGTAGTGATAAATTGCACTGATTGCATAAATATCGACAATTCTTTTAAAAAGTGCGATTAAACAAGTGACCTGGTCTTGGCAGTGACATCAAGAATGATAAGCCACTGTGCCACGGGGCGGATCTATTATTCCTCTCAAATTCAGCGAGCGTTGATTATCCCAGTACCAAAGCACAAAGCTTTGTCCGGTGAAGTCTACCTAGCTTCCGGCTCGCCGAGAATGATTTCTATTATTGCACTATGTTTCTACCTATTACATTGGGGAGGAGGGAGGTGGGGTGAAAAAAGATGAATTCAATTTAAAATTAAAGGCAAAGCTATGTTGTAAATTTATTTGGGGTTTGGGACATCTTGACCATCAGTCCCGTGTACTTGAGTGTTTGTTTGAACTTGTCTTACAACCTGTGTTTCAGTGATGTTGTAGTAGTGTGTGTAGGAATGGGGTTGGTTCCTCGGGACTTGAAATAAGGTACTATCCTAGCATTTGTCAGTAGGAAGTGTGGAAAGAAAACGGGCAAAACCACACTCAGGATGGCCGTTGCAGCCCCATCGTGCGGTTTTGGTGCGCAATGCTGTGATAGGCCTATGTTAACTTATCTGGTAGATACAGTGTTCGTGGACAAACACTTATTTGTGTCTATAGTTCTATTTCGGGGGCTTATCGCTAATTTATATCACAGCAAAAATTATCTCTTGAACAACAGGCTCTCTTTAGAAACCTGCCTGGAGCCAGGACTTTCCCAGCTCTCCACCATAGTAGCTACTGAGAGCAAGTAGCGAGACTGGTCTGAATGGAGACCTGACGCTATTGGTCAACAGCGAACAGTCATAAATATGGTTACTGTCGCCTGTCGGCGCGTGGTATTATACTGCTTAACGTTTGAGTCGCCGGTCGTTAAGAGAACAATAGCCGCACCTTCGCAGATCAATGCTGGAGAGCTGAGACTGTTCGTGGGGTTTTCGTGGTGCTATTTTTCTTGTCTTGTGCATATGAGTTTGATTAACCTGAACCTGATGATGCTCGCTTGACGAGCGAAACATGTCATATGCTCTCCCGGACTTTTTTTTGTAGAAATTTTATCATTTTAATTGATCTTGTCGACTTTGTCGTTACGCTGGGGTCTGGCGTTACGTTACGGTGACGGGACGAAATGTACCAAGATGCACTGAGGTGTGTGACGTCACAGTACTGCTTGGTGCAAGTGTTCCCCGACAATCTCTACTTCGTTAGTATAAGACAAAAATCCCCGATTCTTGGATGTCGCGGGTAATCTCGAGAACCACTGGATGGATTTTGATGCGTTTTTCACCATTCTGTAAAGGATATCTCGAGGAATGATTCTGTAGAAAATAATTTATGTATGATGAAAGGAAGCCAAGCAGTAACGATTTCAGTGAAAAAGTCGAAAACAAACCTGGCGTCCGTGCGCTTCTTAAGTTTACGCTGGGTAAACCGTTAAAAATATCAATATACTATGAGCGTAAGAATTGGTCAGCATGAAGAGTTCTATAAAAAAAACGCGAGAGCATATCTCTATCTTCAATACATCGCCCACTATAAGTGTTTTAGACTGGATGGAAGGGGCAGGTCCCCGCGCGCTCTGGTGAGCGTTCGGCATCCTGCGCGCTTGACCTTGCTTTGCCCTTGGTTTGCACTTGCCGTTCGCGAGTAATTTGAAACAAGATAAGCAAGATAAGTATTATGCAGATAATTTTCTAACATGTCAACATGTCAAGAGCCTTTCTAGCATTTTTCAGCATTTGTAGCATTTAAAATGATACAAAGTCTAGTCTTTCAGACTGACTGTCACTTTTTTGTAGAAATTTTCATACTGAACAATTCTTACACTCATACTATGTTGATATTTTTAACGGTTTGCCCAGCGTTAGCTTAAAAAGCGCACGGATGCCAGGTGGGTTTTTTTTCGACTTTTTCACTGAAATCGTTACTGCTCGGCTTCCTTTGATCATAAATATATTATTTTCCACAGAAACCTTCCTCGAGATATCTTTTACAGAATGGTGAAAACCGCATCAAACTTCATCCAGTGGTTCTCGAGGTTACCCGTGACATCCAAGAATCGGGGACTTAGTTTTATACTAAGTAGAGATAATGTGATAACACACGTAATCTGTAGCAAAATATAGAAGTCGCTAAATCGCAATATATATTTTAAAAAAAGTCAACCCCTGGCACATTCAGCCCATGACGGGCTAAGGCCGACCAAGCGACCGCTGCCCAGCCATTTGGCCTGCAGATATTGGAGTGACGCGTGATCAGCGCGTTGGGTCCCCTCGGCCGTTAATCTTGGTATTCGTGATCGGGGCGCTGTCTCACTGTCAGACATCTACTCAATTGTCCTCACGAGGCTGAGTGCACCCCGTTCCAACCCTCACTTCAGTTTTTTAAAATCCCTGACGGAGCCGGGGATCGAACCCGGGGCCTCTGGGCGATAGGCAGGCGCGCTACCCCAACACCACGGGGCCGGCCCTAAATCGCAATATGCAAAACTTTTTTTGAGCACTGTACAGTTGAACTTCGATACATAATAGGCTAATGACAGAAATACACAGCCTACACAACTGAATCCATATTGTAATTACCATGCCATGTCTAAAGAACGTAATTCAACTGCATATTCACCTCAACTTCGGAATAAATCCATATTTTATGTCTGGGGAACAAAATATCGTTCGAGTTATCGAAACATTGGAATAATAGAACGTCGCCGGGAAATTAAAATTATTTCGAATACGGTATTCGAGATATGCAAGTTCGACTCATAGAAGTTCGACTGTACTGTTAGTATATCATAAATCACAAAGTTTTCCCTCTTAAACAACAAATCACTACCATAGCTCAAGTAACACATCAGCTTACGGTATTTGTTTGGTTTTATTGGAGCGACCTAGTTACCTTCGGTTCAAATGTGTAGGTGCTAAAATCGTAACATAGCCACTGTTCGTCTGGAAAACATTCCGTCTCTTTTCCCCGAGACGAGCCTCTTTTCTTGATGTGATCTAATTCTTTCCTGAAAGAACCTGCGTGAGAACAATTGCCAATGTAAAGTCTAGTGGTTTCGTTTCTTTTTATACATCAGACTACTCCAGGTAGCAGCAGTCGTTTAAATTAATTGCCCCGTGAACCAGCGTGCGTGACGCGTTCACGTAATTGTCAAATCCTTGTCTAACCTCAACCAAGACTGATTACGAGATATTGTAGTCGGTCTTGCAGAGCTGTACAACCTTTTTATAGGTGGGGGTCATGTGGCGGGTCGCAAGGTACCAACACCTCAATAGTTACTTTTTTCTTTTACCATTAAGTTACCTGATAATAATAATATCATATAGCCTCGGGATCCGGGTGCAAGCTTTGTTATTTGCGCCCAGAGAGCAGCTTGCATGTCGAATTTTGACATTCTTTGGAGTGCTATGAAAGTCAAACCAAACCCCGTGGCACTACAGCCCATGAAAGGCCTAGGCCTACTAAGCGACCGCTGCCCAGCCATTTGGCCTGCAGATAGTAGGGTGACGCGTGGTCAGCGCATCGGGTCCCCTCGGCCGTTAATCTTGGTTTTCGTGACTGGGGCGCTGTCTCACTGTCAGACAGCTACTCAATTATCCTCACGAGGCTGAGTGCACCCCGTTCCAGCCCTCACGTCAGTTTCTAAAATGCCTGACGGAGCCGGGAATCGAACCCGGGGCCTCCGGGCGAGAGGAAGACGCGCTACCCCAACACCACGGGGCCGGCTATGAAAGTCAAGGAGGTTAGATATCTAAGCTCCTTGACACTATAGCGCCTTCTAGTAAATAAAGGAGGAACTTTGTGTTGGCGGAAATTCCCGAGATTAATTTTGCTATTATGAACACGGTCTACTGAATTCAAATGGGTTCTTCAAAATGCCAATATCGTATGACATGCGTGTCGTGATTTTTGTCGCCTTTCAAAAATCACTTAGAATGGCTTGGAGCGAACCTGCAAGGTTGGGGTTGGTAGTCCGACACGATAACCACTCACCCACCTGTTTAAGTTACGCTACTAGAAGACATAAAATGTGCTGCAAAACCATTTCCATGTCCTTAAAAATTAATGCTTAGATACATTTCTCGCACGTTTTAAAAGAGTTTAGACAAAATGTCGTTACTAAATTCTAAAAAGCTGAACTAAACCTAACTTTCTCAGTCATAACTGGAATCGGTTTTTAGTTTTATAAAACTCAAGCTCTTAATTAAACCAGCGGCAGTTAGAAAGTGTGGTTTGTACTAAAATCTTCCAAATCGTCTCAATAGTACAGGAAAAATCTTGCATTTCTTGATAGGTCAACAGAAATATATGTATTTTTAAAGTGCGTTTAAACAAATAAACAAGACAATAGCCCCTGCGAGATCTGTGTCGCGTCGAGCCCGCATGCCAATAACGCCGGGCGGGTGGTTTATACACTTGCGAGAGTTGGGTCACCCTGTATTCTTCTCTGCCATCTTGTACACCTCTTTAAGAGTCACCTTGTATTCTTATCTGGCATCTCGTATATCTCTTTATGAGTCACCCTGTATTCTTATCTGGCATCTTGTACTGTATTTTGCTCTGACATCCTGCACACCTCTTTAGGAGGCACCCTGTATTCTTGTCTGACATCTTGTGCACCTCTTTAGGAGTCACCCTGTATTATTCTCTGCCATTTTGTACACCTCTTTAAGAGTCACCTTGTATATCTCTTTAGGAGTCACCATGTATTGTTATCTGGCATCTTGTACTGTATTTTGCTCTGACATTCTGCACACCTCTTTAGGAGGCACCCTGTATACTTATATGGCATCTTGTATATCTCTTTAGAAGTCACCATGTATTCTTGTGTGGCATCTTGTACACCTCTTTAGGAGTCATCCTGTATTCTTGTCTGACATCTTGTGCACCTCTTTAGGAGTCACCCTGTATTCTTCTCTGCCATCTTGTACACCTCTTTAAGAGTCACCTTGTATTCTTATCTGGCGTCTTGTATATCCCTTTAGGAGTCACATTCTTGTCAGACATCTTGTGCACCTCTTTAGGAGTCACCCTGCATTCTTCTCTGCCATATTGTACCCCTCTTTAAGAGTCACCTTGTATTCTTATCTGGCATCTTGTATATCTCTTTAGGAATCACCCTGTATTCTTTTCGCTTCGCTCAAAGCCCCAGGTCGCTTGACGCCCCAGGACTCTTTCAACTGACTCCATTAACCATTAGCTTCTGCTTCCCGCGTGCCTGCATGTCGTTACGCACTCGCTTCCCGCACGGCTGCATGACGTCACTTCCGTCTCCGTAACGCATAAATTTAGACTCAAGCATAACGACGAATTCGACAAGATCATTTGAATTATAAAATAAACAAGGCAAAACTATTTTCACGTAGGGACTCGAACTCACGACCCTCGAATTACCGTTCTGTACTCTTCCCGCTGAGCCAACGGTTAGGCCTACGCCTCAAAACTCACGAGTCTCAAAAACTCACGAGCTAAAAATAGTAACAAATAGTCTCAAAACTCACGACAATAAACTAGTAGCTGAATGAACATTATAATAATAGTCTCAAAACTCACGATTCCGGAGAGCACACTGCCCTTCAACCCATGTTTGTCCACCCAGTTTTAGAATGGGATTTCGTTTGTATTGTACAGACGTCACAGTGATGCAGGTTATCAGACAAATTCTATGCCCACTCAAGTACACGACCACGATGTCGCAAAGCCCCTAAAAGAATCAACAACATCGTGATGAGAGAGGAGCCAATTACAAGAGGGCAAGCAGTTCTGGCTGGCTCTAACAATGGACCTTTTCGCAATGAACTGGCTTGGCCATGGCTACCTATAACCTTATAGGTGGCTATGGCTTGGTTCGTGAGTTTTGAGACTGGCCCAGGTACAGAAACCGGTTAGAACATACTTTTACTAACCCTCATCTTGAAATTCGTGAATTTTGAGACTCGTGAGTTTTGAGACGACACGGAGCCAACCACTGCCTGAAATGCTATTTTTTTTCTATCGCTTGGCCATCTGGAGCTCTCACTTCAATGTCTGGTTAAGCGCTGCTTGGACGAAATCGGTGATGACGAGTAGGCGATATAACTTAAGATGGAAATCAAAACCCAACTCTTCTCCAACGTGTCTCATGAGGCTGAGTACCCCGTTCCAGCCCTCAGGCGAAATTTAAATTTCTTGGCAGAGCCAGGAATTAAACCCGGACCTCCGGAGCTACAGCTAAGAACACGACGATGCGTTCCACATGAAATTTTGGTTTGAGGTTGATTGGTTCCTTAGTTTAGGGGCTGCGACAACGCGGTCATGTAGCCCCGTGTACTTTGGGTGTGTGTAGAATCTGTCTGATAACCAGTGTTAGTTGTGATGACTGTATTAGTGTGTGTTATCTGTTTTTAATTCAAGTTTATTTATTTTATTTTACGTGACCAGGAAAAATTACAAAATTCAAGTAAGGACTGCAGACGATAATTTCAAATAGTTCCTGCTTTCGAGACCAAATGCTATCGTCCACGACATCTAGCTGTGAACTTGGCTACTACTAGATGCCATCGCAACCAGCGCCTGGTGACCAACGTTGGAACTTAAAGAGCATTATTCAAACCTAACCTACAAATGTTGCTTCACACAAGTTTAGTTTTACATGCCATACATATGAGAATGACTCAACCGAGGGAAGGCATACTGAGGGATTTTAACGCTCTTAAAAGATCCGACGACTTCAGTCGGGATTGAACCTGCGATCTTGGGCATAGAAGCTCAGCATGCTACCAACTACGCCACCGAAGCTGCTTGGTTTGAGGTTCTCGAGTAGTGTCGTTGAGCAACGCGTTAGACTAATTCTTACGGTTACAGACCAAATTCAGTACTTTAAATTAACAGTTGTTTCATATTAGGGGCTTTGCGACTTAGTGGCCATGTAGCCCTTGTACTTGGGTGTGTGTGTGTGTACATATAGAATGTATCTGATAACCTGTATTATTGCGACGTCTATTTGCAATTCAGGTGAGGATTGGACTTAAAATTAGGAACCAACCGGGCATTTGCCTGGAGTATAAGTGAGAAGTCATGGAAACCACTTCCAGGATGGCAGAGCCGGGAATCAAACCCAGACCTCTGGAGCGCCAGCCAAGATGCTATTGACAGTAAAAGGTGAAGAAGCACTAGTTCCTTAGACATACATCTACTCAAGCATGACTCTCTTCTCTAAATCATTATCGAGGGCAGAGTATTGGGAAAGAAACCTAGGGGACATCCAAGGATGTCGTACATCAAGAACTCCATTGGAGAACTGGTTTGCCTTTAGTAAATGATGATGATGATAGGAAAACAAACAAAACATGAGTTACTTCCCCCCCCCCCCCCCCCCTAAATGCTTGGCCATCTGGAGCTCTCACTCTGTCACTTTAATTTCTGGCCAAACCCTGCATATACCATAAATTTGGACGAAATCGGTGTCGAGTAGGCGCGGTCCCCTTGTTAGATTTTCCATTTCTACTGTCAAGGCAAATGCCGGAAAGGTCACGGGAACAAGAGCGTCCACAGTCGTGCATGTCTTACAAGTTAGGGTGTTCATGAAGCCATAACCTGCATCATGGGCCGTAATTGGCAACTCAAACTAACACTTGGGGCG
Organism: Meconema thalassinum; assembly: GCA_946902985.2. NCBI lineage: Eukaryota > Metazoa > Arthropoda > Insecta > Orthoptera > Tettigoniidae > Meconema > Meconema thalassinum. The sequence continues at coordinate 173,748,527 of OX336398.1, read as the reverse complement.
CTGCGGTCGGTCTGGATAAGTAGGGTAAAAATACTCAATAACACGCGTTTGATATGGAACACTTTTTATTTTTCGGTTATAATCAGTAAATGTGGTCCCTAAAATAATGACAGTGTTATTTTTAATTGTATATATGTATAACTGTGCGATACACGTGATCTAATTTGTGTGTTCCACTGGATTTTATGTGTCAATTGCATATTATGAAGCATCGGTTGACTGCTGGTATTTGTTTTTGAGCAGTTCGAGTCATGGCGCTGTTACGTTTAAAAGCTACCGTATATTTGAGTTTGCTCACTGTAGGCCTACCATAGACTCTAGAAATTATTTGCTGCTTCGTAGGGCGAAGGGATGAGTTTAACTTGTATTACAACTCGGGGGAGACAGGATGCTTGATTTGGATGGTTAGCAGTTAGGTTTGGTGTTGAATGTCGGACTGGTAGCAGGTTCTTGCAGAGTAGATATTTACCCTGCGAAGTCAAATTAGGCCTATATGACTCGTAGTGGAATGGCTCGGATATCGCAGAGCGAGGTGATGGCGGTTGGTAGGGTTATTGGAAATGAACTAGGGAGCGGGGAAGGATACTTGACTGATGAAGCTTGGCTGTCCTCGGCTGGTGTAGGCTTGGCTGTCTTGGTACGGCTTGGCTCGGCGAGACTGTGCTTGGCTGTCTAGGTGCGGCTTGGCTACAGTGAACAACCCGTCCTGTCGTCAGTGTGTGCAGTGGTGAGTGGTCCAACCCGCTCCTGTTGACCGTATTTATTTGGTATCGTTACCTTTCGGTTATTGCTATTTGCATCTTTTGGAAAGTGATGAAAACTTATATCCGCAGCCCTCTTATACATCGACTTACAGCCGTAAACGGAGTTATATACTTTGCTTTTACTCATTTTACACTCTATCAATGAGTAAAACTTATTACTTACGTATAAAGACACGAATAATTTTCTACGATCTGCTTACCAATACAAGAAACCATATAGTCACCACGTGACAAATGTACCCTACTTGGTAAGTTTCTCATTTTTACCGCTAGATGTCATATCAGATAGCTGGAGTTGCCATTGCCAGATTTCAAGAATGGAAAAACGCAACACACGTCCCAGATACGTTCTTTTTTAAATCAAGGTTGTTAGTTATGTTAGTTATTGTTGTTTTAAGGGGCGGAACTACGAGGTCATCTGCCCCTAGTCAAGGTTGTTAAATGTTGTACACATACCGTAGATGTATTAAATAAGCATTACATAATCAAATATAAGGTGCGTTCAAAAAGTAACGAGCCGGAGGCTGTAATGCGCAAATCGGTGACGAGATGGGCTAATCGTGGCGTGTGTAACGAGGTGTTACACACTGAAATATGGCTTCAAAGCTCTCTTATTAAAATTCAAACCTGTTATACCCTGGACCCACGATCACCTGTAACCTCGCGTAATGAGAAACGATCCTCAGTGCGTGGATTTATTGGTGCAGTGATCAAGCCTCTTGCCTTTCACCAAGGTTCTATTCTGCGCTGAAAGAGATGGTAACAGAGAGAACGAGGTGCGGTGCACCATGGTGCGGTGGTAGTGGGAAACAATGTGCGAATATGTTCGCATAGGGTGACGTGGACTATAATCACTAGGGTTCGGATTTTTAGGTGCTAAAAATCGGAAAAAATATTTATTTTTTATGTATTAAAAATACCTGAAATATGTGTCAAAAAAGTAAAAATATTTAATTATAATTTAGTTTATTAATGTGAATATAAACAATATGCAGTACTCACTAAAATGCAATTTATTCTATGTCTTACTGACTGCTGAAGCATTACAATACACAACGAGATACATATTCATGTTGTCCATCACAAATGACCGACGATTATCGCGAAACACTCATTCTGAAGGCTCGAAACTGTGGCAATATGTTTCTTGCCCTTGAGGTGTGGTGTAACTTGAGATCACTGTTCAGCCTTCATTGCTTTCCCACATGGTTGGCAGAACAGAACGCCCCCATCAGAAGTAAAATTATCTTTAAATTCTGCAACAGACGATAACTTGTAGTTGTTTTTACTTTAGGCATCGTTGAACTGCCTTACACTTCACAGTGCCAGAAATGAACTGCGTGTGAGTGACACTTGTTCCAGGTAGTTCGGGAAGGGGGAGTTATAGCACGTGGTGCAATATGGCTATGGACAAGGAAATCTCCGGCTTCCACAGTGAGTGGCACGGGGCGACAAGTATAACACAGTTGCAAGCTGAAAATTAGATAGCTCACAGGTTCTTGCCTGTTGAAGTAACAGAACAAAAATGCAATAAACTGAAAGATCTAGCATAGGCCTACTGATTTAAACAAATGTAAATGTGCTAATAAGTGAAAAGCAGGAATTTATGTATTTATAGAAAAAATGCTTAAAATATGTATTTACATAAAAGAATATTTATTTACCTAAAAATCCGAGCCCTAATAATCACCATGTTTGCATTGATGGGTGACGATGTTAGTGACTTGTTTAGGGTGACGTGGACAATAATCGCCATGTTTGTAGTGATGGGTGACGATGGTAGTGACTTGTTAAGGGACACGTGGACTATAATCGCTATGATTGCAGTGATGTAGGTCAAATGGTAAGGTCACATTGTTGGTCATTTATTTAAGGTTACGTGGACTATATAAGGCCAAGATTCGTATTAATATGAGATGGAAAGGTCATCGTAATCCAAGTTCATTCTGTCCCAACTTGGGAGTCGCGCCCTCACAACACGTCAGACATGATAAAGTTTGTTACTACGTGGTGGTGGAGATAACTTGTTTGACGTACTACGGAAAGTCTCTTTTGACCCAGAGGGACATACTGCTCTTACATAAGCACTCCTCCGCTGAAGGACGATTGTAATGTGCTGAGCAAATAATAGTTCTTTACCTGGCTTAAAGTAGAACGAATTGCAACCAGATAAGATACTGAACTGACATAGTTGCCAGGCAGATGATACACTTTGGTTGGTTGGTTGGTTGGTTGGTTGGTTCTTAAGTTTAGGGGCTGCGACAACGCGGTCATGTAGCCCCGTGTACTTTGGGTGTGTGTAGAATCTGTCTGATAACCGGTGTTAATTGTGATGACTGTATTAGTGTGTGTATCTGTTTTTTAATTTTAAGTACTGCAACTTATAATTTTTCAAATAGTTCCTACTTTTGCCGCCAAGCGCCACCGTCAACGACTACTAGGTCTAATTCAGAACTTAGCTACCAGACGCCACCGCAGTCAGCGCTTGGCAACGAACGTAGAAACCTAAGAGCGTTGTTTACATTCTTAACCTATCCAATTTAGCTTCACACAGGTGCAATTAGTGGAAGGATCTTTAACATGCCATAAATCTATGACATGGGACCGCCGGCTTTACTTCCCCTCCGAAGGAAGGCATACTGAGGGATTTTTAACGCTCTTAAAAATCCGACGGCTTCGGCCGGGTTTGAACCCGCTATCTTGGGCATAGAAGCTCAGCATGCTACCAACTACGCCACCGAAGCTGCTATGATACACTTTACAGGGACTTTCTCTCAAGTAGAGAACCCTTTTCCTTGCACCAGTTATACTCAGATTTTGTTATTTCACTTTAGGGGCTTGAAATGGCTTGGTCGTCAGCTTTGTGTACTTGCGCGTTTGTTAAAAACCCCGTGTTTATGCGGTGAATGTAGTAGTGTATCTGCAATTTCATTATTGGGGTAGGATCCCCGAAACGTGAAATAGTGTACCTTCCCAGTGTTTTCCTTGAGGAATTGTAGAAACACTATGGCCGCTCTCAGTGCCAGGATTCGAACTTTTTATCTCCGGACTTGCGGGTCTCCATTTGCAAGATTTAACTCGCATTGCTTCGTTGTTGGGTCAGTTTTATGAGGGAGGATTTCTTGTTACTTCCCGATTTATAGCAAGAGTCCGTGTGACCTTTATTTTACTAAGAAAAATCCCTACCATTGTCCCCAATCACTACAAAGCTGGCGATTACAGTCCGCCTCACCGTAAATAGGTTGCTAAGGTAATATCTTACCACTTGTCCCCAATCACTACAAACATAGCGGCTTCGGTGACGTAGTCGGTAGCATGCTGAGCTTCTGTGCCCAAGATCGCGGGTTCAAACCCGGCCGAAGTCGTCGGATTTTTTAAGAGCGTTAAAGTCCTTCAGTATGCCTTCCTTCGGAGGGGGAAGTAAAGCTGGTGGTCCCATGTCATAGATTTATGGCATGTAAAAGGACCTTCCACTAATTAAACTTGTGTGAAGATAAATTTGCAGGTTAGATTTAGTTGAAATGCTCAATCAAAGTTCCAACGTTCACAATTAGGTGACAGTGGCATCTGGTAGCTGAAGTTGGAACTACTTGAAATTGAACGGAACTTGTAGCTCACCCCATGGGTGTCCACATTGAGGCAGCTACAGCCTCCGACGAGCCGAACATGTCCTCGGACACTCCCGGCACTAAAAGCCATACGATAAATACATTAAAAATATGTATATTATATGTATTAGAACATCTTGTTAAATAATACGGTACGCTAAGGTGTATGTTTCACAAAACTCAAGCACCTAAACCAGAGGGAGTTAAGGTGTGGTCTGTACCAAAATATTCCAAATCGTCTCAATAGTACAGGAAATATCTTGCATTTCTTGAAAAGTCAGCGGAAATATATTTATTTGTTTATAAAGTGCTTTTAAACAAATACACATGACTATAGCCCCTAGCAGAACTCTGTCGCGTAAAGCCCGCATAACACTATAGCCAGGCGGGTAGTCTGTACACATGGGGCGCACACAACCCATTATGCGAGAGTTCTCGCACGGGTCGGCTAGTTTGAATTATTCGACTTGTTCGTCGATTATTGACTGAATAGTCAATACTATTGGTATGATGAATATCCACAGCCTGCTTCCAGTCTCCGACCGGGTCAGGAATGGAATGAATGAAGACCCCATCTAGCGGCGAGGATATGAACTGTGCCGGCTGCCGAGGCCTGACGCATTCCCCTGGGGTAATGATTAAATGAATGACAGATGAAATGAAATGATAGTGGAGAGAGTTGCTGGAATGAAATTGTGACAGGGGAATCCGAAGTATCCGGAGAAAAACCTGTCTGCCTCCGTTTTGTCCAGCACAGATCTCACATGGAGTGACCGGGATTTGAACCACGGACCCAGCGGTGAGAGGCCGGCGTGCAGCCGCCTAAGCCACGGAGGCTCACTATTGGTATGATCGAATCAAATAATGTATGCGTAGTCGAATAATTCAATGTTCGACTATGTAGTGTACAGCCCTACCTGCTACTGTCAGGCGCGGATCTAGAGTTTGGCTTGGGGGGGGGGCAGAGAATCGAAATTGTTAAGAAAAATGGTATCACAAAATAACCAAACGTACAAAACCAGACCAATTTTTTTGCAAGCTACATGGATAGAAATTTGATGTGTTTAGCGCACCAAAAATATTCGTACAAATTTCAACGGCGTGTTTTGCGACTTTTACATCGAGCTTCCAGAAAAGTATCAAGGTACGTTACAGTTTCGGCAAGTCGAGTTGGTACCGACAAAGGGAGAAGACACAGCTTAAATTTCCAACCAAGCTTGCAGTTTGGACGTCGGCAAAATTTTTTGGTGTGAAAAGCCCCAAATTCCTATCCGTGCATTGCTGCACATTCATCGTGACATCACTATAAACATCGATTCGGTAATCACAAGGTTTGTTAAACAAAAGACGAGTTGATTTTGTTATATAAATAATCGTTTTTATATAACAGGTATGAAGTTGTAAATATGTACAGTTGTAACACAACATAATAATTGCAATAAAGATATTTTCAGTATTGAATAAAATGAAAAAAAAACTGTTTTTCAGTTAAAATTCGTTAAATTTTATTTGTCTGGTTATTGTGTTTTCGTCTTTTGAGTTTTGAAAAAAAAAATTGGTCTCGAATCCGCGCCTGGCTACTGTAGCCTACAGTATATGAGGAGGCTTGTTGATTGAATTATAGTTTCTATTGTAAGCAGCCTGTTGCTGAAGGTTGAGGAAACCTGATTCTCTTGGGGCAGTCCGTCCTTGACCATGTTGATGTCCCCATTTATTAGCATAGGCTCTCTGCCCTTGGAAGCTCATCACATCATTAATAAGGGAAATGGGCAACTCGCGATCACTAAAACAGCTGGAGGCTAGGGGCTGCACGTGTGTTTGTGTGTGCGTGCGTACACTTCCCGCCATCACATCTCCTCCATTCTGCACGTATTCACAAGAAAAGAAAAAAAAAAAAACAACTCCACTCGGCTCTAGTGTATTTTCCCCTCTCTCACTGGGGCTCACAACTAGTGGAGCCGTTTTTACCGTGGGTAACATTTGACCGAATGTGTGGATGTAATGAACGGTTTTCCAACAGACTTCGTAGCTTCTTGTTGCGCTTCTTATTGACGCGTTTGGTTAAACATCCAATTATTACAGTTAGATCTTAAATATTGATTATAATCAGGGGCGTATATAAGGGGAGGGGGGGCGGCAGCCCCCCCCCCCCCCCCGGGAAATTGTTCTACCATATATTACTTTTTTATGAATTAAAACATTAAACCCCAATATAATCATGTACTATTATTACTAAGTGACGTATGGCAACGTTGCAAAGCAAGGCGAAGGTAGAGCGATGTAAACAGTGTGACAATCTGTTTGCTCTGATCTTCTGTTTAACAACATAATCTGTTATTACTCTCCAGTGCCTTCGCTCTTATGAACAAATCAAGAACAGCAACAAGTGCCCTTGAAGCGTGTGACAAAAGTTTTTCCCCTAATTTTTATACCCTTATCAAACTTTTGGCAAATTTGCCTCTCTCTGTAGCTACTGGTACTGCCGAACGGAGTTTGAGTTGGTTGAAAACATACTTAAGAAATTCTACTTCTGAAAATAGACTCAACGGTCTAGTATTGTCATCTATTCACAGAGACATACATCTCACTGACGATGAAGTTATGAACCGATTTGGTAATGCTTCAAGAAACCTTGACTTTATATTATAGTGTGAGTTGAAAATCAGAACAGTAACATCGATTCTTTCTATGTAAATACTATTAAATGAGCAAGATGATTGTATTAATGAAAAGTGTCATAAAATGGCCTTAACTTAGTTGTGTTTGACATTAACCAAACATAAAACATCACAACAAATTAGTTGAAAAAGTGATGCCAGATAGCCTTAAAACTCATCATTTTGCACCAAATTATTCAAAAGTTTCCCGGGGAGAACCCCGGACCCCCTATTCTTTAGACCTATACCATGCCCCCTAACCCCCGGTTGGGCACCCCCCCCCCCAAATAATACTCTATATGTGTCGTCCAGTTCCATAACTCGTTATGTCCATTTACCAAAATTTTACAGGAGACACGAAAAACTCGTATCTTCTCTCCTATGAGAGATTTTTTTACCGAATTTTCGTTCTAGTTATACATTAAGCCGTACAGATTTAGGCTGTCTCACTCTACAAAATGTGTACATGGAGGTTTCTGTTAAAAATGCATAATTGTGTTGGACATAACGAGTTATGGAACTGGAAAATGGACATAACGAGTTTTGGAACAGGTTTTTAGGATGGAAGTTTTTAATTTTGGTTTTAATAAGATGCAAATATTGCTTTCTGTAAGGAAATGTTTTATTGTTACAATGAAATAAATGTTCATTCGGATACAATCATAAAAACGAAAAATTTAACTTGTTTTCTTTAAGTCTCAAAATCTTACAATATCAAAATGTCCTGACTGTCCATAGCAATTTCCCCAACATATTCATGAAAATGAGCAATGTAACTTGTTTTCTAAAGTCTCAACATTTTACACTCCCAAAATGTCCTCACTCTCCATAGCAATTTCCCCGACATCATCCTCCTCTTCCTGTCGAAGTGTATCACCTTGATCGACAAGAGCTTGCTGATCGGCACAAAGTTGAGAATAAAACTTAAGGGTTGGATCCATCTTCCAATCTGACCCGAAGTGGGTTTGTAGCAGTGATTTTACATCATTCAATTTTTGAGGCTTGATGAGGACACCTTTGGCTATGAGATTGGGTGTGTTTTCGGTCCAGGACTTGCCCTTTCGACAGATACTTCGGGAACTCCCCAAATTCATGTTGTAGGCTACTTCACCTCGTACTTTTATGGTTTTGTTAGACTCTTTGGTGATAATTATTCGTTTGCTGGGCTGGAACTTGAAGTGCCACTTACCTATTGGCTTGGCAGTCCCTGGGATGGCAGGGATCTCACCTTTCTTAGGAGCACCCATTGCAGCAGTTTTCCAATCATATACGTTTACATCGGTCCCAACTTTAAACACGGTCCCAATTGAGTCAAACAGGGCTTCATATTCTTCTGGAATTAAAATTGAAGCTTTGGTCTTAACTTCTTTCTCAATACGTCCGAATATTCGGTCTGGTGGAATGTAGGAGTGGCCTACTATTGGAAACAAAAGGATGACTTTCTTTACACTATCTGGAGCATTTTGTGCAAGCCAAATACAAATCATTCCAACCATGGTTGAATTTTTATTTTGTCCACCACAACCATCAGAAACTAGCTTAACGGTAGTTACTTCCTTCAAGTCAGTGTTACACAAACGGTGGTAAACTGAAGACACAATTTGGCAAGAACCTTTGGGAAATTCATGCTCGAGCCATACATAGCAAAACGTGTTATCTTTGGTTTGACTTGCAGTTGATAGACCTTCACAAACAGTAAAATTATAGTAATACAACTGTCTTAAGTAGTAGGATGACTGATCTGGTAGTTTTGGTAATATCAGATTCTTCTGACAGTCAAAACTAATAACTTTGACACCTTCTATCTCGGTTCGAAGATTATCGTAATAGGCCTTGGCCTTTGCCTTGTGAACTGTTAGTTCTGCTTGCACCGTTTGTTTTTCCTCTCCGGTAGGCAGACGTTTTAATTTTTCTTGATGCATTAGGCAAAAGGAACAAACGTCAGTTGCCGGGGACCCAAATCCAATATTGAAGTTGTTATCAAAAATGTTTCGGAAAAATTCATACTTAACTTTCAAATCCTCAGTAGCTTTTTCATTGTACATGCGATATAGTTTTGTTATTGACAGCTCACTTGGTAGATAGTACCTATGAACATTTCTGGACCTACAATAATGTTTCCCAAGCGGAGGAATTGATAGAATGAAGGATTTGACAGCATCTCGCCTACTTTGAAAGTGGCCTGATCTTGTGTCACCTCCCCGTTTTTCCACAGGTGTGGTTCCTGATTCAAAAAACTTTCTGCATACATTTTGAACACGATCCCGACTAACACCAAGGATATTAATAAAGGTCTTCTTACATATCTGCAACCTCGTTACAACTCCATCTCGTTGCTTATTGCAGAAATACTTGATGGTCACATTTTTCTGTTGCATATTTACTCGTGATCTGCTGCGGTGTGGAGTTTCAACTGTTACATATTTCAAAATGTATTCATTCTGAACCTGGCGGTTTTGTGTTGAATAAAAATGTTGGTTCATTCGTCGGATGTCTTGCATTCCTAGTTCACTACATTTAAAAACTCCCCCTACATGACCACATGTAGGCATGGATGGTGGACCTTTTGAAGAATACCTGAAAGAGAAACCCCATTATTAGATTTATGAAGTAAATTAATACATTCTTTAATAAAAAGGCTCATAAATTGTCTAGGCTATAGCACTAACCTCATTTTCTTGGCTACAACTTTTGTCCATGCTTCCTGGTTTTTCTTTCTTTTCCTTGATTGACCTGGTCGTGCCGGAGTAATAACGTCACCCTCAACAATCCCTTCGTCATTCCCCATGTTTAAATTAGCCTTAAAACACTTTCAAACACTGTATAACAGAGAAAAATTAAACGTTCACAGCTGAAAACTAACACACAAGCAGAATGCCAGGTTATGGCTTTACTACAGTCCCCTTTCAAAACAAAACAAGTGTACCAACCTCCATAAAGTTCCCTAACCTCATTTGTTCAGTTGTAGAAACGGAACAACACCTTAATACCCGAAATATGTTGGCAAAACCAGCTGAATTAATTTGTCGGACATAACGATGTATGGAACTGTAACACTTGCCAAGTGTGGGAAATGAGTTGGACATGACGAGTTTTGTTTCTGTGCTCTGGTAATGGACATAACGGGTTATGGAACAGTTTCTGCTGTGGACATGACGAGTTTTGGAACAGTACTCCATTTTCAATGCTCAATTTAAGCGTGAAATAGCGACTTACGGAACAGTTTGGCATATTGAAGACATGCATATGAATGCCCTCTACAAAATGGCGCAATAAAAAGGAATTTCATTTTTTTGGACATAACGTGTTATGGAACTGGGCGACACATATACGCCCCTGTTGTAATGCATTCATTCAGTACCAGGCATGTTTTCAAATGTACAGTAGACTACTTAAAGCAAGTGTCACGACCGCTTTGCGTTAATAATGCGAATCAACTGTAAATTGTACCCCCGAACGACAACCGTCCTCCATGTTTATTTCTTAAAACTTGGCGCATGAAATGCTAGCGTGTCATAAAAGCAGGTGTACAGACGAGGATGAACAGAATTATAAAGGTTGTTGTACCAGCGATCACAACAGCTTTCTTGTCAGCGAGTGTTGTGTGATACGGGCCTAACAATCGTCTTGAGCTCGGCGCTGTTAAGTGAGGGGTGTCTTCTCCGGTGCTCCGGCTCCCCACCACTCATACTGTACCGCGACCTTGAAGTTTCACCACATACCGTTCGTACTCGGCTAAATAGTGTTGTTTTTGTTTTTCTGTGCATGACTAGAAAGGGTAAGGTTACATTGTTAGTAACCTATGTAAGGTGACGAAGACTCTTATGTTATTGCTAAAGACCTATGCGGATATCCGCGGATAAACTCGCGAACATCCGCAAAATTTTTCGCCATGCGGATATAGTTTGCGTGGCTGTGCAGATAGCGGATAAGCTGGTGATAATGTTTGAAGTAAATTTTCGGATAGTTTTTAGAATATAATCCGAACTTGTTTAATATCATTATTAGAACCTGGATGTTTATGACATACGGTATTATATTTTTCCGTTCTGTTTTTTTTTTTTTTCCATGACAAATGTAAGATGATGATTTAACCTAATCTCATTCAAATTAAGTCATTAAGCATAATTAACACTCCCAAGAGGAAAGGGTTGCAATTCTGGCTGTGTAACAATCATTTTAAACATAGCACATGACATACATAGCTTAAGGGGCCGATTTTTCCCCAAATGTCTAAATATATTGCTTTAGTAATTTATGCTTTATCTAAAAATATTATTGTAATGCCAGCAGATTTGGATAACAAACGTGTGAATGCGGAAAAATGTCGTGGGGATGCGGGGCGGATGTGGATAACAGGTGACCGGATGCGGATAAGAGTCGTGCGGATACGGGGCGGATGCGGGTAACATTTTGTTTATCCGCGCAGTGCTCTAGTTATGGCGAGTTAAATGGCCCAGTTCGCCAAGTGTGCATATGAACTGTATGACATAACTGCACAAGTCTGCGTGGGTTATCGTCAGCTCTTTATCATCGGCAGATAATGGCGTGGTGGTGCTCTTCAGCACTTCCTCCTTTATCAGCAGAGCGTCAACTCTATATACAGGGTAATTAGCAGGCGTAGGATTTATATCTACTATATTCACATGCCGTATGTCTTGATTACACAGATATACATATTGTTTTAACTTATCTCCATCGATTATGTTGTCCTCACAGTGCATGTTTGATAAAAAAATATGAATATCTCTGGAACCATACACTTGATGTTCATGAAACTTTAACTGCTTATAGCCTACTGTCGACCAAAGTATTATGTATACTCGAGTTTGAAGGTTGTTTGTTAAATAACCAATAGACCTACATAAAATCCAATACCATCAACATTTTCGTCGTTCTATTTTACGTTAGTTCATAGTTCATGTAGGTTTGGATTTTTTAATTTATATTTTAATATTTTTTATCGCAGTTGGAACACAAAAAGTGCACGTTTTTAAGCATGTTTCAACCATGCGTCACATTTAAGAATTATTATCTCAAAAGCCCGTCATCAGATCGAATCCAAATTTTAACACAATATACATTGGAATGTTGTATAACTGGTTTATTAATTTCACAATTTTGTGTGTCCAAGAAACAAAGTTGTTATCATTGTTGTAAGGTAACTTTTTCTCGGCTCGGGGTGGTTGGAAAATGTAGTTCTTGGTTGCGTTGTAATCGTTATACATCAAAAAGTTGTGCTGTATGACTGTGAAATACGTAAATTAATTCACTTATTTTATATCGGCTTGTATTTGTACCAGGAAATAAGACATGGTTCACCTGCTAGCCGCTCCGGGAATTGCTGTACAACGTTGCTGATATGGAGCCCATCACTTCCTAGCGAGACGCGCCATGATGCGTTTGGGCACCTTTTCGGCAACGCTGTACAGTTTTTTCCGGAGCGGCTAGCAGGTGAACCATGTGTTATTTCCTCGTACAAATACAAACCGATATGAAATAAGTGAATTAATTTACGTATATCACAGTCATACAGCATAACTTCTTGATATATAACGATTACAACGCAACCAAGAACTACATTCTCCAACCACCCCGAGCCGAGAAAAAGTTACCTTACAAAAATTATAACAACTTTGTTTCTTGGACACACACAATTTTGAAATTAATAAACCAGTTATACAACATTCCAATGTATATTGTGTTAAAGTTTGGATTCGATCTGATGACGGGTCTTTGAGATAATAATTCTTAAATGTGACGCATGGTTGAAACACGCTTAAAAACGTGCACGTTTTGTGTTCCAACTGCGATAAAAAATATTAAAATATAAATTAACAATTCCAAACCTACATGAAATAACGTAAAATAGAACGACGAAAATGTTGATGGTATTGGATTTTATGTAGGTCTATTGGTTACTTCACAAACAACCTTCAAACTCGAGTGCACATAATACTTTGGTCGACAGTACAGGCCGGACGTTTGTTTTAGACGATCGCCCTTGACCTTGAAGCCTGTGGGTGAGCCTACACACACTCACTCTCTCACCCTATCGCTTCACACTTGTCACCACCGATCTGATGTAATGGAATTCCAGACTTGAGCAGGCAGTACAGTCCACATCGAAGTATTGTGTGTCGCGGAAGTACACGTTACATAGTTACGAACAGAATGTCATTATATTTGCCAATGACTGTACTCCTAGCATAAGTGTGAAACAGATGTGTCAATCATCGGATCGCTTGGGGCAGCTGATAACAACACAGGTACTGCAGTAACTCGCCTCCAGGCTTCCATTAAGATTTTTCACTCGTCTAAAACAAACGTCCGGCCTGTAGCATATGTGCGTAGTAATAGGTGAATGAATTTACAGAGTCCTGGGTTCATAAATTCTTAGCTGAATTATTATTATCGTTGCGAGTGTAGAAATTATGTATCGGTGCATTATTTCTAAAACCAATCATGCTATTAAGTCAAAATTCAGTTTCCAGCTTCCGTAGTGTCTGTATTGTAATCCTAGCCTACAAAATGATGAACATTTTCGGCATATGCAATTTTAGTAAAGGAATCAATTAACCAAAAAAGAGACAGTCAGTCTGAAAGACTGGACTTTATATCATTTTAAATACTACAAATGCTAGAAAGACTGGAGGCTTTGAGGGAGCGCGCGGTACTATGACGTCACACACCTCAGTGCAGTCTCGGTACTTTTCGTGACGTTGCCATAACGTAACGTCGAAGTCGACTATATCATTTAAAGTGATAAAATTAATAATGAGCCTTTCATTTAAAACAAAATGAGCCTTTCATTTAAAACATTCCCCCCCCCCCCAATTTTTAGACCTTACTCTATATTTTTAAAGGTTTAAAGCACTGTACATACATCGTAGAACTCAAGTTACAAATTTCATGTCAGTTGTGCTGTTACTTCCAGAGATAATGCACCTTTTGTACGAAAATACATTATTGGTGGGAAAATGAGTTCACAGTGAAGTGTGTACCTGCTTCCTTCTAAAACATCCCAGACTTGTAGTCTCCTTCTCTTGCCTCTTTCTCCTTGTCTTGGTATGCCATATTCCTTCTTGTTTTCTTCATTCCTAGTCCATTTTAATGATTGTCTACCCATATTCCCAATTACTACACTTACACTAGCAATATGAATAAGACTATACAACAAAAGTGATCACATGAAAATCACATGTCATAAACAAATATTTAGTAGCAAAGAACATAAAGCCTCATCTCCAAGAGTATACTGGTTCTATCTACTGGCCAAAATACTAACTAATGTCAAGCATAGAGATTCGGTCAATTTGAATCCGGATAATTATTACAAAATCCCGCGAAAGCTGAGAGAACAGGGACTTTTAAACGCCACGCCTACCTTACAACATGAACCAAGAGCCATAACAATTAAACTAATTGAGATATCATGAAATAAGTTGATTTGTATAAGGCAATACATTTACATATTTTTCCATATTTCTGACATTAATACATATTTATAGTCTATGTATTTGTTTTTCATATTTAGCTATTTTAATGCAATATTTGTAAATATTTTATTCTTCTTAGGGGTAAAAATATATAGAATTGTCGTTTTCAGTGACATAAAATATAGCTACACAGGACAAGTCTAGAGTTATATACTAGTTTGGGTAACACATTTACTCTTTTTACGTATTTAATAATCATAGTTACTAATAATATGATAGAGCCTCCGAGGCTTAGGCGGCAGCACGTCGGCCTCTCACCGCTCGGTCCGTGGTTCAAATCCTGGTCACTCCATGTGAAATCTGTGCTGGACACAACGGAGGCAGACAGGTTTTTCTCCGGGTACTCTGGTTTTCCCAGTCAACGTTTCATTCCAGGAACACTCTCCACTATCATTTCATTTCATCTGTCACTCATTTAATCATTGCCCCAGAGGAGTGCGACAGGCTTCTGCAGCCGGCACAGTTCATATCCTCGCCTCTAGATGGGTGCTTCATTCATTCCATTCCTGACCAGGTCGGAGACTGGAAGCAGGATGTGGATTTTCATTCACTTATAATATGATATTCAGAGTAGTTGCTGGAAGTGCTGTCCTTCATTTTCTCAACACACATTGCACCGACCTAGGAAGTTTTGGTACGCTCGCTGGGTTTTTTTAGCGTATGGCTTTTAGTGCCTGGAGTGTCCGAGGACATGTTCTGCTCGCCAGAGTTAGTAGTTGCTTCTATGCGGACACCCAATTGGTGAGCTACAAGTACCGTCGCGTGTGGAGTATTGTCTGGAGAGGAAAGTGTGATTGTAAGGACAAGGAATTGGAAGGTAGCGGCTGTGGCCTATAGTTAGGGACCAACCCCGGCATTTGCCTGGAAGGAAGATGGGAAACCACAGAAAACCATCTTCAAGGTTGCCGGCGGGGGGATTCGAACCTCCTCGCCTCCTGGATGTGAGCGACTGCCTGCAGCCACGCCGTAACCACCACGCCTAACTCACCCGGTACTCTCGCTGTAATTCATCCTCACTGATATTTCGTATCTGTGCAGTTATTTCGACCTCGAGAGCCTCCAGAAGTAGGAGACTTCTGTTACTTAGGAAGCAAAATAACCAGTGATGGGCGAAGCAAAGAGGATATAAAAGTGACAGTCAGCCTGAAAGACTAGACTTTGTGTATCATTTTAAATGCTACAAATGCTGAAAAATGCTAGAAAGGCTGGAGGCTTCTCGCTTCGCTTGAAACCAAACATTCTTGACATGTTAGAAAATTATCTGCATAATACTTATCTTGTTTCAAATTACTTGCCAACGGCAAGGGCAAAGCAAGGTCTAGCGCGCGGGTTGCCGTCACGCTCACTAGAGCGCGCGGGGACGTGCCCCTTCCATCCAGTCTAAAAACACTTATAGTGGTGATGTATTGAAGATAGAGATATGCTCTCGCGGTCTTTTTTGTAGAACTTTTCATGCTGACTAATTCTTACTCTCACAGTATATTGATGTTTTTAACGGTTTGCCCAGCGTAAGCTTAAGAAGCGCACGGACGCCAAGTTTGTTTTCGAGTTTTTTCACTGAAATCGTTACTGCTTGGCTTCCTTTGATCATACATAAATTATTTCCTACAGAATCTTTGCTCTAGATATCCTTTACAGAATGGTGAACCGCATCAAAATCCATCCAGTGGTTCTCGAGATTACCCGTGGCATCCAAGAATCGTGGATTTTTGTCTTATACTAACGAAGTAGAGATTGTCGGGGAACACATGCACCAAGCGGTACTATGACGTCACACACCTCAGTGCATCTGGGTACATTTCGTCCCGTCACCGGAACGTAACGCCAGACCCCAGCGTAACGACAAAGTCGACAAGATCATTTAAAATGATAAAAAGTAGGTTGGCTCAGGCAAGGAAAGCATTTCTACAGAAAAGGAATTTTTGAAAGCCTTTGTCTGGAGCGTGGCGCTCTATGGAAGTGAAACTTGGACTATTGGTGCAGCAGAAAAGAGGAGAATTGAAGCATTTGAAATGTGGTGTTACAGGAGAATGATGAAGATCAGATGAGTAGATAGGGTTACAAACGAAGAGGTATTAAGACGAGTGGGAGAGGAGAGATGTTTCTGATGACTGCTAATGAAGAGAAGAGATAGGTTGGTAGGACACATACTAAGACACCCAGGAATAGCAATCTTAGTTACGGAAGGAAGGGTCGAGGACAAGAACTGTAGGGGTAGACCAAGGTTAGAATATGTTAAACAGATTGCTTCGGATGTAGGTTGTGGTAGCTATATACAGATGAAACGATTAGCTCAGGACAGGGAGGCATGGAGTGCTGCATCAAACCAGTCCAAAGACTGAAGACTCAAACAACAACAGCCTCCAGTACGCGGATTGTTTCTGTATACCTTTTGTTTGAGGCTTTGAGGTTCCCCCACATTTAAAAATCGCAAATCGCTGAAACTTGCGGACACATCTACTGGAAGACTTCTTCCTGAGAAGATAAGTTTCCACTAGGAAATTCCATGTTTTATACCTAACCATGTTCACGGGATACGAAGCAGGATACAGTACTTTACAGCAAGTCTTAATTATCACAATAAGGTATCTCGCCAGCTGCGTATGGAATACATGATATGACAGCATCCAGGGCTTCACGACCCGTCGTTGTATTCCGTACATGCTATAAATGTGACGATGAGTCATTGTGCATCCGCGGCACGGCCTTTGCAAATCTACGGTTCTCACAGTATTACTTGGTGTACCCATTATTCTAGTGTAACCTATACAAACTTTATCGCCGCGAAAGTGGTCAAATGTAGACTAGCAACATTTAATTACCTGTTTTTGTACACGAGGTGGTGTATAACCCGGACCTCAGGGATGCTAGCCACTACACCACGAGGTGGTCTATAACCCGAACCTCAGGGATGCTAGCCACTACACCACGGGGTGGTCTATAACCCGGACCTCAGGAGTGCCAGCCAAGAATGCTAGCCACTTCACAACGAGTTAGTTATTGTTGTTTTAAGGGGCGGAACTACGAGATTATCTGCCCCTCTACACAACGAGGTGGTCAGTTATAAATGAGAAGCTTATCCGGGAAATAATTTGAGTGCCTCCAGTTACTGTACATATCAAATGGGGCGATGCTTCTGGATTTAGTTTGATGAGGACTTGCTGTCTAATTGAGAAGATTAGCACTTGACAATCTGCTATCAGGTTATCACTTTGCATGTCTAATCGCTGATGAGCCCTCCGACATGTTAACCCAGTAGATAACGTGTTGCTATGTAATTACATGTCACTTGCTATTAGCTTTAGGAACGATTACGGTGAGGATCTTCGGAAGATTTGTATCGTCTGAAGGTTAATGAACGCATTATGACGCATATGTCGATAGTAAGGTCTTAGGCACTATTAAGTTTGACTGCGTCGTCCACCATTGAGGTTGTTGTCTGCTGTGCTCAAGGTTAAGGATCGAATCTCGGTGCTGTCAGCTGATGGTTAGTTGGTTCCTTGGTTTAGGGGCTGCGACAACGTGGTCATGTAGCCCCGTGTACTTTGGGTGTATCTGGTTTTTTTTTATTCAAAGAAGGACTGCAGACTTTGAATTTTTCAAATAGTTCCTACTTTTGCCGCCAAACGCCACTGTCAATGACTACTAGTTCAGAACTTAGCTACTAGACGCCACCGCAGTCGGCTCCTGGCAACGAACGTAGGAACCTAAGTGCGTTGTTTACATTCTTAACCTTAGCTTCACACAGGTGTAATTAGTGGAAGGTTCTTTAACATGCCATAAATCTATGACATGGGACCGCTGGCTTTACTTCCCCTCTGAAGGAAGGCATACTGACGGATTTTTAACGCTGTTAGAAAATCCGACGGCTTCGGCAGGGTTTGAACACGCGATCTTGGGCATAGAAGCTCAGCATGCTACCAACTACGCCCTCCGAAGCCGCACCTATAATGGTAACTAAGACACTCGTTGCGTAATGCTTTTAAAGAAATATGCAAGACGATAGCCCCTGGCAGAACTGTGTCGCGGCCTGCCCACACAGCAATGGAGCTGGGCGGGTAGTCTGTACACATGGGGCGCACACAACCTATTATGCGAGTATATCTATAAAGTGCAACACATATTGTTTTCTCTATTCCACAATAAGTTATAACTGTAAAACTTAACTTGTCCGATAAGTTACCTCCCGTGATGGCTGTATTTGTTTATGTGTCATTCAAGGTGAGGATTGGGAAGGAGACGGCCGTGGCCAAACGTTAGGAACCATACCATACCGATATTTGTATGCAGTAAAAATAACCACGGAAAGCCACTTCCAAGATTGCTGAGGTTTAAATCGAATCCTCACGAGGCTGAATGTTTCCCGTTCCAGTCCTCGGACGAGAGATTAAAATTGCCCGGACCTCCGGGGTGATAACGAAGAATGCTAGCCTCTACACTACGAGATGGTTCATACTTAAAGACCCGTTCAGATGGTAAATGCGTAACATACAAAAAGTTATCACTTTTAAATTAATACCAACTCTCCTCTTGGAGTGTAGATTAAGGGCAATCGTATTCTTGACGTCAGCGCGAATATCACTCTGTGACGTCACAGAATTCCAACCTCTTGGCTCTTGAGAGTTATGCAATGGAACATGATCCAGATGCCTGTCCGTGAAGGACCATGAAATGAGGCTATGTATGTGTGGAGCAGATCTCTCAACTACACTAGTGTCCAAAAGTTAAACATAATCACTAAACGAGGCCATATCGCCTGATAGAAATGTCAGACGGATTGCTGAACAAACGGAAGCTGAATCACACACCATATGTCACACAACTTGTCCAAAAAATCATTGTCTGAAAGGTTCTGATAGCCAAGATACACCTTTCACAATAACTAACAAAACTTGGCAATGTCTTCCACAACACAATATGCTGTTAATAGGGTGTATGGTTACCCCTAACGGCCACACATGCTTCGCAGCGACGTGGCATGCTCTGTATCAGATGGTCCAAGAGCTCTTGTGGCAGTCGATCCCTTTCCTCCGAAAGAACAATGCGAAGGTCTTGAAGGGTCCTTGGTGTAGGCTGACGGGATGCAATTCGCCTTCCCAATGCATCCCAGGCATGTCCTATAGGATTCAGATCCGCAGACCTCGCTGGCCAGTCCATGCGATGAATGTCTTCCCCAGCCAGAAATTCATCGACCACAGCAGCGCGGTGCGGTCGGGCATTATCGTCCATTAAGAGGAAGTCTAGACGAACCGCACCTCTGAAGAGTCAAACATGTGGTCTCGGTACCTCATCCCTGTATCTCCGAGCGTTCACAATGCTCCTTGGACCACCTATGAAGATGTGCAGGTCCGTACGGCCATTTAACATGATGCCGCCCCACACCATGATGCCACCACCACCATACTGGTCCCGTTCCACGATGTTCCAGTGATTGTATCGGCTACCCGGTTCTCTCCAGATTAATGTGCGACGGGAATCGTTCTGCAAACTGAAGCGGGATTCATCTGTGAAGAGCACATGCCTTCATTCATTCATGGTCCAGTTTCGACATTGACGGCTCCACATTGCTCGAGTGAGCGGGACGCTGGACGTCTGGCAAACAGCCCTGCTGTTCTGAGCCTCCGATGCACAGTTTGCCGGGAAACGGCAACCTCGAGGACGGCTGCAAGCTCCGCCGACAATTGTCTTGCAGGTGCACTCCGATTTCGTCGGGCGGTTAAGGCCAGATATCGGTCCTGCTGTGGGGTGGTTACTCTTTCGACCTGGTACTGGCCTACGACTAACATCTCCTGCGTCTCGAAATCGTCTTCAAAGCCTGGAAATGACACTTTGTGGCAGATTCAAGGATACGGCAACTTTGGTCTGTGTCTGGCCTGCTTCCAGGCGGCCAAGTATTCTACCCTGCAAAAAGGGGTCCAAATGGCGTCGTTGTGCCATTATGTTGTCACGTTCACCACGAGGCTACACTCCGCACACTATAACACGACTGAGGGAATGCGGGGCGCAGGCACTCGCTGTTTTTACCTTGCGGTTACGCCGCTAGTCAAAGCAGGGAATACTCCTTTCCTATACAGAGCGAACACGTAAGGTTGGTAGGAGCATTGTCGTGCGATTTGCGGTCTATTTCCTGTTGTCCTGCTTATTCGTAACTTATGCTTATCTTTTGGACACTAGTGTATATTGTTGTGTTATAACACTAAAAGACGGCGTATGTGATATTTACTTCATTATAATGTACAAGCTATAAGATGTGTGTTTGCCAAATATCAAGTTTCTAACTCATTTGGAAGTGGGTGAACATTTACTGTATGTCAGTCAGTGAGTGTCAGCCTTGTGACTTTATAGTATACTAGCAGTAGTACCCGGATTCGCCCGGTGGATTTATTTATTTGTTTTATGGATGATAATACTACTACTGAACTGACAGAAAGTAATACAAAAATATATTTTAAAAATAACAGTCGAGGACGAATTTTGTGGTGGTGATAAGTAGTAAACTGTAACTTACGTAACGTTCAGGTCATGTTCCCCTAATGATGGTGATGATAATAATGAATATGTAATTTAGTAACGAATCGGAAATGAATGATTATACTCTGAATTACCAATAAAGCTCGCTGACAGCTGTCAAAGCTAGCACGTGGTGAAATGCTGCGTTGCCACTGAGGCAGATCATGACGCATAACATTCCAAGAGGCATGCAGAAAGACACAAATACTGGGTAAGTTAGCCCCCTGCCTGGCGCTCTAATGACCGTGATGAGTGAAGACACACTGAGTCAAACCATGTGCTTACTGCTGTGTCGGTATACGTTGCAACATTGCTCACTGTTGCCTGGAGACCGTTACCCCTCTCGTCTCCACTCCTCACCTCACCCTTCAAGCGGATGACAGTTTTCACCGAGCATCTTTTGTAAATCAGAGTATAGAAAGAGGAGTAAGTGAAATAAAAGACGTTTCCTATATCTCATTGGCTGTCGGAAAAGTAAAGGGCAATCGTCTTTTGCCGCATAGCGCCGTGGGAAAATAATCGAAGCACTTCGGAAACCATCGGCTTTCCCGAGCTTCGCGTGTTTTTCGCCACAGCGCTGTCCGGTGTTTCGTCCGTGTGCCAAATGGACTAAATCTAGGGAATGGTGAGGGCTGTTCAAATGTTGAAACATCTGTGCTATTCCAGTATAATTCAACTGTTGATCCTCTACAATCGTATATGGATTGAAAGGGCATTTCTATCTCAATGGCGAGAGGGGATCGTGATACCGATTCCCAAGGTTGGAAATGATCCCAAGCTTGTCAGCAGCCTATTTGTCTGACAAACGACCTATGTAAGCTGCTGGAGAAGATGGTTAACCGTCGGCTGGTGTGGTTATTGGAGGAGAGAGGCCTATTGTCTGAGCTCTCATAGGTCCACCACCGACCATCTGGTGCGACTTGAGAGTGCTTTTCTCCGAAAGGAGCACCTAGTCACTGTTTGTTTTGATCTGGAAAAAGCCTATGACACCACATGGCGCTACGGGATCCTTTCCACCCTCCACGAGTGGTGGCTCCGTGGAAATCTACCTAATTTCATTGCGATTTTTTTGTCCGTCCGACTCTTCCGATTAAGAGTCGGTAGGACATTATCGCAAATATACATCCAGGAAAAAGGAGTTCCTGGGGGTTCAGTGCTGAGTGTCACCTTGTTCGCGAATGCCATAAACGGCATTGTTGCTGGTTCCATTTTAATGCCTTTGGTAACACTGAGAAGTGTTTCTGAGTTCGTGAATACGAGTATTTTGTCATTGCAGGTGTTATTGTGTATTTAATTAACTTGTATGAGGAATGTGTATATGAGTTGATTTTGTTTGCGTGTTTGTTCAGTATGGAAAACTCAGTGGAGATCCTAGTTAGTTAGTTATTGTTGTTTTAAGGGGCGGAACTACGATGTCATTCGCCCCTAAGTGAGAGCCTCTTGAGTGTTATAGCACACACATTATTTTCTGCACCAGCCGCCATTTCCCCGATATAATAGGTCTCTCAATTGAGGTGTCGAAAAATAGCCTAAAAGTGCTCGCGAGCACAAGTTCTCCTAATTCTATTCTT
Organism: Meconema thalassinum; assembly: GCA_946902985.2. Classification (NCBI taxonomy): domain Eukaryota; kingdom Metazoa; phylum Arthropoda; class Insecta; order Orthoptera; family Tettigoniidae; genus Meconema; species Meconema thalassinum. The sequence continues at coordinate 173,725,918 of OX336398.1, read as the reverse complement.
CAATTCAAGTTTGTTGCACGATCCGGATTCATAGCTTTTTCATTACAAGTTTTGACTGTCAGAAATTTTATCTTTTTGTGAAATAGTATTTTTTCATCTACAGTAAAGTCTTGCCGCGGTGAGTGAGTGGTTATCATGTCGGACTACCAACCCCAAGCTTGGAGGTTCGCTCCTGGCCATGGTAGGTGATTTTTGAAAGGCGACAAGAATCACGGCACGCATGGCATACGTCGTTGGCATGTTAAAGAACCCATTTGAATTCAGTAGACCGTGTTCATAATGGCAAAATTAATCTCGGGATTTTCCGCCAACACAAAGTTCCTCCTTAACTAGAAAGCGCGATAAGTTAGTGTTAAGGAGCTTAGATATCTAACCTCCTTGACTTTCATAGCGCTCCAAGGAACAACAAAAATTCGACATGCAAGCTGCCCTCTGGGTGTCAAATAACAAAGCTTGCATCCGGTACCCGAGGCCATACGATATTATTATTATTATTATCTACAGTAAAAATTCGACATCCCTGTTTTATGAGTAACACGAAAGATGCTGATTTGACTCTGCTGTCCGCGCGTAAATATATCTTATCACGTGAGTCGTGCAAACAGTTGCAGCATGCCTGGTGAGCGGTGAATCCCTAGCTAATTCAGCACTTCAGATCGAGGGAGAGAGATAGGTACCGTACATGGTGTCCACAGGCAGGAAAAGTCAGGAATTATGTTTTTGGTCAGGAAAAGTCAGGAAAAAGTGTGAAAAAATGGCGTGAGTCAGGAAAAAATGGCGAAAAGTATTAGAAAGTCAGGAATTTAAAATTATCCATGGAGTATTTTGTGTTTTACAGCAATATTTTGATGGTACTAATTCAACTAATCTCTGAAGATGTATGTATGTATGTCTACCCCTTATTATTCCCGTTTTCCAACGGGGTCGGGGATGAGATGGGATGGAAGTCATTGTGGCGATGGTTTTTACGGCCGGATGCCCTTCCTGACGCCAACCTCATGAGAGGAGTTAATGAGAGATGAAATGAATGATGGCGAATGAAACTGGACAAGGATGTGGAAGGAAGCGGCCGTGGCCTGTCAGAAGGTACCGTCCCAGCATTTGCCTGGTGTTGAAAATGGGAAACCACGGAAAACCATTTCATGGACGGCCGACGGTGGGGCTCGAACCCACGCGTCTACCGAGTCAGCAGAGAGCTTGGCCCCATGACCTAATGCTGCGCTTTAGCCAGCGTAGCCACTACTGTCGGTAACTAATCTCTGAAGATAAAAAGCAATATCTCACTGGGCATTATATAGTAAGTTTCCATTTTTACAGTACATCATAGTATAAACCTCTTTTCCTATTTTTAGTACGCTTTTTTGGCGTTGGCGTAGGGATGTGGCAACCCCATCACTATAGTTTAGGTTATTAAATACTTTGATTTATGTATTATTGCATTAAAACTTACTTTATTTTGTATTTTAAATGAATAAAGAGGCGAGCGTTGGGCAGCTATTGAGATGTTGGAGGCTGCAAATGAGATATATATAATTATATATTTGCTCAATAAACCATTTTTCCGATGTTACGATGACTTCGCGAGTCAGGAATGTTGTTGAGAAATGGTCAGGAAAATTGACATAGGAAATTCTGTGGACACCATGTAGGAAAAGGAAAGAGAGGTGCATGCTTGTTGAATAATATATTCTATTTCATGGTGCTCTGGTTCTTGGCATGGCATGACGGTGGTGGGAACACCTGAGTCAGAAGGTACCGTCTGCGTCCGGACATTTATCTGGATTTAAACATGTGAAAAGATTTTCTTCTTCTTTTTGTTGATTTTTTGGGCACAGTAGAGCTCTTTATCCATTCACTAACACTTCTATACTAAAAAGTGTTGGGAGTATTCATATAGGGACCGGAGAAAATGAAACTCTTATGATAAGAAAATACACAGAAAAACGAGACAGGGACGCAAAGAGGTACTATTCTTCACGCATTCTTAGCGACTTACTACGTAAACAAAACAAAGACAGAGTCACATATAAAGGGTCTATGGTTAGAAAGTAAGGTGACAATCATTTAAGAATTGTAGTAATGAAGATATGACAGGAAATTAAGGATTGACCAAAGATTTAAAGGACGTTGAAAACCTAAAGTAAACGATTTGAAGGACGGCCGACAGTGAGGTTGAGCAGGCTGGCCTCTAGCACGCGTCGAGTACCTGATATCCTCATAAAATACTTGGCCAAGACTGAACCTAGGTTCGTTTCCTGTACCAGTTTTTCTTGTTGGAAGAGAAAGCAGTGTTGATCAAGTTTTGCGTTAGAAAGCTAATCTCACCCACATACTGGCTTGGAACTGGAACTCTCAACGGCCATTCATTGAGACAAGGAAGTTTTAGCTAAAAATACACCACCAGGGATTCAGAACTAGTGGGCGACCAGGAGACCCCAGCTGAGTCCGTCTCCTCTCTTGTCATCTTTCCTGTTGACCTCCCTTGGTCCACAATTCCGACCCCGACGTTATTAGGGTCTCCGAGGCGTGGGTTGTCTGTAATTTCCCTGTCTTAATTTGTCTTTGTCTCATATTTCCTTCTCCCAGGGGCTCACATCTGGTGGGACGTGGGTTGGCGACCACGGGACCTCAGCTGAGTCGGTTATTGCTTCCACTTACCTGTGCTGGACTCCTCTCCGTCTTCTTTCCTATCGGCCTCCCTTGTTCAACTCTTGTTCTCTTCCGACCCCGACGGTATTAGGGTATCCGAGGCCTAGGGAGTCTTTCACTTGACCGCCTTCACTGGCTCTTCTCTCATCTTTCCTGATCCCTCGTTTTTCGAGGGGTCAGACCTCTTGTTTTCTTTTCATTATATTTCCGTTTCTCTCTAAGATTCACGCCCAGTTTTTGTTAATTGGCTCCCCGTATATCTAAATTCCATTCAGCGAATTTTTTGCATCTACATTCCATTTTTGTAGGTATTTTCAATCTATGTTGCATTTTGTAAGTCTTTTCGATCTAAATTGCATTTTGCATTTTCAACCTCAATTGCAGTTTGTAAGGATTGACAATCTAAATTGCTTTTTAGTAAGTCTTTCAATATAGTTGCTGGGACCTTTGTGAGTATTTTGCATTTCAATTGCATTTTGTAAGTATTTTCAACCTAAACCGCATTTTGCACATATTTTCAATTTAAATTGCATTTTGTATGGTGGGCATTTTGTAAGTATTTTGATTCCGAATTGCATTTTGTAGGTATTCTGAATCTAAATTACATTTTGTAAGTATTTTCAATCGAGCCTCCGTGGCTCAGGCGGCAGCACGCCGGCCTCTCACCGCTGGGTCCGTGGTTCAAATCCCGGTCACTCCATGTGAGATCTGTGCTGGACAAAACGGAGGCAGACGGGTTTTTCCTCCGGGTACTCCGGTTTTCCCTGTCACAATTTCATTCCAGCAACACTCTCCACTATCATTTCATTTCACCTGTCATCCATTTAATCATTGCCCCAGAGGAGTGCGTCAGGCCTCGGCAGCCGGCACAATTCATATCCTCGCCGCTAGATGGGGGCTTCATTCATTCCATTCCTGACCCGGTCGGAGACTGGAAGCAGGCTGTGGATTTTCAAGTATTTTCAATCCAAATTGCATTTTGTAAGTATTGTCCATCCAAATGAAAAAGAAACTTTTAAGAAAGAGGTTGCGTTAGGAGCAAGAGCAAAGGAACGTGGAACACCAGCAAAATAGATGCTAGTGCTTCAAATGGAAGATGAGGTATCCTATCGTAATGGCTTGTTCGAAAAAACGGAAAAATCTTTGATTCCAATTTCTCACAAAAAATGTTTTTCTAGATAGAAAATTTCCCTTTTTTTTCTGGAAAATTTCAACATACAATGCCGATATTTTTAGATGTAATTGAAGAAGTCATATGCAAAACAGCACACGTCCACCGAACACAGTATTGAGAAAATAGGTTATTTTTAGTTATTTCATTAGGCAATTATTATTATTATTATTATTATTATTATTTTTACAGTGCTAAAGAGGACTCCCAAAAAGGTTGTGCGAGGCTGTTGGTTTTGTTGGTCTAATGACTTCTTCTAATACAATACATGAAGTACTTGGACATATGTCATTTTGCAACTCTCTATATTTATTAAGAAATATACAGTAATAACTAGAGCGCGGATGTTGATACTGTAAAAAAGTTTTAAAAAAGCACTTAAAATTTTCAAAAATGACTGGAATAAATGACCTAGAAATTCGAAAAAATGCACTATAAAATGGACAAGAGAACTGAGACACGAATATACACCCCTTCCCCTTTCTACCCCGCCACAGCTGACCTTGGTCAACAGAGCAGGTAGCATTCTATTCCGCTAATAACTGGTTTTCGACGAAAACAAGAGCATCTGTATACTGTTACGTGCCACCCCCCTAGTGGCACTTTTGTTAACTGGATTACGGTGGGTAGAAAGCACAACACCAATTACTGCTTTAAAGAAATAATTAACTTTATTGTGGCCAGAAAGATACACTACTCAACCGCAAATACAAGCAATTATTACCTTACTCCAGTTTCCTCACGTCGAGAATACTTCCCCTTTCACTTGTCAACAGACCACAGTTAATCCTCTCGCTAATGAGTCCGGCCCCGTACGCTGGCTGGAAATAGCTGCACTAGGTCTGTCACTCACTGTTTTGCAACTCACCACAATGACCTCTCTCGCACTAGGTAAGCACACTCGCTCAAAACACAGGCAGTCCCCTGTAAGCTCCTCACTCCCTTCGCTGTCAAGAGAATCAGCTTCACTAGGGGTTTCGCAAGTCACCACACTTCTGTCGCTCAGGATAAGCGCTCGCACTCGCTCGTAAAACACAACAACAACCACTGCTTGACAGGTCGCTCTTATATAGCAGGCCGGTGACTCAATAAATGCTTCTAGATCCATCCAGGGTTCACGGCTTCTCGAGGTTTCCATCGCTCAGTCACGAATATTCTGGACCATCCCTTTGTCCTAGTAGCCCTGTTGCATAAGGCGCACGCAATACACGAGGCAGCCCTGGGGCAGTTGTGACTCATGCGGCGAGCGATGACACAAACTCACAGCCGTAACAATACCTACGGTACCGTTCTTCAGCATCCAAGATAGCCTATATTTTTTTTCTACTAATAGCAATACTGAAATATTTTATTTCAATATTTTAAATTAGCTTGTATCAGCTACGAGCTTCTTCTTAACTCTGAGAGACGTAACTCCCTCATATAAAGCTGTGACATGACTAAATTGAAAAAACTTAAAAGGCCGATTTCTCAAAAATATTACCAAAAAATCTACCAAACTTTAAAAAAAATGCTCTTAAAATGGAAAAATAGCAAAAGATGCAAAATAAAAATGACATATTTGAAGACCCGTCCGGAGTTTCTATGTACTTCAGCATTGTCTTAGCTCAATAAAAAGATGACATGTCATCAACATCCGGGCCTAATAATGACTAACGCCTGCAAGTTCATGCACTATTAAATGAAAAAAATATTCATGCAAAAATGCACAAATTATTGGTCAAATATGCATCACGTTTCAAAATATGCACTATGAAATAACTACAGCTATTGCAATCACTCCGTATTCTTTAGCGTTTCTATTTTGAATATAAAGAAAACATGAACAGACGGACATGAAACTACACCTTTTAAAATTATAGCTACTAAGAAACCGTTCTAAATAGAAGAAAATTATATTTTATGAAACTTCAAGCGGTGTTGTTATTTTATTATGTTAATTTTGAAGTATAACTGATTTACAAATTTAATAGCCACTGATTTTTTTTTATGAAAATAATTTTACAATATTTACATATTTGCGAATGCTGAATAAAGGTAATTGATATTAACTTGCAAAAAGGACTGAAGCGTATTACCGTATTAGGTATTAAAATAATTTCAGTATTATTCTGTGATAGAATCTCGGAGTCCGAATTGAAATATCAGACTTTAAGAACATGAAGTAACAAAGGGCGTTTCAAAACAACAGGAAATTATAATATGCGCCCTTCTCAAGCAGAGATATGCACTTAAACAGGAAAAGGAGAAAAATATGATGCATTGTGCCAAAATAACCAAAATGCAGAATTTTGCATGAACTTCCGGGTCTTAATAATGACCTTTTGAAATAACAAAACAATGAATCTGACAAATATACATTAAAATTTGTTACGTGCCACCCCCCTAGTGGCAGTTTTGTTAACTGGATTACGGTGGGTAGAAAACACAACACCAATTACTGCTTTAAAGAGAAGTTAGCTTTATTGCTTGCAGGAAGATACAGCACTCATCAGCAAATACAAGCAATTGGAACCTTACTCCAGTTTCCTCAAGTCTCTTCCTTGAGCGCTCTTGGCCCTTTCACTTGTCAACAGACCACAGAAGTTAATCCGTCCTAATGAGTACGGTGCCCTTGACAGAAACTTCCTGCTCCTCTCCCTTATTGTACACCGACTACAGTTACTTACGATCACTTGCTGCGGGCTGTTCACAAGCTGGGAGAAACAATGTCACTGGATTTCGTAACTCGCACGGCACTTCGTCACCACACTTCTGTCGCTCAGGAAAGCACGCACTAGCTCAGAAACACACACCCACAGAAAGCTCGGTCCCCTCACTGTCGAAGCCGCTTATATAGCAGGCTGGTGACTCAATAAATTCTAGAATCGTCCAGGACACACGGCTTCTCGACATTTCCATCACTGGTTGGGTCACGAAGATTCTGGACCATCCCTTTGTCATAGTAGTCCTGTTGCATAAGGCGCACGCAATACACTGGGGGAGAGCAGCCCAGCCCTGGGGCAGTTGTGACTCATGCGGCGAACGATGACACAAACTCACAGCCGTGACAATATTGTTAGATATGAATTTCTAATCACTGTCAGTGTCCCCAAGTTCACAGACTCCCTGTATCATCACTGGTAAGGATTCCGTACTTCTTCACCAGCTCTTGATACGATAACTAGGGATACTCTCTATATACTTCATTAGGTCTCTTGCTTTTGGCACTTTTAGAGTTGCTGTTTTGCAACTGCCTTAATTTCCTTCCTGGCTGGTTGCGTTGCTCAGCGGTAACGTTCTCGCCTGGTGTGCCCAAGGTTGCAGGATCGAATCCTGGTATTTGAGGGAGTGCAAATGCGAGGGAGCCGTGTAGTAGATTTACTGGCACGATAAAGATCCCCTTCGAGGCGAAATTCCGCCACCCCGGCTTTTAAGCCGAAGAAGTTAAAAGAAACGTAAAACCAATATAGTACATTATGCAACGAGCCTATAATGGCAATAATTAAGACACGAGTATGTTTATAAAACGAGCGTATGCGAATTTTATAATTTCCACACGAGTGTCTTAATTACCATTATAGGCGAGTTGCATACGACTGTTTATGTTCGACGATAATTATTATAACTATTTTATGTTCGAACACAAATATTCATAAATATCTGTCGAGATTTCGCCAGTTTTATGTACTGAACAGAGCGCATGGGACGCAGACAATGCTTTGTATTTGATCTTGGCCTCCTCGATTACCCTACTATGACACTAAGCCACGCAGTGAAATTTAAATTAAAAGGCCTTGGAACTCAGCGCAGGTGCGATGCTATCCTTATCTAATTGGTCAAGCAACTGTTTCTTGAGCTCTGATTGGTGGGATAAACTGTTTTATAATGAAAAAATAGTGTTATAATGAGCCTCATTATAGTACAGTTTTCTGACATATAATAGTCAGGGTCGAACATAAACATTATTATACCAGGGGCGTATATAAGAGGGGGGGGGGGGTCAGGCGCCTTCCCCCCCCCCCCCCGAAATTTTTGTCACATATATTATTTGATTATGAATTAAAACATTCAACACCAATATAATCATGTACTATTGTTACTAAGTGACGTTTGGCAACGTTGCAAAGCAAGGCGAAGGTAGAGCGATGTAAACAGTGTGACAATCAGTTTGCTCTGATCTTATGAGTAACAACATAACCTCTTGTTACTCTCCAGTGCCTTCGCTCTTATGAACGAACCAAGAACAGCAACAAGTGCCCTTGATGCGTGTGACAAAAGGTTTTTTCCCTAACTTTTAAACCCTTTTCAAAATTTTGGCAAATTTGCCTCTTTCTGTAGCTACTGGTACTGCCGAACGGAGTTTGAGTTGATTGAATAGATACTACTTAAGAAATTCTACTTCTGAAAACAGACTCAACGGTCTAGTATTGTCATCTATTCACAGAGACATACATCTCACTGACGATGAAGTTATGAACCGATTTGGCAATGCTTCAAGAAACCTTGACTTTATATTATAGTGTGAGTTGAAAATCAGAACAGTAACATCGATTCTTTCCATGTAAATACTATCAAGTGAGCGAGATGATTGTATTAATAAGAAGTATCATAAAATGGCCTTAACTTAGTTGTGTTTGACGTTATCCAAACATAAAACATCACACCAAATTGGTTGAAAAAGTGATGCCAGATAGCCTTAAAACTCATCATTTTGCCCTAAATTATACAAAAGTTTCCCGGGGAGAACCCCGGACCCCCTATTCTTTGGGCCTATACCATGCCCCCAACCCCCGGTTGGGCACCCCTCGAAATAAAACTCTATATACGCCCCTGCTCTATACTTAATATAGCTTTGGGGCTATTAGGTTGAGTGAAACTAAAAAAAAAAGACGACGGTTTGAGGCAACTACTTGTCTCTTTATCATGGTTTGTCAAGAAAGAAAGAAAGAAAGAGTAAATAATGGTATAAGGTAGGAAGCCATGCCGGAACAAATCGTTATTCCATGACCTCCTGAGACCAAGGTAATGAAACTATAGAGGGCAGCCATGATTTACTCAAGGGATAACCATCACCTCTATTAAAGTTGTGTGGTTGTTTACTCTACCTAATAGCCCCAAAGCTATATTATGTATTCAGTAATTGGTCGAGAAAGTTTACGCAACAGTATTATAATTTCTACGGACTTCCTCCTAGAAACTTACGTTGTTTTTCACTGCACATAATGCGTAGCTGTCTATTCCGGTCTCAACTCATTTATGGTCGAAAGTGGACTTGTGTGGTTTAGTAATCCCGCCTTATACTTGTTATATTTTAACACGTCCATTTTTCAAAATTTACCTTAGTTTAATTTTGCCAGATGGAAATGTTCATGGAAGTGCTGTTAAAGCAATTTTAGCAAGTTTCATTAAAATTCAAAAAAATAGATGTAACTTATTTTCAATAAGCCTGTGTCAAAGTAAAGGAGAAGGCGGCTTCGGTGGCGTAGTTGGTAGCATGCTGAGCTTCTATGCCCAAGGTCGCGGGTTCAAAGCCGGCCGAAGGCGTCGGATTTTTTAAGAGCGTTAAAAATCCCTCAGTATCCTTCCTTCGGAGGGGAAGTAAAGCCGGCGGTCCATGTCATAGGCATTTATGTTATGTAAAAGAACTTTCCACTAACTTAACTTGTGTGAAGCCAAAATTTGTAGTTTAGGTTTGATTACTGCTCTTAAGTTCCAACGTTCGTCACCGGGCGCTGGTTGCGATGGCATCTAGTAGTAACGAAGTTCACTCCTAGGTGCCGTGGGCGGTAGAATTTGGTAGCAAAAGTAGGAACTACTTGAAATTATCGTTTGCAGTTCTTACTTGAATTAAAAACAGATAACACACACTAATACAGTCATCACAATTAACACCGGTTATCATACAGATTCTACACACACCCAAAGTACACGGGACTACCTGACCGCGTTGTCGCAACCCCTAAACTAATAAGGAACCAACCAAAGTAGGGAGAAGCCTTGATGAACATCCTTGATTAGTTCCTGCTTACAGTTTCTGAGAAAAAGGTAATTGGAAATTAGCTTGGGCAGTGTAGGAGTCCCTTAAGTTCGCTGTGGAACTGCGACTGCTCTGTATTACTTGTGGAAACCTTACATCCGATTTTAAGAATTTAAATGTAGCCTACTGGCGTATGACGGCCAAGGCATCTCTTTCTGCTCCATAACAATGTCACAAATACGGTCCTTAGTTACAAGAAAAATCGACTACATACCGAAGTACACGAGGCTGAAGACCCAAATGTCCGTAGTCATAAAATGAATTTACAACGTTTTTGTCATGCTGCATGCTATGACAGAGCTAGGGTTAACCCAATTACTCAACATCTCCGTTTTTGTCTGCATTGCTCGCCACTTCCCACACGAAAGCTCGCCAAGTGCAGTATCTTGGTCTCGGGATGTAAGAGAGTTTGAATCCAATTGTCGCGTTATAAATTTAATTAAAGGATTTTGCTCTTAAATAGAAGGAAAATGATGGTATGATACATTTATTTTTTATGCACAACCGCATTACTAAACACCGGTGTAGGCACCTCAATAACATGGCTATCTTCAATGCGTCCGCTGAAGGTAAAACTGGCAAGACATTTCTCCACTCACACTATTCATCACGTCCCCAGCCTCCAGTAATTCTTCCCACCAACCATAGTTCCTCACTGGACCAGCCCAAGCCAGTAGAAGCCAGTATTGCGATTACTTAAATAAGTTAGGCTAGTGCGGCAAGTCCATCTGTAGCCCTGGATAATACACACATCAAAAAAAGTTTTGCATCACCTCGGTTCCCAGATCTCCGGCATATAGACGTTGACTGTGTATATTGTATCCAAGATACAGTCCCTTTGACTGTTCATAGATGTCACTAAAACTGCTCAAAGATGTAAACAACCATGCATGAGCAGGGCCTATTAGACGGAGGGGGTACGACAGCCGATCAGTTCCAGTCATTCCACCAGGACGAAGGTACGCTGCTCATGTTGTCTGTAGTTCTACCATGCCTAGAAGGTCAATACCGCAGTTCGATCGCGTCCGCATTGTTACTTTGTGTCAAGAAGGGCTCTCAACAAGGGAAGTTTCCAGGCGTCTCAGAGTGAACCAAAGCGATGTTGTTCGGACATGGAGGAGGTACAGAGATACAGGAACTGTCGATGACAGGCCTCGCTCAGGCCGCCCAAGGGCTACTACTGTAGTGGATGACCGCTACTTACGGATTGCCGCTCGGAGGAACCCTGACAGCAATGCCACCATGTTGAATAATGCGTTTCGTTCAGCCACAGGACGTCTTGTTTCAACTCAAACTGTGCGCAATAGGCTGCATGATGCGCAACTTCACTCCCGACGTCCATGGCGAGGTCCAGCTTTGCAACCCCGACACCATGCAGCGCGGTACAGATGGGCCCAACAACATGCTGAATGGACCCCACGGAATTGGCATCACGTTCTCTTCACCGATGAGTGTCGCATATGCCTTCAACCAGACAATCGTCGGAGACGTGTTTGGAGGCACCCTGGTCAGGCTGAACGTCTTAGACACACTGTCCAGCGAGTGCAGCAAGGTGGTGGTTCCCTGATGTTTTGGGGTGGCATTATGTGGGGCCGACGTACGCCACTGGTGGTCATGGAAGGCTCCGAAACGGCTTTACGATACCTGAATGACATCCTCCGACCCATAGTGCAACCATATCGGCAGAATATTGGAGAGGCATTTGTCTTCATGGACGACAATTCTCGACCTCATCGTGCACATCTTGTGAATGCGTTCCTTCAAGATAACGACATCGCTCGACTACAGTGGCCAGCATGTTCGCCAGACATGAACCCTATCGAACATGCCTGGGATATGTTGAAAAGGGCTGTTTATGGACGTCTTGACCCACCAACCACTCTGAGAGATTTACGCCGAATTGTCGTTGAGGAGTGGGACAATTTGGACCAACAGTGTCTTGATGAACTTGTGGATAGTATGCCACGGCGAATACAGGCATGCATCAATGCAAGAGGACGTGCTACTGGGTATTAGAGGTAGTGGTGTGTACTGCAATCTGGACCACAAATGCTGAAAGTCTAGCTGTATGATGGTACAACATGCAATGTGTGGGTCTCATGAGCAATAAAACGAGCTGAAATGTTGTTTGTGTTGATCTCTATTCCCTTTGTATTTAACGGTTCCGGAACTCTTGGAACCGAGGTGATGCAAAACTTTTTTTGATGTGTGTATGTGAGGCTCTAAGCTTCTCTTGCTCCAGAAGGGCCAAGTTAGGCCCATTTTAAGCCTCGCAATGCAAGAAACAACTTGGTACGTAAAATTTGTTTCAGTTCGGTGAAACTGTGTAGAGTGGTATAAATAAAACAAAAGTTTGATGCTTTTCAGTCGGTCAACACGAATGAACCCAAATAGAGCTGGGTTATGCCCTGATCCTGAAATAAATTACATAACATTAATAAATACACTAGGATGACCAGTTTCGATCGTCAAGCGATCATCATCAGATCCATTACACTTAGGCTATAACATCTATGTTTGAGAATACAGGTGAAAAATATATACGATATGTACAATTATTTAGTTGCAGTGTTGGTAATGCAACAGTCGGTGTATGTTAAATATGGTATATCTAATGTTAGGTAAACTTCTAAAATAGTGATGAAAATCCGGAATTTGTCTGTTATGGTTTTACAAAATCAACTATGGTTATACTGAAATAATGCAAGCTTATACTTATCGAGTTGTCTCTTTAACTGGAACTTGAAGCAGTTGCGTGTTGCCATAGACACCAGTTGTAGTCGACTAAAACCCCGAGTGTTCGCTGGGTGGAACTGGTTTTCCCCTTCCTCCCCCTTTAGTTGCTATGTTCTTCCAGAGGTCAGTGCCATGTATATTTGTGTGACTTTGCCAAATCTAGATAAAAGTGTATGCTATTGAATGCAGGAGTCTGCAACTACTAAAGACCTTGGAACTATCTTCGCCACGCATGGGCTAAAAAGCCATTTCTCACTAAGCGGTACACGGTCTATTGAAGACGTCCCGGCACCTTTAATACTGCCGCGCATATCGGCCTAGGTTTATTGCAGAAAATGTACATAGTACACCTGATCCAAATAACATTTACCTATAAACACCGCTATTTGCCCCCCTTTTTTATCTAGCTTGGCTGTATCGCTAGGTTGTGTCTTGTTTTCGACAGGGTGTGTTTTTAGTAGAGCGAAAAGGGGTGAACTCTCCATAAAAGTGTGTTCATTTAGATTGTTGGGATTGTTTTGTTTGGCTAGGTGAATCTCGATTGCTTCTTTTATGTCGAGAGCTCTGCCTTTCGATTCGTGATGAATTATTTTTAGATCAGTCTCGATTTTAGTGAAGCTGTGCCCCGTGTCACACATATGTTCGCATACGGCTGAATGTGTTCCGTATCTCATCGCATTCCTATGTTCATTATAACGTGTATCTACTCGTCTTCCGCTCTGTCCAATGTAATTAGCTTGACAACCAATGTCTTGGCATGTAATAGAATATACCCCTGACTTTGAATACGGGTCTTGTTTATTTAGATTGCTATTTTTCAGGTGCCTCCCGGTCGTATTATTCGTTGTGAATGCTATTTTTATGCCTTCCTTTTTGAATAGATTAGTGATTTTATATGTGTTCTCATTCACATAGTTGAAGCGCGCGAAATTTTTCTCATTAATGTCCGGTTTTGGAATCATTTTATCTTTATTTTTATGTTTGGCTACAATTTGGTCTATTTTGCTTGGCGGGAAATTGTTTTCCTTTGCTATTTGTTTAATGGTTCTTATTTCCTTATTATAATTGTCTGTTGACATGGGTATGTTTAAAGCTCTGTGCACCATTGAATTGAACCCCGCTAATTTATGCGTACTGGGGGTGATTAGACTGATAGTCGATTGCATGCGAGGTTTGTGTAGCTTTTCGGAATATGGAGTATGAAAGCTCGTTGTCCTTACGTTCAATAGTTATGTCGAGATCATTTATTTTTCGATCTGTTTCGGCTTCCTTGGTGAATTTGATTGAGTGGTGTAGGCTATTAATGGATTGGAGAATTGTTTCTTCGCTTGTCAATTCAGTATCGTAGATGCAAATTACATCATCTACGTATCTTTTCCATATTACTATTCCCTTTGTTGAAGTCTTTTCTAAAAACTCATTTTCTAGTGCATTAATGAAGAAGTCAGCGATTAATCCGCTTAGTGGTGATCCCATCGCTAATCCTTCTCACAATGTGGTATAAATAACAGCCAATAATAACAAATTTATAACGCTCAGTGTGCAAAATATGTACATTAAATCAGGCTCAAAAAATAGAGCGAAATTGAGTTAGAGAGACCGCTCTCTTCTTGCACTCCATTACATGATGATTATGTATCAAACTGTTGTCCACACAAAACACATGTACACTCATGGCTAGCCTGGTGAGAGGATTTCCTGGTACAAATACGATGATGGACACCGTGCATCGCAAAGCGCGTCATCAGGTGTCTCAGCTCGTATTCCTCTTTCATCCAATCCTTGTTGATCATTGCATCTGTTGTGTAGAAGATTCCTTCGATCGAGTCGCTTTTTCCTCGTAGCTCTTGTAACAGTTCTTTGTATGCTGGAGTATGCTGCAGATGCATTTGAAGTCTTAGGTCTTCTACCAAACAGGTTTCCCGGGCTAAGACATACACGTATCGGGATCGAGCAAATTTTGATACCCCTAGAACCCTTTTGAGGTATCTTGGTTTCATGCTTTCCAGTTCTTTTAGCTGTCTACGTGACAGGAATTGCCAAATTACAGTAATTCCAATCCGTATGTGAGTGTTGTAGCTCAACACAGCAGAAGGAGCAAATATTATCTGCAGACTAGCGAAGAATCGCCATTTTCCACTCAAGATGTTGGACATGTTATGATCATTAAGAATGAAAATCAACAACCTCTACGGAAACCTAATGAGATCCTTAACCGATGGAAACAGCACTTCGAAAATATTAGCAACGACGAATTTCCGCATCCGCCACTACCAGCTGCGGATCCTGTACTTGGTCCAGTACCAGCCATCACGGTTGCCGAAGTGGAGACCGCTATGAAGAAAATGAAAAATGGAAAGGCAACTGGACCGGATGATCTTCCATCGGAGGTGTGGAAGATGCTCGGGTCACAAGCAAGTCAGTTTCTAGCAGATCTCTTCAACAAGATCATCATTGAAAACGAAGCTCCTCTTACTTGGCTCAGCAGTGTAACAATACCAATTTGGAAAGGTAAAGGAGATGTGCACAACTGCTCAAATTATCGACCGATTTGCCTGCTTTGCCACACTATGAAGATATTTGAGCGTATCGTGGATACACGCCGTCGTGACATAATCAAGATTGCCTCAAACCAGTGTGGTTTTATGAAAGGTACAGGGACAATCGATGCTATTCACGCCGCTCGTCTTTTGATGGAAAGGCACCTAGAAAAGAGGAAACCACTCCATACAGCCTTCTTGGATCTTGAAAAGGCCTTCGACAGAGTACCTCGTGATCTAATATGGTATGCACTACGACAGCATGATGTACCAGAAACATGTGTTCAATGGGTTCAGCTTCTTTATCGGAATGTCACCAGCTATGTCCGATGTGCTTCAGGAAACTCCGCAACTTTTCCCATCAGAGTTGGTGTTCATCAGGGGTCAGCTTTGTCCCCGCTCCTGTTCATCAACTGTCTTGACACCATCGCAGCCGAACTACTGCAACCACGTCCCTGGACCTTGCTCTATGCTGACGATATCATTGTAGCCTGCAAGTCTCGCCAAGAATTGGAACAACATGTTCAATGTTGGAAAACTGCACTAGACACCCATGGCCTACGACTTAATATTGGGAAGACAGAGTATATGGAGTGTGGAGTACCAAGTGAAGGGTTCAATGTTGGAAAACTGCACTAGACACCCATGGCCTACGACTTAATATTGGGAAGACAGAGTATATGGAGTGTGGAGTACCAAGTGAAGGATCTATTCACATTGATGGCACTGAACTCCGAAAATCATCTGTATTCAAATACTTGGGTACGCTAATCTGTTCAGATGGCCAAACACTCCCAGATGTCCGAAACCGAGTTAAGGCTGCATGGTTGAAATGGCGCCAAGTTACTGGAGTCCTTTTTGACCGGAATGTGCCACTATATCTGAAGTCGAAAATTTACAGAACCATCGTTCTACCAGTAGCACTGTACGGTACTGAATGCTGGCCAGTAACGAAGAAACATGAACAACAACTGCATCTCATTGAGATGAAGATGATTCGCTGGACACAGGGACTTACTAGACTGGGCCGCATCAGGAATGACAATGTTCGAGCTACATTTGGTGTGGCTCCTAAAAAAATGCGGGAGAGCCGTCTGCGTTGGTATGGCCATGTACTGCGTAGCAATCACTCTTCAGTCGCGAGAACTGCACTTGACATCAGTCCAGAAGGCCGACGACCACGAGGGCGACCGACTATGCGGGAGGACATGCAACTAGTGAATGCCACAACTAGAGACACTCAAGATCGATCAGTATGGAAGAAAAAGTGCAGAAAAGCAGACCCTGCAATAAAGCGGGATTAATGCTAGGAAGGTGATGATGTGAGTGTAGTAGCACTTTGACTTGGAAGAGTTCAAGGCTGTATTCAGTAACATTCTTTGTAGGTGTCTGATAAGACATGAAAACCACGTCTTAAGGCCCTATAATCAACCGTGTCTGAAGTATTTCGGTGTTGTAGTAGGGGTCCAGAGATGCTAGGGATTGAGGTGTAACTGGAAGAATATTTTAAATGAGTGTATTGCTGGCTGGCAATGCGGGCTGCATCAATCCTCCCCTACCCGTGTTCTGGTGTGTAATTGCGATAATACCGTAGTTATATACTGCGCCGCTTACAAATTGCAATCACGAGGAGTAAATAGTGTACAAAAACCTTAGGTTCCTTAAAACAGTTATCATAAACTGTAATCCACATATGTTAACTAAATATTAGGCCTCTGTATAAGTGCCATGATGTTGGGGCAGAACATTGAGGTTATCAGCGGTTTCGGTGGCGTAGTCGGTAGCATGCTGAGCTTCTATGCTCAAGATCGCGGGTTCACACTTGGCCGAAGTCGTCGGATTTTTAAGAGCGTTAAAATATTTCAGTATGCCTTCCTTCGGAGGGGATCCCATGTCAAAGATTTGTGGTATGTAAAAGAACCTTCCAGTAATTAAAATTGTGTGAGGCTAAATTTGGAGGTTAGATTTAGTTGAAATGCTCTACCAAAGTTTCAACGTTTACCACTAGGTGTCAGTGACATCTAGTAGCGAAAGTTGGAACTATTTGAAATAGAACGGAACTTGTAGCTAACCCATGCGTGTCCGCATTGAAGCAGCATGTCCTCGGACACTCCCGGCACTAAAAGCCATACGCTAAATAATAAATTGAGGTTATCAGCTGCAATACGTGTTGGTGCTTTCAAATTTTCACCTCATAAAGACTTCCTCGACTGTGATTTCTGAAAGAATATTTTGTATATAGTTTGTAAGTTGATGTATTAGTTTTCATTATCCTTAATCTGAGTCTTAAGTCTTTTGACTGGTTTGATGCAACCGTCCATGCTTCACTGTCCTGAGCTAATCGTTTCATCTCTACATAGCTACCACACCTATTACATCCGAGGCAATTTGTTTACCATATTTTAACCTTGGTCTACCGCTACAGTTCTTGTCCTCGACCCTTCCTTCTTAGTATGTGACCTACCAACCTATCTCTTCTCTTTAGCAGTCGCCAGAATCATCTCTCCTCACCCACTCGTCTTCATACTTCTTCATTTGTAACCCTATCTACCCATCTGATCTTCATCATTCTCCTGTAACACCACATTTCAAACGCTTCAATTCTCCTCTTCTCTGCTGCGCCAACAGTCCAGGTTTCACTTCCATAGAGCGCCACGCTCCAGACAAAGGCCTTCAAAAATTACTTCCTCGTACCTAAATCTATATTCGATGTCAGCAGATTCCTTTTCTGTAGAAATGCCTTCCTTGCATGAGCCAACCTACTTTTTATATCCTCTTTGCTTCGTCCATCACTTGTTATTTTGCTTCCTGAGTACCAGAAGTCACCTACAGTACTTCTTTTAGCTTTTCTCCTGCCAATTTGACCTCCATAAGGGTTTCTGATTTCTTTCGGTTGCATTCCAATATTTTTTTGCTTCATCACGAATTCTTTACTCAAAACAGAGTCCATACCTATGGGCAGATGACCTCGCTGTTCCGCCCCTTAAAACCTCAATAACTAACTTAGAGTCCATGCGATTTAAAACTCATTCAAATCCTCTGGTGTGTCGGCTAAGGTGACGATGCCATCAGCAATTCTCAGTGTTGAAATTATCTTGAATCTTAACTCCTACCATAACGAATAGAAGGAACTAGTGTGAGGACTCCGCCATTATAGAATGGTAGTTTGTGGTCCCGCCGCTACAAGCACTGCAAGCGATTATGTCCAACACGTGTCCTGTTGTTCCGTCGAACCGGGTCATAGAAAAGTGTGAGGGATGCTACTGTGTGAGATATTTGTTAGAATTTTCTTTGCTTTCACTTCTTAAATTCAGTTCATTGTGTCTTGTGTACATCAGCGTTTTATGTTTTGTGTAAGCCCACTTCAAACATATTTCTATGTTAATATTACTGTTTTGTGCCATCACAACAGTAAGGAGTACCTGGGAGCAACTAGCTAAAAACGCTTTTTTGGCGAAAGTATTCACTCCACATGCACCAAAATCAGCAACCATCCCTTATTTCACATCCTCAACACGATAAACATGCATAGAAGGCCTAGTCATAACTCCTTCATAGAGTAGGTAGGCTATTACCTAAACAGGATGTCCTATTCTGCAACTCTACTGCAGATTACTTTAAATCCCCTCTAAAAATCAGAAATTCATACTACAAACTTTAAATTCAGTATACATCCCTCATTTCGGAAGCCCTATCCACTGAACTAACACAGAAGGCCCAGCCATTACTCCATCATTGAGTAGGCTATTGTACAAACTCGACCACTCATACTGCAACTCTACTCCCATTCAAAATTACAGCCTAACTATCCATCCAAATGGGAGGCTAAGGCACATGCCGACTTGCCTGAGACGATGGATCACCCAATAATACTTAATAACCCCATTATTCAACAAATAACAACTCATATTTTTACTAAACTCCACAATTACACTAACCACGGCCAAGTGACCTGTCTGCCTAGGAGGTAAAGGTGTCACCAGCCAGCCTGGGATGATGGGCCACCAAACCATACAGAAAACACGATCATTAAACTTTATTTAAACAATTCAGTCCACTTGCAATACATTCAACTTCAAACTTCAACAACCAATCACTGAGCCCGATTGTATCCACCCAACCAATCACTATGCCTTACTACTTACAACGAACTTGAGAACTTGGGGTTCGTAGTCCGACACGATAAAAACTCCCGCACCGCGGCAAGCTCGTTTGTAATAATACGTCCCATTACAAAGTATGTAACTGAATTAATTATGTATATCTATTATGTATACATTGTAATCAAAGATTTCTTTTGTGGTTTCCCATTTTCAATACCAGGCAAATGCTGGGACAGTACCTTCTGACAGGCCACGGCCGCTTCCTTCCACATCCTTGCCCAGTTTCATTCATCTTCATCCATTCCATCTCTCATCCCGACACGCAGGTCGCCCATGGGCGTCGCCTAGAAAGACCTGCACTCGGCCTCTCAGGAGGCTACACGACAAAAAAAAAAAAAAAAAAAACTACTTACAAACATTCATCACTCAATCCAGCCACATTCTACTCTAAAACAACTCATTTCATTTCCCCCTGGAGCATATGAGGCTTATTTTTATTACTACAGCTTATTGCTAATGCCACTACCACCTACTACAGGTCTCTAAATTACTTCAAACTACCAAAACCAACCCACTAGTGGTCTTTCTATCTTCACCTTCCTTTCAAGTATACATGAATGAAAATCCACAGCCTGCTTCCAGTCTCCGACCGGGTCAGGAATGAAATGAATGAAGCCCCCATCTAGCGGCGAGGATATGGACTGTGCCGGCTGCCGATGCCTGACGCACTCCTCTGGGACAATGATTCAATGAATGACAGATGAAATGAAATGATAGTGGAGAGTGTTGCTGGAATGAAATTTTGACAGGGAAAACCGGAGTACCCGGAGAAAAACCTGTCTGCCTCCGTTTCGTCCAGCACAGATCTCACATGGAGTGGCCGGGATTTGAACCACAGACCCAGCGGTGAGAGGCCGGCGTGCTGCCGCCTAAGCCACGGAGGCTTCCCTTTCAAGTCTACATGAAAAATCCACAGCCTGCTTCCAGTCTCCGACCGGGTCAGGAATGGAATGAATGAAGCCCCCATCTAGCGGCGAGGATATGAACTGTGCCGGCTGCCAAAGCCTGTCGCACTCCTCGGGGGCAATGATTAAATGAATGACATATGAAATGAAATGATAGTGGAGAGTGTTGCTGGAATGAAATTTTGACAGGGAAAATCGGAGTACCCGGAGAAAAACCTGTCTGCCTCCGTTTTGTCCAGCACAGATCTCACATGGAGTGACCGGGATTTGAACCACGGACCCAGCGGTGAGAGGCCGGTGTGCTGCCGCCTAAGCCACGGAGGCATTCCCTTTCAAGTCTACATAACAAATTTAAAAATTTCTCCCACTTTAATATCGTCAGCTCTAAAAGACATTAAATCAGGTAAAGCCCCAGGTCTTGATGGCATACACCCAGAATTCCTTCTGCACTGTGGTGAGTATGCTAAAAGATGGCTAGCCCAGTTTTTCACCAATATTTTACAAACAGGGTCCATTCCTCGACTAATGAAACATACGAAGATCATTGGTATCTTGAAACCAGGTAAACCCAATAACGAAGCCCAAAGTTATCGTCCTATTTCTCTTCTGAGCATGATGTACAAACTACTTGAGAGGCTGCTGTATAACAGAATACATAATGAATTACATGAAAATATTCCTGTTGAACAGGCTGGATTTCGTCCAAACCGAAGCTGTGTGGATCAAGTTCTTTCATTTACATCTTATATAGAGGCAGGATTCCAGAAACAGCAAAAGACCTCTGCTGTATTTATTGATTTATCCTCCGCCTATGATACTGTGTGGAGACAGGGCATTGTTAATAAGTTTCTCCGTGTCATACCCTGCAGAAGAACAGCAAGACTCCTGAACAACATGCTGACTGATAGACCTTTCCAGGTAACCATAGGGAATGCCGTTAGTGACCAGAAGACTCTTAACAACGGACTACCCCAAGGCTCAGTCCTAGCTCCGCTATTATTCAGTCTCTATATAGCAGATATGCCAGACACCCAGTCCAGGAAGTTCGGCTATGCTGATGATTGGGTGTTAGCAACTCAACACAAACAAATCGAGGCCACTGAAGAAATATTAACGAAGGACTTATGTGCAATGTTTCAATACTTCCGTAAATGGGGACTTCAACCGAACCCTAATAAAACTGAATCCACGTGCTTTCATCTGAGCAACATCCTAGCCAACCATGAACTAAACATATATTTTGATGGAAAACGTGTGATTCATAACAAATACCCAAAGTACCTTGGAGTGACACTTGACAGAACACTGTCATTTAAACAACATCTAACAAACACTGCAGCCAAATTGAGGTCAAGAAATAACATCCTACAAAAACTGTGTGGTACAACATGGGGTTCCACTGCGTCTACCCTCCGATCAACTGCCCTAGGTCTTGTATACTCAGCAGCAGAATATTGCAGCCCTGTTTGGCTAAACAGTAGTCACACGAAGCTAGTAGATGTTCAACTAAACCAAACTATGCGGATAATTACTGGTACAATCAAGTCCACACCAGTTTTCTGGCTACCTGTCCTGAGCCGTATTCCACCTCCTACGCTGAGAAGAAAGAATATCCTCCTGAGAGAATTTAACAAAATCTGCAACAACCAACAGCTGCCAATCCATGAGGACATACCTGCAATCCAAATCAATAGACTCCGCTCCAGACACCCTGCAATCAGAACAGCCAACAACCTGGCAGACCATAACTTCAATCTTCATGAAGCCTGGGCAGAAAATTGGTACACAAACACTCCACCAGAGCTACATAGTTTTCTCCATAGTAACAACAATCCATGGGAACTTGATCTGCCCCGTAGGACATGGTGTACACTGAACAGGATACGCACCAACCATGGGAGATGTGGTGATCTACTATACAAATGGGGAAAGATCACCTCTCCAGAGTGCACGTGTGGCTTCCAGTGTCAGACCATCAAGCATATAGTTGAAGAGTGCCCTCAGAACTTATATCCTGGAAACCACTTTGACTTTTTGTTTTCTACAGCAAATGTGTTAAACTATGTAAATAATATGTCTGTAAATTTGTAAATTATGGTTATATTTTCTCTGTGTTCCAAAAAGTGATGTGTAATTGCCATACGATTAATAATAATAATAATCAATATACAGGCCGGACGTTTGTTTTAGACGATTCCCCTTGACCTTGAAGCCTGCGGGTGAGTCTACACACACACACTCTCTTACCCTATCGCTTCACACTTGTCACCAGCGAACTGATTTAATGGAATTCCAGACTTGAGCAGACAGTACAGTGTCCGTCGAAGTATTGTGTGACGCGGAACTACACGTCACGTAGTTGCGAACAGAACGTCATTATATTTGCCAATGACTGTACTTCAGGAGTAGTGTGAAACAGCGTTGTCAATCATCGGACCGCATGAGGCAGCTGATAACAACACAGGTACTGTAGTAACTCGCCTCCAGGCTTCCATTATGATTTTTCACTCGTCTAAAACAAACGTCCGGCCTGTACTTATTAAATTCTGAAGCTGCTGCTGCTACTAACATGAATTTAACACCTAGGCTTGCGGTAGCGGGACAATCTAGCGACTTGTCCAGTTGCTACAGGACTATCCATGCGAGCCAAAAAGCTTAACGTCGTAAACTGCAAAAGTCACCTCAAGTTTTCAATACTTTAAATTTCAAACTTAACTATATCCACTTAAAAAAGCAAAACTACTTGAAAACAAAAAATTTGTCTCCTCATAGCTGACGAGGAAACCAAATTTAATTAACATTATTATCTTTACTAGAAAAAGGCTAAAAGGAGCACCAATAGGAGCACCAGTGCCTTCCACCGTCCCAAGGGCAATTGTTCGCGCTCCGCGCTCACATTGCCCGCCGCGCGCTAGGGTGACGTTACTGCACCAAAACTTGACTTGACATTCAGAGTCCAGCATTCAAGTAAGGTGCACGCCACTGCTCCAAGCTCCGTCTTCTAACGCCAATTGATGAAATCGATGATCCGCCAGCCTTGCCAGCTTTTGTACCAAGCCTAGTCCTCACTATAGCCACGTCTTCGATATTTCAAGCCATTCCACTACGTTCCTATAGGCTTAATTTGCATCCCCTTTAGTAACAGTGCAGATTAAGTCACTCCTCTACCATTCAAATATCAAACACCATACCCACCCTATAACCATCCTAGTCAAGCAACTCCTGTCTCCCCCGAGTTTTAATACGAGTTTAACTCATCCCCTCACCCTACCAAGCAGTCAATAATTAATTATTTAATTAATTATTTCAAGTAACTTCAAATTTCATCAGCGCACTCAACGTCCAGCTCCAACTGTATTTAAACTGGATAACTTTGAGTGACTGGTAAATTTGTTTTTCTCTTTCCTTATTCTCTGGTCGACCAAGGTATTTGACCACTATCTCTCATCACCTCTTACTCATTACACGCTCTTATACACTCACGAACACAAACATGTCGCGCACTGACACTAAACCTCGCGCATTAACGTACCAGGGCATAACATTCCTTATAACTCGGGACCCTGATGACCCTAAAAGCCCAAATTATACCCCTGTCAATCCAAAAACACTAATTCCGAATGGGCCTACCCAATAACGAGATAGTACACTCGTTCCACTTAAAACAGCTTCACCAAAATCAAATTCCTCACTCTCTAGCTCACCTACTCCCTCACCCGGCCACGTCTCATTCCCGACATTTGATTTCCAGAAAGAGCTGGGGTGCGCTTCACCCAATGGCAGTAACCTTCAGACCACGATGGTCCTCATCCACCCACCTATAGGTATTAGCCTTTGTAAATCAGTCAAGCAAGCAGTAATTAACGCGCACAATCCCATAGCCCAATTTATTTCCCTCATTGAGGAATTAGGTAATCACCACATAGGCATCACTCCCTCTGAGGATAGCCATCTCAACTCTGTCACTAGTGCTCTCAAGAGCCGCTTTAATTAATTAGATTCAGACCCACAAATTCACCTTCTTTAGTCTCTCAATCTGAAGAAACTAAATTGCCAGTAAAAGAAACAACAAAATAACAGTCTGTATAGCCTACTCCAGGAATCTGTGCTTTCCGCAACATGTAATGTAGACCGTAGTATATAAATACAAATTTCCGTGAATTATATTTTCCATTGTGCCCTGCCGTGTTATTTTAATTGTAATCGCTAATTACTTTTTAAAAGAGTATCAGTTGCAAAGTAATTCGTTTAGCTTGGCATTATCCCTAAGACCAGCTGACCGGCAGCGTGGAACTTGCTCACTCTAGCGCTGCCAGGTGGGGCGCGCTTGAACTTGAGGAGTCCTCTCACTTTCTCTTTCATTCGTCATGCTCCTACTGTGAATTAATATAAATAAATTTAAAATAAATATAATTCATCCCTTGGAATGTTATCAGACCACGGAGCTTGAGGGGAATTTGAGACTTATAGTCAAGCCAGCATTACTTCCGACTTGACGTTTCAGTGTTATCCTAGAGTTATCTAGCGGTTATCTAGCCAGTCACAGGCAGCCATTCAAATCGATATATCACGACAAATCGAGTTTCGTTCGCGATGTCGTGATTTAGCAAACGAAACTATAGCCTAGCACTGAAACGTCGGGCCAAGCCGGCTACTACTGTTAGTTCAGTATAAGACCACGCAAGAAATGGAGGACGTCTGCGGAAAGATTTTTTCTGAAAGAGAGAAGACCACGCAATCGCCTATTAGATTTTTCACTTTACATTATTGAGAAAATAATAGGCAACGTCGCCGGGGAAGAGGAGGACGAAGCTGATATGCAGGACATACGAGTGCGAGTGAGAGGCAAATACTGTACTACATTTAATAGACTACATGTACCATACTGTCGTTTAAGGTACAGTATGAGTAGAGACACACTGTAACAGTCCAGCCAGTATTTTAACCCTTTATAGGGCAAAACTTTTTTAACGTGTTTTTACATTTATTATTATTATTATTATTATTATTATTATTATTATTAATGTTATATTTTGTTTCTCTAATTTCAATGTTTATATATTTATTTTTAATTTATGTTCTTATAGATTTAATTTTGATATTTTTAAATTTAATTAATTACCGGTAGTTAATTTCGAATTGATTTTTACAGTTATTTTCATAATTTTTTAATAGTTATGTTTATTGTATTAATTTTTATATTCTTTTTATTATTGTAATGCTTGCCACGGTGGGTGAGTGGTCAACCTGTCGGTCCACTAACCCCAAGCTTGCAGGTTCGCTCCTGGCCGTGGTAAGTGCTTTTTTTTTAAGAGGCGGCAAAAATTACGACACCATGTCATACGATGTTGGCATGTCAAATAACCCATTTGAATTCAGTAGGCCGTATTCATAATGGCAAAATTAATCTCGGGAGTTTCCGCGAACACAAAGTTCCTCATTTCTCTACTAGAAAGCGCTATAGTGTTCAAGGAGCTTAGATATCTAACCTCCTTGACTTTCATAGTGCTTCAAGGAACAACGAAATTCGACATGCAAGCTACCCTTTGGGTGTCAAATAAGAAAGCTTGCATCCGGCGCCTCAGGCCATACGATATTATTATTGTTATTATTATTATTATTATTATTATTATTATTATTGTAATTTTATTTTTATATTTAGCCTATATTTTATTTTTACACTGTAATCGTTAATGCTTTTAGTTTTAATTTTATTAAATTTTATCCTGCAATTTACATCAAGTAGACACACAATTTGGTTTTTAGAAATACTAGCACTTCGGCATGAAGATTCTCCGAAATTTGGCTGAAAGATTCAACTATCAGCATCTTTGAAACTGTCCTTATGACAGGTGGTTAATATAGAGACCACTATCCCATAAAGGGTTAATATACAGTAGGCCTATGTGCTGAGGGAGGAGTTGGAGGCGGCCTGATGGAATATGATCTTATTGATTTGTGCCCCATTAGTAGGCCTACACACTCTCGCGAAGGCAATGAACGTCCTCGGTAAACCAGTTCACTCCCACACGCATTCAAGGAGTTGGTTGCCCTTGGATTTCAGAATCTCTCTCCGGGCGTTCAACTGCTTATCTGCTAGCTTCCTTTGTTATTGTAGGAAGCTCCGTCAGAATAACGCAAATCCGAATCTCTTTTAGAAAAAATTGCATTTCAGCCGATAAGTTTATTACTTCCGGCTGTTTTTTTATTATATTACTGTTGTTTTTGAATGCTAATAATTATAGCTGTCGATTTAATCATTAATCGGACCGATTAATCTAAAAATACGATTAAACGATCAATGTGCTTCAGTCGATTAATCGAACCGATTAAAAACATTATGTGGTGTAGGAAAAGTAATTGTTTTTATATATGAATTGCAGCCGAATGACCATTAGCTGGGTAGCACAACACCTGTGTATTTTATTATTAATTGCCATGTGGCGTGCTAGCATCAGCTATTGTAAGATTGACAGGTCATTAAAGTTAGCCTACCTGATGCTCATCCCTTTGCTTCAGAAAGATTAAAACGATAATATCTAGGAGTTGACCTCCACAATGGTGGAAAAAACATTCAGTCCAACTTTCACTTCTCACATGCATAGCGAAAAAATTGCTTTACATTCCAGCTACTTAATTTCCGTGTGAGGGAGTGTTTAGTGAAGTTGGAAAAATATTGTTACTAAGAGAAGGGCAGCCCTTAGTTCTGAGGATGTCAAGTGACCGACATGTCTGAAGTCCTGGAGCAAAGAAATGTGACTGTAAGTAACTGTGGAGTCCAACTTCAAACTCGTGTGTCATTAAATAATCAATATTGATATATATTTTAAATAATAGGCCTATTATTAACTTAAATGCTTTTGAATTTATTTATTTTTTACTTGCACGCCACCAATACAATTAAAATATAATATTCAAAGGTTTTCTTTGTCGTACTGATACTGTGGAAAACCTACTAAAGTTCGATTAATCGCAACATTTTTAATCGATCGACAGCTCTACTACTAATAATGTTATTAGTCAACCTAGCAAGATGTGGCTATATCGATGCCAGCAACATCACATGTGACTGTGGTGAAGAACAAACTATGCAGCATATGCTCCAGTGTCCATTGTGCCCATATTCCTGCAACGAAGATGATCTTTTTTTATGCAACACAAAATGCACTTGATGTTGCTAGGTTCTGGTCGAGATTGATGTGAAGTGCTTTTCAATTTATTTGTGTTATGTTATGTAGTTGACTATGCATATTTGAACTGTGTAAATGGTATTTCTGATACGATAATAATAATAATAATAATGTTATTGGTTTTACGTCCCTTTTAACTACTGCGGCTTTTAGACAAAAAAGTGTTTCTAATATTTATACGTTGGGTGTGCTTCTTGAGATGTAGGCTACTCTACAAGAAACAACATGTTGAGTAGTAATTAATCACAAATTATAAAAGCTGCCTTGTCAATCACTAGAAAGTAGTTTAATAATTAAATTTACTCGTACATGTTTCGTAATATCAATGATAACTTCGTCAGCGTGAAAAAATCTTAGAAACTACGGTATCTTAAAACAAATATGGATATCCTTACAATAAGTCATTAATTTAAATAAATGAAAGGTCACAAAAAGAATTAATAAATATTTATAGGATGTGTGAAATACTTGGTCGTACCATATCCACCTGAGATGTCAGTCATTTCAATAAATTTTGCACGTGGGAAAGGTTTGCTTCAGGACATAAACCTGCTGAAAAACATCTGTCGTTTATACATATGTATTAATCAGGAGATTGAACAACGTATCACTTCCAAAACTGAGATACCAGTCACTTCAATAAATTTTGCAGATGGGACAGTTTGCTTCAGGACATAGACCTGCACGAATCTGTTTGTTGGTTATCTCCATCCGCTGTTCTATATGGTTAATGTATATTTGCTAGGTTATTATATAATAATGGGATGTATAAAATATTTCGACATTAATAATCCAACCGTAATGAAATGATAAGTTGAGAATTCAATTAAGTAACATCATGAAACAGTGCATCAAAAGTGGAGAATACCATCATCATAATGGTTAATGTCCATGCATTTTATGAGTAGTAATTATTCTGAATTATGAATACTTTAAATACTCTCACGTCGCTAAACAACGCCCGAGTAGCGCCGAGTGAAACAACTAGTATAAAGTTCAAAAAATTGAACAAATTCCTTGAGTCAAATGTAAATTTAGGCTGGTTCATTGGTGTCTCGGGTGTTGAACCTGTTGGAGGAGACATGAGCTGGAAGCAGGTGAGCAGTGAAGCGTGAACATGGGGTTCACTGCGCTAACACAACTGGTGTAGAGAGCAGATGTAAGGCGAAATGTCTGCCTGCCTGGAAATAGTGTGAAATAGTATGAAATGTCTTATTTAATCTGTATGAAGTATTCTTGTAGAAACATACAGTATGTAATTAATGTAAAGATTAGCTATAGAAATATCCTAAATTACTTGAATTATAAATCTCTGGCTAACAAACGAAAAATTCCAATTCTTGTTTTTGTCTTTAAAGTATTCAATAACTTTTTGTACAGTCCGTATTTAATATCACAGTTTAATTTACGTGTCCCACCTCCCTCAACTCGACCGAAGTTTATTTATTACATTTTACTGCCCAAGAACTAGAACTGAACAGCATAAACCTTCCCCGATAATAAGTGCTATTCAATTAAACAATGAACATTCAATAGCAACCAACCTTGACTTATCAGTTACACATATACAGTAGTTCCTTTGTTTCTGGCTGTTGTGCGATTACATGAACTCGTACATTCCACCTACCAATTTCCTAAACAGAATTATTATATTTTCGTATTAAGTTGTAGAATTAGTTTAGATTACAATCTCACGAAGTTTTAAAATGCACAGTTTTTGTCCTAGAGACTTGAAATTTATTTTCGTGGTAAAGGAGATAAGGACCTTTCATTTATGTCAAACAAACTTTTTTGTAAACTTCCTAGTTTCCAAAATATAAGAATTTCAAAATTGGACTGTATTCAAAAAACACCAAAAAATAAAAAAGGTTTATTATAAAAATAAAGATCATCGTTTCAACCATGGCACAACGTTCTATCATGTTTGGTTTACAAACTATCGCCTGCTTTCAAAAACAAACATTTTCAAATTTTAAATATATATATATATATATATATATATATATATATATTATCAGTGGTCCACAGCAAAGAAGACGTCACCCCGAGTCCTTGGACCCCTCGTACACGTCTCTGGTATGATCGGTTCGCGAGATATAACAAAAAGTCTAAAATCATGGTTTTACCACAAAATGGGTTTTCACTCCTACTCAACACACATATCCTCAGCAAAAGGGCATCGCGACAAAAATAGTGACATGTCAACTTTTGTTCTCGTCTTAGGCGTTCCCGAGATATTAACAAAAATGTTAAAAAAACATGTTTTACCCCAAATTACGTTTCCAAATTCCACCCATTTAAAAAAAATACCTCACCATCAAATAGAGCGGAAAAGATACCATCTAAACGAGCCCTCACTCAACACTAGTCCTCCCCCACCACCTAACCTTTTTCCAACATAGCCATACGTATTCAAGCACACACGCGACTGGTAGGAGAATTCCCCTTCTAGCACTACTACATTATGCCTTTCAATTACTGTAAGTTATATTATAATTTGATAGAATTGTGTAGCCAAATGCACATGTGTTTCTTTTTATTAGGCAAATGCCTGTTAGCATAATAAATCCAAGTAGACTATTCGCCATCTCTTGATGAATACAGTACTTTTGCATTTGTCAGTTGGCACAGGCTAGAGTAAAAGGTGGCTTTTCACCGATGTCTCAGTCTCACTCATGGCTGTGATTATATGGAAGCTACTGAGGTATGGGTGGTGCTTAGTAATGGCATTCGGGGCACAGTCAGTGCCTGTGAATGCTGTGAAAGGTTCAACTCATAGGGTTAGGACTACTGTTATGACTCAGTGAGGAAAGCAATGGCAAACTACCTCACTCCTCTTCTTGCCTAGAACGCCTCAAAATAGCGCTGCCTTGAGTTTTTGTGGGTATCTACTCACATAACGTAACGGCGGTACTTTTTGAGGATCCAACCAGCCTTCGGGCTGACTACCTAACAGACAGACTAAATAAATAACTCATGTCCAGGGAAGACTGTTTCTTGCATGGCTGGGGAGTAGCGCCGTTCCTAGTAACCGTTACTTTTGCGGTAATGACGTTACTTTAAGTAACTGTAACCGTTACATTTACAGATATCACACTAGACAAACAAACTTGAGGGTCAATAACCACTAACAATATCTTAACAAAAAAACAGAACTAACAAGACAAGTTGCTCAGGTTTGTAGTAACTGCTGTAACTAAATTAGGAAGTCACTTTTGAAAGCCTTTGTCTGGAGCGGGGCGCTCTATGGAAGCGAAACCTGGACTTTTGGCGCAGCAGAAAAGTGGAGGAGAATAGAAGCGTATGAAATGTGGTGTTACAGGAGAATGATGAAGATCAGATGACTCGATAGAGTAAAAAATGAGTGGCTTCGGTGGCGTAGTTGGTAGCATGCTGAGCTTCTATGCCGAAGATCGCGGGTTCAAACCCGGCCGAAGTCGTCGGATTTTTTTAGAGCGTTAAATATCCCTCAGTATGACTTCCTTCAGAGGTGAAGTAAAGCCGGCGGTCCCATGTCACAGATTTATGGCATGAAAAAGAACCTTCCACTAATTACACTTGTGGAAGCAAAATTTTGTAGGTTAGTTTGATAACGCTCTATTAGTTCCAACGTTCGCCACCGGTTGCTGACTGTGATGGCATTTAGTAGCCGCATCCGCAGCTAGGTGTCGTGGATGGTAGCATTTGGTGGCAAAAAATAGGAACTACCGTACTTGAAAAAATCAATCGTCTGCAGTCCTTCTACCTGAATCACAGATAACACACACTAATACAGCCATCACAATTAACACCGGTTATCAGACAGATTCTACACAGACCCAAAGTATACGGGGCTACATAACCGCATTGTCGCAGCTTCTAAACTAAGGAACCAACCAACCAACCATAACAAATGGAGAGGTATTAAGACGAGCTGAGAGACGCTTCTGGCGACTGCTAATGAAGAGAAGAGATGGGTTGGTAGGTAACATGCTAAGACACCCAGGAATAGCAAGGTTAGTTATGGGAGGAAGGGTCGAAGACAAGAACTGTACGGGTAGACTAAGGTTAGAATATGTTAAACAGATTGCCTCGGATGTAAGGTGTGGTAGCCACTGTATGTAGAGATGAAACGATTAGCTCAGGACAGTGAGGCATGGAGATCTGCATCAAATCAACCCAGTCAAAAGATGGCTGAGTTGGGAATCAAACACACGAGACTTATGAGACTCATGAGCGTAACCTGTTCCGGCCATCAGACCAGAACTAACTACATTTCTTGGCAGAGCAGGGAATCGAACCGGGACCTCCACTGTGACAGCCAAGAATCCTAGTCACTACGCCATGTGGTGGACATCCTTTTGTTAGTACTGTACTGTAATTTGAGTGTTTTGTGGTCGGAATGAGGCCAAGCAGGTAGAGACCGAGAATCCCACCCCACACCCCACGCTAACCCTCGCACACCCATTCTTTGTGATGAATGGCCTCCGTGAGAGCTGTTGTGAAGCTGAACCTAACTGTACAAGGTCGTTCCTTTCCTCAAAACTTGGTCCATAGCTTCTCTTTAGCCAAGGCCGAGACCTTTGAAACATTAGACTGAATTATTATGACCCACAGCTTTGAAGACCTTTTTTCGGTGTTGCCTTATTGAAAATTAATATTGCAACTATTAAGTCGGTCAACAGAATATATTCCCAATTACTGGAAGATGCGAAAAGATTATTATTATTATTATTATTATTATTATTATCATTACTATTACTATTATTATTACTATTATTACGGTATTATATTATTTTCGTTTCGGTCGTCGAGGGACCACGAGTCAATTTCAATGCTTTGTCCTTTGCGGTTCCTCCTCCTTCTTATTCTTCTTCTTATTATTAATCTTCCTCCAGTATTTCCTCTTCGTTTCCTCGGACCATTTCGAGCCGGTTTTCTTTCCCTTCCTCCCTTGGAATCCTTCCATTTTAGCACTTTTTGCCTAAAAATATATCCGTGTGGTGTCTCTTCTTCTCTGATATTGTTTCTTTCCAAATCCTTTTTGACTTCTTGTACCCAGGTTGTTGTTGACTTCTTGTTCCACAAGAATGTGAAGATCTGCTTGGTTAACCTTCTGTCATCCATCCTGTACAATTATTATTATTATTATTATTATTAATAATAATAATAATAATCGCTTATCCTCCCAGCTTGGCTTCATCCACGGATTGTGTGAGGGATCATTCCTCAAATATCGCAAAGATGGTACCTGGGAACTGAACACACTTCGTCAGCCGATACAACTGGGGATGGTAACAGGCCGACTGCTAACTTGGGTTTAAGGAAAGGTCAAGGGATTTTGGAAGGAAATCGGCCGTGGACAAATTGATATCCTACTTGTTTACTCCAGTAAAACTGACCTACATACACTTTTTGCACACCTCTGACACTCTGATTTAAATGAAATGGCAATGGCTAGTAGGACTTGGAATATGCTGTAATATGTAATGCTTTTTTAATCATATTTTATTGCCTTTATTAATTAGTTTTATTTTCTCTTGTCAATAGAAGTTTTGTAACACTTCTTCAATCTTATTAAGACTGAGATTTAATTTAAGTTAAATAAATGAATAAATTAAAACAGAAAATAATCACATAACACACTTATTTTAACCTAGTTTCGATTTTTGCAAAAAATGAAAGTAGACTTATGAGATCTACACAGGGCCAAAAAATTGTGTGAGTGTGTGTATGTGTGTATGTCTGTCCCCCTATCAATTGAAACACGACGAAACCGAATTGAACGAAATTTGGTACAGAGGTAGCACTAGCAAAGGCCACCTCAATGCCATATTTTATATTGTCGCCATCTTTACGAAATTTGGTAAAAACATACCACAGACTCGTCCTGTGCCCAAACTACAAGGTCATCAGCCGTACCATTTAGAGATGGCGGCCGTGTGAATTATGCCAGCTTTATAATCAATAACTTAAGACATACCGGTACCAATTCCGATTATCGAGCCGAGGGTGGTTTAAGCTATCCTAGAGGACGTGACCCGTTTATTTATTATAATTTTATATTATAATATTTCACTTTATCACTGACTTAAAAGAGCTGAGCCGTGTCTGTCACATGACAAGATGACAGCTGACCTCTTGTGCTTGTCCTATATTTCAGTAATTTAAGTATGTTGCATGCGATATAGCCTACTGATAAAAATAATATGAGCTTTGTATGAAATGATTTATAATGATGACGTACTGCTGTGAAGAAATCATTTATTTCAAGACATTATTTGCATAGCACTGAGATGTTATGGACATGTTTAGCTCTGTGCTAGCGCGTTAGTCTCTCACGCGGTCGGCTGGTGTTCGAAACCTACTAGTGTTTTCTTGAATTCTTTTACAAATGATGCGGACGAGCTCTTCCCACAGATACTAAATAAAATGCTATGTAGCTCAAAGAAGAGGCCAATGTATTCACTCGTTTATTAATAATCACAGCCTCGGCATCGCACATAAACAAAAGACAAAAAGAAGGTGAATAGAAAAACAAGATACCGTACACGTTGTCATCAACCACAGCCTTCTCAATTCCTCTGTACGGTGCTGTCCTCTTGCGGGTTACGTGGGTAATTATTCCAAACATTCAGCTTTGTAAATCCCTGGCCTCCTGATGTATTGCAAGTTTGTATTAGTTCAACTTCTAGCCATGACCGCGTACCGATTACCTTTAAACACTGCCAGCTGGATCTCATCCCTCTTGGATGCTTTAAACTGCCTTTCCATTCAACACTCAGGGGCGTACAAGATATATATTAATTCACTGCTATGTTGCAGCACCAACCTACTGTGATTGCCACGGATTTTTAAGTGGAAGATACCTGAAACGAAGGATTCTTAAGTTTGGAGGCTTAATATCTAGATTATTGGACGTGGATGCATTACAATAAGTTGGTAGTTTTGTTATTCAATCATCATAAAAACGTATGTATTTTTGATTTAGGCACATACTAACTGGCTAATTATCAATATAAAAGAAAACAAAAAATACATGGTGGTGGAGATGTTTTAGGGGCGAGGACAGAAAGTTATTATACCCATATATTTAGGAGAAGTAGGAGAAAGTAGGCTATAATTATGTTCTTTGCTGAACATCTTGTTTACATTTTATACCGGTAATACAGTACGGTATAACTCACATAATATAAATGGATTCACCGCTAGATCATGGGATATACTGTATTGCCATTGAATTGAATGTACTTCCTAGGAAAATAAATTTTTATTATTATGCACACATTTTTAAGTGGCAAGAACGTTGAGCTTACGACGCACACAACGTGTCTGTGTCCCGAAGTCACTGCCCTGTCTCAATCGCTCAAGCCATGGAATGTTATGCGGCCCGACATGTGCACGTGTAGCCTTCCATCCTGTCCCGCCAAGGTTGTCAAGAGAGGATGGCGATAGCCATTTAGCCAACCTAACGGCCGTGACTATCACTGCTGCCAAGCCAACTCTTCACTGCCACCTGTACTATTGCATATGCGTCGACTCGCATAGCTCAGAAAACATCAATTTATACTTTTCAAGCCACCTCTTGGTGTAGCGGCTAGCATTCTTGGCTGACGCCCCGGAGGGCCAGGTTCGATCCCCTGGTCTGAGGACTGCAACGGGGTATACTCAGTCTCGTGAAGCAAAACCGCATCTGGGCCATTCTAGGAGCGATTTTCCGTGGTTTCCCACTTCAGGCAAATGTCGGGATGGTTCCTAACTTAAGGCCACGGCCGCCTCCTTCCCAATCTTCCCCTGAATTACAAATACACACCCTACTACAGACACCACAATTTATTATACAAATTCTATAAAATGAAACAACAACAACTATACTCTTTCATTGGGTCAGCATACATGCAAAAACACATTGAACCGCGTACTTTAATAATGGTTGGTTGGTTCCTTAGTTCAGGGGCTGCGACAACGCGATCATGTAGCTTCGTGTACAGGGTGCGCACAAATGATTGAAGCGGTTTCAAAAAATTCCTGTTTGTTTATTATTTGTTGTAACATTATAAAATTTTATAGACAGACAGGAAAAACTCACATTATACGACTACAAAAGCTCGATATGTGCCCCATGAGTAACTCTACACACATCAACTCTATAGTTCGCCCCACACCCGACGTAAAATGCCGCTGTCATTTTGACCTAAGGCGTTGATGTTGCGGGCCCCCAGTTCTGTTAGATCAGCCGGTAATGGTGGCGTAAAAACTGCGTCTTTCACATAACCCCATACGAAGAAGTTGCGAGGGGTGAGGTCCGGAGAGCGTGGAGGGCATGACATGAGGACCTGATCTTCATTCCCGATATGACCGATCCATCTTTCTTGAAGTCTGCTGTTCAGAAAGTAACGAACATCACCATGGAAATGAGGTGGAGCACCATCCTGTTGGTGGATGAAGTTCATGCTATCGGTCTCCAACTGTGGCATGAGCCAATTCTACAGCATATCCAGGTAGATGTGCCCTGTAATGGATTTTTCAGCGAAGAAGAAGAAGGGACCGTAAACTTTAAATTTCGAGATGGCACAGAAAACATCGAGCTTGGGAGAGTCACGAACGTGCAGCACACAGGTACGGAGATTTTCAGTCCCCCAAATTCGTACATTGTGCCTGTTCACTTTACCACTGAGAAAAAATGCTGCCTTATCACTGAAGAGGCTATTCAAACAAAACAAAACTTTGAGGGATACTTGCCTTACAACATCAAACACCATCACCATAGCTCTAATAATATGGCTAGAAATGATTGACAAAACCGCTCCAATCATTTGTGCGCACCCTGTACTTTGGGTGTGTGTAGAATCTGTCTGATAACCGGTGTTAATTGTGATGGCTGTATTAGTGTTTGTTATCTGTTTTTAATTCAAGTGAGGACTGCAGACGAAAATTCCAAGTAATTCCTACTTTCGCTACCAAATGCTACCATCCACTACACCTAGCTGTGAACTTAGCTACTACTAGATGCCATCGCAACCAGCGCCTGGTGACGAACGTTGGAACTTACGAGCATTAATGAAACCCAACCTACAAATTTAGCTTCACATAAGTGTAGTTAGGGGAAGGTTCTTTTTCATGCCATAAATCTATGACATGGACCCGCCGGCTTTACTTCCCCTCCGAAGGAAGGCATACTGAGGGTTTTTTAAGGGTAACGCAGGAGGATGCCAAACGGTTAACGAAAGTGTGATAAATTCCGTGGAAAAGCCACACTCAGGATAGACGCTATTAGTTTCGGTATTCGAACCTCCGATCTCCGTACTTGCCGCAGCTCCCCATCGCGGCCGTTGTGAGTGATTTAACGCGCACGGCTACGCAGCGCTGTTCCTTCCTTCCTCCCTCCCTCGCGCGAGACGTGACTTATTTCACCAAGCCATGTTATTATAGCGTTGAAAATGAAACCTAATTGAACTTAATGCTAGTTACAACTCTTCTTGTGCTGGCCACGTGCCTTCGAGGGATTCCCCTCCAGTGCGGCACACTGTAGTCCCCGGTCGCAGCTTGCGTCATTATTGAGTTGGACCAAGGTATTTGGAGTTTCCCTGGAAGTGCAACTCGGCTTCATTTGTTTTCGTTCCGCAAAATACACAGTCAAGTTAAGATTGGACGGAAAGGGGATTTGTGTTTCATACACCTCGCCATTCTTAAATTACGTCTGACAAGAATTCGTTGCTCATGCATCACCATGATAATATAATTAACTAGCATTACCCGTCGCGGCTTCGACCGCGAATATTTGGAAAGAGTACACTTAGCAAAATCTCAATCATGCATGCTATGACTGATTTATCCTTGGTATGAATAATCAGACTTTATCAATTCAGTTACTGGTGCAGTGGTTAGGGGTTTGTCATTTCTTCATAGGTATATCAGAGCGAAGTTAGTTTTCTGGGAATATCACAGATACTGTTAATTTAAGGGCCTTTAAATGTGGTTTTCGGAGACCCTTTATAGTCGGGTGAAAAAGACCTTTCGTACCACACTCACACGTGAAAATTGCGTGAAAAAATTCTAGAGTGCCCCTTGACCCCATTAAGCGCATTATACTGTATGTATTGATGAATTGTACAGCTTAATTTGGTTCAGTGATAACCTTATAACCGTCTGGAAACGTTCACAGTAATGTAATAATTGGAATTGCATTGCGTCTTACAGAAATAGATGGACCTGTGAGATTCTGTTACCATGGTTACCGTGTTGCATTCTGTCATTATTTCATTGTAAATATACATGTTTTAAGGTATTTATTTAATTGTGCGGCATTTAAAGAGTAAGTGAGTGTGTTTCGCTTTCGCATTGGGTTATGCTGAACCTGTAGGTACCCCATATGTGTAGGTTGGTGTTAATGGGACCTTATTTTCGGTACAAAACTGGAATGGGACCTTAGTAGAATAATATAGGGAGGGATAGTCCAGTCAGTGATAACCCATTTTTAACCCATCGTGCCAAGACTTAAAACGGATATAGGTCGATAGTTCATTGACATCGAAAAAAAAAAGCGCTTATCACGTAATGCATTCATAACTGTTCCCGGGCGAAGCCGGGGCGGGTTGCTAGTATACGTATATTAATGGTTTGCGTAATTTTATTTAATAGTTATATGCTTTGAAAGTACTGCACATGTTTGCTACTGAATTCGTGTGAATTTACTTGCATCTTCACTCGTGTCGAGAAACGTCCAACGAATCATATTTTCCTCCAAAACATCATTTATGAAAACCCACGACTGCTGATGTATAAGAAGCTATTTCTTGATCAGATCTTTACCTCAAAATAAACTTTCCGATATTCTTGGAACTAGGAATGAGACATCTACGTTTCCTGTCAAGATGAGTTGTACAGTATATAGCTGTGCTACCCACGTTGCCTACTGTATGCCGGGAGAAGATAAAGGGATATGTTGTACACACTTCATTTTTGATCGAACATTACGAACCTCGTAATGCGGACGGTTTTCAAGTTACCACTAGGAGCCCTCAGGGTCCAGTTTAGCAAAACCGTAATGTTAAGCTATTTTGACAATCGCGCCAAAAGTTGAAAAGCTAGAAGACCCGGAAGTATGTCAAAATGCGTGTTTTGAAAAGCTCTATCATATTTTGAAATGACTTCCGGCTTAAATAATATTTAAAAAAAAGTGCTAAAAACGCTTGTTGACGTGACGACGTCAAATTAATTTTTGGAATACCATGACGTTCGTGAAAAAATGTTTAGTTTTATCTCTCTTCTGCTGCAACGCTCTCTCTCTCTCTCTTCTGTTGCTGCGCTCGAGTGTCGCTTTTGTATGTCACGGGTGAACCTCTGGATGCGGTTTTCACCATTCTGTGAAGGATATCTCGAGGAAGATTTCTGTAGAAAATAATTTGTATATGATCCAAGAAAGCCGAGCAGTAACGACTTCAGTGAAAAAGTCGGAAGAAACACATGGCGTCCGTGCGCTTTTTAAACAGTTAAAAATATCTATTTACTATGAGTGTAAGAATTGTTCAGTATGAAAAGTTCTACAAAAAAGGCCGCGAGAGCATATCTCTATCTTCAATACATCGCGCACTATAAGTGTTTCTACATTTTCATTTCTTGCAACAATCTCCATTCAAATACTGAGGCAACAGTTTACGAGCCTATCACCCCAGTTACAGCCTAGGTAGCGGGCGAGCCTATTACCCCAGATACAGCCAGCAGCAAACTGTCGAGTAGTGTTGAATTAAAACTTCAGAGTAGAGTGGTTGCGTTTGGAGTTTCCCTGGAAGTGCAACTCGGCTTTTCTTCATTTCGCCTGTGAACTTTCCGTTCCGCAAAATACATAATTACAAAATATACGAAGCTGAAATTTCGCAAGAGCTACAGTTTTAAACAAATCAGTCCGACGCTCATATATCGTCGCGCACCGTAGTTGCACACACCCAATAATTTTTGTTTAAATGGAACTTATTCTACAGAAAATGTTTGGTTGTTTTAATCTATTCTTTGGTTCTTCAATTTGTAGGAAGCAAATTTTTGAATTTCTCAAAACGGAAGTAGTAGATATTTTGATTTTGATTTGACCATGTATAGGGTGACACTAGCGCTCGTAGTGATAGATGTGGTCTAACTGTTTGTGTGCATGACTTGTCAGTCAAAACGGAAGTAGATATTTCGAATTTTTTGTTATCTCAAGTCATTTTTTCTACATTAAGTTCCCAGCCTGAAGGGTTAGAGCTGTGACTTTTTGTAGACACCTTGGACACTCTGTAATTGACAAATTCCATTTTGCTTCCAGATGCTTCCCGTATTGAGGCTAAGAACCCCGTCGTGGACATGGATGGTGACGAGATGACCCGCATCATCTGGGCCTTCATCAAAGAGAAGCTGATCCTGCCCTTTGTGAAGGTAACGAAAGAGTTTCCATTCCCGGCTGAGAAAGTCACTCTTTTGAAGGACAGTAAAATACACTTTTAACGATTTGTAATTTTTTCCGTTAAAGATAGGTCTTCTTCATCTTATCCCACTTCAAGTGGGGTCGATGTTTCTGGCAAGTCTTTTCCAGTTTATTCTGTCCCACACATCATTGTCCCCTAACTGCTTCTCCTTTAGGTCTTCATCGATATTGTCAGTCCATCTTCTTCCAGGTCTGCCTCTATTCCTCGTGCCATCCACAACCTGAGACATCGTTCTCCTCCCTACATAATTGTTATTTCGACGCATAACATGCCCATACCACAGCAGTCTTCTCTCCTGGATTTTCTTGGAGACTTCTGTTACTTTAACTGTGCCCCTGATTTTCTCATTTGTGATGTGATCAATCCTAGTGATGCCACTCATTCAGCGCAACATCTTCATCTCAAGTCACATCCAGCTTTTGACACTGTGACTTAGTTATTGCCCATGTCTCCGCACCATATATAATGGCTGGCCTCACATCTGTTATCGTAGGCCTTTCCTTTTTCCCTTATATTGAGCCTTTTGTCACACAGAATGCCAGAGAATCTTCTCCAGTTCATCCAGGCTGACTGAACCGTGTAGTTAATCTCAGTATTTATGTTGCCATCTTCAGACATTGTTGACCCAAGATACTTGAAGCTACTTACTGGCCTTAAGCTTACTCCATCCATCTGCACTAATTCATTGCCCTCACCACCAAGGCACAAATACTCGGTTTTCTTTCGACTGATTTTCAGACCTCTGGTCTCCAAGGCTTCTCGCCAGTGTCGCACAACACAATGTCATCGGCAAACAGCATGCACCATGGTGCTGCACTACGTAAGCTATCAGATAGGACATCCATGACATGATTGAATATGTATGGACTCAGGGCTGATCCCTGATGCAACCCAACTTGAACAGGTAACCAGTTAGTCAACCCGACGCTACTCCGGACTCTTGTTTTAGCCCCCTCGTACATGACCTGGATAAGCCGCACATATTTTTCCGGGACTAAAGATAGGTCTATACTGAAATAACTAAACCATGGGCATACTGAGAAAAAATAAAGTAGTGTACATGTCTTATTCAATGTTGTATTTACATAGTTCTGCTACGAATTAATACAGTATTAACACGTCTGACGATTCTTTGCCGTTTTGAAGAGAATGCGCTGACAACTGTTTACATCTGTCTATCGACGCAACAGGGCGAGTGTGAGGTAAGAGGGAAGGCACACACACTCCGCATCGAGCGCTATTGACACTAGGAGACTGTGCGTTGTTCTGCCTCTTGTGCTAATAATACCCATTCTACTATAATAATTAGAGACCGGATTATATGCAACATAAAAAGCTCGAAATATGCATCCAAATATGCATGAAAAGTTTAAAAATATGCAACATCAAATAAAATAAAATGATTAGTTATATTACTTCAAAAACACCGTCAGTAGTGGCTACGCGGGCTAAAGCGCAGCGTTAGGTCATGGGGCCAAGCTCTCTGCTGACTCGGTAGACTCGTGGGTTCGAGCCCCACCGTCGGCTGTCCTTGAAATGGTTTTCCGTGGTTTCGCATTTTCAACTCCAGGCAAATGATGCGACAGTACCTTCTGACAGGCCACGGCCGCTTCCTTCCACATCTTTGCCCAGTTTCATTCATCTTCATCCATTCCATCTCTCATCCCGACGTGCAGGTCGCCCACGGGCGTCGACTAGAAAGACCTGCACTCGGCCTCTCAGGAGGCTACACGACAAAAAAAAAAAAATCCAAAACAACATACGCTCGGCAATTTTTATTATTTACTTCATAAGATAAAAGTATCGTTTACAAATTATTTTACATTTTGATACTATGGCAAGCAGAAACGATCCGGTACTGTTCCAGATGTTCAGTAGTAAAATTGTATACTCAAAAGCTCAAAACATTTTTATAAGCAGAAAAGAACCACTCTACAACTGACGTACCGTAACTGGACAGTTTTTGAATATCGGTGCTATATTGGCACTTATTGTTTCTGGCAAAAGTTCACCTGTCCCATTAATAAAACTATCAATTTGACTCAAAGGTTCGAAGCCTGGGTTATTGTTGAAAATGTTTTCAAACTTTTCTTTGAGTTTCAACGGAAATACCTCCAGCAAGGAGGAGTTCACTAGACAAATTTTATTCATTACCTGAATAGATTCAGTCAACGCCAAACCTTGAGTTTCGAGGTTTTTTTTTTACTCGCACGTGATTGCTATTAATAGCATGGTTTTTCTGAATACTGGAATCATTAAATGCTTCCTTGCACTGACAAACTGCCAAAGCCTCGGCACTATCAAAGTCATTTACTG
Source organism: Meconema thalassinum (assembly GCA_946902985.2). Classification (NCBI taxonomy): domain Eukaryota; kingdom Metazoa; phylum Arthropoda; class Insecta; order Orthoptera; family Tettigoniidae; genus Meconema; species Meconema thalassinum. Next base: position 173,683,789 of record OX336398.1, on the reverse strand, counting down.
AACCTTTGATGGCCTATAAAACATCAAAACGAGATCGAGCATGAGACCGCTCTTTTAGATTTCTAGAATATTGTAAATATAGCCCTAAAAATATGCATCAACACCAGTTTTTAGTTAAAATATCCTATAACCGGTGAAAAGGGACTAAATATTGCGAATGCAAATGCATATAATCCAGTCTGTAGTAATAATACACTATTCTTCCATTAAGGATGCGAATCCCTTTTAAATAATTGCCATATCACAAATTTGGAATACCTAATGGACCAATCGCAATGCTCGTGTCGCAATGAGCCATCGACATACAAAGCAGACCAGGGGCGTATATAGGGGGGGGAGGGGAGGAGCTGTGAGGGCTTCAGCTCCCCCGTAAAAAGCCAACAAAAATTAAGAATGTGTTTCTTTGGTAAAAGCATAAAATAATTGTAAATTTGGTTGTATCCTAACTTATTGGCTAAGTTATAAACAATATTACAGTAAGATTGAACTTAGTATACTGCCTCATGGTGTAGCAGCAGGTATTCTTGGTTGCCGCCCCAGAGGTTTGAATTTGATTCCTGGCTCTGCCAAGATAATTTAATTCTGGACCGATGGTTGGAACGGGGGTACACTCAGCCTTGTGTGTACAGTACGGTACTTTTGAGATATAAATTATCAATTTATAAAGAAAGAAAAAAAAACTGTTTACCTTTCTGCTGAATAAATTGACAAATATTAGATATTTGCCATTCATACTCCATAGAAAATTCATTAAGTATAACATTTTATTTGTGTGTTGTGTTGTATTTTACAACTTTTTTTGTATTGCCGCTAATTGCTGGCTGTATTAACTTAGAATTTTACAGTTAACACTTTTCTAAAATTATTACACAAAGTTATATGCTCTAAGATCCATCCATCATCTTGCACAGTTTCCAGCCACTGGCCGGGTCTGTTTGGAACACAAGCCTCTCCAACGTCTTCTGTCTTCCTACCATCTCTCAGCCTCCACCCTTGTCCAGTCGTCTCCTCTCTTCACGCTTTCTTCCACCCCCTTCAGCCACCTGTCTCTCAGTCTCTTTCCTTCCCATTTCGTTTCGTGTATCCTTCTGGGTATCCTCTTCTCCTCCATTCGTTTTACATGTCCATACCATCTAAGTCTAGATTTCTCTATACCATCCTGTAATGGGTCCTCCTTCATTAATTCTCTGGTACTCTCATTTCTTGTTCTGTCCATCTTTGTAGCTCTAATACTGCTTCTCAAGAACCTCATCTCACTGGCCTGTATTTTGCTCTTCTCCCTTCCTTTCATAACCCAGGTCTCCGAGGCATACGTCAGGATAGGGATATAGTACGTCCGATATATGATCTTTTTGCTGTTCTGAGGGACATCCTTGCTCCATAGCATCTTCTCACACTCCTCCGGAATGCTTCTGCCTGTCTCCCCCGCTCATTTATTTCCCTATCGTTTCTTCCATTATCTTGTATCAGGCTTCCCAGATACTTGAAACTCTCCACTTTCTTCAGCTGTTCCTCACCCATTGTTATTCCTGTTGTGGTTCTTTCCTTCCTTGTTGTGATCACCATCTCACTCTTATTTATGCTAAATTTCATCCCATATCTTTGTATTATTCCTTCCCACACGTCCAACTGTTCCTGTACCTCCTCCTCCTTGTTTCCCCAAATTATCAAATCATCTGCAAACACCATTGCATTCATCTTTCCTTCCCCAATTACTTGTGCCACTTGGGTCATTATGGCATCCATCACCACAATGAAAAGTAACGGTGACAGCAAGATATTGGTTGATATTTCTGGGTATTTTGCGGTGTCAATCCCCTGTGAATATGCACAATTTTCCAGGATAGTCAGCCCCCCCGGCAAATAATTGTATATATGCCCCTGGTTCAGACTGTACTAATATATCTGGGAAAACAGATTGTGTCACACAGTGACAGCTTACATATTTTATACCGACAAGGATTGGTCAAGATTAATTGGAGGATTATCCATTTCGCAAGGTCCGTATTGACGTGTACAATGACAATTTAATGGGTTAAGGGGTCTCCGCCCATTAAATTGTCAAGGATTGGTCAGACGAGTAATACTGTATCACTTTCACTCTCGTGTTGAGGTCAAGCACAACTGTTGCTTTCGAAGCCATGAAGACTACTGCTGAAATATGTTGGTAATGTACGTTGAGAAGTGCTCAATTTAAAGCTTAATTCAAGGCTGATTTTTTTTGGCTGTTGCGCCGGAGTCCCGGGTACGGTTCCCGGCTCTGCCTAGAAATTTAATTCTGGTCTGGGGGCTGGAGCGGGTTACACTCAGCCTCGTGAGACAAAACGGAGAAGAGGCGGGTTCGATTACTACCTCAGCCATCCTGTAAGTGGTTTTCTATGGTTTCCCCACTTCTACTCCTGGCAAATGCTAGGATAGTTCCTAACTTAAGGCCATGGCTGCTTCCTACCTCAATTACAAATACAGTGGAACTTGGATAATTCTAACCTCAAGGGACCAGTAGGAAAATTCGAATTATCCAAAAATTCGAATTAAGAAAGTTATTTGAAAAGGGTAGAGAAAAGATATTGTAACTTAATGTATTATGTTTACATAACGATTCATGTTCAACAAAGCAGATTAACAGACAACGGTACTGTATAATGACTGTATCGTGAATAACCTCAAAAGTTTTAAATGATAAAATAAAACCAAAATGTACGATAGTAGTAATCCAGCAATATAGTTAGGTCTTAGAAGAATGTACTGTTTTTCAAAAAAGTTTGAGATTTTTACCTGTTTTCTACAATTAAGTCTCTCGGCCATCACAAAAGAATCTAACAAATTTAATAAACAGAAAACCGGGTGAGTTAGCCGTGGTGGTTACGGCATGACTGATGGCAGTCGCTCACATCCGGGAGGCGAGGAGGTTCGAATCCCCCCGCCGGCAACCTTGAAGATGGTCTTCTGTGGTTTCCCATCTTCCTTCCAGGCAAATGCCGGGGTTGGTCCCTAACTATAGGCCACAGCCGCTACCTTCCAACTCCTCGTCCTTACATTCCAACTTTCCTCCCCAACGGTACTTGTAGCTCACCCATTGGGTGTCCGTCTCGAAGCAGCTACAAAACTGGCGAGCCGAACATGTCCTCGGACTCTCCCGGCACTAAGAGCCATACACTAAAAAAAAAAAAAAAAAAGAATCACTTACGTCATTTCTACTTTAAAAAAAGCCTTAGTTCTGTGATGTGGTTTGTTGCTTGGGCTACATGGAACAGTTTTTTCGGGAACCATCTTGTTTTTCGGAGTTTTTACAGGTAAAAACTTCGAATTATCCAAAATATAATTCGAATTAACCACAATTTTTTAGCATCAATTGTATATAAAATGCTGGGGACCAAGAGAAAAATTTGAATTAAAGAAGATTTCGAATTAAAGAAGTTCGAATTAGCCACGTTCCACTGTACATACACCAATACAGACCACGATGTCGCAAAGCCCCTAAAAAAATAAACAACAACTTTTTTTGAATTTATGATGTTTTTGCTTTCTCTATATTTTTGTTTATTATTTTAGGCCTTTTTTTTTTCATATGTAGGCATCTATCTCTAAATTTGAAATTAAATTTGTGCTGTATAATTTTATCTGTGTTAAGTGGGGCAGATGACCTTGCTGTTCTGACTTTTGAAACAATAACATAACATCAGGGATTTTAGAAACTGGAGTGAGTTTTGGAACGGGGTGCACTCGGCCTCGTGAGGACATTTGAGTAGCTGTCTGACAGTGAGGCTGCGCCCTGGTTATGGAGACCGAGATTAGATGCTGATGGGACCCGACGTGATGACCACGTGTCACCCTGATATCTGTACGCCGAAGGGCTGGGCATTGACCCTTCATGGGATTTGTTTGTTAATAGGGTAGGTAAAATAGATTGTGGTCTCTTGTTTACTTGGCAGGTTGAAATCCTCTACTATGACCTGGGTTTGCCTCATCGAGATGCAACGGACGACCAGGTGACGATAGATGCAGCTAATGCAATCCTGAAACACAACGTCGGAATCAAGTGTGCCACCATCACTCCTGACGAGGGGCGTGTGGAAGGTAAGCTGTTAGCATTTGGGTGTGTTGGCATGACAGAGGTGTTAACACATTGAAGACAGGAGGAGGAACGTGTTATTATACACAGTACAGCCATAATTTGTGTCAGTAAAATCTAAATGCACTTTAGTATGGTAATTGCGGATGAATCGTCCACGATGTCAGGGACGTAAAACTCCTCGCATATGTGGGGGAGTCAAATTTATAAACTGCGATTGCCTACCTATCAATGAACGATTTGTGTTTCGGACAATAACATAATTAAACAAACAGGTGCAACTGTTGATCGCATCAGATCGGGCAGTCCTAAATATGAATTGTGAATGCTGTTCATGCAAAGAGAAAATTCCATGTGCGCAGTGCGAACATAACCTGTTCCTGTCATTGTATGGTGGGTGGTTTTTACTGCGGGGAGCATCGAAGGTGCATTTTTGCGAAGGTGGAGTAAAGATTTCTGAAGTTGTCTACCAGACAATATTGGAAAAGGTCACCTGCTGACTGGCCTGGCAGAAGTCCAGACCCAAATCCATTGGATTATTCTCTGTGGCAGAAGCTCGAAGTGATAATATGTCAAAAACGGCACCATAATATTGCGGTGTTAAAATCAATCAAGTCAGCTGACAAAATATTTCCACTGGACACGATTCATACAGCTATTGACGAGTGACGTCAACGTCTTCGGAGCTGTGTTGCCGCACATGGTGAGCTTTTCTAATAAGACTACGTTCATTCTGTAGCATTTTTTGTGTGCTTTCAGAATATATGTATCTTTTTGTTTGCATAGTTTTATTTAGTAGTTATATGCATTGAAAGTACTGACAGAACTTATGGCAGTACTGTGTACTCATAACACCATGACTTTTTTGGGCAATGAGAGGTAATGGCATTGTTAAGTAACGAAAGGGCCATTACTTTTAATAGACAGTGATGGGAGATAATTAGAGTCCCGGATTCTTGGTTTTAACGATATCAGCGAAATATTTCAGCGAGCTTTAGGTATATGTTATAATAACTATATATTTACCCCAAATATTCAATTTTTGTCGATATTGAAGTCTCAAAATATTCCGAAATAAGGGTATTTTGCGAAATGTGTTATTTTTACCCTAAAATGCTAAATACCAACGAAATGCTGCTAATAGGATATTTAAAAATATATATTTATTTTAAAATTAATATAAATAGTTCCACTATCAGTCGTTTGATAGAAAATAATAAATCTTAAATATAAATGTTTCATAAGATACGGGATAACAAATTCCCTTCTCGAGATTGATTGGTTTCAGTCCTGAAATCAAGGAAACAATGCTCTGCTTATACAGTTTACGCCACGATTTTTGGCCGGTCAATCCCGGTTTCAAAGTCGTGCAGAGGACAGTCGGTGAGCCTCAGGCATGTGCAATTGATACGTGAGTTTTCAGTTGCACGGAAAGCAACTCTCATATCAATTACACATGCCTGAGGTTCGCCACCTGTCCTCTGTACGACTGTGAAACCGGGTCTCACCGGCCAAAAACCGTGGCGTGAACTGTACTTTGGGGACAACATAAGTTTCACGAGTTAGTGAGGAAGGAACTATTGTAACCATGGAGAATATTTGTTTAAAAAAATGTTAGGTTAGATCATCATCATCATCATCATCTTGCACAGTTTCCAGCCACTGGCCGGGTCTGTTTGGAACATAAGCCTCTCCATCGTCTTCTGTCCTCCCACCATCTCTTCATCACCACCTTGGTCCAGTCTTCTCCTTTCTTTCGACACAGTCCTCCACTCCCTTCAGCCACTTAACCCTTGGCCTTCTTTTTCCGTCTATTTTCAATTCTTGTATCTTCCTGGGTGTCCTCTCCCATCCATTCGCTTAGCATGCCCATACCATTTAAGCCTTGATTCCTCTATCCTATCCTGTATTGCTCCCTCCTTGACTAATTCTCTGATCTCATTTCTTAACCTGTCCACCTTTGTCGCTCCAAAGAATTTCATCTCACTAGCCTGTATTCTGCCTCGCTCCCTTCCTTTCATAACCCAGGTCCCTGAGGCATACGTCAGGATTGGAACGTAGTACGTCCTATATATAACCCTTTTGCTGTTTTGAGGGACATCCTTACTCCAAACCAGGCTCCTAACACTTTTCCTGAATAATTCTGCTTCGCTCCCTTCCTTTCATAACCCAGGTCTCTGAGGCATATGTCAGGATTGGAACGTATTATGTCTTATATATAACCCTTTTGCTTTTTTGAGGGACATCCTTACTCCATACCAGGCTCCTAACACTTTACCTGAATAATTCTGCTTGTCTCCCCCGCTCATTTATATCTCTGTCGTTTCTTCCATTTTCTTGTATCATGCTTCCCAGATACTTGAAACTCTCTACTTTCCTCAATTCTTCCCCACCAATATTTATTCCCGTTGTGACTCACTCCTTCTTCCTGGTTGTGATCATCCACTCACTTTTGCTTATGCTAAACTTCATCCCGTATCCATGTACTATTTCTCCCCATACATCCAACTGCTCCTGTACTTCCTCCTCCTTGTTTCCCCTGATCATCAAATCATCTGCAAACGCCATTACTTTCACCCTTCTTTCACCAATCACTTCCACCACTATAGTCATTATATCGTGTTAGGTTAGATATTAAATACAAATTCATTTGAGTTATAGTTATTTCAAAAATAATAGAATCAATAATAATAATTAGAATAAATTGTGTAGTAAAGAGATTAGAAGGCGGATAACGCTCGCAAAGCAGGCTTTCAAGTATAAGAAAAATCTTTCGATTAATGCAAATTTGGATATTGCAATTAAAAAGGAATTTGTTATGTCCTTTGTGTGGAGTGTGCTTCTGTATGGATGTGAATCTTGGACGTTTCAGATGTGGGTCTGGTGGTGAATATTACGGGTTAAATGGATTGAAAAGAGGACTAACATCAGCATCCTACAAGAAATTCAAGGGAAAAGAGAACTGAGACTAACTATCCATAAAAGAAAAGCTAAATTCACAGGCCACATCTTGCGACATAAAGCTTTCCTAACTAATCGAGAAGGAAAGATCACACGAGGTCGACCGAGAAAATGCTTCCTGCAAGACATCACACTAAGGCCCGTTCTTACAATCTCCAGTAAAGTGACAGTAAACTCTAGCTGACAGTTGGCTTTACGGTCGGAGTTAAGTCCCGGTAAACATCGATCGTTCTTACCATGTTCCGGTTAATGTTTACGGTAGGTTAGCAGATGTACGCATACTTTTCAACTGTTGGTACATGTTTCTGGCTTGATTTTCAGATTTCTTGATATCTCTTAATAGTTGACATGAGTGGATCTGCGTCAGGGAGTAAATAATAAATATATATTTTATATTCCTTGATCTTGATCTGTGTTGTTGGCGCAATCTGTTTGTTACGTTATGATTATAAAGAGAAATATTAGATATGGAAGGACAATTATCTCCAAATGAGACAAAGGCCTAATTGTCTAAAAAAGTCTTCATCATCCAACTCCTCGTAATAATCACTTCGATTCTTATATACTTTTCGTCTCCTTCTTTGAGCAGCATCAGCATTTACGAAACCCATGAAATTACGGATAATTCTAGGCATATTGACGATGTATGTAATCAGCTGGCGTTGAGATTATAATAGAAAATCTGTCAGTAAAGCAGTTTACGGGAGGAGAATCCTCCGGTAAAGTTCACTGCCGGTTAAGGCTTATTTTACTGTCAGTTTGTCGCTAACCGAGTATTGTAAGAATCAAGTTCCAGTAAACTTGCCAGTAAAGATTTAACCGGAGATTGTAAGAACGGGACTAAATCTTCAATATGGTTCCTACTGTGAGATGAAACGAGGTGCTGAAGACAGAGAGCAATGGTTGCCGAGACACGGCATTGCCTTTAGAAGTTGATTGATTGTTTCTTATTCCTCCAAATGTTTCTATAGTGTTCATTATGTAACCAACTCAGTGTTCCCCTTTTGATACCAAGCAATTAATGAGTGGTTATGCTAAAAATGCCAAGCCAAGTTTAGTAAATTCACAAGTGTTTGATAAAAATTATCTCCTACCTATATTTTTCAAGATGGAATGTTGATATTTTTCTGTAGTAAATAAACATATTATCAACGTACTAGATGCAAAATTATTAATACTTTGTCCCATTTGTGCAGTTAAGAAAATACTTTAAAAATATATGTTTTTATAAAAAATAAAACTGAAATTTTAATATGATTTTGACAGCTTATCTTTTGTGATATACACCGCATATCTTAATTAGCTCCAAGCAAAATCATAAACATACACGACTTCTAAATATAACACACGCAGGAAGCATTTTCAAAGAATACGTATTATAAATCCAGTTATTTATGGAAGTTAAACACATGGTTATATTCTAAGAGAAAATGATTCCTGCGATGTCTTGGCTGCGTGGCTGGAAATTACACTAAAAATTTTGAAAAATGGGGCCGATATATCGGCCTGTGGCATTTTTAGCTGATGCTCCCTCGGCTGTTATATCGGCCCCGTGGTACTATAAGAGTTAAGCATACTCGCACCTCCCTATTCTTATTTCATCGCTTTGAAGCCTTTTTCTTATTACCATAAATCAGGGTCTATAGAGATAATTGAGGAAAGGTATTCATATTACATTAACGATTACTATTTTGGGCATATATACATGTAATTGTTACAGTTTAGAAAATTTAGAGACATATGAACCCGTTCAATGAAGAAGGGCTTTCATGCCATTTTTGGTGATTTGTTAATTTGTTAAATAGCATGAATCCATTGCAGAGTTCAAGTTGAAGAAGATGTGGCTAAGTCCAAACGGGACCATCCGTAACATCCTCGGAGGTACGGTGTTTCGGGAACCCATCGTGTGTAAGAGCATTCCACGCATCGTGCCTGGCTGGAAGGAGTCCATCATCATCGGACGTCACGCCCATGGAGATCAGTACAAAGCCACAGACAAAGTGATTTCCAAGCCGGGCAACGTGGAGCTCGTGTACACTCCAAAGGACGGCTCTCAAGTTGAGCGATGGCAGATCTTCGACTTCAAAACACCAGGCGTTGTTATGGGCATGTACAACCTAGACGACTCTATTCGCAGCTTTGCCCATTCAAGCTTCCAGGTAAGCCCCTGCCTATTTTATTAATGTGTACAGATATGTAACTGTTAACCCATCAAGACGGACGCTCTGTTTTGTAACATGTGCATACCTGCCAAGTTTTCCGGTTTGCCCGGAAGGTTTCCGGATTTTGGGGTGTTTTCCGGTTGTCCGGATTAACATAGTTTTTTCCTGATTTTCAACTTCCTAGCTTGTTTCTGTTCTCTGCATCCAAATCGCATTTCAGTTTTGATTTTCGATAATAGCTGCTATTCTGAGATGCGAGTGTTTAAATTCGACTGAAAATCGACTAATAAGACAGAAAGTTTATCGATAATCCCGTCTCGCAGATTATTGCTGCGCTTTTGTCATTAATTCCTTGCGTTTGACATTACGCTGAAAGTCAATAGAACTGTCTATCGATAATCACATCTGGCAGATTATCGCTGCATTTATATTACTCTTTGTGCTTCGACTGTTTGTAAGCGGGAAAGCTTGGTTTTAAGCGGTGCTTGCTGTAGTTCTGGTATTCGTGCAATTGTGTAACAATTTTTTGTGTGCAATTTAGTGTTTTCGTGATGAATTCAAGTAAGAAACTATATCATCAGTCTTTCAGGGAGGCATATTCTTCAGAATTAATGGAAACTGGCACAATGAATTGGATAGTCTCACATTACCAAAGAGTTTGTAATCTCTTTCCCTATAGTCTTTTCTCGCTATTCTTAAGACCTTGCGACGCATGTACACGTTAAATTTTTGCGCTTTGGGATCTTCTGGATTTCTATTTTTGAAAGTTGGCAGGTAAGCATGTGTAAATTTTACCCAAATAGTTTATCATTATGAAACACCATATAGCGACTTCGGTGGCGTAATTGGTAACATGCTGAACTGCTGTGCCCAAGATAACGGGTTCGAACCCGGTCGAAGTCGTCGGATTTTTTAAGTCATCAATCAATATGATAAAATTGGTCCGGCTAGATCAAACATAAAATGCCAGTGTTTCGCCCCGGTGTGCCTTTGGGCTCGTCAGTTGGTACAGACACACCTCACCAATATGTATGGCTAGCACATACTGAGAAGGCCATCACAAGACACAAAATACAAGTAGTATTGACGTCACGAGTGATGCCAATGTGCTACGGAAGTCAAGCTCCCTTCCATAAAACAAAAACCTTACCTTGGCAATCCAAATAGGTTATGAACATTCCCGAATGGGAATATGATGTTATTTTATGTTTGATTTAGCCGGACCAATTTTATCATATTGATTGATGATTTATCTGATCAAACGGAAATAACATCATATTCCCATTCGGGAATGTTCATAACCTATTTGGATTTTTTAAGAGCGTTAAAAATCCTTCAGTATGCCTTCCTTCGGAGGGGAAGTAAAGCCGGCCGTCCCATGTCATAGATTTATGGCATGTAAATGATCCTTCCACCGACTAAACTTGTGTGGAGCTAAATTGTTAGGTTAGATTTCGTCGGAACGCTCGATCAATGTTCCAACATTCACCACTAGGTATCATTGATATCTGGTGGCGAAAGTTGGAACTACATGAAATTGAACGGAACTTGTAGCTCACCCTAAGGGTGTCCGCTGGAGGCAGCTACAGACTCAGGCGAGCCGAACATGTCCTCGGACACTCCCGGCACTAAAAGCCATTCGATAAATAAAAATAAAACCATATATAATCACACTCCTCTCTTTTCAAGAAGCAAAAGCAATTATTCTGTCGTCGACCATTAACCCCCAACAATCAATAGCAGTCTTTGCATTTCGAGCTTCTCCTTTAGGACCTGGTAAACGCATAACAATATTTTGCGCTCTGGTGCGACCCCTTTGAGGAATTATACTTTTGTACCACACTGTATCATCCTTCCCCTTATAAACATAAAGTTGCATACCTTGATCCTCATCAACTTCATGTTCAGATTCACTGGAAGAAGTACCTCCATATTCTGACGCACAGCTGTCCTGCTCGGTATCACTGCCAGGATCACTATTATATACTAAGTCTATTTACAATTTATGACATGTAAAAGAACCTTCCACAGTGGATTTGATTTTTGCTGTAAGGCAGTTACAAGAACAGCACTATGAGTATGGAACAGATTTACTGATGGCTTTCCTGGATATTGAGAAAGCATATGACAGTGTATGCAGAAACAAAGTGTGGAAGTCCCTGGAGGATAGAGGAGTAGAGAAATGGACTATAAAGAGGATAAAGGAGATGTACAAGGGAAGCGTGAGCTGTGTGAAAGTGGGAGGAGAGAGATCAGACTGGTTGGAACAGAGAAACGGCCTGAAACAAGGAAGTGCCTTGTCACCATTACTTTTCATTGTGGTGATGGATGACATAATGACCCGAGTGGCACAAGTAATTGGGGAAGGAAAGATGAAAGCAATGGTGTTTGCAGATGATTTGATGATTTGGGGAAACAAGGAGGAGGAGGTACAGGAACAGTTGAACGTGTGGGAAGGAATAATACAAGGATATGGGATGAAATTTAGCATAAATAAGAGTGAGATGGTGATCACAACAAGGAAGAAGGAAAGAACCACAACGGGAATAACAATTGGTGGGGAACAGCTGAAGAAAGTGGAGAGTTTCAAGTATCTGGGAAGCCTGATACAAGAGAATGGAAGAAACGATAGAGAAATAAATGAGCGGGGGAGGCAGGCAGAAGCATTTCGGAGGAGTGTGAGAAGCATGTTGTGGAGCAAGGATGTCCCTCAGAACAGCAAAAAGATCATATATCGGACGTACTATGTACCTATCCTGACGTATGCCTCGGAGACCTGGGTTATGAAAGGAAGGGAGAAGAGCAAAATACAGGCCAGTGAGATGAGGTTCTTGAGAAGCAGTATTGGAGCTACAAAGAGGGACAGAATAAGAAATGAGAGGACCAGAGAATTAATGAAGGAGGAACCATTACAGGATGGTATTGTAACGATTCGATCCCATAGCGGTTATATTTAAAGGGTTATTCATTTATTATCATGTTATTATTATTATTATTAACTAGTACATCCATGAGATGATTTTTATATCAGATAATTGTAAGCGGTTTTGATTATTATATTCAATTAGATTTTTATTAACAATTACTTGTAAAGAGACGAAGTATTATATATTGCAAAAAGACTGGCGATATGGACTAACCCTGTGCGTCACAAACTGAACGACGTAGTAAGAATTTCACCACGGCAAACTGCGTCATTTTCCTGAGATGCTAAGACACCCACTATGGTGTAACCAACACGCCATTTTCTACGGTACGTACGCGTCTAAGATTACAAATTGTGGTGCAATTAACCCTCGTGAGAGAATGAACACTGAAGAAAGGGAAGCTTACTGGAGGGGGAGACCGTCGAAGACCACGTGACAAGGAAGTCATTAGTACCTGCGACTCCGACAAAAGACGCATTGATCTATAGCTATCAATGAAGGAAGGAAGTTGTAACCTTTCTTTCTGGGTCCTAATGGACTGAGCACCGAGAGTCGACACTGAACGATGTCTTGCCGACATCTATATCAATACATAATGGGTTATATCCCTGATCAAGAGTCTTTCTACAGATGGCAACGTACTTAATGAGGATATTTCATAGTAAATGAGATATCACATCATTTTTTTAAACATAAGCGACGTAACATCGAGATCATCGATCATTTCTTAAATATGACGAATCTTCGACTGGGTGAGCCAACAATTCAATAAAACTATCGTCTCTATTATAATTTAACTTCATTTAACTTTCAATTCATTTTAATATTCATTTTCTTTTAAATAATTAATTGCCGCATTGAGTAATTTTAAATTCAATTGTGTGACTATCACTATTCTGTTTTATTAATATTTTGTTTTTGCATTTAATAAATTCATTCTCTTCAACGTAATGCCTATTTCTTTCATTGTAGTTGGTACTTTAAGGCAATCATACTCCTTGATTAAATACTGGATTGGTTAGATGACTTTGTCTCACTACGGCCCGGGTAAGTGGTTCTCGACTCTACTGCTGATAGCCGAGGTTAAATCAATAAATTTCGATTCACTATCTTAAATAGGAATCTGGCGCTCAACAACTTATTATATTACACTATCACAGGTAAGGTCACACCACAGTGTATATTATTTATTCATATCATGTTTGTTTTATTGAACCACAATAGTCATCACCACGTTCAACGACTCATTAAAAATGTTACATTTGGCGCCACAAAGTAGGACACGAAAACCATTCGGTATTTAGTCAGAGGAGTGTATAATTTCAGTGCAAATTGTCAGTGCTTTTGGGGGACAGTGAAGTGAAGTGAAATTTTGGACGGGCAATTGTTATACGGTGTACTTCAAGATGTCGGAGGAGGAACAGAGGCAGTTGAGAAGTAGGGATGCAGTCAAGAAAGTTAATTATAAGGAGGTTGATAGCGGTAGCGATGTTGAGAGCGTAGAGAATAATACCAAGATGTCGGAGGTAAATCTTGAGAATAATCCTGAGAGTAATCCTGAAAATAATCCTGAGGTTAACCCTGACATGAATTCAGAGGAAAATCTCGAGACGAATACAGAGGTACATCCTGAGACTAGTGGTAGTCAGGAGAAACAGAAGTCCTTAGAGGTCCATGAAATTTCATTAGCTGATATCTTGAGGGAGATGAATAAAAATAGTCAGGAGATGAATAAAAATAGTAGGGAGATGAAAGAAAATATTGGTAGGCTAAATCAAAATATGGAAGAGAATAAGAAAGATAATTTAGAAAGTAGGAAGGAATTCAATGATAAATTTGAGAAATTAGATAAAGATATGAATAAAAATAGTGAAGAGAATAAAAGAAATTATTTGGAATTCAATGGTAAATTTAAGAAATTAGATAAAGATATGAATAAAAATATGGAAGAGAGTAAGAAAGATAATTTAGAAAGTAGGAAGGAATTCAATGATAAATTTGAGAAATTAGATAAAGATATGAATAAAAATATGGAAGAGAGTAAGAAAGATAATTTGGAAAGTAGGAAGGAATTGAGTAGAGATTTAGGTGAGAAATTAGATCAGAGTAATCAAAAGATGAGAGAGGATATGAGTAAAATAAATCAGAAGCTGGAAGAGAATAATGTAAAACTAGACAGTGTGGTTAAAGTCAATGAAGGGTTGAGTAAGAAGTATGATATGCTACAGGAGAGTATTCAGGGGGTGAAACAGGAAATCAGAGGTGAAATTAAGGAGGAGGTAGAGATGAAGGCTAAAGATATTATTAAGACAGTAGATAAGAAATTAGAAGCAGCAGAAAGTAGGATTCAGGAAAGAATAGTAACTGTGATTGAAGAGAAAATAGCAACTCAAGGTGAAAGTTTTAGCAAATTGGTAGAAGTGGAAACTAGGCAGGTGGTAGAGACTTTAGGGGAAACTGCAGTAGAATCAGTAAAGACAGCCTGTAAGGAGACTATAATTGAAAGTAGAATGGAGTCAGACGAGATTTTAGGTGAAAGCAAATTGGAATTAGCGGAGATTTTAGGTGAAATCAGATTAGAGTCAGACGAGATTTTAGGTGAAAGCAAATTGGAATTAGTGGAGACTGTAATTGAAAGTAGATTAGAGTCATTGGAGATTGTAGGTGAAAGCAAATTGGAATTAGCGGAGATTTTAGGTGAAATCAGATTAGAGTCAGACGAGATTTTAGGTGAAAGCAAATTGGAATTAGTGGAGACTGTAATTGAAAGTAGATTAGAGTCATTGGAGATTGTAGGTGAAAGCAGATTGGAATCGGAGGAGATCTTAGGTGAGGAACGGCAAATAGCGGAGATTTTAGGTGAAATCAGATTAGAGTCAGACGAGATTTTAGGTGAAAATAGATTAGCGTCAGTGGAGATAGTAGGAGAAAGCATAGTAGAGTTGAAGGAGATTTTAGATGAACGCAGGATAGCTGTAGAAGAGACTATAGAATGTAGCGAAAAAGAAGTGAAGAAGATGAGAGAAAAGATAGGGATAGAAGTAGGTAAGATAAAGAAAGTACTAAGCACCCAAGAGATTAAGATGCAGACAATCATAGATAAATTAGATAGGCAAACTAGGGAAGAATTTAGTCCTGTGATAGAGGAAGTTAATATGAAATTATTAGTGGCAGAGAAGCGTGCGTTAAGTCATAGTCAGAAGAACATAATTAGTAAACAGGTTAAGAGGAGGAGAGAGATAGATAAGAGCAGAAGCAGTAGTCCACGGCTAAAGAGAGCATTAAGTGATAGTAACGGAGAAATGAAAATGAAACCTAAAGGTAGATATTTTAGAAGTAAAATGAAAGAAAAGAGAATTAAGTTGCTAGAGGAGAAAGAAATCAGGATGAGAGAGAGAAAGAAAGCATATGACGTGCAGTGGCGTACTGAATTAGCCAGACTTGGGGATGTGAGAGGGGGAAAGCCGAAGTACTGTGTTACTATGGATGAATGTAGTACAGAGGAAGTAGAAACTAATGTAACACGGAAGGAATTATGTGGAATTCTAGTTAAAGATAGAATTGAAGATGAATGTGGTAAGAACGGTGAAATGCCAGTGAACGTATTTATGTAAATTTATATTACCGATAGTTACTGTTCCGTATGACTTAAATATTAAGTAATGAAGTTTAATAGGATTTAACAGAGGTAGATAAGGAACCTGCTGTGTGTAATTTTAATTCAGTCGTGAAGTTAGGATGGTAAGGGGCGCGTAGTGCCTACGCTTATTGATTTAGATTGACTAAAATTATTTAATTTTGAAGACAGAGGTTGTCGTGCTATTGAGCAATGCAGGTAAGTTGAATGTAGGTCCTTAAACTGCAGGTAAGTTGGATGAAGTAAGAATTAAATTTTAAAAGTAGGAAGGTTATTACATAGGTAAGTAATCGAAAGAAAGTAATAATTATTATGGCAACCATAATTAAGAATATAATGGTAATAAAGATTTAATTCAAAAGTGAGTGAAGATCAGATGATACAGTGGTAATAAAACTAGTGAGTTGAAGAATTAAGTATTGATTTAATAAAGAAGTTTCAGTTGAGGACAGCGAGGTTATCAGCGGATATATGTTGAGAAATTTATAAGTGGTTTAGAATTGTTAATGGTAATGCGTTGTATGAATTAACCAACATCGGGTTGAAATGAGGAAGTAGTAACTAATTAGGACATCTGGTAACTTACTTGGTGACAGATATGTGTGTGTATGTGTGTATTTTCACGTAAATGGACGTGAGTTTGAAGAAGTAGGCCAACGAAGGTAATGCCGTTGAGCAAAGTGGTTTTAAGTTTTTGGTAAGATGCCAAATGAAGTAGGTTGGAGGAAGTTTTTGGAGGATGAAGTAGGTCAGCAAGGTATATTCCGTTGAGCAATGAGATTTTTTATGGTGTCTACGGGACTACGTGAAGTTAATGTTGGGAGTTTTTTTTAAGTATATATGGATGTATGCACACAAGGTAATAAGAGATTACAAAGGTAATATGGTCCAAGTTTGAGTTACAGTTACGCAGGTTTTAAAGATATTACAAGGCTTGTTATTGAGCTAAACCACTTTGTAGTAAAAAGTTACTGATGATTAATAACGAATTAATGATGTGGTAGATTGTTGTCCTACACACAGGTTAAAGTAAAGATAATAATTATAATTAAAAGGTTGACATAATATTTACTAATATTGAAAGGAATTTGTTATAATTCGACGTTTGAGGATTTAAAGATAAATCATTTTTTTTAGTAGACAGGAAATTAAAGTTTTATTTATGTCATACGGAGTTAGTAAAGATAAGTTAATATTTTGAAGGAAGAATAAGTTGGTAAGATAAGTGTATACCTAAGGGGTAATAATGAAGTTACAATTAAAGGCAGGTGTAAGTTACGCATTTAATTTGATAGAGAAGAAAGTATCTGAACTGTGTTAGAACTCAGAACTTGCTTTATGAAGTGATTATGGGAGAATATTTGCGAATTAGGAGTGTCGGTGTTATTAACTATCAACTGGAACACTGTCATTATTTTAGGAAGACAATAGCTAGGAAAGCATAGTGTGATGTTTATTCCAAGGAGTTAGTCGAAGCATGTAAGATTTTTTTTTTAGCTGAAATTTAATGTGTTATTGGTCAGTAAGAGGTGACCTGTAACAGTAAGAAGAAGTGGGATTATACCACGAATAGGGGAGGTTTTTTGTATGTGACGTGTGATGTCACGATGAGTTTTGAGAGATTCTGGTATAGCAAGTGTGAGCTATAGTCCAGGCGGTCAGAACAAGTAGGAAGTGGTGTTTGGAGGACACGGTACTTAATTAAGAGTTTTGAGAGAAAACTAAGGGGGGTTTTTAGGCATTCAGCAAAAAGTCAAATCATGAATAGACTAAGTTCAAAGTATAAGAGCATTAATATTTTGTGGAACGAAATATTTATTCCGAGGAGTTTGTCATGTGTTTTTGTGAAATAGTTTAGTGATATACGTAATTCAGGTATTGAGTAGTATTTTGTCCAAGTCTTAATCATTTTGTTATGGTAAGTAAGGAATGACGTTACGGTAAAGTTATATCTTGACGCTAAGTTAAATTTTATAAAGTGAACGAGAAGTCAGATTTTATGTTTATTGGTGATTTTGAAAATCCAAGTTATTGTTTTCGAGAAGTAGTAAAGAGGAATTATGGTTTTATGAGAAGTTAAGAAGTCGTGGAGACTTAGGAAGTATTAATTTGGAAGGAGGCGGCCGTGGCCTAAGAAAGAATTAAGCCACGAAGGCAGGTGAGTAGTAACTTGGATATTTAAATGAACTGTTTAATAACTGCTTTGAGGTATTTCGATGTCATTATGTATTTGGGGAAATATTTACATGTATGACATATGCACTGAAATAGGAATTGCCTTAGGTATCTTGCTAAGTTATTTTTTTCTTCAATTATTGAAATTTTACTGCATTTGAGTAATCCCTTTATAAAGACGAAAGGAATATTGTATTGTTTGCATCCTATTATCGTGTGCTGTAATAGTTATTATGGGTTAATCAGCTGGTATTACAACAATGTACTTCTACGCCAGACTGATATACAAAAACTACGTTCAAAAGAGATGAAGCCAAAATTGTATGTCATGCATACGATCACCGAAATATAAACGAGTGCAGCGTTGACATATATGTCAAAAATAAAAGTGAAGGGCATTTTATATGTATATTTTTTACAGCTCGTTTAATACATAAAGAAGAATGAACATTATGAACATTTGGAAGAATGAGAAATGATAGTACAAATATGTAAAGTGAAAAGAGTATGTTCTTGTATATTTTTATGTATTGTTGAAGGGTATTATTTGTATGTTGTCGTTATGGGGGTATTAATATTTACATTTGTATTCATTTGTGTAGGATGTGTAGTGATACAAATAATGTTACATTTTATTTTAAATTATTTATATCAGGGGCGATTGTAACGATTCGATCCCATAGCGGTTATATTTAAAGGGTTATTCATTTATTATCATGTTATTATTATTATTATTAACTAGTACATCCATGAGATGATTTTTATATCAGATAATTGTAAGCGGTTTTGATTATTATATTCAATTAGATTTTTATTAACAATTACTTGTAAAGAGACGAAGTATTATATATTGCAAAAAGACTGGCGATATGGACTAACCCTGTGCGTCACAAACTGAACGACGTAGTAAGAATTTCACCACGGCAAACTGCGTCATTTTCCTGAGATGCTAAGACACCCACTATGGTGTAACCAACACGCCATTTTCTACGGTACGTACGCGTCTAAGATTACAAATTGTGGTGCAATTAACCCTCGTGAGAGAATGAACACTGAAGAAAGGGAAGCTTACTGGAGGGGGAGACCGTCGAAGACCACGTGACAAGGAAGTCATTAGTACCTGCGACTCCGACAAAAGACGCATTGATCTATAGCTATCAATGAAGGAAGGAAGTTGTAACCTTTCTTTCTGGGTCCTAATGGACTGAGCACCGAGAGTCGACACTGAACGATGTCTTGCCGACATCTATATCAATACATAATGGGTTATATCCCTGATCAAGAGTCTTTCTACAGATGGCAACGTACTTAATGAGGATATTTCATAGTAAATGAGATATCACATCATTTTTTTAAACATAAGCGACGTAACATCGAGATCATCGATCATTTCTTAAATATGACGAATCTTCGACTGGGTGAGCCAACAATTCAATAAAACTATCGTCTCTATTATAATTTAACTTCATTTAACTTTCAATTCATTTTAATATTCATTTTCTTTTAAATAATTAATTGCCGCATTGAGTAATTTTAAATTCAATTGTGTGACTATCACTATTCTGTTTTATTAATATTTTGTTTTTGCATTTAATAAATTCATTCTCTTCAACGTAATGCCTATTTCTTTCATTGTAGTTGGTACTTTAAGGCAATCATACTCCTTGATTAAATACTGGATTGGTTAGATGACTTTGTCTCACTACGGCCCGGGTAAGTGGTTCTCGACTCTACTGCTGATAGCCGAGGTTAAATCAATAAATTTCGATTCACTATCTTAAATAGGAATCTGGCGCTCAACAACTTATTATATTACACTATCACAGGTAAGGTCACACCACAGTGTATATTATTTATTCATATCATGTTTGTTTTATTGAACCACAATAGTCATCAACCACGATGAAGGACTTTATTAAAAATGTTACAGTATAGAGAAGTCTAGACTTAGATGGTATGGACATGTAAAACGAATGGAGGAGAAGAGGATACCCAGGAGGATACACGAGACGAAGTGGGAAGGAAAGAGACCGAGAGGAAGACCGAGAGACAGGTGGCTGAAGGGGGTGGAAGAAAGCGTGAAGAAGAGAGGAGAAGACTGGACAAGGGTGGAGGCTGAGAGATGGTGGGAAGACAGAAGACGTTGGAGAGGCTTGTGTTCCAAACAGACCCGGCCAGTGGCTGGAAACTGTGCAAGATGATGATGATGATGATGATGATGAAAAGAACCTTCCACTAATTACACTTGTGTGAAGCTAAATTATAGGTTAAATTTGACTAACACTCTTAGGTTCCAACGTTTGTCGCCCGGAGCCGACTGCGGTGGCATCTAGTAACCAAGTTCAGAACTAGTAGTTGCTGACAGTGGCCTTTGGTAACAAAAGTAGGAACTACTTGAAAATTGAATGTCTGCAGTCCTTACTTGAATAAAAAACAGATAACACACACTAATACAGTCATCACAATTAACACCGGTTATCCGACAGATTCTACACACACCTAAAGTATACAGGGCTACATGACCGTGTTGTTGCAGCCCCTAAACTGAAGAACCAACCAATTTTATCATCGTGTTCATCATCACTAAGTACATCACTTATATCCTTAACGGTTAGTCTGTTCATTGCAGTCCACGAGATCGCACTGTTAACTTACGCAAGCACTGACATTAGCATACAAACTTGTTAACAGCCCGAACAATACTAACATTAAAACAACGGGGAAACAACAAGGATAACATGGGAGAGTCCATTGGTAAAGTAGCGCGGGTGGAAGGCAGAACATCCGTTACATCAAGAATTATTAACAATTCAGTTTGCCCTGGGTAAATAATACCTATGTGCGGCGTGCGCTTCCTAACGAGTTAAGAAAAAATCCTAGGCCTTTTAAGCTGAAATATTTTGGCTCTTTAGTGCCTATATATGGCTATTTAAGGGGTTCATGCCTATTTTTAGTAATATTGCCTGTTTAATGCCTTTTGACAGACTTGTAAAGAAGGGATTGCACTTCGCATTCATTGACCTAGAGAGAGTCTATGACCGGGTGCCCCTTGGAGGAGTCTGGAGATGTTTACAAGAGCAGTACGTGCAGTTGGTTGAAGAAATATACAAAGAAGCAAGAACACATATTAGAAGCAGCGTTGGACTTACAAATTTGATTCCGATTGGGTTAGGTTTACACCAAGGTTCGGCTTTAAGTCCAGATCTGTTGGACCTAATTCTGAATGAAATGTCTTGTGGATTAAGAGATCAAGCCCCTGGTGCATGAGGTTTGCGGACGACATTGTGTTGTGTGGCACCACCAAAGATGTCTGGCAGCTTTATTTCTTTCCCGAGACCCACTCCCTTTGTCCCATATTTATATTGCTGGAAAAGAAAGAAAGATCATGAGGAAGATTCAGGAACCTAATTATGTGAATAGGCAGCAGAGATTGAGACCTAAAAGAGTTTTATACAACGAACTCAGGGAATTATAAGAGTCGATGAAGAAGAGACGAATACCATTCTATGGACAGACAGACTCGAAAACTCCTTGCATATTTTGAAGGGGAAAAAATTTGTTCCCAGGTGGTTTCTGGAGATACATAACGGATATGGAGAGAATGGGCATCAGACAGAAAGATGTTCAAGAATAATAATAATAATAATGTTATTGGTTTTACGTCCCTTTTAACTACACTGGCTTTAAAAGATGTTCAAGACAGGAACCACTTTCGACAGAGTTATCGGAGGACAAGGAGAAAAGATTGGTCTTAGAGGAAAGAAGGACGGAGATGAGCTGTATTGGCAGAAGATCAAAGTCAGTGGAGGGGAAAGATGATCCAAGATATCTTAGTTGTTACATCGTGGCCCAGATCGAACAGAATAAGAAGAACACGTTAACCTGGGGAAATGTTTGAGGTCATTACTCATATTTTAAGGGGTGGGAGTGAGTAAAAATTTTTTTTTTCTTTGGCTGTTAAAACAATATCAGTACTGTATTGCCTGTTACTTAATTTATTTATTTCATGTTCTATTAGATAATACAGTAGTTGTTGTTGGTGCTTATTTTAGGGGCTGCGACATCGCAATGTATCTTGGGTGTGTGTGATTGTGATGAATGTACTGGTATGTGTATTTGTAAATTGGGGATGGGATTGGGAAAGAGGTAGCCATGACCTTAAGTTAGGAACCATCTCAGCATTTGCCTGGAGTAGAAATAGGGAAACCACGGAAGACCACTTCCAGGATGGCTGAGGTGGGAATCGAACCCAGACCTTCAGGACGACAGCTAAGAGTACTAGCCACTACACCACAAGGTAGTCTATTATTAGATAATAGGCTTAATAGTATTTTTTAAGAAAGCAAAAGGGGTGTTGCGGTTTTAGAATGTTTCTCAGCTTGCTATCTTTAAGTCATGTTTCGATACTACATTTCCACTAATTACACCTGTGTGAAACTAAATTGTATAGGTTAAGAATGTAAACAGCGCTCTTAGGTTGCTACGTTCGTTGCCAAGAGCGGTGGCGTCTAGTAGCTACAGTAAGTTGTGAACTAGGCCTAGTCTTGACAGCAACACAACATTTTTATAAGTTTTTAGAAGACAATTTGTTTTTTGGTTATATTTTTGCTTAAATTACTTTGTAACACATCTGATTTTGATAGTGTTGGAATATTTTAAGAGAATCTCAAAATTACCATAATCAGTACTGTCCGTCCACCAGCTGAAGGGGAGCGGAGAGGCATTCCAGCTGCCTTGATTGAGTGGACGTGTCGCTGCAGATATTGCCAACTTAGCCCCTATGTTATTCACGCTATGCTTAATCACTGCTACTTGCGTTTAGTTTCAATTGTGAAATCGTACGGGTCAGTAGTTTTATGTCGGAAGTGAAGAAGAAAAGAGTGATACATTCTGAGAGTAAGGAAATAGTTAGGAAAGTGATTGAGGGATGTGATGAAGAAGCTAGGAACAAGTGTATTAAATTTCCACTGAGTCAGGCAACTGTAAGATCTGCCGATTATACAGGGGTTTCTGAAACAACAATTAAAAGAATTCGTAAACAGGTGCAAGATCTAAATGTAAGTGGTGAAAAGAGTATTCTAACGACCCGAGGGAAACATCGGAAGACAAGACCTGCACACAATGTAGTGAATGTGGATCATTTCGATAGGTGTGTGATTCGGAGAATTATACATGACTTTTACGTCTTTGAGAAACGTGTGCATACTGTAAATAAATTGCTGCCTGTTGTTCGGGAAAAGATACATTTTCCATGTGGACGAAGTTCGCTTTGGAAATTAATTTCAGAGCTCGGCTTTAAATGGAGGAAATGTCAGAACAAAAGAAGGGTACTTATAGAATCGTGGCTTGGAGGCACAATTATCTGGTTAAAATAAAGCATTTGCGAGGAAATGGGAAAACTATCTTCTATATCGATGAGAGCTGGGTAGATAGTAACATCACATTTGGCAAGTGCTGGCAAAGTGAGGAGGAATTTGGCATTCATACAAACTCTAATGCAGGGAATAGGCTGATAATAGTTCATGCAGGTAGTGTAAACGGGTTCCTGGAAAATTCTCTTCTCCTATACAAGGCCAGGACAGCTGTAGGCGGCTATCATGGACAAATGAACCATGTAAACTTTGAAAAATTGATTTGTGAAAAGCTGGCACCTAATTTGCCCCCTTGTTCTGTTGTAGTGTTAGACAATGCTCCTTATCACAGTATATAGGTGGATAAACCCCCGCTTAAGAGTGCTTATTGGCATAATTTGAATGAGATTAGCGTAGGCTAAATCATCATCTTACATTTGTCGTGAGAAAAAAACATAATGGAAAAATATGACATGTCATAAACATCCGGGTCTTAGTAATGATATTCAACAAGTTCGGATTGTATTCTAAAAACTATCCGCAAATTTACTCCAAACATTGTCCGCATCTTATCTGCTATCCACGCAGCCATGCAAATTATATCCGCATGGCAAAAAATTTTGCGGATATCCGTGGGTTTATCCGCACAGGGCTTTAGTTATAACCTAAACTGCATCAACTAAATAACGTTTAAGTTTCACTATTTTCTCTTTGCTTTCATCTAAGCATGAATACACATTCTAAACTAGTACGATAATATTACTGTGCTGTGTCAACACCATCCAAAAAAAAAGCCTGTGTTTATCACGCAGCCCGTGTTGAGTAGAGCGCATAAGTATCTTGAGGTTGGCACCATTGTCATTCGTGCAGAAGCCAGCTGACTTGCTGCATTCTTGCCACGGACCTTGAGCTGGTGGACGGACAGTAGAACCCCTGTCGTTGTGAAACTTGTTGTTATTGCTTGTCCGTTTTAGTGCTCCGTCATCTCTTGTATCGTTTCTGTTGTCCATGTTTTGTACAGTATGTACTACACTGTGAAGTTTTTAGTGCTTACTGTTCATTGGATTTTGTAGATCAAGAAATGGAGGGACACTGCAGCTAAGTCTAGAATTTCATCTTCTAAATTAAAATCTGTAACTGTCTTTCTTCCTAAGTAATTTTTCACTAGTGTACAAGCTACCTTCAATTTTTACAGTACTTTACAATATTGCTCTTTTTCAATATGTAATAACAGCTTTTGTGCGGTTTACTTTATTGCAATGTTTTTACTGTAGACAACAATTATATACGTACGTACAGTGATCATTCTTGAGTTCAGAGATTGTTTATTTTAATGTAAATCCGTAATTATCTGTACTTTCTGATACTCCGACCAAACCCTCAGTCCCAAAGGTGACGAATTACAGGGGTTGTACTGTAGTTGAAATTACTTGCAACTTTATATTTTAATACAGGGTCTTTATATTTGCTTGGCAAGGACATTCTCGCTCACACGCTCCGCCAGTGACAGCTCAGTTCCCGGCTGCCGCACGCGCCTATTTACGACAGAATACAGCGCTTAAAATCTTTACTCACCATGCTTACAGTAGATGCTGAAAATGTTCCTCATCCGCTGTCAGACATAATCGGCATCTCCTTATGAAGATTCCGGTTACTCCGGTTAATTTAGCTTCAGTACGGAAATAACGACCTTTACGTCTATTTTTATCGTTTACTGAATCTGTACGTTTGAATCTCTTAGCCAGTTGATTTATTGTCCGATTTATAGGAATGGGTCTCTCTGGAAATGTCATTCGAAACTTTTGTCTTGTTCTAGCGCACGTTATGAACGGCACGTATTGTGGAGACCTTCGCTCGACCTTGGCCGCCGATCCCCCGTGCGTGGTCTCCAGCCGTATTGCCCGGGTATTCCCTCGGTCTCTGTAGATGTGTTAGCTCAGAGCTAATTGGGTGTTTCAGTCTGTCAGTGTTTTATAAAGCTACTGTGTACCGGTACTTTATATCTTATTGTGTAGTGTTTTATTGTGATTGTGTATAGTGCTGTAATGCCTTATGTGAAATATTCATTACGTGAACGTGTATATCTGCACAATACGTACATAAAGTGCAGGATATCGTGCGCTAGAACAAGACAGAAGTTTCAAATGACATTTCTAGGGAGACCCATTCCTATAAATCGGACAATAAGACAACTGGCTAAGAGATTCAAATGTACAGGTTCAGTAAACAATACAAATAGACGAAAATGCTGTTATTTTCTTACTGAAACTAAATTAACCGGAGTAACCGGAAACTTCATAAGGAGATGCCGGTTATGTTTGGCAGTGGATGAGGAACATTTTCAGCATCTACTGTAAGCATGATGAGTAAATATGCATGATACTAATTTTAAGCGCCGTATCCTGACGTACAAACGCGGACGCGATCTCCAGGAACTGAGTTGTCACTGGCGGAGCGCGTGAGCGAGAATGTCCTTGCCAAGCAAAAATAAAGACCCTGTAGTTTCCACCAACAACTTAAAGGGGAACACAACACAAAAACACATATTTCATTATTTATTGTTAAATATTTAACATGGAAATTTAATAACAATGCCTATAATCCGGTGCCTCTACGTCCAACCGTTCTCGAGTTACGTATGTAAGTAGTAACTGCTCGTGACGTCACTGCCCTGTCGAGTATGAATGGCAGGCTCGGTGCTGTGCGTAAACACGGGCAGTCTTTTCCCGCTCTCCATCTTTTGTTGCCGTTTTCTGATGTTGCCATTGTTAGTGGGCTCATTTTGACTTATAATGGATGTAAATAACATTCGTTCGTGTCAGTTTGAGCCAGAACGAACGACGTTTGCCGATGTCCATTCAAATAGCGATCATAACATGGATATAGTAAACACTACAGGCCGAGCTAGCACGCGAAATTGGTGTCGTTAGATTTTTTGATATGTGCCAAACATCAAATTCATGTTGATATCGGGATACTGCTTTCTCAGTAAATACCTTATTCCTTTGTGTCTATCGGAAAGAAAGAGTTTTATATTACAATTTTCTTTCTGTACCATCCCTTTCAACACGGTTTCACATGCAGCCCTTTCACCTTCACTCTCTGAACAAGTTTCAAATGAGCTATACGGCCCGAGCGAATCGGGAGAATCGTACTGGCCATCTCCGGCCAACCAAATGGGTTTGGCACTGCTTTTCAAACAATTAATAACCTTAGTTCTTTCTTGATCCCAAGTATCCTCCACTATAGGACCTGTTACTTTATGATTTTTTTTTTTTTTTAGTTCATACTCTCTGCATGCCCCACTACATGCACTTACAATACATTTTATAAATGAACAAAATAAATTACATTATAATGATTCAATTACTAGATGACAATCTTAACAATATCAAACAATATTATTCATCGTTTTTCCTTAGAGCTTGAAAATCCAGAGCATTAACAAATTTAGAAAATTCCTTCAAATACTTTTTTAATAGCACAGATTTCTGAATCGGCCAGTTATCATCTCTATTAACACTATTGATCAAGAATTGCCTAATATTTTTCACTTCGCTGCACACGAAAATTATATGATCTATAGTCTGAGGGCTGCTTTTACAGGAACACTCGGGATTACGTATAATTTTAAGTCTGTGTAAGTACGAAGCAATATTTCCATGTCCAGTCAGTATTGTAGTCATATTAGGTGTTAAGGTGATTTTGGATTTTAATCTACCTGAAACTGTTGGAAAGAATTCTTTTGTAAGTGTGCCTTTTGAAGTTTGTTCCCATTTTTGCTGCCATTCATGAATTGATTCTTCTTTGAGATTTCTTTTAAAAGTTGAGATGGGTATTCTATCGAAACAAACCTCGCTTAATTTTGTAGCCTCCTTTGCAATTTTATCAGCCAGTTCATTGCCTGCAACACCTGTATGTGCCTTAACCCATTCAAATTTTACTATCCATTTTTTCCTTTTTAGAATAGCTGTAGTCCTTCTTATATTTTCAATTAGATCGTTATGATTTCTGAAGTCCGCAATGGAGTCAATTGCTATTTTACTATCTGTGTAAATAATTACTTTCTTATCTTCATCATCCTCTGTCTTAGTAGCATCTAAGAACTCCAGAGATTTAAGTATAGCTAATTGCTCCGCCTGATTATTCGAACAGTTGTCTTGCAGTCTATATTTCAATTGGTCTACTAATTCGTGCAATCTGAATATAGCTATGCCAGCTCCCACTCCTTCTTCACTTTTGCTTCCATCTGTGTAAATTTTCCATGGGATATATTCATTTAATGCTATTCTTGGATCTTCGGTACCAGGAAAATAGGCTGGATGGAGCCATCTCATAGGTTTTTCGGGGTGATCAATGGCATAGTTCATAGTTGTTTTTCCTGACTTGATTTTGTATAGAGTAACAATCTCTTTAGCCATTATATCTATAGGAGTAATTCCTGTAATAATGCACAGTGCCTCATGAGATACAGTGCGGTACGATTTTGCTATTCTCAAGAGAATAAGTCTTTGCACTCTCAAGTATTTAATCATATTACATTTCTTTTCTAGGGATTCAATCCAGATCGGAGCAGCATATAACAGCATTGGCAATATTGCTCCTTTATAAATTGTTTCCAAAGCCTGGTGTTTTAGACCCCATCCTATTCTAGCCGATTTTGATAATGCGTTTATTAATTTAATACATTTTTCACTAACTTTATTGATGTGGTCATTGAACTTAAAGCGAGAGTCTATAGTTATTCCTAGATATTCCATCGTATCTACTTGTACAAGACGTTTCCAATTCATAAAGATATCAATTGTCTTCTTTGCTTTTCTTCTTCTTGATATTAGAATAACTCTTGACTTACTTTCATTAAAACGGGTTTTGTTTTCTGTTGACCACTTAGTAACTTTCCGTAATTCCATATTCACAATATTTTCTGCTTCAATTTCAGTTTCAGCCCTGACTGCAATTATAAGGTCATCAGCAAATGCTATAGCTTTGGTGTTTTTACCGTATTCCAAACTGAGCAGTGAATTATACTGTACATTTCAGTACCCCGGTCCACAACATGAACCTTGAGGACATCCTTTATTAACTACTGTTTCTACTTGGATACTATTGGAATTCATGAACGTCGTTCTATCCTTGAAGTAGCTCTTAGTCAGGTAGTACAAATTTCTCGGGCATTTGAAGTCTTTTAGGGCCTTTAGGACACATGGCCACCACGCAGAGTCAAAAGCTCCTTTGACATCAAGACTAACTATAACGGTAATTTGACCATTTTTGAACGCCTCAGTTATAAATTCCTTAAGTGCCATAGCTGCATCAGTAGTAGACTTTTGAACAGTGAAGCCATATTGATTTTCGTTCAGTAGTTTATTGGTATAGAGGTAGTGATTTATTCTATTTATTAGAAGTTTCTCTAATACTCTGCCCGCCACATTTATGAGGCTTATTGGTCGGAATTTAGAGGGATCCTGAATCTTATCTTTCCCTGGTTTTGTGATTGGTATAAGTCTCGCATTTTTCCATCGCTTCGGGAAACAAGCATTCTTCAAGCAACCATTATATAATGATGTCATAGTTCTAGGGATACTTTCATACGTCCACCATAGTATTTTACTAGTGATTCCATCTTCACCTGGTGTCTTTTTAAGACCTAGATCTTTGATTGCAGATTTTATTTCTTCTTCTGTAAATTCCCAGTCGTCCAGAGTGTCTATTGGTTCCTCTACTTCCTTCCTTATTTGCTTTTGCTGAGCAGTATCTTCCATTTCATCATCCTTCTGAATGAGATGGTTTAATATACACCGCATTGTTTCCTTTAAGTCTCTTGTGTAGTGACCTTCATTGTTAATAATAATAATATCGTATGGCCTCGGGTGCCTGGTGCAAGCTTTGCTATTTGACACCCAGAGGGTAGCTTGCATGTCGAATTTCGTAGTTCCGTGACTATGAAAGTCAAGGAGGTTAGATGTTAGATATCTAATCTCCTTGAACACAATAGCGCTTTCTAGTAGAGAAATGAGGAACTTTGTGCTGGCGGAAACTCCCGAGATTAATTTTGCCATTATGAACTCGGCCTACTGAATTCAAATGGGTTCTTTGACATGCCACCATCGTATGACATGCGTATCGTATTTTTGCCGCCTTTCAAAAATCACTTACCACGGTCAGGGGCGAACCTGCAATCTTGGGGTTAGTAGACCGACACGCTATCCACTCACCCACCGTGGCAAGCTACCTTCATTGTTAATAAGAGTTGATACAATTTGAGTATTCTTAATTTTTCCTGACGCTGATTTATAGACTA
The DNA here is from genome assembly GCA_946902985.2 of Meconema thalassinum. Lineage (NCBI taxonomy): Eukaryota > Metazoa > Arthropoda > Insecta > Orthoptera > Tettigoniidae > Meconema > Meconema thalassinum. The sequence continues at coordinate 173,654,200 of OX336398.1, read as the reverse complement.
TGTCCCAGGGATTTGAAGAAATTTTACTACAGTATTCTTTCCAAGACAGTATCTTTGCATTTCTGATTTTAGCTTGGTATTTAGTTTTTTCAGCAAAGTATTCAGTTTTTCTCTGATCTCGGAGGTCATTATTATTTAACGTTCTCTGGAATTTTCTTCTGAATGCATTTACTTTCTTCCGCATTATCGTAAGTTCTTCATTCCACCAAGGCACTGTTCTGTGTTTTAGGCTGATGGTTTTGCCAGAAGGTCTACTAACTTTGAAAGCCTGCATGCAAACTTTCGTCTGGGCAGAGCTAACTTTATTTACTATGTCCTCCATATCAGCAGAATTATTTATGTACACTGATAGTTTGTTGTCAATATCTTCAGTTTGTTCTATTATTATTATTATTATTATTATTATTAATCTTGATTGGTCACATTGGACCACTTGAGTCGTTCCACAATCACTTCTTCTTTGAAGGTAGTACTGCTTGGTTCTTGCGCTCTTTCCAGTACTTTTTCATTCTTTCAGATCGGGATTTTCTCAACTCATCTGAAATCTCCATAGGCTTTCTGTGTGTCATTTCTGCAGAAAATTTGTGAGTTTTAAGAATGGTGTTAATTTTATTTTTCTCCTCGGCATCTGTTATCTTGAGTCCAACTGCTTTGAGATCTTGTTGGATTTCTTGGATCCATTTTCCTCCAGTTTTCTTTCCTAGATTTCTCATCACCAGTTGGCGTACAATTCTGTTTTCTGGAAGCCGTAAGATGTGATAAAAAATATGAAATTCTTTTCTTCTTCATTGTGCTGGTGATTGGATCAATCTCACGATAGACAGTTTCATTTGGGAGAATCCTCCAGACTCCCTCAACCTGAATAATTCTATCATATACAGTTCGTGACATCATATATAAATTGATGGACTTGCTGAATGACCGAAAGGACTCAAACAGAATGCCTGAAGCTAGCGGCTTCAGTGGCCCAGTTGGTAGCAAGCTGAGCTTCTATGCCCAAGATCGGGGGTTCAAACCCGGCCGAAGTCGTCGGATTTTTTAAGAGCGTTAAAAATCGCTCAGTATGCTTTCCTTCAGAGGGGAAGTAAATCTAGCGGGCCTATGTCATAATTTATGGGATGTAAAATAACCTTCCACTAACTACATTTGTGTGAGGCTAAATTTGTAGGTTAGATTTGATTAATGCTGTATGAAGTTCCAACGTTCTCCGCAAGATGCCAGTTGCTGTGGCATCTAGTAGCCAAGACCACAGCTAGGTGTCGTTGACAGTAGCATTTGGTAGCAAAAGTAGGAACTATTCGAAATTGATCGTCTGCAGTCCTTACCTTACAGATTACACACACTAATACAGCCATCACAATTAACACCGGTTATCAGACAGATTCTACACGCACCCAAAGTATACAGGGCTACATGACCGCGTTGCCGCAGCCCCTAAACTGAGGAACCAACCAACAATAATGCTGATGCTATTAGGACATTTTCTTCCGGTTTCTTTCCTTCCATCGTTGATAATACCAACACAATTCATTACCACAATTGCTAAGTGTTTTTACGCAGAACATAGTCATCTTAATGTAATGTGAAATGTTTTTCACTTCACTTTTACAACTGTAACTAATTTCAAAGAGTGTGAGTTAACTTGTCCACGCAACACAGAAATATGAACCTGTAATATGTACATCGTTCTGAGTATGTTCGTTACCAGTATCACTAATGTCACTTTCATCTAGCTGATAGAAACTGTTGTTCAAATGTTCTACCATTACAACACTGTTCAGGACTGGGCCGGAAGTTGCAACGTCTAAGTATTTTGTAACTACAGTAGAACGTCGTTTATCCGGACTATTTGGGACCGAAAGTGTTCCGGATAACAATTTTTAGGGATAATCAAACATGCGTTTACTTTATAGGAAAAAAACATGCACAGTACATAATAGTGATAACCACAAAACTTCTCATTTAGCAGCAACGCTTTCTCACATAACAAAGATCCAGAAATGGAATCGCCCTTACTTCTTGTCTGAATAAACCATAAGTACGCCGCTTCTTCCAATTTTTCATCCGTAGCTGTTCTCATGGTTTTTCTCTTTTTAGACCCTTCTTCACTATCTAATTTCGATGCATAATTTCACCTTTTCGGTTCTTTAGATCATAAATTGTGGATTTTACAACAGTAGACACTCCACACTCTCACCTTTATCCAGTTAACTAACTAATTTCATCCAGTTTATTAATGTTCTACACCTTCTTCTCAATCGATAAAACATTGTGATTTCGTGTTTCCTTTTTCCCCACTCGTAGAAGCCATTTCCACAACGTAATACAGTACAGTACGCACACTCACATACTGTATAATACGTTGAGACATCATAAAAAACGATAGGAGACAATAGAGACAACAACAATTGAAAACGAGAACCGACTCACTACTGTAGGCAGCGCGCACTTCCTCATATCAGTACACTTAAACACAAATAGTGCCAGTAAGCGCACACGCTGCTCCGTCTTATTAAAAAAAAAAAAAACTTGCTCGTCCGGATAATTGACGTTCCGGTTGTTTGACGTCCGGATAAACGACGTTCTACTGTATTTTACTTCCCAACCCACAATGTATTTCTAAACGACATATCTTATGTGACTGTCTGGTAAAATGTTTTCAATCATATCGCTCTGAACGTCGTATACATCTTTAAGCAAAAATATTTGCCATAATAGCAAATTGGTTTGATCCGTATTGACAGAATAACTAAGAAAACACTTAAGTTAATTATATGCCAAATCAATACTAATAATTATGATCATTATCACTTTTGTTTAATACTGTGTCAAGAAACTCCCTTCGTCTTTTAGTCTCATACCCTTCCGACCAGCTCTGTTTAATTACTAACGGGTACTCCCACTGTGTACTTTGTGAAGCGGCTTCCATATGAATTAGCATTCTTGCATGAGAAGTTTATCCATCTGTCGGCATCAGACATCATATTGATGGAACAGCCCCTGGTTTCAATTTTGGACCTTGTAGCTTTTCCGTACACATCAACTTCATTTTCAAAAGTTGTGTTTCATCATAGTCTGTATTTTTAAAATGTACTGAACACTCAGTAGCCCCTTTACTGGGATAAAAATGTTTCCTCTTTCAAAATTGTACCCAACTGCTAAATCTTACTTCGATTTGGAAACCTATGGAAATGTATTTCTTTCTCTCTACAGTTTCGGTTTCTGGTCGTTATGTTGTTACAGTCGTACACACTACAGGTAGGCATTTTGAAAAACAGCTATCACTCTCGATTATAATAAACAATACTAAAAAAAACGGAAGAGTGGCAACGCACTTATTGTAACAATCAACTGAATTCAGCATATAGCTCACTTGGCGTTTATAGTGCAGTGCCGGCATGGCTACTCGTATTTCCTTAGTTCACATGCCTGCGGAGCGGCACACAACAAAAGCAAATTTATAGTTGAACACTGCCTAATAAATTCTTTGATTTTGAAGCAAGTTGACTTTTGTGTTTTTGGTCTCCTTTAAGATTGCTGATGATGTCCGCACTGTGGTCGAAACAACTTTTATTGACTATTGGTGGTTTTATTTAATACCATTTTGTTTTCAATTAAACTTCAGTAAGTTTATGATTTTGTTTAGTTAGAAGTATTTTGATCTACAACAATGCAACTGTGGAGACACGAACACACTTAAAAAGAAATAAAAAATGATAATACCAAAATGAGACTGGAACTGTTCCCGAATTCCCTAAGTGAATTGGGATTTGCTTGTCGTCCTTATGGTTGCAGTCAACAAATGTAAGTGTAACCATTGATGTTTGCCTGCAGGTAGCGCTACAGAAGAAATGGCCTCTCTACTTGTCCACCAAGAACACCATTCTCAAACAGTATGATGGACGCTTCAAGGACATCTTTGAGGAAATATACCAATCGTGAGTTGTGTTTATAGCTGGTTTCTGACAGGCTAATAATTGCTTTAGGACATAGGTCTCCTTGGAGAGTCTTTGGGCATCTGCAGAGGCAATGTTATGGTCGCTTCCAGAACGATGAGCTGAGTATGGAAACGGCCTTTTAAGTTTAAGTTTAGCCTTACTTTGGCTATCCATTAATGCAATTACTGTTTTCCAAACGATACAGAAAATGTATTTCTCCAAATGAGCGTGATAACTAGGGACCGGACATTTAGGTGCTAAAAATCGGGAAAATATTTTTTATGTATTAAAAATACCTGAAATAGTTGACAAAAAAGTAAAAATATTTAATTATAATTTAGTATATTAATGTGAATATAAACAATATGCAGTACTCACGAATGCAATTTATGCTATGTCTCACTGACTGCTGAAGCATTACAATACACAACGAGATACATCTTCAGGTTGTCCATCACAAATGACCGACGATTATCGCAAAACACTTATTCTGAAGGCGCGAAACTGCGGCAATATGTTTCTTGCCCTTGAGGTGTTGTGTAACTTGAGATTGCTGTTCAGCCTTGATTGCTTTCCCACATGGTTGGCAGAACAGAATGCCCCCGTTAGAAGTAAAATTATCCTTAAGTTCTGCAACAGACGATAACTTGTAGTTGCTTTTACTTTAGGCATCGTACAACTGCCTTTCACTTCACAGTGCCAGAAATGAACTGCATGTGAGTGACACTGGTTCCAGGTAGCTGGGGGGTGCAATATGGCTATGGACAAGGAAATCCCCGGCTTCCACAGTGAGTGGGACGGGGCGACAAGTTAAGAATAACACAGTTGCAAGCTGACACGCTCTGCATGAAGATATGATAGCTCTCAGGTTCTAGCTTACTGATTTTAAAAAATGTAAATATTATGTTCTTTTATGTGCTAATAAGTGAAAAGCAGGAACTTATGTATTTATGGAAAAAAATGCTTAAAATATATATTTATATAAAAGAAATATTTATTTACCTAAAAATCCGAGCCCTAGTGATAACACATCAAATTTGAAACAATTTTGTAAAAGGGAGCTAGTGTCTCATAGTACATTGGCACTGCTCGTGGCATCGTTTGAGCCTTGCAGTGGCCTCCACAGTATGTACTAGCCAAGTGTCTTGGTGAGGTGCACCATCCCAACTGATAAGCCCAATTGTACACTGGCAAATGAATTGAGCTAGCCGGATCAATTTTTCAAATTTCTTTGAAATTTGATAATGTGTAGACTAGTAATGTCCGAGGGAACATGCTACTGTCACGCTTCAATGTTCTCAGCCACGGATGTATTTGGCATGATCCACGCCCCTCTCCTACCACTTTCTCGTGTGTACCAACTCTTTGAGTTTGTTGCAGTCAGTTGCTACATGTTTACCGCAACACCCCCTAGTGCAGCGAATCCACGACCTACTAGCTGGGCTGTGCCACGCTGACACTCGAATCATCTTATCTGTGGCTTCCAAGCCACATGGGAATTGCGGGAAATGAGTTAGCTGATCAAGCTGCAAAAGAGGCGGTATCACTACCACCTCGACCAATGGAGGTACCTGCTAGAGATATTCGCTCTCAGTTACGCCTACAAGTTCTGGCTTTTTGGGAGAGTCAGTGGCTAGCTGACCCACTGCCCAGTAAACTGAGAGCGATCAAGGGAACTACTCGCGTGTGGCGGAGCTCTTTCCGGTCACGGAGAGAGTCCGTCATTTTGTGTAGGCTGAGGATAGGTCATACAATATCCACCCACTCGTATCTGATGAGAAGGTAAGACCCCCCACTTTGTACCTGTGGAGCCGTTTTCATCGTGGCCCACATTTTAACCGAGTGTGTGGATTTTGCTGACTTACGAAGAAACCTTGGTTTGCTGACGACACTCAAACTTATATTCGCCGATGACGCGATGGCTGCTGATCTCGTCATCCGCTTTTTAAATGAGAGTGAGTTAGGGCCAGCAATCTAAATTTTCCAGTGTACATTGACTCAACGACTTGTTCGTTTTTGTATGCTGAATTTTTGTTTTTCAGCAATTTTTGTTTATATTATAAATATTAATTTTGTTAAAATTTTTGTTTTATTAATTTTCGGTCATTTCAAGTTTAGGTGTCCACCTCTAAATTTTAAATTCCATTCCAAATTTGTATACTTTAATGTGTGTTAAGAGGGGCAGATGACCTCGTAGTTCCACCCCTTAAAACAACAATAACTAGCTAACTCCTCACGGTCAAGTGCGGAGCTAATTGCCGGGATCTGTATATTTGTGTTCCAAATTCTACTAGGCCTTAATTTTAATAAAATTCCATTAATTTTGTGTTGGTGGCTGTTATTTTTTTTCTTTTTTGAATTTTCATTAATAGGCCTACTATTATAGATATGTATTTCTTTGTTTCCTATCCAATTCATGTTTGCTGTTACAGAACTTACAAGAAGGACTTTGAAAGCAACAAAATCTGGTACGAACATCGGCTGATAGATGACATGGTCGCTCAGGTTCTCAAGTCCAGCGGTGGCTTCGTCTGGGCCACCAAGAATTACGATGGAGATGTCCAGTCCGATATTCTCGCACAAGGCTATGGTAAACAAATGCCATTTAATGTTTTGAATAATTCGTAAGAACTTTAAGAAAAATGCACTTTTTTTTTTCATTTATTTTACGCTCACATTGGAGCACTATAATCAATCTATATACAGTCAAGTCTTAGGAATATTAGTTAGAGATTTGGCTTCTTCTTCTTCTCCCAGAACTGTTTCATTCTGTCTGACCTGGCGGTCCGTTCTTCGTCCATTATGGTCTATTGTTTGCGTGTAGAAATTTTTAGACTAAGTCTCACGTCTTTGTTTCTCAGGATCCTCTTCTCTTCCCGGTGTTCAATTTGTTGCATTGTCAAGCCTAATTCATCTAGATCATCTAGGACTTTTTTGAACCAATGAATTTTGGTTTAACTTTTCCAAAAGTAAATGTAAATGTTCTTATACCCAGGCTGCCTTAACCTCTGTATATTGTATGGACTTGCGCAATGCATAATTCAAACCACTCTCCAGATCAAAGTATTAAAGTTTAGCTACCATAATATATATAAACTAGCGTACCCGTGCGAGATATCTCGCATGTTCATAAACCACCCTTTCCCCAATAAGTTTGTAATGAGAGACTTCAACCAAATGGTTAGAACACTATTTACATTTCAGTTAGAATTCCAAGTTCTGCGTTCCCTAATTTAAGAAGGCAATCATTGAAAATTGGATCATCATAACACTCACCGGTTATTGGATATTTATGAAATTATACGATTTGAGTACTCATTCCTTTGATTTACTGTTTCTGAAATCCATGCAAAATGATAAAGGAAATACCCCAGAATGTTAAAATGACATGAAACAGGCGTCACAGCGGCCAAAATGTGAAGTGGACGGCAATTATGGAGCGTATTTTTCTACAGTAACAGTATCTGCAAATCGCATACTTCGAACATATTTTCAAAAATAATCTTTTAAAGAAATTATAGATATTTATGAAATTTGAGTGCAATTCGTCACTGCTAATGTCTATTCTCTTTCATTTGAATGCTCATTTGTCACGATCGGTCGCTTGTGAGTGCCGCAGGAGGGATCTATACTACTGAAATAATATATATGATGTATGAATACCTTGTAATTGCTTTGCACATGGGAACTTGTTGAATGTTGAAATGGTTGGTTGTTTTTTTTTTGTCAAGCTGAAATCAAAATGTAATATTTTTCAGTTGATCACCATGATTGTACCCAATTGTAATGTGTGTTTCCCTAATCCTGAAAAAGAAAATTGCATGAGATTAATAAATTCACTTCAATGACCAGTTTCGATCATCATCAGATCCATTACACTTAGGCTATTAAATATATGTCTGCAAGTATGGGTTATGACATTTACATTTACATTCTGGAAGATCTTGCAGCTTGTTCTTCTGCAGATATAACATATTGCTTACGCTCTGAAATTTTGAATGTTAGTCAAGTGTATTTGTTATTCAGAAGCCGTTTCTCTTCTCTTATGTTCAATTTGATGCGTAGTAATTTTCCATTCGTCTAAATCCATTTGTATTTTTGTTTTACTATTCCAAAAGAAGTCAAAATGTTGTTTCAGGAGTCTAGTATTTGGCAAGCGAGATATGTGTCCAAATAATCGCAACCCTTTGTTTTCACATCATGTCAATGATAGACTTTCCTTGTAAAGTATTGAATTGGGCAAAAGTCTCCACTGGCCCTCAATCTGGTGTTTTTTATTGATCATTGTCTGAAGATTCCGTCTGTCAACCTTCTGTAGTTTATCAGTTGTTGATCGGGTGTTTAGTTTAAAAATATCTTGGTGAGATCCTCACTTGGAATGCCAATGAAAGAGCATCAATAGATAGTAGAACACTAAAATTGCGACAAGCACAACAGATTACGTGGCCAACATATAAGAAACAGTCTCTTTCGATTAATGCTAAACTTCAACGTTATTTCTCAGTCGTTAAGACAGAAGCACCATATGCAAGTGAAACTTTATTTAAATTTTTTCACAATCTTTATTTTCTGGGCATTATGCAGTACAATATGTGATGTGTCAACTTGAAAATATGGCATCATTTCTGTTTTCTCAAAATAAATTTTCAACCCAACCTTTGCTGCTAATCGTTCCAATCCCTCTACCTGAAATTTAGCTTCTTCGATACCAGTTACAAATAATGCTAGATCATCTGCAAAGGCGAGATAATTTAGTCGAATATTTTTTCCAATCTTCACATTCGGTGGACAGACCTTATTCCATTGAAGCATAATTTTTTTCCAGCACACAATTAAACAACAATGGAGATAATCCATCTCCCTGCCGAAGACCAGTATGGATTTCATGTGACTCGGAGGTTACACTTCTAGATTTAGTATTCTTAAGAGTGACCGCAACAAGTTTTCGATGTAAACCAAATTCAGTAAGGACATTTAATAGAGATTCGCGATGGATACTATCATAAGCTTTTTTGAAAATCAACGAAAGTGATTACTAAATCTTTGCTCCTAATCCTGTGATTTTTTATAATCCATTTGAGACTGATAATTTGATCTGGACACTTTGTCCTGGACAGAAACCACCCTGATATTCACCAAGTTCATTATCAAGTTGTTTGTGAATTCAGGAATATAAAATCTTAGAAAAAATCTTATATGTGACATCCAGCAAGGATATTCCTCGATAATTGCTAGGATCTGATCTATCGCCCTTTTTGTGTATGGGGTGTATAATTGCAATATTCCACTCTTCAGGCAATTTTTCTGTATTCCAAATGTCAATAAGATGTTTATGTAGGTTATGAACATCTGTACATTAGCATTCTTCCAAAGTTCTGCTACTACTTTATTCTCTCCTGCCGCTTTAAAATTCTTAAATCAATCGCTGTACGCACTTCATCGTGATCCGGCAGTATGATCTTTTCCAGGGGTGTTTTATTTCTGGGATAGGGATCAAATTCAAAAGAATCTTCAGGTTCATCACTATTAAGTAATTTTATGAATTAATCAGCCAAAATTATTGCATTGTCATAATCATTATGGGCCACCTGCCCGTTCATACCGTTCATCAAAAGAGTAGGGGGAGTAAATTTTGATTGTTATTGTTTAAATGTCCTATATAAGTCTCTTGTTTTATGGCGATTGAAAGCTTCATCAATTGATTTTAATGTTTCCTTCTGATATTCCCTTTTAACCCTCCTGATTTCTTTGGCTGTTAACTGTCTAGCAATGATTAATTCTTCCCTAGAACTTTCAGTTTTTTGTTGTTGGTCATTCAACCAGGCTGTATGCCGGCATAGAATTGCTATATCACAATCCTCATTCCACCATGCATGTTTCTTTCATTTTTTAATGGGAGCAACGTCTTCTGCTGCGGCTTTTAATTTGTTAACAGTGGTCCCCAAGTTGTTAGTTAAAAGCGTGATGGATTGCTCAAAATATACTGGATTATTGATAACTGAACTAGGATCATACAATTATTTGCTATTGAATTTTTGAGGTTTATTTTTCCTTTTAGGAGTCAATTTGATTTTAATCTTGGAAATGTAATGATCCAAATCAACATCAACACCAACACCACGAAGGACTTTTACATTAGAAATTTCTTTGTGAAATTTCCAATCCATGGCTACATGATCTATCTGAAACTCTCCTAACTTAATATTAGGGCATTTCCAAGTCATTAATTTATGTGGTCTCCTCTTGAACCTTGTTGTCTCCATAATTAGACCATGGTTAATACAAAATTCAATTAACCGTTCACCATTCCTGTTTGTCAAGTTATGTGCTGGCCATCGCCCCACCACTAGACAAAATTTCCTCTCACGTCCAATCTTAGCATTGAAATCTCCAAGTAAAATTTTAATATTAGTAAGAAGTATATTCGTTATTTAATTACAGCATTTATTATAAACTTGCCTGATACTGCCGCACTGTTAAAAGTAAACACAAAGGCTTGTAAGAATATCGACAGTAGGGAGGAAAGTAACAATACACACACACATGAAGCAGGAAGTAGCAGCAACTGACTGCCAGCCGATATATTTGCGTACTGCAAGAACCCCCTTACCCCGTCGCAGCGTGTTGAACTGCCATCTCCTGGCGTGATGACATTAGTTATATGTAGTTTGTTCAAGCTATACTTAATACCTATACTAACATATGGTCTGGAAGCAGCAACCCTTACTGGACCAACAAACAGTCATCTCCAGGCAGTAAAAATGAAGTTCCTCCGTTCTTGCCTCCAAAAGACGAAAATGGACAAAATAAGGAATGAGGATATCTGACAACAACTGGGATTGGAAAGGAGCCTGCTGGAGACACTCAAACTCAAGAGATTGAGATGGTATGGTCATATGAGGAGGATGGCTCCCCACAGGATACCTCCAGTGTACTTTGGCCAGTGTGTCCCAGGGAAGAGACCAAGAGGAAGACCTCCTGATGTGTGGGAGAAGCAAATTTATACGGACCTTGAAGCTAGAGATAAGAACTGGCATCAAATACAAGAACAACAGTTATGGATTGACAGGACAAATTGGAGATGGCTCATTTATAACCGCACCCGGCTTGCTGGAGCGAAGAAACGATGATGATGATGATGATGAAGATATTGTTAGTGGTTATTGACCTTCAAGTTTGCTTGTTTAGTGAGATAACTGTGATTGTTAGATCATAAACTCTCGCATAGACTGCCCAGAATTACTAAATGAAATCAATATCTATGTGTGTCCCCCCACCCTGTTCGATGTGCAAGCATCATGTCTTTGAAACAAACCGGCATCCCACTAATTATGGTCTAAATGGTCCCATTGACAGAAAGATGCGAATCTCAAATAATGGGGTCAGCATAGACTTGTTCAATATTGATCAAAGACCCCTTAGACAGTATCTGTTTTCCAATGCACTAGGACATCGTATGACTAGATTGTACTCTTACATAAAGTAGACTTTGTATACTACATTGTAAATATTTGTATATATTCTTATTATCTTCTATCCCGGATAAAAGAAAATGGTGTAAGCTGTGAATAAAGATGTATGTATGCATGTTGAAGTGGATTGTGAACTTAGCTTATTGTTTGAGTGATGTGGGATCCGTTCCTGCGCAGCAACTAACACCACTGCCTGCACTGCACTGAACAATCTGCTAAGTCCATGATCCATTCCAAGCTGAGCATTCACTAACAATTACAAATATCACACTATACAAGCAAACTTGCAGGTCAATAACCATTAACAAAACAAACATCACATGTGCTAGGTTAATCACTACTCCAACTAAATAAGTGTGTATTGTAAATATTGTTACGTTTTTAGGGTTCGTAAAATAACTGGTCAGGCTTATAATGCACTAACTCTTTATTTACACAAATATAATTTACACTAATTAACAATAAATCAAATTATTCCTACCCACTCGCACATACTGTACATACTGAGTCTCACTTCATATTTATTTACATTGTTCTCTACAAGGAAGTACAGTAAAACTCTGTTAAGAAGTTTTTCAAGGCACCATTAAAAAAAAAACTTCTTAACAGGGAAACTTCTAAAAGGGTAGTGACCTGAAATGCATGTGAAACACACACATTTTTGTTGTTTGTGAAGAATCCTACCATATACTGTACATATGCCTATATAAAAGCCAGAAAAAGAAAAAACGCTGGATAAAACAACCTGATAAAAAAAGTCCGAATTCATCAACATTAAAAAAGTCACAATGTAATTACTGATTTTGCCGGCAGCAGTGTTTCCTTCCACGCTTCCGTTTCCTCTGTACTTACACTCGCAGCTTCGCCATTAATAGTCTTGTAAACTATGCCAGCCCGATTTTTAAAGCAATCCAGCCACCCATTCGGCGCAGTAAAAGGCACTTGTAATCGACACGCGATTTCTTCGGCTTTCTCCTGCACGATAATCCCGCTCGAAGGAATGTTTAAATTTCGCTGCTGCTTAAACCACACGAGCAGAGCTTGTTCTACGTCTTCGTATTTCCCGCTTTTAATCTTCTTGCAGCTTGCCGAAGTATTCCCGGCAGAAGCCAAGATTCCTTCTTTCTTTGCTATGATGCCGTTCAAAGTAGACGGCGGCATTCCGAGCTCCTTCGCAAGAGCAACACGTGAAAGAGTAGACGACTCTACTCTTCTTATAATGTCCACTTTATCTTTAATAGAAAGTGCCTTTCTTTTGATGCCTTTCATCTGAGAACCACTCATTTTCACAATGATTTGAAAACTTAACTTCACTGACGACGCAATTCTCGTAATCTCAATAATGTTATGCTACGTCTGGCAATGCTTGGCTAACAAGTTAGATCACACAGAACAGCGATAAAAGCCACGAACAAAGAATATAGGAGGCCAGGAATGAAAGCATGATGCTGTATATTGTAGTTGGTCCTGAGCGGGTGTCGTCATAGCGTGACGTCATTCAGCCTTGAAATGCTCGCCTGGTCAGTGACCCGCGAACACTTGGAACAGCTGTATTTTTTCATTCGGAATACCGGGCCCGGTCAGAGACCCACGAACACTCGGAACTCTTGTATTCTTTCATTCAGAACACCGGATGTATCTTCCGTGGAGATTGGCGAGTTTTGATTCTAAGTCAGTTTTCTCTCAGTGAACGTCTTATACTCTAAGGGAATACAAAATCTGAACTATTTAACCGGGAAAACCTCTTATGCACGAACACTTTATACGGGAAAAATATACGTGTGTCTTATGGGACAAATCACGGGACCGAGAATATCGGACGTCTTAAGCGGAAAAACGTTTTATGCGGGAACTTCTTAACCGAGTTTTACTGTATCTCTTACAGTCACTATTTAACTTCAACATTTATTTCCACAGCACTGTCTTCGATATTTATCTTCACATTTATTTCTACTCGTCGCACTCCGCACGGCACACTGCTTCAACTCAGACTAAGACTGAGAACGAAGACTGCCTTCTCATCGCAGCTCGCTGGTATTTAGCCAATCAGCTCCTGGCCTGGAAAATTCTCGATGTCGCCACTTCTTGCAATAGCGAGTATGTTCTCGATGGTTGGTTTCTAGAACTGTCCAGCCCCTTCCACTGATGTTTTGGATTTCTTTTACTTCTCCAGTAGGTTCAAGTCTATGCTGGTTAACTCTATTCAACGTTGCGCGGGGAGGGGCCTACCTTAATCAGCCCTGGCCGGATTGGCTGTCCAGCATTCTCCACACACCCCACCCGCCTGTTGGTGAATTCCTCGAACTGCCCCTTTCCCCGAGGGTTGCCTGTCTGGCCCTCGGTGACACGTTTCAATATCATAACTTACTTAATTCCTGTTGCTCCTCTCGGAGCGTAGGGCTTCCGTGAAACACTTCCATCAGGTCCTGTTTTTGGCCAACCTCTTCACCTCACTCCATGTTACTCTCCCTCAAAGTTCCAAAAACCAATTCTTGTTTTCCGTTTCGTGCCAAAGGTTGTCAATTTGTTTTTCCATCTGATTTCGTTTCACTTCAGTTTCTTTAAAAATGGTTCAATTTAAGGCTGTGCGAGTTATTAGCCCACAGCAGCCCAATCTTAGTGGTGGGGCTGCCACCTAAAGCCTTCAAGCTTGCTGTTTTTCTGTTGGGGTTGTCTCCCTTAGCCTTTGTAGGTCCCCCTACGACTGCAAGGCGGCAGTTTAGAGTGTTTGGTCTGCGAGAGCTATTTTATTTCACTCAAGTCTGCCGGCAAACCAATGAGGACCCCCCTATCCGCCACCTCAGACGCGCCACATAGGAGTTCACCTCTCCTCCTGTTACATCGTTACAGGTTCGTGGAAATATCATAACCCATACTTATAAACATAGATTTACGGTAATAGCCTAAGTGTAAAGGATCTGATGATGCTCACTTGACGATCGAAACTGGTCATTTAAGTGTATTTATTAATCTCATGTAAATGTTTTTCATGATCAGGGAACCATCCATTAAAATTGGCTACAATTGTGTTGACCAACTGAAAAATATTAAATTTCGATTAGTATCGCAACACTGAATGGCTTCCAATACGATAAAGCTGAAATCACAAAGTGATTTTGACATCGTTGTAAATCAAAATGTATACAAACCTTAGTATGTTTGATATCTTCCCTGGTGTCTTCTGTGATGTGTTTGAATGTTAATGCAACACTACCAGCAAAAAGATAGACTTGAAAATGTTCCTCTGTTGATCACGAGCGGTGCTATTCTGTGTTGCAATCTGAAGACAGATATTTCAACTACTTGCAATCTATTGACACAGTTCGAAAGATGGCATTTCAAGCTGCATATCAATGTAAAAAAATACTGCATTAATCAAGGGACAGTAAGTATATAATGGAATATAGTCTCTGCATAGTATAAAACTAAGTCCCCGATTCTTGGATGTAACGGGTATTCTCAAGAACCACTGGATGGATTTTGATGAGGTTTTCACCATTCTGTAAAGGATTTCTCAAGGAAGGTTTCTGTAGAAAAACATTCATTTATGACCAGAGGAAACCGAGCAGTAACGATTTCAGTGAATCGAGTCGAAGAAAAACCTGCCGTCGGTGCGACTTTTAAGCTTACGCTGGGTAAACCATTAAACATATCTATATACTATGAGTGTAAGAATTGTTCAGCAGGAAAAGTTCTACAAAAAGGTCCCCTATTGCATATCTCTAACTTTAATACATCGCCCAATATAAGTGTTTTTACATTTTTGTTTCTTCCAACAATCTCCATTCAGTGGAAATTTGAATTACTAGCATTGGAGCGAGCTTCGGCCAGCATCAAACTGCAGAGCTCTGTAGAGTTAAGACTGCAGAGAAGAGTATATGTGTTTGGAGTTTCGCTGTTCACCTCGGCTTTTCTGAATTGCATCTGGGACCTACCGTCCGTGCGCCTTTTAAGCTTGGTAAACCTTTAAAGATACCCGGCAAAGCTGGGGTGGATTGCTAGTCTAATATAAATAAACCATAATGTCGTGCAATGCAAAAACATGTTATGATTTTTATTATTATAACAATATGCTTGTAAGCAGATGCATCAAGGCAGTATGGGCTCCAAGCCCCCTTCTCTAAATGTAGTATCACTCACTCATTCCGTAGGCTTGTAAGGCACGTGAAGTTCCTGTGCCGATCTCAAAATCCTCTTCCAGCCTTTTTGATCTTGAGCCCGCTCTTTCCAGTTATCAATTTGGAGGGTCCGTCATACCTTGTTGATCTCCTTCTTCCAGGTGCTTTGGGGTCTTGCCCCATTAAGAGATCCTCAGTACATGTCCAGCCCAGTGCAGTCTGTTGTATTCTATCACTCCCATTATAGTGTGTTGCTGAGAGAGGGTGTAAATCTCATAATTAGATCTCTTCTGCCAGCTTTGGGTGATAGGATCGAACCATGGGCCAAATATTTTCCTATAAACTTTATTCTCAAAGACTTGTAACTGCTGCCGTTATACTCTATGTCTCAGAACCATACATAAGTACTGGTCGAATGATTGTATTGTAGATAGTCAATTTTGCATTCCTTGTTAAAAACTTGGAGCGCTCATAGAGTAAAATATGGAAGAAACTAAAACCAATATAAAAATTGATGAGTGAAACAATTTTGTTATCTCGGTAGTATAATCACAGAAGACAATAGATGCTTAATGGAAGTGAAGAGAAGGATTGCATTGGCAAAACAAGCATTTATGACTAAGAAAAACATTTTATCCAGTAAACATATGAATATACTGTAGATGTAAGAAAATCCTTTGCAAAATCGTTTGTATGGAGTACACCGCTCTATGGAAGTGAAAGTTGGACTCTTGGTAAATTGGACAAGAATCAACTTGAAGTAGCTGAAATGTGGATATGGTGGAAAATGACAAGAACGAGCTGAATGGAAAGAAAAACCAACCTGGAAGTCTTAAGGGAAGTCAAAGAAGAGAGAAGATTAATGAAGGAAATGAGAAAGAGAAAAATAAAATGTATTGGCCATGTCATCAGACATAACACTTTCATAGTTAACATTCTTGAAGGAAATAAGCTGGGACTGAAAGGAAGAGGACGGCCTAGCACGAAGTATTTGGAAGACATCAAGAATAGAATGGGATGTGACAATTACATGGAACTGAAACGAACTGCCAACGACAGAAGAGTGTGGTTGCATCGACAAGGCCTTTAGAATATGAATGAGAGTAAAATGCCTTATTTGCATTCTTAATTCTAGCTTGGTGTTCCTGTTGCCTGCGGTTTTGATCATCAATTACCGTAATACACCTAGGAATTTAAACTCCTCTACACTTTGAAATATAGTGGTAGTAGTAACAGCAACTTACAAATCATAATGTGCCACTTTCTGCTTGCTGTGTGATTAGGTGTGCCTCATTGCAGCCTGTGGGATATGAACTTGTGTTGTTTTGTTTTACAGGCTCGCTGGGCATGATGACCTCGGTGTTGATGTGCCCCGATGGCAAGACGATCGAGGCCGAGGCAGCTCACGGGACTGTCACGAGGCATTACCGGTAAGTTACTATGGACAGGCTTAACACATTGGTGACTAGAGTGTGCTTTATTATAAAAACATACATAAATATTGAAATAGCCCATATTTTATCTTTAAAGTTGGTATGAGTATTCACTAATACCTGTAGTAGTCCTCAAGAGAGTGACATGACCTTTGTTGAGTGGTGCCTTACAGAAAAAGCAGATGCAGCAGAGGTTGATTTGCCTACAAACTTAGTACAGTGGATACTTCACAGTCCCTAGAGGCCTGAATATTGCTGTCACGTTCAGTTTCCATTAATTCACTATAACTTGGTCCATTTGAACGATAATTCTAAAGAAATCAAATCTACCGGCGTATGACGACTCCATAACAATGGAATAACGCTAAACGCAAACACATTTTAACTGCATGTTGGTATTTTTGGTGATCTTTGTATGAGTGTGTGATGTAAAAGGGCTTCCAGAGCCCGAAACATGTACCCAAAAGTGTAGAATTGTTAATGAATAGATTGTATTGATTGACAGAGTTCCTCGACATTATTTGTCACAGTTAATCTCGTCAATACGGACCTATCAAACGATTCCAATATGGAGTCGAACAACCTTGCCCGAACCATTTAAGTCTTGCAGACCTTAGTCTATCTTCCATAGAGCGCTCCACTCTCAAAGTCTCATTTCTCACATGATTTTGCCATGTTTTTTGCAGGGCATTCCAAAGAAATCTCATTTCACGGGCCTGCAGTTTACTGAGGTCTCTAGTCTCCATTGTAGATAATTATTATGCCGTTGTATTTGTAAGCAATTTTATTGTATTCTAGGCAACATCAGAAGGGTCTCCCCACATCAACCAATCCCGTAGCCTCCATTTTTGCGTGGACACGAGGCCTGGCGCACAGAGGCAAGCTTGACGGAACACCTGAATTGGAAAGGTTGGTACTTATATGTTTAGTTGGGTTTCCAGGAGAGAAAACTGCTGCATTATCCAGTTTGCACAATACCTATAGCATGAAAAATATAACTGCTAATAAGAGTGTGTACCAGGCGCATAAAACACAGGAAGGGCAGGGGGGGCATTGCCTCACTCAAGTTTTAGGTGCAAGACAAAATTTGTAAGTACCCTTAAGAAGTAAAATAACCCAAACTCTTTTATAAATTACTAGCAACCCGACCCGGCTTCGCCCGGGAACAGTTATGAATGCATTACGTGATAAGCGCTTTTTTTTTCCAATGTCAATGAACAACGACCAATATCCGTTTTACGTCTCGGCATGATGGGTTAGAATCACTGACTGGACTATTAATTATATCATCATGGAGATGCATGTGCAACAAATTCTTGTCAGATGTAATTTAAGAATGGCAAGGGGCAGGAAACACAAATCCCCCTTCCGTCCAATCTTAACTTGACTGTGAATTTTATGGAACGGAAAGTTCACAGGCGAAATGAAGAAAAGCCGAGTTGCACTTCCAGGGAAACTCCAAACACAACCACTCTTCGCTAAAGTTTTTAACTCAATACGACTCGACAGTTTGCTGCTGGCTGTATCTGGGGCAATAAGTTTGTCCGCTAGCTAAGCTGTAACTGGGGTGATAGACTCGCCCCTAGCTAGCTCGTAAACTTTCGCCTCAGTAACTGAATGGACATGGTTGGAAGAAATTAAAACGTAAAAACACTTATAGTGGGCGATGTATAGAAGACAGAGATATGCTCTCGCGGACTTTTTTGTAGAACTTTTCATGCTGAACAATTCTTACATTCATAGTATTTAGATATTTTTAACGGTTTGCCCAGCGTAAGCTCACAAAGCACTCGGACGCCAGGTTTTTTTTCCAACTTTTCCACTGAAATCGTTACTGCTCGGCTTCCTTTAGTCATAAATAAATTATTTTCTACAGAAATCATCCTCGAGATATCCTTTACAGAATCGTGAAAACCGCATCAAAATCCATCCAGTGGTTCTCGAGTTTACCCGTGACATCCAAGAATCAGGGACTTTGTTTTATACTAAGTAGAGATTTGATTCTACGTTAGGCGGAAAATTGGAAAAGCCAGCTTTTCTTTCTTGGTCGTAATTTCTTTATTCTACCGTAAAATGCATAAAATTTAACCATTATGAAGATAGTTTAGCTATTATCCATGTTTACTGAATATTAATCTATAATTATAAGATCCACTTTGTCAAACACTAGAAGGGAGTTTATTCCTTTTTGTGTCCATTCAATTATTTTAAATGAATGAATTTCTGTAAGGATATCCAGTTTCTTTTTGGTTCTTTGTTGATATAGTTTTCTAATATTTTCTCACGCTGAAGAAGTTATCAATGTAATAACGAAACATGTAGAGCAGACGCAAGAAAAGCTTGCCGAAACTCAACGATGTGCAGATACCAATATCAATCGGCATATTTTAATGCTCATTGCGGGGCTCCTGTAATGTTGATTACCGGGCTCACTGCTCACTCAACTCTTCAAGAACGCAGCTCGCTCCGAGACGGTCTACAGCTGTAAACCAAGCGTAGAGTGCAGGAGGCATCACACGCGTGTGTGTATTATTACTATTTTATGTATATTTCGTAGCTGAAAGTGCATTTGTTGAATACCTAAAGCCTTGAAAATTGTGTATAATATTCAGTGTACTTAGCATTGCCACCGTTTCGCTCTAAATTAGGGAGTGCCAAAACTTTACACAGTCAAACTAGGGAAGTTATTTATAATGTGTATACATTCATGAAAAACGAAACACGTTTCGCTGGAAACATGTGCGCAATTCAAAATAAAGTGGCTGAAGCAACAGGTGTGTCAAAAAGGTCGGTGCGGAATATAATACAATATAATACTGCTATTTTACGATTAGATCATTCTTAATCTCTTTGTTGTTTCCTGCATCTTCAACAGTATTTTTAGGCTATTACTGTGTAAGACATTACATACACGCGCTGAGATCTCACTTGAACCCCAGTCACAGTCAGCCTGCCAAGCCTGGGCAGACGATCCGTTCATAACTGCTGCTAGCCAGCTACTGCCGGGAAGTGGGAGGGGCGTTGTATGCCACTACCGAACACTCACGAACACCCGAACATGGCCGAAGATCTGCGCACCTTTTTTCAGCAAGCTTTTCTTGCGTCTGCTCTACGTATATTTTAATCAGTAAACTACCTTCCAGTGTTTGACAAGGCGGATCTTATCATTATAGATTATTAATCTACCGAACAAGCAGTCTGTCTTTTCCCCATCCCCCGTTTTCCACCGAGGTGCGAACTGTGCTTTGTCCCCTTACTACGATGATCGCAAAAGGTGCATTTTCCAACTATAATTTGTGAGCCCCAGTTAAAAGATACTGTGACACACTACACATAAAATCATTACTCCTGCCAGGAAATAACACCACGCCAATCAACAAGGTAAAATAACCCAACTGTTCCCTCGCTCATCTCGCGTTTTAAGCACACCCAGCATTGCGCCGAAAAGTAGTGATGCACGTGACGTCAGAAGTTTGATATTTGGTGCTACGCTTGTCATGTTTCTATCATATTTAGGTTATTTGTACGATGGGTTTGCCACACTCAAACGTAGACAAGGGCCAATTAAGGCGGGAAGAGAACAAGTGTTGGCCAAGGGAGGCTGACAGGAAAGATAACTGAAAGGAGCCCGGCACAAGTTGGTGGATGCAATGCCAGACTCGGCTGGGGTCCCGTGGTTGCCAAACTGCGTCCCATGAGTTGTGAGCCCATGGGAGTCTGAAAATAAATAAATGTGATTAAAAATATAGTCCATAACAAATACAGTATACAGGGTGTTTCTCATTCATACCAACAAAACAAACAGGGATGCTCTTTGTGTTAGTGACGCAATCAGATTGACAGAGAAAATAGTTATTTTCGGGAACTTGAGGGTACGGTACTTTAGTTAGTTATTGTTGTTTTAAGGGGCGGAAAGTTGATGGTAGAGCAGACTCAAGAAAAGCTTGCCGAAACTTAACAATGCGCAGAGACCAATATCAATCAGCGTATTTTAATGCTCATTGAGGGGCTCCTGTGCGTCCCCCGAATGCTGATTACCGGGCTCACTGCTCACTCCATTCTTCAACAATGCGGCTCGCTCTGAGACGCGGTCTACAGCCTGCCAAGCCTGGGCAGACGATCCATTCAGAACTGCTGTTAGCGAGCTACTGCCGCGAAGTGGGAGGGGCGTTGTATGCCACTACCGAGCACTCCCGAACATGGTCGAAGATCTGTGCAGCATTCTTCGGCAAGCTTTTCTTGCGTCTCCTCTACTTTGTTACTTCCGGGCCCGCGATTCAAATTGACGGACTCGCCATATTTGCTGGGTCAAAACGCAAACTGCTGGCTGATGCAGTGTTTCAGGGGAGCTTCGTGTGGAGTATGATAGAGGGAGACAGAGATAATTAAGTTCAGCGGTAATGCCCTTGTTTATTAAGTACACACAATACATAATAATAATAATAGACTAGTTGATTATCAGCCATTTCTTCATTGCTGTGCCGAAACAGAACCATTCATAACAATTTTTGCCACAAACTTAGTGGGCAATGTGTGCAGAACAAACTGTACTGCACCTACTGGGGCTTACATTGTGGTTGGTTCCTCAGTTTAGGGGCTGCGCAACACGGTCATGTAGCCTGTGTACTGAGGGTGTGTGTAGAATCTGTCTGATAACCGGTGTTAATTGTGATGACTGTATTAGTGTGTGTTATCTGTTATTCAGGTAAGAATTGCAGATGATCAATTTCAAGTAGTTCCTACTTTTGCTACCAAATGGTACTGTCAATGACACCTAGCTGCAACCTTGGCTATTAGAAGCCACCATAACCGGCACCTGGCGGTGAATGTTGGAACTAATAGTGTGTTAATCAAATCTACGAATTTAGCTTCACACAATTGTAGTTAGTGGAAGGTTCTTTTACATGCATACATGTATGACATCGGCTTTACTTCTCCTTCCAAAGGAAGGGATACTAAGGGATTTTTAACGCTCTAAGAATCTGACGACTTCAGCCGGGTTTGAACCCGTGATCTTGGGCATAGAATCTCAGCATGCTACCAACTACGCCACCGAAGCCGCCGATTACATTATGTCAACCGAATGAAAATATGTAATATCAATTATGAATATGGCAACACTGAAAAATGGCCTCAAAGCTATTTTGTCTTATAGATTTGGATCTCAAATCCGGTCGAAGTCGTCGGATTTTATAAGAGCGTTAAAAATCCCTCAGTATGCCTTCCTTCGGAGGGGAAGTAAAGCCGGCGATCCCATGTCATAGATTTATGGCATGTTAAAGAACCTTCCTCTAATTACACCTGTGTGAAGCTAAATTATAGGTTAAACATTTGAGAAACCCTCGTAGGTTCCGATGCTTGTCGCCAGGAGCCAACTGCGGTGGTATCTGGTAACCAAGCTCTGAACTAGTAGTTGTTGATGGTGGCGTTTGGTGGCAAAAGTAGGAACTACTTGAAAAATTTCAATGTCTGCAGTCATTACCTGAACTGAAAACAGATAACACACACTAATACAGCCATCACAATTAACACCGGTTATCAGACAGATTCTACACACATCCAAAGTACTCGGGGCTACATGACCGCATTGTCGCAGCCCTAAACTGAGGAACCAACCAAGAGGCAGAGGGGTGATGACTGACGTGGAATTTCTGGCCAAATGTCAATACCATTCTGGCAGCTCACAGAGTATAAGTACATACACTATATATATCATTTAAAAGTGTTGCCTTTTCATTTAATTACATAATTTTAATAAATATATACAGTACCAAAATAAGCTCTTTTTCTTTAAAATAGATATTATGTATGTATACCATGTATGTAAAACCAATTATCCGAATATTTGATTATCCGAATGGAGTCCGGTCCCAATTGATTCGGATAATTGGAGTTCTACTGTACCTGCTTCCCAGTACTATAATTTTAGATTTAATCTTCAGTTGCCAAATACTGTGCGTGGAAATGTGAGCTCATTGTTCGTTTCCTTGTTTTGTGGCAATCTACAACTGGTGTGTGCAACTGTTACAGGTTCAGCCAACAACTGGAGGAAGCCTGCGTGGACTGTATCGAAAACGGTCTAATCACAAAGGACTTGGCCGCATGCATTCACGGACTATCCAACGTTAAGGAAGGCATGTACCTCAACACGGAAGATTTTCTCGACGCCATCACTGAGAATCTACAAAAGAGATTGAAATGATAAGCTTCACACATCTAGGATCCTTCATCATCAACAACCATCACCATTTAATCTGCAACATCGTGTTCATTCCTCAAGCTTGCCATAGGTCTATTTTTGATATCAGATCATCATCGTCCGTTATGTTTGGATTGTATTTAAAAATTGAGATAGTCGTAGATGTTGATCCTGTTGGACAAGTATGGTCCAGTCGCATTTGACGTTTGAAAAGCCATTTCAGTCGGTCAACACGTTAAATATGCCCCAATCGCCCCTGGATACAATAACAAGGATTAAACTTCTTGAAATATGGGAATTGAATTAATCCAATTTGCCAAAATTACCAAAAATATTGATTATCTCTTGCAGACTGTCACGTGAATAAGAACTTGCAAAAGATTAGAGGGTCAGATGACCTCGCTGTTCTGCCATTTTAAACAACCGTCTTCAATATCATCCAATCCAATTAATCTGTCAGGACGCGTGTCCTGCTTTGTAACATACGGGCGCGGGCTGGATAAATTTTACCCAATATCATTACAAAAGACCATATGTAATCACTCTCCTGTCTTTTCAAGAAGCAAAAGCAGTTATTCTATCGTCTACCATTAACCTGCAACAATTAATAGCGGTCTTTGCATTTCGAGCTTCTCCTTTAGGGCCTGGTAAAGCATTAAAACAACGGCAAGGAATAATGACAGCATGGGAAAGTCCATTGCTAAAGCAGCGTGGGGTAGAAGGTAGAAATTACCTTTACACCAAAGATTTGGTAGCAAAAGTAGGAACTATTTGAAAATTGAATGTCTGCAGTCCTCACCTGAATTACAGATAACACACACTAATACAGCCATCACAATTGACACTGGTTATCAGACAGATTCTCCACACACCCAAAGTAGACAGGACTACGGGGCATTGTCGCAGCCCCTAAACTGAAGAACCAACCTTTACTCCAAGACGTATTAACAATTCAGTTTGCCATGGGTAATAAATATCCACGCGTGCGTCCTGACGAATAAAGCCCCTCTATTTTGAGAAGTATAAGAAGTGAATAAAAATAAAGGTTTTTTCATTGGCCCATCTAGTCAATAGAACTTATGTTTCGGGCCACCATGCTACAAGAATTAAGTAAAAACATTATTACCTACATTCTACAGCTGAGGATGTACTGCATTGACTAGGTGGGCGAAACAAACACATGTATACCGTATTTCCTCGCATAATCGTCGCACTTTTTTTGCCAAAATTTCGCGGAAAAAAGTAGGGTGCGACGATTATGCGAAGAATATTTAATTTCAAAGAATATACTGTATCATTATTTGCTGCACGGGCCAGTCATTCGCGTAGCGTGAGTCTGGCGTGAGTCATAGCCCGCAGTCAGCGACAGGGTTCTTTCTTCTAACAAGGTCACGACTGGTTAACGCTCGCGGAATGCGCTGACGAAGCTGGCCATTCGCGTCGTGGTTCATAGCCCACAGGCATAAATACGATATTACTTTCTCCTCACAAGATCACGCCAGATTAGGCCTATAAACTCGCGGAATGTGCGCAGGTCGTTCGTGTCACAGTTCATAGCCCGCAGGCATAAAGACGAGAGTACTTTCTGCTGACAAGATCACGCCAGATTAGGCCTATAAGCTCGCGGAATGTGCGCTGACCATTCGCGTCGCGGTTCATAGCCCGCAGGCATAAATACGATATTACTTTCTCCTGACAAGATCACGCCAGATTAGGCCTATACGCTCCCGGAATGTGCGTTGGCCGTTCGCGTCGCGGTTCATAGCCGGCAGGCTTAAAGCTGAGGTTACTTTCTCCTGACAAGACCACGCCAGATTAGGCCTATACGCTCGCGGAATGTGCGTTGGCCATTCGCGTCGCGGTTCATAGCCGGCAGGCTTAAAGATGAGGTTACTTTCTCCTGACAAGACCACGCCAGATTAGGCCTATACGCTCGCGGAATGTGCGCTGGCCGTTCGCGTCGCGGTTCATAGCCGGCAGGCATAAAGACAAGATTACTTTCTCCTGACAAGATCACGCCAGATTATACGCTCGCGGAATGTGCTAAGAGACGAAGCTTGCCGCTCGCGTCACAGTTCATTGCCCGCCAAGCATGAAGACGAGATATTTTTCGTCTGACAAAGTCGCGCCAGGTTATAAAGTCGCGGCAGCGTGTGCAACTGACTGGCGCACAAATACGAACATGCTATGCGACGATTATGCGATGAAATTTTATAAATCTATTTTAGTGTTTGAAAAGTGGGGTGCGACGATTACGCGAGGAAATACGGTATGTAAATTTGTGTTAATTCAGTATGCATCCAATAAAAATGGTCAACATTGTGACAAAATATAATTAATCCCTGTCAGTAAGTGTGCTCAATTGAATTGGGCAAATTAATGTGTTGACCAATTAAAAGGCATTTTTTTTTACTAGCATTTGAATATGATATGAATATACTGTTCTAGATATCTCGCCAGAGCCCTTGTCGTGTGAGACTGGAACTAGCATAACCCACAACAGATCAGGTCTTCCTTTTTGGACCATATTTGGCAAAGTACAGAACGAGTCTCTTAAGGGAATGGGTATGAATTAGAAAACAGAATTACATATTCATGAAGGTTTATCGAGATGAAACCGGTTTGGGAGACCAGGTCTAATTTTTTGCTAGTCTGCTGGAGATAAAAATCAATATTTTGGTCTGTTTGGCAAACTACATTGTATGTTAAATTGAATTTTTCACAAAGTTTTCTTGCTTAATAGGTCGTATCGGCACGACGTCACAGTAGTATCGATAATACTTTGAGAACCACCTGGATTCCTCAACTGCATTTGTTTATCATTTTTGTGTTAGTCGATATTACTTAAAACAGAGATATCCAATATCATAAAAGATCTAGCCAAGTGTCAATATGAAGCGTGTTATCTGACGTAGAATCTCCTCAAACCCCATGCCTTAACCGTGCAGGTCTCAAAGGGCAGCAACTAACAGATTTCGTTCTTGGCAAGTAATAACATTTTGTTCGGGCAGGCCTCGAGCACTTGGCTAATGTTTCAGTTCTGGGTTATATACAGCAGTTATGACACGCACCTTGACAGGCACAATTAATTGCTGGTATGGAGACATTTTGTTTCCTATGGCAAGCCCAGATTCCAATCCATCATTTTAAAAACATTATTATTATTATTAATCTTGATTGGTCACATTGGACCACTTGAGTCGTTCCATAATCACTTCTTCTTTGAAGGTAGTACTGCTTGGTTCTTGCGCTCTTTCCAGTACTTTTTCATTCTTTCAGATCGGGATTTTCTCAACTCATCTGAAATCTCCATAGGCTTTCTATGTGTCATTTCTGCAGAAAATTTGTGGATGTTACGAAAATGTGTGCCTCCTCAATAACTCCTCATTTCTTAAAGAGAACTGGTTTCAGCACCTAACAGTACATTGGATTCTACGGTTTGCTTTATGATTGATCGAAAAATGGTCCATAAAAGGCTCGTCTAGATCGACTTCCTGTACCTTCTGTGAATGTCTAATGATATCGTAAATTAATGTACATTGCAAAAAACTTCATTGCCTATGTCTACCACGTATTATTCCCGTTTTCAACAGGGTCAAGGATGAGGTTTTTACAACTGGATACCCTTCCTGGTGCCAACCTCATGAGAGGAGTTAATGAGAGATGAAATTAATGAAACTGGACAAGGAGATGGCCTATTAGAAGTAATCATCCCGGCATTTACCTGTAGTTGAAAATGGGAAACCATGGAAAACCATTTCAAAGACCGGTGAGGTTAGAACCCACATCTACCCACAGCTTTGCCCCATGGCCTAGCGCTGCACGTTAGCGAGTATAGGTACCGCTGTTGGTTTCATTGCCTACATATAATTCATATTACAGGAGTTGGCAGATGCCCTAGCAAATGGCCGCTCATTAAGTGTTTCAAGGAAATTGCCACTAGAATGCATTCTACCCAATACCACACATTCAAACTATTTATGACCTCAAAAATGCTTTGTTTGCTAATTTGAACACGAACCTCTAACTGCCAAAGTTGCGGGGTTGTTTCCATTTGTTCAAATACACCTGTTCCTTGCAATGGATCTCTCTCCCCTCCCCCCAAAAGGGAAGTTGAGGAAGCAGTCACCAACATTTAGTGGCTTGGCACCTCTGACTAGCAAGAATGAAGACTCCCCAAGCCTGTTTATGTCGACTTGTACAGTCTCCTCAGTATTATAGCGACAATTACTCAGCGAAGCATGAATCAGTGTGAATTGTGAGCTAAATTTTTTGTATTTGTCATTTAAAAGTGGATTTTGACTACTTAATAGAAATACGATCAATTTCATATTTATTATTACCACTCCACCTCCATGTCCTTTTGGGTCCTGCTTTATCTTCCAGTTCCTTCTCCTGCCAATCTCTGATTGTTTGACAGCCTGGCGCTTGCCGATATCGCCACTGGTTGGAGGCTGTGCATGGTGATTGGTAAAACTGCTCTCTTTTAGTGGTTTCTGTAGAGGATAGATTTCATCTTCTTACCACATTTGCTATGTACTTTCAAGAAGAGGATAAGTTTTGTGCATCAAAGTGCTGTACTTTCAATGGTTTAGTGTACAATTTTGGAGTAAAATGTGTTGAATACACTACAGTAGGCTTATCTTGAATACTACACTTTTGTACTCGGCGAATGCATGGAGTTGACCTTTTATGATGACTTAATGTTGTTTTCACTGTCCCGATATGCCACCACAGCGCCCTTGTGATCCTTCTCTAAATGATTGAACCTCGCCTGTTTAGCAAGGTTGCCACTAGCAGCAGCGTAGAGCCCAACTAGTTTAACACATTTTGAATGAATGAAATTTTAACGTATTTAATAATCATCATTTCTTACATTAATTTCAGAGTAGTTGTTGGAAATGCTGTCCTCCATCTTCTAGACTTACGTTGCACCGACGTAGGAAGATTTGGTACTCTCGCTGTAATTCATCCTCACTGATATTTAGTATTGGTGCAGTTAATTCGTTCTCGCTTGCCACGGTGGTGAGTGGTTATCGTGTCAGACTACCAACCCCAAGCTTGCAGGTTCGCTCCTGGCCGTGGTAAGTGATTTCTGAAAGGCAACAAAAAACACTGCACGCATGTCATACGTTGTTGGCATGTTAAAGAACCCATTTGAATTCAGTAGGCCGTGTTCATAATGGCAAAATTACTCTCGGGATTTTCTGCCAACACAAGAAAGTTCCTCCTTTCTCTACTAGAAAGTGCTATAGTGTCAAGGAGCTTATATATCTGACTTTCATAGCGTTCCAAGGAGCAACAAAATTTGACATGCAAGTTGCACTCTAGGCGTCAAATAACAAAGCTTGCACCCGGCACACGAGGCCATACAAGATCAGCCAGAATAAACTTGGAAAGACAGGTGGATGGAATAAGACTTGTAGGAAGACCTAGAACCCGATGGATGGACATGATCAAGATTGATCTAGCAACCAGTGGATGATGTTCTGCATGACACGTTGTATATGGTCAGGTTGAAGTGGAAGAGGCTCATAAAGAGTACCCGGGAAACTGGAACTGTACAATGATGATGATGATCATCATCATTACTTACACGAATTTCCGAGTAGTTGCTGGAAATGCTGTCCTCCATCTTCTAGACATACGTTGCACCGACGTAGTAAGGTTTGATACACTCGCTGTAATTCATCCTCACTGATATTTAGTATCTGTGCAGTTATTTAGTTCTCGAGAGCCTCCAGAGTACGCGGCTTGTTTCTGTATACCTTTTGTTCGAGGTTCCCCCCCCCCCACAAGTAAAAGTCGCATGGCACTGAAACTTACGAACACATTTACTGGAGGATTTCTTCTTGAGAAGATAAGTTTCCATTAGGAAAATTTGATGTTTTGTTCTACACCTAACCATGTTCACAGGATACGAGAGAGCCTACAGTACTTCATCACAACACTTAACTCTCTCAACTAAGGTATCTTACCAGCTCCGTATGTAATCAATGTTATGACAGCATCTGGGTTTCCCAATGCGTTGTTTTGTAATCGGTACATGCTAGTTTTCTGGCCGTGAATCATCGTGATTCGCTCCCATGCGGCTCAAGCAAGGTTTCGTCATTTAGAGAAGGACCTCACTGTAATAAAAGTAGTGTAGACTTTCCCTCAACTCCGAAAATGTCAGTAAAATTATGTTTTAATTGAGTTCAAATAAGCGCATTGTTGATTTCACTCATTTACAAACGCCAGAATAAAGTATACCAACATACACTGACCTGCAAAGAAAACCCATCACTTCAAAAATTCAACATTACTTTCATTTAGATCATAAATAGGAACGCTGTTACTGTTTATAGCATGGAAGTAAGTTTAATTGTTTTCCTGGATATATTATCAATCTTCATATCATTGTTTCACTTAACAATAGCGATTCATTGACATGATGCTGTTTCCTGCGGAAAGATGACATGAAGAATGGTAATGCATCCAGGAAACCAGTTAACCTTACTTCCATGCTATAACTACAGTATGTACTGTACTATAGTGCCGCCATCGTTACTTCCGACTTGACAGTTCACCGGCTGGCGATACCGTGTTGCCAGTCCACTAACGAAAAACAGCTGACGTACATGATTATAGCCGTCAAGTTAACAAAACTCGCGTAATGTGAACAGACATATTTACACAGAACATCATACTCGTGAATAAGTATTTAGTAACAGAAATTACACATATACTGCGGTTAATAGAATATTTATTTTAATGAAGCAGAAAAAAATGTAACAAATAAATTACTCACCATTACCGCCCCACGTCCGGGGTCGAAGATAATCCGAGTTCGAGAAAATGTATTATAAAACCTATAAAGCGAACACACCACTCATTTCGGAGACATGTCGTCACGTAAAGGAATGGTGTGGCTCATCAGCCACTCAATGAGCACATTCTTTCTTGCTGCCATTGTTGGAGCTTTGTCGTAAATGACACTATGATACGGGGCATTGTCCATAACAATATTGTGCTCTTCTCTGGCAAGTTGTTCAGCAATATTTCTTCAAACCATTTCCTCTCTTGGCGCTTGTCTTCCTCGAGCTACACCCCGGCTTGCCACTATCACACACACGCACGGCAGAAATAACACAAACACTCACTGACCTAAAGCTAACCTACAACTACACGTAATTATACTACACTATGTCAAACGACAATAACAACATATCTCAAACGACAAACAAATACTAAGCTATTAAATAACAACAGACTAGAATAATATCAAAAGAAAAATATACGAGAAATACGAGAATACGCAAAGACCGCCAATGAAACTAACCGAGCACAATGCAAACAGCTGACAACAACATGTGAACGCAAGAAGTTAGCTGGCAACAACGTCAGCGCAACTCGATTTATATCGATATATCCATTTGAATGGCTGCCTGTGATTGGCTGATTGGAGTGTTGTTGTGACGTAGCACTGAAACTTCAAGTCGGAAGTAAGGATGGCTCTAGTATAGGCCTAAACCGTTCATATTAATGATTTGAATGAAAGTAATGTTGAATTTTTCAAGTGATCGGTATTATTTTTGCCGGTCAGTGTAGTTTCAAAAATGTAAAAAGTGAAAGACATGTGATCTACATGGAAATCACTCAAAGAAATTCTGTGTTATTAATGTTATATTTAATTTTGTTGTGATGATGATAGAGTAGTTTTATAATGACGATAACTATTTGGTCTCTTTTAATTCCAAGGTATTTATTTTTAGTGCAGCAGATATATTATTGAATTCATGATCCAGAATGGAAAAATTTTTAAGTTTTACCCAAAAAAATGTCACAACACTCCAATTGAGTGTGTTAAATGCACTATGCCATTGTTTTGTTACAGACATATTGAAATAAAGAATATTTCACTTGTGGTGATAATTTTGAAACATGGCTTGTAATGAAATGACGACAAAGAAATGAAGGAAATGTAACAGCGAACTTAATTTGGATTTTCCACAACTCTTAAATTAGTGTAAAAATATTTATTTTAATTTATTGTGCACTATATTGTATATTTGTTGACAACCAGAATTCTCTTCCTGCGTGTGAGATGTAGGAAGGGGTCTAGATAAGACATTCCCTTTTGTGATCAAACTTGTGGAATATCCAAGAGAAGTTACAACATCAGAATTGTATTCCAGGAAATAAAGGCTTATCATTTTAGAAAATGGAGTTTGATTTCTTTATACCTGTTTTGTTACGTAACTATCACAAATGATGGAAGAAGTTGTAGAGACCTGTCAGGTATTTTCTCTCGCATTGAGGGATGTAAAATGAGCTGTGTCTTCCGACAATGTTGATATTTTGCCTATTTTAGGCAAAACCAGAAGAATGGGTATATTGCGAAACAGCAATTGTCCTATGTTTTTTCCAGATACAGGATGTATCTATGATGATGTTAACAGGAAATGTCTGAGCCTGATCTTGCCCCACTGGATTTCTTTTAGTGGGGCCATAAGAAAGTCTGTGTATGAGACACCTGCCGAGACGGAAGAGGATCTCCTGGCAAGAATTCTTGTTTCCTGCGACGCTGTTTGAACGTCACCGGGGATAATCAAATGGATACGACAGGACTTTGTACAACATTGCTATGCCTGCATTTCAAGTTAATGGGGTAGGGAATCTCCGCCCAATCAATACCTTTTGTTAAAAAAACTAGAAGTTTATTGTTATTGGGACATGTTTCGAGTAGTGACTACTCTTCTTCAGCCATAGACATTAGATCATTAACACTTATCTAAAACATTTTCATCAAATGAGTAGCATGCACACTAAAAGAATAACACTGTAAATACACATCTAAAAGTACATTAAAAACTTAGGTTGAAAAACAAGAAGACAAATTGGAACTTTTCCATTTTATGTTGTGTGCCAGTCTGATTGGCCTAGCCTTGAAGGCTTATTTAGAGATGCAGGCTGGAGAGAGGTCCCAGGATCGAACCCCATCCGAACTCGTGCATGTTGGTTGTTGACGGAACGGAGATGGTTTATTGCGTGACATTCATTTACCTGTTACGTTCTTCGGTGGCGTAGTCGGTAGCATGCTGAACTGCTATGCCCAAGATAGCGGGTTCAAACCCGGCCGAAGTCGTCGGATTTTTTAAGAGCGTTAAAAATCCTTCAGTATGCCTTCCTTTGGAGGGGAAGTAAAGCCGGCGGTCCCATGTCATAGATTTATGGCATGTAAAAGATCCTTTCACAGACTAAACTTGTGTAAAGCAAAATTTGTTAGGTTAGATTTCGTCAGAACATTCTATCAAAGTTCCAACGTTCGCCACTAGGTATCATTGATATCTGGTGGCGAAAGTTGGAACTACTTGAAATTGAACGGAACTTGTAGCTCACCCTTTAGGGTGTCCGCTGGAAGCAGCTACAGACTAAGGCGAGCCGAACATGTCCTCGGACACTCCCGGCACTATAAGCCATATGATAAATAAATAACCTGTTACGTTATACGGATTGCTGTTAGATAATATGGTAAAGCGATCCTGCCAAAGATTGCATGTTGTATGTTTACTGTAAAGAAATGAAAAAACTTTAAGAAACCGGAAAGTGCGTTTGAGAAGAATGGTTGAAGGGCAACTTACTGAATATCAAATGGGGTTTGTTTGTTCTCCGCCCAATCAATACCTTTAAATACTATAATTTTCACAGTTTATTGTTACTTGGACATGTTTCGGGCCATACCTGGGCCCTTCTTCAGCCTTGAATAGTTTCCAAAAAATATATTAAAGACATGCATTTAAAAATATACAACACACTTAAAATACTTAATGGTATAAATACATAAAAAACAACATTAAAATACTCATTTGGAAAGAGAATAAAAACATAAAGATAAAACATTTCTTCATCTATACATATTCATGAAGTTACTTACTGAATGCCGACGTAGCAAAAACCTTAAAAGTGTACCGTGGTAGAACTCTCCTGCCTGGAAGCTGTAATAAGTGAACAAAAAACCTGACATCACCGAGTGTGAGTATGAAAAGGATGTAAGCAGGCCTCCATTATCCATGCCTTGGCATCCCACACAAAATCAACACACTAAGAGTCCCTTCATTCTCATTCTCCTAAAACCAACTGGGTTCCATTCAGCCTGGCAGCATCCATCTTGCCTTCCCTACTAGCTATCAACAGCTAATTCCCATGGCAACCTTGCTCTGTCAAGGAATCTTGACCTAACACACAGGTCAAAGCCACCTGCCACCCACTGATGGAACAACACATAAGACTCTCCATGGTCCCCCACCAACAGGTGGCCACGGCTGGCAACTGATAAAATAAAAATAACTAAAAGAAACTGTAACCTACAAATGTTAGGTTACATGCTTGTTTCAATCTAGTTATTCTATTTTCAACTGATACTTTCTTGTTTAAGTTCCAAGTTACTGTATAGTCTCCCCAAGATATTAGAATTTATTGACAATCCTAATTTGTTTATTATTAGTCAGAGTGATAGTTGGTATCACTACAACCTCGGACCATTGGAGGTACCCGCTAGAGATATTCGCTCTCAGTTACGCCGACAAGTACTGGCATTTTGGGAGAGTGAGTGGCTAGCTGACCCACTGCCCAGTCAAGTGAGAGGGATCAAGGGGACTACATGTGTGTGGCGGAGCTCTTTCCGGTCACGGAGGGAGTCCGTCATTTTGTGTAGGCTAAGGATAGGTCATACAAGATCCACCCATTCGTACCTAATGAGAAGGGAAGACCCCCCACTTTGTACCTGTGGTGCCGTATTCACCGTGGCGCACATTTTAACCGAGTGTGTGGATCTTGCTGTCTTGCGAAGAAACCTTGGTTTGCAGACGACACTCAAACTTATATTAGCCGATGACGCGGTGGCTGCTGATTGCGTTATCTGCTTTATAAGTGAGAGTGGGTTAGGGCCAGCAATCTAAATTTTCCAGTGAACATTGACTTGTACGTTTTTGAACGCAGAATTTGTGTTTTTCCGTAATTTTTGTTTATATTATAATTACTGTATTAGTTGGTTTTTTTTTTGTTTCATTAATTTTCGGTATTTTCAAATTTAGATGTCCACCTCTAAATTTTAAATTCCGTTCCAAATTTGTAAACTTTAATTTGTGTTAAGAGGGGCAGATGACCTTGTAGTTCTGCCCCAGGAAGGGAGAAAAAAAAATCTACCTTGAAGGATGGCATCAGTTCAGTCTTTTCAAACGAGATTTGTAGGATGACTTTTATCACATATTCATGGTGTCCACAGGCAGGAAAAGTCAGGAATTTTGTTTTAGGTCAGGAAAAGTCAGGAAAAAGTGTGAAAAAATGGCATGAGTCAGGAAAAAATAGCAAAAAGTCAGGAATTTTATATTAACCAATAAATTCAATTGTGGTTTGAGGGCTGGATCGGGGTACACACAGCCTCGTGAGACAAAACTGAGAAGAGACGGGTCTGATTCCTACCTCAGCCATCCTGGAAGTGGTTTTCTATGGTTTCCCACTTCTACTCTGGGCAAATATCAGAATGGTTCCTTACATTAAGGCCATGGCCACCTCCTTCCCAGATCCTATCTCAATTAAAAATACATACTCTAGTACCAAGAGCGGAAGAAAGAAGCAGGAGAAGTAGTGAAGGAAGAGAAAAAGAAATGGCTGGAGAAATGGACAGAAATGATGGAGGAGGACTGTGATGGCAGTAAGAAAGTGTTGAATGGAATGATAAAGGCAAAGAGAAGAGATACAGGGGAAAATGTCAGAATGGTGGA
Source organism: Meconema thalassinum (assembly GCA_946902985.2). NCBI lineage: Eukaryota > Metazoa > Arthropoda > Insecta > Orthoptera > Tettigoniidae > Meconema > Meconema thalassinum. Next base: position 173,619,275 of record OX336398.1, on the reverse strand, counting down.
CAGGAATGGAAAGGAGGTCGAAAATATGGAAGAAGTAAAGGTTATCTGGAGAGAATACTTCAAGGAACTCCTAAATCCAACTAAAACCAGCGTAGTGGACATTGTGGAGGAAGAAACAGACAGTGACCAAGACATTTCAGAGAAGGAATTGACATGGAAAGAAGTGGAGGAAGCATTAAAGAAGATGAAAGGGGGAAAGGCACCGGGAATAGACGAAGTGAGTGTGGAGATGGTGAGAGCAGCAGGGGTGATAGGAACACAGTGGCTCTTTCGAGTAATGAAAGTGATATGGAGGGAGAAGAAAATACCAGAGGACTGGAAAAGAGGGATAATAATACCCATATTTAAAAAGGGAAGTAGGAAGGAATGCAAGAACTACAGGGGAATTACACTCATGTGCCACTGCGCCAAAATATTTGAGAAGGTACTGGAGAGAAGAATTCGGACAGAAGTTGAAGATGGGCTGAGGGAAGAACAGTATGGATTCAGGCCAGGAAGGTCAACAGTTGACCTCATCTTTGCAGTAAGACAGCTACAAGAACACCATTATGAATATGGGAAAGATCTGGTGATGACCTTCTTGGATATTGAGAAAGCATATGATAGTATTAATAGAAACAAGGTATGGGAAGCAATGAGAGCAAAAGCAGTGAACAAGGAGACAGTGGCAAGAGTGAAAGCAATGTACGAGGGAAGCAAAAGCTGTGTAAAGGTGGGAAGAGGGAGAACGGAATGGTTTCAACTGGAGAGTGGTCTGAAACAGGGAAGTGCCCTCTCACCCCTGTTATTTATAGTGGTGATGGATGAAATCATACGAAAAGTGGTAAATAGCATTGGGGAAAGGAAAATGAAGGCAATGTTGTTTGCTGATGACCTTCTGGTATGGGGAGAGGATGAGGAAGAAGTACAAGAGCAATTAGATGAGTGGGAGAAGGTAGTGTTATCATATGGGATGAAGTTCTCAGCACAAAAGAGTGAAGTGGTCATCACAACGAGGAAGGAGAACAGACTGGATATGGGCATAACACTTGGAGGACAGCAGTTGCAGAAAGTAGAATGCTTCAAGTATTTGGGAAGCATAATTGAAGAAAAGGGAGGCAATAGGATGGAAATAAATGAGCGGGGAAGGTGCGCAGATGGATTTTTCAAGAGTGTTAGGGGGATGATATGGAATAAAGATGTACCACAAAAATGTAAAGGAATCATCTACAAAACCTACTTTGTGCCAATTTTGACATATGGTTCAGAAACATGGGTGATGAAGGAAAGGGACAAGAATAAAATACGAGCAGTGGAGATGAAGTTCCAGAGGAGTAGGGTAGGAGTGACAAGAATGGACAGAGTAAGGAATGAGAGAGTCAGGGAGATGGTAAGAGAGGAACCATTGCAAAATAGAATAGAGCGATCTAGGCTACAATGGTATGGACATGTGAGGAGGATGCAAGAGGAGAGGATACCGAAGAAGATGTTTGGAATGGAAATGACGGGAAGGAGGCCAAGGGGAAGACCAAGGGACAGATGGACGAAAGGAGCTAAGAAGAGTGTGGAGGAAAGAGGAGTGTGCTGGGACACAGTAAATGACGAGAGATGGTGGATGGACAGGAAACGATGGAGAGGCTTATGTTCCAAGCAGACCCGACCAGCGGTTGGAAACTGCTCAAGATGATGATGATGATGACTCTAGTACAGACATCACAGTGACACAGGTTATCAGACAAATTGTACACACACCCAAGTACGTGGGGCTACATGACCAAGATGTCACAAAGCACCTAAAGAATCAACACAAATACCATATCAGCCATTTTGCTGTAGAATCTCATGGCAATAAGGTGTTGATTGTTTTAGGGGCTTTGCGACATCGTGTACTTGGGGTGTTTGCGGAACTTGTCTGATAACCTGTCTTATTGTGATGGCTGTACAGTAGAGTCCCGCTTGACAGACCTTCGCTTATCCGACACTAGTAGACTTAATTTGAACATTTGCTGGAGACTAAATTCTTGGAACATACTGTATTGTTGAGTGAGGCTCAATATCAAGAGGAGGTGCTACAAGAAGACATGGAGGACGTTTGTTCCCTTACTGCAGTGGTTCCCAACCTTTTTTCCCTCCCGTACCCCTTTGTACATATTTATCTAAAATAGTATCCCCTAAAAACTAAACTTTTAAAACGTTTAATATTTTACGGGCAAAATGCACATAACTCAATAATAAACAAGTAGTTCCGTGAAGAACTATACAGCCTATTTTTATATATCCTACTTATGTTAATTGCCACTATTTAACATACACAATTTCAGTTTGATTGCTGTAATAGATTCGTAGATATTGAGAACCGGCTAAATATTTCGGATGGTCGCCATGTTGGATTTTATATATGTAGGTCCTAGAGTTATGTACTGTTAGATGCAGATTATTGTGAACGTGTAGTATTCAAACTTCAATCGCATAATTAGGACACAAGAAAAAACAAGTTTTAAAAATTTTTCACAGCTGCCATCTTGAGGTTATGGAAACAATTGAAATAAATTAGATGCCAGTGGATTAACATTCGGATAAAGATTTACTGTACCAAGTTTCACTGCACGCGGATGGTTAAATTGCGAGAAACGTCCATGTGAATATTTATAATTCGCGTCACCGCCATGTTGGATTTGTGATCACCAGGTTATTTAAAGTCCTATAGGTGAACTTAAGTTCATAGCCCCTATGAACATTAAAATATGCAGTTTGATTGCTAAAATAGATTCGTAGATATTCAGTATCGTCTAAATATTTCGGATGGTCGCCATGTTGGATTGTTAAATGTATAGGCCATAGAGTCATGTGCCATTAAAGGAAAATTATTGCGTAGGTCCATTATTCAAACTTTCACTTCGATCGCATGACTACATCACAAGAAATAAAAACTTAATTTTAAAATTCGCACTGCCGCCATCTTGAGGTTATGTAAACAATTGAACTAAATTAGATACCAGTGGATTACAATGTGTATAAATATTTCCTGTACCAGGTTTCAGTGCGCTTGGAACATTAAATCGCGAGAAAGGTCTATTTAAAATGTTCAAATTCGCTTGGCCGCCATGTTCGTTTTGTAGTTAACCGGTTTTTGAAAATCTTATAGATGGACTTCCAGTAGTGCCCTTTATCTCAGTACAAAATTTTAGGGAGATACCGCTAATAGTTTCAGAGATATAGAATGCCGGTGAAATATTTCGCACATCCGCCATCTTGTGATTATGTAAACAATTGAACGAAGTTAGATGTCGGTGCATTACAATGTATATAAACATATACTGTACCAAGTTTCATTGCGTTTGGTTGGTCAAATCGCGAGAAACGTCTATTTAAAAGTCGCAAATTCGCTTGGCCGCCATGTTCGTTTTATAGTTACCAGGTTTTCAAAAGTCACATAAGTGAACTTATAGTAGTTCCCTCTATCACCATAGAAAATGTCAGGGTAATATCGGTAATAGTTTCGGAGATATTGAATGCTGGTGAAATATTTCGCACAGCCGCCATGTTGGATTGGTGAGTCGTAACAAAATTTGAAGGGCACGGTCGAGGTCGCCGGGAATAGTGCTATGAACTTTCCGAGTTTCATTGAAATCGCTCCTGCCGTTTAGATTTTATTAGCGGGGGACACACACACGAATCACACACACACGGACAAAAGGTGATCTCATAAGCCTATTTTTTCAAAATTGAAAATAGGCTAAAAATAACTTACAACTATTTATAACTAATTTTTTTTAAATTCAGTGTAACTAATATTTTAATATATTATTTGTTTGCTGTTGGAAGCCTCCGTGGCTTAGGCGGCAGCACGCCGGCCTCTCACCGCTGGGTCCGTGGTTCAAATCCCAGTCACTCCATGTGAGATCTGTGCTGGACGAAACGGAGGCCGACAGGTTTTTCTCCGGGTACTCCGGTTTTCCCTGTCAAAATTTCATTCCAGCAACACTCTCCACTATCATTTCATTTCCTCTGTCATTCATTTAATCATTGCCCCAGAGGAGTGCGTCAGGCCTCGGCAGCCGGCACAGTTCATATCCTCGCCGCTAGATAGGGGCTCCATTCATTCCATTCCTGACCCGGTCGGAGACTGGAAGCAGGCTGTGGATTTTCATTTGTTTGCTGTTAGTATGTATGCATTTCATTTCAATAAAATGCTAAATATAATTTTCAATGTTACTTTTAATTACTTCTACAAATGAAGATGTACCGGTAGGCTATAAATATTGTTGTTGTTGTTTCCTATGGCTAGCCCGGATTCCAATCCATCAGCTTTCTTGCGTTCCAATAGAGTTGTGTGAGGTTTCCTGAAGTTCTAGCAGTCACATCAAGTTTGTTGGAATGTAGCAGGTGCTCTTTATCCATTTTACTTCCAGGTTCGTGACAAAGAGTGCATTCTTCAGATCTCAGGATGTTGATTCGTTTCAGATGAGCTACAAGGCAGTCGTGGCCAATGTTAAGTCTGAAGAAGGCTACAGCTTCTCTTCTTGGTGTTAATTTATATTGATCCCATTTAGCATCAATGTCCTTCCATAATTTGGTTTCTGCTGTTTTCTTTCATACCTGTTTTTGATAGTATTTTTCAAGATCCTTTTTGCTGACATAAAATCAGTCTGACTGACAGGTTGTTGTAGTGTGGTACCTTTTTTTGCTAATCTGTCTGCTTCCTCATTACGTGCTATTCCAACATGAGAAGGGATCCACTGAAATGAGATCTGTTTGTGGAAACAGGAAAATAAACAATTACAGTACAGTACATAAGATTTTTTAATTTTGATTTTATTGAAAAACAATTAATTTTAGCTATTAGTTTGGAAAAAATACACAAATCAAGGCAATAGCAGTGCAGCGATGAAAGTGACTAGGATTGGGGTAGGGTGGGTTGTCGAATGGGAGCATTACCTTACGTGCCTGAATAAGATGGCACTGCATGCTGGTACATTACGACTGACACGGACGATGGGAACATGGCGCCCGCCATTAAAGTTTATTTTTGGCGTACCCCTAACCGGTTTGTTGCGTACCACCACGGGGTGGTATGAGGATGCTAAGACTCAAGATGTAAGTAAATAGTGTGCACGAGATCAGCTGTTTTAACTAACTGAGCCTGATATTGATTTTGTGAATGCTAACGAAAATGAGGATAGTGAAGAACTAGGTAACCTACGTGGAGCAACAGCCGAAGGCAAGCTAAACGGGAGTGTTGATTTTCTTTTGTCCATGGAGAGATCTCGCAGCAAGAGAATGTGAATCAACAGACATGGTTGACAAGTTCCTTTTTTTTAAAGCATTTGGAACGTTTTTATTCAATACTCCATGTGCAATGAATTTAAACATTTAATGCAGCCAAGTGGCCATAGGTTTTCAAAAATACTATTTACAAAAACTTCATTTCTTTTGATTCGCATAATCACTGATTGTCCTTGTTCTTTTTGTACAGAGTTCCAAGTGGTCATAGTGATCGCATGCATGTCAACACAGTTGACACTTGCATGTAATTGAAGGCTCATGATACGTCTTGTTGTGACAAATGATGTGATGAAAGCCGTGAACTGCCATTCTTGTATAGACGTGACGCATTTCAAAGTTTGCTTTTGTCCATGATCAATCAATCATGGCTCCAGATACAAAAAACTCCGGATGTAGGTCTTCTCGCTTTTGGATGAGTGTTGCCAATAGGTTCTCTGATGCATTTGTGTTGGGTAGATGTATTTGTATCCTAAGATCTTCTATGAGGAAGGATTCTCTTGCCAGGAGATAAACTAATCTGGATCTTGTCTTTGAAACTCCAATTGCTTTCTTAATGTATACTGCTTTTACTCTTTCTAATGTGGAGAGGTTTTTCATTGAGAGATACGGCCAGGTAATTTCTAAGCCATACGTCAAAATTGGCAGTATTTTTGCTTTAAATAGAGACATTGCTGTCTCTAATCTGAGGGATCTTATATAACGTATTCCATGCATAGCCATTGTTGCATTTGTAGCTTTTTGTAATACATGCTTTGTGAAACAGCGGTTATTTGAAATGTGACTCCTAGATACTTGAAATCAGGGGTGATCTTTAGTTGCTGTCCTTGTATGTAGATTTTTGCTGTTGCAGGAACTTTTCCTCCATTCCGGAATACCATCATTTCTGTTTTTGGAACATTTATTTCAAACTCATGCATGTAGCACCATTCTTCTACATCAATGAATTGATACCTTAATTCAGTAAATAGAGTACCGGTACCGTAAAACATGTCATTGTTTCAGTAATACAGTATAGCCTACCTCTCTGTGTTAGTTAATTTTCAAAGTCATTCTGTATTATCAGATGTACACCAGGTCCAGTTTAGGTCGGATAATCAAGACTCTACTGCATTTGTAATGCAGGCGAAGACTGGGAAGGAGGTGGCTATGTCCGTAAGTTAGAACCCATCCTGGCATTTGCCTGGAGTAGAAGTGGGAAACCATGGAAAACCACTTCCAAGATTGCAGAGGTGGGAATCAAACCCACATCTTCTCAGTTTTGCCTCACGAGGCTGAGTTTACCCCGTCCAGTCCTCTGAACATTTCTTGGCAGACCAGGAATTGAACAGGGCAATAGCCAAGCATGCTAGCCACTACACTATGAGGTGGTCTCTTAGCACGTAGTTCAGGCAGTTACTAATCGTGGTACGTGCACAGTTAACCTCATGCTGTTCCACCACATCCTCATCTTATCCCACTTCAAGTGTTTCTGCTGTATTTTGAACTCGTTGACAGAACAGAAACAATGGTAAAGCAAGTAATAGAAGGGAAGGTAAATCCTAAAGGTCTAGGGGGACAGAGTGTCAACCAGGTAAATCTACTGCATGCACGGGTATGGAAATCACTCCACAAGGCAGAAGACTTCGAAGAATCTTGACAACCCTGCTGTTGGATCGACGAGATGTCACCATGTCGTGCCAAGGACTAGGACACTATGGGGACCTAAGTGCATGATATTTCATTTTATTATTTAATCGAATAGCCCTTAATCGAGCACGTTAGATCAATACATCAAGTTTTGCTGTATGATTTCTTCTTGGTCACCCAAAATTGCTTCATTCTTTCAGATTGTTGTTGCCGGAGCTCCTCAATGTTGTGTGGCTGCTTCCTGCTTCTCTCTAGTTCCTCCTTGAAGGTGACGGTTTTAATTTTGTTCCAAAAGAGTTGTCTATTAGGTATGTCTTCAATTTGTACATTGGCCTCTTTAAGGTCATTCAAGGTCTGTTGAAACCAAGCTGGCTGTATCTTAAGTTTCATAATTTTATAGAAAATTTTCTTTATCAATCTATCATCGTTCATTCTTTGTAAATGTCCAAAAAAGGATTATCTTCTTCTTCGCATGGTATGTAGCATGTTTTCTACATGCTCATAAATTTCAACATTTGGTCTAGGTCTGTTGTAATCTGCTCCAACTTTTCTAGGGCCAAGTATACTTTTAATTATTTTACTTTCCACGACCATGATTTTGTTAATTTCGCCTTTATTCATTAATTTGAGTGTTTCAGATCCATATAAGGCCTCTGGTTTCACAACAGTATTGCAGTATAATGTTTAATTTTAATAGAATTAGGTAATGCTTTTTTCTTATAAATGTTCCTGGTGAGCTGGAAAGCTGTATTCATTTTCTTTGTTCTGTTAGGCTGTTTTTCTCGTTATTATTTATTGTAATCCATTCACCGAGATATTTGAAAGAATTCACTCTTTTGATTTAGTTTTGTTGAATACATAATTTATCAGGACTGTTTTTGACATTGGATATAAATTCTGTCTTTGTGAAGGAAATTTGTAGACCTATTTTATTTGCTTGTTGTATTAAATTATCAATTTGTATTTTGGCATTTCCCGGTGTGTCAGTAATTAGAGCAATGTCGTCAGCAAAAGCCAAACAATCTATATAGATGGTATATTGGCTTTCACGGCCGGTGAATTAAAACTCAGCAATTCTTCTAGGTTTGTGCCGTGTCTTGTGTGGGGTTTCGCCTAGGACACCAAGCTAGGCTCATCGGCGGGCTCTTGGTGTCCCCGCCCGGACCCCCACAGGAGTGACGAACTGCGCGCCACCTCCCTTTATATAAGGTGCAACTGCACCACTTGACTACGAGAACTAAAAGCTCAAGCAGCCTTAACCTCCCTATGAAGGCTTCCAAAAAGATGGTATATTGGCTTTCACGGCCGGTGAATTAAAACTCAGCAATTCTTCTAGGTTTGTGCCGTGTCTTGTGTGGGGTTTCGCCTAGGACACCAAGCTAGGCTCATCGGCGGGCTCTTGGTGTCCCCGCCCGGACCCCCACAGGAGTGACGAACTGCGCGCCACCTCCCTTTATATAAGGTGCAACTGCACCACTTGACTACGAGAACTAAAAGCTCAAGCAGCCTTAACCTCCCTATGAAGGCTTCCAACAGTTCGTCACTCCTGTGGGGGTCCGGGCGGGGACACCAAGAGCCCGCCGATGAGCCTAGCTTGGTGTCCTAGGCGAAACCCCACACAAGACATGGCACAAACCTAGAAGAATTGCTGAGTTTTAATCTATATAGATGTTATCTCGATGATATCCTAATTTAACCCCTTTGGTGTCTGTTTTCCTCCACTCTCGAATCACCTTCTCCAAAGCACAGTTAAAAAGTAATGGTGACAATCCATCACCTTGTCTGACTCCTATGTTCATTTCAAAAGCCTTGGAGAACTCTTCACGAAATCGGACGTTGTATTTGTTAGCGTATCCTGAATAATGTTAGTTGTTTTAGGATCCAAACCAAATTCTTTTAGAATGTTAATGAAAGATTCTCTGTCAGTGGAATCATAGGCTTTTGCAAAATCTATAAAAGTAACTGTCGTGTCTTTATTTCTTAATTGTCTCATTTGCAAAATAGTTTTAAGATTCCGTATCTGTTCAACACAAGATCTATGTTTACGAAAGCCATTTTGATACTCTCCTACTTGTAAGTCTAACCGGGGTTCTGCACGATTGAGTAAAGCTTTGGAAAGAATTTTATAAGCTACTGATACAAGCAATATGCCTCTAATTATTCGGGTCAGATTTAGACCTCTTCTTGTGGATAGGGCGACTTTCCATTCCTCAGGAACTCTTTCATTTTCCCAGATCTTAATACTTCATGTTAATATTACAGAAAAACTTTATATAGACCTACAAACTTGATATAAACACAGGTTCATAATCTTCAAGTCCCTCACATTAGGGGCAGATGACCTCATAGTTCCGTCCCTTAAAACAACAATAACTAATTACTGTCGACCAAAGTATTGTGTGTACTCGAGTTTGAAGGTTGTTTGTGACGTAACCAATAGACCTACATAAAATCCAATAACATCATCATTTTCGTCGTTCTATTTTACGTGAGTTCATGTAGGTTTGGAATTTTTAGTTTATATTTTAATATTTTTTATCGCAGTTGTAACACAAAAAGTGCCCGTTTTTAAGCGTGTTTCAACCATGCGTCACATTTGAGAATTATTATCTAAAAAACCCGTCATCAGTTTGAATCCAAATTTTATCACAATATACACTGGAATGTCATACAACAGGATTATTAATTTTAAAATTTTGCGTGTCCAAGAAACAAAGTTGTTATCATTTATGTAAGGTAACATTTTCTCTGTTGGGGTGGTTGGAATATGTAGTTCTTGGTCGCGTTGTAATCCTTATACATCAAAAGGTTATGCTGTATGACTTTAAAATACGAAATTAATTCACTTGTTTCATATCGGTTTGTATTTGAACGGGGAAATGAGACCTCGCCTCGCTCGGCCGTGATGGGCTCCATCTCAGCAACGCTGTACAGTTTACCCCGGGAATCATGCCTTATTTCCACGAACAAATGAGGCGCCTAGAATCAAAACCCGCCAAATCCATATTTTATGAAAATTGAGATAAGCATTGTTTCATATAGCTTTTGCTGCGCTGATTTCATTAAAACTATTATTTTGTTACAAAACCCGCTACATCCTACTGTAAAACGAAGTCAAAGTTGAGGCTTAGTTGCAATATCCGCCAAGTCCAACGACAGTTTCGCCATTTTTGGTCACAAAACCCGCCACATCCACATCAGCCAATAGGAGCACCCAGATCCGCCATCTTACCTTCCATGATGCTTTGCGAAGGGTGTACTCTTTACCTACGTGCATTAGTCGGAGAATGTACCCCTGCCTGACGTGATTAGAATGGTTTATGTTGTTGTACTTTCTGATAATAATTTGTTTTGGATAATTTTGACAAAGAACGAGAAGAACAATAACATTCTGGTCTGGGTGATGTTTTCCACAGAACTGACATTTGCGAACACAAACATGTCACGAAACCTGATTTTGATATGACTCACGTAAAGCCAGAAGCCATAAACAGAGGGATTGTCCTTCAGGCACAAGAAGTGAGAGATGTTTCGAGACTGCTATCGAAGCATTGTGGAGAAAGATGGAGGGAAAATGTAGAGCTGCAGTTTTATTGCAGTCTGCAAAGTCGTGGCGAACACGAAGAGAATGATGATGATTGAGAAACTACTATTGAGGATGAGGTAGAAACAGAAATTGTGTAGCTATAACTTCCAGTAAAGAATGTGATTTAATAGTTGAATGACGATAGTTTTGTCTCCAAAGGCCTGGACCATAGTAATTGAATATTAATTTAATTTGACGCTTTTCCTTATTATTGTTCAGTACTGTAGGCTACAGTATTGCCGGCCCCGTGGTGTTGGGGTAGCGCGCCTGCCTCTCACCCGGAGGCCCCAGGTTCGATTCCCGGCTCCGTCAGGGATTTTGGAAACCGACGTGAGGGCTGGAACGGAGTGCACTCAGCCTCGTGAGGACAATTGAGTAACTGACAGTGAGGCAGCGCCCCAATCACGAAAACCAAGATTAACGGCCGAGGGGACCCAATGCGCTGGTCATGCGGCACCCCAATATCTGCCGGCCAAATGGCTGGGGATTAGGCCCTTCACGTGCTGTAGTGCCAGGGGTTATTTACTGTACAGTATTATTACCCTTTCAGGAATTGATTGCCGGCGGTGGAGGTGGGAACTACTCTTTATGTAATTGTGTCACACGTCAGCTTGCTTCGTTGACAGGTACAGTTGCACGTGTAGGATATGACTCAGCTCCAGTTTTGGATTTAACTGTCCATGGTGACATGAGCTCCTGTGACGCTTATCTGACGCAATGCAGCGTGACCTATGTGCAGATTGCACTCTGTCATCGCTGTGTCCTCCGCTTCGCCCCGCAGAGCTAATGCTACAATAAACAAACGCTGGCTCAGCCACACTCAAATCTTGAATGGGTAATATGAGTTTTATTCTTTTTCTGTTTATTCTAATAAAACACAACCGCCCCTTAAAACAACAAAACACAAAAATCATACGATTTTTTAAAATTTTATAACCTATATTTAGTTAAATTTCATTCAAATATTAATTTCTGAATAAAGCTTACGCAGTTTCTACAATCTTTTCGCAACTTCAAATGTATTGGGGCTCTTTGGTATCAAAACCTGCCAAATCCAAATCTTAGTAACGAACCCCGACAAATCCGAATTATTGCTTTATATTTTTCTACATACATTTTTAACTATATCGGGGATCAGCTTCGTCACTGTTTTTTAAAATAATTCATTCATTTTTTAGTGAAAAAAGTATTTAGTTTTGGGTATTGGTTCGTTTGTGACAGTTTTTGCCACTTTGCCGAAAAAGTGAAGGAATGGATTTGGCGGGTTTTGATTCTAGGCACCTCAAATACAAACCGATATAAAATAAGTGAAATAATTTACGTATTTCACAGTCATACAGCATAACTTCTTGATGCATAAGGATTACAACGCGACCAAGAACTATATTTTCCAACCACCCCGAGCCGAGAAAAAGTTACCTTACAAAAATGATGATAACTTTAGTTTCTTGGACACACAAAATTTTGAAATTAATAAACCAGTTATACAACATTCCAATGTATATTTTGTTAAAATTTGCATTCGATCTGATGACGGGTTTTTGAGATAATAATTCCTAAATGTGACGCATGGTTGAAACATGCTTAAAAACGGGCACATTTTGTGTTCCAACTGCAATAAAAAATATTAAAATATAAATTAAAAATTCCAAACCTACATGAATTAACGTAAAATAGAACGACGAAAATGATGATGTTATTGGATTTTATGTAGGTCTATTGGTTATTTCACAAACAACTTTCAAACTCGAGTGCACATAATACTTTGGTCGACAGTAGTCCCTCACATCCACTTCTACAACAGCTACATAGTTGAAATTTGATATACCTGTACTTAAAAGGGCACTTATGAAAAGTTTTAAAAATAATCCTTATAGAAGCTCTGTGGTTCCACAGTCCGTTGAGGGCCTCGGGTTACTGCGTAGCCATACGACCTGCAGATTGTGGGGCGAAACATGGTCAGCGTGATGTGTTCCCTCAGCCGTTAATCTTGAATCGGACAACTACTCAAGTAGCCAAATGCATCTCATTGTAGCCCTCACATTAATAAATTCTAGAATCCCCAACGGAACTCAGATCTTGTAGGTAAGAGGTAAGTGTGCTACCCCTATACCACAGGGCCTGCCTGGTAACTTAGTGCCCATAAATAATAAGCGACCTGGAACCGAGTGACATCCATATTACTTTTCATGAATATGTGATTTATTTTAAGATGTGTTTGAGCTCAACACAGGTTGTGGCCCAGTTTGTATTTGAGTCTTTAGTCTTGTGTGATGCAGCAATCCATGCCTCCCTGTCCTGAGATAATCGTTTCATCTCTACATAGCTAGCACACCCTACAATGGTAGAGACGGAACCTCCATCCTAGACAGATGTACAAAACTCAACGCAGCTTACCAATTGTCGCAAAACCGTTACAACAAGAAGTGCATTTTGAAGAACTCCAAAATATGCCACTACAAAACTATCAGACCCCAGTTCTTATATGCTGCGGAGACCTTACTGATGAACAGAAAAGGCACCATGTACAACCTGGAAAAGGTTGAAAGGCGTATCCTCCGGAAAATGCATGGGTCAAGAGTGAAGGGAAACTCTGAACTGTACCAACAGTTGGAAACAGCCAAGACTAGCATGCGATGTAGGCGGCTGAAGTTTTACAGGCACCTTCTGAGAATGGACGGCTGACTTACAAAGAAGATCTTTTCACTCGTCAAAAGCTACAGGAAGCTTGTGGGTCAATGAAGTAAAAATAGACTTAGCTCCCGCTGATATGTCTGATACTGATGACTATGACCACCCCAAATTTGGTCACAGGATTAATTTGTGGTCACCCCTACCAACGGTTGTTAAATCTCACCAACATCTTTCACAGGAAAGGAAGGAAATCTATTGGAAGGCTAAAGAGGTACTGGGAACAGAAGTGAGCATCCAAAATGAACTAGTCATAAGCGCTCCTTAGTGGGCTTAAATCAATAATAGAAATGACGAAGAGATTGGCTATACTGTCGACTTTGGTGATGGCATGGCCACTGTAGCAGATAAGGATGGAGAAGTCGTCCTTACAACTAAGCGAAGTGGAAGATTGTATGCTGTGGACATGCTGACATATGCCATAGACGACTAGGGCACCTCCATCACAAGGCCGTGAAGAAGCTGGGCATAGATGAGAGAATGCAGGAGAATTGACACTTGTACTCTTGGAAAGTTGAGATGCAAAGCATTTCCAACCAATGATGCCACCAGTCACTGCTCCACTGCAGCTGATCCATTCTGTGACATTTGTAGAAGACTACTCACGACTTACTGCCGTGTATCCCATGAGAAAGAAGAATGAGGTACTTGGTAAATTTGATGAGTATAGGCGTGAAGTTGAGAATCTTCATGGAACAAAGGTCAAGACCCTACACAGTGATAATGGAGAATACCTGAGCAGGGAATTTGACAGTTACCTGGTGAATCAGAGTATCCAACGACAGCTGACTGTCCCAGACACGTCTCAGCAAAATGGTGTTGCTGAAAGAATGAACCAGATGCTGCTTGACATGACAGGGATCACAAAGTCTCTTAGGGCTGATGTGCTTACTGCTTGTCACATCAGGAACAAATGCCCATCCAGCACAATAGATGGCCAAACACCTGAGGAACTGTGGCTTGGAAAGAAGGTCAAGCTGGATCACCTGTGGGAGTATGGTTGTAAGACTTGGAGTGTAGAACTCGAACGACGACGAAGAAGCAAGCTGGACCCAAAGGCGATTGAATGCATCTTGGTAGGATACCCCGATGGTGTTACAGGGTACAAACTGTGGGACATGAAGACAGCCCGCATCTTGACAAGCCGCAATGTCACATTTGATGAAAACTGTTTCCCCTGCAAAACTACAGCAAGTGAACTCTGTGGCAACTTTAACTCTACAATGAACTTGGTGAGAAGCACGAAGGGATACAAGCGAATGACAACAGGAGAAACAACAATGAAAATGCTCCACTTTCCGAGAGAGAAGTGCCAAGACCGGCCAGAGAAGACATTGCTTGCGTAAGTGGATATTCTAAAATCAGACAAGTGCCAAGGAGGTCAGAACGACTGGCAGTAAAGCAAGGTGGCCAACAACAGTTCAAGTGCCTCACTTATAACCTAGCCAACAGGCATGATGCATCAGATGACCCAATCACAGTGGAAGAAGCGCAAAACTCGCCTGACGCGGACATGTGGAGAGCTGCCATGCTTGATGAACTGGACAATATGGAGAGAAATCAGACATGGACGGTAGTTTCGAGACCAGCTGACAGACGAGTAGTGAAGTGCAAGTGGATGTTCCGAAAGAAGTTTGACAAGGAGCAACCAGACTGAACTTAGCCTTTGTGACGACATACCTCAGTCATTTCAACGAGCGGCCAACAGCTGAACACTGGACAGGAGTTGTCACCTCCTGCGTTATGTAAAGCACACAAAAGACATTGAGCTGACATTTAAGAAAACGGGAGAACGAGTGGCAGCCTTTTGTGATGCTGACTGGGCAAGTGACAGGACAGACAGACGATAATTCAGTGGGTGCGTCATGATGCCTGCTGGAGGTGCAGTCTCATGGTGTGCAAGAAAGCAGCGACCGCCCTCTCCATAGTGGACGCCGAATACGTGGCAATGAGTGAGGCAACCAAAGAGGTCTTGTGGTTGCAACTGTTACTGACGGAAATCGGAGTGGGTGAACTTGGGCCAAGGACATTACTGGCTGACAACCAAGGGGCAATCGCACGAGCGAACAACCATGAGACATCGCAGAGGAGCAAGCATATAAGCCTTCGACATTTCTTAATTTTGTCAAGCAGAGTTTCAGTCTGTGGATTCAAACCTCCACGACGCGCTATTACAGACTGCTTCTTATAGAGAGATTATGGACTTGTTATAAAATGATTTGCGTTCTGATGGGTATGAAAGAAGATGATGAAGATACATATTGACATAATTAAATTAATTATTTACTATTTTAATTAATTTATACTAATTTACTCTATTATAATTACATCATTCAGTTTTTCCTTTCATTCATAACTTTTTAACCCCACAAAAAGTATGTTATTTTGTTTCCCTTGTATTCTATCCTGTTGTATTTCATCAAAACGACAACATACTTGTGATGTCATAGAAACATGAGTTAAATATGTGTTATTTTAAATTTAAGCATAACATCCACTCATCGACTGCAAAAAAAAGAAGGCAAGGTTTTATCTTAAACCATTCATGAGTTATGATTTTTTTGAAAATCCATTAAAAACCCCAGTTCAGGCTGCTAAATTGTCAGACTAAGTGTCAGACTGGAAAGTGTTAACCAGTCAAAGAACTACTAATAGAAACCAGGTAACAGAAGGGAAGGGAAGGGAAGGTAAAACACACAAATAAGTGAGTAGTCAATGTTTCTATTTGATGCTTTTATTCAGCTATCAACAATAATTCTCCCACTAGTCGGATCTCATAAACTTTGCCCACTTCTTTACTCTCACACTCATAGTTCCAACATTCGCATGGAACTTGATCATCATTAAATCTTATGTCAGGAAACTAAAAATAACAAACATAATTGACTTGAAAATAAATTGACATAAATTACAGCTTATTATCAAGCACTCCACAAGGTGTCCTAACATTTGTGCCCCCAGCCTCCACCATGAGACCTGGAGAAAAATGGAGCCAAGATTACGGATAAAATAATTAAGCAACACTGTACTGTGGAGAATAAATGAATGGTCTTCAATAATATTATCTTAATCATGGCAGCTTTATCAATGTAGATGAAAACTGTAAACAAATAAATTCAGAGAATGGGAGGATTTTATGAAGCCATCTATTGAACTGTAATCCACACATTTACAAGCTCACAAGTTGCAAGTGTCTTGCCACTATCCCAATAACAAAGTTTTGAATAGAGGAAGTATGCTAGTTTAGGAAATGAGTACTGAGCCTAGTTTACATTTGAAACGCCCGAAGACTTACGAGCCAAGGATTGGATTGCAAATACAAAAGTAACATGCCTTGCCAAGCATGATTCAACACAGAATTGGTACGGTATAAAAGTTTTTCTACCTCGTCATGTAAGACCTAAATTGATCCTGCAATACAGTATAAATCTGATATCAACAGGCAGAGGAGGTGGACAAGAATAATGAGGGTAAGTCAGTCAATAAATAAGTTTTAAAACGGGAGAGAGGCAATAATACTTAACGTAACGTCCTAACATTTCACTTTTCTACATAGTCACCCTGTACATTCAGACACTTATCCCATCTCCTTACAAGTCCTTGATAGCCAGCAGCAAATAAGTCTTTTGGTTGCTGTTGCAGCCAATGCTAACCTCTTGGGCTACAGCATGATCAGTTTCAAAACTTTGGCCACCCAAATTAGATTTTAGAAACCTGAACAGATGAAAGTCACTCCGAAGACGTTTTGAAACTAATGTTGTTGTGGCCCAAGAGGTTACGTGTTGGCTGCGACATCAACCAAAAAACTTCTTTCCTGCTGGCTATCAAGGACTTGTAAAGAGATGGGATAAGTGTCTAAACGTACAGGGAGACTATGTAGAAAAATGAAATGTCAGGACGTTACATCGAGTATTATTGCCTTTATCCCGTTTTGCAATTTATTTATTGACTTACCTTCATATAGGCTATATAAAGCAAACGTAACATGTCAGACAAAAGTAACATTGAAAACACACATCATAGGTTTTCTTATTGAGCCTCGTGGAAAAATTCCAAAACATTTTAACATATTCAAGAAAAAAATGTGGCTGCTATCTCAACAGACAACATGCTTGTTATGAGATCTTACCAAATACTTTTGTTACACAAATTAACTTTTTTTCATTTATTAACACACGCTTTATTAAAGGCGTTATTATTTATGTGTGCAGGTTCTGTAATTCATAAAATATTTTAATTTTGAAGGGTGATTTATGTATTTAATGATTATATTCAAGTAGTTTATAAAAAATATTATAATATGCAGTTTATGAAATAGACAAGAGTCCTTGTAATAGTGTCACGTTACTTTGAACCACAGTGACTTGAGGAAATGCTGAGTAACCAGTGTCACATTTTTTTTCATTTCCACTTTTCTCCAGGAATCAAATGATGTAGGCTGTGAATACAAATTTTGGGACACATTGATGTTAAATAAAATAAAACAAGTATAAACTGTCAGCTGTTTAAATTAATGATTGAACACTGATATGATCAGCTAACATGGGCATAGGAAAACAGGTTGAATGCACTTGGTGAAAGAAAGTTCCAAGATATATCTATTAGGATGATAGGAACTAAGTTAGTTGAATAAAACTTTACATTATGGCATACATACCAGATGTCTTGTCATACAATCTGCAAACAGGATTCCACCAAGTCCATCCAACACACATTCTGCAACAGTTCTACAAACCTGTCTAATATGCAGTAACTAAGAGGAAGTCATGCTTGATGGTGTTAACGGCAAAGATTCAACATATTTACATTATAATAATGTCCCTTTTAACTGCTGTGGCATTAGAGAAGATGGGATGCCAACATCTTGCCATGGAAGGGGGTCTTAATAGACTTGTCACCCCTAAATGCCATCTGACCGAGCAGAGATCAAACCAGCAAACTAGGGTTATGAAGACCACTGAAGGTCAGCATTACATTATTTATGCTACACCATCTTATTCACAGAGAAATCTACGGAATTATTGCATTTTACATCCAACAAAAATATTGTTCTTACAAACCCTTTGTTCAAATAGCCGTCCAACTTTAGGAATGTATGATTCCTGCCATTCATGGATGTTAATTTAAAAGCAAACTACAGCGTCAGTGCCCAACACTTGGCAACAAAGCATTGTCAGCTATTCTAGTGTTATTGCTTGCTGTGTTGATAAATGTATCTCCAAGCAACTTTTCAGTGTTATTTTTTCACATGACCCTGTAATAGGGATTATATAACACTGGCCATTGCAATATCAAGTATAGAAGTAGCATGGGTTAACAATATTGTTAAAAGTTTTCTTGTTTCTGGAGAAACCGATTTCACGTATTGGATGATGAGGGGTTTCTGCTAGAACAAATTTTATTTTTTTACTGTGAATTTCTTACGAGGAACAAAATGAGCACTGCTGTTGCTTACTGCACGAGAATGCATTTCGATCATTTGGGCAAATTGACTAAAAATGTTACTGTACAGCTAGACTGGGAAACTGTTCACTATTCTCCTTACATCCTTCAGGTTTTCACCTTTTCCAGTCATATTCAGGAAGAAGTGTTTCCTGATGAAGCACCTATTCGCACTTGGATAACAGATTTCTTCATCTCAAAATCACTCCAGTTCTACAAGCACAGCATCAAACTCCTCCCTCATCGACTGACTTACTAATTGAATGGTGTATTTATTTATTGTATGGCTTTTAGTGCCGGGAGTGTCCGAGGACATGTTCGGCTCGCCTGGGTCTGTAGCTGCTTCCAGCGGATACCCTAAAGGGTGAGCTACAAGTTCCGTTCAATTTCAAGTAGTTCCAACTTTCACCACCAGATATCAATGATACCTAGTGGTGAACGTTGGAACTTCGATAGAGCGTTCTGACGAAATCTAACCTTAACAAATTTTGCTTTACACAAGTTTAGTCTGTGAAAGGATCTTTTACATGCCATAAATCTATGACATGGGACCGCCGGCTTTACTTCCCCTCCGAAGGAATGAATGGTGTAAATCAACTGTGTTTGTACTAATTATAATAGTTACAAAATATTACAAACTTTTGCACCGATCCAATATAATGCAAGAGCCAAAAATTGCTAATTATACTGCCAGTTGGTGTACAGAGACTGAGTGGTGTGTTAGTGTAATGAACAATATTTTCATCAACTAAGGGAAGCTAACTTTCAGGCTCCTGTGTGATGTAGACAAAAAATTTGAATGAAATGGATGGGCTACATAGTTTAGGAGTCATCACCTTGCTTTAGATATTAATATTAACAGAATCTACTTAAAGGGTAAGAATTTAGCAGTGGTAATAATATTGGAAGCAATTTGAGGCAGAGAGCACATATCAAAAAATGGATTCAGCTTTAGCTAAGTTTTTGAACCTACTGAAACATTATTGGCAGCACACAGCTCTTTAGACAATACAAATCACGGAGATACAGATCCTATTTTGTCAGTTCCCTAGGCCCAGGTAGATCCAAAACTACTAATCATCCTGGAAGAACCTTGTACTAAAGCCAATGCACAAACTTTCTTCTGCTTCTCGTAATTATTTTGGCCCACTGGAGCCAACTAGGCTCACTTCCTCATGCCACCTAATTTTATAGACAAAAATTCCTCCCAGCAGTTACCAGGATTTGAACATTGGTTGATTGTGCAAAGGGCTAACAGCTAAGCCTCTGCGCCATTACACCTCCTAATTCACTTTCCCATTAGTTACCATATAAAGTACATTATGATTGACAGGAAGATTGCATATTTATAACCATTTTGTCCATGGATCATATACAGTGCTGAAAATAAAATTGCTGTACCTTCAAGAAGTGACTACAAGGTTGTTTTATTTTCTTAACCTTACAGTCAACATGATACAATATTTGGTAAGCAATTGCCAGTTCTAGCAGATCAACTGCAAGAATTATATTTGTTAAATCTGTACTTCTGCTGCAAAACAATAACTTTGTGAATCACTTCATTTGGTATAACTAACAAACAAATACAAAGTAATTGATATTACATGCTGATATAAGTCTTCACTTTTTAAAAGTAATTCAAAGAAAACACAATAAAAAAAAAAAAACATGATCACTGGGAATCGCTCATCTTCAATATATACAGTTATATACTGATCTATTCATTATTTATGCACGAAAAATGGGCAAAGTTTAGTCTATACATACTCATACACACACAAGTTTAACCCCCAATTCCTTTTTAATTATCGGTTGACTTGTTTAGGACAATGTAAGCAAATGATCTTTTCCAACGTAAAAGGCTATATTCAAAAGGCTTAACTTTTTTTCCCTGGAAAGGGTAGTCAGTATTTACCCCAAAATACAGAAAAAGAGAATGGATTTGGTTATCACCCATGAAAATCTATCTTTCTTCATCTTTTTCCCTCAAGAAATTCCCCCTCTTTCACATGTCAACTGATATTTGAAAACAAAATGCCAAAATATTTTTTGAATAATAAATACCATACATTGTGTAACAATTTTTTTTTTCACAAAACAATTTTGGATTTTAATTTCCTTTCCAATACCTTTCTTCTTTTCTTCTATCTTTATTCCGTTCTCCTTTCGACACTAGCACTCCGCCACATACCACGCCGCGATCGGAGAAAACAACACACGCAAAGATCGAACCCTGTTCTGTTCATTACTACCAATTGATTGGGGTCCCTACATAGTTTTTTAATTTATTATAATTATGCATTTGACTCACGGTGTATTCAAATGGAATTATATTTGCTTAATATGTCTTTGTCAAAAAAGTAAAAAGAAACGTACCAGATGTTTTTAATAAAAACAGGCACTAAGTCTTCCTTTCATTTATCAATAATAAATCTTCTTTTTAAATTACAAGATTGATTAAAATTTGCTTAAGATTTGCAGTCTTCTTAAATTCTTTTTCAGAGTCCAAAATATAATGTGTTCTGTTCACAACTGAAATGTTCATTTATGTTTACACTAACTTCTTTATTTTTAAATATTCTATATTCTTTTTACAACCAGTTTGCGACCCCCTAAAGAAAAATAGTTACACAACAAATCAACATTTCCAATATGTCCATTTTCCTTTCTACAGGAAAGAAAAAGCAACAGAATATTTGGTTTTAAAAAATAATAACTCTGTAACACTATTTATTTATTAACAGTCCTTCGGCACTGTATTGCAACTAATTTCTTGAACTTTTACAGTGATTTCCTTCCTTTTTCATTCACATTAGGTAATAACTTTCTCTTACGCTTAAATGCAGCTGTTTTGTAATATTTCTTTTATAAATCCATAAAACAGTTCTGCTTTTATTCCAAAACAGTTGTAATAAGAGTTTATTTTGCAATAAAGAAGAAAAAAAAGTCTCTTTCAACATTTTCCTTTCCTATTTTTCAGTCTGTGGTAAAACCTACCCCACTGTAAGAGAATGGAAATTCACACAACACTTCATATTTTAAGTTCTAATTTGTCCATCCGTTTCCTGCAGAGTCTTCTGTTCGATTAAAAAAAAAAGAAAAAAAAATGTAAAAAAGGAAAATAAAAAAGCACTAAGGGTGTTTGTTATGTTTATGGTTAGAATTCCATCTTTAAATCCATTTGCTTTCAATTTCATCTTTTGTTTTGGCTAAACACTGCACACAGTTCACTAACACTCGTTTCTTCTTGAAGTTCTTGTGTCTACACACCTTGTTAACAAGTCACTAAGTTCTCTCTTTCAGCTTCACTAGTTATTTAAAAAAAAAAGTAACAAGCCCCCAACCCACCCTTTCACTTCCCCCCAAAAAACATCATTTTTTCAATATGAAGCATAACTCAAAAGCCAGACATTTAAAAAAAATTATACATCATTCTATTTCCCCTTTCCCCATACAAATATGATATCCAATTCCCCCTTCTTTCTCCTTTTCAACATTTCCATTCAAGAAACAGGATCCGAACGAGTGGGATCCAAAAATTTTCTACCAGAATTATTTGCAGAGGAAAAAAAAATTAAGTTTCCATTAAAGAAACAAGAAAAAAAATGGGTGAAATATTGCATTATGTTTTAATAATAATCCCAATAACTGAAAACTTTTCTTTTCATCTGCTTATAAAATGATTAGTCATTCCTTATTTTATATTTTTCTGAACATTTCTCAAGGACCATAACCATATGCAACAAATGTACTTCCCCATAACTTGAAGAGAAAAAAAAATGAACAGAGAAACAAACAAAAACTATATCCACAATTCCTTTAAACTCATCATTCCATCATAATTATTAATAATAACTGTTAAAAGCTCCAACCAACCATCAGAAAAGTAGCTGATATTTTACTTGATTATATATATATATATATGAATTATATATATGTTTTTAAATATAGCTCACAAACACACAACATGATTTGATTTGAAGGTGGACTAAGGGGTGAAGGGGGATGTATTTTTTTTCCTTTGACAAAAAACATCATGGCAGCAAACTACACCCAAGACATTAACGGCAAAATCTAGAGAAACATAATGGTACATATTCTTGATACACAGCAATGTTGATTTCTTACCATACAGAGTAATTACATGTGTACCTACAACAATAGTTATTGTAAATCTTCATGCAAACACATCAATTTTTTGGGGGTTATTTTCCTATTTGAAAAGCATATTTGAAAAATAATGAGAGCAAAAGCAGTGAACAAGGAGACAGTGGCAAGAGTGAAAGCAATGTACGAGGGAAGCAAAAGCTGTGTAAAGGTGGGAAGAGAGAGAACGGAATGGTTTCAACTGGAGAGTGGTCTGAAACAGGGAAGTGCCCTCTCACCCCTGTTATTTATAGTGGTGATGGATGAAATCATACGAAAAGTGGTAAATAGCATTGGGGAAAGGAAAATGAAGGCAATGTTGTTTGCTGATGACCTTCTGGTATGGGGAGAGGATGAGGAAGAAGTACAAGAGCAATTAGATGAGTGGGAGAAGGTAGTGTTATCATATGGGATGAAGTTCTCAGCACAAAAGAGTGAAGTGGTCATCACAACGAGGAAGAAGAACAGACTGGATATGGGCATAACACTTGGAGGACAGCAGTTGCAGAAAGTAGAATGCTTCAAGTATTTGGGAAGCATAATTGAAGAAAAGGGAGGCAATAGGATGGAAATAAATGAGCGGGGAAGGTGCGCAGATGGATTTTTCAAGAGTGTTAGGGGGATGATATGGAATAAAGATGTACCACAAAAATGTAAAGGAATCATCTACAAAACCTACTTTGTGCCAATTTTGACATATGGTTCAGAAACATGGGTGATGAAGGAAAGGGACAAGAATAAAATACGAGCAGTGGAGATGAAGTTCCAGAGGAGTAGGGTAGGAGTGACAAGAATGGACAGAGTAAGGAATGAGAGAGTCAGGGAGATGGTAAGAGAGGAACCATTGCAAAATAGAATAGAGCGATCTAGGCTACAATGGTATGGACATGTGAGGAGGATGCAAGAGGAGAGGATACCGAAGAAGATGTTTGGAATGGAAATGACGGGAAGGAGGCCAAGGGGAAGACCAAGGGACAGATGGACGAAAGGAGTTAAGAAGAGTGTGGAGGAAAGAGGAGTGTGCTGGGACACAGTAAATGACGAGAGATGGTGGATGGACAGGAAACGATGGAGAGGCTTATGTTCCAAGCAGACCCGACCAGCGGTTGGAAACTGCTCAAGATGATGATGATGATTTGAAAAATAAATCACATTGACAGAATACCACAGTTTTGTCAAAAACAAGAGCAAGTGCCTTTATCTTATTTACCAGAGTGTCTTCATTACTAATGTTTTTCCACCATACGAGAGAAGACAATTTTGTCTTGGGCTAAGTCTGATGATAAACAATACATACATACATACACTTTCAAAAATTTGCATTCTTTTGTAAAGATGGTTTTATTTTTCCCAGAAAAATCCAAATAGAACCTGCACTTTGTACTCAATTCCCCACTAAAATCAATGCCATTCAACCCTGCTAGAGTTTATGCAAAGAATGTCATCAATTAGAAGGTTGAAATTTGGTAAGAACTGTACATTATTCTCAAGATTCCACAATACTTAGATGAAACTTTTGTTCAAGGTAGCCAATTATAATTCATTTAACATTACATTCAAGGAAATACCGATAGATCAGCTTTTAGAAAGGCTAAGAGCGCAAAAAGCTATTTGCTCCATTTAAACATACGGCAAGTTACTAATGAAAATCATAGAAAGTCGCCTATTATCGAAAATGGGCAATAATTCTTTACTGTACCAATAAATCTAAAGATCATAGATCTCTCGCATTTTAACACCCTCAAATGACAACAGATTGTGCCGGAATTTCATCCCGCTACCACGTGTAAGGGATGTTACAGCCTAACCAACAATACATTTTCATCCAAGATCTAGCTGTGCATACCCATCGTTGGTGTTGCGACTTCCCTATAAACAATATTTTCAGTCCTGAAGCAAAAGAATTTAACCTTTTGCTACAATGTACAGTTGAATACTTTAAATCAAAGCACCGATATTCAGTAAGCGGCTTTCATTTAACTCTATGTCTACGACATGGGATATCTCTTCTGCACATTTGTTGCTCTGGCACCAACTTGAGAAATCTCTCTTTAAAACCAACAAAAGTCCACAAATTTGCAGGCCAGTGTAAATTTCTGAAAGTGGTATTATAAATATTATTTATCAATGGACATTTATCACACTTAAAAGATTTGAGAAATTCGAGAAATGCAAAAATGTGGTACAAAGAAGCAGAATGAAAGTTCAGAGAAAGTCACTTGGGCATTGATAGGGGGGAGGAAATATTATCTACGTTCTTTTACATCATGATTGCTACCTACATTTTTTCAATGAACATCAACATGTTATATGAATTTTTCATAGTTAATTCTGCAATGAAATAAAAATGAAAAATACGCCTCCACAGATGAAAAGAATGCAAAAGAATTTTCAATGGCATCAATTGTCATTTATGATAGTACAACCTACTCTACACACGACATTATTACTAATTTCGCAAGGGAAATGCTTAGGAATATTAGTACAGGCGAGGAAAAGGGGAGGGGGGAACAAAGCTTACCTACGAAATTCACACATACGAGTTTTGCATTAAACCACGATAAACGAATTCCCGAAGAATACAATATGCACCACAAGAATTAATATATTCCAAACAAAATTTCTTATTTAAATTCCATGCTAAGCTATTTACCAATGAACAATCGCAGGATTGCCTTGTACCAAATAACAATTATATATTTTTATTTGAACTCCATGTGACTATCCCCCAAATTTCAGTGCCCAATTTACAAAATTAAAATATACAATCCCTTTCCTCATGTAATAGATAGTAATTTTAAAAAATATAGGAGTGCAGTTATCTAAATGATTTTGATTTTTTCAATTTTTTTTTAAATTGCAGTAATCTAAGACATTTTAATGAGAAAATCTCACAGTGTTCAAAATCGAGACGACACCTTATTCCTCTTGTCCAATGGAGTGAAAACAAATACAGCACCCTATCTACCTTCCCTATCACAAGAAAACTATACTATTGGAAATTTCCGATCAGTGGAAAACTGCCCCCCTATTGAAAATAAACATGTGTGTTGCTTCATTTCAAACAAGTTACAGGGCTGCAAACTTTAAATAATTTTTAAATGAGTGTATAGCATTACTATCATACGTCTGACACTAGACTGCAATGGACGGTGAGACAGCATGCTAGACAATGGCATGTGGCAGACACGAGCGCCGGTTAGCATTGCATAGTGCCACCATCCGAGTGAGAGAAAGTCTTTAATGCTGTTCTCAATTCCTTTATAAAGTCTCAACTTGGAACGGGAATTGAAAACTATCAGTGAAAACATCTTGTTGAGATTCCATCAAAATCATTAGTAATGACCATAATACAGGATTTAAAAATAAACTCTTAGATTCCATAGACCCATAGAAAGTTTAATTTTCTCTTTATTGCCACGCTGTCATGACTTACGCTCTTGAAGGGGATCTATCACACATTCCTGATACAGCCCACTGTGCGCCTTAGCCTACCCAGCAACTGCTACTGAGCCATACGACCCATAGATTGTAGTATGATATATGGTGTGCGTGACATGTTCTCTCAGTCATTAAACTTGGGATTCTTGACTCGGGAGGCTGAGTGCATCCTGTTCCATCCCTCAGATCAGTTCTCAAATCCCTGACATACCTGGGAATCTAACTCAGGAGCACACTGACACACTGAGCCACAATTGAACCTATTTTGAAGGCCAGCGGGATTCGAGGTACAACCTACTACCGATCCCCTCAGGAATTATTGAATTATTATCATGAAAGAAGTATGGAAGGCCGATGCTTCACTGGCACAATATAAACAAGGGAGAACATGCTTATTGAAGTTACTATACAGTGATGCACACAAGTCATTGATTTGGACGTAAGCGGAAATGAAACACATAAACACCTCTGGCTGGAGTAAAGGTATTATCACATCCTGCAAACCCAAACTTTTCAAACATACAAAACTTGGAACTATACTTCAAACACAAACAGTTTCACTCTCATCTGAATTTTCCAAAGAAGACTGTATCCCTGTTAGATAAATAATACAAATTTTCCTTCCCAATTCAAGATTAGTCTTTAATTTCAATTTCCAACTTCTACACTTCTTCCCCCATTATAGAGAAAAATGTTTGCTGAAGGTCACCCAGAGTTTAGTTCCGAAACACCACACATTACATCAAGGACAAGAGAACATGAATATGGGGTAGGAAAATATGAAGATGCACATTGCAAAGAGAAACAAATGTTAACTAAGAACAATGTTTCACTAATAATTTCCCACAAAACAAACTTACAATAACTTTCAAGAAACAAGGAAATTACGGTTGGGTTAAATTATTTCTCTTTTGCTTTCCTCCATCCACATCTCAGCCCAAACACATTGTAAGGAAAACCTAAGGAACACTTTCATATTTTGTTTGTTTCAAAAATCATACGGCTGAGAATAAAATTCTTCTAGCATGGACACTCGGCAAGAGACGACATTCATATTAATATGTAAATGCATTGAAAAATTAAATTAGATGAGCTGATGTCAAATTAGATTGGTTTATCAAAGATAGTTTGTGATGTGATAAAGTCAAAAGGATTGTTGCTCTTAATCAGATATGTAGTCAGCAGTAAACTCAAAATAAAAATGGATTGATGAAATAATATATAGACCCACTCACCATCCATAAGGATTTAGTAATCAAATGAAGAACATCAATGAAGATCTCCCTCGAATATGGCTGACATATTCTTCTTTTACGAAATTGTGGTTACAAAAGAAATACGATGAACCATCGGAGCTCTACTGAGTGGTACCATCTTTCTCCAAGGCTAGTTAAGACCTTACAAGCAAATTCAAATATCCCAGTTGTTTCCCAGCTTTCCACGATTTATGAGTAAACAAAACCTATATAATTTCATGATAAAATCCTGTAACAATACATCTTACCGATTGTTACAGTAATTATTTTTTGTTTTATTTGGCAACAAAGCTATAATAGACAAAATATAAATTGGGTACTATCGGTTTGAGATATTAATATAGTCAAAGTAATGTTTACATCTGATTTGTATTGCCACTATACTCTGTGAGCTGCCTGAAGAGGATTGACATTTGGCCGGAAGTTCCACGTCAGTCATCACCTCTCTGCCTCTTGACCAATCCATGTCCGCATAGTTGATGTCATAATACTCTGCGTTGCAATATTGAAGCCCACGTGCGTCAGTGCCTGGTCAGCTGTATCTCTAGCTTGTACAGTGTAATCGCTTGTTATTCTACCTGTTTGGCAACCTTGTTTCCTGACCACATGGCGAAGCGAGAACTGTCAATCCTCTTCTGGCAGCTCACAGAGTATATATCCAAATGTGCAATGTAAAAAGACATCAACTTACAGGTGCAGCTGAAAACATTCTGGATTCATAGATTTTAAACAATTTCCTACTAGTCTATAAAAACAATACCATACATAACTACCTAGGTACTATAGTAGATTTTAAAAGCAGAAAAGAATCTAATGATTCTTTACAACTCACAAACTTGTTGATTTCAGTCGTACAAGAAATCTAACATTATAAGAGTTTTCTCTGCTTAACTGATGCTGTTAGTTTTGATTTTATTGAGCTGAAATGTCATTGAGGCTTGCAATTCACTACCAATGGAGCAGTATATTATAACTGAATATACAGCTGATAACCAACTCCTTCATACAAGATTGCAAGAGAAGGACTTGAGCACTGATTTGCCTGACCATGAACATGGGGAGATATGTCCTGCCCAAAATGAAATTATGTCCTGTATCCTAAACAGGCAAATATCCACAACAGAAACAGTACTGTTGTCTGTTTTCATTTATTTATTATTAGGCGCCATCTTTATCCCATTTTACTGTCCAATTTCTCACATGCCTTTCCACAAAACTTACTCAAAATCTGCCGAGGCTCCGAAGAACATTATTTTGTTGGTCAAGATCCTTATTCAAGTGAGGTCTTCAACCCAAGGGAGGGACAACACTGCCATTCGCCTTTGTTGAGGCAGCCATTTCATGAACAGTTGCCGATGCTACAGTGATTGCACTGCAAAGTATTTTGCAGCAGGCTGGCTGTTAAGGCTTTTAGGGCCTGGAACACCACTCACGATATTCTTCGTTTGGGTTTTGCCAATGTGAAAAGTTAACAGAGTATTAGTTATACTAGAGCCATCCTTACTTCCGACTTGAAGTTTCTCTGCTATGTCACAGCTACACGTCACCAGCCAATCACAGGCAGTCATTCAAATTGATATATCGAGATAAATAGAGTTTCGCTGACGATGTTGCCAGCTAACATCTTAAGTTCACATGTTGTTGCCAGCTGTTTGCATTGTGCTCGGTTAGTTTCATTGGCAGTCTTTGTGTATTCTCGTATATTTTTCTTTTTGATATTATTCTAGTCTGTTGTTATTTAATAGCTTAGTATTTGTTTGTCGTTTGACATAGTGTAGTATAATTACGTGTAGTTGTAGGTTAGCTTTAGGTCAGTGAGTGTTTGTGTTATTTCTGCCATGCGTGTATGTAGGTCTAATAGTGTCATGCCGGGGTCTAGCACGAGGAAGACAAGCGCCAAGAGAGGAAATGGTTAGAAGAAATATTGCTGAACAACTTTCCTGAGAAAAGCACAATTGTTATGGACAAAGCCCCGTATCATAGTGTCATTCACGACAAAGCTCCAACAATGGCAGCAAGAAAGAATGTGCTCATTGAGTGGCTGACGAGCCACAACATTCATTTACGTGACGACATGACTCCCGAAATGAGTGGTGTGTTCCCTTTATAGGTTTTTTAATACATTTTCTCGAACTCTGATTATCTTAGACTCCGGACGCGATCGGTAATGGCGAGTTACAATTTGTTTTAAAAAAATTCTGCTTCATTATCAGAAATATTCTATTAACCGCAGTATATGTGTAGTTTCTGCTATGTACTTATTCACGAGTATGATGTGTGTAAACATGTCTGTTCACATTGCGAGTTTTGTTAACTTTACGGCTATAATAATTTACATCAGCTGATTCGCGTTATTGAACTGGCAACACCGTGTCGCCAGCCGGTGAACTGTCAAGTCGGAAGTAACGATAGCGGCACTATAGTGGACAATTGAAATTTCCATAACAGCCTCATGACAGCTACGAAGTTCTCCTATAGACCAGTAAGGCGGATCGAAGTTCATTCGACACACTTAAAATCTGGATAGTTAATTTAAGGAATGTGTCAGTTAGTGTTTCTTTGTGCGCTGGTTGAAATTCCCTGAAGTTTGAGATGTTAATTATTGTTTTAAGCGGTGCAATAGAGAGGTCATCTGCCCCAAAGTCGAGATGTCGCAGATTCAAAGTTTACAGGTGATTAAAATTTTGTACTGTATGAGGGTGGTATGGACATGAAAATTAATTCTAGTTATGTCTTGACTAAATCTTATATCTTTGGGCAAGTTATTACAGTTGCCAAAGAAAAAATCCGAGAAAACATGACAAACAAGCAGGCTAGTCGAATTTGAATCAACCTAAATGTAATCTTTTGATGTCGAATGGATATTTGCAAGATTTGCATTTTTTTCTCAATGCAAATATTTGCACTACTTTCAAAAATATTGTGAAGTTAGAAAATAATTTTAAACATTATTTTCAATTTTGACAACACACCTTTGAATGCATCTTATTCTGGTTATATGAGAATGTTTTCAGCATATCTGTTACAATTCAACTACGAACTACTGTATACTAAATCAATGCTCCCACCCAGACAAGTTCGAGGCAATAAATTATAGTTGCCCTCATCCAGTCCAGTGATTCCCTCCCTCCCAAGACTCTAGCAAAATAAACGAGAAACCTATTCTAATATAAAGTAATTCTCCCTTTTCTCATGTGCTTTGCATTGCATTTAGGTAAAATCTGTCAGCAGATTAATCCTATCAACTGGTACATATCAATATCAATGGCTATTTACATACTTACACACAGTTCACCTTAATAACTCTATAATATAACAGGCGCAGTTGTGATTCATTATAACAACTAACGAGGAACATTGAAAGACTTGTGGTTAACACAGTATGTTGAGAATAACCACACCTCATCCACTCCAGTCTCTCAGATATCAAAAGGCTTAGAAGCTTAGTACCTGACAGTGCACAACACATGGTGATCTGGGCAGCCACTTCGCAATGGAATTTAATATTCAAGTTTCCTCAATCATCCTACTTAAGTTTCAGGACACAAATTACTAACACAAATAACAATAATTTTATATACTGTAAGTAAATGCTTCAAGGCAGTTTCATACAGTGACGTCAAAAGAACAAATGTCAAATATTTCTTTGCACATTAAATTTATGTTGTAAATGCGTACGAGAATCAAGACATTCCAAATATTAACACACGTGCTCAAGTGGGACAGGAAGACAGATGTTAGCTAATGCGTATGCAGTGGATGGTTCTTAGTTGAATTGAGTCTCAGTGGTGTTTCTCTTGTGGAGAAGTTCACTTTGGACGAACAGGTTGAGCTGTTCACTTAAAGAACGCAACAGGCCCATGAGGATCAACTACCCTCTTGCTAAAGGCCAAGACATCTGCTTCTCAGGGACATAAACCACACTATTTCAAGGGGTTATTCGAGAGGCACTTGAAATACAAAAGCACCCAGATTGCTCTAACAGGGAACTCTGCTTTCCTTCGAGTAAAATGTGTCCTTGACAGTCATCTTTCCAACCAAAGGAACAGCTAGTCTTCACCTCGTTGTTGCTGGTGTGCATGTGGATTAGTGCTGATTGCAATGGATACTTCAGTACTGTATAATTATTTGCATAAAATCCCGCTTCATGTGAACAGGTTGAACAAGGCTTCAATTGAAACGTCTGTTTAGAGCAAATATAACAAGCGACATAACCAACTATTTGATCAATTAGCGTTGTGTTTAGTATTTATTGTGCCAAAAATAAGAGGCAGAAGAATGTAACACCAAAGAACACAATTCAGTATTATTTGTGCAGAGGGAAAAATTACCAGCAACACTTAAGCTGTGTTCGAAAAAACAATATTCTTTGACATCCATATGAAATTACTAAATAAGGGGGATGGTAAGAAAACGCATTTGAATACATTTTTATAAAATTGCATAACTGTTTGTTTTATCATGCCAATCTCTCGTTATTGAGAGTGTAGTGTGTCACTATCAGTTACCAAGTTCCAAAGCCTACTCGTCACTAAGGTCACTTCATATTTAACAATATTATCCGTGGGAGAATGTAAATCAACCTGCACTCTTTCTAGTGAACTATACACATTTTGAGAAAGAAGCCAGTCTTATATTTAGAGAATCAATCCCCATGTCCAGCACGAGGGAAATATTTAATGCACTGATAACTAAAAATGTATTCCTTATATCTTAACACTTGGCCATGTCAAATTCATCTGCGACACTATTTATCTTACCTTACCTTGTGCTCCCTCAAGTTATTAAAGTTTTAATTTTATTTGTGAATGCCATCCATGATATGGAGTTGATACAAGAGGTTTGTGTGCTTGTTATATGCATCTCTGAGTTGTCACTGGTCCTATCACAGAAGTAAGATATGATATTTATGGGAAACTGCATTTAAAGATTTGAAGCAATTTACTGAAATGTGCATTATTTATATAATGTCCAGGTATTGATGATTTATTACTTTGATCAGATGAGCATAACAGACAACAACCGAGTTAAGAATTATCATGGTTCTTGACGTAATTGGAATATTTTTTGAAACTGGCACAACAAGTTATTTAGGGTTGTTAACATTGTTCATGGTTGGTCCGCATTGACAAATGTTAGTTTAAAATTAATTAAAATCCGTTTATATTCCTTCTAGTCAATACCTTTTTTTGTGTTTATTTACATGTTTCGAGACATAGCATTCTCATTGGAAATTTTCCCCTTCAGCAGCTAGTACTTCAAGTGGCCAGTCATTATGACATTAAAATTGATGAAAAATGGATGATGTGGAAATGAAATGTGATGTGAACATATATGATTATTGCACTGACAAATTACAAAACCCTTGTAATGATTAAAAGAAAACTGTAACAATAACGAGTACACATAGATTATTTGTTCGTGTCTGTTTCACTTTCATTTTCTTTGTGTGAACAGGGTGTCGCCGAGCCTACCTATTGTTGCCTTTTGACTGCTTAGATTGGACTTTAAAATCATAGCACCATAGTCCCATGTTTGATGTCATAAATATTAAATGCTAAGTTGATCAAGATTGCTTGTCTAATTATTGTCTGCGATGATCAGAGCGAGAGCAGCAATGCCCAGAACCAAAAAAACAAGACAGAATCTCGACGATACAAGTTTTATAATGGATTATCAAGGTCTACTCAACACTAACAGAGAACTTGCAAAAAGATGTGCTCGTTTTCAAAACCAATTCGGTAAATATGTTTCCTCCTACAGAAGTTCTCTCAAGCTTACACAAAAATGTCTATTGGCAGTAAGGCATGGCATGCATCGGTCCAGTACGTTTCAAAGAAGAATACACTCACTCTGATCATTGTAAACAATAATTAGACAAGCAATCTTGATCAACTTAGCATTTAATATTTATGACATCAAACATGGGACTACAGTGCTATGATTTAAATTCCAATCAAAGCAGTCAAAGACAACAATAGGTAAGCTCGGCGACACCCTGTTCAAAACAAAAAGAAAGTGAAACGGACACGAACAAATAAACTATGTGTACTCGTTATTGTTACAGATTTTAAGAACAATTTATTTTTATGCGAGTGCAAACTTACATTTTACAGTTTTCTTTTAACCATAACAAGGGTTTTGTAATTTGTCAGTTAAATAATCATATGTTTACATCACATTTCATTTCCACATCATCCATTTTTCATCAATTTTATTTTAATGTCACAATGACTGGCAACTTGAAGTACTAACTGATAAAGGTGAAAATTTCCAATGACAATGCTATGCCTCGAAACATATACTAGAAATGTGTAAATAAACACAACAATAAGGTATTGACTAGATGGAATATAAAAAGATTTTAATTAATTTTAAATTTTAGACTAAAAAAACAAGTTGGGCATCTCATGTCACCAAGAAAAATGGTTGAGTAGTGTCGATTTAATCAATCGCAAAACAATATTTTCCAGTACTACACGGAAGTAAAAACTGAAAAAATGACATTTCTAGTTAAGCCACTGTTGCAGTAAATGAGCAATATATTTATAATAACAACAACAATAGATCTCAAATGATGACATCAGAAATCGCTATAGTGTTGCACCAATCGGAAAAAAATAATGCAGTAAAGCCGTTTGAGATGGTTTCGACATGTGCTGTGTGCAGAGGTCGACACAATGGCAAAAGCAACTTACACACTAGATGTGGCTGGAAAGAGGCCGACCAATGCAACGGTGGGCCGATACACTGCACAACGACCAATCTTCATCCAGACATGGGCCAAGACCAAAGGAAATGGAGACTACGATCCCACGTAACGGGCCCTGCCACTAGGCGAGACATGTTAATGACTTCAGTGTCATGACCAGCCATTAAGATATTAAGACTACATAATATATTTAATGAAAATTGTAAATGCTACTGCTCATGAACTTAACCAGCACAGACGTATTGAACAATCCTAGATTTTCTAGTACCTTCCTTTCCATAAACTTGCGTTTGAACCTAAAGAGATTTGTATTCACTTCATAGAGAATGACTGAAAATGCATAAAATTTGCTCAAATACTCCCCCATCAATGAAACCATTTGCAGTAGATTTCTTACTCCTAATACATCAAGCAACGTCTTATCCAAATGCAATGCCTAACACAATTCAATTGGTATGCGGTAGGTCCTATGTTGACTTAAGCATATCATACTAGAAATTTACGATGCTGTGTCAAGCAGTTCCTTTTCCTGAAGAGGCCATGTGCAAGAAATAAATATTTAATCTATATACTGTACAAATAAACTGCCAATAATAGCAGTATACATCATTTGACCTGTAAGTCCATTTTATTAAGGCATGCAATAAAAAAATAAAAATATCTCGGTTTACTTATTGATTACATATTCTAATAAACCAGTGTCTTCAATCCCACAGCATTTTATCGCATCACATATCTTACTGCATGAAGATGAGAATGTGTTTACACTTACTGTTAAAAAGACGTACGTGCTTTTGTTTTGTATACCATTATGTTTTTTTTTTAAATCTCCTACACACACAAAAGTCCATACGCAATTCACTTCTAGAAGAACAAAAGTGAAGAAACAGTTACTTCCCAGTTGTGGAAGTAATTTCATCATGTTTCTCTTAAAAAAAAAAAAAAAAATTATTAACTTGTTACATAATTATTCCTTTAAACTGGAGTAGTAAGCTAAGAAAGAGGTGGTGTTACACAACTAATTCCTGCCCCCTCTTCCACCACGACCCCTTCCGCCCCCATCTCGTTCCTGGAAACAGACGACAAAACCATTAGAATATAGTACATCACACAAAAATAACATTTAATTCAGTTCAGCATTGCTACTTAATAATTATAAAAATCAAGAACTATAATCATATAATTAGACATTAATGAAAATGTAATGACTGTCTAAAATTAAGTCAGTTTTGTAAATTACACCAAGTACACAGAGATGCCAAATCAATGATAACTGAGACTTAATTCAAGAAATCCACTGGAGAATTGAGCAAGCCAGATGGTCTTTCACGAAAATGCAAGAAGTTTTGACTAGCAGTGATTTAAGTCTCACATTGCCACCCGACTGCTTTGATGCTATGGAATAGAATGCCTTACCGAGGTATTAGTAAGAAACTTATCGCATAATATTAAGGATACGATGGACAGGTAAAATCACAATGTGGAAGTACTGCGGCGTATGATTAGGGATTCCGAAATTCTCAATGTCATTAAAAGAAGAAGACTAGAATATTTTGGTCGTTTCATGTGCAACAACAAATACAACCTGTTGCAATTATTCAAGTGAAGACTGATGGCTTTAGGGGTTCAGGATCCTGGATCAACTACTTAAGCCAGTAACACCTCTTTAAAACACCTAGGACAATGTCCCTTGCCAGGGTTACGATGAAGTCCTCAACGGCAACTACAGTGGAGAAGATAATATTCGGTACATTGTAGATGGTGGATGTTGCAGCCCAGAGCTCGGGATTGAGTAAAAGGTATCGTCCTCACTAGTTAGTTATTGTTGTTTTAAGGGGCGGCACTACGAGGTCATCTGCCCCTCTTAACACAGATTAAAGAATACAAATTTTGAATTGAATTTAAAATTTTGAGGTGGACATCTAAATTTTAAAAAGACCAAAAATTAATAAAACAAAACTAAAAAATTAAATAAAAATAAAAATTATAAAAATAAGCAAAAATTACGGAAAAACAAAAACATTATCATTTAAAAACGATCAAGTCGTTGAGTCAATGTTCACTGGAAAATTTAGATTGCTGGCCCTAACCCAGTCTCACTTATAAAGCAGATAACGCGATCAGCAGCCACCACGTCATCGGCTAATATAAGTTTGAGTGTCGTCTGCAAACCAAGGTTTCTACGTAAGCCAGCAAGACCCACACACTCGGTGAAAATGTGGGCCACGGTGAAAACGGCTCCACAGGTACAAAGTGGGGGGGTCTTCCCTTCTCATTAGGTACGAGTGGGTGGATCTTGTATGACCTATCCTTAAATCATCCTCACTCCGAGGATAGGTATCAGTGTAGCGTCTGACCCGGAGCGGGTGGCTACAAATGGCGTCAGTTAGGGGCGGCAAAAAATGGCGGAGGGCAGCAGCTTCATTATTAGTGCACATTGGTGCCAGCCTAGGCTGATGTAGCACACATTTGAGAGCATAACCATAGTGGTGTAAGCGGTCTCAAAAGTGTGTGAGGAAGGCAACGGGAAACCATGTAATATTTAATCCCCAGGAAAATCTTTAGCACGACTGGAAAACAAAAAGCCAAGGCACCCGGTCCCCGGCAGCCCTTTAGTGGGCAGGGGGTGCTAAGAATCTCTGGGCCAGTCATGAGAAAGATAGCTACTTGGAATGTCCGTAGCTTGTTTCAAAGTGGAAAGACTCACAATACTATCAGAGAGATGGAAAGACTAGGTATTGATGTGCTTGGAATCAGTGAAATGCGCTGGCCACATTCTGGAAAATGTGTAGTCAATGGTTATCAAATGTACTATTCTGGTAATGATGATCCTCATCACTTGAATGGTGTTGGTTTCATTATACATCACGATTTCAGTAAGTCTGTGAAATCATTTGTTGAAGACTCCACTTGTCTTATTTTTGTGTATACCTGTTGCCTGTCTCACTTTCTTGTACATGTCGAATGAGTCATGTTTTGAATTCAGAAATTCTAAATTCTATTTGATGTGTGTAGTGAACACATTGTTCATAGAGGTCGACAAGATTGGATTATAATACAAAAAGACGTTTGCTGGAAAAGAAAAAAAAAAAAACACCACTGCTTGAGGAAATTGTGAAATCTGCTGCACAGAAAACTCAGCGCTTGTAGGACTGTTAAAGAATTCCCCGGCAACTTGGTGGCAGCACGCCTTTTGTAACGAGATTCTGTCAGTAAGTAAGTGGGCTGCATTCCCTAGTGAACATCCTGCATTAAACTGAAAGAAGTTAAGAAAAAATAAAATTGCATACAGAATTATGTACCTGAATCCTGTCCAATATTTAAAAAGAATCGTCTTACCAAACACATACAATAATGCAGCCTAGCAAAGGAAAAATATGATTGATTAAAAACACACAATATAAGTCAAATTAAATTGGCTGAAAGCAAATAAGGCATTAACAACAAAAGAAATAAGAAATCTCTATATATATAAATTAATTGCTGTGCATTAGTCTCGCAAAAACTCAAAAACTACAGCTCTGATTTCGATGAAAATTTTACAATTTTTTCTCATTATGGCAGGCAGTGTTTATAGAAAGGGGTTTGAACGAAATCAAATAAGTACTGTAGTTTTTTAAATTAAATTAATAATCGCTTATGAAGAGTTACAATCAAATCAATTTCAGGTGGTATGAAGTTCACCTAGTCATCATCATCATCATCAATGTCCCACTCCAGTCGCCCGGGTGTGGTTTCACCTAGTCATTAGTATATTTATATTAAAAAAAAGAGCATTCATAATCGAAAAAACTTAAACAAATAAAAACAAACAAAAATGAACCATGAACAAGAAAACAGGACAAATACTATACATTATAGCGATGTATGTTATACAAACAATAAATGACCGAGTCGTTGCAAACACTGTATAATCAGTTAGTTGTAACTCTTCAGTGGGTCAACACCAATTTGCCCAATGACTGGCCGGGAAGAGAGAGAGCGGAATGGTTTCAACTGGAGAGTGGTCTGAAACAGGGAAGTGCCCTCTCACCCCTGTTATTTATAGTGGTGATGGATGAAATCATACGAAAAGTGGTAAATAGCATTGGGGAAAGGAAAATGAAGGCAATGTTGTTTGCTGATGACCTTCTGGTATGGGGAGAGGATGAGGAAGAAGTACAAGAGCAATTAGATGAGTGGGAGAAGGTAGTGTTATCATATGGGATGAAGTTCTCAGCACAAAAGAGTGAAGTGGTCATCACAACGAGGAAGAAGAACAGACTGGATATGGGCATAACACTTGGAGGATAGCAGTTGCAGAAAGTAGAATGCTTCAAGTATTTGGGAAGCATAATTGAAGAAAAGGGAGGCAATAGGATGGAAATAAATGAGCGGGGAAGGTGCGCAGATGGATTTTTCAAGAGTGTTAGGGGGATGATATGGAATAAAGATGTACCACAAAAATGTAAAGGAATCATCTACAAAACCTACTTTGTGCCAATTTTGACATATGGTTCAGAAACATGGGTGATGAAGGAAAGGGACAAGAATAAAATACGAGCAGTGGAGATGAAGTTCCAGAGGAGTAGGGTAGGAGTGACAAGAATGGACAGAGTAAGGAATGAGAGAGTCAGGGAGATGGTAAGAGAGGAACCATTGCAAAATAGAATAGAGCGATCTAGGCTACAATGGTATGGACATGTGAGGAGGATGCAAGAGGAGAGGATACCGAAGAAGATGTTTGGAATGGAAATGACGGGAAGGAGGCCAAGGGGAAGACCAAGGGACAGATGGACGAAAGGAGTTAAGAAGAGTGTGGAGGAAAGAGGAGTGTGCTGGGACACAGTAAATGACGAGAGATGGTGGATGGACAGGAAACGATGGAGAGGCTTATGTTCCAAGCAGACCCGACCAGCGGTTGGAAACTGCTCAAGATGATGATGATGACTGGCCGGGGTAAGTAAATAAGCACTCCTGTAGAAAATAACATGCATTAGTTATGAATACTATTATAATGGGCCAATTTATGATTACGCATTTTGACCGCCAAGCGGTCATCATCAGGTTTAAATTTTAACCTCAAACCCAGTGATCAGGATCTGATGGCTGCTTGACGATTCAAAAGCGTAATCCTAAATTGCACCATTATAACAGTAATCATAACTAATACATGTAATTTTTTTTCCAGGAGATGGGATAGGCACACAGAGAACCTTTAAATAAAATTGTGCCAAGACTGAAGAGGTTTACTATAATAATAATACATTAAAAGAGTGAAAAATTAAAACCAGTGAGGATGCCACAGTCATCCAATCACTACATGGATAAATTATAATCCTTAAAAAACCTACATACATTTTCATTTGAGTCAATTTTGCCGTTCAGCGTCCAGTCTGCCTTGGTTTGTGAACAAGTCGCCTCCATGATCCCCTATTAGCAGTTAGCATTGTGGCCACCTCTGCTTCTACACCTCTCACCGAATATAACCTACCTCTACTTCTCTTACGCTCTACAGCCAAACTCATTAACCTGTTAGCTAATCTCTCCTCCCCCATTCTCATGACATGACCCCACCATCTGAGTCGGCTCATACGAACAGTGTTCATTTCTAACTTAGGCTTGATCTCTTCTTACGAGTACCTTCCTGCCATTGCTCCAATTTTTTATTTGTCCCAGCTACCCTCATATCAGTTGCCTGTAGAATGAAAACCAATTCTCCTCAAGAGATAAAATACCTGGTTTCGATATCTTAAGTGCTACGTATGATAAGGTTTATGGTGTGCCAACATATGTACGGAGCAGTATAGTAAATGCATACCTTCTTTGCATTAATAACACTGAAAACACCCATGAAGATGTCGCGTATAGATTATTATGGAAATATGTATATAGACTATAATTATATTTGTGCAATGTGTTTCCAAAAGCTAAATAAATAAATAAATAAGTTGCCTATAGAATATGTATCAGATATCCAGCTCTCACTTCCATACAGCAAGGTCCGTCTAAATACTGAGCGATGTAGAGAGTTTTGTGGCTATACTAACTTCTTCCTTACGGAATACTGTAGATCGCGACTGAGAACTCACTGCATTGGCTACACCTTTACTATTTCCTTCCCCATACGACCATCCTGAGAAAATACACAGCGTAGGTAGTCGAAATGTTCCACCTGCTCCAATTCGTTTTTGAAATGCTTATTTTCATACCATACGCTCTATATTCCTATTTTAAATTCGAACGTGTTGGCTTGTAAGCATTCGATGGAGACTGTCATTATAACCAGATATTTGGAAGAGGCCCGACTGCTTACCACCTACCGTATTTACTCGACTATAGGAACCCCTCATATTTGAGAGCCAAAATACAAAATTCTTGGAAATCGCTTACAGTACCCCTTCTTAATTGAGAGTCAATTCTTGGAAATTGACGAATTCTTAAAAAAAATTCTAACTAAAATTCATCCTAGTTTATGACAAAAATATGCTTCTTGTTACATTATTTTAGTTATTCAGACGATATGACCTCCATTTTGCGTACGCGATTGGTCAGGATATCGAATTGTGAAGCCAATAGGCTTCACCCAATATCCAATACAAGATGCCACACTATTGGCCGAGTAGAAGTGCCAAGTTTAAAATCCGGCCAATGAAAGTTATGGTTTCATATCTTGCCTGCATTCTTTTGTTTTGTATACAAAGATGTATTGCCCTTCGAAATGGTGTTCGTAGCAGCTTTTTCTCAGTTTTAACACATTTCATTTGTTGCAAGAACTGTCGGCGTTTGTGTGACACGTTATTGGTATATTAATGTGAAACAACCTTGAACCAAGAACTCATCCTACCATCAACACTGCCTGATTTTAAACATACTTTAGATTGCCTGTAGCAGCCTTCCCTCGATACCTTAATCCTCCAGGATGGTAAGCATCTTCTCACTGGATTATCTTATGTAGATCTACAAAACACAATTGTATATTCCTCTCGTTGCATTTCTCAATAACATGGCACATACTAAAAATTTGATCCTCACCATCCTCGTGGTCTATAGCCACACTGGTTTTTATCCATCTTACTCTTGGCCAATGATCAAAGTCTCCTTTTTATGATGCTTGAATACACTTTGCCCGGGTCTCACTATAATTATTGCAATCTTTCCTGTTACCTTGCTTATAAATTCGGGCGATTACTGCTTTTGTCCAG
This sequence comes from Meconema thalassinum, assembly GCA_946902985.2. NCBI lineage: Eukaryota > Metazoa > Arthropoda > Insecta > Orthoptera > Tettigoniidae > Meconema > Meconema thalassinum. Next base: position 173,577,926 of record OX336398.1, on the reverse strand, counting down.
TCAGAGGGTACATTTCCTAACTCCCATGCCAATTCGATTATCCTATGCAACCATTTCAGGCCTGCTATCCCACTAGTTTACTATTTCCGGCCGATTTTCATCTACCCATGCCGCTTAGTGACATTGTACTCTGCCTGACAATTGCTAAGGAACAAGTGACTATTGCCCAGGAACGACGGGCAAATGCGAAGGAACAACCGACCAATGAGAGTAAAAGGCACTGGAGAGGGCAGGACGTGTTATCTGCAGCGAAAAGGAACAGACATCTCACTCCTCGTCAGATAGCTGCAGACCTTGCAACCACCACCGGTGTACGCGTATCTGCCAGAACAATTTCACGGAGATTACATCAGGCTGTTTGTATGCTCTGAAGCCTATTAAATGCCTCCCATTTCAACCACGCCATCGTCGAGAAAGAGTTAGTTGGTGTAAGGAACATGTTGGTCAGCAACAGTGGGCCAGAGTGATGTTCTCCGACGAATCCCGCTTCAACGTGACAAGTGATTCTGGCCACCAGTTAGTGTGGAGAGAGAGAGGGGAACATGTATGCACCACAGAATGTTCATGAGCGTCATCGGTATGGCCTCGACATTATGGTGTGGGCAGGCATTACGCACAATGGCCGAACACCGCTGCATATCTTCGAACGAGGTATCGCTACAGCACTGCGGTATTGCAGTGAGATAATTCTCAACCAAATTTGTCTTTTTAGGGGTGCGGTAGGTGCCGACTTTCTGTTTATGGACGACAATGCCCACCCACACAGGAAAGTGAAAATATTGAACGTATGAAATTGCCTGCATACTCCCGGACTTGAATCGAGCATGCCTGGGATGCTCTTGGCAGACGTGTTTCTCAACAAACACCCCCTCCCCGAACTATGCAAGACCTTAAATCGCCTTGAGAGGGGAGTGGGAAAATATCCCCCAAGGACTCATCAACAGTCTAGTAGACAGTATGAATAACAGATGCAGGATGTGTGTTCGTGTCCGAGGAGAGCATATTTCTTACCGAGAGACTGCTATCGTCCATTTCGTGAGTCTGAACGGTTTCCAACAAGAACGTCATGTATTGATTTCTTTATATCTGTTATCCTGTTTTTTTCATGAGGTGAAATCTGTACTAATTTTTGTTATAAATATACCACTCCGCCTCTATTACGTATGTAGGCCTACTGTGTGGTATGTTTTCCATCCATCATCATCATCAGGAACCAGCTCCAGTTTCCCGGGTGCGGTGAATGAGCGCTCTCCATTTAATTCTCTCCAAGAATGTCTCCCCCTCCACGACCTACTGCAAATCCAGAACTCGCCCTGCAAGATCATTTCTAACCTGGTCGATCCATCTCTTCCTCGGTCTCTTACCTTTCAGTTCTTTCTCAAACAACACTCTAGCTGTTCTTTGTGTGTCCATTCTTTTGAGATGACCGAACCATTTCAGCCTGGCTTCAACACAGATCTCATTAAGAGATTGTTCTACTTGAACAAGATGGCATATCTCATAATTTTTTATTTTGTCCCTCCTTGTTTTCTGAATCATAGTTCTTAAAAACTTCATCTCCACCACCTGTAGTTTGCTGGTATTTCTCTTGGATTGGATTGGTATAAGTTTTTAAGCTATATGTAGTAACAGGTACAAAGAAGCTCTTGTCGAGTGTTAGTTTTGATCTTAAAGGAACTTGCTTATCCCAAAGAAGCCCTCTCACGAGATTATAAGATTGTGCTCCATGATGTACTCTACTAGTGATTTCTGCAGATGGTTGGTTATTTGTGGACAATACACTGCCAAGGTAACAGAACTGATGTACATGTTCTAACTTTGTACCATTCAGAGTGATGTTAGTACAGATGTTTTGTCGACTAACCGTTTTGGACAGGCTTATATTCAGACCAAATTGCTTGAATATAGCATTCCAATCATTCAGCTTCTGTTGTATTTCAACCTAATTTTCACCCCATATTACAACGTCATCTGCAAAACGTTAAAGCTTTAAACTCAGAGGTCTTATTGAGTCTCTTAACTCTCTTCATTATTTCATCCATTACAGTAATGAATAAAAGTGGTGATAGAGCGCTGCCTTGCTGTACACCCCGCTTAGTCTCCATCCTTTTCTATGAATATTCCTCCTTCTATCAATGTCTCTGTTCCTTAGCAATTGTCAGGCAGTGTAGTTTATTTACCAACTTCCTCAACCGTGATCCTGTACCTGTCCTAATTCTCCTTGTGCATAATCTCTATATTTAGCCACATTGCCAGATCTCCATTCACAAGTAGCAAGTTTTCATAGTATTTCAGCCATATTCCCACTGCTTCCTAGGCATCTGTGAGTTTCCCTGAATTTACCATAACACTACTCACTTCTCTTTACCCTCCATATCTAAGATTCTTTATAACATGCCAAAAATGCGCTCCTGCTCAACGGTTGCAATTTATCTACGAATACCTCTCATGATTTTCTTTTAGACTACTTCTTCTTCTTCATTCGAATAACCCATTTGGAGGGTACGATGAATCAACTTTGGCCATTGTCCATTGTATGCAATTTCCTTTGTTTCCAAATTTCCTTCATCCTTCTAGAGTGGCAATCTTTCTCCTCTTGAATCCACTTTCAGCGAGTAGTTTGTTTCTCTCTATCTTTCTTTCTTTCTTTCTTTCTTTCTTGAAATTCTGCCTTTTGAATAGCTTCTCTGAAGAGAGATATGTTTGCTATTGTATCTGTCTAAATTCTGGCGTTTGTCAAATCTTTGTCAATTTCAATGAACCATGTGGGTTTGGATTTGTAACTAAGCAGTAAATTGAAGATCTGTTTAGTTAGTCTACTGTTTTCCATTCTATAAATATGCCCGAAAAACTAATCTTCTCTTTTTCATTACATCAGTTAATTTTTCACATTTCAAATATAATTCTATATTTGGTCATAAACTATATTCTGCGTTATTATTTAGTTTAGCTCCCAGTATTTTTCTCCAAATTCGTCTTTCAGTCTTCTCTAATTTGTCTAAATCACCAAACCTTGTTAATTTAAGTGTTTCTGTCGCATACCGAGTTTCAGGTCTGATCACTGTTTGATAGTGCCTTAATTTAGTGTTCCAGGATAAGTTTTTTTAATTATATATATATCTTTTGTCATATGAAAACACCTTTGTAATTTATGCAAGCACGTTTCTATTGTCTTTTCCTGTGAGTCGTTCATTACCCACTCTCCTAGGTATTTAAAAGAATTTGTTTTACATACTGAACTGTCATGAATTGTGATACTATTATTTGTTTGGTTCTGTTCCTTTCCACTACAGATAGCTCTCTGTCTGCTGGATTCCTTGTTTGGAGCCTTCCTTTTAGTTTTACAAGCAGACTTCACTATGTTATTCCACCAGGATGTGCACTCATCCATGTCTTTACACACTGTGGTCCCAAAACATGCCTTTGCTACTTCTAGTACTGCATCCCTGTATCATGACCACTGTTGCAATGTCTTGCAATTCCTTACCATCTACTATTGGGAATTTCTCATCCTGAAGATTCTTAACCCTAATCCGTCTGCAAACAGCCCTCACTTTCTGCAATCCCCAATTCACAACAGATCAGTTTGTGGTCTGATTCATCTAACAAGCCCCTGAATATCCTGAAATTCCTGATAAATTTCCTAAATTCAAAGTCAGTATTGCTTGCCACGATGGGTGAGTGGTTATCGTGTTGGGACTACTAACCCTAAGCTTGCAGGTTCGCTCCTGGCCATGGTAAGTGATTTTTGAAAGGCGACAAAAATCACGACATGCATGTCATACGTTGTTGGCATGTTAAAGAACCCATTTGAATTCAGTAGGCCGTGTTCAATGGCAAAATTAATCTCGGGATTTTCCGCCAACACAAAGTTCCTCCATTCTCTACTAGAAAGCGCTGTAGTGTCGAGGAGTTTAGATATCTAACCTCCTTGACTTTCATAGCGTTCAAAGGAATGATGAAATTCGACATGCAAGCTACCCTCTGGGTGTCAATTAACAAAGTTTGCACCAGGCACCCGAGGCCATACGATAGTATTATTATTATTCTTATGCTTTGAGAATGAGTTAGCAACAGATAACCCCATGCTGCTAGCACAGAATCCAGTCAACATTGGTGTTCGCTTCCCTATCCTCACCCCATTTCCCCATTACCATCTCACACCCCTCTGTTCTATATCCTATCCTGGCATTGAAATCCCCATCAGTACTACACTATTCTCATTGTTAACTCTCACTACCACATCACTCAGTGCCTCATAAAATCTGTCCACTTCCTCCTGATCCGCCCCTTAACATGAAGCGTGCACGGAAACAATCCTTACATTTCTAAATCGATCCTCATTAATCGTTCATTTACAGACCTAGATACAGATACCAGAATTTTAGAACTTAAGGTTCATTCTGGTTCCATATTGATAAACTAATTGAGTAATAAATAGGTTGAAAGTTCCGCCTAATCAATACTTTTTATTAAATAAAAGTCACTGAGTGGTAAAAGATCCTTCCACAGACTAAACTTGTGTGAAGCTAAATTGTTAGGTTAGATTTCGCCAGAACGCTCTATCCTAGTTCCAACGTCCACCACTAGGTATCATTGATATCTGGTAGCGAAAGTTGGAACTACTTGACATTGAATGGAACTTGTAGCTCACCCTAAGGGTGTCCGCTGGAAGCAGCTACAGACTCAGGCGAGCCGAACATGTCCTCGGACACTCCCGGCACTAAAAGCCATACGATAAATAAACTGAGTGGTCATTGGTGGGACATGTTTCAAGGCCTAATTGTTTTTGGCCCCTTCATCAGCTGATATGAATAAATAAATGTCAAAGACACAAAAGTGTATAGCATAACACACTCAAAAGTCCCTTGTTAAACCTTATATGGTGCATCATAATGTGTTGTTTTGGACATTCAATTTCCCATCCTTCTTTATAGTATTGATTAGGCAGAACTTTTAACCTATTTATCACTCAATTAACAGATACTATGTTACGTTCTAAGGTTCTCTTGACATACAGCCCCACTCCCCACTTAGCCCAGTTTCGTTTAATACCTGACAGGTATACAGTACTTTGTAATCTCTTACTTCCTCGTCTTTATCTCCCTTTATCTGAACATCACTAATCCCTAGAATATCCAATCTCATCCTACTTGCTGACTCAGCTCTACTTTTTTCCTTCCATAACCACCCTCAATATTAATAGCACCCCATTGAATACCAAACCGATTGCCTGTTCGTTTGCAAGGAGTCCTTGATCTGTCAGATGAGAATGGAACTCCATCACTCCTTTAGGCCCGAGACTTGTTCAAGACATTTTTAGCAGGTTTAGAGTACAAGTGAAGCAGGTTGCTAGCCAAGAGTTTCACCTCAGGGAACAAAGAAGTGAGGTGGGTAGTCCTAGCTGCGTGAACACCAGGATGCCCACTACTGTTCCACAGTAAATGATATCCCGACTGTCAGGACCACGTACCAGGCCACTCAGCCTTAGCCCATGGTTCACTAAATAGGACGTGACCACACCATGAACCAAATGCCATAATATAACAGCTTAGGCTTTCACGGCTGGCATCCAGGCAGGATGTTAGTTCCCCAACGTTTTACCACCGAAAACTGCGTTCAGCATTATCAAGGGTCTGCTTCTTCAGCAGACTGCTGACTATTGAAAGGAGAGGACCCTTGATAATGCCGAGTGCAGTTTTCCGTGAAACATCGGGAACTAATATCATGTCTGGACCATGGCCTACAAGCCCGGACAACTTTTACATAGTTACAAATGCTATAAGCTAAATAATGCCAAAGTGATACTGCTCATGTTAACGATCACTGTGACGTTAAGTAGGCTAAAAATATTATAAGTGGTAGGTTACCTTCTGCTGTGGATGTCCCCCACCACCTCCTCGCTCCCCACGTCCCGGTCCAGGGCCACCTCCCTGATTGGGTGGCGGTCCTTGAGGGGGCGGCCCACCAGGCTGTCCCACCACGTCACTCACAACCTTACGGTTGTCCTCCTCCTCTTGTCTCTTCTCATAGTGCACAAAGTCGTCAAAGATGGATGTCGTATGATGGTACATGTGTAACACCCTCAGCACCTGCTTCCCCTTCTCGAAGGGCACCTCCTGAGTGTCGCGAGAGTTGGTCACAGGCTTATGCTCATTGTTTTCCAGCCGGATGTGCCTCAGCTGCGCGTTCGGCACATCCTTCACATAGACCCAGCGCACGTGGAACTGTCCCTTCCACTTGTCCTGAGACCACACGGAGCTAGACGAGTGGTAGTCCACTGGCGACACCATCTGGGCCATGCCGCAGAAGTGTCCCGAGCCGTTCACGGAGAAAAACAGATACACAGTGCCACCCTCAGCTTCGCGTTCGCGGTAGGCCTGGTCCAGTCGCTTGTTGCCATGCTCCGTAGAGCACCAAATCTCGTACTTGATCGAACGGTGGATGTCGTCCTCTGAATAAGATTTAATCACGAAGAAACGGGCACCTTCTGCCATTAGGTCAAACTCTGTTGGATTATAGTTGTTCTTGACGCGCAGTTCATCTAACACTGGGTGTGAGGGTAGAGGAGCAGCCACCATAGCACCTCCAGGGTGTGGCCCTGGAGGATGTTGCTGCTGCATGTGATGATGTGGGGGTGGGACACCGCCCCCGACACCACCACCACCTCCCTGAGGATGATGAGGGTGATGAGGATGATGAGGTCCTGTCAAAATCGCTACCTGTCCTGGATGATGCGGTGGACCACCAGCTGGTGGATAACCAGGTCCGCCACCGGTGGGGGGTCCTCCGGCACCACCCCTAGGCCCACCACCACGCACGGGTCCACCCCACGCCGGTCTTATCGTTGGAGGTGGCGGCCCCACAGGCTGTTTATTAGGTCCACCTAAAGAACCACCCCCACTGCCATTCTTGCCTTCCCATGTTCCAATATCCATGTTGTGCTTCCCCGGCACCATAGGCGGAGGGGGCATGCCAGGCCCTTTTTTCTTCATACCGCCAGATGACACCTGAGGCTGGGGCTTTGCTGGCTGTCCTGCGATGGTCGCCCAGGTCATCTTCTTGGGTACCGGGGCCGGAGCTGTGGTCACCACGTTCGTCTGCACTGTCACCATTCCACTTCCTCCCACCAAGCCCACGTCCACCATACCTACACCCGTTTTCCCCACAACCACGTCCGGGCCCTGCTGGCCCTGCTTAGACAGGTCCTTTCCATCAGAAGACACCTTCACTCCACTGGCGGTCACACCACTGCCGCCTACTCCACTCCCGTTATTACCACCGGATGCGTCCGACAGTCCCAGGCCTTGCATGCCTTGTTCCACCGCCTTCAAGCTATCTACGCCGCCCCCGGAACCTCCCACACCGGGAGCCGTTGCGGTCGCGGCACCATACATGCCGTCTCCACCTCGATAGTAGTCCTCATAATGGGGCTTGCGGGACATAGCCGCAGAGTTGCCCCACGTGGAATAGTCCCCATTGCCGTGGAAGTAGTTAAAGCTAGCCGCCGCCGCTGCAGCAGCCGTCGGCTGTCCAAATGCAGTTCCAAATCCACCGCCTCCCCCTCCGAACATACCATCCATGCCGTAAGAATCATGGCCCATCTGGCCTCCGTAGCCGCTCAGGAACGTCATGGGATCTCCTCCATTGGACCACGTGCCATCTCCCACGCCGAAAGCTTGGTATGGGAAGGACGTGCCGTAGTAGTTGGACATGTAGGGATCTGACGCCATCGACGTTGAGATGGGGGTATTGTAACCCTGCAAAAAGAGACAGAGTGTCGTCAATACACACTATTTTGTCGACAGTGAATGAATATGAATCTGTATTGAAATGCATACAAACCTCTCTCAATCAAGCATAGATAGCAAATAAACCTAGTAGAAATAGAGAAAGTGGAGTGAACTCCTCTAAAGAAGCTCTATGGCTCTTGAAGGTTACCCTATTAAGACCAGCATATATGACAAAAATAATTTTATTTCAAACATATTAGGACGTTGGGTTACACAAGAAATGATCAGTAAGAAAAGAAAATTATTTTGTGGAGCAATTAAAGTAAGCCTAAGGAAGAAATTAGTGAAATTTTTTGTTTGGAGTATAGCCATGAATGGAACGGAAACTTGGACGCTTAGGAAAGAAGACGGAGAGAAGAAGAGAAGCTTTCGAAATGTGGCTAAGGAGGAGAATGGAGAGAATAAGTTAGAGGGACAAAGTGAGAAATGAGGAAGTATAAAAGTAGGAGAAGAAAGAATGATGCTAAAGGACTAGGAAAAGAAAAATGAATTGTATTGGACACTGCATAAGAGGAGATGGATCGGTGGAAAGTGCATTATTAGAAGGGACAGTCCAAGGGAAAATCCGAAGAGGAAGGTTTCAGATGTTGGATTCCATCAAGATTGATAAATCGTATGAGCTGATGAAACGAACTGCTGAAGACTGGATAAGGTGGAGAGACCGACCACAAGGAAACCTGCAGTAAGGCAGATAAACTAATGATGGCTGTTTATCATCTCTTGATGAATGCAGTACATGTGCATTTGTCTATTGGCACAGGCTAAAGTAAAATGTGGCTTTCCACCGCTGTCTCAGTTCCGCTCATAGCTTTGAGGTATGAGTGATGCTGAGTAATGGCCTTCAGGGCACAGCTAGTGTCTGTGTGTACTATGAAAGGTTCTACTCTCAGTGAGGAAAGCAATGGCAAACTACCTCACTCCTCACCTTGCCTAGTATGCCTCTGTATAGTGCTGCCTTGAATTTGTGTGGGTATCTACACACCTAACCTGTGGCGGTACTTATTGAGGATCCAACAAGCCTCTGTACTGACCACCTAACAGACAGACAAAACATTTTACAACTACATTTACCAACAACTTAATCTTACAATGTGCCATGCCACAGAAGAACCAGTGTAAGGGAAGATCAAAGCTTTGACTGGTTAATTCTCTAAATTCCCTTTCATGACCTAAGCTGCCGAGACTTGGAATATCAAACAACACAGGAAACAAAAGTGCTTTGAATCGAGGATGTACTGGCACATCCCAATGCGCACCATATAAACGTTTGTTTTGGAAGAGTCGGACACCAAGAAAAATGATGATAATTCTTGTTTTAAGGGGCGAACGTCTAGGTTATCCGCCCTTAGTGAAATGAAAGGATGAAGATAAAACAGCCCACTGGCAGCAATGAAAACAAAAATTGGTTTGTATAAAACAGACAGTGAGCCCCAACAATAATGCCTTATTTGGATAAAAGAAGAAAACATATGGACGATAAGAAACAATAAAAATAGATATGTACCCAGTAAAACATAAAATGGACTAAACCTAAATCATCATCATCATCATCATTTCCCCTTATCCAGCTCCTGCCGGGTCGGGGTATTTATGGCACTTCTCCACTTTCCTTCCACCATTCTTCTTCTACGATCTTGTCCCAGTCCAGATTTCTTTTTCTTACGCTGTTCTTCACTGAATCGATCCACCTTGTTCTAGGTCTTCCTCTTGCTCTCTTACCCTTGCACTTCGCCTCCAGCATCTGTCTTGGTATTCTCTTTTCCTCCATCCTCTTTACATGTCCAAACCACCTTAGTTTATTCTTCTCAATTCTCTCATTAAGTTTTCCCATCCCAACTTCCTTCCTAACATTTTCATTCCTCACTCTGTCTTTCCTATCATACTTCTTAGGAATTTAATTTCACTGGCTTGGATTCTACTCTCTTGCCTGCTTGTCAGGGTCCAAGTCTCAGCAGCATAAGTTAATATGGGAACATAGTACACTTTATACATTACCTCCTTGCTTTTCCTTGGTACTTCCTTATCCCAAACAAGTTTTCTTTCACTTTGATAGAATGCATTGCTCTGCTGTACCCTCCTGCCAATCACCATGTCCAACCTACCAGTTTGCATCAATTCACTTCCTAGGTATTTGAACGTGTCCACAATTTCCAAACTCTGTCTTCCAATTTTCACAGTGCCCTTTCCTTGTCTTTCCCCTCTTGTCATCACCATGGTCTTGCTTTTCTCTGTACTGATTTTCAGGCCGTACTTCTGAATATTTTCGTTCAGTGCATCTAGTTGTTTTTGCACTTCTTCGGTGTTCCTTCCCCAGACCACAATATCATCTGCAAATAACAGTAACTTCATTTCTTTATGTCCATATGCTTCCTTTGTTTCCTTTACAATTTCATCCATCACCATTACGAACAAGAGAGGTGACAGCACACTCCCCTGTCTTAGTCCAGTCCTGCTCCTAAACCAATCTGTCTTACCAACTGGGGTCAGTACCCTGCTAACACAGTTGTTGTACATTGCTTGCACCATTTCCAACATTTCTCTTCCCAGTCTCTTCTTAACCATGGTTTCCCATACCTTCTCTCTGGGGACACTATCATATGCCTTTTCTAGATCTATGAACGTCATGATCAAATCCTCTCCATATTCCCAGTTCTTTTCCATCACCTGCCTCAAGCTAAAGATTGGGTCCACTGTGGATCTTCCACTCCTGAAGCCATACTGTTCCTCTTGCAACTCTCCTTCCACCTTTCTTCTCGTTCTTCTTTCTAATATCCATTCCAGTATTTTTACTATCTGTGATAAGAGGGTGATCCCTCTATAGTTATCACACACCTTCTTGTCCCCCTTCTTAAACACTTAAATATCTTATTAAACTAATTAAGTACAAGTTTTCCGGGCTTGTAGGCCGTGGTCCAAGCCCAAAAAACGTGTACTTAATTATGAACGCTGGCCGTGAAAGCGTAAGCTGTTATATCAGTCTTATTAAACTATTTCAAATATCTTAAGAAAGTAGCCACTCTCCCTCATGAACGAACCAGATGATGAGGTCTGGTGACGGGCTGTCATCGCATAGAACAAGGGAGACTGTGTTCGGTAGTTTGGGATATCTTCGCAGATTAGCCAGGTCAACGAGTGTGCCACGGCAGGGTGGGCACCGCAAGTGCGCACAGCGGGGGCGGGCAAGTGGGAGTGCGTAGGAATCCCATGGCCAATCCGGAGTCGACCAAGTACCACACATTTATTGTCTCCGTGATGGCTCTCAGTTTGTTGGGCAGAGGCCTGGCAAACCAAGCTTCCTCCCAACACAACAGGATAGAATGTTGAACGCGAGAGCATACTTCACCACGAAGCACCTTATACGGCAGCGAGGGCTTGGGCATCAAGAAAAGACCACCAAAGTGGGATCTAGACGAGAGTGCCAGATTGGTAATGTCATCGCACCAGGAGCTGGCAGTTCAACACGCTTCGACGGGGTAAGAGGGGTCTTGCAGTACGCATGCGCGGCCCGCCTATTCCAAACCTAAATATATCGGCTGGCAGTCAGTTGCTGCTACAGTACTTCCTGATTGATAATTTGTTAGCGGGCTTCACGTGTGTGTGTGTATTGTTACCTTCCTTCCTACTGTCGATATTCTTACAAGCCTTGTGTTTACTTTTAACAGTGTGGCAGTATCAGGTACAGTAATGGAAACAGTGACCAACTTAATGTTTTTAGAATACGTGATACGCAGTGAGCAGGAAGACAACTGCAGTTCAAACCCGACTGCCATCTCCTGGCGAGATATCAGCAGACCTCTGGTGAGGAAACCAGCAAACTTTGATCGCCGAGATGTCGCCATAGGAGGACGAGAGGAAGACTTCCAAGTAACAGATGCTGCGACTACAAAGGAGCTAATGCGGACACTTAGCAATTCAGTAGGCCGTGAACACATTCTATTTTAAGGTGTGTAAATTTCGGAATGTATCCCACACAACTTCCAATACTATGGTCATATCTCAGAGGAGAAGGGTCACAAGACCACCCAGTACCAGTGCAACACCATCTACAGCACTTCCACCCTGCATAAAACATGTATGTTGAGTGCACAATGCAATAAAAGTACGGAAATATGACACTTTCTTGTCATTTTCCAGGCATAAATTAATACAAATATAAATACCCTTTTGTAAACAGCCTTTTTTTAAATATTTACCAGCCTAGACGTATTTGTGGTAACATTGAATTAAACATCACTTGAACGATAAAATTTTCTGAAGTACTGAAATTAGTCAAAATACCTTTTCTAATTTATTATGAAGAATACATCAGGAAATGATGTAGTAATAGATGTTTATTCCTCCGCTGTCCATAACCCGCCCACCATCCCTTATTTAGATAACGACTTATATAGTAAAATTCCAGCTGTGTCCGTCATCATGCGTGAAATACCGTCAAATACAGTACAGCCAGTCCTGCGTAAAATTTGTTGAATCCAGACCAATAACTTTCGTCTAGACCAGTTATTAAATAGCACGGGGCTGAAGCCCTGGTTTTTGTCACGCAGCAATAATCTTTAATTAGTGTGGTGTATTTTTATCCCACATGTTGGCAACAATGTGTGTGCCTCGGTGAGTGCGCTTTGGTGACAGTTGAAGAGACTTCATGCACTGTTGAACATGGCTGTCATTGTTAAATGTGCGATAAATAAAAACATGTATTACCCAATTTAGCACAAAACCAGTGCAGTAGTGACCAGTAATTTCAGAAGATGAAATAAGGTATGAAAATAAAATATTATCGAAATGAAAGTGAAAAGAGTGATTTTCATTCCGCCCTCGGCTGATCCGCCGCTTGAGACGAATTTGCCCCGAATAGTGGCGCCATTGCTGTTTACAGGTACTTGTTATCGCTTGTCCATCATCTCTTGTATCGTTTCTGTCGATGTCCATGTTTTTGTACAGTACATACTACACTGTAACATTTTTAGTGCTTACTGTTCATTGGTTTTTGTGGATCAAGAAATGGAGGGACACTGCAGCTAAAGGCGTACCCACAATGCGCAGTCAGCAGATGGTAGTTGACAGTCCGTAGACTCAGTCGGAAGTCTGTAGTTCACAACCTAGCCACCCACAATGTGCAGTCGTTAAAATGCTAGGAGTAAATAATAAATTGACTTTCATTTATTCCTTGAGCAAGTTGTCAATTTTCTTGTCGATAAATTAAATAATGAAAGTTATTATTATATAAATGATCATACCTGTCCAACCCATTGCATCAGCAATGAGCCTCCACCTCTGATCTTTGAAGAGGTTGTCTTTATACTTGGGCTCACTCGTTTCTTACAGCCAACGGCGTTACCTCACAAAAGGTCAATGAATATATCTTCTATCCCAAGGTCAGCACATTCAGTCATCATCTTTTTATATAATTAATATATAATATAACAACGAACTTATGCGAAGAGTATACCGCGAATACAACCAGTCAGCTACACAACTGATGACGAGCGGGAAAACGACAAAGTGACGTTTGCTTGTGATTTTTTCTGATTGGCTCTTAAATATGCAGTCAAAGATAAAATTGGCTACAGCCGACCACACGCTGCCGATTGTCAACTATCAACTACCGACATACAACTACATGACGCCATAAGAGAGCATGGGTCGGACTTCAACTGCCGACTGTCAACTACCCACTACCGTCTGCGCATTGTGAGTAGGCCGTAAGTCTAGATTCATCTTCTAAACAAAAAACTATAACTGACTTTTTCATAAGCAATTTTTTACTAGTGTACAGGCTACCTACAAATTTTACAGTACAAAATACATACTGTACATATTGCTCTTTTTCAATATGTAATAACAGCTTTTGTACGGTTTACTGTAATGCAATGTTTTTACTGTAGACAACAATATTCGTATTGCACATACGTACAGTTCATTTTTGAGTTCAGGGATTGTTAATTGGCATTTTTCTGTACTTTCTGATAATTCGACCTTCTTTGCATTCCGACCATATCCTCAGTCACAAGGTAACTGATTACGAGGGTTGTACTGTAAATATCAAGATAGCAATAATGCCGAAGATCAAGAGGAGAGACAATAATAATGTTATTGGTTTTACATCTCTTTTAACTACAGTAGCCTAGAGAGGGGCAGATAACCATGCTGTTCTGCCCTTTAAAAAACAACTACTGAGACTTTTAGGGATGTCCGGGTGCCTGAATTTAGCCCTAAAGGGGACCTTTAACATGCCAGTAAATCAACTGACACAGCTCCTTCACATTTGCACTTCCTTAAATGCTAACCACTGTGCCAGGATTCGATCCTGCAATCTTGGGGTCAGCATGCAATAACGTTACCGCATGACATAACATACAATTATGGTAATACCAGCTTTAATGGGACAACAATAAATATTAAATCAATAATGAGTGGAGAATAGGGACTGTGGTTAATATTACCAAGTAAAAAAAACTGATCATCGGGCAGATTGGACATAAATCTGTCAATAGAGAGAACAGTTTAGGGTCTTTTGCCTGCATTTGTCAGAGAGTTTTGTATGAATGAAATTACGGCCTAGAGTCTGAAGAAGCTATTGAAACGCTTAAAAGGATCTAAACACGCTGTGAAAATTGTAGTCTCATGGAGGGATTCTCAATACACAATAGCATTGTAGCGGCTCCAACTTACAAATAAAAAAGCTAGTGAACTGGCATTACTGGAAGATTCAGTGTACAGAAGAATGAGAGGTGGTATAACAAGAGTTATGAAGTAGGAGCATGGGTGATGATGTGACTTGGGACATTGTGGTCACCAGCCCCGTGTACTTGTGTGTGTGTTCGATTTTCCTCATAACCTGTGTTTCTTGGATGACTAGTATTGTGTATATTAGCAATTATCAAGGTCAGGGATGGGGTAAATGCCCCGAGACTTGAAATAAGGTACTAACTTCATCGTTCTCCTGTAACATCACATTTCACAGGCTTTTATTCTCCTCTTTTCTACTGACCCCAACAGTCCAAATCTCATTTCCATAGAGCACAACACTCCAGACAAAGGCTTTAAAAAAATTACTTCCTAATACCTAAATCTATATTTTATGTCAACAGATTTCTCTGTAGAAATGCCTTTCTTGCCTGAGCCAACCTACTTTTCATATCCTCTTTGCTTCGCCCATCACTAGTTATTTTGCTTCCTAAGTACCGTAGCAGAAGTATCCTACTTTCTTTAGCTTTACACCTCAACCCTCAAATGCCAACTGACTGCACCAGGATTCGAAACTGCAACTTTGGACACAGCATGAGAGAATGTTGCCGCTGTGCCAAGCAGCCAGTCAAATTTACAGTTTCTAATGTTCACTGAAAAGATGCGAAAGGAGTAGCATAAATATTGCCAATCTAGATGAGTTATGTGAAGATCAGGAGATAGCCAATTCAGCTATTTTCAAACCCAAAAGTAGCATTGATTGGGAGTGAAGATTCAAGGAGAAATAATTTCAACTCTGAGATTTGCCGATGACATAGTCATCTTGGCCGACACGCCTGAGGATTTGAATGAGTTTTTGAAAGGTATGGACTCCGTCTTGAGGAAAGAATTCATGATGAAAATTAATAAATGTAAAACAAAATATTGGAATGCAGCCGAAATAAATCGGAATCCTCTATGGACATCAAATTGGCAGGTGAAAAACTAAAGAAAGTAGGAGACTTCTGTTACTTATGAAGCAAAATAACCAGTGATGGACGAAGCAAAGAGGATATAAAAACATTCAGTCTTCAGATACGCAAAACTTCTATTCGCATAATACCGAGTGAAGTAGCGAGTGAAAAGTATACAAATAAATGTGTTCCGAGTGATACCAGAAGTGAGGGATAAACGTTTTAACTTGAATAGTATGCAGATCATACATACATAAGTAAGAAACCAATCAATTACGGTAGTAAGTGTAACGGTTGAATCGGCACGCTGCAGTTAGCCTATGTGTAAATAATAGTGTTTAACAACCACATTGCGGTATGCTTTGAATGATAGACCAGTGTAATTAGAATCTATGTAAGTAATCGTGTTTATATTACAGTAACAAACGTGTGCATTTTTAATTG
This sequence comes from Meconema thalassinum, assembly GCA_946902985.2. Classification (NCBI taxonomy): domain Eukaryota; kingdom Metazoa; phylum Arthropoda; class Insecta; order Orthoptera; family Tettigoniidae; genus Meconema; species Meconema thalassinum. The sequence goes on along the minus strand of OX336398.1, from coordinate 173,562,049 downwards.
CTTTGCGCAATTTCAAAAATAACATTTGTAAGTCAAGAACGAGAACAGTACTGCCAACGCAATTCATTAAGCAAAGAGTGTTAGTGTAAGATATAGAACTCCGAGAGTGCATGTATCATCTATCGACCTACGACACGAGCGGCTAGGTACAGAGCTGATCCACTGTTTGATTGACTAGGAGCTGCTGGGTTCTTATTGGTTGTTGGTGGAACATTTCTATATTTAACATGCCGGACGAAAACAGTCAGCTGGCTTCGACAACTAGAGTGGATGACAAAACACTTGATTTCTGCTCTGTGTGCGGTAAGAGGGTAGAGGAAAACGAAACAGCTGTGACCTGTGACGGGCCATGTCAGAGATGGCATCATCTATCGTGTGCGGAATTGCAGCAAGGACAATTTAACGCACTAAAGTCAACCAGTAAGAAAAAATCAAAACTTTTATGGTTATGTTTTAATTGTGAACAGGACTTCACTCTATATAAATCGGGAAGAAGCATGCAAAAAGAACTAGAAGAGATGCGTGCAGAAATGTGCAAGAAAATGGATGAAATGGCAAAAAATATATCTAAACTTACAAGCCAATGTCTTTCAAGGGACAATCGATCATCGGATTCTACCAAACAGGAAGATAATCAACGAAAGAAAAACGCTTCCTCCACAAAACAGGTATGCGAAATGGCAACACAAGCAACTACCGAAGCCATGGTTGGTGCATGTGATCAGAATATGAAATCTACAAATCTAAACAAGGAAAACTATGAGGAGCTGAAAACTAAAATGGACCAAGTCTCAGAAACTATGATGCAGAAAATGTCACTGCTGCTTGAAACGCAACTGCAACAAACAGAAATCTTGACAGCGGTCAATCAGAGACCTCCGTTAATAAAAGGGAAAGCTCCAAACCCACCGACAGCACAGCAAAGTCTTCAAAATCCCAACAACAGCCACGGAAACTCTGACAAACTCCAGACTCAGGATGAGAGGGATCCAGGTAGTAAAAATGAACGTCACTCCACACTAAGGAAGGATAATGAAGAATATACTATGGCAGAAGTGGAGAGAACTCCCTCACCAAGACACCTAGGAATTCAGGGGACTAAACCTTTTGATATAACTTGTAACCTAAGACCAGCGGAACGTAAAGCATGGCTTTTCATAGGCAGAGTTCATCCAACAACTGAAGCAAAGACACTTATTTCACACCTCAAAAACATAGGCATACAGGGGGAAATAGAATGTGAGCAAATAGAAACAAGAGGAAAAAGTAAAGCATTCAAAATAGGCATCCCATTTGAGGACAAGGAAAGAGCAATGACGCCAGAAATCTGGCCAGAACGCATACTGGTTAAACGTTTTTCCTTTCGTCGCCCCTTTTTCGAGGGAGCACGTCTCGCATAATGAAGTGCGAAAAAATGAGTGCCCAGAACAAGAAATTAGAACTTCTAGTAATAATATAGCAGAAAGGCAACATAAATTAAGGATTATTCTATGGAACATTGAAGGTATAAAGAACGCGTTACAACTAGCTCCAAATAATATTTTTGATGATTATGACATAGTACTGTTAACAGAGACTTTTCTTACAGAAGACTGGGGAGCAAAAGATTTTTACTGCATCCATAATACCGCCATCAAAAGTAACATTGGAAGGCCTAAAGGAGGTATCTCTTGTCTGCTGAAACCCAGCCTATCTCCTTTTACAGTGAAGCACCGGACTAACAACATACTAATCGTGAAGACACCAATTTTATACATAATTTGTGCGTACTTTCAACCAGATTTTCGAGAAGAAGATTTAATAGACGATCTAACTGTAGCGTTAAGTCATGTAGCGAGGAATGATGCGCTAATAGTAGCTGGTGACTTCAACTGTCGCATTGATGTACCTTCTCGAAAGACGTCCACACTTCTGCATTACATGGAACAAGAAGGCCTAACACTGACTAACAATAAAGAAACAAAAACATACATATGTCAAAATGGGTCAAGTACAATTGACCTCGTATTCATTAATAAGGGTTTCACCGTTCTCCAACAGCGTGCAATTGACAATGTCACCGTAAGAAAACACCTACCCATTGCCACAGTTCTCTACCAGGGAATACAGATAACTCCTTCGCTAAGAAGCAAAAGCAAAGTATCGAGGAAATTGGATCTCACCAAATTGCAAACAATTAGGGTCTCAGACATACATGATAACATAATTGCAGGAAACATTGATGAAGCACTATGGAATTTAGAGAATTCCATGCGGAATTCTGTGCTTTCAGTTAAAGAAAGACCAAGGAAAGCCAAGCCATGGTTTAATGAAGAATGCTTTCAAATAAGGAAACGAACAATCAATGCTCTTCACGCTGTGAGAAAGCAGGAAACGGAAACAACACTGAAGACATATGCAGATCTACGGAAACACTATAAGATCATCATCAAAAAGGCTAAGAAAGTATTTTTAGAAAAGAAGGAGAAAATACTAATTGAAGAAATTGAACAGGATCCCTTCAGAGCACTGAAACCTATACAACCGAAATTTCCTAAGGACATACCAATTGAAACATGGGAACAACACCTTGGTCACGTTTTGCAAGAAAAAGACACCAGACCAGATACTGACCCTCACACAAGTGCTTTCGATCCCATCACAGTAGAGGAACTTTCACTTGCAATAAAAAGCAGTAAAGATAGAAAGGCCTGTGGGCCAGACTCGATTTATAATGAACATCTTAAAGAAGCCGCACCGATGCTCATAGGAACGTGGACCGATCTTATGAACGAATGCTTACGTCAGGGAAGGATCCCAGACTCATGGAGACGATCCAGAATAAAAATGCTGTATAAAGGGAAAGGTGACTCCAGTGATCCTAATGCATATAGAGGCATTGCATTGGAAGATACTCTCTTCAAACTTATGATGAAATTACTCACAACAAGACTGACACAACTGATAGACGATAAAATTCCGGAAGAGCAGTTTGGCTTCCGCAAGCAGAGATCGTCACTGCAAGCTGTCAATTACTTGCTCGACATAATACAGGACACTTTAAGGCTTCCAAAACAGAAAGTATATGCAGTCTTCATAGACTTCTCTAAGGCCTTCGACCGCATTAATAGAAGCATACTAGTAAAGAAACTCACCGAAATGATTGGTCTGGAGCACCACTACATCACCAGATTGATTAAGGATATTCTACATAACAACCAGGTAGAAATAGATAACGGAATAACTATATCTAATCCAATCGATCAAACAATGGGAGTACTTCAGGGTGACCCTCTAAGCCCTCTTCTATTTAATGTCGCGACTGCTGATGTGGTATGTCTCTTACGTTCCCAGAAAGTCAAAATCATCGTATATGCCGATGATATGGTTCTGACCTCGTCGTCAAGAGAAGAGCTACAAGACAGCTTGAATCAACTTGCAATATGGGCCCAAATCAACGATCTTGAAATAAACCTTCAGAAAACGGTAGCAATGATATTCAGAAAGGGCGGAAGAACTGCCAAAGATGACATTCTTTACCTCAGAGATGAACCTTTGCTTCAAACCAGTCATTACAAATATCTAGGAATTACTTTGCAAATACAAGGGAAATTATTTACACGTCACATCAAAGATAAAATGATCTGTGCTGTCAGATCAATGAACGACATTAGTCATCTCAGGGATATGTCCCTGCAATCGGCACTGAGACTCTTTAAAGCAAAAGTTACACCAATTGCAACGTATGGATTGGATATAATATGGGTTAATTTAAGCAAAAATAACCTGAAAGACTTAGAGAAAGTGAAAACCTTATTCTTAAAAAGACTGCTTTGTTTGTCAAAATTCACCCCATCGAGACTGGCGTATGAACTAGCGGGGGAACCTTTCTTTATAGAAGAACTCCGACTGGTTCACCAACTACCATCCACAAGACAATACAACGATTTGCTACAAGAACTACTTGCAAAAAAGAAGGATATCCCAATTGATTTCTACTCCACTACGGCCATGACGTCAACAGAATGGAAGGGCACTGCCTATGATTTGAGACACACAGTGACCCGATTCGCGGTGCACGGTTTTCACCACAAGATTTGTGAGACTGAGGTGTTCCATGTGCCCAGACCAAAGTGCATTTGTAAATTGTGTCAAAAGTCATGCGATACTTACCACGCTCTCGTGTGTAGTAAAAGGTTGTCATCGCTTACAGAATTTTGTAAATAATTATTGTAATGCACATTGTGCGCACTTATCCTTAATAATAAAAGTAGTTTAGCTCAGGCAAGGAAAGCATTTCTACAGAAAAGGAATATGTTGACATAGATTTAGGTATTAGGAAGTCATTTTTGAAGGCCTTTGTCTGGAGTGTGGTGCTCTATGGAAGTGAAACGAACTATTGGTGCAGCAAAAAAGAGGAGAATTGAAGCGTTTGAAATGTGGTGTTACCAGGAGAATGATGAAGATTAGATGGGTTGATAGGGTTACAAACGAAGAGGTATTAAGACTAGTGGGAGAGGAGAGATATTTCTGGCGATTGCTAATGAAGAGAAGAGATAGGTTGGTAGGACACATACTAAGACACCCAGGAATAGCAAGCTTAGTTATGGAAGGAAGGGTCGAGGACAAGAACTGTAGGGGTAGACCAAGGTTAGAATAAGTTAAACAGATTGCCTCGGACGTAGGGTGTGGTAGCTATGTAGAGATGAAACGATTAGCTCAGGACAGGGAGGCATGGAAGGCTGCATGAAATCAGTCAAAAGACTGAAGACTCCAACAACAACAACACAAAAACCTTCAAGTGAAAGATAGAAGCCAGAAGATGATGTTCTTTACAATAATTAGTATCAGGTTGTAGAATAACCTATGGTATCAGGTAGGCTAAGGCTTGGCCCATTGAGTGATTACTAGAATACAAATTTTCCCAACTAATTTTAAGGAACTGCACTTCTAGCCAATTACAATGAGTGCCGGTACTAGGCTATTATAATTTCTGTAAAATATGTTTTTTTGGCATTACATTTTAAGTTCATAAACTAGTGGTTCCAGTTCAAAACAATCTGGCAACTTTGCAATTGCATAGAACTGTGATGCAGTGCACTGGTTAACTGACAGATGGCAGTATTTTGAGTACATGTGATTCAGTTGGAGAGCCCCTGCACCATGGCAAGCAGTAAATAAAGCTTCAACCAGATTGTAAGTACATTTACCACAAGCATAAAATTTAGAAGCATGTAATTAGCAACTCAAGATAAACCATTCTAAAGAAAAATTGACATCCAACAGGCTAAGATATTACAATATGAATATGAGCAAGAATAGCTCTTAATTAGTTTTAAATGAGTCTGATAACCCGTGTTCCTGTGGAGACAAGGGTCTAGATTTGGGTTAGGAGGTACCATCCCAACATTTAAAGCTGAACTAGAACCCACAGTTGTAATGGATAGTCATTTGTATTCTTAATAGTTACACGGCTCACTAGAAAATACATAAATACCATACAACCTAAGTTATTTGATATGTCCCTACACTGCCATGAACTTGAAAAACAGATAAATAATTAGCAAAATACTTACATGATGGAATACATGCATGCTGAACATGTTACACAGACGATATAATAAACACACAGGATATAGACATTGTCAAAACTCTACAATGGGATATCAATAATGACCAATGTCAACAGAGCTGCCAAACATTTAACCAGTGTTGCCAATTCTGTCCTTTCATGTTGAGCATATAATAATCATGCCCAGCAGATGAACGGGCAGATTAGAACTTCACCGAAAAAATCAATTCTGAGGAAAATGGGAAATACTGCATAACTGTTAAATGGTTACTGTTCCCTCTTTTTTTTAACCCTAAAATGCTAACCTTCCTTTGGCATACGTTAAGGCTAACCATTCGTAAATTTTACGACCTCTGATTTTATTAGAAATTAATAAGGCTGAAAAGTTAAATAACGTTATTTTTCTGTTGCAAACTTTCATTTTATTAAATATAGGCCTACTGCATATTGACATGATAAAATCTTGATTAGATCAAAAAATTATTTTATATAGTTATTTAGAATTTATCAACATGTTCAAGTGATACTGTCTTTAAATAAGATTTTGGACACATGAAATGATAGGAAAATTTTTACTTTTGTGTTCAGTGAGTAAGCAAGTGTGCACTTTAATATGAATATGAACAAGTAGTTCCGTGAAGAACTATACAGCCTATTTTCATATATCCTTGCTCATGTTAATTGCCTCTATCAACATACAAAATTTCAGTTTAATTGCTGTAACAGATTTGTAGATATTGAGAACCGTCTAAATATTTCATATGGTCGCCAGGAAGGATTTTTATTTTTGTACTATTACATTAAGATTATTGTGTACGTGTGGTATTCAAACTTCAATCGCATGATTAGAACACAAGAAGTAAAAACGAGATTTTAAAAGTACGGACACCAGCCATCTTGTGATTATGCAAACAATTGAAATAAATTACATGCCAGTGGATCAACATTTGTATAAGCATTTAACGTGCAACGTTTCACGGCACTCGGATAGTTAATTCGCGAGAAACGTCCATTTAAATATTTATACTTCGCGCCGCCACCATGTTGGATTTGTGCTCACCAGGTTACTGAAAGTCCTATAGGTGAACATATGTTCATAGTCTCTATGAACATTTAAAAAAAAAACAGTTTGGTTGCTGTAGAAGATTCATAGATATTGAGAACCGTCTAAATATTTCGGAAGCTCGCCATTTAGGATTGTTATATGTATAGGCCATAGAGTTATGTACCATTCAAGGACAATTATTGCCTAGCTTCATTATTCAAACTTTCACTTCGATCGCATGATTACGACACAAGAATAAAAACTTAATTTTAAAATTTCGCACAGCCGCCATCTTGAGATTATGTAAACAATTGAATTAAATTAGATGGCAGTGCATTACAATCTGCAAAATCATTTACTGTACCACATTTCACTGCGCTCAGAGAGTTAAATCACGAGAAAAGTCTATTAAAATATTTCAAATTCGCTTGGTCGCCATGTTCGTTTTGTACTTTACAGGTTTATGAAATATACATAGATAAACTTGTATCAGCACCCTTTATCACCGTACAAAATTGCATGATGATATCTGTAATAGTTTCGGAGATATAGAATGTCAGTGAAAAATTTCGCACAGCCGCCATTTTGAGGTTATGTAAACAATTGAACTAAATTAGACTCCAGTGCATTACAATATGCATAAACATTTGCTGTACCAAGTTTCATTACGTTTGGATAGTTAAATCACGAGAAATGTCTATTTAGAAGTCTCAATTTCGCTTGACCACCATGTTGGTTTTGTAGTCATCAGGTTTTTGAAAGTCTCATAGGTGAACTTCTAGTAGTGCCCTTTATCACCGTACACAATTTCAGGGCAATATCCGTAATAGTTTCGGAGATATTGAATGCTAGTGAAATATTTCACACAGCCGCCATGTTGGATTGGTGAGACGTAACAAAATTTGAAGGGCACGGTCGAGGTCGCCGGGAATAGTGCTATGAACTTACCGAGTTTCATTGAAATCGCTCCAGCCGTTTGGATTTTATTAGGGGACACACATACACACACCTCACACATGCGCACACACACACACACACACACGGACAAAAGGTGATCTCATAAGCCTATTTTTACAAAATTGAAAATAGGCAAAAAATATGAAATATGAAAACATAAACACACAACACCATGCCTAAACTCGCTTTAAAGCTAATCACTCGAAAAATTAACGAACGCGATGGTGCACACATACCCACGTCTGTTGCTTACAGCATACTGAGGAGTAGGAAGTGAGCGAGGAAGGTACTGAGACGCTTGGCGCTATCAAGCGGCCCGAATTTGAAAAATGACCGAAATGTTTCCTTGATCGTAAAATTTACGAATGGTTAGCATTCCAGGGTTAATGCAACATTAAGACACAGTTGGCTTGGGAATTGTGGCCATCGGCCATGAGTACTTGTAGATTGTCTGATAACCAGTGTTATTGCATTGCCTGTGATAATGTGTGTATATGTATGTAATTTTGGATTGGGAACGTAGCTATGATCTTAAAGTTAGGTACTATCCCAACATTCGTCTGGAGTTGAAATGGGAAACCTTGGAAAAGCTTTTCTACGATAGGTGAGATGGGAATTGAACCCACCTGATCTCAGTTTTGTCTCATGAGGTTGAGTGTAAACCCATTCTGGAACTCATGTAGTGTCCGTTGCCCGCCGCCATTGAAATCCGAAAAATTTTCTATAGAAATGGCCAATATTACCAATATACGGGAGTTGAATATTTTAGCACTAGAGGGTGTTACTGCATTTTTTCAAAGTGCCAAAATTATTGTTTCCAGACCAATATTTTCATCCAGATCAATGGTTTACGCCTAGACCAATAGAGGTTAGATAGCGAGGCCAGGGCCGCGTTAGGCTAATGTAAACACCCCTGGTTTTTGTCACGCACAGTGAGGGTAGTCACGCATCAATAATCTTTATCCAGGCCAATGGTTTTGCCTAGTAGTACAATCAGTAATTTTCACCAATAATTTCGTCCAGGGGAAGTGAAGTTGGCAGCAAACATGGTGACGCGCTTTTTGATAAGTTTATCACTTCAACGTTAATGTTGACAATTTCCTTATTTTGAAAGTGTGAACGTGGTGTTTGTTACTGGCAGTTGGCTTTAATAACCTGGCACAGTAAGTACAAACCATTTTCAGAGCATTACTAAGAAAAATAACGCACTTTTGAAACGGGCAACGGACACTACACGAGAGCCCATTAAGACACAGTTGGCTTGGGAATTGAGGCCACCAGCCATGTGTACTTGTGTCTGATAACCAGTGTTATTGCATTGCCTGTGATAATGTGTATGTAATTTTGGATAGGATTGGGAAACACGTAGCTATGATCTTTATGTTAGGCACTATCCCAACATTTGCCTGGAGTTGAAATGGGAAATGTTGAAAAAGCTTTCCTACGATAGGTAAGATGAGAATCGAACCCCACCTGATCTGTTTTGTCTCTTGAGGTTGAGTGTAAACCCATTCCAACCCCAAGACCAAATTAATTATCTGGCAGAGCTGGGAATCGAACCCAGGACAGGACCACAGCAGGCCATTTGAAACACAAAAATCTCTCTCGACTCGCTAGAAGGTGGAGATAGATTTCACCGGGCAAAGAAAAATATTTCCAGCTCACTAAATTTGCCAATTGTAGTATACCTACAAAAATTCCACACGTTCAGCATACGAGAAGCCCCATCTTCATTTAAAAACCTGGGACTAACGCTACAGACAACAATTAGATCTTATAGGCACCACATCATAGAAAAATCAGCACTTATGGAGTTTTTAGGTGGTACGGATATTTTTTCTCGAAATGTGACTTATTACATCAATTATGGGTAAATCGAGGGTGATGATCACGAATATACTATTAGTTTTGCATCCACGCCTAACGCCCTTGAGGGACGAGGATTCGATTACCCTCCCAGGCACTAAGTCATAAATTTGAATTTGCGGCGTGTAACCCGGAAAGTTACGTTATTGTGTTCATAAAAAATAGTATGGAGAAGTTTCATACACTGGTTGTGCGAAAAATCACGCCTAACGCCCTTGAGGGTTCGATTCCCCTCACAGGTACCAAGTTATAAATTCGAATTTGCAATGAATGACCCGGATTATCTACACAATACAGTTCCGATCCTGACCAGAGATCGCGAATTTGATTATTCCACTTAGTACTTGGGAGGGGAATCGAACTCCGACATTCAAGGGCGCTACGGATGACTTTTCGCATATCCGATGTAAGAAACGTTTTCTTACAATTTTTTATCAACGCAATACCGTACCATTCTGGGTCATTTATCTCAAATTCGAATTTATGACTTGGTACCTGTGAGGGGAATCGAACCCTCGACCCTCAAGGGTGTTAGGTGTGGGTGCAAAACTAATAGTATATTTGTGATCAGCACCCTCGATTTACCCATAATTAATGGGAAAAAAAAAATCACATTTTGAGAAAAAATATCCATACCACCTAAACTCCGTAAGTGCCGAAAAATCTAGTACAGCAATAAGAGCCATCTATGATATCCACGAACCAAGCAGACTCTCAATAAAGACAGCCATGTGTCTGTTTCACGCCAAGTTTGTGCCAATAGTATAGTATGGTATACAGCTGATATGGGAACAGTTAATAGTAACAGACTTGAAAGCAATAGAAGGGGTCAAATCCAGATACCTGAAAAGGATACTAGGCATAGCAAAAACTTCATATTCCTTATGAACTAGCACGTGAACCATTCCTGATAGCAGAATTAAGAGAGCAACTTCTGTTGCCAGCCACAAAATCAGAACAGGATCTCCTCAGGATACGGAAAGGGAAGGCGGAACAAATAGAGATATATTTCTATGCAACAGACGCGATGTGTAATAGAATTTGGACGGGACCAAACTGAGGAGCGCAATCAATCGATTAGCAGTACATGGCTTCCATCATAAGATGTGTCATCATCATCATCATCTTGAGCAGTTTCCAACCGCTGGTCGGGTCTGCTTGGAACATAAGCCTCTCCATCGTTTCCTGTCCATCCACCATCTCTAGTCATTTACTGTGTCCCAGCACACTCCTCTTTCCTCCACACTCTTCTTAACTCCTTTTGCCCATCTGTCCCTTGGTCTTCCCCTTGGCCTCCTTCCCGTCATTTCCATTCCAAACATCTTCGGTATCCTCTCCTCTTGCATCCTCCTCACATGTCCATACCATTGCAGCCTAGATCGCTCTATTCTATTTTGCAATGGTTCCTCTCTTACCATCTCCCTGACTCTCTCATTCCTTACTCTGTCCATTCTTGTCACTCCTACCCTACTCCTCTGGAACTTCATCTCCACTGCTCGTATTTTATTCTTGTCCCTTTCCTTCATCACCCATGTTTCTGAACCATATGTCAAAATTGGCACAAAGTAGGTCTTGTAGATGATTCCTTTACATTTTTGTGGTACATCTTTATTCCATATCATCCTCCTAACACTCTTGAAAAATCCATCTGCGCACCTTCCCCTCTCATTTATTTCCATCCTATTGCCTCCCTTTTCTTCAATTATGCTTCCCAAGTACTTGAAGATGTGTAAGAACATAAATTTTCACGACCTGGATGACCAGTGTGTTTGTAACCCCTGTGAAAAGAAATGTGAACGGTACCACTTCGTAAAATACCAGAAGAGAACTATGACGCTATGTGATTACAGCAAATTATAGATCTTTATTTTTACATCAATGTATGAATTCTATGATCTTTCGCCTGAAATATATATTATTATAAAACATTTTGCTCATCCCTTGGCGTAAGGGAGGGTCATATCACAAATTCTTTCCGACAAACAATTTTGATATTGTGCCTATTAACGGAGGTATGATTTTTTCTCTCGAAACTCCATTTTTCCCATCCCTATGGTTAACGGTCGGTGCTATCAAAAAATTTGACCGAGATAAGTTTTTGGCCCTTAACCGAAGAACTTTGAATGGAATAGATTTTCACATATTAAGAAACTTATTGCGATATTTCACTTTTTCGAAGAAGGCCCCTCTATTTCCACCCCGTCGTTTCAATTTTGCCCATTAGCGAACTCGACCGAGATTTTTAATGGTTTTATTTTATGTAGAAATTTGAAAATGATTGGTGCAAAAATGACTAGTTATCGTGTCCACAAGAAAGTGGTGGGCTATATAAATTATATATTAAATATATTCCGTAAATTATATATACTTTTGAACTAACGGTGGTTTTGGAATCTGGGGAAGTGAAACGCGAAGATACGTGAAACTTTTCCGGCAGTCATAACATGGTACATATTGCAATAGGTAGCCTTCTAATGAAATCTACCTAAAAAGGAGAATAGTTTCGAAGAGGCCTGGGTAATAGTGTGTTCAGTCTTTATTCTGCACTGGTTTGATGCAGTTCTCCATTTCTCCCTGTCCTGAGCTTATCGTTTCATCTCTACATGGCTAGTAAGTGCCCTATGAATCTATTTCTTTTCTTCATTACTGGTAGCACTCCCCAGAAACGTGTATCTTCTCCCACTCATCTTAATACTTCATTTGTTACTCTATCTACCCATCAATATCGTACTCAATAAGGCACTTCTCCTCAAGCCAGTTGGAAGAAGGAAAGGAAGCTTGTAGTTTAACGTGACCGTTAATCTCGCGATCATGAGCCACGGGACCTCCGTTTTACGTGGAATCCGAACCACAGGACTTGGCATTTCACTTCGAAAATCTCACATGCATTGACCGGGAATCGAACCCAATCAAGCCAGTTGGACAAAGACCTCAAGGACAAGGGGTAATACGGTCAAACAAGCACATGGCGACTTATTTAGCGAGGTTATTGCCCCTTGTCAAGGATGATCAAAAAAGAAGTGGATGAATACCCTACGTGAGGAAATGCTTATCGTAGGTCTTTGCCTTATAGATGCAGCAAATAACAATAAATGGAGAGTGAGGCGCAAAGTGGCAGACACCGAAACATAATAGGAACAAACACCAGTTTTGTTTTTTATTCATATAGGGGCTTTGCGACATCTTGGTCCTGTAGCCCCGCATACTTAGGTGTGTATGGAATTTATATCATAACCTGTGTTATTGTTAAGGCTGTATTAGTTTGTATTTGCAATTCAGGAGAGGATTGGGAAGGAGGTGGCCGCGGCCTTTAGTTAGGAACCACCCCAGCATTCGCCTGAAGTAGAAGTGGCTAACCACTGGAAACTATTTCCAGGATGGCTGAGGTAAGAATCGAACCCATCTCTTCTCAGTTTTGCCTCATGAGGCTGTGTACTCAGTGCCAGATTTCAGACCAGAATTAAATTTCTTGGCAAAGCTGGGAATCGAACCTGGGCCTCCGTGGTGACAGCCAAGAGTGCTAGCCAATAAGCAACGAGGCAGACATGATGTTAATTACAGGACTGAGCGCGACACCGAGATAGTTATTAACCTAGAAGGCCTTCTAAACGGGTGCCTAAGGGCAGGTGATAGTATTGTTTCTATCCCCACTTCGACATCTGGTTAAGATCATACACACACAAGGAACACCTTCGGGCTAGCTGGTGCACATACTGCTAAGCATAACACTGTTCCTGTCACATAACACATGCCTATTGATTAGATAAGTGCCAGGTACTGAAACGTTAATGGTACTGATAACTCGGGTAATGAGAGCTGTATGTTGCTTCTGGCAGTCTGCAACTAAAAATAAATGAAATGAAAATCCACAGCCTGCTTCCAGTCTCCGACCGGGTCAGGAATGGAATGAATGAAGCCCCCATCTAGCGGCGAGGTATGGACTGTGCCGGCTGCCGAGGCCTGACGCACTCCTCTGGGGCAATGATTAAATGAATGACAGATGAAATGAAATGATAGTGGAGAGTGTTTCTGGAATGAAATTTTGACAGGGAAAACTGGAGTACCTGGAGAAAAACCTGTCTGCCTCCGTTTTGTCCAGCACAGATCTCACATGGAGTGACCGGGATTTGAACCACGGTCCCAGCGGTGAGAGGCCGGCGTGCTGCCGCCTAAGCCACGGAGGCTTGTGCAACTAAAAATAAATCCATGTTTAAAATCTACAGGTGAATTTATTTCCCAACAAACACAACTTCGATAGAATACATTAAGAGTTCATGAAAAATCATAAATCCATACTTACCTGAAATATATATCCACTAGCGGACCCGTGCGAGAAATCTCGCATGTTCATAAACCACACTGTCCCCAATAGGTTTATAATGAGAGACTTAAGTAGAAAGGTTGTTATGTTTTGATTTCAACCAAATGATTTATTTTCCTACTGCAACAGTATTCACAAATCACACATGTCTTACAAGAATTGATATTTATGAAATTAGAATGCAATTTGCCACTGCTAATGTCATTTGTGTGCTGAGTCGATTGATTGACAGCTTAGCTGTAACACTCACCAGTTATTCGATATTTATGAAAATATACGATTTGAGCGCTCACTCCTTTGATTTACTGTTCCTGAAATGCATGCGGAACAGCGATGTAGATACTTTTTTTTTTGCAAAATAAATATCGCTACCGATTTTAATCAAAGAATTTGACCAATTATAGACCGCTTAGAATCTAAGACTAATGGTACAATAATTTTCTTTTCTTCCCAGAACTTCAGCATACGTTGGCTGATTGTCTGACTTTGTTCCTCCGACATCACCCTCTTAGGTCTACGTACATGTAAACTTGAAACCGGGGCAGATGACCTCGTAGTTCCACCCCTTAAAACTACAATAACTAACTAAACTTGAAATATCTGTTGTTGGGATTCCCCTCTCTTAAGTATGATGTTCGCATCGTATCTAATTTAGGGATGGAATCGAAAATCCTCTTAGTGAGCCTGTATCTGTAAAGGTGTCCATAAAATAGTAGTCTTCTCCTTTTAATTGTAACTGTAATTTCCTATATATTTCAATAAAGGTCGTCATTTTCCCTCTTCATCCAAATAGTATCTTCCTTATTTCTTAGTTCAACTTGTACTTCCCTTTTGTTCAATGTTAAGCATTCTGATCCATATAATACCTCTGGTTTAATGACAGTGGCATAGTGTTTCATTTCTGCTCGGAATTATATCGACTTTTTGTTGTAATGGGTGTCAGTAAGTTCGTACAGTCAAACCTCCACACAGTGATTACCGATACAACGATAAAGCCGGGTACAGCGATAATTTTATATGGTCCCAGCTGATTTCCTATATTTACTATGTTAATCACCCCTCATTACAACAATGAGGTAATTTTAACAATACCCTGTTATAAGGAAGACAAAGTTTCGGGGACCATACTATGTTTTGCTTCTAAGAATGTGACCATATGGTACGTATTGTTTGTTAAACCTCTCGACCTTCAGCACTGTATTTTCAGAAGGTTCGCTACATACTGTGCTGACGGTAAGCAGGTAGAGAATAGGGTACATCCGCGGGCAAGCTCTGCTAGGCGGCAAAGTAAGAGTAGAAAGAGTTATCGAGTTCCGTGTTTGAACCAGTGTTAACACTGTTCTAGTCTGTACATTGTTGAGCTCGAGTTGCAGTCAGAAGTGTTGTGTTCATACGCAGTTTATTTCAGTGATTTTTGCAATCTTATGATAATTTTAAGTACGCCTAAAGGTTCTTCTTTGAAACAATACGTCAGGGTCACATAAGTTGACACCATTGGTGATCAGACTATCAACAAATCCCCGATGCTTAAAAATGTTAAGAGTTTATATACAGTACAGTACTCTACCAGATTAATTTTGTATTTTTTTTCTCGTTATTCTATTATTTCTCATCAGAAAAGTACTACTGTATATACTGACCTTTAAGGTAGAGTAAGTTACTGTAGTAGTCATTGATAACAAAACCTCATTATAACAATATCATTTTCATGGTCTCATGAATTATGTTCTATCAAGGTTTGACTGTAGGCTATTTCCATCTTCTTCAAATAATAATAATAATAATAATAATAACAACCATCCTTAACTGCCATTACGGAGCCTAGATTCGAACCTACAACCTTGGGAAAGGAAGTGAGTACCATACAACCAGCTGCTTCCTTTCAGAGCAGGAAGACGCGTGTATCATGGGGAAACAATGATTCATGTTTAAGTTGGAATTAAAACTCAAGGCCAAATTATGGAAATGCTTCTCTTCACTCTGCATTGCAACATGACTTCTGAGAATAACTGCTGCATAGAATCAAAATAGTTTCAAGGTTGGCAGTGACTATTAAAACACAGTAAGCCAGGAGAGAGTCAGAATTTAAAATTTCTTAGTGATCTATATGGGAGGAAATGATCAAGGTGCAAACAATTTTTGGACATAATACAAACTTCAGAATCTCCTTTCATAAATATATTCTTTACTGAAAATAAACAAAAATTTAAAAAATTCATTTGGCTCAATATTTCACTGAGGGCGCTATGGCCTTCAGATAGCAGGGTGACGTGTGGTCAGTGCGACCTATTCCCTCGGCCATCAATCTCTTACTTCTTGACTGGGGTAGCTACTTGTCAGATCACACAGCATTCATCCAGCCCTCAGGCCAGTTTTAAAATACCTGATGGAGGTGGGAATTGAACCCAGGCTTTTCTAGGTAAGAGGCAAGCTTGCTACACTTACACCATGGGTCTGACTAAATGTTAAAATCTAGAATCAATTTGCATCGAGTCAAAAATTGAACCTTTGCAGAGCAGATAGCTTTGAAGCCACTTTCCAGTGTTACCCAGTCAGTCAACACAAAATAATTCCAATTACTGGAATATGTGAGGAGGTAAACGACCCCATGGGCGCCCAAAGAAACGGTGGTGAAGAGCTACTGGTGTGCGGCCTTAAACCTGAAGGAAGTGGCGAACAACAACCAAGCATGTGGACCCTGCGCTAACGTGGGAAATATGCTATAGAGCATCCAGCGTTTAGAAAAGACTATGGGTCTTATGGGCTTTTACTTTTAACGGAAACCCCCACTACACTGGTTTTGTTACCTCACCTTTTATCATGAAGGAACTCTGAACATATATATTTTTCGTCATTATAGCTTCCTACAATTATCTGCCAATTGATTACCTTTGTTATTGCATACAAGTATTGTTTATATTACGGCTTGGCGATTTAAACATTTTCGAGGTTAGCACGCTGGAAAGAAGAGCCTTGTCCAGTGCTGCATTCTCGCCCGGAGTGGAGCACGTGCTCAGTTCCGCCGGCAACATAAGTTCTGAAGCACTATCCGTTATTGTTGTGTCATTTTCTGTTCAATCGAATCAGGGCTGCCGATAGTTGGGTTCGAACCCACTATCTCCCGAATGCAAGCTCACAGCTGCGCGCCCCTAACCGCATGGTTAACTCACTACAATATTACAAATATTAATCTAAACAAAACAAGAAGAGAATTAAAAGTAACTAAATTATAGCCTAACTAATAACAGAAAAGTGATCATCAACAGTATTGCTGACGTTAAAAATGTTAACATCGTCAGCATACTGTACATTCGAGAAGGAAGGAAGGGTTGTGCTCTCGACATCTGTCAATCAGTAATGCGTCATATCACAACGAAATTAATGTCGTTATTGGTTCTCTTCGCGTACGGTATCCTTAATACTGGTCCAATCCGTTAACACCTGCAAAACTCCTGTGCGTGTTCTACTTCAGGTAGCTGTGGGGTTGTGTTGTCTCGCTAACTTATGAAAGAACAGTACTCGAAGCGGGTGAACATAACGTATGACGTCAGCGCTACCTCTGCCTAGAGTTAGCAACACTGTCGCCATAAGGCTCCACAGTCTTTTCTAAACGCTGGATTCTCTATAGGAAAGAAGACTGGAATATGTGAAAAATAACCTGAAATAAATTACACGCGATTAGGATTTATAGCCTACTAGCTATACCCGGTATGCGTTGCAATGCCAATCAAAGACAGATAGAAACATAACGTTATTGGTTTTACGTCCCTTTTAACAACTGCGGCTTTTAGAGACGCCAGGATGATGGAATTTAGGCCCGAAATGGCTCTTTCACATGCCAGTATATCTACTGACATGGCCTCCTCTCATTTGCACAGTCTCAAATGCCAATTGGCAGTGCCAGAATTCGATCCTGCAATCTTGGTCACAGCAGGCGGGAACGTTACCGCTGAGCCAGCCCAAGAAAGATAGAAACTGAAGTGCCTTTCTGTCTTGTGCCCCAGTCCTAAGGCTGTGCTGAGACAGCCATGTCAGGACATGTCACCTTCCTCACACCTGGCATTGCGGTGTGATAAGTATACAGATTGTGCAATTGGGTTACTGTGGGATTTAAGGCTTCCTGTTAAGTCCCTCACCCTTTTATGTTACATAAATAATTTGTAGCTAGAAACCTTCCCTGGAGTGCACACAACAACTCACCCACATTTCATCACAATCGGATGAATGGTATATGAACGCATAGGGGACATAAATACAAACTATCTCGTAACATTGATTTTTATATATGTAATTATAACCCCTGGCACTACAGCCCGTGAAATGCCTAGGCCTACCAAGCGACCGCTGCCCAGCCATTTGGCCTGCAGATATTGGGGTGAAGCGTGATCAGCGCATCGGGTCCCCTCTGCTGTTAATCTTGGTTTTCGAGATCGGGGCGCTGCCTCACTGTCAAGACAGCTACTCAATTGTCCTCACGAGGCTGAGCGCACCCCGTTCCAGCCCTCACATCAGTTTCTAAAATCCCTGACAGAGCCGGGAATCGAATGTGGGGCCTCCGGGTGAGAGGCAGGCGCACTACCCCAACACTACAGTTTTTAGTTTTGGCTTTTCTTGGAATCCGTGATAATCTTGGAGTTTAGACTTTGGTGGACAAAGTTTCTGGATATCCTCCTGGGTTATTCCCACTTCACGCAGGTCTTTATCTGCCTCGATGAACCACGCCGCCTGGGTTTTCTTGTTAAGAAGAAACTGAAGATCCTATTGCTCAATCTTGTAGAACTCATACGAGCAATGTGGCCATAGAAAACCATCCTTCTCTTACGAATGGTGTCCGTGTTCTTTTCTACATGAGAGTAGAGTTTGTGATTGTATCGTCTTCTGAATTCGCAATTTTCTTTGACTGGACCTAGGATTTTTCTCAAGATCTGCCTTTCTCTTCTTATTTGTAGCGTCTCGATCATACCCTTTCTACTCATAGCAAGGCATTCGGCACCATATAAAGGGCGTTAATGGATATTGATTTCTTCTTCTAGACATTTTTAGTTAGTTGATATGCCGTTTCCATTTTTCTGATCCGTGATGTAAAGGCTTCTTTCTCTGAGGTATAGTTCTTTGCAGTGAATCGATAACTTATCTTTAGCTCGACAATGGCAAGCTTTTATTTACAACAAACATCACTGTTACAATGTTACAGATTCTCTACCTTCCAGCAGACAGCTCTCTAAGCGTAACTGTATGAAAAGAGACGAGGGGTTTGGATGTAAACCAGTAAGTGACAATTTGATCAAAATCGAGATATTGCATGTATATTGTGGTCACTTAGCCCTGTGTACAGAATTTGTCTGATAACCTGTATTATCATGGTGTATGTAGTAGTGTGTGCATTTGTAATCCAGGTGAGGATTGGGAAGGAGGTGGTCATGGCCTGAAGTCAGGAACCATCCCAGTATTTGCCAGGAGTAGAAATGGGAAACCACGGAAAACCACTTCCAAGACGGCTGGGGTGGGAATTGAACCCACCTCTTCACAGTCTTGTCTCATGAGGCTGAGTGGACCCTTCCAGTCCTTATACCAGAATTAAATTTCTTGTCAGAGCTGGACCAACAGTCAAGAATGCTAGCTGCTACACCACGATGTGGACAACTGAGCAATGGCATTCAGGACTCAGTTGGGGCTATGAACAGTGTTATTCGAAAGGCGTAGCAAGGAAGTCAATAGCAACCTACCCCCACTCTTCACCTTACCTAACACTGCCTTGGTGTTTGGTTTTCTACCACAGAGGTGAGGCACAATAGCTTGTCATTTGCCCATAATATGGTGAGAAAAATATTAAAACCGATTTATAATTAATTTACATACATTGATATCATGCCAGGAGATTGCAGTTGGATTTAAACTGCAGTGTCTTCCTGCTCACTGCGTATCGTGCATTCCAAAAACATTAAGTTGTTTACTACTTGCTTCACTCACTCAGCATATTCCTTCTTTAACAGGCTGCGTGTCGTCTGCTGCGATAACCATTGGCATGCGAGAAGCCCATATATTTAGGTTTGGAATAGGCGGTATTGTTAATATCCATAATGGTCCGTATTTAACTGAAATTCCACTAAATAACCTATTCTCAGAATTGAAAAGACGGACGGAGATTATTTAGTGGAATAGGCGGGCCGTGCATGCGTACTGCAAGATTCCGCGCACCCCGTCGCAGTGTGTTGAACTGCCATGTCCTGGCGCGAAGTCAATAGTTCTCTCACTTTCCTTGTTAATGTTGGGCAGTAGCACAATAACCATTGTTCGCTGCTAACCAATAGCATGCTTCCTCTATCCCTCCACGTGGTCCTGGCGGCCAGCACACTGTCAGGTCTCCAGCATTGCACAGCTGCACGTAGTTCTGTCCAGTCTCATTACTTGCTCGTAGTTGCAGGTTGACAACACTGTGCCTCGAGCTGAGAAAGCCTTGGCACCCCACAGAAATGGAATGTAAACATATCCACCCAGCTGGTTTCAAAGGCAAACTGCTCGTTAACAAGGAAAGTGAGATAACTATAATAGGGTGGGTGAGTGGTTATCGTGTTGGACTGCCAACCCCAAGCATGCAGGTTCGCCCTGGCCATGGTAAATGACTTTCGAAAGGCGACAAAAATCACGAGACGCATGTCATATGTTGTTGGCATGTTAAAGAACCCATTTGAATTCAGTAGGCTGTGTTCATAATGGCAAAATGAATCTCGGGATTTTCTGCCACCACAAAAGTTCCTCCTTTCTCTACTAGAAAGTGCTAGTGTCAAGGAGGTTAGATTAGTGTCAAGGAGATTAGATATCTAACCTAATAGACTTTCATAGCACTCCAAGGAACAACAAAATTCACGCTAGCTGCCCTCTGGGCAGCTAATAACAAAGCTTGCACCCGAGACCTTACATTATTATTATTATGGGTAAAAGAATGAAGTTACTTTGCTACATTGATTCATGTATAGGGGCAGATGACCTTGCTGTTCTGCTCCTTAAAATAACATTAAATAACTGATAATGAAGTCCTCAACGGCATTGTTGGTGGAGCGGTTGAACTGCGGTACAGTAATAATGGCGGAAGGGGCCTCCTTGTTACGAAGGAAGAAGGAAGGACCAATTCATGCAGTAAATGAAAGATACCCTACCCCAATTAGGGTCAGAAGAGAACAGGAGTTGACCAAGGCAGGTAAACAAGAAAATCAACAGAGAAGAGCCTGGCACAAGTAGGGCTCACCTCGTGAATTATGGTTGCCAACCCAAGTCCCACTAGTTGTGAGCTCCTGGGGGTGAGAGGGGTTTTATACCTAAGCCCAAAGGCTGACTACCCAACACTATTTATCCAATCGTTAGAGGGAAATTTAGCAGATCACAAGACTGAATTATAACTGCCATTACTTGAGTGACCTCGTTCTGTAGTTATCAGCCAGACAAAGCAACACAAGATAAGACAGTTTACAAACAAAGCACCCATTTTCTCCCTGTTTATTCATTCACAACGGAGCAGTAAGCACTCTTGACGTCCGAAACGGGGGAGGAGCTTACGGTCAGCTGTTTGCAATATGGCGGCGATATGGTGACGTGAAGTAATTGGGTGTGCGTTTGTTATGGCTTCTAATTTATGATGGCAAAATACTACATATTTCCTTTCATTGATAGAAATATTTTTATAATCAATTTAAATGCAGTGCCTAATTACTACCAGTTAAAAATATTACCCACATGTAGATAGTTAATTTACTGTCTGCTGTTACATATATGAAGCCTGTACTTGGGAGCCTAGCGGTATCGATGTTTTTTATTAATATATATATATCTCACATAACACAAAGGATGACTCCCTGATAATAAATTGAATCAAGCAACCCTGAATTTGCATGAATGTTTTGGGTTCAAAGAAGCGTTACTTGGGATGCTCAAATCATACTTCAATATTGCAAATATTGACCTACATACTTGCTGTTCAAAGGCAAGAATGTTAATTTATTAATCTCTTGCCACAGGCAAGTTAAAATGGAGGCATCCTCTTTATCAATATATTTAATTAAATATTTAAAATACAGATATTTAACAAAGCTGGAGTCTTCATTTGAACTTGTCATAAGCAAACGGAACAGATCAAAAACTACACTAAAAGCCAAACCAAATTCACTCCTCAGCTCGACATAAACCATAATACCAATTAAAACCTATACAAAACATACTCTCCTTACTGTTGTACAACTTTCAAACCAACTATTCGCACTCAAAACTGTAAAACCCTGAAATGAGAACTAATTAAAGTTAGAATAGCCTAGGCCGATCCGGTCTCCCACTACATTACCGCATATGTAGCCTATACTTAACATCACTATAACTTTAAAATTACGGCTAAGTGACCTATCTGCCTGAGTAGTATAGGTGTTACCGGCCTGCCTGGGATGATGGGTCACCAAACCGGTACTTAAAACTAAGATTTTACATTTTAATTAACTAAATTCAACAGTAGGGAGATCATAGCCAAAAACACAATTTAAGCCAAATCATACTTCAATGACCTACATACTTGCTGTTCAAAGGCAAGAATATAAATTCTCTGGCAAATTAAGGCTAGGAACAGCATTTTTCTTAAGTTTTCTAACCATTCGGCTATTGTCAATCGGAAGAACCCCTTAAATAAGTTTACGAAGAGCGGATTACATTCTTTGTACGGCACAGAAGTAATAGGCTATAAGTTTATCAGTATTTTTGATGTAGCTAAATCCATGTGAATACAAATTAGAGACAATAACTATCAATAATCAACAGTACCGGTGGAAAGAAGTCGTCTTCACAAAAATGCAGGCTGCACACTGTCATGTAACATGTTTTCCAATTGACAGCGCCGAAGCCCATCTTTCTCTCTGAACTTTTTGTACAGGAAAGTAGTGAAGATATTTCGTAGCCGTTTTATACGTTTTGCAACCTTATACAGAGCAGTACCTCCTCGAATTTGACAAATTTCTTTCTGTTTCCATCACGACGTCAATGCTTCACCATCTAAATAAATCTCACCAATCACAATGTTACAGCTTCAACATTCTGCCGCGTGGCTGCGCCATCCAACTTTTCTGACGTCACTTGCTGCCAAAGAACAAAACAGATATATTGAAGTGATAGAAGCCATTTTTCAGTGTAGCCTCGATCTACTAAAGAAAGCTTCCCAGTTGGTCAACAAAATTGTGCCCAATTATATTGGGCGGGAAAACCAGTATTTACCTGAAAGAAATAACACACTTTTATGCACAAAAATAGAGGTACACAAGAACCTCGTTTACCCGGCCCTCATTAATCCAGATCGAAAATAATAACATTTATTTTACTGTACAGTATTTCTTTTATAGTGTCGATTCTACTTGAAATGTCTTTTCCGCCAAGGATAGTTAAGGACAGGAATTGGAAGTAATTTGGCCAAGGTCTATGAAAAGTTCCATCCTGGTATTCGCCTGGAATTGAGAACTGATGTTAGTCAAACATCTTCGTGATTGTGCTGCGCGCAAACGCTCTACAAATGTAAATTTTAATGAATAAGACAGACTTAAATGTAAGAAAGGCGTTCTTATTTTTTTTGTACAGTTGAAAAAAGGTATTACAATTTATGTTAATAGATTATATAAAACATGTATTTTTAATTTTTCCGGATTTTCGATAATACGGATCAGTTCCGGTCCCACTTAACCCAGATAATAATAATGTTATTGGCTTTACGTCCCTTTTAACTACTGCGGCTTTTAGAGACGCCGGGGTGCCGGAATTTAGCACCAAAGGGGATCGGATCGTGCCAGTAAATCTACTGACATGGCTCCCTCGCATTTGCGCAACCTAAAATGCCAAATGACTGCGCCAGGATCGGCCCTGCAACCTTGGACCCAGCAGGAGATAATGTTACCGCTGAGCCACCCAGCCAGCTACTTAATCCGGATATTTAGTTATGTTAGTTATTGTTTTAAGGGGCAAAACTACGAGGTCGACTGCCCCTCTAAAGTATACAAATTTGGAATGGAATTTAAAATTTAGAGGTGGACACCCAAATTTCAAAAGACAAAAAATTAATAAGACAAAGAAATTAAATAAAACTAATAATTATAACAAACAAAAATTATGGAAAAACAAAAATTCTGCATTCAAAAAACGAACAAGTCGTTGAGTCAATGTACACTGGAAAATTTAGATTGCTGGCCCTAACCCTAATCCGGATAAAAGACTTTCTTGTGTATTTAATTTCTTATACTTATTTTGTAATATTTTATTTCCTTCAGGTTAGAGCATGTAAATACTTGTTTTCCCTCCTAATGTAATCGGGCATAATTTGTGTTGACCGACTGGAAAGCTTTCTTTAATAAAACAGATATAAACGCTTCACTTCATGATTTGTTGATGTTGCATCATTTAACCTTTTATTTTATTTATTTACACTGTTTATGCCCACATTCGAGCACCAAAATTAAACCTTATATACAAAGTCTTCCAATATTTCAAATAATAAGTTCCGTTCTTAATTCTTGATAATTTAACCTTTTAATAATAATAATAATAATAATAATAATAATAATGTTATTGGTTTTACGTCCCTTTTAACTATTTAACCTTTTAACTGCTATGGATTTCCAGATGATGAAAGAGTTATTTTCACACATCTTAGCTCTAACCCAATCTAGTTCATTCAACATATTTCCTCTTCTCCTATTGGTTCCAAATATCACATAGGGTTACATTTTACACACATGTACTCAAATAAGCTTTCTTCAGGGGCACACCTGGAAAGTGGTTAGTACAACTTCCCTTGACCAGAATCAAAGTAAAGAATTCTTAAACTACTGAAATTAGCCAAATACCTGTAGAAATGGTATGGAAAAAATCTGGTGATGATTTAGTAATAGATGTTTACACCTCCATGGTCTATAACCCACCCAGCCATCCCAAATATGATCACAACTTATATACTGTAGATTAAATTCCAGCTGACTCAGCCATTTTTAGCAACATGTACAGTATTGCCAACCTCACACATTCGGTATTAACTGATATAGTAAAACAAAAGAGCACTGTCATTAATGTGAAAGTACGCTAAGTTTCACTGCAATGGTGAATACTGTTCTAGATACAAAACAAACGTAACCTGGGGTTGACCCCCTTGCTTGTAGTGCAATCAGCAATTTTTGTCCAGACAGTCATCTAACCAAGTAGCGACCAATAGTTTCGTTTAATAGAATTAAATACTTTTTAGCTGAAATGTGGACTATATTGATTATAATGACTAAGAATATGGAACATTGTGCTAAACTTCAAAATTTATTTTCTTTATAATAATTTTATTAATGCAGCCAATGGCCTTGTACTTTTCTTTTCAGGACGGGTCAGGGAAGGGATATTGGAAGGAAATCGGCCGTGGACCTATTGAAAGGAACCGTCCCGGCATTTGCCTGGTGGTGAAAATGGGAAACCACGAAAACCTTTTTCAGGACGGCCAAGGTGGGATTCGAACCCACACTCTCCCGATGCCAGCGAGGCACGAGGTAGCACGTTAGCGCCCTCGGCCACTGGTTTTTTCTTTATCGGTTAGGGCTACTTAGGACCACGGGGCTCATATCTACTCTTCGGTCAAGTTGTTGCTTTCTTCTTCCAATAGTCCCTCATTTTCCGACTATGAGTCAGTCTTCTTTCGTATGTCCACTTAGCTCCTGTTGTCTTCTTACTTGTAAGGAATGTTGTTCCATATCTGACAACTCCAAAATATGGAAAATACATACTCCATTTTTCATCTCCCCAAGTCATGATTCGTAAAGATAATACTCTCTCTTAAGTTAACAGCCCTGGGGCTGGTTTGCAGCAACTCGCCAATCTTCTCTATTCCCCGCCAACCTCTTCAATTCGTGATAATGATTTAGAAAGATAATACAAAATATAATTAAGTTTGGCTTCCAAATTAGCTATGTATTTACATAGAAATCCTTTCCCTGATCACGTGTTGCCAGATTTACTTCAGGTTAATATTCCAGTAAATGGAATTATCTTGTGTTGACCAACTGAAAGTTAAAATATCAATTGAATCATTCACCCGAACAACGTTGTAACCAACAGTTTTGTTAAAAGTGAGTTAAGGATGGAACAATGTTGTAACTGCTATCCTGCATGCGATGGGAAACTTCTGGCACCGTGACGAATATTTGAAAACACTGTTTAGTAGAACAACGTTATAACTACAAGCAGCATGGCGGACTCTGTTGTTGTGTCACTAACAGTGATCAAAAAAGACTTAACAAAGGTAAAAGACGGAAAGTTCATCTTGCTGATTGGAAAGATAACAGACGAAAGGTACTGAGAGACAGCGGATGCCCATATATATCGAAAAGGAAGAAGCCTGTTCCCGGAAAGCTACCACCTAGTGGGGTAAGTAGAACAACGTTGTAACTGATACTGAATCATATAATGCTTGAAGTGTATTCACTAATATTGTTCAGTACTGAAGTTAATTACCGGTATGTAAAACATTTAGAACCCATTCTTATATAAGCCAGATACACTTGAGACAGTATTATATTTATAGGGCAATCCTATTTTGAAATATAGGCACATTGATATCTTTAGATTATGATATGTTGATGTTGTCGCATATATTCCTGCTGAAAAGAGGGGTTTCTATAAAAACTTGCTAAGTGAATGTTTCACTCCCCTGCATGTAATAGTTATTTTGTTGTCTTAAATAATATGATCTGACTTTTAAAAACTAGTGAAACGCAATTTTCCAATGAAAATTAGGCACTAGATTTCTGTATAAGGTTGATATTACAGTACCTAGTAATTCTTTTTGTTTAAGCATTTCTTTCCTTTGCAAATAAACTGCTGTGTTCTTTTGTTGAAGAGATTTTAAGTAATATTGTGTGTGTATTTAAGAAGAACAATGTTGTAACTAGCCACATACAACGTTATTCCTGCTGGCAAATTTTAATTTTGACATTAATCGGATATCAGTTTACCACAATGTGTTGAAACATTTACACTGCATTATTCAGTAATAGTGATACCTTAGGTATCCACTTAAAGTTAAAAAATAATAGTACTTAAACAAACAGTTTTTTTGCTCTCCTGTAAAATTTACTTTTTGTTGGATACAACGTTGTACGGGTGAATGATTCAATTGATGATAATATGGCAACACTGAAAAATGGCTTCAAAGCTATCTTTAAATCTTTATTTGTTACACATTTGCTACAAAATTCAAAATTCAAAACTCTCGAGTATTGAATGCTAAATACCACAGAATCTCCTTAAGAGTTTATTGTAATGTGAAGCAGGAAATAGGCCTATGATGTCTGTGTAAAAAGGTTCAAGATTTTTGCTCCTTACAGCTACACAGCTCAAGGTGCTAAATTATTCATTGCTTATTTGAAAGCCTTACTGAAGGCTATAATTATACAATGCTGGAAACAGGCAACACTGGACATAGACCAAAATAACTGAAGAGAGAGTTTGATTGTGTTACATACTCTGCCCCTTGAAGATAATACCTGGGGTGTCAATGACCTCCACTACTGCTCCACACAGAGCATGCCTGGATACACCTACTACAACAGCAAGACTGGATGTTTGGCATCATATACATTTCAGCACTTAATGTGGAGTCACTCATTTCATTCCCTTAGAAATAATTTGAAGCTACAGTAAAATGGTTTCAGGTTCTTTGATAACTATGATTATACATAAGTTATACTCAATGATTATTCAAACATGTTTTGGGAAACCAGTAAAAAAATGTGCCCTTTTCTCAAGGTTCTATTGTCTGGCTCCATCAAACATTGAGGCCTGTTGGAATATTTTTTTCTTCTTAAATTCTAAATTCTAAATTCTAATTCGAAAAATTCTGATTGTGTAACAATCAAACAGAAATTCAATTTACTATATGGAACTTCTTTTCTAGCTGCAGTTTATCCTATTAATAGGCTACCTAATAATAAATTTGCATTTGTTGACACAGGCTAGAGTAAAATGTGGCTTTTCACTACTGTCTCATTCATGGCTGTGTTTATAAAGAAATTACTGAGGTATGAGTGGTGCTGAGTAATGGCCTCCAGGTGCCCTGCGCGGATAAAAAAAAACGTTATCCGTATCCACCCCGCATCCGCACGTTTGTTATCCGAATCTACTGGCATTACTATAATATTTTTAATTAGATAAAGCATAACACATTAAGGCAACACATTTACACATTTCAGGAGAAAGTCATTCCTTTAGACTTTGTATGTCATGTGCTATGTTTAAAATGAATGTTATACAGCCAGAATTGCAACCCTTTTCAGTTCGGAGTGTTAATTATACTTAATGGCATAATCTGAATGATATTAGCTTAAATAATCTTATTCATTAAAAAAACATAACGGAAAAAATATGATACGTCATAATAAACATCCGGGTCGTACTAATGAAATTCAACAAGTTCGGATTGTATTCTAAAAGCTATTCACAAATTTACTCGAAACATTATCCGCAGAGCCATTCAAACTATATCCGCAGGGTGAAAAACGTTGCGGATATCCGCATCCGCGCAGGGCTTTCCCTTCAGGGCACAGCCAGTGCCTGTGTGTACTGTGAAAGGTTTGCCTCATTATAGTGCTGCCTACGGCGGGACGTTTTGAGGATCCAACGAGCCTCTGGGCTGACTGCCAAACAATAATAATGATTCGAGACAGAGCTTTCTTGAATGAAAGGGGGCTAAAATTCTTGGTTAACGAGGTTAAAAATTCTTGAGTGAAACTGATTTTTTCACACTGCTTTATAAAGTTATTATGTCAGTAATAATTAGTTATTGAGAGTTGTATGCAGACAGCAGTTCTAAGAAACTTAATGTTATTTAACTTTCGAAGCTTTATGCAGGCAACAGTTCCAAGTTTGTCATTGAAAGGTCCGTCCTTTTATTTGTCAGCACACACGAGAACTGTGATTAAAAAAAAAAGAGTCTTTTCCTGTACTATTAAGACGATTTGGAAGATTTTAGTACAAACCACACTTTCTAACTCCCTCTGGTTTAGGAGCTTGAGTTCTGTGAAACATACACCTTAGCATATTATATACATATTAGTAATAACTTTTGATCCTCTTCTCTTAATAAATTGGTTTTTCAGAATTTTCATGCAAAGAAGCAGCTTTGTTTATCGAGAATGTTACGCCAGTAATTTTGATAAATTAGTTCTATATTTTGTGTACATTTCGAGCAGAAGGTTTCAAACTATCTTTCTTGAACTGCTCACACATTCGTGGGACACGAGTTGAAGATGGCTGAAATTTCATCTATATAAGTCGTGATAAAAAAAAAAAGGGGATGGTGGGTTATGGGCAGCACAGGAGTAAACACTCGTTACTACATCCTCTACAAATTTTTTCCCCAACCATTACCACAGGTATTTTGGCTAATTTCTGTAGTTTAACAATTCCTCCTCAGGATTAGGCGTCGTCCAGTTTTACTGCTTGAACATCAGAGTCATCTGTCCTGAGCATTTTGGACATGAATCTGTCTGATATCCTGCACTATTGCAATGACTGTTGCAATCTAAGGCAATTTATTCCAAACTGTTTTATCCATAACTTTTGATCCTCTTCTCTTAATAATTCAGTTTTTCAGAATTTCCATGCAAATGGGGCTAGGATCGAGGAGGCAGCTCATGGCCTGAAGTTAGGAACCATCCCATCATTTGACATACAGTAGAAGTGGGAACTTCTAGGATGGCCAAGTTGAGAATCGAACCGACTCTTGTTCAAGTCTTGCCTCACAAGGTGAACCTTGTTCCAGCACTCAAACCAGAAGTAAATTTCATGACAGAGCGAGGAAATGATCCTGGACTTTTGGGGTGACAGCAAAGAATGCTAGCCACTACACTAAAAGATAGCAAAGCCTATTGATGACCACAATGTTGCTAGTTCTAAAATGAGGTGAAATCCAGCCATCTTCTTACTCCATTATTTGCCAAGAAAATGTTTCAAATAACTAGGTACAAGTTTTCCAGGCTCAAAAAATCACAGAGCCTCAATCTATATGGCTTACTTTTTCTCAGTAGTGACTAACCTCATTTCCATACTATTATTGAAAGAGAAATTATAAACCTAGCAAGATTCCCATAAGCACAATGTCAATGAGAACAAAAGAAATCTGTTGTGACAACCTATTTAGCAAGACCTTCTTTAATGGCCTAGCTTCATGATCTACTTAACAGAGAATACTTATTATCTCTGGCATCTTCACTCTACACTACACACAATAGCAAACATGCATGTCTTCTCTCTATAGCTAAATGAAATGGCATTTCACCTCAAAAATCTCACATGCATTGACTGGGGACTGAACCGGGTCTGCCTTGGTGACTGGCAAAAGAGCTTGACCGCTGCGCCTATGTTAATGTGATGTCAGTAGTACTGGGTGTACTTGTAATAGAGACTGGGATTGGGAAAGAGGTAGCTGTAGCCTAAATTTAAGAACTATTCCAGCATTTGCCTGGAGCAGGAGTGGAAAACCATAGAAAATTACTTCTAGGATGGCCGAGGTGAAAATTGAACCCTCTTGGCTGGGTCGTAAATCAAATCGAACGCCTCAGGGATGGAAGAAAATGTTAATTATTACACCACATGTTCATTTACTGTGTGCCGAATTTGTCTTACTGTTTATTTTCCAAGTTATGGGGGCAGATTAACGTCTCCATCTCAGTTGGTAGACGGAGATTATTACCTGATGGCACATAGGTCATTTGAGCGAGGAGGAACGTTCACTTTGCCAATTGCTACGGAAGCGTTCACATCGGTTCCTAATGTTTAGCTGTAGTCCACGTTAGTGAGTGATCCCCTCCACTACCATCCTTCTCCTCCTTTCTCCTATAAGCTCTTGGGTTTGTGCAAGCAGGTAATAATTGGTCTGATAACTGAAAATGTTAAAATACACCATAACCAGTATTTCTGTATAGGAATTTTAGTCGCCCTGCCTTCATAATCTAAAAAAAGAATTGCTTTTCAGTTGGTCAAAACGATAATGTGCCCAAATAAATTGGATGGGGAACAACAATTATCTACACACATCTACCAATCTGAAATTTTTAAAACTTGAATTATTCAATTCTAAGCATTTTTTGAATTAAATTGTCTTGTCATACGTTTGAGTCACAGTGATTATTTGTTTCTGTGGCGATTGTAATAATGTGAGCGACAGTAAATATTAGGTTCAGTAAAGGTTATTTTTATTTTCCGCCCTTTTCAATACAATTAAGCACTTGGTTTATGAAAAACTAGGATACATGTTTCGGGAGCATATAGTCCCTTCTTCAGTCCACCTGGTGACCTAAATGTAACACTTTGACATCATACTGAGAAATCGATATAATCATGGATAGAGTAACAATTATATTAGCATTCTAAAACTAATAAAACCCTATCAAAAAAACATGCTATGTTATGTGCCTATGTTTAGGTCACCAGGTGCTCCCGAAACATGTATCCTAGTTTTTCATAAACCAATTGTTTAATTGTATTGAAAAGGGCGGAAAATAAAAACAACCTTTACTGAATCAATTTGCGTCAATACGGGCCAATATGAGCGATATGACGAGTAAATATTAGGGCCGGGGATTGTGATAGGTTATCAGACTTAAACTAAACTAAGGTAGCATCTGGACATTTGCCTGAGGGAGTGGGGGTATCACACTAAGGCTGTGTCCCAAAGCTCAAAATGATAACTATTAACTAGCTGCTAGCAACTACGAAGCTTTGGAATATGTGTGCTAGAAGCATGGCCTCCTTCATAAGCTTGTGTTCTCAAACACACTCGGTTTACATGCCGGAGCCAAGCCGAAGTGTATCATCTCTTTTTTTTTTTTTCAGGCATTAACTTTTCTTGATGATGTATCCATTTTTACTTGAGTAAAATTCAAAGACAAAAGACTAGCTACATCTGTAAATTCTTTGTACAAGTCAACAGTCAAGCAAGCAATTTAGTTCACTAGCTACTACAGACTTGATAGGTATGTGCTAAATACGGTAGCTTTGGAAGGCTTGTGATGTCAGATTCGGAATATAAGTCGGCTATCTAGTTCATTATGGCTGAAAATGTAGCTTTGGGACACAGCATAAGGATGGCTGCTGTCAGAGCTGGGATTCGAACATCAAACACTGGACTTCCAGTTTCGCGTTACAGACATGTATGGCAACACTGCAAGTTGCCAGCTAAATTTGCTGCTTTATTCAAAGCCTCATGTATGTGTGTGGGCAAGGAAATTTGTCTGATAACCTTAGCTTTCAGCAATTAAGAGTATTGTAAACTTCTGCTAGCCTGTTCGAGTCGTCTTCAGTGGGTGTGCTATATCACACAAGGGCTTGCGACTTTGTGGTCATCAGTCCCGTGTGGGGGAATCTGATTAGTAATTATGGAGTGTATTCTAGTAATTTATGATGAGGAAGGAAACTATGTTAGGGCCCAGATTTCTTGAAAAGGTAATGGATAGAGAGACTTAAGTTTCAATGTAGAGGTGAAAAGATTGCAACTTTGAAATTTGTAGATGACATTGTCATTTTAGCTCAAAAGTCAATGATTAGTTACAAGGAACAAACTTTTGACGAATAGGTTATCAGTAGACCTACATATCAGTAACTGTAAAACTACTTGGCTGAAGCTGGAAGACAACAGATGGGCTGAATCAATAGACATCAAATGGGTGTCCCACAAAAAGAAATTTAGGTACTGTATTAAAACCTAATTGCTCTAAAATTAAATCTGGAAACTGGTTCATTTTTATTTATATGAACTCACGGTTTGTTATAGCAAGGCAAATTACAGTAAGTGTAGCTTAGTTTGCAGTTTATTGAACACAAGTTAACCAGCTCTAGCTGGTTACATGAATGGTGAGGATAACTCTGTAGACTTGAACAAATGATGAATGCTGGCATGATTAAAACCATGTTACTGTTTTTTTTTTCTTTTTGTTAAACATTGATCAAATGTTATGAGTTTTATGTGATTAAACTACCATGGCATTTAAAGATCCTGGGGTGCTGGAATTTGGCCTGAGGGGTCTTTCATGTACGAGTAAATCTACTGACATGGCTCCCTCACTTTTGTACACCTTTAAATTTGGGCACAGCAGGCAAGAACGATACCGCTACACTACGCAACAGTCACGTAATACAGTATTGTAACTGTATTGATAGATTGAATAATCCACTCGTGAATACTGCTTATTTTCGGATGGCCCTTCCCAGAATGCTGACGTTGCATCTATTCCCTGAGAGTTCTCCTCTTTTTGTACTGGGGGCAGATGACCTCGCTGTTCTGCCCCTTAAAATTACAATAACTAGCATAAAACTCTTAATTTTTATGGCTAATTGCATTCCAGTGATGTCCACAGTATGGATAAGAGGAAAGCAACGCAACATAATGGTTCTAGCAGGGACAGTTAAGAGTTTCCTCCAAATCTGTTATGGCACGATAACTAATATGTTGGCTAGGTAAGTGTAGCTTAGTTTGAAGCTGATTTAATATCAATTAGATATCCCATTTGGACTCCCTTGCAAGCCAATATGTTAGAACTTGAACAGAAATTTAGGGAATATGGTATGAAAATCAGCATTTCAAAAACAGAGGTTATGTCACTAGGGAAGAAAATAAAATCCCAGATAGGAGCTAAATTGGAACAGGCACTTGAACTGTGAATTATCTCAGGATGATAGTATAGGGGTAGATGACCTTGCTGTTCCACCCCTTAAAACAATAACAATAGCCTACAATATAGGGGAAAGAAATACTCGAGGTCCAGAAAACCCAATGCGGAGAGGTCTTGGCTGCGATATACAGTAGTCTGCAAGAAAGGAAGCTATGTTGCGATGAATCTCTCCCTATATCGCTCAGCATTTAGACCCACCTTGCTCTATGGAAGTGAAAGCTAGGTAGATTCAGGATATCCTATACATAAGCTAGAGGTAACCAATGTGAGAATAGCTCGAATGATTGCCGATACAAATAGACGGGGGCAATGACTGGAAGGTTGGTTAAAGAACTCGGCTGTAGAAGGTAAGAGAAGCTGAGGTAAACCTAGGAGGCAATGGTTATGTTCAGTGTTGAACGATGTGGAAGCTGTAGAAGCAGAGGAGGGTGCAGTGCTAACTGCTAATAAGGGATCATGGAGGTGACTTGTTCACAATCAGAGGCTACCAGACTAGCTGGTTGCAGAAAGGCAAAATGATCTCAAATGAAAATGTACGGATGTATGCAAATCCTAGGGATAATAAAGATGGCTATTGTTAAGCCAGGGTAGCGGTGCAGGAGAAATGAACCTAGGGAGAAAAAAAATTAACATGTGAAATTTGCAATAAATAACTTTTCTAACGATTCAGAATCGATCTGGGAATGGTGTAGTTCACTCCTCAGCTGTCTATAACCCACCCACCATCCTAAATTATAACACGACTTATATAGTAAAAATTCCAGCTATATCGGCTATTATTGGCGTTAGTACAGAATTGCCAACCCCACGCATACGGTACTAATTGTATAGGCGGTACCGTGCCCAGCTAGCTTCCCGCGGGCAAAGGCCGCACCTCAAGCTGACCATTCTAACCTCCGTTTTGTCTAATCCAATGGTTACAGCCTAAAGCGTCCAGATGATGGTTTTGTCAATGCTTTCCGCCCAAGACGAATGGGTTTTGCCTAGTAGTGGTGTATTTTATATCTTGGGCACACTGCCGTGATATCAATGTCATGTCTATCCAAGCTGGAGTGAGCAACGTGGCTGCCATAGTTCAAATTGAACAATAAAGAAACACACATAATTACGTTACAATATATTAGTCATAATGAATGGCAATTTCAATAGGTATTGTCCCCTGGAACCCCTGATAAGGTATGAAAATCATATATCATCATTTACCATTGAAGTGAAACTGTAAAAGTCAGGTTCCTGTCTTCTGTACTACCAATAAATGGTAGCGGTGCAGGTTTAGGCGCACACTTGACGTCGTATCACTGTTGCCAATATGTCCGATACAAAATACACCACATGACACACGTAAGATTGTACAGGGTTATTATGTGTGTGCGCGCCAGTAAACACAGCAAGCTAAGCCGGCTGTGACTAGCGCATATCGCGGCCGCACTCACCCGATCCAGCCGGTGCAATAACCCGCTCCACTGACTCATATCATTAGTACACACGTGTTTCGTCATTCATATGGGTGTACAAGAGACGAAGTGGGAAGGAAAGAGACCGAGAGGCAGGTGGCTGAAAGGGGTGGAAGAAAGCGTGAAGAAGAGAGGAGAAGACTGGACAAGGGTGGAGGCTGAGAGATGGTGGGAAGACAGAAGACGTTGGAGAGGCTTGTGTTCCAAACAGACCCGGCCAGTGGCTGCAAACTGTGCAAGATGATGATGATGATGGCCGTGTATTTGCAAAGCTCAGACGTTTAGTGAGATTGTGATTACTGTGATTGTTGATCATGCCTAGACACCAATTCACATTGCACGAACATGTGTATATCCATAATTCCTATTTGTAAAGCAGAAAATCTTATTCTGAAACGAGACGAAAATTTTGAATCAAGTTTCCATGAAGACCTGTGCCTAATGCCAGTACTATTAGGAGGCTCGCTAAACAATTCACGGAAACAGGCTCCGTAAATAATAAAAGAGTTTACAGACATTATTTCACAAGAAGATGTCAGGTGTGTGTTACAAGCGAGGGAGGACATTTTCAGCATCGCCTATGATCACTGTAAGTATACATTATTGAACATGTTTGGTAAAAGTGTGAAAGTGGGCGCCAAACCGCCGGCTGAACCGGGTACGCGCTAATCACAGCCGGCTTAGCTTGCAGTGTTCACTGGCGCGCACACACATAATAACCCTGTAATTATGTGAAGTGAAAAAGCAATAATTGGCAAAACCATTGGCATAGATAAAGATAATTGATGTGCGACTACCCCCACTGTGTGTGACAAAAACCAGCTGGGTGTTTATGTTGGCTGGGGCACTACCTAACAATTATTGGTCTGGGCAAAAACCATTGGTCTGGATTAAAATATCGGGTTAGGTAAAAACCATTGGTTTGGATGAAAATTATTGATACGTTATGATATTCTTGATTGAAATTAGAGATCGTTAACTCGCACAATCCATGTATAACTTAACCCAAACTTACAGTCGCATACTTTCACATTACTTGACTACCGACAGTAGTGGCTCAGCTGGCTAAAGCACAGCATTAGGTCATGGGACCAAGCTCTCTGCTGACTCGGTAGACGCGTGGGTTCGAGCCCCACCGTCGGCCGTCCTTGAAATGGTTTTCCGTGGTTTCCCATTTTCAACACCAGGCAAATGCTGGGACGGTACCTTCTGATAGGCCACGGCCGATTCCTTCCACATCCTTAACCAGTTTCATTCATTCACCTTCCTCCATTCCATCTCTCATCCCGACGCGCAGGTCGCCCACGGGCGTCGAATAGAAAGACCTGCACTCGGCCTCTGAGGAGGCCACACGACAAAAAAAAAAAAAAAACATTACTTGACTGTGCTCTCTTGTTTTACTATACCGGATGCGAGATAGTACCGAATGCGTGGGGTTGACAATACTGTACCTGTTGCTAAAAATGGAGGAGTCAGCTGGAATTTCATCTACAGTATATGGGACGGCGGGTAGGTTATAGACAGCGGAGGAGTCAACATCTATTAATATATCTCCAGATTTTTTTCCAGACTTACTGAAGGTATTTTGGCTAATTTCAGTAGTTTAAGATTTTTTTCCAATAAGTAGGCCTACCTGTTGTCAAGTTCTACCATAAAAAAACAGATATGGGACTAGAGCCTATGTATGTCTACCAGTTATTAATCCCGTTCTCAACGGGGACGGGAATAAGATGCGATGAATCACGTGGCTGATAGTTTCTATGGCCGGATGCCCTACCTCACGAGAGGAGTTAATGAAAGTTCAATTTCAAGTAGTTTCAACCTTGGCTACCAGTTGCACTAATCTAGTGGCAATGTTGGAAGTTGATAGAGCATTTACTAACCAACCAAATATAACCTACAAATTTTGTTACACACCACCAATTGCAGTGGTAAGTTCTAAAATCCGACGACTTCGGACGGGTTTGAATCCGCTACCTTGGGCACAGCAGTTCAGCATGCTACCGGCCACACCACCGAAACTGCTAGTTCTCTAAAAATAATATATTTTGTAAAATATATGGCCTGTTGCCATTGTAAACAAGTAGGAGATAAGAATAATTTTTAAAAAAATTGGTCCATCTTGGAAAAGTGTTATCAAATACATCCACAAAGAGGGGATTACTGGTAAACATGATATTTAAACATAGTGCCAATCGAATTAACCCAATGGAACCAACGAGAAATGCCTAGGAAGTAGGGGGAGTTAGGGTGGATACACGCACCGAAACAAAAATTGGGCCTTTATTGGTAATATAAAATACAGGTGAGCACATATACTTGACAGAAGCACTTAATACCCACGGTAAATACCGTAAAATACAGATAAACTGTTGGCCTGATAAGGTACGAATTAAGAATTTGTTACTAACCAGATATTTCCCATTTTTCATTCAACTACCTAGGCCTACTTGCTGGCAAGTGATCAGCATAAAGTTACCTAAGCTTAATTGGAGGAAAGTATAATCTTATTTGAAACCAAGTGTTACAATAAACAAACTCACCTGGTGGTGCTGGGTCCTCCATGAATCAAAATCTTCATGTTCATTCACGTGGTCCTTGGGGCCATTTGCAACTGAAATTAAGTGTGTTCCAAAATTGTTAAATACAACTGATTCATTAAATAAGTTACTAGATTATTAACTAAATTAAACAAACAATTGAATTTAAAATTCATATTAATCATTAAAAATAAAACTATTCATCTGCAAAGATTAGGCTGAATATAACAAATCATGAGGGATGTTTTAAAAAATCCAAGGTCAACATGCACTATGCCTATAGGTACATTTACTCACAGTTTATTCTATGGCAATTGATTCAACTAACTATTAGGAGTTAAGTCAGAATTGATATAAACAATTCTGCACGGATATCACAAAATCAACTGCACAAAAAAGTATTCAGATGAGTACAACTGGAAGAAGAATGAATGATGATATCTTCAGTTAGAAAAACATATTCCAAGACATATTCTATTATGACATTCATTCTAATGTACAGAACATTAACCTTTATTGATGTTATTTAATGGATCCTGTCATAGAATTTTAATTCTCTACAAATTAACACAACCTTTTACAAGTATCAATTGTATTATACAAATTAATCATCTGATTTGACAGTATGTACATTTCGCTGATTATGACGCCTACCTGGGTTCCCTTGTCCTTTCATCCGCTGTGTTGACACATGGGCCATTTCATGAAAAAGAGGAGAAATAGATTAGAGAACTCCGGCAACACTATAATGCAATATTTATCAATGAACGGCACTTATACAACTACGCCCAAGACAAATTCTTTCTTTACCTGGTCTGACACGCCTGCTGACATCACCTAATTTCTGCACTCCTCTTGTTCCTTGGTGCAAAGTCTTTCAATTCAAACCGTCACAAAACTATGAATAATTTCTTGATAGTCTTTGCACCACAATATACACAAATAACTCGCTAAAATTATATAAAACTTCTAGCACAAATCACTTCATCAAGAAACAATGGCGGCTGAACCCAACTCCGGAAAGTTTAGATAAGCGCATGCGCAGTAAAATTTGGGTACGTCATAATTTTATAAGATTCCGAATATCCTCCATATTCGTTCTAAGGGAATAAACCGGGAAGTGTCGATTTACATAATACATACTTTACCTATTTCCTGTTATCAAGAAATTATAACGTTCATTCCTCTTATTAATAATAAGTCACATGCCTTAAAATATCAATATAATTTTTTTCTGCTGACCCCAATCAAATAATATAAAATCCTATTATCACTATAAATCACTATAGAAACATTGCCATAAAAAACTCACTAAACA
The DNA here is from genome assembly GCA_946902985.2 of Meconema thalassinum. Lineage (NCBI taxonomy): Eukaryota > Metazoa > Arthropoda > Insecta > Orthoptera > Tettigoniidae > Meconema > Meconema thalassinum. The sequence continues at coordinate 173,523,279 of OX336398.1, read as the reverse complement.
AATTGATATTGAATGATTTAATTCAGGCACTCGTGCTAGTAAAATAATAAATAAAATAAATATTTTAGCTTCCTAACTTCTCTTTGATCAGTCGTGATTCGAGTTCGGTGTTCTTTGGCCAATTTCGTCTTTGGATTTCTTCGCTTGTTGGTCGTGGTTGTAGTCTGTAAGTACGAGGATGTTTTGCTCGTAATTTGTTGGATATTTAGTTGTTAAGGGTCTATTTAAAGTATCCTTTCGTGCTCCGTTATATTTCAGATCGTTGGAGAATCAGACGTGTCAAAAATGGTGGCTCAAAAGAAGCAGGTACGTAGGAAATACTTTTAACTAATTGAACCACGTGGCTTTCACGTTTCCAACAGCCAAAGTATGGAGAATTAGCGGAATCTTTTGTGAATAACATCTGCTTTCTCTATATTTTTAGAAAAAGGCCATGGAGAGCATCAACACCAGATTAGCTCTGGTGATGAAATCTGGCAAATACGTCCTTGGCTTGAAACAGACTTTGAAGACACTTCGTCAAGGGAAGGCGAAGCTAGTCATCATCGCAAACAACACTCCTCCCCTGAGGTGAGGCTGAGAAGTAGAATTCCCTTATAATTTCTGGTTATTTTTAAGCTGTCAGCCAATAAGGGAGTATTGCAGATATTAATGGTTCACTATGGTGTAGAAAGAAGTCAAGATTTCACTAATGAAATTTTGAAGTTCAGTTGATGCTATAGGAGGACTTAAAGAATGTAAAGAGGTCTTGTTATCCCTTATTTGCTGATGAGTGAGCTTCAAAAGGGAATCCTATGGAGTAGTCTCGATTACATTTGCTCTCTTGATTATGTTGCAGTAGGAATGCAGTTTAGCATGGTCAGTAGTCTTTCCACACTCCTCCAGGCAAGTGCCAGGAAGGAATGGTTCTGTTTGCTTCTTGAGTTGCACGGATTCAAGGTGCCAATACCCTGAGGGGGCTGGGGCTCCCTAACACATGGCAAGTTGGTTAGGGCTACGAAACTCGTATCAGAGTGCCAACGTTATTGTTTCCAGACCAATATTTTCGTCCAGACCAATAAAGGTTAGGTAGCACGGCCCCGGGCCGCGCTAGGCTAACATAAACTCCTCTGGTTTTTCGTCGCACACAGTGGGGGTAGTCACGCATCAATAATCTTGATCCAGGCCAATGGTTTTGCCTAGTAGTACAATCAGTAAGTTGGCAGCATTATGTAATCAAACATGGCGACATGCTTTTTGATAAGTTTATTACTTGAAAGTTAATGTTGACAATTTCCTTATTTTGGAAGTGTTTACGTGGTGTTTATTAATGGCAAATGGCTTAAATAACATGGCAGAGTAATTACAAACCATTTTCAGAGCGCTCATAAGTAAAATAACGCACTTTCGAAACGGGCAACGTATACTACACGAGAGCCAGGGCTACACTTGAAATCGCTGCTGTGGCAGTGTTTCCATAGGACCCATCAAAAGCATTGAATGGGCTATGTTATGCCGGTAACACTGAATAACGTATCACTCCTTGAGAAGTACAAAATTAGCCAATAGTCAGGGGAAAATCTGGGAGATGGTAGTAAATAGATGTTGACTACTCTGCTGTCTATAAAGGCTGGTCCACAATTGGCCCAGAACGCGAAGCTCCCCGGAAACGGGAACTTGTACATGAGCTCGCGATCAGCTATAGCATAATAATATTAAAACAATCAGCAACCGCCCACTAATAAACACCAATTACACAACTGAAATGCTTCAGGGGGTTATAATAATTTTATTAAACACACATTGTGCACTTAAGAGAAGCAAGTTTAGAAAGCGCATTCACAAGTTATGTCTACATAGCTGGCTACTCGTTCCGTACTGCGCATTTGCATGTACAACATTTCTGATTGGCTCCGGGAAGCTCCGAGAAAGTCAAATATGATTCTTACCATGTTTCCCGTTGGCATTCCCGGGCTACTTTTAGCTTCTCGTACCCGGAGATTGGTAGTGAACCGACCCATAAGGTTGCGTGCATTTCAACTTCGTTATCGTTCCCGGGCTTAACCCACCTGCCGTCACGAATTTGAGATAACATTCGGTTAAGGTTCATTTGACCAGAACCAAACCAAAAAGTGGTTTCAACATAACTCGTTAAAACTACAGAACAGGAGACCAAGCCGTCGTAACTTTCAACAAGGTATATTACTGAAAATGTAGTATTTATGATTAACAAACCTTTCTCGGAGATGTTGGGAGTCGTTTTACTTTCTCAATTGCCACTGCTGCACTGGAATCATTCCTTTTAATTGATTATTTACGAAAATAATGCTTTTAGCATTGTCTTCATTTCACTATGGACGCCATCTTGGACACTACGTCATACGTCATGTGACACCCGAAAAACGAATATCTGAGTACGTTACCAACATGTCCAATACAAAATTCACCATATGACACGTAGAGTTTGAAATTGTTACAAATTTCCACTAAGTTAAGCACTGTCTTGCGGAAAATTACTGCAAGTACCACAAGCAAGGGGTTCGGGGCGTAAGCCCCAGGTTAGGTCTGTTTTTGTATGTAAAACATTATAAGTACATAGAATAAACACTGACGATTGGCGCAATTTTTCATTACATTACTTTATCGACGCTCTTTTGTTTACTCGTTCTATACCCGATGTGGAATAGTACCAAATGCGTGGAGTTGGCGTTCCTGACTTAGTAAACAAGATGGCTCCAAAAGACTTCATTTCTGCTATATAAGTCGTGTATCTATTTGGGGTGGCAGCGGACGAGTCAACATCTATTATTTTAACAGCTCCGGATACCATTACTAAAGGTACTTTGGCAAATTTGCGGCCGCACTACCTAACCATTATTGGTCTGGAACCAATAATGTTGGTACTACTAAAAAATGCAATAACACCCTCTAGCGATAAAATATTCAACTCCTGTATCTTAGTAACATTAGCCATTTCTATAGTAAATTTTGCAGATTTTCATGGCGGTGGGCGCCGGACAATGAACGAGTTCCCAGCCTAACACGGCCTGGTGAATATTTTTGTTTTAAACTGATTTTGTATCCCAATTGTTGGCAACAATGTGTGTGCCGCTAGAGCGTGCCTGGTTGACCGTTGAACGAGATGCAAGCGCTGTCTGAACAGCCATTTTTAAAAGAGCAACAAATATAAACTCATATTTATGAACTTGAACACATATATGAGGTGCAGTAGTGACCAGGGTTCTTAATTTCAATACATATCGCCCAGATGATGAAACAAGGGCACATGGTCTGTAAAAGTGATTCATGTCTGATGCAAGTGAAGAATTCAGAATTAATGTTTGTTTTTGTATGTAAAGCCTTCATTAAAACTACAGAACAGGAGACCAAGCCGTCGTAACTTTCAACAAGGTATATTACTGAAAATATAGTATTTATGATTGACAAACCTTTCTCGGAGTTGTTGGGAGTCGTTTTACTTTCTCAATTGCCACTGCTGCACCGGAATAATTCCTTTTAATTGATTATTTACGAAAATAATGCTTTTAGCATTGTCTTCATTTCACTATGGACGCTACGTCATGTGACACCCGAAAAACGAACATCTGAGTACGTTACCAACATGCCCAATACAAAATTCACCATATGACACGTAAAGTTTGAAATTGTCTTGCGGAAAATTACTGCTAGTACCACAAGCAAGGGGGTCTGGGCGTAAGCCCCAGGTTAGGTCTGTTTTTGTATGTAAAACATAATACATAAACATTGACAATTGGCACAATTTTTCATTACATTACTTTATCGACACTCTTTTGTTTACTCGTTCTATACCCGATGTGAAATAGTACCAAATGCGTGGGGTTGGCATTCCTGACTTAGTAAGCAAGATGGCTACAAAAGACTTCATTTCTGCTATATAAGTCGTGTATCTATTTGGGATGGCCGGGCGGGTTTATGGCAGCGGACGAGTCAACATCTATTATTTTAACATCTCCGGATACCATTACTAAAGGTACTTAGGCAAATTTCATTACCTAATTTTTTTATACCTTTGGTCTCCTGTATAAATACATAGCGACAAAAAGGGTAGTTGGTTTGACCCTAGCAAGATAACTCCCAGGTGTTCAAGTGTTTGGTGCATACTGTATGGCTAGTGCCCGTTTGAGCATTGCTGTTTTGTAGGGGTTTCATACTCTTAGCTCGACGAGACTCTGTGTAGACAAATGACCATGCTAAACTGCTCATGCCAGAGAGCAATGTAGTTATGACAGTCCCTTGCTACAAGATGTGGATGGAGAACAGCAACATGTAAGTACAGTAGTTGATTGCTTCACTAATACTCATTTTCCCAGTACTCCAGTATCAATTCATGTAATAAGCCATAGTCTCGTTTATGAATATCAGTTCACATGCCTAAGAAATACCTGCATTTCTTTGACATCAGTCATAATTTGTCTGTATTGATTTCTTGATTACAGTAGACCGTCAAAAATCCGAACTAATTGGGACGGGGGGGGGGGGGGGGTTGGATTTTCCAACACAACACTAAAAATGTTAAGATGAATAAAAATAAACACTTTATGTACTTCCATAATTATGTACATACATATTGTACTTTGATTTATTTGTAACTTATCTTTAAATCCAGAAACGCCATAATACGACACTGTACAAGGCACACACACAGTACTGTAATTAAAATACAAATTATGTATGCACTACGAACCACATCATGCAACTACACTACTGAACTGACAGGGTTAAAAGTAAACTGACCCGCTGGGGGGAAGGGGAGTGGATGGAGAGTGCACTTTGTGTGGAGAGAGTGCTGCAGTTAGTGATGAAACCTATCGAAACCTCGATTTAAGGTAAACCCCTCATTTAAGGTTAAAAAATACCGGTCCCTAGAAAAACTAGGGGTTCCACTGTAGTTGGGGACCCTGGCGGGCCAATAACACTCCGGGGGGGGGGGGGGGGGGTTAGGGAGTATGATTTTTTGTTTTAAATATAGGTGCAATATGGTGAGTTTTGTGCTTGTCTGAGCTTAGTTTTTTTAGTATTGACGAAGTTTTCTATCTTTATAGTGGATTGAACTTACTGGTACCAATCATCAATAAGGACTTTTGAGTGTTCATCAGCGAGTCAATGACCTTAGGTAGGAGTGCGCGCCCACTGCTGTGTCCAGTTGGCTTTAGTTGTTTCAAAGTTTTGGCGACACGGCGTAGACGCTGAGCTGCGGGCCGGACAAAATAGTCTCGCGGGCCGTAGGTTGTACAATCATGTGATAAGTATTATTTTGGCAACACTACCGCGATGTGTGTTTCATGTCAATGTGTCCTCCTAGGTAACAGTTGAAGAAAGCTCATGCGCTTGAGGAACATGGCTGCCATTGTTCAATGAGCAAAAAACAAACTTGCATATTTCTGTAATTTAGCAGATATTTCCAGTGCACTATACCAGACCCAAAACTTCTGTGAACATGGGCTCGCCCAGTAGCTTGCATCCGGCTGAGCACTGTTGCCACAGTGAGACTGGCAGAGATGACACAGCTCTACACTCGCAGTATACCACAACCTTCTCCGTGAACACAAGGCGCTCCGAATGTAAGAGCATGTACGAGATGGGGGGCCTAACCCTACGAATATCTATGCTCTCGACGGAGTGCGCACATTTTTATAATTGTGATATGTGGCAAATATAAGATATCACACAAACGTTATTCGTGCACTCATGGTGTAGTGACCAGCATTCTTGGCTGTGGCCCAGGAGGTCCGGGTTCGATTCCCGGCTCTGCCAAGCAATTTAATTTTAGTCTGAGGGCTAGAACGGGGTACACTCTGCCTCGTGATGCAAAAATGGGAAGATGTGGGTTGGGTTCCTACCGCAGCCATCCTGGAAGTGGTTTTTATGTGGATTCGCACCTCTACTTCAGGCAAATGCCGGGATAGTACCGGTACCTAACTTGTCACGGCCGCTTCGTACCCAAATCCTATCTGAATTACAAATACACCCACCCAAATATACGGGGCTACATGACCATGATGTCACAAGGTCCCTAAAACGATCAACAACCCATGAGGTTCGCATTCGATTCACGGCTCAATCAAGACATTTAGTTCTGGTCTCTGCCTCGTGAGGTAAAACTGTGAAGAGGTGAAATTTATTAGACTCAATTACAACAAAAAACATAATTGCTGACACCACAATAACATAGGTTATCAGATTGTTTTTTCACATACTTCTGTATTCGGAAAAATTCTTTTAAAGGCCGTATACCCTGAAAATTATATTTCTTGCCTGGCTGTGTAAAACTGTTCGGCTGGCACTCGGCTTGCTGACATTGTTGGGTCAATCCAGGCCAAGTGGTCCAGCACTAGTTGCTTGACCATCTCAGAAAAATTTGATACTTGCTGGGTTTGTTCCTTATCATGTAGTGAGCTTAAGAATATTTTTTGAACTTTTTTTTAATTACCGTTTTTAAATGGCGGCAATTTTGTTATAGGCCGATCATGGTTTTTTGTGTTTGTAAGCATCTGCGTTTTTTTAAATATCTCGGCAATGGGTTGCCCTAGGCCTATCAAATAAACAGCATTGAATTCAGTACACTTTGGCCTACACATTGAACCCATTATCACTAGGGTTCATGTGTCTTTTTACAGATTTTTAATTAATCAAAATTTTTGTTTTAAAATTCAAAAATCTGAATTTTCAATCAATAATTTTTCTAAGAAAGGACAGTTTTTCATCCCTTACATTTTTTGTGCTTCTACACTTCATAGTAGTGTAATTGTTGATGAAGTTTCAGTGGTGAGAAGTTACCCCTTAAAAAGTTACAGGCTTTTAAAAAACTGATTTTTGAAAAATTTTCAATTTTTGACCTACAATATTTTGGTTGGGGGACCAAATGAAAATCCACAGCCTGCTTCCAGTCTCCGACCGGGTCAGGAATGGAATGAATGAAGCCCCCATCTAGCGGCGAGGATATGAACTGTGCCGGCTGCCGAGGCCTGACGCACTCCTCTGGGGCAATGATTAAATGAATGACAAATGAAATGATAGTGGAGAGTGTTGCTGGAATGAAATGGTGACAGGGAAAACCGGAGTACCCGGAGAAAAACCTGTCTGCCTCCGTTTTGTCCAGCACTGATCTCACATGGAGTGACTGGGATTTGAACCACGGACCCAGCGGTGAGAGGCCGGCGTGCTGCCGCCTAAGCCACGGAGGCTATTGGGGGGACCAGATAAAAATCTGAAAATTTCACATTTTAAAGATCTTTATAGCAGTAAACTTCAGTATAAATTTCAAGTTTGAGATTTAATTGGAAGTCGGTTTAAGAAAAATTAATATTAGTAAAATTACGTTCGCAATTACTCTACTTTTAAGGCACAAAATGTAGGGTGAATAAAATACACAAGTTGCATAGTAATGAATTTGTATTTGTTAGAACTAATTAAATAAAGAATTTTAAGTAAAAAATTGGCTAGACCATTCTTATTTACAGTTGTGCAATGATGTGTATGTGTCGTTTAAACGAAATAATAAAGTATACAAATTGTAAAATAAAAAACAAGCAAGACTTAGAATGTCAATTCTTAAGTTTAAACCTTTTTAAAAGAAATTTAACAACATTTATAGGTTTATAAATAGCTACACTGACAGTTATTTTTTATTTACTTAGTAACTCATTGAATATCTGGGAGATTTCTTCACACACTTTGGGAGTTGAGTTAAATTTTCGCCCTGTCACGTTAGTTAACTCCAGAGGAGACAGCTTCCTTAGTACTTTTTTAACTGGCACTCAAACTTGATCTTTTTTTTTTTTTTTTATGAAGTTCTTGGTCCTGGAGGGTGATAAAATATGACGTGCAAATCTTGGTTTTGGTTATCAACATTGTCGACTTCTGCAATCCACCACTGACCATCATAGACACAAGCCACTATGTCTTTATTTTGAATTGTCAGTGGCACAGCTTGGCCAGTTTTGTGGAGTACACTGTCCAGAGATGTTGATGTTAACTGACACTTAAGCAGGTTGTCTGACTGTGGTATAAAACAATGAAAAGATGGAGTACCTTTTATCTTTTTGCAGGTGTTGAACCTTTCCTCCAAGACGTTGACTTACATTTCTTGGACTTCCTCTGACCTAACAAAAGCATAAGTAATACCTTTGATCTTTTCTTTACAGAATTCAAACATTTGTTGAGGAGTCAGAATCTGGTTTTCATATGCTCGCTGAAGACTTGCTTTTGTGACAGCTCGCTTTGTTGTACCACCGACACTGTCACACGTATTCTTTCTATGGCATGATGTAAAAAAAATGCCACTACATTCATACCAAAGTCTTCTTGGTGGTAGCATATGTTAACAAAGTTTTTCTTTTTTATACTGACATGAAGCCCCGTCAGAAAAATAAATCAGTTTTTTAATGGACGGGTGGTGTTCTTTAATGTATTTAACTAACTGAACTTGGAAGGCATGTACTGTTTGAAGTGTTGTGCTCAAGGTGGTCACTTATGACACAGAAACTGTGACTTTTAAGGCAGTCTAGTTCATCTTTGTAATAAAACACAAAGGGATGAACTGGGGCTTGTTTGTTTACCCAGTGGTGTCCTTGCACTTCATCTTGCACAACAAACGAGTTTTCTGAAAAGTCTGCAAGAACTAAGCATTCATGAATTGTCAAAGACTGCTTTTTATCTTTCATCTATTTACCTTGAGCTTTTGCAATAAAATGATGCATTTTAAGATTTTCAAGTTTTGCTACAAACACTTCACAAAATTCTTCTCCTGGTTTTATGATTGTTACCATTTCTGTTCTGTCTTGAGTTACCCATTGTTTATATTCAATATTGTCTGGCATCAAATCTTCCTCCTCTGATTCTTCAAACATGTCAAATAACGCTTGTTTGCCAGGACACACCATCATACAGTTATAGCTGTCAGTACTACAAACTAGAATTTCTAAGAGGTCTTTGTAGTCTACTTTAAGGTTAGCTCCACTAATCATCAATTTTACGTTTTGGTGGTACAAACACAAACATTATGAGTGCCAGATCCTCCAGCGATAATACATCATTTTGGTCTCAACTCACAAAACTTTGATCTTCCAATTTTAATTTTAGGATTTTCTTTTTAAAACTCTCTAAAAAGCTCACTTAAATTACACAAAAGTAACCTCTTTTGTCTATAAATCTTAGTACCATTTTCTTTCACAGGAACACAATCTTTTTTTCCAGGCATCAAACGGCTATTGTTGTCATCTTCGTAAAACATGATGACCTTATTGATTATGCTTATCATCTATCAAATAATTGGCATTTTTCTTTTGCAAAACCGGTAAGATTCCCTGTTCTTGTACTAATTGCCTTGTTATTTTAACTGAGCGTTCTGACACTTTGAATTCATCACTTATTTTTGCCCTACTCCAAGAATTTGGCAGTAAACTGATAATCTTAATCTTTTCTTCATTATTTGAAATCTCACATTTATTTTTTAGGTATTCAATCAAATCTTAATATTCTGCTGGCAAATTTTGTGAAAAGGAGATTTCTAAATTTCTTTTAATTGAAGTTGAAACTTGCCCAATTTTGGCTTTCAAAGCAGACGGCCTCTGCTCTTCATTTAATTTCCTAATTTTACTTGCAGGAGATACACCAAGGATTTTACAAGCTGCGTCTACTTTTGTCATTGTTTCTTCAAAATTACAAAATTCTTCATCAGAACTATCACTAGCCCTATCTTTGTTAGCCACAAATACCTTTGTATAACAGGTTGGACATGATGATTTCCCTGGGATTAGGTTAATGACAGGATTTTCATTTTTATAGTATTGATCTAAAGTTATTTCTCTCAGTCCTTTAGTTATAGGCTTCTTGTGTTTCTTCAATGGGTCCAAACAAGATTGTCCATAGAGGTGATGAAATTTGTTCAAGTATTTTATTTCGTGGTACTTACAGCTTGTTTGCCATCTAGGTGAACTCTTAAACGAAACAACACTTTTTCTTCTTCACTGTAATTTTCAATCTCTCTAATTTCTTTAGAAAACACTCCATAAACACTTTTGTGACATACTTCATTAGTAAACAAGTCCTCTTGGCACGCCGGAAGGCGGAGGTAGATTTCACCGGACAAACTTGGGGATAGGCGAAAATAGGCAGAATATGCAGATTTTCGTAGAAGGATCAGACCTCATTTAATGCGAGAAGGTATTTTATAATTGGAGCTTAATTAACTTTGTTTTTCGTCATTTTATGCTTATTTTAAACATTTTATTGTCTTATGGGAACGGTAACCTTCTTGTCATTTGGGGTCCATTTTTATACTTGTGGTCACACTGTCCTTATGCTAGGTTTCGACACTGATGTGCAACTATGTAACGGTCTGTTACTTCTTCACGCAAAATTATATCTACCGCAGAGATTTTGGTTGGTTCCTCAGTTTAGGGGCTGCGACAACGCGGTCATGTAACCCCGTGTACTTTGGGATGGCTGTATTAGTCTGTAATTCAGGTAAGGACTGCAGACGGTCAATTTCAAGCAGTAGTTACTAATGTTGCTACCAGGTACTACCGTCAACGACACCTAGCTGTGAACTTGGCTACTAGATGCCACCGCAACCAGCAACTCGCAACGAACGTTGGAACTTCCCCTCCAAAGGAAAGCATACTGAGGGATTTTTGGCGCTCTTAGAAAATCCGACGACTTCGGCCGGCTTTGAACTCGCGACCTTGGGCATAAACATTCAGCATGCTACCAGTTACGTCACCGAAGCCGCTTCACACTTAGATGGAAATCTGAATCTGATCTCGTGCAAGTGCGTTATCTTGGCAACGTCTGATGGCTCATCCCTCATCAATTTAGTAGTGTTGCCATGGCAACCACTGATAGGTCTTGGCATTTTCTTATAATTCCGAAATTATTTTTCTCATCCCTTGGCATAATGGTGGGTTATATCAAAAATTCTTTCAGACAAAAGTTTTAGGTAATTATTATGGGAATATTGTCCATTTTGTACGGTTTTGATATTGTGCCTATTAAGAGAGATATGATTAATGTTTCCCGAAAAACCCACTTTTTCCCACCCCTTTGGTCAATGGTTGGTGCTATAAAAAAAACTCTTCAAACATACATTTTTGGGCTTTATCCGACACATAGTATGAATGTTGAACGGATTCGATATTTCACATATTAAGAGAGTTATAGCAATATTTCACTTTTTCGAAAAAAAAAGCCCCCCATTTTCACCCCCCAACGACCGATTTAGCCCAGTAACGAACTCGACCGAGATTTTATAGGTATACGTATTCGGTAAAAAATTCAAAGTGATTGGTACAAAATTACGGCAGTTATCGTGTCCACAATAAACTGATATACATATACATACATAAATTATATATAACTTTTGAACTGACGGTGGTTTTGGGGCCTGGGGATGTGAAACGCGAAGATATGTCGAAATTTTCCGGAAGTCGAAACATGGTACCCATTGCAATAGTTAGCTTTCTAACGAAATCTACCTCTGGTTGGTTCCTCAGTTTAGGGGCTGAGACAACGCGGTCATCTAACCCCGTGTACTTTGGGTGAGTGTAGAATCTGTCTGATACACGGTGTGAATTGTAATGGCTGTATTAGTCTTAATTCATGTAAGTACTGCAGACGGTCAATTTCAAGCAGTAGTTCCTAATGTTGCTACCAGGTACAACCGTCAACGACACCTAGCTGTGAACTTGGCTACTAGATGCCACCCCAACCATCAACTCGCAACGAACGTTGGAACTTCCCCTCCAAAGGAAAGCATACTGAGGGATTCTAGTGCTCTTAGAAAATCCGACGACTTCGGCCGGCTTTGAAACCGCGACATTGGGCATAGACATTCAGCATGCTACCAGTTACGTCACCGAAGCCGCTTCCCACTTTATCAGGCGGCTTTGGTGGCGTAGTCGGTAACATGCTGAGCTTCTATGCCCAAGATACCGGGTTCAAACCCGGCCGAAGCCGTCGGATTTTTTAAGAGCGTTAAATATCCCTCAGTATGCCTTCCTTCGGAGGGGAAGTAAAGCCGGCGGTCCCATGTCATAGATTTATGGCATGTTAAAGATCCTTCCACTAATTGCACCTGTGTGAAGCTAAATTGGATAGGTTAAGAATGTATACAACGCTCTTAGGTTTCTATGTTCGTTGCCAAGAGCCGACTGCGGCGGCGTCTAGTAGCTCAGTTCTGAACTTGGCCTCGTAGTCGTTGACAGTGGCGCTTGGCGGCAAAAGTAGGAACTATCTGAAAAATTGTTAGTTGCAGTACTTAAATTAACAAACAGATAACACACACTAATACAGTCATCACAATTAACACCGGTTATCAGACAGATTCTACACACACCCAAAGTACACGGGGCTACATGACCGCGTTGTCGCAGCCCCTAAACTTAAGAACCAACCAACCACTTAATCAGATGGAAATACTGAATCTGATCTCGTGCAAGTGCGTTGTCATGGCAACGTCTGATGGTCCATGCCTCATCAATTTAGTAGTGTTGCCATGGCAACCACTGATAGCTCTTGGCATTTTCTTATAATTCCGAAATCATTTTTCTCGTCCCTTGGCGTAATGGTGGGTCATATCAAAAATTCTTTCAGACAAAAGTTTTAGGTAATTATTAGGGGAATATTGTCCATTTTGTACGGTTTTGATATTGTGCCTATTAAGAGAGATATGATTAATGTTTCCCGAAAAACCCACTTTTTTCCACCCCTTTGGTCAATGGTTGGTGCTATCAAAAATCTTATTTGACATAAATTTTTGGCACTTATCCGACACATATTATGAACTTTGAATGGATTCGATATTGCACGTATTAAGAGAGTTATAGCGAAATTTCACTTTTTCGAAAAAAGCCCCCCATTTTCACCCCCTTCGACCGATTTAGCCCAGTAACGAACTCGACCGAGATTTTATAGGTATACATCTTCGGTAAAAAATTCGAAGTAATTGGTGCAAAATTACGGCAGTTATCGTGTCCACAAGAAACTGATATACATATATATATACATATATATATATACATAAATTATATATAAACTTTTGAACTGACGGTGGTTTTGGGGTCTGGGGGATGTGAAACGCGAAGATATGTCGAAATTTTCCGGAAGTCGAAACATGGGACCCATTGCAATAGTTAGCTTTCTAATGAAATCTACCTAAAATGCCAATTGAACACTGAGGCTCCATTTAACTACAATAATACAACTGCTCACTGTAAAAGCTCATGGACAACTAATGGGAGAGAACAGATTGAGTGGAAGGGGAAACAAGATAGCTAGCTCACAGACTTGCAGTGTTTGACTAGGTAACTCTAAGACATGTTGAGACTCGTGGTGTATTGTCTGTCAGTGAGCCTGTACAGACTTGCACATGCTGCCAAACAGCCTCTTTTCAGTTTTCTATTTAGAAATGTTTAGCAACAAATAAGGCCTAAATATTGTTTACATAAATTGAATGTATTTAGATCTTAAGTTGAAAATACTACCCACATTAGACTAGATGTATTGTGAATGATAAAAACCTTCTTTTTATCATATTTGTGATTTTTTTAAACCAACTTCCAATTAAATCTCAAACTTGAAGTTTATGCTGAAGTTTACTACTGTAAAGGTCTTTAAAATGCAAAATTTTCAGATTTTTATCTGGCCCCCAACCAAAATATTGCAGGTCAAAAATTGAAAATTTTTCAAAAATCAGTTTTTTAAAAGCCTGTAACTTTTTAAGGGGCAACTTCTCTCCACTGAACCTTTATAAACAATTACACTACTATGAAGTGTAGAAGCACAAAAAATATTAGGGATGAGAAACTGTCCTTTCTTAGAAAAATTATTGATTGAAAATTAAGATTTTTGAATTTCCCAACAAACACTTAGAGTAATTAAAAATCTGTAAAAAGACACATGAACCCTAGTGATATGTGTTCAATGTGTAGGCCAAAGTGTATGGAATTCAATGCTTTTTATTTGATAGGCCTAGAGCAACCCATTGCCGAGATATTTAAAAAAACGTAGATGCTTACAAACATGAAAGACCACGATCGGCCTATAACAAAATGGCCGCCATTTAAAAACTGTAATTCAAAAAAATAGTTTTAAGCTCGCTTCATGATAAGGAACAAACCCAGCAAGTATCAAATTTTTCTGAGATGGTCAAGCAACCATTTATTTTTATATTGGACCACTTGGCCTGGATTGACCCAATGATGAAAATAAAATCTGGAAATTATGTAGTAATACGTGTTTATTCCTCCATTGTCTACAACCCACCCACCATCCCCTTTTTTAGATCACAACTTGTATAGTAAAATTCCAATTGTGTCCGCCATTGTACGCGTGAATGATGGGACAAATTAGAATATTACCAACCCCTCTCATACTGTTCTACCCATCAATCTTTACCCAGACCAATCCTTGATTACGTCATTACCCGACAATGTGATAAGGAGGACATACTTATTACCAAAACAGCAAGGAATATTGACGATTGTTGTACGGATCACAAACTTCTGTAAACTCAGGATTTCCATCAGCCCAAAACCACCAAGGCGTTTCCAAACCCCATCCAGAGGAAAGTTTAACACCTCCAAACTTCAGGATGAATCTATTTCCACAAACTTTGAGAATATGATCAATGCCCAGCTATCAGATCATCCAGTTAAAACAAGTGACATTCGAGAAGAATGGACCAATCTGAGGGAGATAATCACTAAGTCAGCTGAAGAAACCATTGGTTTGGTAAAGCAGAAAAGTCAAGACTGGTTTGATGACAACAACGAAGAAATTTTGCGTCTCATCAACATCAAAAGGGAAGCCTATCTATCTCATCTTCAAGACCCATCCTCAAATACGAAGAAAGCTCTGTATTTAGAACTCAAGAGTAAGTGTCAGACACAAATAAGAGAGATAAAGAATACTTGGTGGCAGCAGAAAGCTGAGGAACTTCAGAGGCTATCTGATACTCGTGATCTGAGGAACTTCTATGCAGGGATTAAAGAGATATATGGCCCACTTCGTTGTTCATCAGGTACACTAAAAAGTGCTGACAACTCTGCCACTCTTACTGACCGCCATGATATCTTAGAGCGTTGGAAGGAACATTTCTCCATCCTTCTAAATTGTCCCTCAACAGCTGCTGAAGACTTCCTTCGTGATGTGCCGAAATATCCTGAACAACCATGGATGGCTGTACCTCCTTCTTACACGGAATTCAGTGTAGCTCTCAATCAAATGAAACCAAGAAAGGCACCTCGCCCAGATAACATCCCACTGGAATTAATTCAAGCTGGAGGTCAGTCCCTCAAAATGCGGATTTTCACTCTTATTCTCAAAATTTGGGAATTAGGAGAAGTACCTGGTGACCTAAAGAACGCCACTATCATCACAATCTTCAAGAAAGGTGATCGTAGTGTTTGTGGCAACTATCGCGGTATATCGCTACTATCTACTGTGGATAAAATTCTCGCCAGAATTTTACTTAACCGCCTTCAGGTTATCTCAGAAAAGATCCTCCCCGAGTCCCAGTGTGGATTTCGATCTTCCAGAAGCACAACTGACTTGATTTTCTGCATAAGACAACTACAAGAAAAATGTAGTGAGCAACAGAATCCACTCTTCTTAGTCTTTTATGATCTGGAAAAGGCCTTTGACTCAGTTCCAAGATCTGCTATGTGGGCGGTGCTACAACGCTTTGGCTGTCCTCGACGCTTTGTTGATCTAATCCAAGCTCTGCATGATGGCATGACCGGTCAGGTTTGTCAGCAAAATAAGATCTCTGACGAATTTCCTATCACTCATGGACTGAAACAAGGCTGCGTACTTGCTCCAACACTGTTTGCATTGTATTTGGCTGCAATGCTCTATAAATCGCCCACAAACATCCCAAGTGTAGATGTCGGGTACCGATTTGATGGAGGGCTCTTCAACCTAGCTCGATTTCACTCCAAGAAGCTAACTCAGGTTACGAAGATAACCAATATGTTGTATGCAGATGATGCAGCATCGCCTACACTCACGCCAGTGGAGTTGCAACAGACTGTTAATTGCTACAAGAATGCATGTGAACGTTTTGGTCTCACCATTAATGTTCAGAAGACCAAGGTTCTGGCACAACCCTCACCAGGCATTTCCCTTCCGCACTTCAACATTTCTATCTCAGATACTCCATTGGAGCAGGTAGACCACTTCTCGTATCTGGGCAGTCTGCTATCTGTACACGGCAATTGTGGGCAGGATGTTGAGAAGAGAATCGGTGCTGCCCATGCGGCATTTGGGCGACTATCGCACCGGGTCTTCTTGAATAAAGATCTGACCGTGAAGACGAAGCTCATGGTGTACCAAGCTGTTGTCATCTCAACATTGTTGTATGGCTGTGAAACCTGGACCCTCTATCGACATGACTTCCGAAAGCTTGAGCGCTTCCATCAACAGAAACTTCGATCCATCCTTAAGATAAAGTGGGAAGACCACATCACCAATCTTGATGTTCTTGAGAAAGCGCTTGCTAATAGTATAGAATCATCCATCATTGGTCATAAACTTAGATGGATTGGACATGTCCAAGGGATGGATGATACGAGACTACCACGCCAGGTTCTGTATGGTGAACTCACCTCCGGCACCAGACCTCATGGAGGCCCTAAGAGACGTTACAAGGACCAATTTAAGCAGAATATGAAGTTGACAGGTCTCAATCCACAAACCTGGGACCAGCTTGCTAAAGACCGTTCAACTTGGCGCCAGACCATCCCGGCTGCTGTCAAAATGTTTGAAGAAGAACGTCGTAGAATTGTTAAGGCCAAGCGACAAGCACGAAAGCTCCGTGCAGCACAGCCACGCCCTCCACCAACAGTTCTGTGTGATCTGTGTGGACGTTTGTTTCATGCACGCATTGGGCTGTTCAGTCACCGCAAACATGCCCACAGACCTCAACCTTAGATTATTTTAGACTGTTTTGGAAGAAGATGTATACTCGGAAACGAGTTAAAGCCGACGACCCAGACCAATAGTTTTTGCCTAGACCTATAAATTACTGTGGGCCACGTTAGCTAATATACTCTATATACATCCCTGGTTTTTATCACGCATCAATAATCTTTATCCAGACCAATCGTTTGGCCAATTAATGCTTTTTCACACAAGTTCAAGGTGTATTCTGTATACCACATGTTGATAACAGTACTATGTCAATGTGTGCGCCTCAGGAACGGTTGAAGAAACCTCATGTGTCTGGCAAACATGGCTGCCATTGTTGTTGCTTGAGAAAGAAATAAAAACACATGTATACATGATCTAGCACATGTTTCTGGTGCAGAAGTGATCATGGTTAGTAATTTCAATTGGTAATGTCCCCCAGAATATGAAACAAGGTATGGAAGTGAAATCTTGTGCAAGTTTAACAGCCAGGTTTGGCTCGTGCAGTTTCAATGGATATTCTCCTATAGTTTCTCCCTCAGTGCTATATCCTCATTGAAAGTACAGAAGATGGCTTCAGATTCACATCTTGGTTGCTTACAACTGAAGATTATTTATTGCTCCTCCAGTGGTCATCCCAGTCTTCACCTGTGTAGTAGGTAGTATAAATGGGGCTGTCGTGCGTGCATAAGAATTTTAAAGCAAGTCTACAAGCCTTCTACTTCATTCCATCACAATCTTATCATTTTACTCACTAAGAGAATTTTTCATTGGGAGAAATGAGTTTACATCATTTAAATTATTTTTCAGTTTTCTCAAATATCTTGGTGTTGTAATATTTTTGCTCGCCAGTGTACCATATATATCTTCTCGGGAGTCTTCCGGCACACCCATCCAGCGCCTAGTCAGCCATATCATTGGTGCTTACACGTTATGAAATGCTTCATTTGCACTGGACGTAAATGTTTGAAGGCCTTTTATGCGTGGACAAATCCTTGCAAGATTCTATAATTTAAAGTTAGTGTTGGAAACACAATGGCATGCCCAGTGAGTTTTACAAATATATATTACAAAAATCCTACAAATGTGCAAATCGAACATATAAGGTCCTTTAAGATCCTAATATACAGTACTGATAAAACCTAATTTTAACTTTTTAAGAACCTAAAAATCTGTGGTTGGCCATATTTATTTCTGCATTTTACTGCTTGTGGTTTCCCTTGTATTTTGCCACTTGGTGATTTTACTGATTGGCCATTTGGAAAGTTAGCAGGTGAAGAAAGTGAAGATTTTTTCAGTAGTTATTATAGTTTTTCTATTTAAGGTGTAGAGTCATTTTCATCTCGAAGGTTATTAGTGGGATGAAACTTTTTATTAATGTATATTTCAATGTCTTTGGTGTGTTCATTATTGCTTCTTTTGCTCAGTAAAGTGACAAACTAAGTGCCTCACAGACTCCTTTGCAATAATTATCTATGCCTAGTTCGGCATTAGAACTGTGTGAAAGATCATTATACATTTTATGTAAGCTTCGCTGAATATAACACACAGTGGCACACACACTCTCGCGGTATTAGTAAAAGTGACTGGTACACTAACACAGCAGGTTTTGCCTCCTGCACACTCTCAGCTCTGAATGGCTGGGAATGCTGTGTAGTTCATTTCTTTAGAATTAGGTCTTCCAATGTAAATGAGAAATGTCATGCCAAAATTTAAGATGTCCTGGGTACAATAACAAGCGCATGGGGCTGATTGCCCTTGAGCTCCAGTCCCCTTAAATAAAGCAGTTGTTTGTATAATTTTGGTGTGATTACATTGGGTGTTTTCTCTTGTTTTATTTTTAGGAAATCAGAAATTGAGTACTATGCCATGCTCGCCAAGACTGGTGTCCACCACTACTCGGGTAACAACATCGAGTTGGGAACGGCATGTGGAAAGTACTTTCGTGTGTGTACGCTCTCCATCACCGACCCTGGCGACTCGGACATCATCAGGTCGATGCCTACGGGAGACCCGCAGTAATCTTGTACAAACTCTGTAGGTTAAGGGAAAAAAATAAAATGTTTCATTTTTGTCTAGTTCTTTCTTTTCGTCAGTAAAATCCCTGTGTTATGCTTTTCCTTCCATTTACAGGCAACAAGTTAGGAATTTCTAATTGCCATATTTTCAGTATGTTTGTTTTCTAGGTTTATATAGTGCTTATTGATTATAAGTAGTTAGGATTCTTCACCATGTGTCATGCTCACACTGCATGCAAGAAGTCCAGCAAATTGCATGCCAGGTCGTGATGATAAAGAAAGGGTGTGTGTGGGGTGTTTTTTCAAAACAAGGCAGTGTAGGAGAATAAGCCAAAAGCACATGTTCACTGCAAAGTGAAACATCAATCTCATGTTGTCTTCTCGTATTTAAAATGCTTTTCGCCAGTTAGAGCTCGAGCCAGCCCGGAAGGCGGTGCGCAGAACACACCGCTACCATTACGTCATGCCCCACTTCCATCCCACCAATCACAGTCAGTCTGTCTTGAGAATCTGAGCTAGTGTGTTGTCAGGAAAGCCAAGTGTAAACCAGCGTGAAAGAGACAGGCTGGATGAGCTAAGTGACGGTGTTGCCATACTGCAGGAACTCATGGCAGCAGCCTGCGGTGCAGGGCTCGGCATGGTGGACCTGTTGCAACAGCGGACATGTATCTCTTTCTCTCTCTGCGCAAATCCCAGAGCGCCGGCCGCCTTCCGAGCTGACGTGAGCTCTAGTGTGCGTTAACATCCAGTACACGAGTCTCGCCACAATTTGTCTTAATATATCAAAAGTAAGATTTTGAAATTCCATCACTGTAATAGCCTCCTAGTACCAAATTTCCTGAATATGGTCTTTAAATTAGCAAAGATTAATATGGTACTAGAGTTCTAACTGCTGCATTATCAATTAGTAGGGACCGGAAAAATTCGCATTTGCGATAAATGCGAATTTTTGTAATATGTGTTAAAACCATTTTTTAAATAGTTTTAAGGCGTTCTGAAGCACTGTGGTACCTAAATTCAAAATGCGAATTTTGACCAAAATGCGAAATTAGTACAAATATGCGATTTTGGTGCGAAAATGTGATATTTTAGTGGCGAAATCCACATATTTCGGCGAAATCATGAGAAATACTGCAAATACGACGCATATCTTTTTCAACCGCTCTGATCGATATACCGTATTTGCTCGCGTATATCTCGCCCCCGCGTATATCTCGCACCCCATGTTTTTAATTGAAATTTCAGGGGGAAAAAAGTACTCGCATATATCTCGCATTCATTACTGACACCGTCATATAAGTGACCGTAATAACCTTCAGGTTGAAACACGTTCGATTTAGCGCGCCACAACAGTCGTCATTGTCCAGGAACTTACCCGAAGCGATACTAACAGGAAGAGCGAGCAACAACGAGTTGATCCGAACTTCGATACGAGCCGTTTAGGGATCGAGGCGCCGCGTGCAAGCATACGGCGCAGCGAGAGTGTTAGCACCGGTTAGCACGCTGTACCTCGTTCGCCGCGTCTTCGGCCAAGATTGGCTAAATTCGCCGCCTTGAGACACATTCGAATTAGCGATTCGCACGCCACAACAGTTGTGCAAGTAGGCCTACTGTTACATCGCAGAGAAACGCAGTTCAGTCTTCTCGAATCTCAATGATTTCGTCTTTACGCATTGCTTCGCATCAGAACACGGCCGCGTGCAAGCAAACGGCGCAGCGTAAGTGTTAGCACGCTGTACATCGTTCGCCGCGTCTTCGGCCACGGTTGGCTAAATTCGCCACCTTGACACACGTTCGAATTAGCGATTAGTGCGCCACAACAGTTGCGCAAATAGGCCTACTGTTACATCGCAGGGAAACGCAGTTCAGTCTTCTCGAATCTCAATGATTTCGTCTTTACGCATTGCGTCGCATCAGAGCTCGGCCGCGTGCAAGCATACGGTGCAGCGTGAGTGTTAGCACGCTGTGCATCGTTCGCCGCGTCTTCGGCCACGGTTGGCTAAATTCGCCGCCTTGAGATATGTTCGAATTAGCGATTAGCACGCCACAACAGTTGCGCAAGTAGGCCTACTGTTACATCGCAGGGAAACGCCGTTCAGTCTTCTCGAATCTCAATGATTTCGTCTTTACGCATTGCGTCGCATCAGAACTCGGCCGCGTGCAAGCATACGGCGCAGCGTGAGTGTTAGCACGCTGTACATCGTTGCCGCGTCTTCGGCCACGGTTGGCTAAATGCAATTCAAACCCAGTTGAAAGAAAGTGAAAAATGTGATATCATGCTTGCATTAACTGCAGTTCAGACAGAGTTCAGCATATTTGCTAAATACTGTTTTGTGGACCCCAACGAACAATGTAGATAGCGAGCGTGTGTTGTCCCATTACAACACAGTGGTTACAGACAGACGGTGCAATTTGAAAGAAAGCAATGCTGAACTACTGACAATGCTTTCGTTTGAGGACTATAACTGCACTTCATAACCTTTAAGTCGTTAAAATAATATTACAATGTGATGATTTTTAACTTTGTAAATAGATGCTAATTTTGAAGAAAATAGATGCTAATTTTGAAGAAAATACATGCTAATTTTGAAACAAATAGATGCTAATTTTTCCGGTCCCTATCAATTAGGCTCTGAGCACTAGTGGAACTGAGGCAGATGACCTAGCTCCACCCCTTAAAACAATAACTTACAAGCTTGTAGAATTGAATGCAAAAGCACATTCGACGACTGGTTAAGTCGATTGCCACAATTCCTCCAACAAAGGCCATGTTACTCTCAACCTGGTTTGACGTTGAAAGTTTCTGAATCTCGATCCAAATTAAGCATTCCGAATTCATTGTATATTCACTTGTTGAGAATATCCATCATCCCTGGGGTTCAGTGTCTGTGTCCTCCATTTAAGTCTGTGGTCTTTAACTTTTTGGTCACCCGAGCTATTTCCTGTACTCCATAAATGAAGTTGCAAGGCTCCTTTTATAGAAATTTGAGTGATAACCCTATGAATTCACCGCTGTAGCTGATTTCTATAACACATGGACAAATCATCTGAGACATTTAGTGCTAGACTATAAATGAAACTTCTGTATCTCGGATGTGGTAAGTGTGTTCTGAAGTGAAATATTCTTTAAGATACCATCTTGGCATTTGCCTGACTAGCAGAAGTCTACTCTCGCTCAGCATGCTGTCAATGGGCATGTTTCACAATTCATGAATCAAATGACGAATGCATCAAGTCCTGCCCCTCGTGTGCAACACAGCTCACCACATGTATAACACTGTGTCAGTTCCACAATTATGCAGTCGCTACACAGCCGAGGGAAGGGCATACATTCACAAGTCGGGAAAAATATTCAACATAACTTGCTGAAAACATTATCCATAGGAGCTGACTCGAACTTGTTGATCAAATGTGATGTTTGAGAAGAACATTGACATGTTTGTTTTGAAAACCATAGAAATCATTCACAATTAATCAACAATAGTGAACTCTCAAAAGTAGAAACTGAGGAATTAACGTCAATACTAGAACTTGTGACCAGTAACGTGTTCACGTTCAATGGAGAAAAATATAAACAATCCGAAGGTCTTGCAATGGGGTCTCCCCTCTCCGACATACTAGCTAATATATATTTAGACCATTTAGAATTTGAAACAATAATCAACCATATTGATGGAATTGAATTATTGGGCAGATATGTCGATGACGTTTTTATAATCATTAACGAACAAAGTCTTTAAGTATAGAGCACATATTAGGTATATTTAAAAACATTAAATTCACCGTCGAATCTGAAGTTAACAATGAAATCAATTATTTAGATCTAACTGTAACTAGAAAGGACAATAGACTTCATTACAAAATCTAAGTCGTGACTCCAACCACACTGGTAGTCTTAAAAAGGCAACCTTCACCTCTCATATAAACCGAGTCCTGAGTCTGCCATTGTACCAACAAGAAATAAATGTCATTCATCAAATAGCCAATATCAAAGGTTATAGTCACAATTACATCAACTATCTAATCCATAAAATAAATTTTAAAAAAACACAACTAAATTAGTCAAAAATGAACCCATTAAGAAAACATTTGCAACTTTCACCTATGTAGACCAAAGCATATATACGGTTACCAATATTTTAAAGAAACATAACTAAGTATCGCTTTCAAAACGAACAATTCCAACTTCAAAATTTTTTTCAACTCGAGTAAAATTAGCACCACCAACAAATACTCTAAATCGGGTGTGTATGAAATCAAATGTAACAATTGTACAGCTAATTACGTGGGACAGACTGGTAGGAGCTTTCGCATTAGTTATGCTGAGCATTTTTCAGCAATGGAGGAAAGTGGACATGTATTCACCAGCATAGACGACGACGTCAACGTGTTGCATTGTGTGTCCAAAGGCAGCTTAAGGAACATATTGGAGAACATGCACATCAACACATTTCAAAGATCTAATTCGCATAAAAATCTGAACGAAATTAATTTTGATACCAATGTGTGTTTTGATACGATAGCAGACCACCTCAACTCCAAAAAATTTAAACCACCATAGGCAACAACAGTTTTAACATCAGTCATCCCCCCGCCCTCTCTGTTTCACTTTAAACATCTCGTGAATCCTCTCCTCTGCCCACCAACTCTCCCCTTCCCCCTCCACAGCAGGCAGCCGGCTCTCCTTACAGAGCCAAGCAGGTCAGATGTGTACATTCCATCCTGCACTCAACATGGAGCATGACCTCCAGTGAACCACGGCGTGTTGTCGCTCACTGACGTCAGTAAGTAGTTCACCTTTAACTTTCACGTCCGCAGTAATATATTCCATAAATGGCACATCAATAACGCACTACAATGTCCATTCTTTTCTTCTTCTTCAGGTGTTGGAAACATTCAATCACATTGGATTTTTTCAACAGGCGCATTCAACTTGAGTTTTGACTAATGTAAGTTTTATTTACAATCAGTCCTTTAGTCTAGGTTTGTTAATATTTCCATTGTCAAGTCTTACCCCCCAAACGGATTCATTTCAGGTCCGTGAAGCAGAGTATTTGACTGAATAGAATGCTGGAAATAATTTTTTACCCTAAAGTCACGTATCAGGAAGGGCAACTGACCAGTTGTACCAGTAATAACTGAATCACTCGTTGAAAGGCACTAAGTCCAGTTTTTAAAGTTTTGAGATAAACAAAAAACTGTTTTTCTGCTCTTGTGATGAAATATGAGACTTAGTTATTTGTATGTGGAAAGTGCACACAAACACCGATATAACAAAATCAAAATAGCATTGTTCCGTATGTTACAATTTTATTGACAAAATACGAAACTGGACTTGTCAACACGGAACGAGCAGAACCTTTGAGCGAGGAATATCATTCACATTCTTAGTTATTTCCTTTATTTCTAAATGAACTAATTTATCCTGAAGCCTGAAGAAAAAGGTAACATGATTGTAATAACTGTTATTTTCATGTTGAAACGCCTCAACTGCTGGACTAAGTTCCTTTCAACACAAAATAACTAGCTTGATGGCTGTGGTAATAGCAGAAGCGCTGCCAGGACATGGTTCCATTCACCCCCAAAACAAGCATCTTGCTTCCTAGGATGGAAAATCGCGGTAAAAAGGATTTGTCAAAAATGTGGACTTATTGCCTTTCAACAACGAGCGATAAAATTGCATTTGTCTGATCATATATGTATATCTATAATGTTTTAGAATCTCAAAGGTTGAAAAAGCCTCAAGTGGCATAGAACTTCTAGTCTTTGCTTAAAATTGTTAAGGGTTTTGGCATGAAAATTACGAGCTCGTAAACCCTGTGCTCTTCAATGGTTAGTAGAGGATCGAACATAGCCCTTTGGTGTACATTGGTCCTGGTCTGACAGTTATTCTACTGCCAACACACATGCTTTATCTTAGTTGCTTGCTGCTACTTGTGTTCAGGTTTCATGGCTAAGCCACTGAATGGATTGTGATGAAATTTATGAGCAGTTGTGTAACACAGGAAGGCCAAGGAGGCAGTGGATAGGGACAGTACGATCAGAGATGGAGAAGAATGGCTTTAATTGGGACAATAAGAACAAGTGGTGCACCACGATGGGAAGAAATAGAGAGCACTTTTTTACCACACTCGGGAAACTGGACAATGATGATGGTGTGATACAGTAGCGATTCTAAAAATGATTTCATGAGTTGTAACAAAGAAAATTGAGATGGAAAATGGTAATGAAAGGAGGTAGTGTAATAATGTTATTGGTATTACGTCTCTTTTAACTACTGTGGCTTTTAGAGAAGCTGGGGTACCGGAATTTTGCCCGTAGGGAATCCTTAACATGCCAGTAAATCTATTTACATGGCTCCCTCACATTTGCGCGGCAACAGACCGCTTGTATTTGATCCTGCAACCTTGGACGCGGCAGGCGAGAAGGTTACCACTAAGCCACGTAGCCAGACAATGAAAGGAGACTTCAATGGTGAGACCTGTCCATGAGCCATGGACTCAATTCTGACAAATGCTTCAAGTATCACCAAACTTGTTTCAACAGTGTTGTCTTCTTAACCCTTTGAGCGCCGCGTGCTATTACGGTTTGCCTACCGCTGAGCGCCAAGGCCAGTTTTCGTTTTTTGCAAGCTTTTGTTTGATCACTCATAGTTCAGCTGTTATTATAGGTAGAAACTTGAAATTTTCATTATTTGTTTACTAATATGATGGCCTATACGAATAAAGCCTTACTCAGTTCATTTATGACCATTTGTAAACATTTGGCAGCCAGAACCCAAAAATATTAATTAAAAACAAAACCAAAGTTTAGCAATAAAATTTTGGTAGAACAAAAATATTTTTATACATCGCGAACCTACTTATTGAATAGTACGACTTATTATGAAGCTATATTGAAAATTTCATTCATTTTGAACCTAAAATAAATCTGTAATAATAATAATTAATTTACATATTCAAATGAGCCAAAAATACAACACAAGTCTTATTACATTCGTTTGGTTTATATGTCAATACTTACGGAATACAATACAAACTTCTTTTACATAACACTTACATAACATATTACAAATAATAATAATAACAATGATAATACTGATAATAATAAAAATAATAACCAAAAAATATTCTTCGATCATATTACGAATAGTGTTCTAACTAATAGGAGATCGGCTCATTTTCACAGCAATAAAAAAATGAACAAGTAAAAGATCGAGAGCAACTAGACACAAAGCGGACAACGTGCACAGCAGGACTGTTAGTGTTGATGCCGCGCCAAAAAATATGCCTGCTGATTGGACTAATATACTGAAACAATGGCATTAAAATTAAAAGAGGCTCTTTATTGCAAAAACAGTAAGTCTTTAACTAACTATATTGAGAAATTCTGAAAGGAAATGACTGTAACTATTAATAATAAAAAATAAATACTGAACGTCCTTTTGAAAGGACGTTGGCATTTTTCAGATGAAAACCAAACGGGCTTTCAAAAGGACGTTGGCGCTTAGAGGGTTAATGTATTATTTATTCACATTGGAGCACTCTACATTTAAGTCCTAGGAACATTAACTAGAGATTTGACTTTCAGCTTCCCCTTCTACTCCCAAACTCTGACTTGGCTACCCTTTCTTCGTCAGTTAATGTATTGTTTTTGTTCAAGAGGTTTTAGTTTAAGTATTATGTGTCAATTCTCCAGAATCCACTTTTTTCCTCTGTTGCATTGTTATACCTCCTGGACCTGTATTGTTCTTGGCTTTATTTTGTATAATTGTATGGTTACCGTATATTATTAGATCAAATTTTTAAAGAATTGAGAGAAATTAAATTTATCCGGGCAAGTCCATCTGCTTTGACCTTCTGTGTCATTGGCCTGGTACGCTTCACCAAGATACTCGCACACACATTGGTTGTGTGTAGAATTTGTCTGATAACCGGTGTTAATTGTGATGACTGTATTAGTGTGTGTTATCTGTTTTTTAATTTAAGTACTGCAACTTAGAATTTTTCAAATACACTGACCGGCAAAAAAAGTGAAACAGTTAAAAAAAGTAATATAAATAGTCTAAAATTAGCCATGAAAAAGATTTAATCACATTTTAAAAGCTTTTCACGCATTAGAACAAACATCTGAAACATCCGTGAATAGAAATTGATAATATGACATTTCTTAGGGTGGTTTATTACCACCAATTAACCCCTGATCTTCGATGAGCCCATCTTAGTGGTTTTATGGCGGGAAGCGCACTGTAAGCGTTTACGGTTTATGAGTGTTGTCGCTCGCTTATTGTTGTTCTAGGCATAACAACTGGCATTTGTTGAACACGTGTGAACCATTGTCATACATTTTAGCAAGTTATCCATGTGCAGTTCACACTAAAACGTGCCTCTTAGCCGTGAAGGAGCTGCACAGGCAGTTGCATTGGTGGAGGATGACTGCAGCTTCCGTTATGTTGTTGAGGACATTGGATCATCTCTCGGTAGCATTCACCGTGCAGTGCAACGTTACAGAGAACTCCAAACTTACGACAGGAGACGAGGGTCAGGCCGTAGAAGATGCACAAGTGCCAGGGATGACAGATTTCTCACCCTGCAAGTTCTGCGTGATCGCCATACCACAGCAGTCCAGGCACGAAATCAACTGGAAAATGTCAGAAATGTTAGAGTGAGTGAGCGAACAGTAACAAGAAGGTTTGAAGAAGCTCATCTTTCGTCCAGGAGACCTGCACGTGGACCCGCACTCGAACATCACAGAGAGGCGCGTCTTCGCTTCGCAAGGCAGCATCTGGGATGGACCCACGAGCGGTGAGCCTCTGTTCTCTTCACTGACGAGATTCGCTTTAATCTTAGATCTCCTGATGGAAGAGAAAGAGTGTGGAGAAGGCGCGGAGAGAGTTACAGCCCTGTTGCTTTCTCCTCCAGGGCTCCATTTGGAGGTGGCTCGGTTATGGTGTGGGGTGGCATCAACGTTATGGCCCGCACTGAGTAGATGTGCATCGATCACGCGGCGCTCAATTCCCAAAGGTACATCGAAGTGATCCTGATGAACCATGTGATGCCCTTTGCGCCTTTCATAGGTCAGAATTTCATGCTGATGCAGGATAATGCCCGCCCTCATGCTGCTCGCTGTGTTGTACAATATCTACAGGAAGTGGGGATTCAAACCCTGGACTGGCCAGCTCGTAGTCCTGACTTGAACCTCATCGAACATGTATGGGATATGCTTGGAAGGAACATCAGACAGCTTGACCACACCACCTTGGCACAACTGAGAACATCGCTGCTGGAGGAATGGGATCGCGTCCCGGCAGATGCCATTCAACGAGTTGTAAACAGTATGCCTGAGCGTTAACAAGCTGTCATAGACGCTAAGGGTGGAAACACTCGTTTTTAGTGACCATTGTTCTCGTGCAGTGCAGTGCAAACATTAATACTGTTTTGTTTGGCAATACGTTTGAAGTGTGTTGTAAAACATGTTTCGGTATTTTCTGTAGCCAACTATCTAAAATGTACATGAATAATGCAAATATTGGAAAACCGATACATTTTGTGGAATAAATTAAGAAATTACATAAAAATTAAAATGTTCCACTTTTTTTGCCGGTCAGTATAGTTCCTACTTTTGCCGCCAAGTGCCACCGTCAACAACTACCAGGCCAAGTTCAGAACTTAGCTACTAGATGCCATCGCAGTTGGCTCTTGGCAACGAACGTAGAAACCTATCCAATTTAGCTTCACACAGGTGCAATTAGTGGAAGGTTCTTTAAAATGCCATAAATCTATGACATGGGACCGCCGGCTTTACTTCCCCTCCAAAGGAAGGCATACTGAGGGATTTTTAACGCTCTTAAAAAATCCGACGGCTTCGGCCGGGTTTGAACCCGACTACGCCACCAAAGCCGCCCGCACACACATTGAGATCACCAGATTTTCTCCTTAATTTTCATTGAAATTTGATTTATCACCATAATGCTCAACTGGGAAATGTAGTTTTCTTAATAATATTTTTTTACATTTTATAATTATTTTTTTCTTCACATAACACCACAGCCCAAATAGGGCCTTGGTCTACCAAGCAGCCACTGCACAGACATTTGGCCAACATATTGTGGGTTGACATGTAGTCAGCACGTCGAGTCTCCTCGGCCGGTAATCTTGGTTTCTCTGACCGAGGCACTGCCTCACTGTCAGAAAGCTACTCAATCGTCCTTGTGAGGCTCAATGCATCCCAGCCCTCGCACCAGTTTCTAAAATCCCTATTGTAGCCGGGAATCGAACCCAGGGCCTCTAGGTTAAGATGCAGACATAGGCCAGCATGCATTTATAAATACCTGCGTATAATTGGGTCAGTACGGTCTGCATGCCGAATGGTGTATCCACGCACGGCATAGTGACCAGTGCAATGAGTCTACTCTTCATTTCAAGTAGTTCCATCTTTTGCTACGAGATGTCACTGACACCTAGGGGTGAATGTTGGAACTTTGATAGGAGCGCTTCAATGAAATCTGACCTGCAAATTTAGCTTCACAAAAGTTTAATTAGTGGAAGGTTCTTTTACATGCTATAAATCTATGACATAGGACGCCAGCTTTACTTCCCCTCTGAAGGAAGGCATACTTAAGGATTTAAATGCTCTTTAAAAAATCTGACGACTTCGGCCGGGTTTGAACCTGCGATCTTGGGCATAGAAGCTACAATAAGTGAGGGTGTTGGAAAACTGTCAGGGAGATGTGACGTGATATCATGTAGTCTTGCCTACTCATACCCCCTTTCCTTATTTTCCTTTAATGCTAAACTGGACCTGAGCAGGAATTCCGGTGGGACTGAATCCCAAAAGGTTAAGTTCCACAAGTTGTCTGGCCCACCAGATCAACCAATTCACCTGTACAATGCTCTGCTCGCACAGGTCAGGGTTTGCGTGCTTTATGGAAATGCCCTCGCTAGAGCACTACACTGAAATTAATAGAAAAGAGACTATGGTTTTATTCCATTTAAGCATGGAGTGATATTCCTAATGTATAACTGGCAGAAATTAGTGTGAATACAAAAATATAGCATTCAACTACGTCATCTCTCTGGACAAGACGTCATCCCAGAAAGCCTGAGTATGGTAAGCAAGGTGAGGACATACAGTAATTGGACACGAAAAGAGAAATAAAGACACATGAAAAAAAAAAATTAGTCAGTCTGAAAGACTAGACGTATCATTTCAAATGATGCAAGCTACACATGTTAGAAAGGCTCAGGAGGGCTTCTCGCTTCGCTCGAAACCCCAGGACTCTTTCAACAGACTACATTACCCATTAACTTAGGCTTCCCGTGCGGGCACCTCTTTAAGGGTCACCCTGTATTTGAGTCTGACATATTTTACAACTCTTTAAGGGTCACCCATTATTTGAATCTGATATCTTGCAAACCTCTTTAAGGGTCACCCTGTATTTGAATTGAATCTAACATACTGTACACCTTGTTAAGTGTCACCCTGTATTTTGCACCGACATCCTGCACACCTCTTTAGGAGGCACCCTGTATTCTTATCTGGCATCTTGTATATCTCTTTAGAAGTCAACCTGTATTCTTGTGTGACATCTTGTATACCTCTTTAGGAGTCACCCTGTATTCTTGTCTGACATCTTGTGCACCTCTTTAGGAGTTACTCTGTATTCTTCTCTGCCATCTTGTACACCTCTTTAAGAGTCACCTTGTATTCTTTCTGGCATCTTGTATATCTCTTTAGGAGTCACCCTGTATTCTTATCTGGCATCTTGTACTGTATTTTGCTCTGACATCCTGCACAGCTCTTTAGTAGGCAGCCTGTATTCTTGTCTGACATCTTGTATATCTCTTTAGAAGTCACCCTGTATTCTTGAGTGACATCTTGTACACCTCTTTAGGAGTCACCCTGTATTCTTGTCTGACATCTTGTGCACCTCTTTAGGAGTCACCCTGTATTCTTCTCTGCCATCTTGTACACCTCTTTAAGAGTCACCTTGTATTCTTATCTGGCGTCTTGTATATCTCTTTTAAGAGTCACCCTGTATTCTTATCTGGCGTCTTGTATATCTCTTTTAAGAGTCACCCTGTATTCTTATCTGGCATCTTGTACACCCCTTTAGGAGTCACCCTGTATTATTTTCACTTCGCTCGAAGCCCCAGGTCGCTCGACGCCCCAGGACTCTTTCAACAGACTCCATTAACCATTAATTTCGGCTTCCCGCGTGGCGTCCTTTACCCATTAACTTAGGCTTCCCACGCGGCTGCATGACGTCACTTCCGTCTCTGTCCTGCATAACTTTCGACTCAAGCATAACGACAAAATCGACAAGATCATTTGAAATGATTTTAAAAAACACAAGCATAATTTAGTCAGTCTACTTTCTTTAACCACTAAAAATAAGTTTATTGGAATATTCGGACTTTCACTGCCAGGGTTTCCTCCCTCTTCTGCTGTCCAAAACAAATATAATTATATATTTTAGACACATGTAATGAAAATCCACTGCCTGCTTCCAGTCTCCGACCGGGTCAGGAATGGAATGAATGAAGCCCCTATCTAGCGGCGAGGATATGAACTGTGCCGGCTGCCGAGGCCTGACGCACTCCTCTGGGGCAATGATTAAATGAATGACAGATGAAATGAAATGATAAGGGAGAGTGTTGCTGGAATGAAATTGTGACAGGGAAAACCGGAGTACCCGGAGAAAAACCTGTCTGCCACCGTTTTGTCCAGCACAGATCTCACATGGAGTGACCGGGATTTGAACCACGGACCCAGCGGTGAGAGGCCAGCGTGCTGCCGCCTAAGCCACGGAGGCTTCTTTAGACACATGTAATTTTTTTTAATGTTATTTTTCGCATGTCCCAGGGATTGGGATTATATCGTGTTTATCGACTGACAAGTTTTACTATCAATTGTCAGGGTAAAGTCACTGCACTTGGGTGACTGCCAACAATCTTGATCACTATACCATGATTGTTAAATTTATTCACAATGAATAAAGTAAAATAGTTCTTCCACCCTGTCACTGCTTAATCATTTTTTTATATTGAATATATCAAATTGACCACCAAATTTTAATTTAAGCAAATGATAATATATTGAGAACCAATCTTTAATATAAAAGCAAGATATATTATTGAACCAATTTTATTACTATCGTGCATTCCCTTTTAAGGGAGTGTGTGAATTTGAACAATTTTCATGACAACCCAGTCTTGCAGTGATGTTCTTCCCAAATCCTCTTCTATCATGCACTATGTTCTTTCTTCCGTTCGTCATTGAAACAATTTTAATATAAGCAAAATAAATTGTATTGACCCAATTTTAATATAATCAAAATATATTGTATTGACCCAGTTTTTAATAAAATATATTGTATTGACCACATTTTTAAAAACATATATTGTAGTGACCCAATGTTAATATAAGCAAAATGCATTGACCCAATGTTAATATAAACAAAATATATTGTACTGACCCAATTTTAATGTAAGCAAAATAAATCTTAATGACCCAACTTTTAATAAAATATATTGTATTGACCCAATTTTAAAGAACATATATTGTATTGGCCACATTTTTAATAACATATATTATAGTGACCCAATGTTAATATAAACAAAATATATTGTTCTGACCCAATTTTAATATAAACAAAATATATTGTACTGACCCAATTTTAATATAAACAAAATATATTGTAGTGACCCAATGTTAATATAAAAATATATTGTATTGACCCAATGTTAATATAAACAAAATATATTGTACTGACCCAATTTTAATATAAACAAAATATATTGTACTGACCCAATGCTAATATAAACAAAATATATTGCACTGACCCAATTTTAATATAAACAAAATATATTGTACTGACCCAATTTTAATATAAACAAAATATATTGTACTGACCCAATTTTTTTTAAAACAAAATATATTGTATTGACCCAATGTTAATATAAAAATATATTGTATTGACCCAATGTTAATATAAAATATATTGTATTGACCCAATGTTAATCTTCTTCTTCTTTCCAAGTATTGGGCCAAATGTCCCGTTACGGTCTTGCACTTTCCCTCCATCTCTTCATCGGACGTCCTATCGATCTATTTCCCCGTGGCTGGTAGCGAAGGATCTCCTTTGGTAATCTTCCAGGTTCCATCCTTTGGACATGATGCTTCCAGTTCTCTTGGTAGTCACAAATGTATGTAGTTATTGGTTTCACTTTTAGTTCCTTCAGCACATCCTCGTTTCTCTTATGATCCCATTTAGTATAGCCTGCCGTTCGGCGCATAAAGGTCATTTCGCGTGCTGTGAGTCTGGAGATGTCCTGAGATCTTATTGTCCATGCCTCGCTGCCATAGCAGTGTTATACAAACGCAAGCGTGTATGCCTTTGGACAAGAGATGGCTTCATAACGTGATTGATGATTCCTGTTGTTCTGGTAAAATTAGTTATTTTTGCAGTTATGTCTCGTTCTTCTTGAAAAGACAAATGATATCCTAAATACTTGAATTCGTTAACTCTTTCTAAAATTTTACCGGGGATAGGGTCCTTATCCTTAAAGGCCATTACTTTAGTCTTTTCAGTAGAAATGCACACGCTGAATTTTGATGCCACCTTCTGGAGGTTGAATACTGACCACTGCAGATCGTCTTCAGATGCTGCTACCAATGCAACATCATCAGCAAATAGTATAGCATCTAAATTTTTTAGATGCCTGCTGATAGGTATTGAACCATGTCTTTCACACCTCCATTCCTTTATTATAGCATTCATGTAGATTATGAATAGCAATGGAGAGAGTCCACAGCCTTGTCTTACCCCTCTGCTGATTGGCATCAACTCGGATTTATGATTACTTAACCTTACTGCAATAAGAATACCACTATACATGTTGTAAATGTTATCAATTAATTGTTGGGGGGACACCATCCCTGGCCTATATGTCAATAAGTCTGTTTCTGTCAACAAAATCAAAGGCTTTCTTAAAATCAACAAATGATATGTGTGTTTCCAAATTGAACTCCCTGCGTTTTTCGATCAAAATTTTTAAGGAGAAGTATGCATCTGCACATGTGCGATCTTTTCTAAACCCATATTGCTCATTACAATGTTAATATAAACAAAATATATTGCACTGACCCAATTTTAATATAAACAAAATATATTGTACTGACCCAATATTAATATAAACAAATTATATTGTACTGACCCAATTTTAATATAAACAAAATATATTGTACTGACCCAATTTTTTTAAAACAAAATATATTGTATTGACTCAATTTTTTTAAACACAACATATTGTATTGACCCAATTTTTAATATAAAACATATTATATTATATTGCAGGACGAAATATCTATTCTACATTATTCTCTGTGACTTAAGTCAACCAAAAAGGAAGAATCATGGTTATTTCATGTCTACTAAGGACTATCGATTAATGCAGATCACCCAATGTCTACTACAAAACAGACTGTTCTTTGTCACCTTGAATAGCAAGAAAAACCGATGGAGAGTCCAGAAGAACGGCCTTCCTCAAGGCGGTGTGCTGGCACCGTTGCTGCACAATATCTACACCAATGACCAACCTGTCGGAACGAACACAAGATCTTTCATTTATGCCGACGATACAGCAGTTGCAGCCCAAGGATGTACGTTTGATGAGGTGGAAACGAAGCTGACTACAGCCCCCGAAGACCTGGCAGAGTACTATGACAATAACCACCTAAAATCTAATCCAACCAAAACACAGGTCTGTGCGTTTCACTTGAGAAATAGACAAGCTAGGAAGAAACTGGAAGTAACTTGGAGGGGAAAACAACTACAACACTGTGACACCCCTACATACCTCGGAGTAAAGCTCGACCGCTCACTCACGTTCCAAGACCATTGCGAAAATATGAAGCTCAAAGTCTGCAGCCGAAATAATATCATACGCAAGCTCACTAACAGCACATGGGGGGCTCAACCAAGTGTACGTACGTCTGCTCTAGCTCTATGTTTCTCCACTGCAGAATATGCAGCACCAGTCTGGCAGAACTCCGCACACGCCAGGAATGTTGACACCGCTCTCAACGAGACGCATTATGACAGGTTGTCTACGACCAACTCCAGTTGACAAAATCTACCATCTTGTAGGCATAGCACCTCAGGATATTGTAATGGTTTCTATTGCCCTCACGTTGAGCGACAATTGTAGCAGTCTTGCTAGCCCACATGTTGAGCGACAAGTGTAACGTTAATTAGTGCCCCATGTTGGTAGCGACAAAGTGTAACGGTTTGGCTTTGCCTAAGCTATGTTGTTTTAATGGGCGCCAAGACTTCAACGCAATGCTGAAATCTAAATTTGTATTTAACAACGTCTAGCTCTGGTAGAACACCTTCAAGAATCTATTCACTCAGATCGTGGTATGATTTGATCATTAACCCAACAAACAATTGTATCAGGAGAAGGAATTGGTCTATATCTAATGCTACCTACTGAAAGCAAAGATTGCATTGTAAAAGAAATGAATTTATTATATAAAACAAGTATAGCAAAATTAATAATAATAATAAGTATAAAATTTAAATTGGAGCGTTGCGATTTTAAAATTACCGATAGAAAATTACGTGAAAACGGAGTCTGATAAATTGATTTTACTCTTATTTCCAAGCTATGAAGTTACTGAAATATGAGATATAAAACAAAGAAAAATGAGAGATTGCGTATTTCTGCGTCATTCGCGCTTACCACTGGAAATTGCCAAAGCATTTCCCTCGTACTTGATGATGCTGTGTGCTTCCCACAGTCTCCTGGACGTCGTCATCTCCGTCGAAATTTGATGATATTCTGGTAGATTAGATAATTCTATGGTCCGTACATCGGACCCAAACACTCGTACAACCACACTGGTTAAGTTTTACAAAAGTTAGTCCTCCACTCCACGGAACATCGGAGCGACTCCCGCGAGCAACCGTACTCGTTAAGTTCTACACTGATTGTCCTCGCACTCCACGGAACATCGGAGCGACTCCCGCGTTAACCATACTCGGCAAGTTCTACACAGATTGTCCTCGTTCAACGGCGCGTCGAACGATATATCCACACGTTGGCTCCCCCACCATGGTACCGACTTCCAGCTTACGTGGTCTCCACTGATTGGCTGAGCACGCCGCTACTTCCCCTCCTCTGGCTCATTACACACGGCCCGCGAATGAAGAAGTCGATTTCCGTTCCATATATTCGCCTTTTCTTGACGCTGCGACCCAAGCTTGCGTAATACTTCCTGACAAGAATAAGCTTGTATTTGAATTCCCCGTGACTCATCTCTCTCAAGTACCCTAACTGACAAAACTCCGTAATCAGATAATTTTCTATGATATCGTCGTTCGTAATAATTTGCTTGATAGCGTTTTCTAATACATAGAAAACCTCTCTGTATGCTTATAATTTTTATAAAATGCTCCGAAATATCATAATAATAATTATAATAAATTAATAATAATAATAAATTAACGTGAAAAATTCACTTGGCTGAACAATTTGCCGCGTAAATAAATATAGAATGGCTTCCTACTGACTTATGCCAGTGGCATAAAAACCTCTCGAAAAACACGTTACATATTCGCCTCGGATCATCGGATGATTTACCGTGACGACGGTCCATTATCCGATTATCCCAGACACGTTAATAAACCCCATCCAAAATACATATTACATACATGAAATCACCCTAAATTACAGATATATACACTCATAATTTTTCTTCACGCACTTTGCGTCAAAGTTTGTTGTCACTATGGATTGCACTTTGCAACCAGTCCAATGTTTTACATATAGAATAGTGTTCCACGGATATTTCCGCCTCTCAAATTTCTCTATGTTGGAGAAATAGACATAATTAATGTGTGAGCACTATGTATTTATGATGTCATATCACACGCATTGAAGGTGTTCTGATATATTTATATCACCATAGAACTTCCTAATTTCACTGGAGGTCCCTTCCTTATGGTGAAGTTTAATCTCACTTATCACTGAGCACACGATCACACTATTGTGGCAGCGCCTCCTGACCATCATACTTGATCTCTCTTTATAAAAGATGAAATTAATATTGACTTCTGAAAAAAAAAACCAGTAAATGCGCATTACATATAACACCAAATATATCTGTGCCGTAATCGCCCTGTCTTGTTAAGTTCCCATAGACCATATTCTACTTAATACTAGTTCTCAACACAGACCATTTCTCCTCACACAAATAATACCATTGTACAAATTACCTTAAATTACACACTTACAAATCTTACATGGCGAGGTCGTAAACAGAAATCACGTGTGCTGTTATGTATGAGTTTCATGAAGGACTGTCTCGCATTCTGATGGCCCATCTTTTGCCTCGTGAACGCCTTAAGCAAAAATACCCTGTTCAAGCGCTCACCCATCTCTTGGAGGCAAATGGGAATTCACCAGCGCTACCAAATTCTGGCCTTGGTGTATCGAGACATTTTAGTGCTCAAGAGCATCCGACAATCCCGTCATATTTCCCTGTACCTTAAAAACTCTCATTTACTTACATACTACCCCCCTGTGTGACTTCTGATACGCCTGCCTGGAAGACCAGATCCTCCCACGCACCAAATACCACACTTACTCATTTGATAGGCTGGCTCGCCAGCTAAACACACTCACTTTATGACACATATTTTCGTAGACTATGTATATTATACGTCCCGTATAATCTGTTTCCCTCACTATTCTCCAGCACATATGCTGTTTTCCCAATACGTTTGGAAACTATAAATGGGCCCTCGTAGAGATAAAAGAACTTGGACATGACTTTCTCTAGCTTATTTGACTGTTTCGGCACTCTAAGTAAGACTCTGTCTCCCGGCTCGAATAGGTCAAATTTAGTTTCTTTTTGTTGGCGAATTCTCTTTTGTGCTGACTTAGATAAATTCTGTTTCGCCAACTGGACAATGTAATCCATCCCCGGTTGCTTACCCTCATTTAATCCCAACACCCTCGCTAGTTCATTTTGTGGTCTTTTTCCGAAGTGAACTTCGTATGGCGTCAATTTCGTGCTCTCATGCTGGACAGAATTCAGCCAAGTCTCGACCTTGGGAAGATGTCCAACCCAGGCCGCATGCTTGTCATGCACTAGAGTCCGAAAAAGACGAGCCACTTCCCTTAATGGACGCTCTGCAGAATTACCCTGAGGGTACCTTACAGAGGAATGAACGTGTGTTATACCAGCTTCCTGCATACTGGTTCTCCATTTCTTTGCAGTAAACTGTGGTCCACTGTCAGATAGTATCCTGAGAGGAAGGCCAAACTCAGGTACATACTTATTAATGATCAGACGGCTACACGCTAGTCCCGTGGCTTTCCTTAGCGGATATAGCTGGACATACTTACTAAAAGCGTCAATAACTATAAAAATGTACTCGTAGCCGTACTGTCCTTGAACGATCGGGCCAAATAAATCCACACACAGTAGTTCGCCGGGACTACTGGTGAGAACTGCCGATCTCTCCCCCACTAAATATTTAACTGGATATTTACTCCTTTGACAGGTGTCACACATAGCTAAAATCCTCCTAACATCCCTTCCCTTTTTCTCCAAATGAAGTCACGACCAATTTCATAGAAGACCTTGGCAGCACCAAAGTGTCCTAATTCCCTATGAATGAACCAAATTAGCTCCTCCCGCAAAGTGGCAGGAACACATATTGCCCACCGATTATTCCTACATTTCCTTGCAAGAAGCCCATCCTGCATCTTGTACGTGAACCGTCCTACTTTCACATACTCTTCTTCACCTATTTCTAGGCTTGCCATACGTCCCGGTATTTTGCTCTTGTCCCGGAGTCCCGCCCGGTTTTATCAATATCCCGGAAAACGGCCGTAAGAAGTAAAAAGTAATGAATTTTTGTGTTGAAGAATCTTTCATGAATCGGTTACTTTTCAACAATCAACATCGTAGACTATCGCGCACAGAGTTCAGAGTTTTTTTGTACTTGTTTTTGTAGTTAGACAAGAAGTTGTAGTTTTTCAATAAATAATAAGATTTAGTAATAGTTCAATTAGAAAAATTATGAAGTTTTTTAAATTGTATTTTATTAACACTTCTTTCTAGATGGTAGACCAGAAAAAATTATCGTTAAAAAAGAAAAATTATATAGGCCTATTTTTATGTAGCAAATATTCTTTTTTATTTTAAAGAGGTGTGTAGAACTAACAATTTAGGGCGCCAGATTCCCCCCTCCCGTCACTTGCGAGGCTTAAAAAAAAAGGCTTAAAACTCACCAATTTTGCTTCTAATTTAAAAAAAAAATCCTGGGGGAAGACCCCTGTAAGATCATCCCATATTAATGTGTCCCGGTTTCACTCACCAAAAATATGGAAAGCCTACCTATTTCCAACCTAGCCAGTGGCTCCTTTAACTTAACGTCATCACGTGGCTCCACTAGCATATTTCTCAGTGTCTGTAACGATGCCCTGTTTCTACTGTCCACACATGCACATATTAAAATACCATCCTCTGCTTTAACCACAGGATAATCCCTACATAAATTAGTGTCCCTCGATAGCATGTCTGCAAGAATGTTATCTTTACCTTTAATATATTTTACTGTGAATTCGTATTCCTGCAGAGCAAGAATCCACCTACTAACTCTGTTAGAACTGAGTTTACAAGTCCTCATATACAGTAATGCATGGTGAGCTGTGTGGATCTCAAATTTCCCCCCTACTAAACACATTCTAAATTTCCCTAAACTGAAAACAATACCTAAAAGCTCTAACTCAGTAATCGTGTATCTTTGCTCTGCTGCTGTCAGTCCTCGCGAGGCTAAAGATACAATGCACAGATTACCCTCATCATCTTTCTGCCATAATACTCCAGCAATGCCTATATGTGAAGCATCTGTCATAACCACATATTCCTTATCTTTTAAAGGATATTTCAGCACTACAGCTTTCTCAAAACCTTCCTTTAGCGCTCTAAAAGCCTGATCATGCTTGGACTCCCATCTCCACCGAGTCCCACTTTTAAGCAATTCCCTGAATGGTTCTACCAACCCTGAGTATTTAAGAACGAACCTCCTGAAAAAGTTGCAAATTCCCAGGTAAGTTTTTAACAGTTTAACATTCTGTGGCACCTCTGCGTTAAGTATCTTATTAACCCTACTTTCTTCTGGTGTTACACCTCTACTCGACACTCTATGACCTAAAAATGTCACTTCTGACTGACAGATCTAACTTCTGAAAAACTATATCTAAATGACGTAGATGCTCCTCAAAACTGCGTGAACTAATTACCATATCATCAATGTAAATGGTTACAAACTCTCCTGTGTCATCCCCTAATGCGATGTTTAAAGCCCTAATTAAAGCTGCTGAACTACTCTTTAACCCATAAGGTGTTCTACAAAAT
The DNA here is from genome assembly GCA_946902985.2 of Meconema thalassinum. Classification (NCBI taxonomy): domain Eukaryota; kingdom Metazoa; phylum Arthropoda; class Insecta; order Orthoptera; family Tettigoniidae; genus Meconema; species Meconema thalassinum. The sequence continues at coordinate 173,482,900 of OX336398.1, read as the reverse complement.
TGATAAAGATTATATTTATGACTAAAAGCTGTAAATGGTCTATCTTCGTACATAAGTGGCACTTGCCAAAAACTGGAACTCAAATCTACACAAGTGAAATACTTCTTCCCCTCAAATGTTTGCATTAATTCCTCTATTGACATAGATTTCAGCTGATCTGAACTAATTCTACTGTTAACCAAACGAGCGTCTAAACAAATACGAACTGTGCCGTCGGTCTTGGGTACCGTGATCAAAGAATTAACCTACGGACTGTTAGAGTGCTCAATAATCCCATCTTCAAGCATCTGATTAATTTGTGCCTCAACTGCACTCTGATAAGGGAAAGGTACAGGATATCTATGTCCTGTGAATACTGACCTATCAATAACGTTCAATGAATGTGTATAGCAATTGGCCATACCAATGCGATCCTCAAAAACTCTCCTATTACACCATAACACATCATAGAGCCGAACACATTGTTCCACCTCTATATTTCCCTGAAATGCAGCATCACGTAACGAGTCCTCTAGACTTCCGTTCGTAATCACACTGCCCACAAAACATGGAGAACCCCGCTCTACGGCTGGCGATATCTCATTTAAATTACAAATCACACCTACAATACTACTCCTCTGAATATGGTCATTGAACGCTACTTCTACTTCAGAATCTCCCCATTTAAATTTCAAACTCCCTACATCATAACATAAGTTACCAGACACTCTACTTAGCCACTCTGAACCCAAGATAACACTGAATACTAAATTTGGAATTACAAGGCAAATCTGCTTCTCTACATGATTATTAATTTTAATGTCTACTAAAACTTGCTTAGAAATTACTTTAGACCTCTTCCCAACAGCTGTGATAACAAAAGTGCTTTTAATTGGCATCTCCTCAAAATTTACTCCAGTTCCTTTCATTTTATCATAAAATGCACTACTTATGCAACTCTTCATACAACCACTATCAATTAAAACATCTGTGTACGCCTCGGACACGTTAAATTTAACTATGGGGCTCTTACTAACCACTTCCTGAATAATACCTTCATCAATTAGTTCATGTAATAATTCATTTCTTACATTTAGGTCATAGGGTTCCTGTATAATTTTATGGACAGGGCATGCTACAGACTGAGATTCTGACCTTACTTCGCAGCCTGGTTCGCGTTTAAAGAACCGCTACAGCTGGCCGTAGTACTACTAACTACTGAACTGGTCTGGATGTTCTGGGCTGTGTTGTTATTGTTTGGCTGTATATTACTACCACTAGGCTGTCCTCTTCCTTGACCCCTATTCTGGTTGTAATTATTGTCATTATAATTTCTCCCTTGATTTCCCCTGAAATCATTGTTTCTCCCTTGATTTCCCCTGTAATCATTGTTCCTCCCTTGATTTCCCCTGAAATCATTGTTCCTCCCTTGATACTGACTACCATAGCCATTTCCTCAGTTCTGATTTAGCTGATTATTATTATTTCTATTTTGAGCGTTGGCCCCTTCGCCACCGTTCCCTTGAACTTCCTGATGCCTGGCTTCATTAGGTCTATTATTATTATTACCCTGGTTCCGATTGAAATTGTCCTCATAACCCTCTCTCCCTAGTGCATCAAATGTGCTTAACAGATTTTCTACTTGTGATATAGTCTTTACATTCTGGATACAAGCAGCCTCCTTGATCCTATAGGGAAAGTGCCTAAGTAGCAACCTCACCACATCACTTTCCTCCTTCAAGCCATCCAGATATTTACACACTAATACCTGCCCTAAAAAGTATTCGGTCATGGTGGAGCTTCCTTTAGGGTTATATTTACCACACACTACTCCCTCACGATGCTGCGACTGAATAACCTCATTCCAGAACTTTTCACAGAATCTCATTTTAAAATCATTAATATCAGTAAACTTGTCTCTGTAGACAGCAAACCAATTCCTCGTTTCCCCCACAAACACTTGTTCTAAAATTTCAACTACCTGGCACCACTCAATACTACCATTTTCCAACCTCTCCCCGAATTTATTTTCTATAGTGTTCATGAACTCCATTGGGCACCCCTGTCGATTGCTGAACTTACCCAGTTCTACCTCCCTGTGTGTGCTATTCACAAAAACTGGCCTATTCTGACTATTTTCTTGCCTGATCCTAGCTTTTAATTTTAATTCTAATTCTGTGATTTTCTCCTCAGCCTTCCTCTCAATACTGTTAATTTAATGTTTCCTTCTGATTCTTCTACTTTATCATATAGCTTTGCTTGTTTCTCCTCAATCTTGCTAATGCTCTCTCTATTACTCTCTCTTAAATCATTTACTTCTGCAACTATTTGCGAGTGGACTTTCTCAATTCTACCCCCCAGCTGTTCCTTAACCTCTTTAGTAGCTACCTGAATTTTGTCAATTTCTCCCCCCAATTGCTTTTTGACCTGCTGTGTTTCCAGTTGCACTAGTTCTTTTAAATTTTCAGCCTGTGTACTGATTCTAATTTCCAACTCCTCCTGTACTTTTCCTAATTTTCTGTCTACATCTGCAATAATCTCTTTAGCCTTTTCTTCCATCACCCCCCTGATCTCACCTCTAATCAGTTCGAATTTGTCACTCATTTCCCTACTGTTTTGTTCTAATTTAGCATTTAAAGTTTCAGTACTCTCTCTATTTTCCTTACTGTTTTGTTCTAATCTGGCGTTTAAAGTTTCATTACTCTCTCTATTTTCCCTACTGTTTCGTTCTAATTTAGCATTTAAGGCATCTGTACTTTCTTTATTTTCCCTACTGTTTTGTTCTAATTTAGCGTTGTTTTGTTCCAGTTTTGCGTTGTTTTGTTCTAATTTAGCATTTAAGGCATCACTACTAACTTTGTTCTGATACATGAACTCGAGAAGTAAAGTTTTTAATTCTGGTTGGCCGCCTACACTCCCTGTTTCAGTATCGGGATTTACCTCCGCTACCCCGGTACTACCATCACTCGACATACTGCTCGTATCATCACTCTCCCGTTGATGACCACTAAGTAACCTCATCTGTCTTTCTTTCTCATCCCCCATAATGATATACACTGATACAGACAAATAACCCCCAAAATACAGGCACAGAAATATATACCCTTATCCTTCCACAAATGTTATTAGGTTTTCATCCCCACGTTGGGCGCCAAATGTAATGGTTTGTATTGCCCTCACGTTGAGCGACAATTGTAGCAGTCTTGCTAGCCCACATGTTGAGCGACAAGTGTAACGTTAATTAGTGCCCCATGTTGGTAGCGACAAAGTGTAACGGTTTGGCTTTGCCTAAGCTATGTTGTTTTAATGGGCGCCAAGACTTCAACGCAATGCTGAAATCTAAATTTGTATTTAACAACGTCTAGCTCTGGTAGAACACCTTCAAGAATCTATTCACTCAGATCGTGGTATGATTTGATCATTAACCCAACAAACAATTGTATCAGGAGAAGGAATTGGTCTATATCTAATGCTACCTACTGAAAGCAAAGATTGCATTGTAAAAGAAATGAATTTATTATATAAAACAAGTATAGCAAAATTAATAATAATAATAAGTATAAAATTTAAATTGGAGCGTTGCGATTTTAATATTACCGATAGAAAATTACGTGAAAACTGAGTCTGATAAATTGATTTTACTCTTATTGCCAAGCTATGAAGTTACTGAAATATGAGATATAAAACAAAGAGAAATGAGAGATTGCGTATTTCTGCGTCATTCGCGCTTACCACTGGAAATTGCCAAAGCATTTCCCTCGTACTTGATGATGCTGTGTGCTTCCCACAGTCTCCTGGACGTCGTCATCTCCGTCGAAATTTGATGATATTCTGGTAGATTAGATAATTCTATGGTCCGTACATCGGACCCAAACACTCGTACAACCACACTGGTTAAGTTTTACAAAAGTTAGTCCTCCACTCCACGGAACATCGGAGCGACTCCCGCGAGCAACCGTACTCGTTAAGTTCTACACTGATTGTCCTCGCACTCCACGGAACATCGGAGCGACTCCCGCGTTAACCATACTCGGCAAGTTCTACACAGATTGTCCTCGTTCAACGGCGCGTCGAACGATATATCCACACGTTGGCTCCCCCACCATGGTACCGGCTTCCAGCTTACGTGGTCTCCACTGATTGGCTGAGCACGCCGCTACTTCCCCTCCTCTGGCTCATTACACACGGCGCGCGAATGAAGAAGTCGATTTCCGTTCCATATATTCGCCTTTTCTTGACGCTGCGACCCAAGCTTGCGTAATACTTCCTGACAAGAATATGCTTGTATTTGAATTCCCCGTGACTCATCTCTCTCAAATACCCTAACTGACAAAACTCCGTAATCAGATAATTTTCTATGATATCGTCGTTCGTAATAATTTGCTTGATAGCGTTTTCTAAGACATAGAAAACCTCTCTGTATGCTTATAATTTTTATAAAATGCTCCGAAATATCATAATAATAATTATAAAAAATTAATAATAATAATAAATTATCGTGAAAATTTCACTTGGCTGAACAATTTTCCGCGTAAATAAATATAGAATGGCTTCCTACTGACTTATGCCAGTGGCATAAAAACCCCTCGAAAAACACGAAAATGATCCTAGGCACCCCATGTTTGGAAGTGAAGCATCACGTCCCAGGTTAAAGTCAAGAAAGAGCTTTCTTCGAACAACTGAAGCAACAACATCTTCCGCTCGCCGTATAGAGCTATGGTGAAACAGGACACCTGGAAGTAATGGCCAAAACCGAAAGGAAGAGCTGGCTGCTGGTTTTCAACTACCTTACCAGACGTGGAAGACGTTGAACAGACTGCGAACTGGAGTGACGTGGTGCAAACTAAATTTGAAGCGGTGAGGCTACATTACTGAATATGCAACCTGTGAATGTGGAGATATTCAAGATGTTGAACACCTCTTGGTCTGCCCGAACTTGCCTGAAGCCTGCACGCTGGATGACCAGGTTTCAGCAAATGCTCGTGCAATCAAGGCTGCCGAGTTCTGGGTCTCAAAATCGATTTGATGTGTTCACAATTTGTGTGTGTATTGTGAATATGTTTTGAATTGTAAATAGCTGTATTGTACTGTCCTGGATACGAAAATATATATATATACGAGCTGAAGTACCCGTGCTTCGCTACGTGTCATAAATAAAATAAAATGTGAAGGTGACAGTTAAAACAGGGGATAGGCGAGGTGCTGCGCAGAGGGAGATTAAGGATGGAACATTTTGTCCAACTACACCGCTCTGCGTTTACCGTGTTTTGTAGCACAAATTTAGGTTTTACTTGCTAACGGTTAGAGATACCTTTCGGATAGAATATGTAATTTTAGACCTCGTATATGCCATCAAAAGTTTGCTATTTCTTAGCGTTATCTTTTTATTTGAAATGGAAATATGAAAGTTTTAAACCTAAGGGTGTAGTGACGTCACTAAAATGGTCGCCATCTTTAAATAGTGCAAAGTATTGAAAACAAAAGTAAAACCAGGTAAATCAGCTACTTCCATGTAAATTCATGTAAATCGAACCAGTGGTACTTGCGTGATTGAGTAATACACAGACACACACCATCTCATTTTTAGCTTCGCTCACATCATAGTCGTGTCATATTGTTATTCAATGAAATGCAGGTTTAACCCCGTTAACACCCCTTTAGAACCTGAAAATCCAAAAATCCCTCCTTAGTAGACGTTTTCGACACACAACAAACATATCCCCAAAATATCATTCTGCTAACATTAATAGTTTGGGTTGGTCGATGAGAGTCAACATACAAAAATCCTTCCTTAGTAGACGTTTTTCTTCCAGAATTTCACCCCTTAAATTGGATTTATGAAAAAACGGTCGAACACCTATTTATTTTATTTATTTATTTATTTTTAAGCTGATTGATTTCCTCCGAGTTTCAAACTCCTCGCCTATGTCGTTTAAGAGATACACGCTCCGTTAAGAATCTTTCAACCCCCACTTTTCATCCCTTTCACCTCATAATATATACTACATCGAAAAACCATTAGACATGTGTCAGCTTATTTTTAATGATTAGTATATATGCCAAGTATCACATCCCCAAAAGAAACCACTCGTGAGATATTGTTATTCAATGAAATGCACGTTTACCCCCTTAACACCTATTTAGAACCTGAATATTCAAAACTCTTTCCTTAGTGGACGTTTTCGACATACATCGAACATATCCCCAAAATTTCATGTTTCTAACTTCAATAATTTTGGCTTGGCGATGATTAGTGGGTGAGTGAGTCAGGACATTTTTTTGATAATTTCACTCCTCCCCATGAACCCCTTAAATTGGATTTATGAAACAAACGGTCGAACACCTATTTACTTATTTAAAGCTGTTTTCGCCCTGAGTTTGATAAGTGAGTCAATCAGTTAGGACACTTTCTTTCCTGTTTTTTTTCCCCCAGAAATTCACCCCTAAGGTCCCCTTAAATTGGATTTATGAAAAAACGGTCAAACACCTATTTACTTGTATTTTAAGCTGTTTTTCCCGCCGAATTTCAAACTTCTCGCCTAAGTCGTTTAAGAGATACACGCTCCGTTAGAATCCCTCAACCCCCAATTTTCACCCCTTTCACCTCATAATATACACCACATCGATAAACCCTTAGATATATGTCTGATTATTTTATAATGATTAGTTTATATACCGAATATCACATCCCCAAAGAAACAACACATGAGATATCGTTATTTAATGAAATGCACGTTTATCCCCTTAACATCTCTTTAAAACCCGAATAAACAAAAATCATTCCTTAGTTGACGTTTTCGACATACAGCGAACATATTCCCAAAATTTCATTTTTCCAACTTTAATAGTTTTCGCTGGGTGTGATGAGTGAGTGAGTCAGACAGGACATTTTCTTTCAATTATTTTTACCAGAATTTCACTCCTCCCCATGGGCCCCTTAAATTGGATTGATGAAAAAACTCTTGAACACCTATTAACTTATTTTTTAAGCTGTCTTTTTCCCCCGAGTTTGATGAGTGAGTTAGTCAGTCAGTTAGGACACTTTCTCTCCTTTTTACCCCAGAATTTCACCGCACCCCATTGGCCCCTTAAATTAATTTATTTAAAAACGGTCGAACACCGATTTACTTATTTATTTAGCTGATTTTTTTCGCTGAGTTTCAAATTTCTCGCCTTTGTTGTTTAAGAGATAGGCCTACACGCTCCGTTAGGAATCCTTCAACCCCCACTATTCACCCCTTTCACCTCATTATAATACACCACATCGAAAAACCCTTAGACACATGTCTGCTTATTTTTAATGATTAGTTTATATGCCGAGTATCACATCCACAAATGAAACCACTCGTGAGATATTGTTATTCAATGAAATGCAGGTTTAACCCCCTTTAGAGCCTGAATATCCAAAAATCCTCCCTTAGTGTACGGTTTTAACATACGACGAACATATCCCCAAAATGCCATGTTTCTAACTTCAATATTTTTGTCTGGGCGATGATGAGTGAGTGAATGAGTCAGGACATTTTCTTTCATTTGTTTTTCTTCAGAATTTCACCCCTCCCGATGAACCCCTTCAATTTGATTGATCAAAAAAAAAAACTGTCGAATAGCTATTTACTTACTTTAAAGCAGTTTTCCCCCCTGAGTTTGATGAGTGAGTGAGTGAGTCAGTCAATCAGTTAGGACACTTTTATCCTGTCCCCCCCCCTGAATTTCACCCCTCCCCATGGGCCCCTTAAATTGGATTTATGAAAAAACGGTCAAACACATATTTACTTATTTTTTATGCTGATTTTTTTCCGCTGAGTTTCAAACTCCTCGCCTATGTCGTTTAAGAGATACACGCTCAGTTAGGAATCTTTCAATCCCTACTTTTCACCCCTTTCACCTCGTAATATACACCACATCGAAAAACCCTCAGAAACGTGTCTTCTTACTTTTTAATGATGAGTTTATATGCCGTGTATCACATCCCCCAATGAAACCAATCGGGAGATATTGTTGTTCAATGAAATGCAGGTTTAACCCCCTTAAGACCCCTTTAGAACCTGAATATCCGAAAATCATCCCTTAGTAGACGGTTTTGACATACAATGAACATATCCCCAAACTGTCATGTTTCTAACTTCAATAATTTTGGCTGGGCGATGATGAGTGAGTGAGTGAGTTAGTCAGGACATTTTCTTTCAATTTTCTTTTTTCAGAATTTCACCCCTCCCCATGAACCCATTAAATTTGATTTATGAAAAAAACTGTCGAACAGATATTTACTTACTTTAAAGCAGTTTTTCCCCCTGAATTTGATGAGTGAGTCAGTCAGATAATTAGTTAGGACACTTTCTTTCCTGTTTCCCCCCCACCCCCCAGAATGTCACCCCTCCCCATGGGCCCCTTAAATTGGATTTATGAATAAACGGTCAAACACAAATTTACCTATTTTTATGCTGTTTTTTTTTTCAGCTGAGTTTCAAACTCCTCGCCTATGTCGTTTAAGAGATACACGCTCCGTTAGGAATCTTTCAATCCCCACTTTTCACCCCTTTCACCTCATAATATACGCCACATCGAAAAACCCTCAGACTTGTGTCTTCTTATTTTTATTGATGAGTTTATGTGCCGAGTATCACATCCCCCAATGAAACCAATCGGGAGATATTGCTATTCAATGAAATGCAGGTCTACCCCCTTAACACCCCTTTCATCATCATCATCTTGCACAGTTTCCAGCCACTGGCCGGGTCTGTTTGGAACACAAGCCTCTCCAACGTCTTCTGTCTTCCCACCATCTCTCAGCCTCCACCCTTGTCCAGTCTTCTCCTCTCTTCTTCACGCTTTCTTCCACCCCCTTCAGCCACCTGTCTCTCGGTCTTCCTCTCGGTCTCTTTCCTTCCCACTTCGTCTCGTGTATCCTCCTGGGTATCCTCTTCTCCTCCATTCGTTTTACATGTCCATACCATCTAGGTCTAGACTTCTCTATACCATCCTGTAATGGTTCCTCCTTCATTAAATCTCTGGTCCTCTCATTTCTTATTCTGTCCATCTTTGTAGCTCCAATACTGCTTCTCAAGAACCTCATCTCACTGGCCTGTATTTTGCTCTTCTCCCTTCCTTTCATAACCCAGGTCTCCGAGGCATACGTCAGGATAGGGACATAGTACGTCCGATATATGATCTTTTTGCTGTTCTGAGGGACATCCTTGCTCCATAACATGCTTCTCACACTCCTCCGAAATGCTTCTGCCTGCCTCCCCCGCTCATTTATTTCTCTATCGTTTCTTCCATTCTCTTGTATCAGGCTTCCTAGATACTTGAAACTCTCCACTTTCTTCAGCTGTTCCCCACCAATTGTTATTCCCGTTGTGGTTCTTTCCTTCTTCCTTGTTGTGATCACCATCTCACTCTTATTTATGCTAAATTTCATCCCATATCCTTGTATTATTCCTTCCCACACGTCCAACTGTTCCTGTACCTCCTCCTCCTTGTTTCCCCAAATCATCTGCAAACACCATTGCTTTCATCTTTCCTTCCCCAATTACTTGTGCCACTCGGGTCATTATGTCATCCATCACCACAATGAAAAGTAACGGTGACAAGGCACTTCCTTGTTTCAGGCCGTTTCTCTGTTCCAACCAGTCTGATCTCTCTCCTCCCACTTTCACACAGCTCACGCTTGCCTTGTACATCTCCTTTATCCTCTTTATTGTCCATTTCTCTACTCCTCTATCCTCCAGGGACTTCCACACTTTGTTTCTGCATACACTGTCATATGCTTTCTCAATATCCAGGAAGGCCATCAGTAGATCTGTTCCATACTCATAGTGCTGTTCTTGTAACTGCCTTACAGCAAAAATCAAATCCACTGTGGACCTTCCTGCTCTGAAGCCATGTTGTTCTTCCCTCATCCCTCCTTCTATCCTTGTCCTAATTCTCTTTTCCAAAACTTTCTCGAAGATCTTTGCACAATGACTCATCAGTGTTATTCCCCGATAGTTTCTGCAATCTGTTCTACTACCTTTCTTGAAGATCGGGACAATTATTCCTTTTTTCCAGTCCTCTGGGGTCTTCCTTTCCTTCCATGCTGTCCTCATCACTCGGTACAACCACTGTATCCCCACCTCTCCTGCTGCTCTCACCATCTCCACACTCAACTCATCCACACCCGGTGCCTTCCCTCCTTTCATCTTGTTCACTGCATCTTCCACTTCTTTCCATGTTAAGTCCTTTTCTGTTTGCAGTTCATCTTCCTCTTCCCCGATTTCTTCCTCCTCACCATCTTTTCCATTCGGGTTCAGAAGTTCTTCAAAATATTCTTTCCACATTTTCTTCAGTTCTTCCCTATTTTCTATCTCTTGTCCCCTTTTGTTCACCATTCTAACATAATCCGTAGGATCCTTCCGCCTCTTAGTTTTTACCATCCCATACAGGACCTTTTTTGTACCTTCACTATCCTCCTTCATCATCTTTGTCCACTCTTCCATCCACTTTCTTCTCTCCTCAGCCACTACTCTCTTCGCCTCCTTCTTTCTTTCCTGGTACTCTTCCCTTGTCTCTACCGTCCTATTTTGATACCACCTCCTAAAGGCTCTATTCTTTTCCCTTACTATATCTTTTGTCTTCTCATTCCACCATGGTGTTTCCTTCCACCTCTTCTTACTACTTGTCCTCCCACATACTGCTTCTGCTGCACCTACTAGTGTCTTCTTAAATCTAGCCCATTCCTCTTCCACCCCTCTTTCTTCATCTGTTGGAATCCCTTCCTTTACCATTTTGAGGTACTCGACCCTTCTATCCCCTTCTTTCAGTTTCCATATCCTGATACGTCTTTCCTGGTTCTCAGTCCCTTTCTTCTCCTTACTCCCTCTCAGGTTCATTACCAGCAATCGATGGTCGCTATCCAGGTTCTCCGATGGTATAACCTTGATGTCCGTGATGTTTTTATTTAGTTCTTTCTCATACAGTATATAGTCGACCACCGACTTCCTGGTCAAGTCATCACTGTACCATGTGATTGTGTGGCTCTCTCTTTTCTTAAACCAAGAGTTCCCAACTAGCAGGCTGTTCCTCTGGCAGAAGTCCAACAGTCTCTTTCCTTCCTCATTTCTTCCGCCCCAACCCTCTGGTCCTAGAACACTCTCATAACCTTGTCTTTCACTTCCTACATGGGCATTGAGATCCCCCATAACAATCATATTTCTTCCGACCAGCTGCTTCTGCAATTCCTCTTCAAACTCCTCCTTCTCTTCAGAGGCGCAGCCTACTTGTGGAGCATACACTTGCACTATTTCTACGGTCTCTGCCCTCAGTGCTACTTTCACTTTCATCATTCTATCACTTATTCTCCTCACTTCTTCTTTTAAACCATCTCGTACTACTACTCCCACTCCATTCCTCTTTCCCTCTTCGTTCCCACTCCAGTACAGTCTATAGCCTTTTCTCAGTTCTCTCCTTCCTTCCCCTTTCCACTTTGTTTCTGCCAATCCCAATAAATCCAACTTCCTTCTTTCCATCATATCCACTATCTCCTCCACCTTCCCCGTCAGCGTTCTTAGGTTTAAAGTTCCAAATCTTAGTCCGTGTGTAAAGCCGTGTCGTCTATTAAATCCATCCTGTCCGAGGCTCGTTCCATTTTTGAAAGCATTTGGTATCATCCACTACTGGCTTGCTGGGCCTATCGTAGCTTCACCAGAGCCCCGTTAGCCGTCACTTTTCAGGGTTCCTGTAGGACCTTCACAGCTACCGTAACGGTCCCGGGGCACACGAAGTCCCCACTGTACTTCGCCCCTACAGGCGATCCCCTACTTTGTGCCGTTGCCCGTCTCCCACGACGTGGACGAGGGGTTGGACTTATGGGAGACCCCTTTAGAACCTGAATATACAAAAATCCTCTCTTAGTGAGCATTTGCGGCCCTTGGGGAAGCAGCATACCAAATTTCATTCTAATCCGTTTGTTGGTTTCTGAGATTTCGTGATGAATGAATGAGTGAGTGGTATTTGACAAATATATAGTAGAAGATAGTGTCAAGTCTTTGTTATGCTAAACTCGGTTGACAGTGCAGTGTGAGTAGGTGAATATCTAACGGGATTTCAAGTGAAGATGCTCATTTTCTATACCGGTAGTGCAGAGCGCAACTGGCATCCAGACGGTCGTGTCTCGACTTGAGCTATGTTGCCATGGAAACTATCTGCCTTGCCATTCCTTCACGAGTATATTTTATGATTTGATTAGCCTGTGCTTGAGTGCAAAAGGGCTGACATCAGAAGAATGAGAAAGACTATCGAAAATTCATGTAGCCAGCGGTTCCTTCTGGGTCCTAAACTATGTGTGTGCAAAATTTGGTTGAGATTGGTGGAACGGTGTAGATTTGTATACGGAACAGACCCACCCACATACATACATACAGACTTTCACGTTTATATATAAGATATATATATATAATATATATCATCATAATGGCTTGCAGCTATACTGGATAGGAAATGAGGAGGGGAAGAGAAATGGAGTGGGAATGGTGGTGAGAGAAGGGCTGAGGGAGGAAGTAAAGAGGGTAAGTGATAGAATAATTAGAGCCAGAATCACAGTGAAAGGTAGAAACCTGGACATTCTGCAAGTCTATGCACCACAGGTGGGATGCACAGAAGGCGAGAAGGACGAGTTTGAAGAGGAGTTGCAGAAGCAGTTAGCGGGGAGAGACCTGATAGTCATGGGAGACCTAAATGCCCATGTCGGAACTGATAGAAGAGGTTTTGAGGAAGTGATTGGTGGTGAAGGATGGGGAAACAGGAATAAGGAAGGAGAGAGATTGTTGGAACTGTGCAAGATAAATGGGCTAATGGTTGGAAACACATGGTACAAGAAGAGAGAGAGCCATAAAATTACTTGGTACAGCAGGGATTTGACTAGGAAATCAGTGGTGGACTATATTCTATGCGGGAAGGAGACAAAGAAGAGTATCACGGATATAAGGGTAATACCTTCAGAAGCCCTGGACAGTGACCACCGTCTGCTGGTCGCCAAGGTGAGAGGACTGAAGGAAAAGAGGAGAACTGAGAACCAAGAAAGAAGAATAAGGACATGGAAGCTGAAGGAGGATGGAAATAAGGAGAAGTTCCAGATATTAGTGAGGAACAAATTACCGAAGGATGATCCGAAAACAGGTGAAGAAGAATGGAATAGGTTCAAGGACGTATTGGTAGAAGCAGCGGAAGTCGTGTGTGGCAGAACTAGTGGAAAGAAAAGGTGGAAGGAAACACCATGGTGGAACCCCAGAACTAAGGAAGCAGTGAAAAAGAAAAATGAAGCATTCAGGAAATGGTTCCAACAGAGGACAGACAGAACAAGAGAAGAATACCAAGAGCGGAAGAAAGAAGCAGGAGAAGTAGTGAAGGAAGAGAAAAAGAAATGGCTGGAGAAATGGACAGAAATGATGGAGGAGGACTGTGATGGCAGTAAGAAAGTGTTGTATGGAATGATAAAGGCAAAGAGAAGAGATACAGGGGAAAATGTCAGAATGGTGGACAGGAATGGAAAGGAGGTCGAAAATATGGAAGAAGTAAAGGTTATCTGGAGAGAATACTTCAAGGAACTCCTAAATCCAACTAAAACCAGCGTAGTGGACATTGTGGAGGAAGAAACAGACAGTGACCAAGACATTTCAGAGAAGGAATTGACATGGAAAGAAGTGGAGGAAGCATTAAGGAAGATGAAAGGGGGAAAGGCACCGGGAATAGACGAAGTGAGTGTGGAGATGGTGAGAGCAGCAGGGGTGATAGGAACCCAGTGGCTCTTTCGAGTAATGAAAGTGATATGGAGGGAGAAGAAAATACCAGAGGACTGGAAAAGAGGGATAATAATACCCATATTTAAAAAGGGAAGTAGGAAGGAATGCAAGAACTACAGGGGAATTACACTCGTGTGCCACTGCGCCAAAATATTTGAGAAGGTACTGGAGAGAAGAATTCGGACAGAAGTTGAAGATGGGCTGAGGGAAGAACAGTATGGATTCAGGCCAGGAAGATCAACAGTTGACCTCATCTTTGCAGTAAGACAGCTACAAGAACACCATTATGAATATGGGAAAGATCTGGTGATGACCTTTTTGGATATTGAGAAAGCATATGATAGTATTAATAGAAACAAGGTATGGGAAGCAATGAGAGCAAAAGCAGTGAACAAGGAGACAGTGGCAAGAGTGAAAGCAATGTACGAGGGAAGCAAAAGCTGTGTAAAGGTGGGAAGAGAGAGAACGGAATGGTTTCAACTGGAGAGTGGTCTGAAACAGGGAAGTGCCCTCTCACCCCTGTTATTTATAGTGGTGATGGATGAAATCATACGAAAAGTGGTAAATAGCATTGGGGAAAGGAAAATGAAGGCAATGTTGTTTGCTGATGACCTTCTGGTATGGGGAGAGGATGAGCAAGAAGTACAAGAGCAATTAGATGAGTGGGAGAAGGTAGTGTTATCATATGGGATGAAGTTCTCAGCACAAAAGAGTGAAGTGGTCATCACAACGAGGAAGAAGAACAGACTGGATATGGGCATAACACTTGGAGGACAGCAGTTGCAGAAAGTAGAATGCTTCAAGTACTTGGGAAGCATAATTGAAGAAAAGGGAGGCAATAGGATGGAAATAAATGAGAGGGGAAGGTGCGCAGATGGATTTTTCAAGAGTGTTAGGGGGATGATATGGAATAAAGATGTACCACAAAAATGTAAAGGAATCATCTACAAGACCTACTTTGTGCCAATTTTGACATATGGTTCAGAAACATGGGTGATGAAGAAAAGGGACAAGAATAAAATACGAGCAGTGGAGATGAAGTTCCAGAGGAGTAGGGTAGGAGTGACAAGAATGGACAGAGTAAGGAATGAGAGAGTCAGGGAGATGGTAAGAGAGGAACCATTGCAAAATGGAATAGAGCGATCTAGGCTACAATGGTATGGACATGTGAGGAGGATGCAAGAGGAGAGGATACCGAAGAAGATGTTTGGAATGGAAATGACGGGAAGGAGGCCAAGGGGAAGACCAAGGGACAGATGGGCAAAAGGAGTTAAGAAGAGTGTGGAGGAAAGAGGAGTGTGCTGGGACACAGTAAATGACGAGAGATGGTGGATGGACAGGAAACGATGGAGAGGCTTATGTTCCAAGCAGACCCGACCAGCGGTTGGAAACTGCTCAAGATGATGATGATGATGATATATCATGTCTACTCATATGGCTAGGGTAAATAAATACAGAAGAAAATTCTTTTAGGTATTGTCATAAGTGTGAATATTTCACCCAGATGTATCGATTGGGCTCTTCAGTGGACACCGTTTGGATCCTTCGTGGGATAGCAAACGCTTGCTTTAGCCAAGAAGCACTGGAATGCACTTCACAGATGGGACACAGGAAGTATCTGCTATTCCACAAGGGGTCTGTGGGGGTTTCGGACATTGTTAGTAACTCGCTTAAGGTGACACAGAACATAGATGAATCGGTCATTTCTAAAAGGCCCTTTCTGACATTTTTGGTGAAAATGAGTTAAGTATGGATTTTTGTTGCTGAGACGTAAACACACCTTTCCATGCTGAAATGGCCTCTTTCTACCCATTAGTGTGGTCACAGGACGCTAATGATGTTTGCATTCATTTCTAAAGGGCCCTTTCTGCAGTAGAAGGGGCAGTTTAGCATGGAACCATTGCTAGCCTGATACAGATGCCATCTGGTGGAGAAAAAGGGAACTTCCTAACAGCTACTCTGCTATGATATAATGAGTAACATAAGAGGATCTTTCTCGGATTGATCTGGCACTCACCGGTTTGAGGAAATTGTTCATAGAATTCCAATTCGTGGTCATTCATACCTACCATGTGATAGGGATTTTGGACTCATCAAGCGAGCTGTTAATAAGTTAGGCAGAGTGTATATACCCAAAGAGTATGTGGGAATCATTGTAAACTGTGCCCAGGACAACAAATTTACAGTTCACATGATAGGTACGGAGGACATATTGGATATTAACAGGTGGTGGCCAAATCTCTACAAAAAAGGAGGACTCTCCATGGAATCTAGAGGAAAAGGAGTTGAACGCCAGTCAAAGGTATCATTCAGTACTGCCAGTTACTGTGAATTCAAATATAAGTCAATAATTCCACACACTGGGACCACTTTTGACTTCATTGGTGGACTTGTACAGCACACTTTTGATTTAAGTTTGCCAGGAAATCCTCGCATTAATCTTCCTCAGTGCCCTGTGTAAAACAGACGTGTTCCCATGAACCCAAACTAGATAGAAGACATCAAAAAAGTTATGAAGTACATTCCACATGAATATTTGGAGTATTATGATGATATATTGAAATGCCCGACAGAAGAGAAAGAGAGCCCTACACAAGATGAATACTTGATGCTACTCTGTGTTATGAAATACTATTGTACTTGAAATGAAAATCCACAGCCTGCTTCCAGTCTCCGACCGGGTCAGGAATGGAATGAATGAAGCCCCCATCTAGCGGCGAGGATATGAACTGTGCCGGCTGCCGAGGCCTGACGCACTCCTCTGGGGCAATGATTAAATGAATGACAGATGAAATGAAATGATAGTGGAGAAATTTTGACAGGGAAAACCGGAGAACCCGGAGAAAAACCTGTCTGCCTCCGTTTTGTCCAGCACAGATCTCACATGGAATGACCAGGATTTGAACCGCGGACCCAGCGGTGAGAGGCCGGCGTGCTGCCGCCTTAGCCACGGAGGCTAACTATTGTACTTAATATTATTATAAATTACAACATTACAAAATAAAGTTTTTGACAAGTTTATCAGATTTGATCAATAAAAAATAAAAAAACA
This sequence comes from Meconema thalassinum, assembly GCA_946902985.2. Lineage (NCBI taxonomy): Eukaryota > Metazoa > Arthropoda > Insecta > Orthoptera > Tettigoniidae > Meconema > Meconema thalassinum. Next base: position 173,466,091 of record OX336398.1, on the reverse strand, counting down.
CCAGAATATGACAAATTTAGCACATATAAATATTGACTCAGGAGTCATTTCTAAAAGGCCCTTATTTTACAGATTTTGAAAGCTTATTAATGAACCAGACCAATCAAATTTTATTTCTAAACATCTATTATGTTATTTACATGTATTGTACAAAAAAATGTTGGTCTCAGATCAATAGTTTAAATGTAAAACATATTTTTGTGTTTTTCTCAAAACTAGTCTCCATTAACATGGGGCCTTTTAGAAATGACCGATTCAAATGTCCGCCATGTATGGTATTTTACCAGCAAGAGTAAATGGTGCATCAATGTAATTTTAAATCACCACTTGTAGAATGACTGGAGTGGGAATTGTACCCACCTGTTCTCAATTTGTGAAGCTGAGTGTATCCTGTTCCAACCTTCATACTAGCAAATACAGTAAATCTCTTGACAGAGCAGGGCCTCATGATTAAAGCCCTGCTAGAATGCGGATATCCGCAAAATTTTTCGCCAGGCGGATGGCTGTGCGGATAGTGGATAAGCTGCGGATAATGTTTGGAGAAAATTTGCGGATAGTTTTTAGAATACAATCCGATCTTGTTTAACACCATTATTAGGAACCGGATGTTTATTTTCCCGTTAGGTTTTTCGATGATTTAAGCTGATCTCATTCAAATTATGTCATGGAGCATAATTAAATATATTGCTTTAGTAATTTGTCTGTTAGGTAGTCACCCCGAAGGCTGGTTGGATCCTCAAAAAGTACCGCCGTTACGTTATGTGAGTAGATACCCACAAAAACCCAAGGCAGCGCTATTTTGAGGCGTTCTGGGCAAGAAGAGGAGTGAGGTAGTTTGCCATTGCTTTCCTCACTGAGTCAGAACAGTAGTCCTAACCCTATGAGTAGAACCTTTCACAGCATTCACAGGCACTGACTGTGCCCCGAATGCCATTACTAAGCACCACCCATACCTCAGTAGCTTCCATATAATCACAGCCATGAGTGAGACTGAGACATCGGTGAAAAGCCACCTTTTACTCTAGCCTGTGCCAACTGACAAATGCAAATGTACTGTATTCAATGCTACTGTTTATTACAAAGATTATTGTAATGCCAGTAGATTCGGATAACAAACGTGCGAATGCGAAAAAAAGTCTTGCGGATGCAGATAACAGTTGTGCAGGTGCGGGGCAGATAACGTTTTGTTTATCCGCGCAGGGCTCTACTCATGATACGTAATCTCACTCGCAAATTGTAGACCAAGATTATTTTCTGAAAAACACTGTCGCTCACAATACTCTGGCTTGCTAAGCACAATATCATACAATCTCTTGTTGATAGCTCCTTCTTCTTCTTCTTCCTCCTCGCCATTTCCCATTACGCGGGGTCGGCTTTCTTAATCCTGATGCGCCAGTCGTTTCGTTGTAAAGCATCATCAGAGGATAGACCCAATACCTTCATGTCCCTCTGGACATTCGTCATCCATGTTGTTTGAGGTCTGCCGCTCCCTCTCTTTTGTGTAGTCATGGAAAGGCACTTCTTCACTACATGATTCTCCAGTCTTCGCATAACATGTCCATACCACCTTAGCCCGGTTTCTAAAAGTTTCTCTGTTATAGGCGCTACTTTGAAACTGCCCCGAACATGTTCAGTACGGATTTTATCTTTGAGATAAAATCCCATCGTAACATACGCATTTCAGTGGTATGTAGCTTTTGCTCATGTGCCTTTGTAGTAGCCCATGTTTCACTACCATAGAGTAGGATTGGTCTTACGGCAGTTCTATAAACTTTCCCCTTCGTTCTTATAAATATTTTCGGATCACATAAAACTCCTGTTAGTTCGCGCCATTTGTTCCACCCAGACGTGGCCCTATGGATTATATCGGCAGTTATCGTGCGATCTTCAGCCATGACAGAACCTAGATATTTGAATTTTGTTACCCTTTGTAAGGTTTCACCATCTAGTTTAAGTTCAATATTTGTCATACTGGGTTTATTGTTGTGGAAGTCTCATACCATATATTCAGTCTTGGTTCTACTAATGCGCAGTCCATTAGACTCTAGAGCTCTCCTCCATTGGTCTAAACTCTCCTGTAGGTCATAAATACTGTCAGATATTAGTGCCACATCGTCAGCATACAAAAGATTCCATGGTAAGGATTTCTGAAATTGTTTTGTTAGGTAGTTTATAGTAATATTGAATAACAGTGGACTTAGAGCACTTCCCTGATGAACCCCCACTTTGATATCAAAGCTTTCGGACAAACCAGCTGGGCTTCTGACATGTCTTTACATTGTTATACATCTCCATTATGAGTTTTATGTATAGTTCAGGAACGTTTTGCGACCTTAATGCTTGCCATATTAACGGTTGATAGCTGAGTGAATTAATCTATTTACTTACCTGCGTACTTTTACATTTTTTGTTCCAGACTATCCATATTAATTTAGTAAATGTATTTTTTTATTTTTCTTAATCATCTTTCATAAACAGTTTTCAGTAACTGAGGCACAAATACAATTTTTCAGTCAAAATATAAATAGTTACAAGTAAAATCAATATTGCACACTGAAGCAAGGACATGACTTGTAACATGCCACTACCAAAGACAGAAAATAAAATATCAAGTATTAAAGAGAGCAATGATATAATTTCCTCCTCTAGAATTCCTATCAGAAACCTGCACCAGGCACACCACTATTATGTGGTTCTTATGGCACGAGTTACAGCAGCCGTAAGGCTATTTAAAAGGATCACTTCCCACCTTACACACAAAACTTTATGTTCCTGTTAAAGAAGGGGTCATGAGCATTAGCCACTATTGATATAAGGAATATATGTGAATACTATCCACCATCGAATAATTTCAGCACCCGAATTTTAGGAAGGAAATTTAAAAAAACATTTTTTAGTTGTGTGTTTATAGCGCTTGTGGAAGTTGGTACAGTAGAGTCTCGATAGTTCAATATTCACATAAATCAGAGTTGAAAAATTTGAATGAACAAAAGCAACAAATCGTTAGTTTCAGTGCGCGAAAGCTGAACATGGGCAAGGAGCTTGTTGACACTGACCTCGAACGCCGCCCGGCAAATTACCTGATCCTACCCCTCTCTGTCACTCCCTCCTTCTCATGTACAATATGCTTGTCACGGTGGGTGAGTGGTTATCGGGTTGGATTACTAACCCCAAGCTTGCAGGTTCGGTCCTGGCCATGGTAAGTGATTTTTGAAAGACGGCAAAAATCACCACACGCATGTCATATGATGTTGGCATGTTAAAGAACCCATTTGAATTCAGTAGGCCGTGTTCATAATGCCAAAATTAATCTCGGGATTTTCCGCCACACAAAGTTCCTATTTCTCTACTAGAAATTCAGGGGCAGATGACCTCGTAGTTCAACCCTTTAAAACAATAACTAACTAACTCTCTACTAGAAAGCGATATAGTGTCAAGGATTAGATATCTGACCTCCTTAACTTTCATAGTGCTTCAAGGAACCAACAAAATTCAACATGAAAGCAGCCCTCTGGGTGTCAAATAACAAAGCTTGCACCCGGCACCCGAGGCCATACGATATTATTATTATCTACAATATAGTTCTGATGATGATAATTGGTGTTTTAAGGGGCCTAACATCGAAGTTATCGGCCCCTACAATATAGTTCTCTCAAACTCCTCGTTAATGACTGGTGACTAACATTATGCTGTACAACGAGCCAACAATAATCATATTTATTGACTGTTCGCTGTAGACCCATAGCATGCTTCCTCTGTTAGCCATGTGGAGTCCCGAGTCCAGCTCGCTTGGCAGGGGTTGCACAGCTGCACGCAGTTCTGTCCAGTCTCGCTGCTTGCTATCAGTGGCTTCGGTAGAGAGTTCACAACACTGTGCCTCGAGCTGGGAAAGCCCTGGCTCCCCGCCGACATGGAATGTAAATATTAGAAAGAAAAAAAAGGGATTCTGCCTTTTCAATACTTATATTGATCCTACTTACAGGTACATGTTTCAAAGGTAAAACTCCATCTTCCTCAGCCTCTACATAAAAATAACAAAGATAAATTACCTTTATAAGAACATACGTAATTTATCTTTGTTATTTTTATGTACAGGCTGAGGAAGAAACATGTACCTGTGAGTAGGTTCAATATAAGTATTGAAAAGGCAGAATCCCTTTATTTTCTTTCTAATATATACGTAGTTAGAATAATATTATCCATTTCAGGTCCGTATTGAATATGTTTACTAATAAAACTATCAATATTCTCCGTCTTTTCAATACAATATTAATAGTCTATAATTGGGTACATGTTTCGCACAAACGTTAGTGCTTCTTCAGCCCAAATATGCATTAAGACAAAAACAAATATTACGCACTTATCAAATACAAAGATAAGTATGTATTTGATAAGTGCGTAATATTTGTTTATGACTTAATGTATATTTGGGCTGAGGAAGCACTAACGTTTGTGCGAAACATGTACCCAATTGTATAAATAGACTATTAATATTGTATTGAAAAGACGGAGAATATTGATAGTTTTATTAGTAATATATAGTTAGCCAATACGGACCTCAATTACGGACATTATGGATGGAATGTAAACATGGCCGCCCAGCTGGGTTTCAAAAGTGAGCCGCTCGTTAATGAAGGAAATTACAGAACTGGGTACGCTGCCACGTTTTAAAATAGAACTTATTGTTTGTGCACGTGACAGCTAATGTTTTGATTTGATTCACTATGAGTGCTGACAGAAGTGTAATTTCGTAGGTCCAGTGTGCATGCCCAGAAATAATACCAACATCACTCACGAACCTATGGTGAATCTCTTTAAATTCTGCACAAGACATGCTTTTTGCCAGCTGCTATCACACCTTAGATTCACACTCCGCATTATCGTAATTATTAAAGGAGGATTTGGGCACCAACCCCTTGACCCAAATAATGCCCGCACCCCAATTTTTGAAGGAAGTGGGTAGTATTCACAGACATACAGTAATAATGTTAAGAGTTTAAAATGGCTTTCAGAATTTTGCCTAGCAGGAGATCTTGAACGTGTCAGTAAATCTGGGCACCACTTGGCCATGCAGTCAATCATGGTTGATAAGGAGATTTCCTTCATGTGCATACATATCAGGATTCCATCTCGATACAAAATTCATGGGCATCTGTAGTAGAAGGGGCAAAAGTATTACAGTAGACATTTACTGATTGGTCAAAGAAAGAGATCATAAATTGCTAAGGCTGTATTAATCTCTTGGTTTTCACACCACATTTCTGTTGAGAAGACGTCTTGTCCCCCCTCCTCAATCTTCTATTCTGCAGGTGCCCATACTAACAGGCTCTTTCTGAAATTTTACTCGTGTAATTACAGTAATTTAAAATCAGCTAAATTTACACTAATTTACTACTCATAGCCATCTGGCATACTGTATTAATAAAATAGTTAGTTTGTTTGTTCAACACAAGGCAAGAAGCCCAATGAAGTGAAACTCTTTGGACTATAAATGTACAAGAGGTGGATGGATACGGCAATGGAAACACTGCTTACTGACTATTCTAACACTTTCCCTCACATATTGTAGTAAGTCATACTTCTTCCTCTTGCTCTTGATAGCTTTGGAAACTGGCTATTGGAAAACATACAGTTATATTCAGATTGTTCATAATTGCATAATAATAAATCAATCAAATTTTGTTTCTCTTCAGGTCGGGTCTCTGCTAACTGGGCAAAAATGCTCGATGACCCAAAAGTTAACATTTAATTGTTACCAATATCGAGGCATGGTTATAAAATTAAAGAATAACATAAAAAAACAAGGGGGTTATTAAATTTCATGACACAATTGTCGCATAGCATGTTTGTAGTTTTGCACCAATCGGTTGCACTCTCTGCGACAAGCTCTGTTGCTAAGCTGGTATGACCTTGTTGGAAGCAAGGACTCTCTGTCTCTCTCTGTGCTTGTGGGCTATGACTCATTCCGGTTGGTTCTTAAGTTTAGGGGCTGCGACAACGCGGTCATGTAGCCCCGTGTACTTTGGGTGTGTGTAGAATCTGTCTGATAACCGGTGTTAATTGTGATGACTCTATTAGTGTGTGTTATCTGTTTTTTTAAATTTAAGTACTGCAACTTAGAATTTTTCAAATAGTTCCTACTTTTGCCGCCAAGCGCCACCGTCAACGACTACTAGGCCAAGTTCAGAACTTAGCTACTAGATGCCACCGCAATCGGCTCTTGGCAACGAACGTAGAAACCTAAGAGTGTTGTTTAAATTCTTAACCTATCCAATTTAGCTTCACACAGGTGCAATTAGTGGAAGGTTCTTTAACATGCCATAAATCTATGACATGGGACCGCCGGCTATACTTCCCCTCCGAAGGAAGGCATACTGAGGGATTTTTAACGCTCTTAAAAAATCCGACGGCTTCGGCCGGGTTTGAACCCGCTATCTTGGGCATAGAATATGACTCATTCTATGCAAGGAAGATTGGTGACTGGGTGTAGTGTAAGGGTGAGCGGGGTCTGGAGCAGAGTACTGCAGCGAGGCCCACCGCACTCCGAGGTCATGGACTTTTGAAACCCAGCCCGTCTAGTGCGGTTCTCATATAACGTGGCCGCGTTCTGGTCCATAGCACTGGGCTCACAAAGCCCACTGCACTGAACGGGCAGGGCCGAGCAGGCAGACTAAGCTTCACAACGCGTGCATAACAAAATGCTCGCTTTACACTTCTATTCAGAATTAATAGCAATACTACTGTCACTAAGCTAATGGTATAGTTCATACTAGCTAATCTCAATCTGAAATACATCGATAGTTGTTGATTGATTTAGGGGCTTTGCGACATCATGGTCATATAGCCACGTGTATTTGTGTTTAATTTGTCTGATAACCTGTGTTATTGTGAGGGCTGTATTAGTGCGAGCCTTTGTAATTCAGATGAGGATTGGGGTGGAGTCAGCCGTGGCCTTAAGTTAGGAACCATCCCGGCATTTGCCTGGAGTAGAAGTTAAATAACAAATCGGAAATTAATTACCAAATTTACAAATATTACTTTCGTCAAATGAACTTAGATAACTATTTGAAGTTATAAGACATGGGACAAAACGAAGTTTGAACTCATATATTACGTCATTTTAATGGAAGTAAATCATCGGAAGATTAAGAAGACAGAAGTTTAAATACCTGGGGGAATGGATCCAACCCAACGGACTGGATAAGGAAGCAATCAAAGGAAGAACCAGAAAACTGGACCTGGCCTACAAAGTAACCTAGAATAAATACAACAAATGAGCTTTATCATTCAAGGCCAAAATCCGACACTACAAATCGGTAGCACAGCCTGAAGGATTGTACGCTTCAGTGTGTCTTATTTTAAGTAAAAAGGGAGAACTTCAAGTACTAGAAAAGAAAGAAAGGAGAATTCTGAGAAAAAAATACTTGGACCACAGAAGACTACTGACGGGACATGAAAGAAGAGAAAAAATGAAGAACTTTACAAGTGTACTGAAAAGATCACAGATGTAATGAAGAAGCGGAGGCTAAAGTTCTACGGACATTTACTACGAATGGATGAAGGCAGGCTGACCAAAAGGATCTTCAGCTACATCATGGGGTTAAAGGTTACATCTAAATGGGTAGATTAGGTGAAGAGTGATGCGGAGGAAGTTGGAATTACTCCACCGATGGCCTACGATAGAAGAGAGTTCCGCAGTCGAGTTGACAGAGTAAAGTCATTTCAAGAGAAACCGCCAAGCAGGATGCCCAAACGGATCATTTCCGAGGAGGAGAGAAAACAAAGAAGTGACAGGATGAAGAAGTTCTGGGAAGAGAAGAGAAAGAAAGCCAATAAGTCTTGAGTTCCTTGTGGTCCATAGTTGGCCAAATTCGATAATAAAAAATTACGACATGTTAAATATTTTGCATATTAAGGCTTTCACGGCCCGGATTATTATATAAATAATTCATGCTTTTGGGGTTTAAATTAAAAATACACACGGCATTAACCCAAAAGCATGAATTATTTATATGTTAAATATTGTTTTTTTTCTTAAAGGTGTGTCACTATTAGGAAATTGTGCCAATGGTAGGACCAATGATAATATTATTAATAAAAATGTATTGACAAATTTGAGCCACATTTCTCATATAAAGCAAGGACTCTTGTGTTTAATGTTTGGAGGGGGGCATTGCTGTTTTATTTTATTAAGAGCTGAAAAGGAAAAAAGCACATGCTTCTTCAGCTCATATATGGACACCAGCAGTTTGTAGAAAAGGCCATTTCAAGCAAAATAATAGAACATTGTACAGTTTATTTTCATGGTGTGTTAACGTCGTCCACAAGAAAAGAATAACGCTCATGTTTCTGCCATGGCCCTCTCACGCTATGGCTCAGTCATCCCAAGGATAATATTGCGATGCAGAGAATACCTTATATTCGACCACTGCCTTCTTGAATACCCCACTATGACACTAGTCACATAGTGACATTTAAAATAGGAAGCCATGGAAGTCGGCGACAGTTGCTCTAGCTTGGCCCTAGCCAAGGCACTCTGTCTTCCCGCAATAGGTATTGAAGCTGCCAAAGCGCTCTCATTAGCCCGCCGCGTTAAAAGCGACACGTGCGGTGATGTTACGGGCTGCTAGGTCCGAGACCTGTCAGGCCTATTGCGGTCTAGTGTCGAAGCCGCCCATGGGTCAGGCCGCTGTGCAGGACTCTGGTCTGGGGGATGTGAAGTGCGAAGATATGTTGAAATTAAACATGGTTCCCATTGCAATGAAATGTACCTAAAATACATCAAGCCATGGCAAAGGGTTACAACCTACTATGATAAATGAAGGAAGGTTTACATTATTTCACAACTATCTACTACAATAGATGAACAAGAGTTAAATGTGAACAGTAGTTTAACGCAACTCTCTATATAAAATATTATCTTCTACTGCAGGTTTCCATTATTTTTACCACCTCTTGTTGAACAGTTGAGTACATGCAACAAGAATGGAAGAGGCACATAGAACTGGGAGATATCACAATGTGTGACAAACTCCTCATTATAATTTAAAGGTCTTATATATGCACATTAAAAGCTTTTGTGCATGCCTAAATTAATTAACATTTGTTTTGATTAATTTGGGAGGCAAATTATTCAAATTGATGCATGTATGGGACCTTTACAATGTATGGAATATAAACATGTAAATAAAATAACTGCTGAGGTAAGACTTGAACAACAGATCACAGTGAGGATTCAAACCCAAATCTTCTGCTTTCCAGGCAGGCACATTAGCCAACTTCATTACCATGTCCCTGCTTCCAAGTGGTACATAAAGAGATGACCATGATCTCATTGTATGCTGTGGTCCAGACGTTTCACCGAAACCTGCGCTCGGCATTATCAAGGGTCCGCTCCTTCTGTTAGTTAACAGTGGAAGAAGCGGATGCTTGATAATGCCGAACGCAGTTTTCGGTGAACCATCGGGAGCTAACATCCTGCCTGGACAACGGCCTGCAAGCCTGGACGTCTTGTACGTAGTTCAAGTCTTACTCAACACTTGTGACCACTCCAATAGGAGCTATGATACAATAAGATGTGCGAGGAGCATCAGGTTGGTGCGATTGAAATGTAGCTTTCACAATCCTGTTCTTTGACCCCCAGGAAATTAGCAGCACTCTCTCGATCCCCAATCACAATTGTGATTTTGCTTGCCTTTATTCTCCCTCATTCCCCTGCCCTCTTATTTATTTGGTGTATGAACAAGATATGATCCACCGAAGACATTGGCATTAAGCAAAGTCAGCTCGGTGGCGTAGTCAGTAGCATGCTGAGCTTCTAAGCCCAAGATCGCGGGTTCAAACCCGGCCAAAGTCGTCGGATTTTTTAAAACTTTATTAAAATCTGTACATTCTCATCGCACCAACCCAATGGATTTTACAGAATTTTCAAAGATTTTCTAACACTATGATAGCATAAAATCTTACGGATCTCTCCTGTCTGCTTGGTGCAATATGGAGCGTTAATTCTTCTACCAATCACCAACATAACCCACTCATGATTCACAGAACACCATTCACCTAAACACACACACGTACAGCTACCTATATGGGCAAGAGATGGAAATGACATGAAGACCATACACCACAGCATTGGAAGTATTCAGTCTTGACGATAGGTTTATCTTGATTTCTTAGAAGAAGATGCAGAACCCCCGAGCACCTTTCTTCTCTGAGCAAACATGTGAAGATACATTTGAGGAAACACTGAAAGTAAAAAAAACAATTTAGGATGAAATGTTATGGCACAGAGAAATTCAAAGTTTAAAATATACGCCAATCAATACTTACACAAATATATCTATTATACATAGGTTGCTTTTTTAGTTTTGGCAACTATGTTATAAATTGATAAATAACACACCTACAGGGTTCCAAGTTTCATAGGCCCTCGATGTAGTCTCTAGCACTGCGTACAACGTGTTTCTAGCGACACGGAAGCCGTTGGATTCCATTGGCACTGCCCAATCTATCGATGGTGCGAAGAGAGCACATCTCATAGGGTAGAGGTTTCCGCAGAGTGGCTCCTTAATCTTCAGGATGAGATCAAAGTCGCAGGGACTTTAAGTCGGGAGAGTAGGGGGGATTTTGTTTATTTATCGTATGGCTTTTAGTGCCGGGAGTGTCCGAGGACATGTTCGGCTCGTCTGAGTCTGTAGCTGCTTCCTGCAGACACCCTTAGGGTGAGCTACAAGTTCCGTTCGATTTCAAGTAGTTCCAACTTTCGCCACCAGATATCAATTAAACCTAGTGGTGAACGTTGGAACATTGATAGCGCATTCCAACGAAATCTAACCTAACAATTTAGCTTCACACATGTTTAGCCTGTGGAAGGATCTTTTATATGCCATAAATCTATGACATGGGACCGCCAGCTTAACTTCCCCTCTGAAGGAAGGCATACTGAAGGTTTTCAAACGCTCTTAAAAAATCCGACGACTTTGGCCGCGTTTGAACCCGCTATCTCGGGCACAGCAGTTCAGCATGCTACCAACTACGCCACCGAAGCCGCTAGTAGGAGGGATGATAGAGCACCTCCCAGTTCCAGCGATTCAACAATGCAGACACAACTCCTGCTGTGTGTGCCCTAGCATTGTCATGCAGAACGATGGGCGGAGTATCGATGTGGTGTCGCCATTTCCTGCTCAGAGCTGCTAGGAGATGGTCTTGCAGAAACGAACAATAGTACGCCGCATTAACGGTTTGCCCTGGGGGAACAGTATGTTTTATGATCACACCATCCCAATCATAGGCAAGAATCAACATTACCTTCACATTGGTGGGAGTTTGTCGAACTGTTTGTTTTCGTGGTGATCCCTGGTGCCGCCACTCATTCGATTGGCGTCTCAACTGTGGCTCATAAGATTTGGCCCACGTCTCGTCAATGGTTATGATACACCGTAAGAAGTCCTCTCCTTTGCGCTCATAACGCTGCAAGTGCGTACGAGAAGGGTCATATCGGTACCGTCTTGCGCGAGCGATTGCCACTACTACTCATCTAACAGGCGCCACTGCACACGAATGGGGGAGGGGACGGACGAGGTCATGTGCTCTAAGGGAGGGGATACAGGTTAGCAACTTTTGGTAACAATGGCAGAGTCCAACACTGTTGCAACATAAAGTAGCAGCATGTTGCCAAAACTAAAAAAGCAACCCTTGTATATAGTACATGTTTCGACCTGACATTGAGGTCTTCTTCAGCTCAATTAAGAATAAAATAAAATACTAGAGATGTAGTTAAGTCTAATGTTTGTTTGATATGAAAAAAAAAAATCATGTGATAAATTGTAATTAGAAGAATGTAATAAAATAATAAAAATGGATATCCTGACAAACTAATATTAACCCCTCAAGCTGGTTCGCCATACACTGTACGTCCGCTGGACTCTACTCGTTCAGCCGGTTGGACGTACCACGAACTGCCGGTGGAGGCGGAAGTTAGAATGCCTATTACACATGAACCACTGCTGCTTCGCGGGTTCTTTTTTAACGTTATGAACCGAGAAGTTATGTACTTTCATGCCATCTCTGTTTCATAATTTGAACTAATACGAAGTTGGTCGATATCCGTTGCTTTTGACGACTCATATCGATCAGGGAAATAACATGAAATGCGCTCTATTGAGTTTCAAGTTAGTTGCTTTAGAAGGTACCACAGTCTCTCCTGCCATCTCGAGAATGTTTTGTGAACTATGTCTAACTTGATAATTTTTGCCACTTATGAAGGGGAAGAGTGAGATGGTGATCACAACAAGGAAGAAGGAAAGAACCACAACGGGAATAACAATTGGTGGGGAACAGCTGAAGAAAGTGGCGAGTTTCAAGTATCTGGGAAGCCTGATACAAGATAATGGAAGAAACGATAGAGAAATAAATGAGCGGGGGAGGCAGGCAGAAGCATTTCGGAGGAGTGTGAGAAGCATGTTATGGAGCAAGGATGTCCCTCAGAACAGCAAAAAGATCATATATCGGACGTACTATGTCCCTATCCTGACGTATGCCTCGGAGACCTGGGTTATGAAAGGAAGGGAGAAGAGCAAAATACAGGCCAGTGAGATGAGGTTCTTGAGAAGCAGTATTGTAACGTGTTTTTCGAGGGGTTTTATGCAACTGGCATAAGTCAGTAGGAAGCCATTCTATATTTATTTACGCGGCAAATTGTTCAGCCAAGAGAATTTTTCATGTTAATTTATTATTATTATTAATTTATTATAATTATTATTAAGGTATTTTCGGAGCATTTTATAAAAATTATTAGCATTCAGATAGGTTTTCTATGTCTTAGAAAACGCTATCAAGCAAATTATTACGAACGACGATATAGAAAATTATCTGATTACGGAATTTTACGGAGTTTTGTCAGTTAGGGTATTTGAGAGACATGACTCACTGGGAATTCAAATGCAAGCTGATTCCTGTCGAGAAGCATGACGCAATCCTGGGTCGCAAGGTCTAGAAGAGGCGAATTGTTGAAACGGAACTCTCGCGCGCCGAGTGTAATGAGGCAGAGGAGGGGAACTAGCGGCGTGCTCAGCCAATCAGCGGAGACAACGTAAGCTGGAAGTAGAGACTGGAGTGGGGGAGCCGGCGTGTGGATATATCGTTCGACGCGCCGTGAGACAAGGACAATCTGTGAAATACTTGCGGAGGATGGTTATACGCGGGGGACGCTCCGATGTTCCGTGGAACGGACTATCTGTGTAGAACTGGCAGAGTACGGTCGCGAGTGCGTGACGCTCCGATGTTCAGTGGAGTTAGCGACGAACTTTTGTAAAACGTAACCAGTGCGGTTTTACGAGAGTTTGGGTCCGATGTACGGACCATAGAATTATCTAATCTACCAGAATATCATCAAATTTCGACGGAGATGACGACGTCCAGGAGACTGTGGGAAGCACACAGCATCATCAAGAACGAGGGAAATGCTTTGGCAATTTCCAGGGGTAAGCGCTAATGACGCAGAAATACGCAATCTCTCATTTTTCTTTGTTTTATATTTCATAATTCAGTATCTTCATAGCTTGGAAATAAGAGTAAAATCAATTTATCAGACTCCGTTTTCACGTAATTTTCTATCGGTAATATTAAAATCACAACGCTCCAATTTAAATTTTATAGTTATTATTATTATTAATTTTGCTATACTTGTTTTATATAATAAACTCATTTCTTTTACAATGCAATCTTTGCTTTCAGTAGGTAGCATTAGATATAGACCAATTCCTTCTCCTGATACAATTGTTTGTTGGGTTAATGATCAAATCATACCACGATCTGAGTGAATAGAGTCTTGAATGTGTTCTGCCAGAGCTAGACGTTGTTAAATACAAATTTAGATTTCAACATTGCATTGAGGTCTTGGCGCCCATTAAAACAACATAGCTTAGGCAAAGGTAAACAGTTACATTTCTCACCCAACAGTGTGGGCTAGCAAAAACGTTTCATTTCGCTACCAACATGGGGCACTAATTACCGTTTCATTTGTACGCTCAACGTGGAGCAAAGTAAATACCGTTTCACTTGTCATCCCAGCCTAAGTAAATACTGCTACATTTGTCGCCGACAACTTGGGGCTGAAAACCTAATAACATTTGTGGAAGGAGAAGGGTATATATTTCTGTGCCTGTATTTTGGGGGTTATTTGTCTGTATCAGTGTATATCATTATGGGGGATGAGAAAGAAAGACAGATGAGGTTACGTAGTGGTCATCAACGGGAGAGTGATGATACGAGCAGTATGTCGAGTGATGGTAGTACCGGGGTAGCGGAGGTAAATCCCGATACTGAAACAGGGAGTGTAGGCGGCCAACCAGAATTAAAAACTTTACTTCTCGAGTTCATGTATCAGAACAAAGTTAGTAGTGATGCCTTAAATGCAAAATTAGAACAGAATAATGCAAAATTAGAACAAAACAGTAGGGAAAATAAAGAAAGTACAGATGCCTTAAATGCTAAATTAGAACAAAACAGTAGGGAAAATAGAGAGAGTAATGAAACTTTAAACGCCAGATTAGAACAAAACAGTAGGGAAAATAGAGAGAGTAATGAAACTTTAAATGCCAGATTAGAACAAAACAGTAAGGAAAATAGAGAGAGTACTGAAACTTTAAATGCTAAATTAGAACAAAACAGTAGGGAAATGAGTGACAAATTCGAACTGATTAGAGGTGAGATCAGAGGAGTAATGGAAGAAAAGGCTAAAGAGATTATTGCAGATGTAGACAGAAAATTAGGAAAAGTACAGGAGGAGTTGGAAATTAGAATCAGTACACAGGCTGAAAATTTAAAAGAACTAGTGCAACTGGAAACACAGCAGGTCAAAAAGCAATTTGTGGGAGAAATTGACAAAATTCAGGTAGCAACTAAAGAGGTTAAGGAACAGCTGGGGGGTAGAATTGAGAAAGTCCACTCGCAAATAGTTGCAGAAGTAAATGATTTAAGAGAGAGTAATAGAGAGAGCATTAGCAAGATTGAGGAGAAACAAGCAAAGCTATATGATAAAGTAGAAGAATCAGAAGGAAACATTAAATTAACAGTAAACAGTATTGAGAGGAAGGCTGAGGAGAAAATCGCAGAATTAGAATTAAAATTAAAAGCTAGGATCAGGCAAGAAAATAGTCAGAATAGGCCAGTTTTTGTGAATAGCACACACAGGGAGGTAGAACTGGGTAAGTTCAGCAATCGACAGGGGTGCCCAATGGAGTTCATGAACACTATAGAAAATAAATTCGGGGAGAGGTTGGAAAATGGTAGTATTGAGTGGTGCCAGGTAGTTCAAATTTTAGAACAAGTGTTTGTGGGGGAAACGAGGAATTGGTTTGCTGTCTACAGAGACAAGTTTACTGATATTAATGATTTTAAAATGAAATTCTGTGAAAAGTTCTGGAATGAGGTTATTCAGTCGCAGCATCGTGAGGGAGTAGTGTGTGGTAAATATAACCCTAAAGGAAGCTCCACCATGACTGAATACTTTTTAGGGCAGGTATTAGTGTGTAAATATCTGGATGGCTTGAAGGAGGAAAGTGATGTGGTGAGGTTGCTACTTAGGCACTTTCCCTATAGGATCAAGGAGGCTGCTTGTATCCAGAATGTAAAGACTATATCACAAGTAGAAAATCTGTTAAGCACATTTGATGCACTAGGGAGAGGGGGTTATGAGGACAATTTCAATCGGAACCAGGGTAATAATAATAATAGACCTAATGAAGCCAGGCATCAGGAAGTTCAAGGGAACGGTGGCGAAGGGGCCAACGCTCAAAATAGAAATAATAATAATCAGCTAAATCAGAACAGAGGAAATGGCTATGGTAGTCAGTATCAAGGGAGGAACAATGATTTCAGGGGAAATCAAGGGAGGAACAATGATTACAGGGGAAATCAAGGGAGAAACAATGATTTCAGGGGAAATCAAGGGAGAAATTATAATGACAATAATTACAACCAGAATAGGGGTCAAGGAAGAGGACAGCCTAGTGGTAGTAATATACAGCCAAACAATGACAACACAGCCCAGAACAACCAGACCAGTTTAGTAGTTAGTAGTACTACGGCCAGCTGTAGCGGTTCTTTAAACGCGAACCAGGCTGCGAAGTAAGGTCAGAATCTCAGTCTGTAGCATGCCCTGTCCATACAATTATACAGGAACCCTATGACCTAAATGTAAGAAATGATTTATTACATGAACTAAATGATGAAGGTATTATTCAGGAAGTGGTTAGTAAGAGCCCCATAGTTAAATTTAACGTGTCCGAGGCGTACACAGATAGTGGTTGTATGAAGAGTTGCATAAGTAGTGCATTTTATGATAAAATGAAAGGAACTGGAGTAAATTTTGAGGAGATACCAATTAAAAGCACTTTTGTTATCACAGCTGTTGGGAAGAGGTCTAAAGTGATTTCTAAGCAAGTTTTAGTAGACATTAAAATTAATAATCATGTAGAGAAGCAGATTTGTCTTGTAATTCCAAATTTAGTATTCAGTGTTATCTTGGGTTCAGAGTGGCTAAGTAGAGTGTCTGGTAACTTATGTTATGATGTAGGGAGTTTGAAATTTAAATGGGGAGATTCTGAAGTAGAAGTAGCGTTCAATGACCATATTCAGAGGAGTAGTATTGTAGGTGTGATTTGTACTTTAAATGAGATATCGCCAGCCGTAGAGCGGGGTTCTCCATGTTTTGTGGGCAGTGAGATTACGAACGGAAGTCTAGAGGACTCGTTACGTGAGGCTGCATTTCAGGGAAATATAGAGGTGGAACAATGTGTTTGGCTCTATGATGTGTTATGGTGTAATAGGAGAGTTTTTGAGGATCGCATTGGTATGGCCAATTGCTATACACATTCATTGAACGTTATTGATAGGTCAGTATTCACAGGACATAGATATCCTGTACCTTTCGCTTATCAGAGTGCAGTTGAGGCACAAATTAACCAGATGCTTGAAGATGGGATTATTGAGCACTCGAACAGTCCATATGTTAATTCTTTGATAACGGTACCCAAGACCGACGGCACTGTTCGTATTTGTTTAGACGCTCGTTTGGTTAACAGTAGAATTAGTTCAGATCAGCTGAAATCTATGTCAATAGAAGAATTAATGCAAACATTTGAGGGGAAGAAGTATTTCACTTGTGTAGATTTGAGTTCCAGTTTTTGGCAAGTGCCACTTATGTACGAAGATAGACCATTTACAGCTTTTAGTCATAAATATAACCTTTATCAATTTTGTAGAACACCTTATGGGTTAAAGAGTAGTTCAGCAGCTTTAATTAGGGCTTTAAACATCGCATTAGGGGATGACACAGGAGAGTTTGTAACCATTTACATAGATGATATGGTAATTAGTTCACGCAGTTTTGAGGAGCATCTACGTCATTTAGATATAGTTTTTCAGAAGTTAGATCAGGCAGGGTTCACTTTGAAGCTGTCTAAGTCGTCATTCTGTCAGTCAGAAGTGACATTTTTAGGTCATGGAGTGTCGAGTAGAGGTGTAACACCAGAAGAAAGTAGGGTTAATAAGATACTTAACGCAGAGGTGCCACAGAATGTTAAACAGTTAAAAACTTACCTGGGAATTTGCAACTTTTTCAGGAGGTTCGTTCTTAAATACTCAGGGTTGGTAGAACCATTCAGGGAATTGCTTAAAAGTGGGACTCGGTGGAGATGGGAGTCCAAGCATGATCAGGCTTTTAGAGCGCTGAAGGAAGGTTTTGAGAAAGCTGTAGTGCTGAAATATCCGTTAAAAGATAAGGAATATGTGGTTATGACAGATGCTTCACATATAGGCATTGCTGGAGTATTATGTCATAAAGATGATGAGGGTAATCTGTGCATTGTATCTTTAGCCTCGCGAGGACTGACTGCAGCAGAGAAAAGATACACGATTACTGAGTTAGAGCTTTTAGGTATTGTTTTCAGTTTAGGGAAATTTAGGATGTATTTAGTAGGGGGGAAATTTGAGATCCACACAGATCACCATGCACTATTGTATATGAGAACTTGTAAACTCAGTTCTAACAGAGTTAGTAGGTGGATTCTTGCTCTGCAGGAATACGAATTCACAGTAAAATATATTAAAGGTAAAGATAACATTCTTGCAGACATGCTATCGAGGGACACTAATTTATGTAGGGATTATCCTGTGGTTAAAGCAGAGGACGGTATTTTAATATGTGCATGTGTGGACAGTAGCAACAGGGCATCGTTACAGACACTGAGAAATATGCTAGTGGAGCAACGTGATGACGTTAAGTTAAAGGGAGCCACTTGCAAGGTTGGAAGCAGGTGACGCAGAAACATTTATAGTTTCCAAACGTATTGGAAAAACAGCATATGTGCTGGAGAATAGTGAGGGAAACAGATTATACGGGACGTATAATATACATAGCCTACGAAAATATGTGTCATAAAGTGAGTGTGTTTAGCTGGCGAGCCAGCCTATCAAATGAGTAAGTGTGGTATTTGGTGCGTGGGAGGAGATGGTCTTCCAGGCAGGCGTATCAGAAGTCACACAGGGGGGTAGTATGTAAGTAAATGAGAGTTTTTAAGGTACAGGGAAATATGACGGGATTGTCGGATGCTGTTGAGCACTAAATTGTCTCGATGCACCAAGGCCAGTTTGGCAGCGCTGATGGGTTCCCATTTATCTCCAAGAGATGGGGGAGCGCTTGTATAGGGCTTGTTAGCTTAAGGCGTCCACGAGATAAAAGATGGGCCATCAGAATGCGAGACAGTCCTTCATGAAACTCATACATATCAGCACACGTGATTTCTGTTTACGGTCTCGCCATGTAAGATTTGTAAGTGTGTAATTTAAGATAATTTGTACAATGGTATTATTTGTGTGAGGAGAAATGGTCTGTGTTGAGAACTAGTATTAAGTAGAATATGGTTAACGGGAACTTAACAAGACAGGGCGATTACGGCACAGAAATATTTGGTGTTATATGTAATACGCATTTACTGTTTTTTTTTTCAGAAGTCAATATTAATTTAATCTACTTTAAAGAGAGATTAAGTATTATGGTCACGAGGCGCTGCCACAATAGTGTGATCGTGTGCTCAGTGATAAGTGGAATTAAATGTCACCATAAGGAGGGGACCTCCAGTGAAATTAGGAAGTTCTATGGTGATATAAATATATCAGAACACCTTCAATGCGTGTGATATGACATCATAAATACATAGTGCTCACACATTAATGTCTATTTCTCCAACATAGAGAAATTTGAGAGGCGGAAATATCCGTGGAACACTATTCCATATGTAAAACATTGGACTGGTTGCAAAGTGCAATCCATAGTGACAACAAACTTTGACGCAAAGTGCGTGAAGAAAAAATATGAGTGTATATATCTTTAATTTAGGGTGATTTCATTTATGTAATATGTATTTTGGATGGGGTTTATTAACGTGTCTGGGATAATCGGATAATGGACCGTCGTCACGGTAAATCATCCGATGATCCGAGGCGAATATGTAACGTGTTTTTCGAGGGGTTTTATGCAACTGGCATAAGTCAGTAGGAAGCCATTCTATATTTATTTACGCGGCAAATTGTTCAGCCAAGAGAATTTTTCATGTTAATTTATTATTATTATTAATTTATTATAATTATTATTAAGGTATTTTCGGAGCATTTTATAAAAATTATTAGCATTCAGATAGGTTTTCTATGTCTTAGAAAACGCTATCAAGCAAATTATTACGAACGACGATATCATAGAAAATTATCTGATTACGGAATTTTACGGAGTTTTGTCAGTTAGGGTATTTGAGAGACATGACTCACTGGGAATTCAAATGCAAGCTGATTCCTGTCGAGAAGCATGACGCAATCCTGGGTCGCAAGGTCTAGAAGAGGCGAATTGTTGAAACGGAACTCTCGCGCGCCGAGTGTAATGAGGCAGAGGAGGGGAACTAGCGGCGTGCTCAGCCAATCAGCGGAGACAACGTAAGCTGGAAGTAGAGACTGGAGTGGGGGAGCCGGCGTGTGGATATATCGTTCGACGCGCCGTGAGACAAGGACAATCTGTGAAATACTTGCGGAGGACGGTTATACGCGGGGGACGCTCCGATGTTCCGTGGAACGGACTATCTGTGTAGAACTGGCAGAGTACGGTCGCGAGTGCGTGACGCTCCGATGTTCAGTGGAGTTAGCGACGAACTTTTGTAAAACGTAACCAGTGCGGTTTTACGAGAGTTTGGGTCCGATGTACGGACCATAGAATTATCTAATCTACCAGAATATCATCAAATTTCGACGGAGATGACGACGTCCAGGAGACTGTGGGAAGCACACAGCATCATCAAGAACGAGGGAAATGCTTTGGCAATTTCCAGGGGTAAGCGCTAATGACGCAGAAATACGCAATCTCTCATTTTTCTTTGTTTTATATTTCATAATTCAGTATCTTCATAGCTTGGAAATAAGAGTAAAATCAATTTATCAGACTCCGTTTTCACGTAATTTTCTATCGGTAATATTAAAATCACAACGCTCCAATTTAAATTTTATAGTTATTATTATTATTAATTTTGCTATACTTGTTTTATATAATAAACTCATTTCTTTTACAATGCAATCTTTGCTTTCAGTAGGTAGCATTAGATATAGACCAATTCCTTCTCCTGATACAATTGTTTGTTGGGTTAATGATCAAATCATACCACGATCTGAGTGAATAGAGTCTTGAATGTGTTCTGCCAGAGCTAGACGTTGTTAAATACAAATTTAGATTTCAACATTGCATTGAGGTCTTGGCGCCCATTAAAACAACATAGCTTAGGCAAAGGTAAACAGTTACATTTCTCACCCAACAGTGTGGGCTAGCAAAAACGTTTCATTTCGCTACCAACATGGGGCACTAATTACCGTTTCATTTGTACGCTCAACGTGGAGCAAAGTAAATACCGTTTCACTTGTCATCCCAGCCTAAGTAGATAACGTTTCAGTATTAGAGCTACAAAGATGGACAGAATAAGAAATGAGAGGACCAGAGAATTAATGAAGGAGGAACCATTACAGGATGGTATAGAGAAATCTAGACTTAGATGGTATGGACATGTAAAACGAATGGAGGAGAAGAGGATACCCAGGAGAGTACATGAGACGAAGTGGGAAGGAAAGAGACCGAGGGGAAGACCGAGAGACAGGTGGCTAAAGGGGGTGGAAGAAAGCGTGAAGAAGAGAGGAGAAGACTGGACAAGGGTGGAGGCTGAGAGATGGTGGGAAGACAGAAGACGTTGGAGAGGCTTGTGTTCCAAACAGACCCGGCCAGTGGCTGGAAACTGTGCAAGATGATGATGATGAAGGGGAAGCACCGAAAGCAAATAATACGTAGATAATTTTTTGTTTCGTAGGCTAGAGGCTACTCAGTCGCAGATAAATAATTGTCGGGCTGTCTCATTATCTTACGGGTGCAGAGATTATTCGTTTGATAGATGAAAGTAATGGAAGTGATGTACAGGGAGGTGATATTTTCGGTAGTGATATGGACTATGTACACACAGCATGATGTTATTGGGGAAGTGGCAGACAGCGCTGATGAAGAAGAAATAGCATCAGCTGTAATAATAACGACCGCTGTTCAGTGTTTGTGGCGAGAGGTTCACGGGTATGCCGCGAACAGGAAAGCATTTCAAGTCTGTTTTAGATTCTTTTTATCTGTTTTTCGACGACAAAGTGATTGAACTAATTGTTTGAGAAACAAATATGTACGTGGCAGAATGAATAGTTGGTGCACCCTTGAAACCAAGGTCACGTGCCAGGAAGTGGGAGTCAGTGACGGGGCAACATTTGTGTGTTCTTGGGACTTGTAATGTTAATGGGGATAATGCAGAAACCTACCCTAAAGAGCTAATTCATCAGGGATGAATTTTTAGAGACTCCTATATTCCCTCAAACAATGCCAAGGGACAGGTTTGAACTAATATTGTGATATTTACATTTTGTTGACAATTATAAACGGGATACATATACGGGGCCTAAAAAGCTTTTCAAAATTCAGCTTTTCCTGGAAATTTTACCCGAATAATATGTATATTATGTAGATTGAGCATTATCATGTAAATATCTTGCTTTCATTGTAAATATACCTGAAACAAATACCAAAAGTGGAACTTATCAAATTATTATATTTTTGTAAATATTGCGTGTGATCATGGACAACCCTGAAAAGCAGTCGTCACATATATTACTGAGAAACATTGAACATGATCTCGGTAAGTATTCCTAAAATTTTCATTACGTTATATTTCGTAGATTTAACATGATTAATTTTTTACCTTGTTGGTGTCTAAACCTCTGCTGAGCTTCAATTTAAATACCGCTGGAGAAGTGAACACCTCCGGATTAAATAGCCGGCCTGAGGGGTTAATTGTAAATAAAATAAAATAGGAAAAGCAAGGAGGTAATGTATAAAATGTACTATGTACCCATATTAACTTATGCAGCTGAGACTTGGACCCTGACGAGCAGGCAAGAGAGTAGAATCCAAGTCAGTGAAATGAAATTCCTAAGAAGTATGATAGGAAAGACAAGGAAAGACAGAGTGAGTAATGAAGATGTTAGGAAGGAAGTTGGGATGGCAAAACTAAATGAGAGAATTGAGAAGAATAAACTAAGGTGGTTTGGACATGTAAAGAGGATGGAGGAAAATAGAATACCAAGACAGGTGCTGGAGGCCAAGTGCAAGGGTAAGAGAGCAAGGGGAAGACCTAGAACAAGGTGGACCGATTCAGTGAAGAACAGCGTGAGAAAAAGGAATCTGGACTGGGACAAGATCGTGGAAGAAGAATTGTGGAAGGAAAGAGGAAAGTGGAGAAGTGCCATAAATACCCCGACCCGGCAGGAGCTGGATAAGGGGAAATGATGATGATGAATGGGCTTCACATTAAATTTTTCAAAATGCAGATAGAAAAACAATACATTTTGTAATAGGAAGTATAATTAATATATTGGGCTTTATATTAAAAATTCACATAGAAAATTAAATAATTCAGAAAAAAACAAGTGCCGAATATCAACCAATATTTTAACTGAGTTGCCTGAAATGAGTCAAACTAAATCTTCTTCTGAAATATGGAGTGTGAAATTTGTTTCAGGTGCCAACCAGTTAGTGCGTCGTTTGAATTGTCAACCGTGTTGTATTGATGGAAACATCAGTAGGAAGACTAATTCACATAAGCTAGTGAGTGAATGCCAATTATACGGAGGTCGAGTCATAAGTCATGGCAACTATTTTTTTCTTGCGAACAGGAGACAACACGGAAAATCTAAGATATGCATTTGGAAACGGACGGTATGTACTTGAGTAGGATGCCACTAGATGGTGTACGTAAACAACAGTGTGGGTCTGAGCATGGCCCCAAGTTCAGTGTGTGAGTGAGAGCATCACACAATGGAAGTCAACAAGCAGGAGTAACGATCGTATAATAAAATTGCAGTTCTCTGCGGCAAAGATGCACGCCAATGCCATGCAGAGATGCGGGAAGCATTAGGTGTGCATGCCATGCCCCATAGAACAGTGGCGAGGGGGGGTGGAGACGTTCACATGCAGCAAACGGTATTCAGTGCCTGCCCCAACGCACAGTAGGCACCTTGGGTGATTATTTCGATGGTCCGTAACCAGTGGAGACCTGACCTTTGTATGTAGTCTTGCATATTTGCTGTCTGGTTGGTTCTTAAGTTTAGGGGCAGCGACAACGCGGTCATGTAGCCCCGTGTACTTTGGGTGTGTGTAGAATCTGTCTGATAACCGGTGTTAATTGTGATGACTGTATTAGTGTGTGTTATCTGTTTTTTAATTTAAGGACAGACAGGGTGTCTACTGAAAGGATGAAGTAAAAATTAGTTACTTTTTAGCTACCTTTTAGTTACCTTTTAGTTAATTTTAGTTACCTTTGAATTCAAGATACGACTGCGGTCTGCAAGCAAAGTGGCTCATCACGCGATGAAGAAAAACAACAATAAACTGTGTTTAAAGCGGTAAGTACAATTCACTTAGGGAGTTATAAAAATTTTAAAAATAATAAATAAATACTGGATATTTATTATCAAATGAATTGTTTCAGTTAATATGTCGTCTTGTGCACAAGGCGTTTTTATAATTGCCAAGAGGTTCCTCTGCTCTTGACCGTTTGGTGAAATTTCCTTTGTCCCCGCGGTAGATCACGAAGAAATTTATCGGACGTTACGTGATTGTAACCGAGTTCTGTCTTCGCAGTCAAGTGCGGAGAAATTTCGAGATGTTACACGATCGGCGCTGGTCTCACCCGTTTGTCGAGATTCCCGTAGTTTTCGCGATAGAACACGGATAAATATCGCGATTTAGATAATCGATGTCACATTTAGTCGTTCGACGAGATTTCCATTGTCCATGAGGTCGGGCACGAGAAAATATAGCATATTACGCAATCGGCGCCACTTGCTGTCCGTTTGACAAGAATCCAGTTGTCCTCGTCATTGAATGCGGAGAAAGATCGCGATGTATCGCAATCGCTGCCGCTCTCGGCCGTTTTACGTGATTCATGTTGTCCTCGCGATATTATGCATACCGCGCCGCACCCGGCCGTTGAACGATTGTCTATCCGTCGTGACAGAATGGTGGAGGCAAGCTCAAGGTTGGGCATGGTTAAAATTCACGAGTAGTTATGGACAAGTTGTATGGCTGGCGGCGTGATTCCCGCTGTCCCTATGCTGTGGTTGGGAGTTCATCAGTTTAGGGTGGATCACGAGGAGAAATTAGTATCGCAACGCTACGTAGACTGTCATTTCAAAGTGGGTTGATGCACTTCTCGCTCCTCGTACGCTTTTAAGTATACGGTCATGGGAAAAGTAGCGAGTAGGTTTCGGAATGTTTCGTGATTGGTGCCCATCACCTTGGACGGGATTCCCGCAGTTCTCGTGGTCACAAGTTCACGATAGGGGACGGGTTTTATGTTTTTACGCAACTGACGTCGATCTCGGTCCATTTGACGAGATTCCCGCAGGCAAGTCGTGCGGTCATGATGATGATGATGATTATAATTGTTGTTTTAAGGGGCCTAACATCTAGGCTATCGGCCCCTGATGGTTCGGGTGATCGTGAAGATGAAAATGAAATGTAAACTTAGCCGGCCGTCTTGAGTATGAATATTCGAAGTAAGTATCAAATATTAAGAATTATTCTGAGAGGATTGCACGAATAATACGACTAGAGGACACGTTTTCTTTCGAATGCGAATCACGAATTATACAAGTTATACAAGTTTTCGAAATAACCGGTTAGATCATAATATATCCGATGGAACCAAAGTTCGAAGGAAAAATCGACATATAACGGAATTATGAATTGACCATACTGGATGTCGCAAATTTACGAGACAGATTTTTAAAATAAGTTATAGCCTACGTATTTCTAAGCTTTTTCATAATTCTTCTTCGAAACGGTAACATTTCGCAAGATTGCGACATTACATTATTTCGCGTTATTTCTGAACTTCAATTTGACAGTCTCCAAATAAATGCGAGAAATGAGAGGCTTCTGATTAGTCTCAGAAGTTTTCGCGAATAAACGTCTCGCGAATAGTTAGGTTTCCTAATAACACACATAAATATTTCACACAAAACTATAAAGTCATCTTGATGCCGAAAATATACGCTGAACGATGTATACCACTCAGGGTATTCTCAGTATGCAATTCCTCAAGGTCGGGTACGGAGAAATATAGCTTATGAAATCGGCGCCGCTTGCGTGAAACTCACTCCATCGCAATCTCTGAGCCTAGAGGCGCGAGTTTAAATGATTCAATCCGCCTTCAGAAAATTTTCGTTACCCGTTAGTAAAATTCGTTACTTTTTCGTTACTTTCGTTACCCATTTGTAAAATTCGTTACTTTTTCGTTACTTTCGTTATTTTCGTTACCGGTAGACACCCTGACAGACTGCAACTTAGAATTTTTCAAATAGTTCCTACTTTTGCCGCCAAGCGCCACCGTCAACAACTACTAGGCCAAGTTCAGAACTTAGCTACTAGACGCCACCGCAGTCGCCTCTTGGCAACGAACGTAGAAACCTCAGAGCGTTGTTTACATTCTTAACCTATCCAATTTAGCTTCACACAGGTGTAATTAGTGGAAGGTCCTTTAACATGCCATAAATGTATTTGCTGTCGATACCATAATAAAACAATGTTTACCAATGGCCTGTGTTCTGTCACTTACGAGCATCTCCTGACGTCAGAATTTATCTTCAGGCACTATGCATATCGTACATTTTCCGTGTTGTCTCCTGTTCGCAAGAAACACAGTAGTTGCCATGACTTATGACTCAACCCTCGTATATATAAAGTAGCAATTTGGAATTTAACCAACAGTTTTGTATTATGAAATGGGACTCAG
This sequence comes from Meconema thalassinum, assembly GCA_946902985.2. Taxonomy (NCBI): domain Eukaryota; kingdom Metazoa; phylum Arthropoda; class Insecta; order Orthoptera; family Tettigoniidae; genus Meconema; species Meconema thalassinum. The sequence goes on along the minus strand of OX336398.1, from coordinate 173,439,677 downwards.
ATAATAAAATTTTGATATCAATAATTCTTCGTACGCAGTAAACAATATACAGTACTGTTATGTATGAATCTTTATTAACAAAACATATGTAAATTCTTTTTATAACGTTATATTGTATGTTTATAACCTATCTCTTGTCAAATGTGTACAGATCAATCTTTGATTAAATAAAAAAGCGTGGGAGCACAGCCCAGGAATCTGCGGCAGCGCATTGGGTCCCCTCTGCCATTAATCTTGGTTCAAAGAAATTCAAAATGATTTAGAAGAGTTGAATATCTCAAGGCAATAAATTACAAACAGAGAAGAAAAAAGGATTCTGAAGAACAAACCTAAATATAAGACTTACACTATACACAGAGATATGAACTTAGTCATAGCTTATTGATCATCATCATCATCATCTTGAGCAGTTTCCAACCGCTGGTCGGGTCTGCTTGGAACATAAGCCTCTCCATCGTTTCCTGTCCATCCACCATCTCTCGTCATTTACTGTGTCCCAGCACACTCCTCTTTCCTCCACACTCTTCTTAACTCCTTTTGTCCATCTGTCCCTTGGTCTTCCCCTTGGCCTCCTTCCCGTCATTTCCATTCCAAACATCTTCTTCGGTATCCTCTCCTCTTGCATCCTCCTCAAATGTCCATACCATTGTAGCCTAGATCGCTCTATTCTATTTTGCAATGGTTCCTCTCTTACCATCTCCCTGACTCTCTCATTCCTTACTCTGTCCATTCTTGTCACTCCTACCCTACTCCTCTGGAACTTCATCTCCACTGCTCGTATTTTATTCTTGTCCCTTTCCTTCATCACCCATGTTTCTGAACCATATGTCAAAATTGGCACAAAGTAGGTCTTGTAGATGATTCCTTTACATTTTTGTGGTACATCTTTATTCCATATCATCCCCCTAACACTCTTGAAAAATCCATCTGCGCACCTTCCCCTCTCATTTATTTCCATCCTATTGCCTCCCTTTTCTTCAATTATGCTTCCCAAGTACTTGAAGCATTCTACTTTCTGCAACTGCTGTCCTCCAAGTGTTATGCCCATATCCAGTCTGTTCTTCTTCCTCGTTGTGATGACCACTTCACTCTTTTGTGCTGAGAACTTCATCCCATATGATAACACTACCTTCTCCCACTCATCTAATTGCTCTTGTACTTCTTGCTCATCCTCTCCCCATACCAGAAGGTCATCAGCAAACAACATTGCCTTCATTTTCCTTTCCCCAATGCTATTTACCACTTTTCGTATGATTTCATCCATCACCACTATAGATAACAGGGGTGAGAGGGCACTTCCCTGTTTCAGACCACTCTCCAGTTGAAACCATTCCGTTCTCTCTCTTCCCACCTTTACACAGCTTTTGCTTCCCTCGTACATTGCTTTCACTCTTGCCACTGTCTCCTTGTTCACTGCTTTTGCTCTCATTGCTTCCCATACCTTGTTTCTATTAATACTATCATATGCTTTCTCAATATCCAAGAAGGTCATCACCAGATCTTTCCCATATTCATAATGGTGTTCTTGTAGCTGTCTTACTGCAAAGATGAGGTCAACTGTTGATCTTCCTGGCCTGAATCCATACTGTTCTTCCCTCAGCCCATCTTCAACTTCTGTCCGAATTCTTCTCTCCAGTACCTTCTCAAATATTTTGGCGCAGTGGCACATGAGTGTAATTCCCCTGTAGTTCTTGCATTCCTTCCTACTTCCCTTTTTAAATATGGGTATTATTATCCCTCTTTTCCAGTCCTCTGGTATTTTCTTCTCCCTCCATATCACTTTCATTACTCGAAAGAGCCACTGGGTTCCTATCACCCCTGCTGCTCTCACCATCTCCACACTCACTTCGTCTATTCCCGGTGCCTTTCCCCCTTTCATCTTCCTTAATGCTTCCTCCACTTCTTTCCATGTCAATTCCTTCTCTGAAATGTCTTGGTCACTGTCTGTTTCTTCCTCCACAATGTCCACTACGCTGGTTTTAGTTGGATTTAGGAGTTCCTTGAAGTATTCTCTCCAGATAACCTTTACTTCTTCCATATTTTCGACCTCCTTTCCATTCCTGTCCACCATTCTGACATTTTCCCCTGTATCTCTTCTCCTTGCCTTTATCATTCCATACAACACTTTCTTACTGCCATCACAGTCCTCCTCCATCATTTCTGTCCATTTCTCCAGCCATTTCTTTTTCTCTTCCTTCACTACTTCTCCTGCTTCTTTCTTCCGCTCTTGGTATTCTTCTCTTGTTCTGTCTGTCCTCTGTTGGAACCATTTCCTGAATGCTTCATTTTTCTTTTTCACTGCTTCCTTAGTTCTGGGGTTCCACCATGGTGTTTCCTTCCACCTTTTCTTTCCACTAGTTCTGCCACACACGACTTCCGCTGCTTCTACCAACACGTCCTTGAACCTATTCCATTCTTCTTCACCTGTTTTCGGATCATCCTTCGGTAATTTGTTCCTCACTAATATCTGGAACTTCTCCTTATTTCCATCCTCCTTCAGCTTCCATGTCCTTATTCTTCTTTCTTGGTTCTCAGTTCTCCTCTTTTCCTTCAGTCCTCTCACCTTGGCGACCAGCAGACGGTGGTCACTGTCCAGGGCTTCTGAAGGTATTACCCTTATATCCGTGATACTCTTCTTTGTCTCCTTCCCGCATAGAATATAGTCCACCACTGATTTCCTAGTCAAATCCCTGCTGTACCAAGTAATTTTATGGCTCTCTCTCTTCTTGTACCATGTGTTTCCAACCATTAGCCCATTTATCTTGCACAGTTCCAACAATCTCTCTCCTTCCTTATTCCTGTTTCCCCATCCTTCACCACCAATCACTTCCTCAAAACCTCTTCTATCAGTTCCGACATGGGCATTTAGGTCTCCCATGACTATCAGGTCTCTCCCCGCTAACTGCTTCTGCAACTCCTCTTCAAACTCGTCCTTCTCGCCTTCTGTGCATCCCACCTGTGGACCAATGGGTACCAGTATTAAATAAGTTTATTACTCCTTACAACTCTTCTCCGCCATTCGTTTTACATGTCCATACCATGGAAGTCTAGATTTCTCTATACCATCCTGTAATGGTTCCTTCTTCATTAATTCTCTTGTCCTCTCATTTCTTATTCTGTCCATCTTTGTAGCTCCAATACTGCTTCTCAAGAACCTCATCTCACTGGCTTGTATTTTGCTCTTCTCCCTTCCTTTCATAACCCAGGTCTCCGAGGCATACGTCAGGATAGGGAAATATTACGTCCGATATATGATCTTTTTGCTGTTCTGAGGGACATCCTTGCTCCATAACATGCTTCTCACACTCCTCCGGAATGCTTCTGCCTCTCTCCCCCGCTCATTTCTCTCTCTCTATCGTTTCTTCCATTATCTTGTATCAGGCTTCCCAGATACTTGAAACTCTCCACTTTCTTCAGCTGTTCCCCACCAATTGTTATTCCCGTTGTGGTTCTTTCCTTCTTCCTAGTTGTGATCACCATCTCACTCTTATTTATGCTACATTTCATCCCATATCCTTGTATTATTCCTTCCCACACGTCCAGCTGTTCCTGTACCTCCTCTTCGTTTCCCCAAATCGTCAAATCATCTGCAAACACCATTGCTTTCATCTTTCCTTCCCCAATTACTTGTGCCACTCATGTCATTATGTCATCCATCACCACAATGAAAAGTAATGGTGACAGGTGCATTTCCTTGTTTCAGGCCGTTTCTCTGTTCCAACCAGTCCGATCTCTCTCCTCCCACTTTCACATAGCTCACGCTTCCCTTGTATATCTCCTTTATCCTCCTTATAGTCCATTTTTCTACTCCTCTATCCTCCAGGGGATCCAAACAGATCCGGCAAGTGGCTGGAAACTGTGCAAGATGATGATGATGATGATGATGACTCCTTACAACTGCTTGTTTACCATCTCTTGATGAATGCAGTACATTTGCATTTGTCTGTTGGCAAAGGCTAGAGTAAAAGGTGGCTTTTCACCGATGTCTCAGTCTCACTCATGGCTGTGAATATGGAAGCTACTGAGGTATGGGTGGTGCTTAGTAATGGCCTCAGGGCACAGTCAGTGCCTATGGATGCTGTGAAAGGTTCTGTTCGTATGGTCAGTACTGCTGTACTGACTCAGTGAGGAAAGCAATGACAAACTACCTCATTCCTCACCTTGCCTAGTATGCCTCATTATAGTGCTGCCTCGGTTTTGTGGGTTTCTACCACATAACCTATGGTGGAGCTTTTTAAGGATCCAACCAGCCTCCAGCCTGACTACCTAACAGACAAGACACCTTACAAGGGCAGTATCAGGTAAGACAGGTCGAAACCTATCTTGAAACTTTGTGGACGCAATCGTTGTACTACAAGAGGACAACGTACGGAAAATCAGCCGCTAGATTGAACTGCAAGGCTCCGAAATCATGTGGCAAATCTCTCATATAAATCAATGGGAAGTAGCGAGTTCCGTACATGTTGGAAGGGACAGCCCTGACCAGGCATTCAAGGCCAGTGGGAAGCAGTCGCACGATCCAGTCAGCATATATGCCCTGCCACACTACTACTCCCAGTGCCGCAGGGATGTCCAGCTCCTCCAGCTATCATGCCTGCGTACCAGGATGGCAATTTGCCACACTCGATCCTTCTTTATAAAGTGAGTGGTCAACGTGTCTGTCTACTAACCCCAAGCTTGCAGGTTCGCTCCTGGCTGTGGTAAGTGATTTTTTTTGAAAGGTGGCAAAAATTGCGACACCATGTCATACGATGTTGGCATGTCAAAGAACCCATTTGAATTCAGTAGTCCGAGTTCATAATGGCAAAATTAATCTCGGGAGTTTCCGCCAACACAAAGTTCCTCATTTCTCTACTAGAAAGCGCTATAGTGTCCAAAGAGCTTAGATAACTAACCTCCTTGACTTTCCTAGTGCTTCAAGGAACAACGAAATTCGACATGCAAGTTACCCTTTGGATGTCAAATAACAAAGCTTGCACCCGAGGCCATACGATATTATTACCGACAAGGAAGCTTGCCACGGTGGGTGAGTGGATAACGTGTCGGTCTACTAACCCCAAGATTGCAGGTTTGCTCCTGGCCATGGTAAGTGATTTTTGAAAGGCGGCAAAAATACGACACTTATGTCGTACGATGTTGGCATGTCAAAGAACCCATTTGAATTCAGTAGGCCATGTTTATAATGGCAAAATTAATCTCGGGAGTTTCCGCCAACACAAAGTTCCTCATTTCTCTACTAGAAAGCGCTATAGTGTTCAAAGAGCTTAGATATCTAACCTCCTTTACTTTCATAGTGCTTCAAGGAACAACGAAATTCGAAATGCAAGCTACCCTCTGGGTGTCAAATTACAAAGCTTGCACCCGGCACCCAAGGCCATACGATATTATTATTATTACCGACAAAGAAAGTGCACCGTCCAAAATCTCGGCATAAATAAACTGGAGAATATGGGAAAAGAAATAGCACTGTATCTTGATATCCCCAACTCCAATTTCTACGCAGGGCATTGCTTTCGTAGGAGTTCGGCAACAATCTTAGTGAATGCTGGTACTGACATATCACCACTAGAACGTCATGGAGGCTGGAAACATATGACATTGCCAAAGTCTCTGATCCACGGAAATCAATAACCCAGCTCTTTGTACAGTAAACGCAATAGGGATTTCTTATGCGAGTTTTACGCCAGATGTCATGACTGTTCTATGTTTGACTCCATTGATTTGCCTTCCATTGAAATTCTATTTGCATCAAATTTGTAGAATAACTAGTTGATATTACGTTACTTTTTAATTTTGTAATAGTTAGTTATTGAGGTTTTAAGGGGTGGAACTACGAGGTCATCTGTCCGTTTTGTAACAGCCTATTGTGAGTAATTTACAAATATTACTTGAACTAAATAACAAAATGATCTCCCACAAAGTACCTGTGCGCTATATGTTGGTGGTAGTTCCCTAGTGAAGGTAAAAGCAAAGAAGGCCATGGAGGCCCTGGGAGTAGTGGAAGGTAGAGGCTAGCACTAGATGGGATGGAATTGTCAGCTCCATGCCCGGCCGTCTTTGCTCCCAGGAATTACCCTGGTACTCATTTCTGGTGTAGGCTGAGTGAACCCCAGGGCTATTTTCGATTCAGAAAGTGGTAGGTTTGTTTCTAAAATCCACTCCCTTTCAGTTAGAAGCTCAGCGCCTCTACAGACTGTGCCACGCAGCCCCCCCCCCCTGTGAAGGTCTTTGATCTACAGTATACTGGGAACACAGCGCATGCGCACAGTTCACTACATTCAACTGACGGAATGTCGACAGATATTTATGAATATTTATGTTTGAACATGTTATAATTATCATTGAAAATTAACAGATGTATGCAACTCACCTATAATGGTAATTAAGACACTTATGGAAATTATAAAACTCGCTTCGCTCGTTTTATAAACATACTCGTGTCTTAATTATTGTCATTATAGGCTCGTTGCATAATGTACTACTTATTGACTAAGATGAAATACATTTTATTAAATACCCATCATTATTTCATTTAGCTAAAAAATATGAAGAAAGGTCAACCAGAATGAAGAGGTTTTGGTAGAGGAGGAAGACGATGACAGCTACATTCCCTGTTAAATTGGTAACAGTTCAGGAGTGTTGAATCTTCTACCGAACTACTTACATTAGCTGAAATAAGTTTTGTAATGAATAATAATAATAGTAAACAATAAATCGATATCCTTAAACGCCAAAATTAGACATTACTGCACTGTTATTCGACCAGAGGCTCTGTATGCGGCAGAGACTCTAACAATGAACAAGAAAGGTCTAATGGAAAAACTAGAGGCGAAAGAAAGGAAGATTTTGAGGAAAATCCTGGGTCCTATCAAAGAAAACAGCGAGTACAGAAGGCGTCACAACCACGAATTATACAAGCACGTGGAGAAGATCAGTGACACGATTCGAAAAAGAAGGATTGCCTTTTATAGCCACTTGACACGAATGAGCCCAGGCAGGATATCAAAACGGATATTGACGTACTTTCAGGATAAGAAATCCAAAGGGGCATGGTTCACAGAAGTTGAGAAAGATCTACGTGAAATGGAAATTTCCCCTAAAGATATCCAGGAGCGTGTTCCACTTCAGGAAAAACTACGTACGCACAAAGGTTTCCAGGAAAAGCCGAAGCTGAAGACAGGGAAGGTGTGGTCCCAAGAGAGAAAAGAACAACACCGGAGACGAATGCGGGAACACTGGGCGGTAGTTAAAGCTCGGAAAAAGAGACAGTTGAACTGACGTGGTCCGTAGTTGACCGAATCGAAGAAAGAAGAAAGAAGAAGTAAACAATAAATAACGCCAAGTTTTGACTTAACGGAAATGTTTAATTAATCTAAGTTTAACTAAATTACCATATTAGATGACTTAACTGTATTTGGCTTAATTAGTGCTTCAATGTGGGTGTCATCATCATCATCTTGCAGTTTCCTGCCACTGGCCGGGTCTGTTTGGAACACAAGCCTCTCCAACGTCTTCTGTCTTCCCACCATCTCTCAGCCTCCACCCTTGTCCAGTCTTCTACTCTCGTCTTCACGCTTTCTTTCACCCCCTTCAGCCACCTGTCTCTCGGTCTTCCTCTCGGTCTCATGTATCCTCCTGGGTATCCTCTTCTCCTCCATTCATTTTACATGTCCATATCATCTAAGTCTAGATTTCTCTATACCATCCTGTAATGGTTCCTCCTTCATTAATTCTCTGGTCCTCTCATTTCTTATACTGTCCATCTTTGTAGCTCCAATACTGCTTCTCAAAAACCTCATCTCACTGGCCTGTATTTTGCTATTCTCCCTTCCTTTCATAACCCAGACTCCAAGGCATACGTCAGGATAGGGACATAGTACGTCCGATATATGATCTTTTTGCTGTTCTGAGGGACATCCTTGCTCCATAACATGCTTCTCACACTCCTCCGGAATGCTTCTGCCTGTTTCCCCCACTCAATTATTTCTCTATCGTTCCTTCCATTATCTTGTATCAGGCTTCCCAGATACTTTAAACTCTCCACTTTCTTCAGCTGTTCCCCACCAATTGTTATTCCCGTTGTGGTTCTTTCCTTCTTCCTTGTTGTGATCACCATCTCACTTATTTATGCTAAATTTCATCCCATATCCTTGTATTATTCCTTCCCACATGACCAACTGTATAAATAAATAACACTTCTTTTAGCTAAAAAAATAACCTTGCCTCTTTCTCCTAGAGGATCTACCGAGCCTTCAGCAGACAATACTTACGTGGAATGTAGAGGAACATGATGAACAGCAAGAGGTAATGGTAACTGAAAGTGAAGTTGAGAGAGTTGGGCATCCTAATGCTCCACATGTTATTACTGGACACGTAGACTTGGGCAGCGTACAAGCACAGGAGTTCTCCTGTTACCCCTATGGGATACAGCATGATGAACGTGGTATACCTGCCAGAAATAACAACACACATTCATATTAGGAAAACAGATAATTTAAAAAAATTATGGTCAGTCTGAAAGACTAGACGTTATATCATAACAAATAACGCGTGCTACAAATGCTACACATGTTAGAAAGGCTCAGGAGGGACTCTTTCAACAGATACCCATTAACTTAGGCTTCCCGCGCGGGCACCTCTTTAAGGGTCACCCATTATTTGAATCTGATATCTTGCAAACCTCTTTAAGGGTCACCCTGTATTTGATTGAATCTAACATACTGTACACCTCGTTAAGTGTCACCCTGTATTTTGCTCTGACATCCTGCACACCTCTTTAGGAGGCACCCTGTATTCTTATCTGGCATCTTGTATATCTCTTTAGAAGTCACCCTGTATTCTTGTGTGACATCTCGTACACCTCTTTAGGAGTCACCCTGTATTCTTGGCTGACATTTTGTACACCTCTTTAGGAGTTACCCTGTATTCTTTTCGCTTTGTTCGAAGCCCCAGGTTGCTCGACGCCCCAGGACTCTTTCAACAGACTCCATTACCCATTAACTTCAGCTTCCCGCGTGGCTGGATGACGTCACCGTCTCCGTAACACATAACTTTTGACTGAAGCATAACGATGAAGACGACAAGATCATTTGAAATGAAAAAACCAGGGAGCAAAATTATTCAACACGAACATTATACAGGGTGCCAGGGAATGTTCTCCGCAGCGCCAACGTGCTGCTGCGAGAGGTAGCATCAGCAGTTACGTTGGCAGCATGGCTGATGCTTGTATCAACTGGTAACTTCTATAATGGAACAACTGAAATTACAGCCTATGTTCTGTCCACTTAAGAGACTCCTGTCAAGAAACAGCTAATTTTCGTGTTGATATATTGTTTGGACTACGCAGCAGCATTATATCTGAGATTTCATCAAGTTTTTAGTTTGCTAAAAGCGTAGGCCTGTCTGTTCCCGGTCACCTGATATTTACCTATCAAATCCCGATCGGTATCCTGGTTTCGACACTTTGAATTAGGAAACCCCGCCTGAAATTTTAGTTTGAAATTTTCTGCAATTCCACCAAAAAAGGTCTGACTTCATAGTAAACATTACCGCCTGTATACCTTCCACTAATGTATCTGAACGCTCGCTTACTGCAATACACACTGACGATTTTGACAGCCCACACGTGTGGCCATCAACCTCTCAAGGACACTGTGCTGCCAACTAAACTGCTGATGCTAGCTCTTGCAGCAGCACGCAGGTGCTTCGGAGAACATTCCCTGGCGTTCTGCATTACAAGAATTGGATTCTAAAGACTTTAATGATGGAAAATGAAGGATTTAGGGTAATAGGTTTTTGTCTAATAGAGAGAAACCTAAAAATCTAGAGAGAAATCAAGTAAAAAAGAAAAGAAAAAGTAAAAAAAAAATAGTATTTTAATATTCTTTGCACCCTGCATTTCTTCTATGAATTTTAGGCTAAAAATATACAATAATTGAAAGCAAAGCTGGATTCAATTTGGGTCCTATGGTCGGCAACCCACGTCCTACTACAGTGAGGCCCTCCCTATAGAATGGAGCTTTCCAAAGGTCGAGCCGCAGATAGGTCGCAATGACTCACTATCACATTTATAGCATGTAATATTTTTATGAAACTTCACGCTTGCCACCTCAGGGTATAGGAGCTATAATACTAGCTTTAAATGAATCCACAAAGACAGTACACCAACTTCTCAATTCACACACAATTTATTAATAAAAGGCAAGCTTCCATTACCTGCATTACTGGCAAATCAAACTAACAATTCCTTGTTTGTCAACATATAAGCAAACTTCAATTATCCTTGCCTGGCATCCCACACAAAATCAACACATCCAATCATTCATTCCACTTGTGCATCAAATGGCCCCCATTCAGCATCAATTATCAACACAATTCCCATGGCAACCTTGCCCTAAGATCAAAGCACCTATGCCATAGCCAAGGCCACCTGGTCCAACCACTGGCTGACCACCATCAAAGAATCTCAAAGCAGAGCACACAAGTTTCTCCATGGCGGCCTACCAACAAGTGTCCATGGCTGGCAACCCGATAAAAATTTAAGAAAATAAAAAATACCAACAAAACAAAAACTAAAAGCAATGTCTATAACCTACTACAAAGTTCGGTTACAAGCATGTGCCGATTACAACAGCGGGCCGTGAAGCCCTGGATGCTGGCATAGCATTTATTACATATGCAGCTGGCAAGCTACCTTAGTTGTGTTAATTAACCTCTCAGCGTGGGAGGACATTCACCTCACTGCTACCCTGTGCTGCGGGAGGAGATGAGCACAGAGCTTGCTTACAAGTGCACACCATTATATAAGACGTTATAACAGAGCCGAGAAGCATTGGATTTAAACCAAATTTTCACAGTTTGTTAATGACAAATGTAGTGAAGGAAAACACAAGTTACTGAAACTATACTATCAAATTTTAAAGACCATGCTTACCTTAGAAAATCTCGTAATACTTTCAAATCTATCAAGGAAGATGACAGAATTAAATATGAGAGTGGCTAGTAAACGGCTTTTTGAGAAATAGGACCTTAGTGTGGGTTTTTGAACAATGCCCATCAGCATATATAGTGCAAAAACTACGTATATTTCTTCGACGGTAACTGGAACCCATTCATTTACCCTTGACATATGCCATCATGTGCTGCTTAGCATAGATATTTGTCTTTTTCACTATCATACTCACGAATTCGCACGTAAAAATAACTGAAATATTGCCACAGGATCTAAACAATTCCTCGCAGCTTCTTGCGGCCCATAATTTCCAGTAAACACTTCCCTTTGGCCGATATAATTCCCCCATGTCATCCCTGACAAACTCCTGACCGGCAACATTTTACCCGTGTCTTGCGATGTATTTACGTAACCACATTCACTCCCACTGTCACTACTTTCATTTTCAGACTCTATATTTGAATCATCATTCAGAGAAACCAATATTTCCGACCCATCATTCACTAAAACTTCACTAATATCGGAATCCGCTATCGGAAGCACTCGTTTAGCCGCCATTATTTGTTTACAAACACACAACAAAAATCTAGCTCTTTGCAATCGGATTTATCTAATGTGATCGATGCAAAATCGATATATTTTTACTCGAGACGAGAGATCATAGCTTCCTTTATCGATATAACACAGTAAAATTGTAATAGTTACGAAACTAAACACGAGATGGAAGCACAAAGCAAGCACTGCAACGTGCGTGCAGGTAACGGCACTCCGCGACAGAGAGCGGCGAGTTCATGACGTGCAGTTCACGGCATTCCACGCTGAGTGGTTAAGGCTTATGGTGAAGTACTGTAGCCTACCTCGTATCCCGTGAACATGGTGAGGTATAGAACAAAACATCGAATTTTCCTAGTGGAAAATTAAATTCTCAAGAAGAAATTTGCAGTAACTTTGTTCGTAAGTTTGAGCGCCGTGCGATTTCTTCCTTGTGGGGGAATCTCAAACAAAAGGTATACAGAAACAATCCACATACTCGGAGGCTCTCAAGAACGAAATCACTGCTCAGATACAAAATATCAGTGAGGATGATTACAGCGAGTGTATCAAAACTTCCTACGTCGGTGCAACGTGTGTTTAGAAAATGAAGAATGGCTTTTCCAGCAACTAATCTGAAATTCCTGTAAGTGAAAATGAAAATCCACAGCCTGCTTCCAGTCGTCTCACCGGGTCAGGGAATGGAATGAATGAAGCCCCCATCTAGCGGCGAGGATATGAACTGTTCCGGCTGCCGAAGCCTGTCGCACTCCCCTGTGGCAATGATTAAATGAATGACAAATGAAATGATAGGGGAGAGTGTTGCTGGAATGAAATTGTGACAGGGAAAACCGGAGTACCCGGAGAAAAAACCTGTCTGCCTCCGCTTTGTCCAGCACAAATCTCATATGGAGTGACCTGGATTTGAACCACGGACCCAGCGGTGAGAGGCCACGGAGGCTCCTCCTGTAAGTAATTATGATTATTAAATACGTTAAGTGTAATAGAAAACCCTGCAACGCTAAAGCAAAACAAGAAGAAGAAATATGTTGTTAAGTGTAAATGTGTTAAACTAATCGGGCACTACGTTACTGTTAGCACCTTGCTTGACAGGCTGCCAGCCACAGAGCCATGGCCACCAAGCGACCACCGTGAGTATCCGTTCGATAGGGAAGGTCCTCACAGTAGTAGAGATCCCAGGGGAGGAGTGTGATCCATACACCCTTCCCCTTAAAATGCAGAGGATACTGTGGAAAAAATAAGTAAGGTCTAACTCCATAAAAGATGATGATAATTGTTGTTTTAAGGGGCCTAACATCTAGGTTATCGGCCCCTAATGGTTTGGGTGATAGTGAAAATGAAAGATGATCAAATGAAACCTACAACTAAAACTACTGGCTTACAAACTAGAAGAGGAAATGGGAAACAAAAAGGAGAAGAATGTATAAGGTGCGTTCAAAAAGTAAAGAGCCGGAGGCTGAAATGCGCAAACCGGTGACGACATCGGCTAATCGTGATGTGTGTAACGAGGTGTGATTCCGACCAGAGCGAGGAAGGTCACAGCCCGTCGCTAGAGGGCACGTGTGCACGTCACGTGACGAATGAGAATTCAAGGACTTGGAAAGAAGGAGAGCCAAGAGAGGCAAATAGGAAAGGTAAAGAAGAGAGGGACTGCCCCAAAGGCAATGGACGAAGGAGGAATACCAGACCCAGCTCAGGAAGCCCTCGGGGTCACCAAAACCCGAACTCATCAGGCGTGTGCCCCTGAGGGTGTAGCACAATCCAGGGTGCACCATATATGGTGGGGCTACATGCACCCTGCCTCCTTGAGGCCTTGAGCAGAAGGGAGGAGATACAATGAAAAGAAAACAAGAGGTCTGACCCCTCGAAGAATGAGGGATCAGGAAAGATGAGACAAGGGCCAATTCAGGCGGGAAAGTGAAAGACTCCCTAGGCCTCGGATACCCTAATACCATCGGGGTCGGAAAAGAACAAGAGTTGTCCAAGGGAGGTTGAGGGGAAAGATAACAGAGAGGAGCCAGGCACAAGTAAGTGGAAGTAATGCCAGACTCAGCTGGGGTCCCGTGGTACCCCATAAAAAATGAGGGCATCATGACGGAAAACACAAGGGTCGATTAAAGCAGGAAAATGACTGACACCCAGGGCCAGAATAGGACAGAAATTATTAAAGACAGTCGCCCAGCACAAGTGAAAGTAATGCTGTCCACAGATGGGTTCAGCTCTTATTATGTTGTTCCTTACCTAAGCCATACAAGGAGATAGGGCACTGCCCCCACAATATTGAGAGCGTAATAAGCGTATCTGATGATCTCCGTGACGCACCAGGCCAACAGAGCAAGGGGTAAGCCAGGACTTGCTGGACCAGTGGGAGTAGCCAATAAGACTCCACACACCACGATAACTCGCGACAACACTTGAAACGTCGTTATGATCACGTTGGAAGACACTAGTCGCAGTGCGGCGTGGACGATCTGCAAGAGAGAAGGTGCACCATTAAAACCAGTTCTTGGTATACAAATTAATTAACATTAACCAATATTTTACAAGCAAATACAGTAGCTTTCTTCTTTCTCATTTCCTCAATTATTCTGAACCCAGACTACTGGACATAGGGTTGCCGGATCTCAAGAATGGAAAAACGGAACACACGTCCCAAAACATTGTATTTCTTTCTCATCAAGGTTGTTAAATGTTGTAATAAATAATTAAATAAGCATTACATAATCAAATACACAAAATTTAAACTAGATATCGCTGACATATCATATAGGCCTATGACACCAGCAACTTACAAATGCTTTTCATCCTTTGTAAGTACTGTACTTCCTGATAAAATTCAATACAAATTTCATCATAATTGTATGTAATATGTGAACAACCCAGTGCTACAAAAACTGAGGTATCTTGTTTCCACCTGAGCAACATATTGGCTAATACCCAACTCAATGTAAAATTTGAGGGGAAGATTTTGAAATATAACAAGTTCCCAAAGTACTTAGGAGTAATACTGGACCGAACACACTCTTACAAGCAACACCTCCAGAGCACAGCAGCTAAAATTAGAAGCCGCAACAATATATTGCTAAAGCTATGTGGAACATCTTGGGGAGCTTCTGCCACTACTACAAGATGCTCTGCCTTAGGTTGAGCCTTCTCTGTGGCTGAATACTGCTCCCCAGTTTGGCTCAATAGCCCACATGTCAAACTCATTGACACCCAGTTGAACAACACCATGAGACTAATCACTGGTTGTATAAGAACTACACCAGCATATTGGCTTCCAGCCCTCAGCAATATTCTTCCACCCCACCTTCGTAGGGAAGTTGCCTTGCTACGGGAGTACTACAAGATTATGGAACACCCTACACTACCTATTCATGAAGACATCCCCTCTCTTCAAATGAACAGGCTCAAATCCAGGAAGCCACCCATTTGTCATGCCCAGAGGCTTGTAAGAAACCATTTTGATTCCAGCATGCAGTGGATTAGTGAATGGACACTAAAAGCTTGTCCTGAGTCGAGCTCCTTCCTGGACCCTACAAGAACATCCACTCCAGGTTCCGATCTGCCTAGGAGGGCTTGGGCAACTCTCAATAGGATTCGGACAAACCACGGAGTATGCAATGGAACTTTGTTCAAATGGGGAAAAATTTAGTCTCCTCAGTGTGATTGTGGTACTCCTAATCAAACCATCCAACACATTACAACCGACTGTCCTCTGAGGGCATATGGAGGGGACTGGATCGACTTCCTGTTGGCGACACCTGACGTGGTCCAATGGATAGACTCATTAGACCTGAGACTGTAAATAGTGTGAATAGTAAAATAATGTACAGTAAATTTTAAAGTGATTTTCTTTGTACTCTTGAAATCTTGTATTGATTATATTGCCAAACGATAAATAAATAAATAATAAATAAATATGTGAACAATTCTTGTTTTATGAAACTAATGGAGCTTCTGTTTCTATCATCTCTTCATTTGATATTCATGACAGAAAAAACTGTCTCCATAAAGGCATTGGAGGAGAAAATGCTGAGTATTAACTTCACAAGGTCTAAGATACTCCTTAATTTTGTTGCCCCTAATACATCTATAACTTGTAGCCTACCCATCTATCTAACACAGACATAGAAATCATTTTCTCTTTCAAACTTGCACCTGTATCACCAGAAAACAAGCTAGTTATTACAATCAATTCTGAAACGGGACATCTTAAAATTGGTGCAAAATTGAATATATTATCAAATTAACCAAAAAATGGAATATTTGGTGTTCCGTTAAAGATTAAAACTGAACATGGAACAAAACAAGGAAAACCGGAATTGTTCCGGGTAAAACGGAACATCTGGCAACCATAACTGGACAGTCCTCCTCCTGCCCTTCAACTGTATGAAAAGTGATTAGGCCTATGAATATTTTGTTAATACAGTAGAGTCTCGCAAACTCGGCACTCGGTAAACCGGCACTCCGGATTTCTCGGCCACCCTGAACGGAGAAAAAAAAATTGTTTTTGTGTTTCCGCACAGAGCGTTATTATGATTTCATTCATCTTCTCCATCAATGGAATTATCGACAGCTAAATATGACGCGAAACAAGTTGACCTACAGTTCATAGTAAGAAGAGTAACGGCGACCTGATAAATACATGTACTGTACAGTACTGTAAATGCACAAACTGTTGGCAGCAATAAGTAAAAAAACGGTTCTCGCGCAGAGCGTTGTATTTATTTGATTGCACATTCTCCGCGATTCTGTATCTTCGCCGTCTTCGTGACGAGGCTTCAAGAAACAGGTTTCAAAGCGAAAAGCAAAAGAACATTACTTACTTTTCTGCAAAAAAGTAAATGGTAATTTTCATTAAGTGAAAAAACTATTTGCCTACAGGAATTGTTTTGTACATAGCCTATACTGTACAGTGTACATATTATAAAAATAATTTGTACGCCTAATTTTTCTAAGTTTTCTTTTATAATTTACAGTAATTGTTTTTCTTGATTTTTATGCAGTGCAGCAGTACAGTAGTCTACTGAACTATATATTAAAGTATTGTAATTGTAGTGGCTTATCATCGTCATCATCACCGGGTGAGTTAGCCGTGGTGGTTACGGCATGACTGATGGCAGTCGCTCACATCCGGGAGGCGAGAAGGTTCGAATCCCCCCGCCGGCAACCTTGAAGATGGTCTTCTGTGGTTTCCCATCTTCCTTCCAGGCAAATGCCGGGGTTGGTCCCTAACTATAGGCCACAGCCGCTACCTTCCAACTCCTCGTCCTTACATTCCAACTTCCCTCCTGAACGGTACTTGTAGCTCACCCATTGGGTGTCCGTCTCGAAGCAGCTACAAAACTGGCGAGCCGAACATGTCCTCGGACACTCCCGGCACTAAAAGCCATACGCTAAAAAAAAAAAAAAAAAAAAAAAAAAAAAAATCATCGTCATCATCATCATCTTAATTTCCCGTTTCCAGCTTCCTGGGTTGGGTTGTGAATTAAGGACCTCCATCGTTGCCTGTCTCTCCTCCACTCCTCTCCTGATTTTAGTACATCTTCGGGTTTTCCTCCCTTCTTTTCTACACACTCCCACACTGTATCTGCCCATCTCTTCCGGGGCCTTCCTCGTGGTCTCTTCCCTGTCACCTTTTCACAGAAAGTTTTCTTTGGTACTCTCTCCTCTCCCATTCTCATCATATGTCCATACCACTTTAACTTTGTTGTTTCTATCCTGTCCTGCAGCTTCAATATTCCTGTCCTTTCTCTAATCTCTTCATTTCTAACTCTATCTCTTCTGGTCTTGCCCTCTATACCTCTTAGGCTTAATCGTTTTAAAACTTGTGTTTCTGTTAAAACAAATAAATGTACTACATTGCATTACTTTTAAACCAAATCAAACAGCTTATTTCTTATTTTTAACACATTTCCCGATAACCCGGCATTTTTGCAAACTCGGCCACCCTTCGGTCCACATTAGGCCGAGTTTGAGAGATTCTACTGTACAGTAAACCATTGATTTCATAGAGAATGTTTATTAAAAATTCTAAGACACATGGGATTACTCCCCAAAATTGACAAATCTCATAAAACTAACTCTTACAGGCACCAAATCAAAAGTTAAATTCAGAGGTGAAATCTCTGATGGCTTATCAGCATTACTATTTAATTGTGCATTAGAAATGGTAATCCGAGAATGGTCTAAGAAATGCCCTCCAAATATAAAAATAGGTAGAAAAATTCAAACTAACTGTCTTGGTTTTGCAGACGACATGGCATTATTGGCGAAAGATTTAGAGGAAGCCAAAACACAGATGTCAGATCTTCAGACCATTTGCAAATAAAATTGGCCTTAAGATATCATTTGAAAAAACAGAAATCATGCCACAAAAACCAACACCATTAAAGGGAAAACAAATTAATGGTACAAAAATTAAAAGTGTAATGCAATTCAAATATCTAGGAGAGTTAATAACAAACAACTTAAATGAGAAAGCATTGATTCAAATTAGAATGAACAAGTTTAGGGCACAAAAATTAACATGGGACACTTACAAAGGAATTGCTTATCAATTAATGCAAAAATTAAACATTACAATACAGTCATAAAACCGGAAGCCACATACGCAGTAGAAACATTATTCCATCTAAATGAACATTCTAAAACCGACAGATTACAGAAGATCAAAAGGCGAATCGGAAGAACTTGTATCAATAAAGGATATAAAAAAGACGGACAATGGCGAATAATACCTAACAATATGGTCTATAACAACCTAGAACCCATTACTGATACCATGTGAAAGAAAAGACTAAAATTCTTTGGGCACATTATGAGAATGCCAGATTCATGTCTTCTAAAACAACTAGTACAGTACAATCTTGCTTCAAAAAACACAACAACTAGATGTCGATGGTTAAAAGAAATCAGAGAGGACTTAAAAGAAATTGGCCTAACAACAGAAGATGCTACTAATAAGAAAAGTTTAACTACAGCACTTAAAAATATGACTTTTCTTTGTCCAATCATAAAAAGGAAAATTCCAACAAGAATCTTTTCCGCCCAAGAAAGGGCAAGACGATCAATACGCATGAAGAAGTACTGGGAAGACCGCAAGGCTCGTACAGTTCCTACAAGTCGACGAACTAATGGTTGGTTAAAGTGATCCTATGTGGTCTCAAAAAGTGAAGAAGAAGAAACCCTTGATTTAGGGGACTAATTGGACTAATTATTCATCTGTTAAATAGCAAATTTAGAACTTAAGAATTTTTTAAAATTCTTTAAAAACAACGTGATTCTTCTTACAGAATTCATCGACCGACGCGTTGAAATGCGCATCATCAATTGCGCAGCTCTCGGTCGATAAACACATCGACGTTGTACTAACGAAAAATCAATATTTGTGAATTAGCGAACAATTGTATTGCCCGCGGAACAATCGGTTAGATGTGTTCTATTTCAAACAACGCCTCTCGACACGCCGGAAAGCAGAGGTAGATTTCACCGGGCAAAGAACAATACTCCCAATTCACTGAATTTGCCAATTTTTGTATATCTATAATGTTGTTTGCAGACGGTGTTGTGATCTGGGGCGAGAATGACATGGAGGTACAAGAACAGTTAGACGTAATAAATGAAAAGATTGAGCAATGGGGATTGAAGATAAATGTGGAGAAGAGTAAAACAGTGGTGATGAGTAGAGATAAGAAAGATAATAATAATAATGTTATTGGTTTTACGTCCCTTTTAACTACCCTGGCTTTTAGAGATGCCGGGGTGCCGGAATTTTGCCCCGAAGGGGATCTTTAACGTGCCAGAGATAGATAAGAAAGAAGGAAAAGGAGTAATCAAAGTAGGAGATAAGGAATTGGAAGTGGTGAAACATATCAAATACTTGGGAAGTGAACTGACTGAAGATGGAAGACTAGATTTGGAAATTAGCAGAAGAATACAACTCGGGAGTGCTTTCTACCAACAGGTACGGGGAATAGTATAGAACAAATTTTATACCAATTAAGGCTAAAGAAGTTATGTACAAAGCATATTATGTTCCTATAATGACATATGCAGCAGAAACTTGGACAATGACTAAGAGGGATGAGAGCAGAGAACAAGCAGCTGAGATGAGATTCCTGAGAAGTATGGTCCAGAAAACGAGGAGAGACAGAGTGAGAAATGAAGATATACGGAAAGAACTGGGAGTACAGAAACTAAATGACAAACTGGAGCAAAACAGATTGAGATGGTTTGGACATGTCAAACGGATGAATGAAGAAAGGCTACCACGGCGAGCACTGGAACGACGGATGACAGGGAAGAGAGGACGAGGAAGACCAAGAATGCGTTGGATGGACTCGGTGGAGAATAGCATTAGAAAACGGAACCTGGATTGGAACACCGTGTCGGAAGAGGAAGGGTGGAACGACACAACAAAGTGGAGAGGAACCATATTTGCCCCCATCCAGTGTCAACTGGAAAAGGGGAAATGAAGATGATGATGATGTGTATCTACAAACGTTCTACATGTTAAGCAAACGAGAAGCCCCATTCTCTTATAATTATATTCCAAATCTTCGGTCACAATGGAATGTGCCGAAAAAGGGTTGATGCCCACCTCTTCCGCAATTTCTCTGATAGTCACACGACGGTCCCACATCACTACTGCGTTTACTTTGGAAATAACCTGGTCATTTCGGTACGTTCATGGCCGACCAGAGCATGGCTCGCTCTCCACTGATGTGCGGCAGTCTTTAAAACAATAGTACCACTCCTTAATATGTGTGATGCCCATAGCATCGTCACCGAAAGCCATCTGAATCTTCCAAATGCTTTCTACCTGGCTGTCGCCCAGTTTCTGGCAAAATTTGATGCAGTAGCGCTGCTCCAGTTGTTCCGTCATTTTCCTTGCAATGAAAAACGCTACCTCACTCAAATGCTGCTTGCCAGCAACAGACACTATCGACAGGCAGGAGAAATTTCACGCATCACTCGAAGGTTTATGGCCGGCTCATGCAAGCGCGCTCGATTCAAATCCATCAGGTTTTCGCAAAAATAAGGTCAAATACGTTTCTAACAGGCCGCATATACATTCTAATCATCCTTCCTTATCAAACAAGATGCATAATGTAAATAAAAATTAAATAAATTTGAGTTGGCTGTGTGCCTTAAAAAGGCTAAAAGCCAATACACCTAAACCCCAGAAATCTGAAATAATTGGGTTTGTTGCCAGTTTGGATTTGCCTAAAACTCCATCATGGCCTATGTCCTGTAAGCTAAACACAACACCAGTTATGCCTGATGTTTCATAGTCATCATCATCATCTTGAGCAGTTTCCAACCGCTGGTCGGGTCTGCTTGGAACATAAGCCTCTCCATCGTTTCCTGTCCATCCACCATCTCTCGTCATTTACTGTGTCCCAGCACACTCCTCTTTCCTCCACACTCTTCTTAACTCCTTTTGTCCATCTGTCCCTTGGTCTTCCCCTTGGCCTCCTTCCCGTCATTTCCATTCCAAACATCTTCTTCGGTATCCTCTCCTCTTGCATCCTCCTCACATGTCCATACCATTGTAGCCTAGATCGCTCTATTCTATTTTGCAATGGTTCCTCTCTTACCATCTCCCTGACTCTCTCATTCCTTACTCTGTCCATTCTTGTCACTCCTACCCTACTCCTCTGGAACTTCATCTCCTCTGCTCGTATTTTATTCTTGTCCCTTTCCTTCATCACCCATGTTTCTGAACCATATGTCAAAATTGGCACAAAGTAGGTCTTGTAGATGATTCCTTTACATTTTTGTGGTACATCTTTAATCCATATCATTCCCCTAACACTCTTGAAAAATCCATCTGCGCACCTTCCCCTCTCATTTATTTCCATCCTATTGCCTCCCTTTTTTTCAATTATGCTTCCCAAGTACTTGAAGCATTCTACTTTCTGCAACTGCTGTCCTCCAAGTGTTATGCCCATATCCAGTCTGTTCTTCTTCCTCGTTGTGATGACAGCTTCACTCTTTTCTGCTGAGAACTTCATCCCATATGATAACACTACCTTCTCCCACTCATCTAATTGCTCTTGTACTTCTTCCTCATCCTCTCCCCATACCAGAAGGTCATCAGCAAACAAATAAAAAACATTAACTTATATATTAGCTAACATGGCCTACAGGGTTGTGCTACCTAGCAATTATTGGTCTAGGAAAAAAACCATTGGTTTGGATACAGATCAGATGTTATTTTTTTTTAAATCGTTTATTTTACAATTCTGGCTATAGAGTAGTACCGAATGTGAGGGGTTGGCAATACCGGTACTGTATTCGTGCATAATTCACGCGTATAATGGTGGTCACAGCTGGAATTTTACTATATAAGTCGTGATTTTGAAAGTGGATGGTGGACGGATTATAGACAGAAGAGGAGTAAACAAAATACCAGCTAAAGTTAAACACATCCTATATAAGTTAATAGCTATTTTGTCCCAATAACAACATACGGACTTGAGACCAGCACAATCTTGAAGAAGGATGGCAGTAGACTGCAAAGTACAGAAATTAAATTTCTAAGGAAAATGGTCCAGAAAACAGGAAGGGACAAGGTCAGAAATTAAAGTATAGGGGAAGCAACACAGATACAGGAATCTCTACTAGGAAAAAATGAAAGTTCAAGGTTGGTTTGGACATGTAAAAAGAATGACACCCAACAGAATAGCAAAAGTATGGCTGGAGAAAACAGTTAAAGGCACTCGACCCAGAGGAAGCCCTAGAAGGAGATGGCTTGATACAGTGAAGCAAAACAGACAGTAATTAGTAGAGGAATGGATTGGACAGATGTTGAGAAGACCTAAGATCTATCTGGACCGACAAAGACGGAAGAATAGTTCATCATCATCATCATCATCATCATCATTTCCTCTTTTCCAGTTGACACTGGGTGGGGCAAAAATCGTTCCTCTACACTTTGTTCTGTCGTTCCACCATTCCTCTTCCGACACAGTGTTCCAATCCAGGTTCCGTTTTCTAATACTATTCTCCACCGAGTCCATCCAACGCATTCTTGGTCTTCCTCGCTCTCTCTTCCCTGTCATCCATCGTTCCAGTGCTCGTCTTGGTAGCCTTACTTCATTCATCCGTTTGACATGTCCAAACCATCTCAATCTGTTTTGCTCCAGTTTGTCATTTAATTTCTGTACTCCCAGTTCATTCTGTATAACTTCATTTCTCACTCTGTCCCTCCTCGTTTTCTGGACCATACTTCTCAGGAATCTCATCTCAGCTGCTTGTACTCTGCTCTCATCCCTCTTAGTCATTGTCCAAGTTTCTCCTGCATATGTCATTATAGGAACATAATATGATTTGTACATAATTTCTTTAGCCTTAATTGGTATATCCTTGTTCCATACTAGTCCCCGTACCTGTTGGTAGAAAGCACTCCCGAGTTGTATTCTTCTGCTTATTTCCTAATCTAGTCAGTTCACTTCCCAAGTATTTGAAGTGTTTCACCACTTCCAATTCCTTATCTCCTACTTTGATTACTCCTTTTCCTTCTTCTTATCTCAACTCATCACCACTGTTTTACTCTTCTCCACATTCATCTTCAATCCCCATTGCTCAATCTTTTCATTATTAACAAGAAATGTACATCCGCCTGAATCAATACTGTATGTACATTTCTTGTTAATAACTATTCTAGCATATCAATACGGAACCACCATGAGTCATTTAAATAATGTAAAGATGGAAGACGGTCATAAACCACACCCGGGAAGCCGGAGTTGGTCTACAACGATGATGATGATGATAGGAGTAAACATCTATTACTACATTATTCCAAGAATTTTTTTCCACATTACAAAAGGTATTTAGGCCAATTTCAGTAGTTAAAAAAGATTTTCCCCCAGGATTTGGTCTCGTCCAGTGTTACCATTATAATAATAGTTTGGAATGTTTCGAAAAATACACAATTTCAAATTTAAAAAAGAACAAGTAACTTACATTGAGCTACTCAATACTTGTACTGGCCTTAATCCACCCTCTCCCGTAAAGCAGATGATGTGATCAGCAGCCACCACATCATCGGCTAATATGAGATTGGGCGTCATATATGGCCATGCAACTCACAATAGTATGGGGAATATCACTTTATTTAGTGCCCTGTTGTTTGAGTCTTCAGTCTTTTCACTGATTAGATGCAGCTACCCATGCCTCCCCTGTCCTGAGATAATCGTTTCATCTCTACATAGCTACCACACTCTACATCCGAGGCAATCTGTTTCACATATTCTAACCTTGGTCTACCACTGCAGTTCTTGTCCTCGACCCTTCCTTCCTTAACTAAGCTTGCTATTCCTGGGTGTCTTAGTATGTGTCCTACCAACCTATCTCTTCTCTTCATCAGCAGTCGCCAGAAACATCTCTCCTCTCCCCCTTGTCTTAATAACTCTCCATTTGTAATCCTATCTGCCCATCTGATCTTCATTGTCTTGTAACACCACATTTCAAACGCTTCAATTCTCCTCTTTTCTGCTGCACCAATAGTGCAAGTTTCACTTCCATGGAGTGCTACGCTCCAGACAAAGGCTTTCAAAAATGACTTCCTAATACCTAAATCTATATTCGATGTCAACAAGATTCCTTTTCTGTAGAAATGCTTTCCTTACCTGAGCCAACCTACTTTCTATATCCTCTTTGCTTCGTCCATCACTGGGTTATTTTGCTTCCTGAACTTTGTGTTACATCTCTCCTACTGGCAACCTTCGGCCCATAAGCATGGCTGCTCCCTTCCAGTACACATTAGTGATGTAGTTATTATTAGTAGACAAGTTTTGAATCACAGGGAATGCTGGGTTTACACTCACCTCTAATGCAGCAGCATTCTGGAACACCACAACAGTAGTCTTGACCACTTCCCAGAGAGTCACTCCCTTCCGAGGTTGCAGATAGAATGTTATTAGTAGGTAAAGGAGGTGGCTCCAACTGAAAATTTTTTAAATATTTATTTATACCATAAGATATATATATTCATTGCAAAGTTTTAATTAAGGACCCCTGTGCCTTCCAGCATTCAGTCGAGAAGACGAGAACCTGCCTTTAAAAATCACGGATAATACAGGGTCTTTACATTTGCTTGGCAAGGACATTCTCGCTCACGCGCTCTGCCAGTGATGGCTGCCGCGCGTGCATATGTACGGCAGAATACGGTGCTTAAAATCAGCAACATGCATATTTACTCACCATGTTTACAGAAGAATAGAGGCTTTCGAAATGTGGCTATGGAGGAGAATGGAGAGATTAAGTAGAAAGGACAAAGTTATGGGTCATCTGGTGTACATGGGTTGGTTTTTTAGCTTTGGCAGCAATGCTTCAGTGCCAAGTTGCAACAATGTTGGGCGCTGCCATTTTACTGACGGTTGTTGCCCTGCATCCCCTCCCTCAGAGCACATGACCTCGCCCGTCCTCACCACCGCTCGTGCGCAGTCGCGCCTGTTAGATGAGTAGTGTGATACCAGCGCTCGCGAAAGACAGTCGCAATGTTTTCCAAGCAGGAGCAGAGAACGTGGATAAAAATTCAGTGTGCTAGGGGTCGCAGTGCTAAACAATGACACCGAGGATTGCAGGAAGCGTGCGGTGCAGCTGTGTTACCGTTCAGAACGGTAGCAAGATGGGTTGCAGCCTTTCGAGATGGGCACGAACGTGTGGAGCACATGCCTTGATCTGGCCACCCAGCAGTAAGTGATGACAATGTACAGATGGTGTCCGCGTTAGTAGAGGTGGATCGGAACGTAACGATTCGTCAATTAGAGCAAGATACCGGACTGGCGCATTCAACTGTCCTCCACATCCTGAAGGACTTACTGAAAATGAGGAAGATTGAGTCCAAATGAGTTCTGCATGACTTAACCGACATGCACAAATGGCTGCGATATGACGCTTGTCGTATGCACTTGCAGCGTTATGAGCGCGAAGGAGAGGCCTTCTTACGGCGTATCATAACCATTGACGAGACGTGGGCCAGATCTTATGAGCCACAGTTAAAACGCCAATCGAACGAGTGGCGGCACCACGGATCACCACTGAAACAAACAGTTCGACCAACCCCCACCAATGTGAAGGTAATGTTGATTCTCGCCTATGATTGGGATGGTGTGATCAATCACCATACTGTTCCCCGAGGGCAAACCGTTAATGCGGCGTACTATTGTTCGTTTCTGCAAGACCATCTCCGAGGAGCTCTGAGAAGGAAACGGCGCCGCCACATGGTTACACCGCCCATCGTTCTGCATGACAATGCTAGGGCACACACAGCAGGCGTTATGTCGGTATTGTTGGATCGCTGGGGCTGGGAGGTCCTCGATCACCCCCCATATTCTCCCGACATCAGTCCCTGCGACTATGATCTCATCCCGAAGATGAAGATGACAATGCGTGGGGAGCGCTTCCGTTCCATTGAAGACGTTAAGCAGGCCGCCGAGTGCTCTCTTCGTACCATCAATAGATTGGGCAGTGCCAACGGGATCCAACGACTTCCGCATCGCTGGGAACACGTTGTATGCAACGGTGGGGACTATATCGAGGGCCTGTGAAACTTGGAACCATCTAAGGGAGTTAATAATCCAGTTATAACTAAGGTGCCAAAACTAAAAAACCAACCCATGTATTTTGTATCGGACATGTTGGCAAGTACTAAAGTCAATGCGTGCGCCTTGTTATGAGTGCTCACTGCGGCAGTTTCACATACTAAAAAACATCTGACGAATATGGCTCCGGTTGTTACAAATAAAGCACATATTTACGTGATTTTGCACATATATCGGGTGCAGTCGGTGCAAAAGTGATCAAAGTTGGAAGTTAAAATTGATAATATCCCCCCAAAAGATTAAATAAGGTGTGAAAATGATATATTGTCGAAATGGAAGCAAAAAGAGAAAAAGTGATAGGTCGTGCATAATTAAGATGCATTGTTAACCTGACCACAGCCCACTTTATTCTAACTCACAATTTGACTACATTGAAATATTACAGCTCTCCACATGTCCTCTATCCCTCATACGGAGCTAGCGCTGATAGTACCAGCAACTCAGGGTTACAGTTGCAGTTGCCAGGTTGTACGAAAGCCTGTCCTCCTTTTATTTGTACTAGTCTACTGATAATTTAGTATTCCCTTCTTCAACTTGCTCTAATTATACAGGGATGAAATTGTTTAACAGATTCTCTTTAGTTTTAAGAATCCCTCCACATAAATGTAAATGGGTTACTATATGCCTGTTTGATTCTTTTTTTTTTTTCACCAGGTGGTCATGTACCGTGTTGTTTGAGGTGAATGGATGATGTAGTAGGCTATTGTGTGTTACTACAAATATGTGAATCACTGTGGTAACATCTGATCAATAGGATACAACAGGATTTTAATGCTTGTGTACACTGTCATGAATGAATAATTTGTGCCATGAGCGGAATTGGTTGCACCTAGGGCATAACGAATAGAATATAAAGTGTGAATACGGATCGGGTTGGCACTCGCCGCTACGCAGCGCTACAGTCGACTTGAGATTGTAAGGAAGCTTGTAGTTTAACGTGACCGTTAATCTTGAGATCATGTGCCACGGGACCTCCTTTTTACGTGGAATCCGAACCACAGGACATGGCATTTCACTTCGAAAATCTCACATGCATTGACCGGGAATCGAACCTTGGTGAGAGGCATACAGCTAGACCGCTGACTTGAGATTGTGGATTTCCACATAATATGTTTATGTGTTTATGTGCGATATATTAAGTACTTAATCGGTCTGAGTGTTTTGGTGGTGTTCTGTGCAAACGTTTATTGATATAAAAATGCTTACACTATTACTTCATAGTATTAATACCAGAAATGCTATTGTAGGAAGCATTAACTGAAATGGAATTTAATTTCTTGTCGTGTGTTGACGTTATCATCGTGTGTTAATTTTATTGTTATTTAATGTAAGTAAACAGCAGTTTAGCCCTTACATTTTCATGAGTGCTTAATGTGCGTAGTGAAGATGCCTTGCTCTTTTGTACCAGGATGCAGATCTAGCTATGGGGACTATAAAGAGGTCAGACGGTTTTTCAAACCTCCTAAAGATAAGGAACGTTTTATCAAGTGCAAAGGGGCCATACCAGGGAAGGATAGGGAACTTACTGAAAAGTCCTACATCTGTGATGCTCACTTTTCAGAAGATTTAATTGTTAAATTTGACAAATTAGTGATAGAAGGGATGGAAGTATTACTTCTCCCAAGAACCAACTGGCGATTGAAAGACTATTCTGTTCCACATATATTTCCTAATTTGCCTAAGTATTTGTCCAGTATGGTGTAAATAAAACTGCTCTTGATGCCATTAAAGACCACTTCTGTGAAGAAAGGGATGAGAATAAAAAGACAATGAGTTAAAAAACATAATTATGTACCGTAATGCTGAAGGAGGCGTGATCAGTTTTAGACAATAGCCCACTCTATGAAGGGGTCATGACTATGCCTTCTATGTCTGTTTAATGTTAAGTTCTTCTGAAATGATGGTAGTTTGTGGAGTGAAATTTATGGTTATTATTGAATTTTACAGTAATCTATCGTAAAGTTGAAAGTTGCGTTCGTACGGCTTTTTTTTTTCTGTGTTGCAAGTCTGTTAAGGGAATGTAAAATGTGTAACAATGTGAATTTTTTATTTTATTTTTAGAGATAACTGGCAATACTAATTGCATTTTGAACTTGCTCTCTGTCTTCGCTTATTGTCGAAACTGGACTATTACAGGAGACGACTTATTAAATTATAATTGGGCACAGTAAAAAAGTGGAGATGCCGAACTTATTAGCGCCTATGAGGATATCTTGCGGTGCTTGAACATGTATAACAGGTCGCAAGGTTTTAAAAGTCTCTTAAGCGCCAATGCTAACTTACATCACAGATCGGAGCCAGCGCTGCGCTGCGGTGGACCAGGCGTACTAGGCCAGTGATATCACTTCTAGGGGTGGTGGTATATGTTTAGCATGAACTGTATATAGGCTACACTATGCGAATGAATGTGTCCTATTACAAAAAGGCCTTTTATAAAAATAATAAAAAACTAGTAGATAAAATATAGGTTTCATTTTCTTGTAATATTATGTCAGCAAGTATTTATAGACAACTTACATAAATGAACAATTTAATTATTTATAAGCCAAATTTTCAGTTTTGAACTAATCATATTTAATAAAAATGGGCTGAATATA
The DNA here is from genome assembly GCA_946902985.2 of Meconema thalassinum. Classification (NCBI taxonomy): domain Eukaryota; kingdom Metazoa; phylum Arthropoda; class Insecta; order Orthoptera; family Tettigoniidae; genus Meconema; species Meconema thalassinum. The sequence continues at coordinate 173,410,956 of OX336398.1, read as the reverse complement.
AATGTTATCTGTGCATATTTTAATGTTCTGAGGTATTTTCATGATTGTCCTTATAATAGAAAGTCGTCAATAATGCTTCGTCATGTCATCCGATATGCATAACATGACAGCTTAACCTTCACGTGAGAAAAAATACTTACCCCAGAACTTGCGCTGCATTATAAAAGAACAAATAAGCTTTAACTATCTTGCTTGGTTCCTTGCTTGATTTGCTACTAGATTTTGATGCCATTTTCACTTTCACGCTACAGTCAAACCGAAACGTCCAATTTTAATGTTTACCCGTAGTTAAAATGAAATGTCAACTATTTGAACAACCTGTTACCAGCTGGAGGCAAAAACAAAAACAAACAAAAATGCTACGTAATGTAGCCAACGTGTGAGAAACACACCGTACCGAATATATATTATGAACTGATTCAGTGAAATATAAATCAAATATATATATAGATTGAGGATACAATTTAATATTAAATAGAGATATGTTTTTATAAAAGTGAACGTGGATTTAAAAAAAAAGCCTATGTTTCCAAATCATACAAACCATTTCTATTGCATGGTTGGTACTCATGCCAAAACGTTAAACTTTTGTTATCGTACACGTTGTGCCGGCATATTCAAGTTCATCTTGATTGATAAGCATTTTATGTATTATCATTTGCATAACGTGAATTGAGCAAACGTCATAGGTGGAAAGGTCAAGTCTATTTTAATACGAGAAAATAGCCTTCAGCTTGAAGCGGTAATGAAGATCCGGTATGACTAGCCCTTTTTGTGATACTAGAACCAATTATTTGCTTATATGCCTAGAGCTGGAGGCTTTTCACTAAATAGATCTACAAGACCGGGACGTTAATGTTGGTTTTTGGTAAGAAACAACTCCGCAGTACGTCAATTTACTAAAATTGAGGGAAAACAAAGACTCCCTTTCCTTTGCCCGTTAATACAACCACCACTATAATATGAACTGAAGGGCAGTTGACCTCGTTCCGCTTCTTACGGGGCTCCGGAATGCCGAAAATCTTCAACATTTTCAAAATCTTGTTTTTTGTGCCATATTAATCTATGGACCACTAACTTTCTAACAGTACATTTTTTTAAGCTCATTCCTGATGCTAATATAATAATAATATCGTATGGCCTCGGGTGCCTGGTGCAAGCTTTGTTAATTGACACCCAGAGGGTAGCTTGCATGTCGAATTTCGTCGTTCCTTTGAACGCTATGAAAGTCAAGGAGGTTAGATATCTAAACTCCTTGACATTACAGCGCTATCAAGTAGAGAATGGAGGAACTTAGTGTTGGCGGAAAATCCCGAGATTAATTTTGCCATTGAACACGGCCTACTGAATTCAAATGGGTTCTTTAACATGCCAACAACGTATGACATGAGTGTCGTGATTTTTGTCGCCTTCAAAAATCACTTACCATGGCCAGGGGCGAACCTGCAATCTTGGGGTTGGTAGTCCGACACTATAACCACTCACCCACCGTGGCAAGCATTCCTGATGCTACTTTCATGGTATTTTCCCCACAATCATGTGTTCTATTAGTAAACCCGCCAACATACATTTTCATTTTTTTTTTCTATTAGACAATAAACATAAAAATACAACTTTTAAGAAAGAGGCTACATTAGAAGCAAGGGCAAACGGGAATGGAAAAATAGCAAAATGGATGTTAATTCTTCAAATAGAAGAAGACGAATTCTATGGTACTGGCATGTTCTAAAAACCGGAAAATTTGTGATTCTAATTTCTTGCTAAAATGTATCTTAATACAGAAATTACCTTTTCTTCTGGAACTTTTCAATGTACAAAGCTGTAATTTTTAGATGTAATTCCTCCTTACATGTGTTATATATTTTAACACATCCTTTTTACAATTTACTTTAATTTAATTTTACCAGATGTGAATGTTCAGTAAAATGCTGCTAAAACTAAGTATGCCATTTTAAAAAAATGTATAAAAATTCAAGAACAAAATTTATTTTCAAAAAGCCTGTGTTAAAGTAAGGAACTTCCCTGAAAAGAATATGTATGTTATTTATTTATTTTACCTATCTCCCACAAGTCCAACCCCTCCTCCACGTGGTGGGAGACGGGCAACGGCATGAAGTAGGGGATTGCCTGTAGGGGTGAAGTACACTGGGGACTTTGTGTGCCCCGGGACCGCTACGGTAGCTGTGAAGGCTCTATGGGAACCCTGAAAAGTGACGGCTGACAGGGCTCTGGCGAAGCTACGTTAGGCCTAGCAAGCCAGTAGTGGATATCATATTTGCTTTCAAACCAGGAACAGGCCTCGGAAAGGACGGATGCAAACGACGACGACCCGGATATGCTAATGGACTACGAGTTGGGACATTAAACATACAGACACTGACAGGAAAAGTGGAGGAGATTGTAGATGTGATGGAGAGAAGAAAACTAGATGTACTGGGCTTGGCAGAAACAAGATGGAAAGGAGAAGGTCGCAGAGAACTGAGGAAAGGGTACCGGTTGTACTGGAGTGGGAACAGTGAAGGAAGGAGCAGCGGAGTAGGAGTAGTTGTGAGAGATGGAATGAAGGAAGAGGTAAAGGGAATAAGTGACAGGATCATGAAGATCAGAGTAACTGTAAAGGGAAGAAGCCTGGAGATAGCCCAGGTATAGGCCCCTCAAGTTGGATGTACAGCTCAAGAGAAGGAAGACTTTGAGGAGGAGCTACAACAGCAGTTGAATGGCCAGAGCATCATTGTCATGGGAGATTTGAATGCACATGTAGGAAGTGAAAGGCAAGGATATGAAAATGTATTGGGAGCAGAAGGATGGGGTAGCAGGAATGAAGAAGTGAGAAAGTTGCTGGATTTTTGCAAGAGAAACGGTTTAGTGGTAGGCAACTCCTGGTTCCGGAAGAAAGAAAGCCACAAGGTAACATGGTACAGCAGTGATTTAACAAAGAAATCTTTGGTAGATTACATGCTGTACCACTGGGAAATGAAGAGAAGTGTCAGAGATATAAAGGTAATACCATCAGAGGCCTTAGATAGCGACCACAGAATACTTGTAATGAACCTGGGAGTTGTTAAGGATAGCAAGAGGACAGAGTACCAGGAAAGGAGAATCAAAGTATGGAAACTCAAGGAAAAGGAAGTCAAGGAAGAATTCCAGAAGATAATAAGGGAAAGGATGCCAACAGACAATCCTAAAACAGGGGAAGAAGAATGGAAGCAATTCAAAAACACAATGGTGGAAGCTGCAGTGGCAGTATGTGGAAGAACAAGCAACAGAAAGCGGTGTAAAGAGACACCATGGTGGAATGAGAGAGTAAAAGAAGCTGTGGGAAGGAAGAACAAGGCTTTCAGAGTGTGGTTCCAGGAAATAACTGATCTGGCAAGGGAAGATTATAAGATAAAGAAGAAAGAAGCAAACAAGATTGTCGCAGAGGAGAGGAAGAAGTGGATGGTAAATTGGACAGAGATGATGGAGGAAGCCAGCAGAGGAAATAAGAAAGTTCTTTATGGGATGGTCAAAAGTAAGAGAAGAGGTCTGCGAGAGGATGTGGTAATGATGGACAAAAACGGAAATGAGGTACTCAACAAAGAGACACTCAAGACAGTGTGGAAAGAGTACTTTGAGGATTTGCTGAATCCAAATGGTCATAGGGAGGAAGACAATGTATTGGAAGATGGAGAAGACAACACAGGAATGGAAAAGGACCTGACATGGAGAGAACTGGAAATGGCTATAGACAAGATGAAAGGAGGAAGGGCACCAGGTGTGGATGAAGTGAGTGTTGAAATGGTGAAGGCAGCAGGGGAGGTTGGGAAACAGTGGCTGTACCATGTGATGAGGGTGATATGGAAGGAGAAAAAGACCCCAGAAGATTGGAAGAAAGGATTAATTGTCCCAATATTTAAGAAAGGAAGCAGAAAGGAGTGCAGAAATTACAGGGGAGTCACACTCATACCTCACTGTGCCAAAATATATGAAAAGATATTAGAAAGTAGAATACGAGCCAAAGTGGAGAGAAAATTGAGAGAGGAACAGTATGGATTCAGACCTGAGAGATCAAGAGTGGATCTCATATTTTCAGTGAGACAGCTCCAGGAACACCACTACGAATTTGGAGAGGATCTGTTGATGGCCTTCCTGGACATCGAAAAGGCCTATGATAGTGTGTGTAGGGAGAAGGTTTGGAAAGCAATGGAAAACATGGGAGTGGAAAAAGAGACTGTAGGCAGAGTGAAGGAGATGTATTGTAGAACTGTGAGTTGTGTGAAAGTTGGAGGGGAAAGAACAGACTGGTTCAGACAAATGAGTGGCCTGAAACAGGGTAGTGCGCTGTCACCCCTTCTCTTTATTGTGGTTATGGACGAGGTAATGACATGGATAGGAGGAAAGATAGGAGAAGATAAGATGAAAGCAATGGTGTTTGCAGATGATCTCATGGTCTGGGGAAACAAGGAGGAAATTCAGGAGCAACTGAAGGCTTGGGAAGAAACATTGGGAGAGTACGGATGGAAGTTCAACATCAGTAAATGTGAGAGCCTGTTAACGACCAGGAAAAAGGACAGACCAATGAGTGGGATAACACTTGGAGGTGGACAGCTGAAGAAGGTGGAAAGTCTCAAGTACTTGGGAAGTATAGTGGAGGAAAATGGGAGAAATGACAAAGAGATTACGGAACTGTAACGTGTTTTTCGAGGGGTTTTTATGCCACTGGCATAAGTCAGTAGGAAGCCATTCTATATTTATTTACGCGGCATATTGTTCAGCCAAGAGAATTTTTCATGTTAATTTATTATTAACTTATTATTATTATTATTTAGGTATTTTTTGGAGCATTTTTATAAAATTATAAGCATACAGATAGGTTTTCTATGTAATAGAAAACACTATCAAGCAAATTATTACGAACAACATTAGCGTAGAAAATTATATGATTACGGAATTTTACGGAGTTTGTCAATTAGGGTATTATGAGAGAGATGACTCATTGGGAATTCGGCTACAGGCTTAATCTTGTCAAGAAGTATGTCGCAAGCCTGGGTTGCAGCGTCAAGAAAAGGCGAAATAGTCTGGAACGGCAAACGACATCATCCGCGCGCCGTGTGTATTGAGCCTGAGGAGGGGAGTAGCGGGGTGGCACAGCCAATCAGTGAGGACCACGTAAGGTGGAAGTCGGGACTGGAGTGGGGGAGCCGAGGAGTGGATATATCGTTTGGCGCGCCGTGGAGTAAAGGACTTTTTTGTGTAAGACATGACCAGTATGGTTGCGCGTTTGTGTGGCTCCGATGTTCAGTGGAGTGAGGGACTATCTTTGTAAAACTTAACCAGTGTGGTTGTACGAGTGTATGGCTCCGATGTTCGGACCATAAAGTCACCAAATCTACCAGGATATCCTCAACTAACGAAGGAGATGACGGCGTCCAGGAGACAGTGGCAAGCTCTCTTCATCATCCAGTACGAGGGAAAGGCTTCGGAAATTTCCAGTGGTAAGCGCGAATGACGCAGAACTACGTACTCTCTCGTTTCTCTTTGTTTTATATTCAGTATTCAGTAACTTCATAGCTTGGAAATAAGAGTAAAATCAATAATTTATCAGACTCCGTTTTCACGTAATTTTCTATCGGTAATATTAAAATCGCAACGCTCCAATATAAATTTTAAACTTATTATTATTATTAATTTTGCAATACGTGTTATACAATAAATTCATTTCTTTTAACCATGCAATCTTTGCTTTCAGTAGGTAGCATTAGATATAGACCAATTCCTTCTCCTGATACAATTGTTTGTTGGGTTAATGATCAAATCATACCACGATCTGAGTGAATAGAGTCTTGAAGGTGTTCTACCGGAGCTAGGTGTTGTTAAATACAAATTTAGATTTCAACATTGCGTTGAGGTCTTGGCGCCCATTAAAACAACATATCTTAGGCAGAGTAAATATTTCAAAGTGCAAGTAAGCACCAGTCAAACCGTTACAGAGCGTGGCAGACAGGCAGAAGCATTTCTGAGAAGCATTAGGAGCTTAGTGTGGAATAAAGATGTCCCACAAAAAAGCAAGGAAGTGTTATACAGAAGCTACTATATCCCGATACTGACCTATGCTTCAGAAACGTGGACAATGAAGAAAAGAGACATAAGCAGAATACAGGCAGGTGAAATGAAGTTCCTGCGAAGTAGGATCGGAGTAATAAGAAGAGACAGGGTGAGGAATGAAAAGGTCAGGGAAATGGTGAAAGAGGAGCCCTTGCAAGGTAGGATTGAGACATCAAGACTGAGGTGGTATGGACACTTAAAGAGAATGGATGAGAAGAAGATTCCCAAAAGGATACATGAGATGCAGATGCAGAAGAAACGACCAAGGGGAAGACCAAGAGATAGATGGCTGAAAGGAGTGGAGGAATGTGTCAAGAAGAGAGGCGAGGACTGGACCAGAGTGACAGCGGAAAGGTGGTGGGAAGAAAGAACTAAGTGGCGAGGCTTATGTTCCAAACAGACCCAGCCTGGGTCTGGAAACTGTACAAGATGATGACCTATCTATTTATAATAAATACCTTACAAGTTTATTACGATGATCAATAAAGAGTAAATTAAATATGTTAATACTAATATTAATGAATGAGGAATATGAATAATAATTATCACAATTGATTACGGTACTCAATTTTGAAAAATCCCTCAGGTAAATATATTTTAAAATACCTGGGGGAAATCATACAACCATCTGGATTAAATCGTAAAGAAAGAAAGAAAGAGAGAATCTCTAAATTACAAAAACAGAAACAGATGCAACAAAAAATCAATATCTTGAAACACAACATTAAAACACTATAGCATGGTAATTCAACCTGAAGCATTATATGCATCAGAAACCCTAATCATTGGAGGTAGATCACTAACTAAACATTTAGAAAAACAAGAAAGGAAAATCCTCGGGAAAATCTTTGGTCCAGTGTGGATCGAGGCTCGCGAGTTTTAACAACAATCCGAGAAAGTATCAGACACTATTATAAAAAAGACGATTAAAATTTTATGAACATATTCAAATCATGGACAATGAAAGACTTACTAACATGATTTTAATCATGCCTCCTCATTAAAAGCCAAGAATAACTGGGGAACAAAAAATGAAAATGAGCTTCAAGAAATCAATGTAACAGACAAAATTTTATGGCACCAGCCTAGATTGAGATCATTGGTGAACAAACATCATTTTGCTGCAAACCCCCGAATGAGAGCCCCACTGCATGCACAGTAAAAAGGAAGGAAAAACATAGTGAGAGAATGAAGAGATTTTGGGAATTCAAATTCATCTGTGAAATTGGTTCAATCGTGCTCTTTAGTTGGGCATCATCATCATCATCATTTCCCCTATTACAGTTGACACTGGGTTGACACTTTGTTCTGTCGTTCCACCATTCCTCTTCCGACACAGTGTTCCAATCCAAGATCCGTTTTCTAATACTATTCTCCACCGAGTCCATCCAACGCATTCTTGGTCTTCCTCGTCCTCTCTTCCCTGTCATCCGGCGTTCCAGTACTCATCTTGGTAGCCTTACTTCATTCATCCTTTTGACATGTCCAAACGATCTCAATCTGTTTTGCTCCAGTTTGTCATTGAGTTTCTGTACTCCCAGTTCTTTCCGTATGTCGTTAAAAAGAATATCTATCACGAACCTTTCTATAATATCCTAAATATTCTCCTAGCTCAGACATATGTCTTAGCATCGAGCTTCTATGCCCAAGGTCACAGGTTCAAATCCGGCCGAAGTCATTGGATTTTTTAATAGCGTTATAAATCCCTCAGTATGCCTTCCTTCGGAGGGGAAGTAAAGCCGGCGGTCCCATGTCACAAATTTATGGCATGTAAAAGAACCTTCCACCAATTATACTTGTGTGAAGCTAAATTATAGGTTAGATTTGACTAATGCTCTTAGGTTCCAACGTTCATCACCAGGAGCTGACTGCAGTGGCACCTAGTAACCAAGTTCACAACTAGTTGTAGTTGATGGTGGCTAAAGTAGGAACTACTTGAAAATTGAATGTCTGCAGTCCTTACTTGAATTAAAAACAGATGACACACACTAATGCAGCCATCACAATTAACACCGGTTATCAGACAGATTCTACACACACCCAAAGTACACGGGGCTACATGACCGCGTTGTCGCAGCCCCTAAACTGAGGAACTAACCAACCTGTCTTACCATCCATCACCATTAATATGGGTCAATCAGCAGTATTCAACTGGTAATCTTAGTGTAAATAAAAAGTTAAAAATGTAGGGTAGGTAGTAAGAGCCCCTTAAAACCTTCCCCTGTAATCCCTATAACCAGGGTGATTTTATTCTCTTTAGGGCTCACTCTAACAATTCTCCTCTCCCATGGGAAAAAGCATCCCAACATTGTTCGATGTGAGAGACATAAACTCTTTCTTTGCACACTTATTACCCTCATCAATCATTGTATACACCCCATATTTCATAAGAAAATATAAATACTAATCTTCATCATCAAAATCAGTTTTCCAGCCTAAGCTGGGTCGAAGCAAATATGACAGCCCTCCACTTTACTCTGTCTGTCCACCATCCTTCCTCAACCACTGAACCCCACTCAAGGTTCCGTTCACTCACACTGTCCTTCACCAAATCCATTCACCGTACTCTATGTCTTCCTCGTCCTCTCTTTCCAGTCATCCGTCTCTCCATCACTTGTTTCAACATTCTTTCATCATTCATCCTTTTCACATGTCCATACCATCTCAATCTGTTCTGTCCAGCTTATCATTCAGCTTCTGTGCATTCACTTCCTTTGTAATGTCTTCATTTCTCACTCGATCTCTCTTAGTCTTCTGTACCATACTCCCCAGGAATTTCATTTCGGCTACCTGTATTCTACTTTCTTCTCTCCTGGTCATCGACCAAGTTTCTGTTCCATACATCAATATTGGTAAGTAATTGGTCTTGTACATTTTCTTCTTTAGCCTTCAGTGGTATGTCTTTATCCCAAATTAAACTCCGAACCTGATGAAAGAACACACTCCCACTCTCTTGTTGATCTCCACATCCAATCTTGCATTTTCCATCAATTTACTTCTTAAATATTTGAAGTGCTCTACTACTTCCAGATATACATCTCTAATTTTAACAATCCCTTTCCCTTCTTTCTTTCCTCTTGTTATTACCATTGTCTCTTTTCTCAATTATGATGATTATTATCATTACTTTTCTCTACACTGATTTTCCTTTTCCATTTCTCAATATTTTCCTTCAGAACATCCAGCTGTTCTTGGACCACATTCTCATTCTCCCCCCGAATCAGAACATCATCAGCAAAGAGGATTATGTTCACCCTTGTTCCTGCTCATGGGGGGTCTACTTTTATCATTTTAAATGATTATGTCGACTTCGCTGGGGTCTGGCGTTACGTTACCGTGACGAAATGTACCGAGAATGCACTGAGGTGTGTGACGTCATAGTACTGCTTGAGCTTCCTCCTTTCCCCGCACGCTCCGGTGAGCGTGACGTCATCCAGCCAGCTACCTCCTTTGACCTTGGTTTGCACTTGCCTTTTTTTTTTTGTTAACAGACTTTGAGTTCACGCAGCATTTGTAGTATTTAAAATTATATTAAGTCTAATCTTTCAGACTGACTATCAGTGTTTTTTTTGACAAGTCTTTTCCATTTCCATCAGACCCAAATGGTGTGTTTTCTGTGAACTGCTTCCCTGTGAGATCCTCTCGCATGCAGTCCATCCTTCTTCTTCTAGGTCTGCCTCTCTCCCTCGTCCCTTCTACCTCCACTCTTGTTACTACATAGACCATACCCGAGCAATTGTCTTTCTTGAACCTTTGAGTCACCGTAACGCTGTCCCATATGAATATGTTCTTGATCTGGTCTTTCCTTGTAACACCACACATCCATCTCAGCATTTTCATTTTGGCTACATCCAGCCACTTATTTTTTGACTACTGTATACCGTTGTCCAAGTTTCTGCTCCATATAGCATGGTAGGTCTCACCACACGTTTATAGGCTTTCCCCTTTACTTGGACATTTGGTCTCCTATCACAGAGAACACTTTTCCAGTTTAACCAGGCAGCCTTGATTCGGCAGGTGATTTCCAGGTCTAGTTTGCCATCATCAGATACAGTGGTTCCCAGGTACTTGAAAATATTTCTTGCCTGGAGCAGTTTAAAAATACAAATTTAGATTAATTAATATTTAGAGGTGGATGCCTAAAAATGAAAACAGCCTAATACAAATAAAATAAAACTAATAAATATAAGAAAAAACAAAATCAGAATTTCAAATTTAAAAAAGAAAAGAAGAAGTTCATTGAATCAAATAACACTTAGATTGCTGGCCCTAACCCACTATCTCCTGTAAAGCAAATGAAGCGATCAGCAGCCACCATGTCATTGGGTAATATAAGATTGAATGTGTTCTTCGGACCACGTTTTCATCATAAAGACCCATGGCCTTTAACCCTGGAGAGGGGGCGAAAGAATAATCACGCGAGGAGGCGCGCACGGTGTTTTCGACCGGGTCGCGAAAAAATAACACAAATGACGCAAAAACTATTTTTATTGTTACAAAACATGTAAAGAATTTTGAACCGACTTATAAATAATGCTCAAAGTCATTTAAACAATAAAATGATTGTATGTTGGACCTTTAATTCTCCAGTAGGTGTTCATTCAGCGTCATCACTAGATTCTTTATCTTCCGTAGAGCACCGAATACATGTCACTACCGAGTTCTCTTTGCAGATATATCGCTGGCAAATGCGGCATCTAGTCTTGGTTTTTCGGTTTTTCTTCCAGTTGCAGTTGGCGCATCTTCCAGATCCTGCCGTGGAGGGCAGTAGACAGTCCAAGTTGTTACATTGTCTTTCCGATATACTGAGGTCCTTGGCACTCAAATTGCTCCTCTTTGTCAGCAGATTCCTCTGAAGTGGAACCTTCTTCTTGTATTTGAAGCTCGTCTTCGAGGTCATCATCTGATGCAAGTTCATCAATTGCTTCAACAGCAGGTTCATCGATAAACAATTGGCGCCTAACCGTTCCTGGAATTTGAGTTCTCCTCTTCTCTTGCCAGTTCCTTCTCAACACTTTCTAAAAGTCTTTCAATATCTCGTTCCCTGTTTCTATGCATCGTGTGTTTAGTTTCAGTATATATAAAGGCACAATTTACAAGAACACAAAAGAAAATTAACTATTTCCCACTAGATTAACTGAAAAATAAAAGTAAAACTAAACTCATAAACACGCATACGTCATGGGGCGCGCCAGAAGGTTTAGACCGGGTCCGTTAAACAATGCACTCTGGCTGAAACTGAGGAGCGGGAGGGGTGAACTGTTTACGCACACCGACAGTGGACGAGTCCAATGTAAGGTACTGAGGGGATGGAAACTAACGGCCCACTACGTTATGAACTATAAACATCTATCTCTTCTCCCGGTCGAAAAGACCGTGACGCGCCCCCTCCAGGGTTAATCAACACTGGATGATATGTCTTCAAAACAGGCTAAAAAGAAAAAAATACATTAAAAATTAAGATAAATTAAAAAGAAATTAGCTCTAAAGCATAACGTATTTCATCAATATGTATTCACTTGAAGAATACAACCTTAATTTTTATTTAAAATGAAATAAAACAGTAGTTACACTTATTATTTAAGAGCAGAAGAGAAAGTACAATGTTCTGAAAAATTTTTAGTTATTATTCACTTTCAATGGGGCCTCCGTGGCTTAGGCAGCAGCACGCCGGCCTCTCGCCGCTGGGTCCGTGGTTCAAATCACGGTCACTCCATGTGAGATTTGTGCTGGACAAAGCGGAGGCAGACAGGTTTTTCTCCGGGTACTCTGATTTTCCCTGTCACAATTTCATTCCATCAACACTCTCCACTATAATTTCATCTGTCATTCATTTAATCATTGCCCCAGGGGAGTGCGACAGGCTTTGGCAGCCGGCACAGTTCATATCCTCGCCGCTAGATGGGGGCTTCATTCATTCCATTCCCTGACCCGGTCGGTCGACTGGAAGCAGGCTGTAGATTTTCATTTTTCATTCACTTGCAATATTATCATAACCATATAGTCTTTATTTTACTGAAATATACATTGATTGATTGATTATTGCTTTATTTAGCCTAGCAAGATTAAGGCGCGGTGGCCTTCTCTTACATACAGTATAACCACAAACACAACATACAACTTATATTATAGAACTATGAGTAGAAATGCATAACTAAATGACTAATAATGATTATTAAGATAGAGATGAAATACCTAAGCTTGAGTTATGCTAATCATAAAATAGTTTATGTTAATTAACTAACAGAACCCATCTAATAACTAAAGAATTTTCATTTAAATTACTAATTAATGAAAATATCTAAATAGCAAATTGTTAGAATAATATGGACATAAACAGAAGACAATATGGAATATGATTTTGGTTACAAAACAAATGAAATCTTAAATGAATTTACCAGTTGACAGTGAGGTTGTAGACATTGAAGTTAGAATTGATATTAGATATTAGAAGTTAACATCACTATGTTAGAATTGTTTTCAATTATCACCATGTATAAACTTAAATTTATTTCAGATGCATTTTGTATTGAGAATATAAGAAATTTCTTAACAATCTGTGGTTGTAACTAACTTCCAATCATCAAACTGGCCCATATGACATATGAAGTAAAAATGATTTCAAATTCTATAAATTAAATGGCTTAAATTCTGAACAAGTTTAGTTATTTTTGATTAACATTAATGCACATTTAATTGGAGTCCGTTATTCCTGGAGATTAATTTACATTTTCAACAAGCCACAATCTGTCCATTTCCAAGTTTATTGGCCTATATTTTTAAAAGTGACATCAGATGAACAAGTTCATTGTCCATGGCTTCCATTACAAACACCGCATGTAATTTAAGATATTTCCACGTTGCCTTCTTTATTCATTGTCTTGAGTGTCCTGTTTTAATTGAAGATGTTGATTGAGATGTCTTCAGATTGTCACAGTTGTAACTCTGGTGGCAGCGATTGTTAAGGGTGAAACATCAGAGTCATCTGTCAGTTTCGATCTCTATCTTATTCTTCTTCCAGCAGTTTTCTAGAACACAATAATCACCAGTAGTGTTATTACAAGAAAAGATGAACATGAAAAAGGATGAACCATCGCCGTCTGCTATGCTCTAACGCCTTCCCATTCAGCGTGAGTTGTGTGCTAAGCAACGAACATCCCCTATTTGACGATCTTCCCGACAGTAGCGCTGCTAGGTTGAACCGATTGTGAGCCTGTCCAAGCGCGGAATTCCGCTTACGTATCTAATTTTAATATCTGACACGTTTGTTGTTTGTTACATGAGTTGTGTAATGTGAGAAGTGCAGTGGCGTTCACCAAGTGTTGGTGCTGATACGTTGATATTTTGCATTACTTACAGTACGGTTGTTAGAGTATTTTCACTACGACTCCATGATTTTGTCATGCCTATGGAATATACAGACTGGTATGTTACATACTAATCTTATGTTCATGGTGGCCACTCAACTCAGTCAACGATTTTCCAGGAGTGATTCTCATTTTCCCAGATTTGAGAATAAGTGCGAGTTCCAGAGGAGGGGGTTATCGGTTGCCTACTTCAAGACCAAAATAAAGCAGTTGTGTTCGGTTTACTTATACAGATGTTGACAAACATTAGTGGTGATTGCGTTATTGATATGCAAGCCTACACACAAATGATTTACTGTAATCATTGTTTTAAAAAAACCTTTGTGACTCAAATATACGCTTTAAAAAAGAGAAAAGAATGCGGCCTACAATTTTATTGCGGTGAAGTTGTCTATACTCAATATGTTTTACAAAAATACTATCGTGAGTTCTCCCACACAGAAACAGGTAGCCTGAGGAAATTTCTTTTGTTAACGATAGAGTGCTCACCCAAAACCACAGCGGGAGTATGATTTAAGATGGAAAGATTTTTATAATTAATTAACAGTGGCTATTTTCCAGGAGTTTCCAAATTTTTCGTCATTTTCCAGGAGTTTTCCAGGATTTCCAGGTTTTCCAGGAGTAGTGGCCACCATGTATGTTGTGCCGACATAATCTCTGGAATATCAACCTACTAGCGCTGCGTGCATGTTCGCTGTTCGGAGTGAAGTGGGGAGGCGTTAGAGCATAGCAGACGGCGATGGGATGAACATTACAACAGGTGGGAGTAGAGGGAACAAACAGATAAAAAGACAAGGACTAACGTCACGACCAGTTACAGCTCGTCAATCCACTGAATAGCTCTTCATTAATTGAAGTGATAGAAGCCATTTTTCAGTGTTGCCTAGTTCTCTTAACCCTCGAGCGTGCTCGCGGTATTTCATTACAAGAACGGGCGCATGGCGTACTTTGTACACATGTATGAGATAGCTGGTTTTATCTTACCAATGTAAACGTTTATGTCGTAAATCATTGTTTAACCCCCTTAGTGCCACACGCCGATCAGATCGGCTCTCGCTGCTCGCGCCAAAAGTGCCAAGCCGATTGAATCGGCGCGCTGTTTATCTTATATTTGCAGATTTCTCTAGGCATATGTCCATGATTATTTCATAGTGTTGGAAAGATGAGTTTCCAGGCTTGCCTGTACGGTGTTTACTTTTTTCCTTCGAGGTCCGTTACGCGATAGATTTGAGTTTGTATTCACGCCCTCCCTTAGCGCTCCCTCAATCACGCACGTTCCCGCCAAAATTGAGGTGCAGTTGTTTTCTTCTTGTTGACATTTTCTGCCTACAGATGTATCTAAGAGCTTTATACAGCTGGAAACATAGTATTTCTTCGAATATGACTCTTAGGGGACCTTAATTTAGACTCAAAATTGATTTTTACAAAATAAAATTGAAAACTTGAAAAATTTTCAGAATAACCTCCATTATAAAGGTTTAGATGCAGTATTTACTTTTATGAACATAATGTATGAAAGAATGGGGTATTGGTTATAATGCAAAGCAAAAGTAATGATTCTATCGTTGAAAATGGGGTATTATTGATTTCTTTTCGAATAGTCTGCATGATCATTGAAAATAGCTTGGCATTCTTGGCAAGTATTTCAGGAAATGGCTTGGCACTAAGAGGGCTAATCAACTAATAATAAAATAAAGTTGCATTCTGCAGCTGACCACTGACTCATGCTAATCTGGCCTGTCGCTTTTTCTGAGCTCACCCCGTGACATCATTACAACCATCACGTCACAATCGCCAAGCAAATCCCTACATTTTAATGTATTTTTAATAAAGGCTTTATTTTGGTCCACCTTGTCAGTATTAATGAAGCTTTTATTACTTTAGTATATTTTAAAACTCTTGTTCTTGAACTCCTCACCTTCTTCCTTGCCTGATGTCACTCATACTGTTGTAGTCCATGCGGTCCGTCCTTCTTGTTGTCTTCCAAAGTCTTCTCTCTGAAAGATGCAAGCCTCTATTCAGATATTCAAAATGCAGGGTATTTTCTTTTTTCTTTTATCAGACGTGAGTGAGTTGAGCAATGCATGATGCATTCAAGTTCTAAGGTCTCCTATAATTATTTTAAACCTATTGGCGGCCGCTACACCAAGATGCATTTCTGATACTGATGGCGATGTTTCCATACATTGATCAACATACAATTATCCGGGCGCAGACACCAAGAGCCCGCTGTTGAGCCAGCTTGGTGTCCTAGGCTAAACCCCACACAAGACACAGCACAAACCTAAATTATTGCTGAGTTTTAATGCAATTACTAGTTTTCTTCACTTGCGTGGTGTACGACCGATCAATGTTGATTGCCAGTTGACCAAGACATGTGGTGATGTCATGGATGGGCAGGCAGAACACCACATGGGAACGATCTGAAGTAGCCTCATGTCAGTGGTGCAGACTACTGAAGAAGTGTTCACCGTGGCCATGCAGTTTTAAGAGTGATGTTACGAAAAATGTGAACGTCTTTAGGGAGACTGCATTGAGAAGTGAGAAGCTTCATCTCCGTGGTGTATGTAGTTTGTGTGAAAAAAAAAAAAGAAATAGGAGCTCTTAGAACTTGAACACACCACATGAAATCATGAGACGGTTGAGTCTTTCAGCTAACTTTGTACACACTTGAATTGTGGAAACTTGATGAGAGAGGAGATTAATAATAAGTAGATTATGGCTTGAAATAGAGCTTGCTAGCATGAAGCACATGAAATAAAAACTACTGGCTAGACATTTGAAAGTACTAGGGGCGTGGTGGCGCAGCGGTCAAGCTGTTGGCCTCTCACCAAGGTGGACCGGGTTCGATTCCCGGTCAATGCATGTGAGATTTTCGATGTGAAATGCCATGTCCTATGGTTC